>CM019066.1:122309553-123586010 GCA_009667805.1 Leptobrachium leishanense
ATATTATAAATTAAATCAAAAGCTGCAATTCTCCCTTTTTTATTGAATAAAAATATGGTCACTGAAAAAACAAAATTTTTGCGACAATAAAATCACTGCAGAGTCATAGCAGCTCGATGAATAATTCAGTCCTATGGTTAGCAGGTGTATGAGGTAAGAGGACAATTGGGATATTCTCTATGGGAAGAATTTGCGGAGAATTGTGTGCGTTTTGCAGATTTTACCCCAAACTTGCTGAATTTTAAATCAATTTCCATCTAAAATTTGTAATTCCTCTATAAATTCAAGAATCTGTGAAATAACCCCTTTAGGGTTGTGGGAAACTGACAATCTTTTAGTACCGGTAATTATATGGCCTCAATTTAATCCCTTTGGATAAGCATTTTCAAATCGTTATTATATATTAGAAAAGTTTCATACGATTTATCTACAAAATTCACATAGAGGGTAATGGTGACCTATATAGATAAATAATTTGCCATTTTTTAACTGATTTAAATTATTTTAAAATACTTATCCAAGATATTCAAAATTGAGGCCTAATCTTATCTTGATTTTTAAATAACCTGAGTTATTGTGTGTTTATTCACTACAGCTGGTTACACTGTATTCTGCCTCAAACTGAACTGCAAGTAATCATGCACTATATAGTAACATTGTATCCCGTGGTATTGCACAGTAGGGCAAAGTGATCTATTCAGTAAATAGTAATAAAACAAGTTTCTCAATCAGGATCAAGAGTTGCCGGTAGTCCGGTCTAAGCACAATTATTAACTGGGATGCAACTAGGTAGATCTCTCCAGTTAGTCACTTAACAGGGACTGTAAAGGTGTCGACAAGGAATGTTTAAGACTAGGTCAACTAAATTACAAATATTACTAGCTGTTTCGGAGGGTATTTGACACTACATGAGCCAATTATAAGGATCCTGTACCCAATGATGTGATTTTGTGGGATGATGAGAGAAGGTTCAGAATAGAGCTTCGCGCTTTAGATGGCCTGCAGTGCCACCCAGTGGAAGATTTATGTTCTGCATGCAAAGTTTAAGACATTCAAACATGCACTCACAGTCACATCATAATCTGACCTTCTGAGGTGCTACTTATGTTAGAACATGCAAACATCTTACCCGATCACATGAATTGAGCTTTTCTCTCAATTCTGTTTGAGACAGATAGATGGATGGATAGTTGCACACTGGATAAATCGGTTTGAGACTGGGTTCACACCTCAGCGTTTTACAGTGCGTTCCTGCACGCAGGAACGCGCTGTAAAACGTCCTACGCCCAAAGAAGTACAGGAGCTTCTTTGGGGCGTATTTGGAGGGCGTTCACTCTGCAGTCTATGGCTGCGCACAAGCTGCAATGCGAGTTTGCACGTTTTTTACATTTGCGCGATCCGCGTGTAAAAAAAGCACGTATTGCACGCGTAAATAAATGCGCAGGTGTGAACCCAGCCTAAAGGTAAACAGTTAAAGCCTTGCGAGACCTGAGCGGGCCCTACCGTAGTGCAGACCACTAGTGCCGTTGCTTGTTCTCAGGTCCGTCACAAAACCCCTTTTCCTCACTGTAAGTATACAGGATTATCCAGATGTGGATCCCTTGCTCGAGGCGCCTAGAGGGGTGTCAGCTATACACTCTTGACAAGGCCTAACAAGGCCGAAACGATCGTTGCTGCAACTCTCGTGCAGGGATGATGTACTTGTCATTTCAGTACTGGCCACCCTTTCTGAGTGTAGCAGTGTGATTTGCATACAGGGCAGCCATCAGGGCATTACGCCCATGCCGGCGTAAGGGGCCTGGGCCGCCGGGGGGGGCCCAGGCCCCGCCTTCGGTGGCGCCCTTTTTAACAGCTCCGGTATCAGACTCTATGAGTCTGAATCCAGAGCTGTACTTGGTCTCCTGGGTGACTGGGTGGGCCAAACAGCATGCGTGTGCCTCCCAAGCATGCTGCTTTGGCACCGCCCCCTCCAGTCACGTGTGTGACACACGCGTCACACACAAGTGTAGCTGCGATGGACAACCCGGGAGAAGAAGAGAGGAAAGGAGGAGCAGAGGACAGGGACAGAAGACGACGGAGCGGTGAGCCAGGGTCTAGCCAGACCCCAGGGCCCAGCCAGACCCCAAGGCCCAGCCAGACCCCAGGGCCCAGCCAGACCCCAGGCCCAGCCAGACCCCAGGGCCCAGCCAGACCCCAAGGCCCAGCCAGACCCCAGGGCCCAGCCAGACCCCAGGGCCCAACCAAGGCCCAGCCAGACCCCAAGGCCTAGGCAGACTCCAAGGCCCAGCTAGACCTCAAGGCCCAGCCAAGGCCCAGCCAGGGCCCAGGCAAACCCCAGGCAGACCCCAGGGCCCAGCCAGACCCCAAGGACCAGCTAGACCCCAAGGCCCATCAAAACCCCAGGGCCCAGCCAAGGCCAAGCCATACCCCAAGGCCAATCCAAACCCCAGGGCCCAGCCAAGGCCCAGCCAGACCCCAGGGCCCAGCCCGACACCAAGGCCCAGCCAGGACCCAACCAGACCCCAGGGCCCAGCCAGGGCAAAGCCAGACTCCAGGGCCCAGCCCGACACCAGGGCCCAGCCAGACCCCAAGGCCCATCCAGGGCCCAGCCAGACCCCATTACCCAGCCAGGGCCCACCCAGACCCCAGGGCCAAGCCAGACCCCATGGCCAAGCCAGACCCCAGGGCCCAGCCAAAGCCCAGACAGACCCCAGGGCCCAGCCAGACCCCAAGGCCCAGCCAGGGCCAAGCCAGATCCCAGGGCCAAGCTAGACCCCAGGGCCCAGCCAGACCCCAAGGCCCATCCAGACCCCATGGGCCAGCCAAGGCCCAGCCAGGGCCCAGCCAGACCCCAAGGCCCAACCAGACCCAAGGACCTAGCCAGATCCTAGGTCCCAGCCAAGGCCCAGCCAGACCCCAGCCAGACCCCAAGGCCCAGCCTGACCCAAGGGCTCACCCAGATCCCAGCCAGACCCCAGGGCCTAGCCAGACCTTTTTCAAAATGGCCTTTCAAAACGTGGAACTAAATTGTGATAAGTTTACTGTTGTTCCATTAAGGCCACCACTATCCTGATATTGGCCGGTCCTACTCTCAACATGTGACATAAACTGACATGACTGTGTCACGTTTTTGCTCTTAAAGTGGGTCCCTCCACAGTGTGTGTGTTTTACTTACCCTTAACCCTTTCGCTGCTGAGGCATTTCACCCCTGTGTGCTGAGCTAATTTTTATTGTTTTTTCTCATCATGTTTAAACGCAATTGAAGTCACGTTTTATTATACGACCCAGACAAATTTATTTATTTATTTATTTGCAAAGTATTTTACCAGGAAGGATACATTGAGATTTCTCTCGTTTTCAAGTATGTCCTGGGAAATTACATATCGTTCTTTCCGAAAGACTCTGCAGATTCATAACATATCATTATTATATGTATACGTCATGTCCTGTCTGAATATTATAACAAAAAATTCAATAAAATTAGAATTTTCAATCATCTACAGTGTGTAATTAATTTTTTTAATACATTTTATCATGCGAGCCTTTGCGGTTATATTTTCTATGGGGTATGCTTGTTAAAAAAATTAGAAATGGAGATCCGTTACATTTTTTTGTGGGGAAATTACGTGATTTTTAGCACACGCCCCCATAGAAAAAATCGTTAGTGCAGCGTCATTGTTCACATTATAATTGAAATGGGAACAATATTGCTGCATTAACAAAACAAAAAAAACAGGTTTTTGTTTTTTAATTTTTTAAATATATATATATATTTTACATGGTCCTGTTTGGTATCATTGGAAAGGCCATGCTCTGGTTGTTCCAATGATACCAAACATTAACCCCTAGTTGCCACGGATCGGACGATAGGGCATTCCAATGAACGCCCATCTCCACCATAGGTGGCAGCTAGGGGTTAAGTCCCGAACTGGCATCATCACGCTATGCTTGATGACGCCAGTATGCATGGGGACATCCAGGAGGTTGGCCGACATCCAAGATGTCGGCCAGCTCTGGGAGGGGACCTTGATCCTGCGCCTGTTGGTGCCGAATCACAATCCAGCCCCCAAGGGGTTAAAGGCAGCCACAGCTTGGAAGGGCAGGTTGTGCCCTTCCAAGGGGTGCCTGCCTTTTTGCTGGGTCCCAAGCCGATCAGGAGGGAGAGAGGTCCAATGGACCTACCCCCTCCACTTCAGTCACCTTCCCCGTACTGGCGGGGGGTGCCTGTAATAGACATCATCGCGCTGGCGCGATGATGTCTATCGTGCCCATCTTGCTCAGCGCGTCCTCCGCAGCCAAGTGTCGATGCGGCAGGACGCGCTGAGCGCGTTCGCCGCATCAAAGTTGTTAATAGGGTATAAAGTTGGACAGGGGAAAAATGTCAAGGGGGAACATGTAGGAACGCAGTTCCCCTACTATTTTTGCAGAGGGAACTCCGTTCTTCTTGGTCCCATGCACTATAAAGCATGAATTCAGGTGTTCAAACATATCTTTCCCTGTTAAGTAACAATAAATATTGGATTTATCATATATTTTTGTTAATCCTCCACATACGTATATGCTTAAATATATCAGATCTGAGTGACCATTTGTGTTAAGTACGAAATGACATTTGCTAATTGGGGGAGAGAAATCTTGGTTAGTTCCCAAGCTTCTTTTTTTTTAAGACTTGACTCCTGGTTGGACAAGTGGATTAGTGGGGTATGAAGATGAAGATATATTACCTGAAGAAGATTAGTAGTCATATAGAAAAAGTAGCGGAGCGCCAAAAAAAGCAGAATTTAATCAAAATCTTACGCACAGTCCCATTCACCTCCATCCTCACCTCTTCTGTCCCACCATCCTATTTATATAAATTCCTTTTCCAGCTGTTTCACTTCTCTCTTGGTTTAACATCATCACGTCCAAGCTCTTGGTCTATCATTATGCAGTGTCTACTATTCTCTCTGGTAATTATCTCCACACTCCCCCTGTTCCATTTTGATTCACTTACCTCAATCCCTAAGATTGTAAATTTACGGGGATGTCTGGCTGAACACTTATATGAAGTGCTGTTTTAGCAGGACAATTATCCTACGGGAAGGGTCACCTGTTCCTTATGTTTTATTATTTATTTTGTCACCTGTTTGTGATTCCCCATTGTAAAGCGCTACGGAATCTGTTGGCGTTGTATAAGTACCTGTAACTGTAAAATGAGAGGCTAAAAGCTAAATACTGTACCAGTATGGTGGTTTCCCAATTACCAAAAATACAAGATAATAACAAACGTGGCATAGTACAATTTGAAATGTTCTAATCTATATGAGATTATATCTGAAGAGTAAATTCTTTCCTAAACACTGTAATAGGCTTTAAATACTTTTAAATACTTCCCAAACAAAATCAGCAATTGGAGATCATGGAACCACAATTTAAAACATTCATTAATAAAGTTGAAATAGAACAAACACAATAGCGGTTTATTCAAAGAGCACATAAATTTCACCGAAATTTCGGTGCTCTTTCATTCGGCGCACTTCGGTGCAATTTGTGGGCACCAAAATTGTCTCATAGAAGACTATCGTGTCTGCTATTCACAGCACACCGAATTGTACCGAAATTCAGACGAAATGCCCTGATTTTCAGTGTTTCTGTTACATAGTTTTAACCCCTTCACACCCAAAATCGAGTCATCTCGGTTTTGAATTGTACTGCAACGAAACCCATTCATTACAATTTCAAAAGACCATTTTCACACCATTTTAAAGCAAGTTTAGTGTGTCCCCTGTGGAGAAATGAAATCCTTTGTTTTATGTCTCTCCAAGCACCCTGGAGAGACATAACACCATTTGCAAATAGCAGCCCTATACCCCACTGTAACAAAAAGTTCAAATAGATTAATAATCACTCACTGCTGTACAGGGATAAGATTCAGGTGGTTATAATGACTGGAAATCCCTGTTCAGTACAGATACAATGTGTTACTGTAATCTCCATATACAGGCATTTATCACATACAGATATTATTTTTATATTCTGTTGGTATTTTTGGCAGCTGCATTGCTAATAATTTCATTATGATGCTACAAATCCCCATAAACAGGAGATCTGACCATTTTTATTATTTATCTTTATTACAGTTAGTGTAACAAGCACAAAAGTATTTTCTGCCTGTATGATAATAATGCACACCCCATTTAAAAATTGTGTACGATAAAGGACACCATCTAGAGCTCAGAATTTGACATTTCAACAATAATTCTGTAAAGTATAAACAAATACATGCCGCGCGAGCACTTGGCTGCGGAGGACGCGCTGTGCGTGTCCTCTCATTTGCAGCCAGCGATCGGCTGGGATTCCGGATGATCGCTGCGGCACCCCCGGTGCAGCCCAGCCTCTGGGACCCTGGCTGCATGAATAGAGTCATTGCGCTGGGCGCCATGACGTCTATTCAAGACACCCTCCCTCCAGTGCAGGGAAGGTGTCTGAAGGGGAGGGGGGAGGTCCATTGGACCTCTTTCCCTCCCCATCGGTAAGGGGTACCGGAAAAAGGAAGACACCGCTTCGAAGGGCACAGCCTGCCCTTCCAAGCGGTGGCTGACTTTAACCCCTGAGGTGCCAGTACTCGATATCGCCGCCTAGCTCCAGTGGCGTCTGCCATCCACCTCCAGGTCCCCCCTCGTCACCTGACATCATCGCGCATGGCACGATGATGTCAGTTAGCCAGGGAGCCCCTAGCTGCCCAAGGAAATCCCCTGGTGTAGATAGGGGGCTCATTTGAACCCCCATATCTCCTGAACGGTGTCAGCTAAAGGGTCATGTTTAGTATCATTTGAAAAGGCCAGAGCATGGTCTTTCGAATGATACCAAACATGAGCATGTTAAAAGTAAAAACCTAATTAAAAAAAATATATAAAAAAAAAACGTGTTTGTTATTTTTATTAGTGCAGCAATATTGTTCCCATGTCAATTATAATGTGAACAATGATGCTGCACTAATGATTTTTTTTCTATGAAGTGCATTTGCTAAAAATCACATAATTCCAGCCAAAAAAATGTAACAAATCCCCATTTCAAATTTTTTAACAAGCGCACCCCATAGAATATATAACCGCAAAGGCTCGGATGATAAAAATGTGAAAAAGAAAAACACTTTACACTCTGTAAATGATTAAAAAGTCTAAATTTATTGCACTTTTGTTATAATATACAGGCAGGACATGACATATACATATTATAATGATATATTATGAATCTCCCGAGGCTGATTAAAAAAGGATATATAATATGTCTGGGTCATATAATAAAACGTGGCTTCAAATCGCGTTTAAACATGATGAGCAAAAGCGGTAAAAATTAGCTCAGCACACAGACGTGAAATGGCTCAGCAGTGAAGGGGTTAATTATCAAATTGATGATGCTATTTAATTAAGGTATACACATGTATGATTTAGACTTGACCAAGACTGTTTGGTCGAAACGTTGCCACCCTCTTGCTGGTGATGGAATAAATCCACTTGATTTAATACTCTGGTCTACTGGAATCCTTATTGATATTAGATTCCCTTGAATGGTCACATAACTGAACCCGCAGTCTTTAACAATGCATTGTTTTGCAACTCAGGGTACAGCATAGCGTTGAGACATATATCCTATGGGCTGTTGCTATAACGACACCGGAAGCAATGAAGCAGCATATCTTGGCATGTCTGTAGGTATAGATGCTGCATATACAGTCAGGTCGAGAAATATTGGGACATCGACACAATTCTAACATCTTTGGCTCTATACACCACCACAATGGAGTTGGAATGAAACAAACACAATGTGCATTAACTGCAGACTGTCAGCTTTAATTTGAGGGTATGTACATCCAACTCAGGTGAACGGTGTAGGACTTACAGCAGTTTGCAGATGTGCCTCCCACTTGTTAAGGGACCAAAGGTAATGGGACAGAATAACAATCATAAATCAAACTTTCCCTTCGTAATACTTGGTTGCAATTCCTTTGCAGTCAATCACAGCCTGAAGTCTGGAACGCATAGACATCACCAGACGCTGGGTTTCATCCCTGGTGATGCTCTGCCAGGCCTCTAGTGCAACGGTCTTCAGTTCCTGCTTGTTCTTGGGGCATTTTCCCTTCAGTTTTGTCTTCAGCAAGTGAAATGCATGCTCAATGGGATTCAGGTCATGTGATTGACTTGGCCATTGCATAACATTCCACTTCTGTCCCTTCAAAAACTCTTTGGTTGCTTTTGCAGTATGCTTTGAGTCATTGTCCATCTGCACTGTGAAGGGCCGTCCAATGAGTTCTGCAGCATTTTGCTGAATGTGAGCAGATAATATTGGCCGAAACACTTCAGAATTCATCCTACTGCTTTTGTCAGCAGTCACATCATCAATAAATACAAGAGAACCAGTTCCATTGGCAGCCATACATGCCCACGCCATGACACTACCACCACCATGCTTCACTGATGAGGTGGTATGCTTCGGATCATGAGCAGTTCCTTTCCTTCTCCATACTCTTCTCTTCCCATCACTCTGGTACAAGTTGATCGTGGTCTCATCTGTCCATAGGATCTTGTTCCAGGACTGTGAAGGCTTTGTTAGGTGTTGTTTGGAAACTCTAATCTGGCCTTCCTGTTTTTGAGGCTCACCAATGGTTTACATCTTGCGGTGAACCCTCTGTATTCACTCTGGTGAAGTCTTCTCTTGATTGTTGATTTTGACACACATACACCTACCTCCTGGAGAGTGTTCTTGATCTGGCCAACTGTTGTGAAGGGTGTTTTCTTCAGGGCCGGCGCTAGCCTAAGGCAGGTCAGGCGACTGCCTGGGGGCGGGTCAGCTGGGGGGGCGGAGATTCACGTTATTTTGGCCTCCCAGAAGCATGAAACACCTTCTGCAAAGATGCAGAAGGTGCTTCATACCGGTGCTCCCCTGGCTGTAGCCGACTGCTCTGTGTGGGGGGCATGCAGGGATTAAAAATAACAAACTGCCGTTTTTTTTTTCTCATCTGCTGCTCTGTGCAGGCAGGGAAGTGGGGAAACACATGGTGGAGGGGGTGGAGCTGTGCAGAGAGGCAGAGCAGAGGAGGGAGCCTAGGAGGGGCGGAGCTCCAACGTGCACCTCTTACATTACACCAGGAAGGGAGCTGTGAAGTTTTGAATGTGCTGCTCAGCATCTGACACCACCAGGCAGCGTCTATAATTAAGTGACCCTGTCTGATTCATCTGCTAGCAGGTAACCTGCAAAAAGTCCACCTCAGGGAGGAGGTAAGTGCACAACACACACACACCAC
The DNA here is from genome assembly GCA_009667805.1 of Leptobrachium leishanense. Taxonomy (NCBI): domain Eukaryota; kingdom Metazoa; phylum Chordata; class Amphibia; order Anura; family Megophryidae; genus Leptobrachium; species Leptobrachium leishanense. Next base: position 122,318,837 of record CM019066.1, read on the forward strand.
TCCCAGCCAGCACAAACATATTCACTCCCAGCCAGCTCTCACACACTCTCAGCTAGCATACACCCATCACACACATTCACTCCCAGCCAGCACACACTCACACCACTCCCAGCCAGCACACAACACTCCCAGCCAGCGCACACACACTCTCAGACAGCGCACACACACTCTCAGCCAGCAAGCACACACACACCACTCCCAGCCAGCACACACACCACTCTCAGCCCACACACACCCATCACTTCCAGCCAGCTTTCACACACTCCCAGCCAGCTTTCACACACTCCCAGCCAGCTTTCACACACTCAAAAATAGCCAGCACACACATCACATCACTCCCAGCCAACACACACACACCTCTCCCAGCTAACGTTCGCACACTCACACGTCACATCTCTCCCAGCCAGCTCTCGCATACACATCACTCACAGCCAGCTCTCGCATACACATCTCTCACAGCCAGCTTACATACACTCACAGCCACCTCCCACACATCCCTCACACCAAAGCTAGCTCACACACACTCACAGCCAGCTAATACATGTAGCGCTGTGTTTAATTCCTTATTGTGGCAGTACCTATTTTTGGCCACCGGAGGGAGACAAGCGCAATGTGAGACACTGAATATTACATTGGGACTACATTTCCCGGCATGCTTTGGGAACGGACACAGGAAGTGGGTGGGACACAGAGACTTACATCCTGAGCCTCGTGGAGAGAGCTGGCAGAGCGCGCTAGGGGGTGAGAGAGACAAGACACAGTGCTGCAGAACGTAACAGTGACCAGGCCGGAGCGCAGGTGCGGCCTAATGGAGTTACAGATCGGGTTATTCAGCCTTACCAAAGGGAGACCCAGTGATCCACAAGATTACCCAAGCTGCTATTGAAGGAAGCCAAGGACCCCGAGTTAGGAGTACCGCAGGTCGATCGGACTGGGAGAGCAGGCGGTAAGCTGGACAAGTCGCGGCAGGAGCAGAAAGCCAGACAGCGGATCCAGAAGCCAAGAGAACCCCAGTAAGGATCAAGCGGAGAGACGTCCTGGGTCAAGCGGAGCCTCAAGTATCTGGCGGATGGGTGAGAGGCCTACTAGGCCATTGTAAAACCAAGAAAGCACGCTGCTGTTTGTTTCCAAAACCCACAGGGCCCCAACTTGACTAGTCAAAGATAACTCTTAGCAATTCACTGGCCAGTTGAATAGTGTACCCGGGTACCATAACACACACACACACTTACATTCCGGGACATAACCTGTGCGGGACTCACTCCCCAATCACAAAGGGGTTAAAGACTTATTTTCCTTTTTCTTTTCCGCTGCGCGTTTCCCGAATTACGAAGCATCGTATTTCTTTTCTGCTGCGCATTTTCCGAATTACGAAGCATCGTATTTCTTTTCCGCTGCGCGTTTACCGCATTACGAAGTACTGTAAATATATATACGAACACCGTGTTATTCATTATATGCCTTTTATTCTAGTAAACTATATAATCTATAAAATCCACAACGGTGCTGGAGTATATTTATTCCCTAGTGCGGGGAGACTGACCCGAGGTTCAATTTCAGCAGCTCCTCCGGGAGTGAGCGCTACATACACATCACAACACTCACATCCAGCTCACACATACAATAAGAACACCAAAAGAAACGGGTCTCAGGCAGCTAGATCCAAAGTTTATTAAAGGGAGTGAAAACCCCAAGGAGTAAAGAATCGTCGTGACGTTTCGGCCTCAGGCGGCCTTAATCATACATGACAAATGAACCAAACACCCATCTTTTTAACCCCATGTTAACCAATCCAATCTCTTATCTCATTAATCAACAGGTGTATTGTATAATCCACTTAAAAACACGAGTAGTTACACCTAAATGTTAATATGCAAGGAAAAGGTTAGACACAACCCAGAAAATTATATAATGAAAAAACTAACCAAACAAAACAAAAAAGCATATAAACAAATAAAGGAGCTCGTACTCTAACGCACTCAGATGCAGCGCGGTATACTGGGGGCCCTATCCGATGATCTGCAGGGACATAAGACAATATAAAGAAATCATACACAGCGAAAAAATCCGCAAATGTAAGGACAGGGTGCACTAATAACAATGATGTAAATCAAATTCCCTGTTGAGGCCCCTGGGCCATAATGTATCCAGTCTATGTATCCAGCGCTTTTCTTTCTGTTTTAACAATTTAATCCTATCCCCTCCTCGCGTGACACAGGGACATGGTCTATAATCTGAAGCCTAAGTTGTGCAACATTATGCGCAAATTCAAAAAAATTTCAGGTACCGGCAAATCATTCCGACCCGTCCTGATGGTAGACTTATGTTTAGAGAAACGTTCTTTCATTTTTGTCGTGGTTTCCCCTACATATAGTAAGCCACAAGGGCACTTTAATGTATAGACCACATATGATGACTCACATGTGTAAAAGTCCCGAATCCAAATTTTATCACCCGTGTGGGGGTGTAACAAAAAATCTCCCTTAATCACTGCATTGCAAGAGGAGCAACCAAGGCACGGAAAAGTGCCTTTTTTGGGGGTACCCAAGAATTTTTGTTGTTTTACTTTCATGGGGCCAATATCAGCTTTAATCAAGTGATCCCTTAAGTTTCTGTTACGTTTGTATGCAAAAATAGGGGGATCAAGCAAGAAGGGAATCTCTCTATACGCCCTATGTAGAATGCCCCAGTGTCTCCTAATGACGTTATTAATACGTCCACTGACTTGACTAAATTTGCTGACAAAAGGGATACGTGTTTTGTGGCGGTGTTTAGGGGTTCTTCCCGAAATCATGGTCATCCTATCCAGACTCTCCACCCTTTGCAATTCACATCGGAGGAGAGAAGCTGGATAACCCCGTTTTTTGAATTTATTGACCATACCTTCTAATCTATCCTTACGGACCCTAGGGTCTGATACATTCCTAACCACCCTCAACAATTGGCTACGTGGTAAGGATCTAAGTGTATTTGCTGGATGGAAACTCCGAAAATGTAATAAAGCTGTTCCTATCAGTGGGTTTGGTGAATAAATCACTTGACAAGCGTTCTCCTTCTATAATAAGTGTTAAATCCAAAAAATCTATCCTCTCTCGACTATGTGTCATAGTGAATTTAATATGCTCATTAACCCCGTTGATATCCTTAAAGAAAGTTTCCAAATCCTCCAGATTACCAAGCCAAATCCCAAAAACGTCGTCAATGTAACGCCACCAGACATGAACAAATCGAGCAAAAAACGGATGACTATATACAAAATTTCTTTCAAATGCATCCATAAAGAGGTTTGCATAAGCTGGCGCCATATTGGAACCCATTTTTGTCCCCCTGCATTGTCTATAGACCGTGTCTCCAAAGAGGAAGAGATTATTACATTAAACAAATTGCACAAGCTTCAATAAGAAAACTGTCTGGATCTCAGAAAACGCATTCTCCCTAAGTGCCTCGTTAACCACTTCGCTGCTGAGGACGCGCTCAGCGCGTCCTCAGCAGTCCCGCTGGTGTGCTGAGGACGCGCTGAGCGCGTCCTCACATTGGGGTCAGCGTTCGGCCGGGTTCCGGCCGATCGCTGGCCCCTCCGGTGCGGGCTGACATCCTGGATGTCAGCCCGGCATCCGGACCAGCAGCCGCCAGAATTAGGTGTCATCGCGGGGGCGCGATGACACCTAATTCAGGCGCCCCCCCCGCATGTGCGGAGGAGGCGCCTGAAAGGGAGGGGGGGGGTCCTTCGGACCTCTCTCCCTCCCGATCGGCGGCGCACAGGGGGTTAACCCAGGCATCATTTGGAAGGGCACAGCCTGCCCTTCCAAGTGATGCCTGGCATTAACCCTGGGGAGCTGGATCGCGAATCGGCGCTGAAAAGCACCGGTTCGCGATCCTTTCCCGGAGCTGCCCGACATCTTGGATGTCGGCCAAGCCTCCGGGAACTCCCCCAGAGGACTGGCGTCATCGTGCGTAGCACGATGACGCCAGTCCTAGCGTTAACCCCTAACTGCCACCAACTGTGGAGATAGGGAGTTCCAATGAACTCCCTATTTCCCGATCCGTGGCAGCTAGGGGTTAAATTTTAACTAGATAAGTGCCCCTATCCTGTAGCTGTCGTTCCACTTCCTTTATGTAATCTACTTTATTCATAATCACAATCGCACCGCCTTTATCGGTTGACTTCAAGATAATAGCCTTATTCTCATGCAAATTCTGTAATGCTTTATATTCTTGATGCGACATATTAGAAAAGCGAGCCCCCTTAGACCCCTCCAAAATCCTATCAATGTCCTGATAAATAAATTGTGTAAAAGTCTCAATAGGGGGCGTAGAAGGTGGCACAAACGTACTTTTATTCCATAGTTCTAACTGTTTAGCACCAAAAAGAGTTTCATCTTTTGCTATTGGAACCTCTTCTTTCCCATGAAAAAACACTTTCAGTTTAATGGCACGGAGAAACCTTTCGATATCAACCCGCAGAAAGAATGAATCAATATTGCTTTGTGGGCAAAATGAAAGTCCCCTTCCCAATACCTGTTCTTCTATTGCTGTTAATTGATAGTCCGAGATATTAATCACTAGCGACGACGTGTCGGGTTGTACATTTTCGGATGATACGTTTTCTTCAAACGTGTTGGATTCTGTCTCACATCTCCTCCTGTGTCGCTTTCTCCTCCTCCGTCCATGCCTGGACGACCTACGGTCAAAAAAGAAGAGGTGGGGGCATGTGAAAACATTTGGTCATCAGACGTTTCCAAATCTGTATCAGTGGAGACATTTGTAGATATATTGCCCCTATCTCCTCTCTTATTGAAGCGGGGTGTCTGTCGTACTCTCTGTGGTCTCCCCATCCTAGGTAAATTAGAGGGTTCCCTTTGTGTCCACTTGTATACCCGTCCTCTTGAGTAATCCTCCAAATCTCTAGCGAATTTCAATCTCTTTCTATTCTCTATCTCCAAGCGCATATCCTCCATTTTTTTATTTAATTCCACATGATACTGGTCTGCTGATTCTACTGTGGTAATTTCTTTAAGTTGTTCCTCTAGCGCCATAATCTCTGTTTCCAATAATTTCATATCCTTCTGTAGTTGTTCTATAGTTAATAATATTAAATCAAATGAACATTTGTTCAATATAAATTCAAATTTCTGACTATGCCAAGTCATCTGAAAATAAAGTAGGTCTTAATTGGATACGTAATCCCCATGGGATCCTTTTCACTTTGAAGTACTCAGTCAGTGTAACGCAATGTAGTTTGTGGCTCACCAATCTCCCCTTCATCTTCTCAATTTGTGCTTTTACTGTTACCTCTCCTGGACAACTCAAAAAGCATTCCTCGGTGGTGGAAATGCCCACAATCCGCGCTGCATCCTCTGCGGTATAAGAAAAAACTCCTTCAGGGGTGGATGCATCCTCTCCCATCTCGATACTCACAACGTACCCGCGAGTGTGTATCCACTTGTCTACTTCCGGGTGTCGGGGCTCAACCACGTGATCACATACAATAAATCATTCAGAGATAGCGCGCACGCTCACACAATCATAGCTGACACTCACATGCATCACTCACTGGCAGCTCAAACATACTCAGTCAACCCACTTCACTGCCAGGCTTCTCTCACACACTCTTAAGCCACAGACAGCACCACACTCAGTCCCATCTCGCACACTGCCACGCACTCAATTATTGTCCTATACATGTAGCCCCGCACAGTCATACGACATTCGGCGCACACATACATGCACATGTCAGCTTATTGGGAGAGGGGGCGGCAAAATGCACCTTCGCCTGTGCACTCAAAATTCCTTGCACTGGCCCTGGTTTTCTTCACCTGGGAAAGAATTCTTCGGCCATCCACCACAGTTGTTTTCCATGGTCTCCCGGGTCTTTTGGTGTTGCTGAGCTCACCGGTGCGTTCCTTCTTTTTGAGAATGTTCCAAACAGTTGTTTTGGCCTCGCCTAATGTTCTTGCTATCTTTCTGATGGGTTTGTTTTCTTTCTTCAGCCTAATGATGGCTTGCTTCACTGATAGTGACAGCTCTTTGGATCTCATCTTGAGAGTTGTCAGCAACAGATTCCAAATGCAAATAGCACACTTGAAATGAACTCTGGGCCTTTTATCTGCACATTGTAATTGGGGTAAAGAGGGAATATCGCACACCTGGCCATGGAACAGCTGAGAAGCCAATTGTCCCATTACCTTTGGTCCCTTAACAAGTGGGAGGCACATCTGCAAACTGCTCTAAGTCCTACACCGTTCACCTGAGTTGGATGTACATACCCTCAAATTAAAGCTGACAGTCTGCAGTTAAAGCAAATTGTGTTTGTTTCATTCCAACTCCATTGTGGTGGTGTATAGAGCCAAAGATGTTAGAATTGTGTCAATGTCCCAATATTTCTGGACCTGACTGTATAGACAAGTGACTAATGCTTTTTTTAGTCCTCATTGTTGAAGCCTACTTTCTTGTTCCTGTGTTTATTAATGGCCCTAGCCAGTCTTTTTTCTCTGAATTTACATAATAGCGCTTACAGACAAAATATATTGGTTCATTAAAATAGCCCATGTGTGAGAACGATGCACGATGAGGGTCCACAAATACACACTACACAATGTTTAGCTCTTTCCCAGAGGCTAAGGTTTTATATTGCAGCGTAGTCTCTTGATATCCAGAAGATAATGTATTAATCACGCCTTATCATGACAGCCTGGGTTATTAGCAGGATGTTATCTCGGGTGGGAGACATCCTGAAGATCATGTCACAGTATTGTGTTCTTTTTATGGTTATTCTTTTGAAGGGGTGTGGTTGTTGTGCTGCCATGAAGAACCCATTCAAGAGGTTTGTATTTTCTCATTCATAACATTTTATTTGCTCGTTCTCAGGACAAGAATTGTCCGTGTTATTGTTGATTGTGTCAGAGGTGGGGCGCACCATAAGGACATTATGTCACCAGGCTAGCTTTGGCAGGAGTCTGTATACAGATATATGTGCTGGGGAAGGGAAAGGGTAATCGGAGTGCGGCCCTTTATGTGTCACACTTTGCAATATCTTCCCTCACTTTGGAGAGAAGCTACAAACAGGGCCTGATTAAGATCTCTATGGACCTGGAGATGAAGATTTTGGTGGCTTTTTTTGGAATCTAGTGAGATGAAAGCATATTTTAGGTTATTTAATAGTGCAGATATGTGTATCTCTAACCAGGCAGATACTGTGCGAGTCAATTTCCATTCAGATTCCAGTCATTTCCAGCGTGTAAATTATCTTTTTTACATTTCATCATCCAAAGCTTTGTGGTTATATAATCTATAGGGCATTCTTGTTAAAACAAATGAAATGGGAACCTGTTATTGCATTTTTCTGAGAAAATATACAATTTAACCAAAAGTGGAAAAAAATTTAATATTTACCTATCTGTTTTGGACAATGGTGTTTTATGAATAATATGACTATGTATAAAACACTGATCTTGCTCCCAGCGTGGGAAATGAGAAGGTGAGTAATGGCAGTGGTATTGCTCATTTTAAACGTGACAAATGGACAATGCCATCGCTTTAAGGCTAGGGTCAGACTAGCGCACTTTAAACGTGCGTTCTGGTGCACTTAATTACGGCCGCACTAGCAGCAAATGACGGGCAATGACGGCCAATATACGAAGTACGGTCGCACGAAAGTCCGGCCGCGCAACGCAAGTGGCAAACGAACGCATTTTGTCGAGAACGTCAAACCGCTAGTACTGACGTACAGAGTGCGCTGCGGCCGCTAGCGGCGTGTTTGCGTGATTGGGAGACGTCAGATGCTGCTAATGTCCGGCCAACATAACGTCCAGATGCAAAAAGTGTTTTATTGATGATCCGTACAAAATCACGAACGCAAATGCGCATCGTATGACCGCTATCGCGTACTCCGTGAAAGAATGCATTCATTCATTCGAACGCACTTTTTCACAGACAACGCGAAAATGCGTTCGTCTGACCCTAGCCTAAAACTAAAAATAAATTAAAAAAAATTTTGTTTAGTTTTCTTTTAAATTTTACATGGTCACGTTCAGTATCAATGCAAAGGCCAGACTCTGACCTGTCCAATGACCCCTCACTTGACCTTGTGAGGTGTAAAGATTAGTGACGCAGGGTTCAAAAGTCGCCCCCTCAGTGCTCATCGCTGCAGAGCGGCGGTTTAGCTTTTTGATGTAAACATTCATAATAAAGGATTGTGCCATCACCACCACACTTGTTGGTGACATGAGAAATTAGATAGTGCAGCATCATTGTTCACCTTTATAATTGAAAAGTGAAAAATATTGCTGTTAGACAGAAACAATAAAGAAATATTTATTTTTATTGTTCCAAAAAACGTGGTCATGTTTGGTATCATTGGAAAGGCCATGTTCTGGCTTTTCCAGTGATACTTCACATGACCCTTTAGCTGCTATGGAGATACAGGGGTCCAAATGCCCATCAATGCAGACATACAGGGTTATTCAAAAAGATTCGACTTGTGGCGGAAAGATAACCAAACACTGAAATTCAGCATACGCTTACCTTTCCTGGCCATTTGACTATTCAGAGAGCAGGCAGTTCGCCAAATGCGGGCGAATTTCCTGCACATACGATGCCTGTTTGAGGGCAGTGAATTTCCCAGAGACTAAAAACCAGCAGTGAAAAGTTGCTGAATTGCCCTGCTGTTTGGTGGTGTCATTCGACAGGTTTATTCAGGCGAATCCCATAGGCTTCAATGTTAAAAATATTCCCGTTTTAAATCAATATCTAATAAACTGTTGATTATAATATTCTGCAGTAAAAAGTCTATTTATAGATTTTTTTTATGGTCCTTTGGGCATTTTTCAGGATTTTTGGGGAAAATTTGTTTCTGTTCGTTTTTTTAAATCGTTTTTGCTTTTTTCTGTAACAGCCCTTTCTATTATCATTCATTGGATCTTATATGTAAATTTCAGACATTTTAGTTCTGTAGTTTCTTTGCAAACAGCGTTTCACTTTTCAAACTTTCAAGCGTACGTTTTTTTTTTTTTTTTCACTCCATTCGTCTGCGGTGTCGGGTTTTTCCAGCGGCTGCTCTGCGTTGTGATCGCCGGCTGCTCGGGTTTCTCTGGCGTGTTCGGCGGGGTTAATCCAGATGTTTTTGGGCTTTTCCCTGCACTACGATGGCAGTGTGGTGCTTGCTGAATACGCCGCAAGGTCGCCAAAATGGGATCACCAAATCGCACCGAATTGAAGAGAACGAAAAGTCACCGAACCTGCGGTGACTTTTCGATTCTCTTTGAATAACCCTGATGGTTATCCTTTCTCTGGGCCTATTCTGGGGCATGGGCCTGGAGCTGCTGTTCCATCAGCCGCTATGTTAATCCGGCCCTAGCTACAGATTAGAATTAGACATTCCTTGACCATCGTTTCTCAAAATTCAGACTTTAAATACAGCAGTATTTGGCTAAATACCAGTTCGTGAAGAAAAATCCCATAAAAACGTATTACTGTAGCATTCTGTGACTGTTATTTACAACTACAAGCTAGCCCTCCAAAGCAAGATGGTGGCTTGTGTTTGCAGATTTGCCTTGGTAATTTTTGCCAATACTTTTCAGAAAGCTGGCAGGCCAGGAAAAAAGAAGGAAAAAGAAAGGGGTCGATTGACAACCCCCCCCCCATCTTTTTGGAATCATTTCCCTCTAACAGCAGTGAATAAACATAACCCATCATTTTGTCAGGAAGGATGGATTTCCATAATGGGTCCGAGGTACATCCTGAAGTTTGCTTGTAAGACACCAATTGTTTACTGGCCAGTGTCTGGATTCCAGACTGTGGGAACGGTGATGCATTAGCTCGAGGCTACTCCATTCATCCTTTTGTGTGAACAACTGTTTTCAATAAACTGCCACAGTTTTGATAAAAGGCCCCTGGCACCCTAAGTAATTTGATGTAAATCCTACACTTCAACATAGATGTAAAGTCCCAGAGTCCCTCAAACTGACACCCTACGCCCATTCAGCTCTGCGGCATTTCAGTCCTTGCTGGGAAGACTAAAAAAAACATATAAGTGCAGCGACAGGCTGCCATTGTTCTGTCCCATTGGACCATGTCACTAAACCTAATGCCAGCATAGATATAGTTACCTTAAATTACCTTTAACACAAATACAGTCAGGTCCAGAAATATTGGGACATCGACACAATTCTAACATCTTTGGCTCTATACACCACCACAATGGAGTTGGAATGAAACAAACACAATGTGCTTTAACTGCAGACTGTCAGCTTTAATTTGAGGGTATGTACATCCAACTCAGGTGAACGGTGTAGGATTTACAGCAGTTTGCAGATGTGCCTCCCACTTGTTAAGGGACCAAAGGTAATGGGACAGAATAATAATCATAAATCAAACTTTCCCTTCTTAATACTTGGTTGCAAATCCTTTGCAGTCAATCACAGCCTGAAGTCTGGAACGCATAGACATCACCAGACGCTGGGTTTCATTCCTGGTGATGCTCTGCCAGGCCTCTACTGCAACTGTCTTCAGTTCCTGCTTGTTCTTGGGGCATTTTCCCTTCAGTTTTGTCTTCAGCAAGTGAAATGCATGCTCAATGGGATTCAGGTCAGGTGATTGACTTGGCCATTCCATAACATTCCACTTCTGTCCCTTCAAAAACTCTTTGGTTGCTTTTGCAGTATGCTTTGGGTCATTGTCCATCTGCACTGTGAAGCGCCGTCCAATGAGTTCTGCAGCATTTAGCTCAATGTGAGCAGATAATATTTCCCGAAACACTTCAGAATTCATCCTGCTGCTTTTGTCAGCAGTCACATCATCAATAAATACAAGAGAACCAGTTCCATTGGCAGCCATACATGCCCACGCCATGACACTACCACCACCATGCTTCACTGATGAGGTGGTATGCTTAGGATCATGAGCAGTTCCTTTCCTTCTCCATACTCTTCTCTTCCCATCACTCTGGTACAAGTTGATCTTGGTCTCATCTGTCCATAGGATCTTGTTCCAAAACTGTGAAGGCTTTGTTGGGGGGTTGTTTGGCAAACTCTAATCAGGCCTTCCTGTTTTTGAGGCTCACCAATGGTTTACATCTTGTGGTGAACCCTCTGTATTCACTCTGGTGAAGTCTTCTCTTGATTGCTGACTTTGACACACATACACCTACCTCCTGGAGAGTGTTCTTGATCTGGCCAACTGTTGAGAAGGGTGTTTTCTTCACCAGGGAAAGAATTCTTCGGTCATCCACCACAGTTGTTTTCCGTGGTCTCCCGGGTCTTTTGGTGTTGCTGAGCTCAACGGTGCGTTCCTTCTTTTTGAGAATGTTCCAAACAGTTGTTTTGGCCACGCCTAATGTTCTTGCTATCTCTCTGATGGGTTTGTTTTGTTTCTTCAGCCTAATGATGGCTTGCTTCACTGATAGTGACAGCTCTTTGGATCTCATCTTGAGAGTTGACAGCAACAGATTCCAAATGCAAATAGCACACTTGAAATGAACTCTGGGCCTTTTATCTGCACATTGTAATTGGGGTAATGAGGGAATATCACACACCTGACCATGGAATAGCTGAGAAGCCAATTGTCCCATTACTTTTGGTCCCTTAACAAGTGGGAGGCACATCTGCAAACTGCTGTAAATCCTACACTGTTCACCTGAGTTAGATGTACATACCCTCAAATTAAAGCTGACAGTCTGCAGTTAAAGTACATTGTGTTTGTTTCATTCCAACTCCATTGTGGTGGTGTATAGAGCCAAAGATGTTGAATTGTGTCAATGTCCCAATATTTCTGGACCTGACTGTATAAGGCCATGCCATGTATGCACAAAATACAGTGGGCAAGTCATTCAATTTGTACATGTATATATACAGTGTATATATATATATATATATATATATATATGTATATATATACACACACACATTTACAGAATGAGAAAATGATTACGCGCCAGAAAAATTATTTGTGCCCATTCATTAGTCAGCATTTCAAAACAAAATCATTTACTTGGCTATTAAATGAGTATAATCTTTGAGCAGGGATCTCAAACTCAGGCCCCTCAGATGTCGATGGCCTTATTTCCACCAGCTCTACCTCAGGAGAAAAAGGCGCGCAGAGCCGCCCTATACACGCCTTAAGTACCCTCCTGGTAACTCCACCCACACCTCTCCCACTCAAACCTCCACACGCGCTATAACAGTTCTAGAAAAATCCTCCATGCGTCCTGGCATCAGAGGCAACTTAAGGGCCCTACGCCTTATGTGCTTCAGGCCTTCACTGTTGTAAATATTTTATTATACCTTTTCATTTGACAAAACTGAAGAAATTACACTTTGCTGCAATGTAAAGTAGTCAGTGTACAGCTTGTATAACAGTGTAAATTTGCTGTCCCCTCAAAATAACTCAACACACAGCCATTAATGTCCAATTTGGGCCCAATTAGCCATTTTCCCTCTCCGGTGTCATGTGACACTTTAGTGTTACAAGGTCTCAGGTGTGAATGGGGAGCAGGTGTGTTAAATTTGGTGTTATCGCTCTCACTCTCTATACTGGTCACTGGAAGTGCAACATGGCACCTCATGGCAAAGAACTCTCTGAGGATCGGAAAAAAGAATTGTTTGCTCTAAATAAAGATGGCCTAGGATATAAGAAGATTGCCAAGACCCTGAAACTGAGCTGCAGCATGGTGGCCAAGACCAGAGAGCGAATTAACAGGACAGGTTTCGCTCAGAACAGGCCTCGTCATGGTCGAAGAAGAAGTTGAGTGCACATGCTCAGCATCAAATCCAGAGGTTGTCTTTGGGAAATCGACGTATGAGTGCTGCCAGCATTGCTGCAGAGGTTGAAGGGGTGGGGGTGGTCAGCCTGTCAGTGCTCAGACCATATGCCACACACTGCATCAAATTGGTCTGCATGGCTGCCGTCCCAGAAAGAAGCCTCTTCTGAAGATGATGCAAAAGAAAGCCCACAAACAGTTTGCTGAGGACAAGCAGACTAAGGACATGGATTACTGGAACCATGTGGTGTGGTTTGCTGAGACCAAGATAAACTTATTTGGTTCAGATGGTGACAAGCATGGAGCAGTCAAGACTACTACTCACCCCAGCGTTGGTCTGCAATCTGGGTGGCCTTAAGCAAAGCTCAAATTTGAGGCATCTCTTTAAAATATGCAGAAATTATGTCTACAAATTAAATTAATTAGGATTCTTCGTTCTCTCTTAGTACATTGGAGTATATGAAAGCGAATGCGTATTTCTGTTTTTAACCACTTTGCAATGACACTTGTAAACTGACATTCCATAATATGAGGCCCTTGTGTGAGTGAGTCCTTAGACGACTGCCTCTTTTGTTTAATTGTAGAGCCACCTCAGAAACAGCACTATGAAATACCTTGAATTTTAGGAGAAAACTGTGACACACAGAATGGTCAGAGACACTGCAGTGGTTCCAAGACATATCGAAGCAGACGTATGGTGACCAGACCTTTCAAACAGAAATATGACCTGTCATGTGGCTGTGGATATCAATTACTGTATGTCTGACCTGTGTGTCTGACCATTCAGCTGTTCCCTATATCTGGAGAGGATAGCTGTCGCCCACTTGGCCCATGTGTGTTTTCTCCATAGTAATTAGCATCATTGGTAACATTCATTTAAGGATTTCTGTGGCCCCATCTGATAGCTTTATAGAATTTTCCCATTTTTATTCTCAAACCTCATGATTATTGTAATTCTTCACCCATTCTGTAAAAGCAATCTCTTGCTCCTCAGTGGGCCGAACATGAAAGTATTTCTCAAGGGTTTGTTTAACAGAAGGCTGTAGGAAACTGAAAAGTCAATCACAAGTTAGTCAACCATAAGCTTTGCAGTAATTTGTGAATAATTGCAAGGATGCTGCAACGTTTAGGTTAAGTTTCAGCAACCTTGACTCTCTGATGTTTTGGGAACTACATCTCCCATAATGCTCAGTCACCCATTAGGCTGACTGAGCCACATGGGAAATGTAGTTCCAAAAACATCAGGGAGCCAAGGCTGCTGACCCCTGGGCCATCCAGCCGAAGGAACATCAAGGTAATATAGATTAAAATACAGCTATTTTGGCCTAATATTTGCAACTGCCCAACACAACTTGGTGAATAATCCCTTAAATATATCCTCGAGCGTTGATGTAAAAGATGTATCCCATTTTGTTTCTCTATATAATATACTGCTGTAATGTGCACATATTACCTAACGGTACATACTCGCCACTCAGGACATACTTGAAAACGAGAGAAATCTCAATGTATCCTTCCTGGTAAAATACTTTCTCAAAAAAATATATATATATATTGTAAAGCTTAGTATTGTGAAGTAGACTTGTGTCTTTATCGGTTGAATTACCCATTTTTCTCATGTAGATGCTATAGGGAAGATTGTGTTAATATAAGAATTTTACAGCTAAAAGCCATATTGTCATATCTGAAACACATCCAGCAGCTGCGCTTTATCAATAACATGAGCTGCCTCATTTTTGGCCTCAGGATTCCAAGTGTCATGGATATGTGTATAAAATTTAAGTGACAACTAATTGGAACAACCTAAATAAGTGTTTTTAGTCTTCAATCGGGGCTAATGAATCTCAGATTACATTTAACAAGGTTGCGATAGAAAAATAAGATGGGCTCTTTGAAACTAATACTATTGGCTTTCATGGATAAAATGTGAAAGTATGCATGTGATGCCATGCAGCTGAGACATTTTAATACATTATATATACTTTGTTCACCAGATTTACAATCTAGGTCAGTATGCTCCGCTTTAGTGTTTGTGCAAATAACTAGTGGCATGAATTTATAGAGTTTGTCCATAATTAATTTTTTCTTGCTTAAAAAACAGGTATGAGAAAAAAAAAACATGACATATTACAAAATCTTTCAAGGAACACTCTAACCACCAATACAGGTAATGTACTTTACAGGTAATGTACTTGTCATGGATGGCTGAATGTGCCCATTCGTCACCCCACCACCCAGATGGCTATTCCGGAAGGCTGATTCAGGCTTATAAATTTCCCCCAGAAATCCTTCAGGACTAAAGGTTAGGGTCAGGATGAACAGCTCTGTGCATTCCTGACCAGCCATAGACTCTCTGCACACTCGCTTTGAGAAGTATCAAACTGTCTGGATGACCAAGTGTCATGATCGGGGGAGGAGTAGCAACCACTTGCACAGGAATCCAAGAATGAGGTCCCGATCTAGGGTGATCCAGGTGTGTAGTCAAGTGGAAAGCCAGGTCAAAGCAGGCAGTGAGAAAACGATAAGGCGAACAATGCAGGACTGGTACACTGAATGGCTGAAATAAGTAAAGTGCTGCAGGTGCTACACACAGAATGAGAGCGCCACTGTCAGATGGACAAGTGAGCATTTATGGACAGGTGAGGTGGGCACACCCACTTGGACAGTGTCATCTCGCCCTCCTAGGTTGGAAGCCCTCTTCCTGGTTGATCTCAGCAGCTGTCAGTCACGGTCCTCGCCATGCCCCCCAACACGTCATTGGGGATTCCATGCCCAGGACGCCATCTCGGGCTTCCCCTCCAGGCAGCTCAAAGGAGAGCCATGTGGCACATTTTCCAACGCAACTGGTCCCGACGCAGCAGCAGGCAACGCGGCTGCCCATTCCAGCGCCACCATGGGCGCCGAAGCAGGAAACCACCCGGTTCGGGCTGACGCGACAGAGACCGCTGTGGACGCCAGTCGAGACCGCAGGACGGCACCAGGTGGCTGCCGAGGTCAGTGGCGTCCCGCAGTGGGGCATGACAACAAGTGGCCATCGAGTTTAACTGGTAGGACATTGCACTTATAGATTGTGCAAGAAAAAACAGTAGCGAATGTACAGATTAGAAAAAAAATATCCAATACCTACTGCATAAGCTTGTGCAAGGAATATATTCAGTGTCCCCAGGCACAACTATACAAGCGGGAAAGTGCTCTGTCCCCTACACTTGCATTTAGTTCTAACCTACACTTTTTGGATGTCTGCTTCTAGTACAGCACCAAATGCAACTGTAATTAGGCTTGTGCACCGATTTTTTTTTCGGTTCGATTTTTCGGATTTTTAAACTTTTCGATTCGGCTCGTTTCGACCGATTTCGGATTCGATTCGGTTCGACCTGTTTTTCGGGTACATTTTTTTTTCGGAATTTCGACCATTTTTCGTATTTTCGTGTCACTGTGCTCGGTTTTTGTATCGACTTTTCGTTTTTTCGAAAAATTTTCGTTTTTCGGAAAATTTTCGTGTTTCGGAATTGCACATTTTTCGGCATATCGACCATTTTTCGTATTTTTCGTGTCATTTTGACCGTTTTTTGTATCGACTTTTCGTTTTTTTCGAAAAATTTTCGTTTTTCAGAAAATGTTCGTTTTTACAAAATTTTCGTTTTTCGAAAAATTTTCGTTTTTCGGAAAATTTTCGTGTTTCGGAATTGCACATTTTTCGGCATATCGACCATTTTTCGTATTTTTCGTGTCATTTTGACCGTTTTTTGTATCGACTTTTCGTTTTTTCGAAAAATTTTCGTTTTTCAGAAAATGTTCGTTTTTACAAAATTTTCGTTTTTCGAAAAATTTTCGTTTTTCGGAAAATTTTCGTTTTTCGGAACATCTGTTCTCCTCGTTTGCCACATTTCAAGCCCATTCGAAAAATCCGAAAATATTTCGTTTCGGCTCGGAAAACATTTCGGATCTGAACTTTTCGGATCTAAAATTTTTCGGAAATTCAGCCGCATCCGAAAACACGAATCGGGAAATTTCGTGAAAATTCCGAAATTCCGAAACCCGAAACGCACATCCCTAAACTGTATCTCTATGTGTGGTGCTCCTGGCATGCAGTGGATAAAACCTACCAAAAGTGGTGCATGTTAGATCAACGAGTGAATCGACATGAAGTGTACCCATGCGGGCCAAGGCCATGATAGAAAAGTGTCAGAACACACTTGGCATGCACAATCCATCTAGGGATTCTTGAAGACCACGTACAACCCTTCATGACAATAGTGTTCTCTGATGGCAGCTGTTTATCCTCAAAACTCTGATTTAGAAAGTGGTTTTATGTCATCTTGTTCAAACCTTGTGATGAAATGTTCAACTTAAGATTTTGTATTTATAATAGCAATGAGGATGATTATTGGGCTCCTTTCTTTTCCCAAAGTAAACAAAATCGTTTTGGCTAGACACTCTCCATAATTGTATTCTTCCTTCCCTTTATTAATTGTGTTGACCTTTGTAAACTTACAGTTTTGTGACATGTTTCATGGGGAATGACGCTGATAGTTGTTTTGAGCATTATATTACAGGTCAAACTTGGTCATACAGTGGCAAGAAAAAGTATGTGAACCCTTTGGGATTACGTGGGGTTTTGCATGAATTGGTCATAAAATGTGCTCTGATCTTCATCTAAGTCACAACAATTTGAAAAACACAGTCTGCTTAAAAGAATACAACACAAACATTATATGTTTTCATGTGTTTATTGAACATAACATGTAAACATTCACAGTGCAGGGTGGGAAAAGTATGTGAACCCCTAGCCTAATGACTTCTCCAAGAGCTAATTGGAGCCAGGAGTGAGCCAACCTTGACTCCAATCAGTGTGATATTATTGGATGTGTTGCTGAAAGCTGTCCTGCCCTTTAAAAACACACACCAGTTTTGGGTTTACTGGTTTCAAGAAGCACTGCCTGATGTGAACCATGCCTCGCAGAAAAGAGCTCTCAGAAGACCTATGATCAAGAATTGTTGACTTGCATAAAGCTGGAAAGGGTTACAAAAGTATCTCCAAAAGCCTTGATGTTCATGTGTCCACGATAAGACAGACTGTCTACAAATGGAGAAAGTTCAGCACTGTTGCTACTCTCCCTAGGCGTGGTCATCCTGTAAAGATTACTGCAAGAGCACAGCGCAGAATGCTTAATGAGGTAAAGAAGAATCCTAGAGTGTCCGTTAAAGACTTACAGAAATCTCTGGCACATGCTAACATTTTTGTTGACACATCTACAATAAGGAAATCATTAAACAAGAATGGAGTACATGGGAGGACACCACGGAGGAAGCCATTGCTGTCTAAAAAGAATATTGCAGCATGTTTGAAGTTTGCAAAAGAGCACCTGGATGTTCCACAGCACTCATGGCAAAATATTCTGTGGACAGATGAAACCAAAATTGAGTTGTTTGGCAAAAACACACAACACTATGTGTGGAGAAAAAACGGCACAGCACACCAACATCAAAACCTCATCCCTACTGTAAAACATGGCGGAGGGAGCATCATGGTTTGGGTCTGCTTTGCTGCCTCAGGGCCTGGACGGATTGTTGTTATTGATGGAAAAATGAATTCCAGAGTTTATCAAGACATTTTGCAGGAAAACATAAGACCATCTGTCCGCCAACTGAAGCTCCGCAGAGGATGGGTGATGCAACAGGACAATGACCCAATGCATACAAGTAATTCAACAAAAGAATGGCTTCAACAAAACAAAATACGCCTTCTGGAGTCGCCCAGTCAGAGTCCTGACCTCAACCCGATTTAAATGTTTTGGCATGACCTTAAGAGAGCGATTCACACCAGACATCCCAAGAATATTGCTACACTGAAACTGTTTTGTGAAGAGGAGTGGTCCAAAATTACTCCAGATCGTTGTGCAGGTCTGATCTACAACTACAGGAAACGTTTGGTTGAGGTTATTGCTGCCAAAGGAGGGTCAACCAGTTATTAAGTCCAAAGGTTCACATACTTTTTCCACCCTGCACTGTGAATGTTTACATGTTCTGTTCAATAAAAACATGAAAACATATAATGTTTGTGTTGTATTATTTTAAGCAGACTGTTTTTTTCAAATTGTTGTGACTTAGACGAAGATCAGAGCACATTTTATGACCAATTCATGCAAAACTCCACGTAATCCCAAAGGGCTCACATACTTTTTCTTGCCACTGTATAGGCAAATATATATATACTATATAACACTGTTACATTTTACATCTATACATTTTTTTTACTTTTTAGAAAATTTTGTTTGAATTTAAAGACCTTCATTGTATTGTGTTAATGTGTATTCCCCAGTAATATCTTAATAGGACCATCAGGGTAATTCAAAGAGATCCGAAAAGTCACCGCACGTTCGGTGACTTTTCGTTCTCCGCATTACGGGGCGATTCAGCGATTCCTAGTTTGCCGACCCTGCGGTGTATTCAGCAGGGAATACTCGCCGCAAACTCGCAGAACACACACTGAACACTTACCGAATACCCACAGAAACCGCCACAAAAACCAAGCCGATCACAGCGCAGAGCAGCTGCTGGAAAAAGCCAACTAGCAGATGAACGGGGTGGAAAAAAAAACCAGTTTGCTTGAAAGTTTGAAATTTGAAACGCTGCTTGCAAAAAAACGACTACGAAAATGTCTGGAATTTACATATAAGATCCAATGAATGATAATAAAAAGGTCTGTTACAGAAAAATTTAAAAAAGCGATAAAAAAAAGAAAGTTTGCAAAAAAAAATTCAAAAAAATGCCTAAAATATCCTAAAAAAGTCTATAAATTAAGAGATTTTTTACAGCAGAATAAAATAATAAACGGTTTATTAGAAATTGAATTAAAACTGGAACACTTTTAACATTGAAGCCTATGGGATTCTCTTGAATAAACCTGTCGAATGAAATCACTGAAAAGCAGGCAGGGCACCTCGGCAACTTTTCACTGCTGGTTTTTGTTCTCTGAATAGACAAAGCATTGCTTCTCTATGGGGATTTCACTGCCCTCGAACAGGCACCGTATGTGCAGGCAATTCGTCATTTGGCAAACTGCCTGCTCTCTGAATAGCCGAATGGCCAGGAAAGGTAACCGTACGATGAATTTCTGTGTCGTTACATTTCGGGTTACTTTTCGGTTACTTCTGCTCCTGGCCACAAAGTGAACGCTCTGGCCCCCTCTGCCCGGCTTTAAAGCCCTACCTGCCAACCCCTCCCCAACCCACCCCCCTTGCCAGATTCTTTGTTTGGTTCCCGCCATTGGGTTAACCCTTTCCGAGCCAGCAGCTTCCCGGGGCCCTCAAGGCTCTTCCGCCTTATTGCTACAGGCCGTCATTGTTATTCAGAAAATCCTGTGAGTTTCCATGCACATCTGAGAACCGTGCATTATCCTTCACGGTATTTTGAAAACGTGACCATCTAACAAAACTCCCCTTAAGCACATAGCCGTAATAATCTTAACTCCATGTACCCCTAGTCATAAATGACCACAAGCCCCCAGTAATGCATCTAGCCCTAAATCTAATCCAACCCAAGTGTAAACTTAAGTTTATTGCAAACTTACTAAAACCATTAAAGTTTATGCAACAGGTATTTAAAAACAAAAAAAATATTGCAAAATAATAGTGGCAGATATTTAGTGATATATAGAAGCGCCCAGGAAAACATATATAAATAATTAGAAATGAAGACACTATAAAAACCATAAATGCTGCTGGTAACTAGAGTATTGTTTTCCATTGTATGTACTTATAGCGCTCAAGCACTTTATATATTTTATCACAGTACGCTTGTAGTGTTTGTTCACAGATATATTTATTTGCAAGGAGTGACTCTTTTGGCATGCAAAATAATAGTACATGAACATAGTGCAGTTAGTGTCAGGGTTACATTTCCAACTGCCAATATCAAAGTCATCAACAAATCTTATCAGGTCTAATTGCTAGTGGGTTGTAATATGCCTTTGAAGAGCTCTTAATTCCCATAGGTAGGTCTATCAGGTCTATTCAAAGAAAGGTGAAACTCAGGAGAATGACTGGAGAAGTGAAAATTCTAGGTCAAAATAGCCAAACCAGAAAAATTCTCCCATTTATCTCCTATTTGGCCTAGATTGTTTTCTTCTCCTGCCAGTTCTCCTGGTTTTCACCTTTCTCTGAATAACCCTGTTTGTGTTTTGTGTAACTCCATCTCATTGATTAATTAAAGAGTATTATGTCCCCAAAGAACTTTGACAGAGTTCCAGATCCTGAACTGGAAATCTTGTTGTATGTGGTCACTTTACAGTGGGTACGTTTACAAGAGTCTTGGTTAAGTTGATACCTCACTCGGAATATGATGGACTCTATTAACTACTTTGCGCAAACGTTACGCGTGCGCAAAAACGCATTAACGCGAGGGTAAAAACCCTTTGCGCAGAACGTCGTATTACAATGTCCACGCAAAAAATGCGCGTTAACGTCTACCGCGGGTGAACCTGCGTGAACCCTTTGCGAGCATAATGTACGTTGCGCGTCCTATACTTAACATTGTGAGCGCAAATGTGTTTGTGCGCTGGTACGCGGATGGTATTACAATCTATTTGCAAATTGTAACGGACACGGTTTGCGCGCATAATTTTAAC
This sequence comes from Leptobrachium leishanense, assembly GCA_009667805.1. Taxonomy (NCBI): domain Eukaryota; kingdom Metazoa; phylum Chordata; class Amphibia; order Anura; family Megophryidae; genus Leptobrachium; species Leptobrachium leishanense. Next base: position 122,340,220 of record CM019066.1, read on the forward strand.
GTCTTTTAAAAGCTGGTGTTAATGGCAAAAATGAACGTCCTGGCCGAAACCAAATACACCAGCCTGAAAATAAAAATACAGCAAAGTATAGTTACACATTCTACACATACCCAAACAATAAAATGCAGAAGTTGTGCTTGTTTTTATTATTGCTGCAGCATATACAGTATACTCAGATTGATTTTGACAGGCGCAAAAACTGAACGAGAGACAATTGTGGTTCATTTCTGAGCGCAACGTTAATGCGCGTGCATTTTTGCGCGGCTTTTTTACGTGCGTTATTATTTGTCGGATAAAAAATCTGCACGGATTGTAATACCACCGTTATTTTTCATGCGTTAACGTTTAACGCTTCGCGCAAAAAAAATTGCAATGAATTTAATACAGCCCGATGTGTGGCGAAATTTTGAAAAGAAGGTTTGTTTATTCTCAATCATTGCAATGTGAAAAAATCAAGCTGAGAACCAATCATTTTCCAGGAGCCACTCTTACCTGCAGGTCTGGAATATCCTGAATGTACAGCACCAAAACCCAAAGTTTGAGTGGTTTAAATCAGTTTACTATCATTATGACCCCGCTTTGTGAATGCTGCTGGAAACAAGGCAGCTAAAAAAAAAAATCGCCATTTATAGCTGTTTCCTTATATAAGTATGCTAGAAAAAAAGTAATATTTGACTAAACAGCATGTGTCTCTACCGCTTTTTCTGTCAAATTTAGCAGCATACTAGCTTCATTTTACTGATGCCAGTAGGTGCACAATTTACACTGGTGTTAGTTTTAGCGTTAGGGTTACATATACAGGGTTATTCAAAGAGATCCGAATGGCTGGAGAAAGGTAACCGAACGCTGAAAATCAGCGTTCGGTTACCTTTCTTGGCCATTTGGCTATCCAGAAAGCTTTGGAGGATTTGGCGAATTGCCTGCACATACGGTGCCTGTTCGGTGCCTGTTCGAGGGCAGTGAGATCCCCATAAAAAAGCACTGATTCGGCTATTCAGAGAACACAAACCAGCAGTTAAAGGTTCCCCTAATGCCCTGCCATTCGGTGGTTTCATTCGACAGATTTATTCAGGAGAATCCCATAGACTTCAATGTTAATAATATTCCCGTTTTAATTCAATATCTAATAAACCGTTCATTATAAAATTCTGCAGTAAAGAATCTCTTTATTTATAGATTTTTTGGATATTTTAAGCATTTTTCTGTAATTTACTTTTTCTAAAAAGTCCGAATTGTTTTTGATTTTTTTTTTAACTTATTTTTTCTGTAACTGACCTTTTTATTATCATTCATTGGACCTCATATGTAAATTTCAGACATTTTCGCTCAGTAGTTTCTTTGCAAACAGTGTTTCACTTTTCAAACATTCAAGCAAACTGTTTTCCTAATTTATTCACTTCACTTGTCTGAGGTGTCGGCTTTTTCCAGCGGCTGCGCTGCGTGTGATCGGCTCCTGCTCAGGTTTTTCCGGCGTCTTCGGCGGGTTATTCCAGATGTTTTTGCGGGTTTCGGCGTGCATTCGCTGGGTTTTTGCGATGACTTTTTGTCGGGTTTGCGGCAGCTTTTCCTTGGCTTCGACGGCCCTGTGGTGCTTGCTGAATACACCGCAGGGTCGCCGAAATGGGATTGCCGAATCGGCCCGAATTGAAGAGAACGAAAAGTCACCGAATGTGCGGTGACTTTTCGATTCTCTTTGAATAACCCTGATAGTGTTAGGGTTGACCAGTGCTTTTTTCTGGAAAATTAGGTGGGGGTACTCTCACGCCCGGGGAAAAACTGATTATTATGACTATTTTCATGTCCTCATAAACAATAGTTGTAGCTCAGTTAAAGGAAGACACTATAAAATGGAACCATATTCTTTAATACTGTGTTCCTTTAAATGAACTACAACTATTATTGTAACCCTATGGGGGTTATCCACTAAGTGACTCTGTATTGCAGGGTTGTTAGCTGTTTTGTTTTCTTTGCAACGATGGCACCGAGTGGATAATCCCCTCGCATTTGTGAGCACCACAGCAATGAAACTCACAGTTTTGCTGAGTATTAACTACACAGCAATAAAACTCACAGCAATGTGCAGTGTGTATTAGCTCCACAGCAATAAAACTCACTACCGCCTTACAGTGCCAGCTCCTCTGATCACACCGCTTGCCTGACAATCCGCAGCTCTGGCAGATGTGTGTAAACATGCTGCACCCCCCCTCCCCATGCTGTTCAAAATTTCAGCGGCTGCAGAGAGAGGGGGGAGCAGCCCTCCCTTGTCACTTACTGCAGGAGGGGGGTTATCAGTCCCTACATACACTCCTGACAATCAGAAGCGTTCAGGAGCAACATGAGCTGCCGAGCGCTTCCGATTCTCTGCCTGCCACTGCAGGAGGAGGGAGGAGCATCATGCTCTCTCCTGTTAGTTCTGGCTGGTGGTGAGGTGCCGGTACTGAGTGGTGAGGTGCCGGTACTGAGTACCCCCTGAAAAAAAGCCCTGGGGTTGACACTGGCATCAAAAGAGCCGAGTCTGTTGCTTATAAATGAAGCGGAAATGGAGCAGAATCTTTTGGATAGGGTTAATCCTAACAGTAAAACAAAACTTAAAACAAGTACAAATAGTAACCCTAACCCTTTTGTTCTAATCACAAAATGACAAAGTGTCAAGAATTTTGCATCGTTTGATAAAAGTCTACTACTGCCAGGTCGTTAGTGTAATGATACACTTAAAGCTGTTGTACTCTATATTTCATAACCCACAAAGTTACAGAGGTTTTATTTTCTGCCAGGTTTCCTTCACTCGTACATTTGAATATTTGCTCCAGGTTTTACATGGCAGTTATTATCTCATTAAGTGTATTTCATTCCATTCTCATTTTTGTTCTTTTCCTCCACTTTCATTTTCGCAGTCTTTATTTGATCCCTCTGCCTCTCAGTCCCCTGTCTACTCTAGAACAAGTTATAAAATCTTGGCGGATATGATGGGGATGATTTTTAATGGTGTGATGCTTTACAAGAGCCGTGAGAGTGCTCGTAATACTAAAAAAGGATAAAAAAAAGATTTAAGCATTGTGAACTGATATTTTGGAGTATTCATTGCTTCACCTGGAACGTAGACATACTCTTTTCTTAGGCGAGTAGCCCATAAACCTAAATGATTTAGTAGACTTTATGTCAACAGTATATATTGGGTATGGTTTGCTTGGTAAAATATGGCATGCTAATTCTATCTTCCCTGTGTTTTATAGAATTTAACACGTCCTCTATCGTGCCACGTCCCTTTTAACATGACACACTAGCCAACATGACCACACTAACCTGTTTAATTAGTCATAGGGTGCTCAGTGTCCCCATATGGCTTTGAGATGCATTTGATTAGCTTCTGCATGCAAAATAACGTGGGTCTAATTTGCATAAGAAGTCATTAATGTTAGGCTCTCTAGAATGGAGGACCTTCACACAACAGGACACCTATATTTTACTGCTAACCACATGCTCCTGAGGTACGCGGCTATATGGGCCCGATGGCTCCTGCTCTCCTCAGGGTCTCAATTCCGTGCACTGCTTGCCCATAGCCCACTGGCTGGGCTTGGGTAGGTGAGGCCTGCGTATCTGTTACCACCTTGTAAGGACCTGTGTGACCTAATAAGTACACTGTCTGATGCCATTGCCTCTGCTACAACTTACAGTATCATATGTCCTGTGTCCCCCCTATCCCACACCCCTCCCCCCGTATGTTTCTCCCCTGCACCCTCATCTCAGGCCCACCAGCTCCCTGCTGGTGCCCTATGATCGTACCTGACTTACCCGCTCCAATACGTACTCCTCCCCACCCCCCTATGATACTGCTGCTTTTGATTGACTGGTCTGCACGCCGTGTCCTTCATTACCGTAAGCGATATTATGTTACCTTTCTTATAAATTCAATAAAAATATATTTTAAAAAAAAGGAATTAATTTCATGTCCCATGCCAGAAAGCCTGGCGCTGCTGAGAGAAGGCCCATCTGCGCTGCTGAGAGAAGGCCCGTGCTGCAGCATCCTGAGGATCAGCGGTGCCTTCCTTATATACCTGTGAGATGCATTCTGGGCTTTCCCACTCCTCCTCTTACGGCTATTTGATCCACTGATCCATTCAGGATTCTCCAACACCTCTGTTACAGCCACAGGTCTCACTATAGACACTAATGAGATCTCTGAAGATAAATGAAAATAGGTACAGCGCTAACCACCTTAGAAAAGTGACGAAAGGATAAAGATGGTGGTAAACCATACAATGCTGAAGCATTGGAGGAATGGTGTGGTTCTCTTAAGTAGAGATCTCATTAGTTACAAAAAAGACGTGAATAGTGTAGTGCACCCACAAAACACTTTCCCACACCATTGTAATGAACCCAGACACTGTGTACCCTAATGATTTTGTCCTTGAATTTTTCCCCAGTATGTTGCATATTAGCGAGCGCTTCAGACTGGCTTTTTTCGCCTTCTTTTGGATCAACAGCAGTAGGTGATGTGTGAAAGGCTGAACCCGATGGACGCATGTCTTTTTTCAGCCTATGTAACTATGTAATGTTGGGTCATGGTTTACCGACCGCTGACTACCTACCCTTCTACAGTGCAGCCCTCATTTTTTGCCACATCAGATGCCAGGCTAGACAAATCCTTTGATTTAACAAAACTCCAAATATGTACCAAGAAGATGAAAAGTAGCCAAAGCTAATAACTATCTGCCGGGACGTTATTACACCATGCCATTTCCCCCTATAGTAGCAGTTCCTCTTTACGGATATCCTATAAGTCTGATAGGAGGTTTGGAAGAATACAACAATCTGATACAGTAAAGGTATAGTCAGCAGACTACTGATGATTAAGGAAGTCACGATCCACATAGACTTAGCAAATTAATGTGTTCACACTCAAAAAATAGTGGTGTGTAAGCAGGATGGTATTGACTGCAGGGAAAAAATATCACTATAATTGAGGCAACAATTCCATTTTAATCTTTGTTGCTTGCAGTGAGGGCCCATATATCACTAGTCTCTAGCACCCAGATCAGGAATCGGTGGGGCCCTGTATTGCAGATTGGTCATTGCTTCATCGAGTTAATGGGGATGTCAGACCACCTGATGTATAACACATACCACTGCCAGACGTTAAACAGATGCCGAATGAGCCTATCTTTTAATTTTCGCAGCGAGTGCGCAATATCTTAGCGAGAAGAAAAAAAAAAACTAGATTTTTAGAAAAATGTCCAGAGCCTTAAAATGCGAAATGAATAAATTACGTACTTTTATTTCGCTAATACATAATGAATGCCTAGTCACTATCTGCAGAGATAAGCATTATATTAAGAACTCGTAAGCCCGGGGCATGACTTTTTTTGGAAGCAAAGTTTGCGTGCTTTGTCTACCATTGATAACCCTATCTAGAGTTCGGCCCTGTCAGAATTGGCTAAATAAAGCAAACTCTCTAATGTTCAGACAATGAGGACAGCTTCTAATGCCCTGTTGCTATCTGTAATAGTTTCCTGAGGGTGATTTCCGAGTCTGGCAGTATAAGGAAAGACATAACTAGAATAAACATGAGGGAATGGGGAGGTGGGGGGGGGGCAGGGTGTTTTTATAATAGAACTGGGCTCCAAAGGAAAAAGGTGGATTTACACATAGAAAGAAAGATTGTATCTGGCTACACATCTACACGTTGGTAATTGAAAACCTTCTCGGAAAACTTTGAGATAAAAGTATGTACCCATGAGAACACGATAAGGATGAAAAGTGACAAAAATTAGCACAATCCGTCATTACGCGTCTTTGTTGATTCAGGGTCAGACCCTGAATGTATTTTTTAGCATGCTGGCCATCATGCATGCAAGCTGGGAGACCTGCAGAATGCTCTTATGAGACAGGAGAATGTATACTGTTGTGTTAGAGAGCAATTCAAGCTGTTTCCTGTGATGAATAGCATAATGGTTGTAAAGTAGACATATTGTAACTGTTTTAAGTACATCAGATCTGGAGATGCAGTTGTTTAAAAGAATATTAATGTGATGAAAGAAATGATGGAATTCGGCTCTTGGGAAGGCCTTGTAGCCTGAAGGAAACTGCTGAAGTAGCCGCTCGGATTTCTCCAAAAAAAAAGTTTAACGGCGTTAAATACTATCAGCTTTAGTCAAAGAAGTCGCGGAGAAGACGCATTTCCAGAATAATCAGAAAAGTGCAAAATTTGGGAAACCAAAGCGTTTACAGATCTGTCAGCTCTCAGCATTAGTCATCTGAAAAAAATGTAAATTTGACATTGATGAGAGGGGGGAAAAAAAAGGAACAGCGAACATATGGCTGCTTCGGGGAACTAATACGTTTAAAAAATGTCCATATTAAAGATTATTTAATCGGAAACCAATGAAGATTTGTCTATTCCTCCATTTAAATTTAGTAATATATAGACAGGAGCCCTTCTTCACTCTTATGTCTAGGACAACTTGTCGAGTTGGAGAGAGTTGACATTCCAGATTAAGATTATACTGGTTCGATATAAACTGAATCGATCATGGAAATCTACTGATTTTTTTCACCCGCAATTCGGCTATTTTTCCTGAATGGGAGATTTAAATAAGGGTATAACAGTATTTTGACTCGCCTCACTTGCATTTATAGTTTCTATTGAAAATTTCAGCTTTAGTGATTCAATACAATTTTATTGATTAGGTGATTTTCTAAAAAAAAATATCAAGTGCTGAAAGAGGTTAATAAATCGCTCTTCCGAAAGGGAAACATGGAAAAGCACACAGAAACTTATATTTTTATTATTCGTGTTTGTTAACCCTTTCTCCCTTAAAAGCTGGGAGACTTATTAAAATGTCCAGTGGTCCAGGGCAGCCGTCAGCACACCTCAGGTGCTGCTCTCCTGTCTATGTTGTTGCTAACTCCTAGATACCAGAGGCTTTTGTCCCTGGTGTCCAGGAGTTATTAGAGAAAACACAGACCAGAGAGTGGTACCTGAGAGGCGAGACATGTTAACGGCTGCCTTGGACTGCTAGACATTTAAAAAAATTCTCCTTGCTTTCCGCAGAAGGGGTAAACCCGCACTAATACTGATATCCTGTGCTAAATAACTCACTAATAATGTCATTTTCGGACAGAAAATGTGTTTTTCAAGGCTTATTACTAGCCCAATTTTTATTTTATTTTTTAAAAGGAGACATTTTCAGATTTTGGCTGTGGACAAATCTTTCACACTGAATCAGCTGATATTTCGGGAAAAAAAAATATCGATAGAAACTAGCAATTATTTTAAAAAAAACAGCCTATCTATATAAATTGTCCCTATAACTTTAAAGCGTTTTAAAATAAAAAAAATTCTTAGTGTGGTATTTACTGTATGGTCCCACATCAAGGAGACTGAAACCACTCAGGCTAGGGTCAAACGAAAGCATTTTTACACGCGAACGTAAAAAAGTGCGTCCGAACGCATTGACGTATTTTTTCACGGAATAGGCGAAAACGGTCATACGATGCGCATTTTCGTGCAGGATGTTTTACGAATCCAAACCAGGAAACTTTTTGCGTCTGGACGTTATGTTGGCCGGACACGAGCAGTGTCTGACGTCTCCAAATTACACACACACACCGCTAGCGGGCGCAGCGCACTCTGTACGTCCGTACTAGCGGTTCAGCGTTCTCGAAAAAATGCGTTCATTTTCCACTTGCGTTGCGCGGCCGGACTTTCATGCGACCGTACTTCGTATATTGGCCGTCATTGCCCGTCATTTGCTGCTAGTCCGGCCGTGATTAAGTGCGCCAGAACGCACGTTAACAGTGCGTTAGTCTGACCCTAGCCTTATACTTAACACTTATGGTTACTTCTTTGGTTCAATATTCCCAAACAAGTTAGTGGGACCCTCACGCTGACAAGGCATCGGCACGTTACTTTAAGAGTCTAACTTACTTGAAGCCGATCTTTTCCAAGTGAACCCCTATATGGAACTATTGTGCAACGGCTACTCAGCCATACTATTGGAATATCTAGACACTTTCGTTATCCATTGAACCCATTACAATCGGGGCCTTGCGATTCCACCTAATGCAGTGTTTCTCAACTCCAGTCCTCAGGACCCACTAACAGGCCATATTTTGCAGATCACCTTGGGGAAATTCAGACTGAATCCTGCAATCACTGAGCAGCAAATCATATCACATGTGCTGTGCTTCAGATATCTGGAAAACCTGGCCTGTATTGTGTCCTGAGGACTGGAGTTGAGAAACACTGACCTAATGCATGGGAGACCCATATGAATGAAATAAGCAAACAGGTGTGAATAGTGATTAGTACCTGTGTGTAACCACACATTTTAAATTTTGTTATATGTATCAATAAAGAGCATTAAACGTTTTATTTTTAATTTTTGTATTTGTGTAGTCACCCTACGCGTCTACAGAGTGCCACATTTTTGTTGACACTCAAGTTGTAACTCTTTGATTTCTACAAATATATAGCAAAACCCTTACATAAAATTTAAACCAGGCAAATCATGAACAATAAACAGTTAAAGTAACACATCAGCCTATGTTCCAAACAATATGTTCTCTAAGTGAATACACAACGCCATCTGCTGGAAATAACATCTGGTGACGCACGAGAGAAATTAATCAATAACCATATTTTACTTTAGAAGAATTATTTTAAGTATATTACTTAAATGTGCATGTATTTGTTCCCATTATGTGAAATCAGAAATTTAATGAACTCTAACTCTAACCAAATATGTCTTGTGGAAAAAATAAATACATACAAATAATATGCAAAATTAGCCAGAGATATATAGTCATAGCTATACAGCCAGAGAGGAACAGAAATGATTAGATCTGACTTTTCCTGATCACATCGCAATCTAGATCCAGGGAGTCTGAACTCAAAATCCAGCTCAAGACATCTTCTTCCATGTAGGCTTTATTGTGTATTATGTTTGAGTCGCTTGTTGTTAAAAAAAAAAAGGAAGCAGTAATTACCGCATAAATTGTAATTAAGAAAGGCTAACACATAACACAGGTCTCATGGAAGGCAGAAGAGTGTGAATGTTGTGGTGTACTTTTGTGGAGTGTCAGTATGCACAAAAACACAGAGATATACTCTTATGATGTGATGGTATGTGTATGAATAAAGGATTGTGGTCTTTCTCTATAAGTGAGGAAATTCCATGGGTTTTTGGTGGGATTACGCACTGAGCCCTGTCTGAGCCAGTCCAAGACTGCAATTTTTCTTTTCTGCATCCATGTATTGGTCAATATGGCTGTGCACTTTGGGTCATTGTCATTTTGGAATGTGAAATTCCTCTTTGGATGCTCAAGAAATCAATAAATGCTGCTCAATTAGTGTTAGAGATTAGGGTTAGAAATTAGTGTTAGGGTTACAAAAAGCAATGGTTAGAAACTAGGGTTAAAAGCCAAGATTAGACCAGGGTTAGAGATTAGGGTTAGGAATTAGGGTTAGATTATGGTTAGGAATTTAGTGTTGAAAGCTAGAGTTAAAAATTTGAATATGAAATTAGGGTAGATAGGATAGAAGCTATGATTGAACTACGGATAGAAATTAGGGTTAGAATTTCGGATTAGAAGCTAGGGATAGACGCTAGAAACAGGAATTAGGGTTAGAAATCGTGATAAGATTAGGATTAGGAATTAAGGAATAGATTTGTGGAAACCGAAAACATTTTACACTTAATATATACCTACTTTCCTTTTGGATTCTACAGATGATGATTGATGATCTAGTGTGTATAATATTTGTTCCATACTATTATTTTTTAAATTATGAATTATATACACATACCTCTATCTTCTTTTCATGGCTAATGATGATATATGACGATCTTGTGTGACTTTTGTGCTGCTTTAGTAATAAATAACTAAAATGTTACACTGTGAAGTGAACTAAAATAGTAGTGCTGTGTTGTAATGTAAAGAAGAAAACCGGAAGTAATAATGACACAGCATGATGTTGTACTATAAAATGTTTTATTGCATAGGATTAGCAGGTGTTCAAGATCTTCACCCCTGTGGAGTGTGGACTTTGGCCCAGATGACTTTCAACTTGAGTTACACTTACAATAGTTGATTTGTTCAATTGCTTGAGTTGCTGATGATCTTCTTCACTTAGTGTGACAATATGACACGGATTGGAAGGAACATCTTTGAAGAAAGGATCTATGCGAAGCAGACATTAGAGGCGTACTCAGGGCCGGCTCAAGACATTGTGCTGCCTGGAGCGAAGGATAAAATGCTGCCCCCCCCCAAAAAAAAACACGCAGCGTGTATGAGCGTATCACAGTGCGCCACAGCAATAAAATTAAAACACTCATACACACCGTACATTAGACTTTTATTGCTGTGGAGCTCTGTGATACAGTAATGTGAGGTGTATATAACTGAGCCCAGCGTCACATACCCAGCAGTGCCCAGCGTCACATACCAAGCAGTGCCCACACATGGGTATATTGCCCCAGCTCACACATGGATATATATTTGCCCCCAGGCTCACTCATGGATATATTTTCCCCCAGGCTCACACATGGATATATTTGCCCCCAGGCTCACACATGGATATATTTTCCCCCAGGCTCACACATAGATATATATGCCCCCAGGCTCACTCATGGATATATTTGCCCCCAGACTCACTCATGGATAGATTTGCCCCCAGTCTCACTCATGGATATATTTGCCCCCAGGCTCACTCATGGATATATTTGCCCCCAGGCTCACACATGGATATATTTGCCCCCAGGCTCACTCATGGATATATTTGCCCCCAGGCTCACTCATGGATATATTTTCCCCCAGGCTCACACATGGATATATTTGCCCCCAGGCTCACTCATGGATATATTTGCCCCCAGACTCACTCATGGATAGATTTGGCCCCAGTCTCACTCATAGATATATTTTCCCCCAGGCTCACACATGGATATATTTGCCCCCAGGCTCACACATGGATATATTTGCCCCCAGGCTCACACATGGATATATTTGCCCCCAAGCTCACTCATGGATATATTTTCCCCCAGGCTCACACATGGATATATTTGCCCCCAGGCTCACTCATGGATATATTTGCCCCCAGGCTCACTCATGGATATATTTGCCCCCAGACTCACTCATGGATAGATTTGGCCCCAGTCTCACTCATAGATATATTTTCCCCCAGGCTCACACATGGATATATTTGCCCCCAGGCTCACACATGGATATATTTGCCCCCAGGCTCACACATGGATATATTTGCCCCCAAGCTCACTCATGGATATATTTTCCCCCAGGCTCACACATGGATATATTTGCCCCCAGGCTCACTCATGGATATATTTGCCCCCAGACTCACTCATGGATAGATTTGCCCCCAGTCTCACTCATGGATATATTTGCCCCAGGCTCACTCATGGATATATTTGCCCCCAGACTCACTCATGGATAGATTTGCCCCCAGGCTCACTCATGGATATATTTGCCCCCAGACTCACTCATGGATAGATTTGCCCCCAGACTCACTCATGGATAGATTTGCCCCCAGGCTCACTCATGGATATATTTGCCCCAGGCTCACACATGGATATATTTGCCCCCAGGCTCACACATGGATATATTTGCCCCCAAGCTCACTCATGGATATATTTTCCCCCAGGCTCACACATGGATATATTTGCCCCCAGGCTCACTCATGGATATATTTGCCCCCAGACTCACTCATGGATAGATTTGCCCCCAGTCTCACTCATGGATATATTTGCCCCCAGGCTCACTCATGGATATATTTGCCCCCAGACTCACTCATGGATAGATTTGCCCCCAGACTCACTCATGGATAGATTTGCCCCCAGGCTCACTCATGGATATATTTGCCCCCAGGCTCACTCATGGATATATTTGCCCCCAGGCTCACACATGGATATATTTGCCCCCAGGCTCACTCATGGATAGATTTGCCCCCAGACTCACTCATGGATATATTTGCCCCCAGGCTCACTCATGGATATATTTGCCCCCAGGCTCACTCATGGATATATTTGCCCCCAGGCTCACACATGGATATATTTGCCCCCAGGCTCACACATGGATATATTTGCCCCCAGGCTCACTCATGGATATATTTTCCCCCAGGCTCACTCATAGATATATTTGCCCCCAGGCTCACACATAGATATATTTGCTCCCAGGCTCACTCAGGGATATATTTGACCCCAGGCTCACTCACGGATATATTTGCCCCCAGACTCACTCATGGATATATTTGCCCCCAGACTCACTCATGGATATATTTGCCCCCAGGCTCACTCATGGATATATTTGCCCCCAGGCTCACACATAGATATATTTGCCCCCAGGCTCACTCATGGATATATTTGCCCCCAGACTCACTCATGGATAGATTTGCCCCCAAGACTCACTCATGGATAGATTTGCCCCCAAGACTCACTCATGGATAGATTTGCCCCCAGACTCACTCATGGATAGATTTGCCCCCAGGCTCACACATGGATATATTTGCCCCCAGGCTCACTCATGGATATATTTGCCCCCAGACTCACTCATGGATATATTTTCCCCCCAGACTCACTCATGGATATATTTGCCCCCAGACTCACTCATGGATATATTTGCCCCCAGACTCACGCATGGATATATTTGCCCCCAGACTCACTCAAGGATATATTTGCCCCCAGGCTCACTCAAGGATATATTTGCCCCCAGTCTCACACATGGAAATATTTGCCCCCAGGCTCACACATGGAAATATTTGCCCCCAGGCTCACTCAGGGATATATTTGCCCCCAGGCTCACACATGGAAATATTTGCCACCAGCTCACACATGTATATATTTGCCCTCATCATGGATATATTTTCCCCCAGGCTCACCTCTGCCGGCCCAGGCCCAGGCTCCGACGGGCAGATGGTGCGGCCGCCATGTTCCTTCCTTCAACGAGCGGCAGCCTCGTGAGTATCTGCCGCTCGCCCGGGATCCACCTTCCAGGATGGATCGGCAGGCTGGCGGATGGATCTCAGGCGAGCGGCAGATACTCATGCGGCTGCCGCTCTTTGAAGGAATGAACGCGGCGGCCGCACGATATGCCGCCGCCGCAAAAAAAATAGTGCAGAGCGCAGCAGCGGTGCCGGGGGCTGAAATTTTCCGCCCCCGAATTTCTGCCACCTGGCGCTGCTGCTCCGCTCTGCAACATTGTCGGGCCGGCCCTGGGCGCACTGGATGATACAACACAGTCAGTCCAACTAGTGGCCGTAGCACCAGGTAATATAGTTCTTGATTTCGTGATCCCAAAGGGAGATCTGGAGAGAGAGCATGGTCATTATCAAACAAGCTTTAAGATCAGGAAGCAATAAAAATAAGAAGGAAAAAAGGGGAATTCATTGGTAGAGTCAACTGCAGGACCCCAACCTACAACCAAGTCACCAAATTATCCCCCTATTGTCCCCCCTATTTGTAAAAATAAAAATAAAAAAAATTGAAAGGGCAATGAATGACCCTTTCACTGGTTTCACACTGCGAACAAAGCCATTCTTTGTGGTTGGACTAATGTGATGGTCTCCCACTCAGATCAGCCATTGCCTAGCGATTTTTCCGAAGTCACGATTTACTTATTTATTTATAAAGGATTTAACCAGGAAGGATACATTGAGATTTCTCTCGTTTTTAAGTATGTCCTGGGTTCAATAACATTGAGTTGTTACAGAAATACAAAGTAGTGCAAGTTATTAACACAAAACAAATATACAGATTAACACAAAAATAAATATGTAGGAAATAAAGTCACTATGTTACATGTTTACAGGTGCATTCTGTATTGAGGTATGTTAATAGGGAGCTCTTAAGGGACTTTAGACTCTGGGAGGTTATTCCATAATTGCGGTGCTCTGTAGGAAAATGAGGAACGAGCCACTTTCTTTTTGTATTGTGGTATTGCAAGTAAGGTGCTGGTCCTGGGTTGGAGGTTATAGGATGAGGGAACTGCTAGGGGAAGCAGCCTATTCAGGTAGGGTGGCAGCTTCCCAGAAAAGCTCTTAAACACCAGGTTGGAAAGGTGAAGGGTGCGTCTAGATTCCAGCGATGGCCAGTTTAGCTCTTTTAATATGTCACAATGGTGGGTCATGTAGTTACATTGTAGCGCAAAGCGGCAGAATGAGTTATGCAATGTAGTAAGTTTCTGAAGGTGCGTTTGCGAGGCAGCTGCAAACACTACATCTCCGTATTCAATAGCCGGCATAAGCATTTGTTGTACAATCTGCTTTCTTACCGCGGGGCTCAGGCAGGATTTGTTTCTGTACAGGGCACCTAGTTTGGGGTAAAGTTTTTATCCTTCCTGATACGTATTCTCCTAATGCTCTCATTAACTTTGGACATTCATTCTGCTCTCTGCAATGTATGTGGTGTCACATTTTCTCCAGTTTATGATAGTGGTTTTGGAAGTGCTCCATGGCACATTCACTGCCTTCAAAATACCTTGCAGCCTTCTAATAATTGGTACTTTTCAACACTTAGATCGTCAACAACTGGCAACTCTTCACGTACCAGGCCTCCCCCAGTGTGATGCAAACCCAAACATTCGAACAAATCCTACAGCAACACATGACAGTAGTCTGGGTTTAATCAGAATATTTCATCGATGGCAGGTGTTTGCTGTTTACATACAGTCATGATTTACAATGGGATTGGTTAATTATGAACAAAGTAAGACATCCCGTTATGGAAGGGTGTACAAACTTATGCAAAATTCTATTGTAGATTTTTTTTATTCTTAATAATTAACTATTTGGATTTTCTCTGGGTTTTTTTGTGTGTTGGAAGAACTCATCAAAGATGGAAATGGTCTGACCTTTACATTGTTTTTTGTCTTAAAGTACATTCTAAAAGCCTACAAATTTTAGAAGGGTGCGTAGACTTTTCATAGACACTGTACTTCCCTGTTGAATTTTACCAGCTCACTAAAACACTTTCCTTTCCCAGTTATTGCAGCCATGCTCTTCCCCTCCCGAATCTTGTTCTATCTGTCTATCTTTTCCCCTGTCGTTAACACCTGCCACCCAGCTCTCTTCCTCCTTTATGCCCTGCTCTTGCTCTTGCCCACTATCTGCATCCCCTCACTGCATCAATGTCATGCTCCACGGAGTCACTGGCACAAACTCCTGGGCGCTCTCCCTGTTACACACAAATACTGTATACCAGGGCACACTTTCAGGGACAGACACAAATGAAGAGACACACACTAAAGCCTGAGATACACTGAGTGTTTATCGAC
Source organism: Leptobrachium leishanense (assembly GCA_009667805.1). NCBI lineage: Eukaryota > Metazoa > Chordata > Amphibia > Anura > Megophryidae > Leptobrachium > Leptobrachium leishanense. Next base: position 122,355,502 of record CM019066.1, read on the forward strand.
GCACAGCGTAGCGAAGCAAACATTTTGCAGGCTTGATTTCACTCCGCTCCGCCTCGCAGCCAGTCTACACTGCATTATGTTTGCTTCTGTCCATAATGAACAGGAATCCACTAACTAAATTAAAATGTACACGCCAAAACCTTTTACTTTCGCAAAGAGCATGTCATATACAGTAGGCAAAAACTTTTCTATTGAATAAAATACATCTAAATTACTGCTAATTTAATAGGAATAGCCTAACAAAAAATAGAAAAAAGGATAACCCTAATCATATAGCATCCCTGTGTTATATATATATATATATTATAGGGACACAGGGAACGTTATATAGGGATGCACCAATACCACACACAGACCTCAGATATATATATAGAGACCAGAGCCGTAGCTAGCTTGTTTTGCACCCGAGGCAAGAACAGAAAATTGTGCCCCCCCACACAATATTTTTACAGAGGTTATTATATATATGTGTATATGTTTGTGGAAACGGGATCCCCTGTGCATGCTTCCCATAAACCTGACATACGTGACATCTGATTGGCTGAGAATCATAGATTGGATAATATCTTGGCACTTTGTTCCGAATTTTACAGATCTTCAGTTCCAGTTCAAACTCACCGTCGGCAGGGCAGCAAAGCAACTGCACACTGTCAGAAGAACGAACTGGAACTGAAGATCTGTAAAATTCAAAAAAAAAAATCTAATTTGACAGAGCTAAGGACACGCCTGTGGGCATATTGTCAAATTTGTACGCGATTCACACAGACTCACTGATACAAACATATGCACTCACAGATATTATTATTATTATTATTATTCTTTATTTATAAAGCACCAGCATATTCCGCAGCGCTGTACAATAAGCACAGTATAGACAGGGTTACAATACATTGAACAACATTTGACAAACAGTACAGGAGGAGATGAGGGCCCTATTCCCGTAGGAACTCACAATCTGGGAGGGTTGGGGTTGGAAACAGGAGGAGAGGACTGTAAGGTGAGAGTGATTGATGGTTGCGTCAGTGAGTTGGGTGGTAGGCTTCCCTAAATAAGAACGTTTTAAGGGAGCGTTTGAAGGAAGAGAAGTTAGGGGAAAGTCTGACAGTACGAGGGAGAGCGTTCCAGAGAGTGGGGGCTGCGCGTGAGAAATCCTGCAGTCTATCATGGGAAGAGGTGATGCGGGGAGAAGCTAGGCGCAGGTCACTGTTTGACCTTAGGGAGCGGGCTGGGGTGTATTTGGTGATTAGTGAGGACAGGTAGTGGGGAGCTGAGTTAGTGAGGGTTTTGTAGGTAAGGATAAGGATTTTGAACTTAATTCTGCAGTGGATGGGGATAGACATAACAATCGCTCAGATTCACTCACAAGCACTCAGATTATCAATTCTCACATTCTGTCCCCCTTCCGTGCACCTTCTTTCCCTCTTTTCCATTGTCTTTATCTTTCTCCCCTTCTCATGCCCATTTTCTCCCCTCCTTTCTTTCCATGTAAATTCTCCACTCCTTTTTCAATCCATTCCCCTGCCAGTCATGTTCATTCCACCCCATTTCACCCTCCTTCTCATGTTCATTTTACCCTCTCCTCTTTCAGACCATTCCCCCTCCTGTCATTTTCACTGCACCCCCTCCTCTTTCAGACCATTCCCCCTCCTGTCATTTTCACTACACCCCCTCCTCTTTCAGACCAACCCCCTCCTGTCATTTTCACTACACCCCCTCCTCTTTCAGACCATTCCCCCTCCTGTCATTTTCACTACACCCCCTCCTCTTTCAGACCATTCCCCCTCCTGTCATTTTCACACTGCACCCCCCCTCCTCTTTCAGACCATTCCCCCTCCTGTCATTTTCACTACACCCCCTCTTTTGAGACCATTCCCCCTCCTGTCATTTTCACTACACCCCCTCCTCTTTCAGACCATTCCCCCTCCTGTCAGTTTCACTACATCCCTCCTCTTTCAGACCAACCCCCTCCTGTCATTTTCACTACACCCCCTCCTCTTTCAGACCAACCCCCTCCTGTCATTTTCACTACACCCCCCTCCTCTTTCAGACCATTCCCCCTCCTGTCATTTTCACTACATCCCCCTCCTCTTTCAGACCAACCCCCTCCTGTCATTTTCACTACTCCCCCCCTCCTCTTTCAGACCATTCCCCCTCCTGTCATTTTCACTACACCCCCCCTCCTCTTCAGACCATTCCCCCTCCTGTCATTTTCACTACACCCCCCTCCTCTTTCCAGTGATACCTCATGTGGGGACATCATACACATGCCTTGTAAATCTTGTATATATGTGTTATATGTGATTTAGTGTGCTGTTTGTAATTCCTAATAAATGCTTAATATAGTGGACGAACCTGTCTTGTGCAATATATATATTTGTTTTGGATGAGTGGTACACCAACACCTTATATTTTCAAGGACCAGAGACGATTTACCACACCTCACATGATCCTTTAGCTGCTACGGAGTTGGAGATATAGGGGTCCAAATGCCCATATTGTTTATTTTTCTCTGGGCCTATTCTGCGGCATGGGCCTGGAGCTGCTGCTCCATGTTAATCCGGCCCTGATTAGACTCTCCCCGTCTCTCCAGTCCTTTAAGAAGTCTCTGAAAACACATTACTTTAGAGAAGCCTATCGGCTCACTCCCTAATGCCCCACTGGACATTTCTTTTTTTTTTTATTGTAATAAAAGTTTTATTAAGTTATTTGAAAACATACATTACTTGACATTAAATGCATTACCACATATACAGTCAATCGTGAGTCATGTGAAACGTAATCTTCTGGCAATAAAGTGTGCATTTTCGATACTGCGTCTCTGTGCGCTTCACATATGAATACAGATAGTACAAATTCAAGTAACAATGAGGGAGAGTAGGGGTACAACTTGTGACAGGGGAACAAAAGGAATAGGTGGGGGCTAGGGAGTTTGGTCATTCATTTGTTATTCCGTTGCAATTAAGAAAGGTCTACCGAGTTGTGGGGTGGGGAGCGGGCTGGCACGGACCAATAGAACCACCGTCTCAAGTGTTTGGCGGAGGTACCGGAGGTTTGGTGTATCAGATCCTCTACATCTCTTATGCGCTGGACTTCGTCTAGCCATTCTCGGAAAGTGGGGGCTAGTGAAGATTTCCAGTGTCTGGGTATTACCGCTTTGGCGGCATTCAGTAGCCGAATATCAAGTGAGTTCCTGTAAGTGTCTGCAGGCAGCGGTGTGTGGTGTAGCAGCATGGCCGCTGGCGTGTAGGAAGGTGGAGTATCAGAGATGTTGCTAATGGCATCATGAACCAGTGTCCAGAAGGGTTGCAACACTGGGCAGGACCACCAAATATGCAAGAGATCTGCGCGCTGTGTTCCGCACCTCCAGCAGGAGGCGTCCGCCGTGACGGAATATGTAGCAATTGTGGTGGGTGCTCTATACCATCGTGACAGCAGCTTGTAAGACGTTTCTTGTGTACGAGTAGCAATAGAACACCGAGTATTGAGCGCAAACATTTGGCTCCACTCCTCCTCTGTGAATGTTTGGCGGAGTTCCCTCTCCCACTTCGCTACGTAGGGAGGTGTGGAGGGGGAAAGATCTTGCAGGACCCCGTACATAGTCGATATGCCGTGTTGGGGAAGGGTCTTACGGGTGATCACTTGTTCAAATACGGTCAGTGGGCGGGTGTATTTTTCCAATGGAGCTAGGGAGCGTAGATAGGTAATGAGGCAGTGCATATGAAATATCGTAAGAAAGGAATCGGGGTGGGTCAACGGTACATCCTTCGGGGCTTTAGGTCGGTTCCCATCTATGTAAAGGCCCGGCAGTGGGTGTCGTGGTGGAGCTGCGTCAATGAGAGGTAGCAGACGTGGCGAGAAGGCCGGTAAGTGGTTGAGAGGGAGGAGTGGAGAGGGCCAAGGGGCTATTTGTGTGAGCCTCTGCAACCGTCGCCAGATGGTCAGTGTGACCGAAACTGTCGGTGTGTGGGGATGTCAGTAGATGCAGTGGTGCCTAAAAGCCAAGGGAGGGAGGTTAGCGAGCGTCCGGCCAGTTCATGTTCCAACGCCACCCATTGTTTACCTGAGGCACCCAAGCTCCACTCCACCATTCGCAAAAGATGAACAGCCTGGTAATAGCGCTGCAAGTGCGGCAGAGCTAGACCTCCACGAGAGCGAGGAGCTGTCAGCAGCGCTACACTCAGCCTTGGTTTACTCCCGGCCCATACATATCTAATAAAGAGAGACTGCAAGGAGCGGAAGAAGGCAGACGGGACATGTATCGGCAGGGTCTGCAATAGATAAAGGACTCTTGGGAGAACATTCATTTTGAGGACACTTATTCGTCCAAACCACGTGATGTGCGGGATGGCCCATCGAGTAAGGTCCTTTTCCAGGACCCGGAGCAGAGGGACAAAATTTGTGGTATAAAGATTTGATACCGCTGGGGTGAGGTAAACTCCAAGGTATTTAAGGGAGGTAGTACACCATCGAAAGGGGAATGTGGCTTGAATGTGTGTGCTGAGGGGAGCAGGTATTGAAATGTTCAGAATTTCCGATTTTGACATATTAATTTTGTAATTACTGAGTGAGCCATATTCGCGTAATAGTTCAATGAGGGAAGGCAAGGAAATCTGGGGTTGTTGTACAAAAAATAGCAGGTCATCTGCATATGCCGCCACCTTATATGTGTGGCGTCCAACACAGATACCATGAATAGAGGGGTTGGCCCTGACAGCTTGAAGGAGGGGTTCCAGAGATAATGCAAATAAAAGAGGGGAGAGGGGGCAGCCCTGTCGAGTGCCGTTTTTAATGGTGAAGGGGGAGGACAAGGTGCCATTTAGATTAATGCGAGCGGTAGGTGAATCATATAAGGCGGTTATCCAGCGCATGGCGTTGGGGCCAAATCCCATATGCTGTAGGGTCTGGAATAAGAAAGGCCAATGTACCCTGTCAAACGCCTTCTCAGCGTCGGTGGAGAGGAGCAGGGTCGGACCGGTATCAGTTCTCTGAGCGGCGTGAATCAAATTAATGGCCAGCGTAGTATTATCTCGCCCCTCCCTCCCTGGGATAAATCCCGTCTGGTCAGGGTGGATCAGGTGTCTCATATGGTTTGCGATTCGCAGCGCGAGTACCTTAGCAAAAAGTTTCACATCCTGATTCAGGAGGGAAATTGGTCGATAATTGGCACAGAGGGCGTGATCCTTATCAGGTTTGGGGATTAAGGTGATGGTGGCAGAAAGTGTTTGTGGGGTAATGTGGGATGTAGGTTCAGTCAGTCCGTTAAAAGCAGCCAACCAGGCGCTAGAGAGGAGCTTTTCGCACGCTTTATAGTATTTAAGGGTAAAACCGTCAGGCCCCGGTGTCTTACCCACTGGCGTTCGCTTGATCGCTTCGTGCAGTTCTTCCGCAGTGATTGGACCTTCAATAGAGGACCTCATGTGCGGCGTCAGTTTGGAGCGTAAGTGAGTGCGAAGGAAGCGCTGGGTGGCATCAAGAGCCGTTTGGGCGGGAGCCGGTGTGAGGCCATATAGCGAGGTAAAGTAGTCACGAAAGAGGCCAAGCATATCTTTCGGGAGGGTGACAGTTTTACCCTGAGGGGTGCGCAGATGAGTGACATATAGAGCCTGTCGGTGGGTTCGGAGGGCATTAGCTAGGAGTCTGCCGCATTTATTGCCATGTTCATGAAAGGTTTTACGCACTGTCAGGAAGGCCTTCTGGGCCCTGTTATTAAAAAGTGAACGGAGCTGTGACCTAAGGTCCAGCAATTCGGCGTAAATGTCATTGTCAGAGTGCAGTTTATGGGATCGTTCCAGGGCCGCAATGCGCTGCAATAGTGATTCCTGCTGTTCAGTGCGCTCTCTCTTTCGCCGCGCGCCCTGTTGTATAAGGTAACCCCTGATGACAGCCTTATGTGTCTCCCAAATAATCTGTGGGGAACAGTCGGGTGTATCATTCTCCGTAAAATAGTTGTGCAGTGCGTCGTGAAGGCCTTCTTTAATCTGGGGGTCAGTGAGAAGGGATTCGTTGAGGCGCCAGAGTTTCTCCCTAGGGCGGGCGAGAGGGGAGGAGAGCGTGATCAGAACCGGGCAGTGATCCGACCAGGTCATGGGACCAATGGAGGCAGACTCCAAAAGGTGCATACTACCAAAAGGAAGGAAGACATAATCAAGGCGCGTGTAGAGCTGGTGTGGGGCGCTATAGTATGTGTAATCCCGTGTGGAGGGGAAGAGCGAGCGCCAGCAATCCATCAATCTCAGGGAGTGTAGCGCAAGTCGAGTGCGGCGGAGGACGGAGTGTGGGGTGCTAGTGACACCTCTAGAGGTATCCAGGCGAGCATCAAGCGGCAGATTGAGGTCACCGCCCACCACCAAGATACCCTCCTGGAAATCCTGCAGTCGACGAAATATAGTGCGAATGGCGGAGTGTTGCTGTCGATTCGGGAGGTATATGGAAACAAAGGTGTACCACTGCGCACCAATTTGGCCCTTCACAAACGTGTAACGACCAGCGGGGTCTAACAGGGAGGCCGAGTAGCTAAATGGGATTGAGCGAGAAAACAACACCGCTGTTCCGCAGACTTTACCAGCAGTGGCATTGCTAAAATAACCTGTAGGGTATTTGTGGCTTTTGAGAGAGGGAGGTCGGGCCTGTGGAAAGTGGGTTTCCTGCACCAATACTACATCCGCGTGTAGCGAGGTAAATTCCCTAAGGGCCGCATGGCGCTTTTCGGGTATGTTCAGACCTTTTGCGTTAATGGAGAGAACTTTAAGAGTGCGGGGGGCGGTGGCCATGGTATAGTCGTGTGAGGGATACCAATATGAATGGACCAGGAAGGGGATTTAAGGGAGCGCCCAGTAGGGCAGACCAGGTACAGGGGGAACAAAGACAAATAACCAATTACAATGGTACAACTATATACACAAGGAGCACGTGCCTGAAGAGACTATCCACCACGTCGCCGAGTGGGCGCGGGGGAGTCTCAGGTCACAGAGGGGGTGCGTACACCACCAACACACTGTGTAGGCACTGACTCGTGGGGGTTACCCGGCGCGGGAAGGTCAACAGTGGAAGTCAAATATTATACAATAAATTGAGAGTGCAATTTAACGACAGGTATTGTTGTCAAAAGGTTCTAAAAGAAAAGTCAAAAATCACTCAGAAAGCGCTGAACGCGCGTCTCCCCGTTCAGATACATACACGGGTGTGCTCAGGAAAAGAAAAAGAAAAATAACAGTTCGCCCAGGCCGCCCCTGAGGCTCATGGAATCTTGCAGAGCGTTAGGCCGTAAACGGGAAGTGCAGGCTGAGGTAGGGTCGAGGATGTAAAAGAACCTCGCCTCCAGCCTTATTGCATAAGTCAGCCGGGGAGGGGGCTTCAGCGACCAGGCGCACCTCAGGCCCAATGACATAACATATACGGGCCTTTCAGGCCAAGAAGCATACATAAGCAAAAGGATACTGACGTTAACCAGGGCATCAAATCGGTTAAGTGCCGGTGCCAGATAAGGGCGGTGTCCGCTTCAGAAAGGAGAGGTCCAGCGGTCCCAGGACCACGTAAACGGAGCCAATGGAAGTCCGTTCAATTCACCGGTGCCTGCGAGGAGGAGGAGCGGCGTCTGCGGCGGGATCGTCGCGGGCGTGTTGGGGCCTGCTCTGGAGGCATATATAACAGTGCCAGGTCTGGCCAAGCCGGAAGCGTGTCCGGTGGAAGAGAGAGTTCCTCCAGAAACAGCGGGAGGTCTAGCTCACTGCGAAGGCTGAGAGGTCCCGATGGTGTGCGAACTTGAAGGCCAAATGGAAATAGCCACTTATATTGAAGTTTCATGTCCTGTAAGGCAGCCGTGAGCGGACGTAGCATTCGTCTGGACTGCAGGGTGGCGGGTGAGAGATCCTGAAATAGCGAAATCTTAGCCCCCGCATAATCAATGGTGCGAGAACCTCGGGTCGCTGCCAGTATGGAATCTTTCAGCGGGTAGCGTAGAAGGCAGCAGATCACATCACGTGGGGGAGCGTCAGGTGGGCCCTTCGGTCTCAGTGCTCTATGATAGCGTTCCATTTCGATAACTGTAACCGGGTCCCGTCCCAAGACTTCATTAAATAAAGCAGTGAGGGTGCATTTCAATTCTTCCTGCGTGTTTTCCATTTCCGGGAGGCCTCGAATCCTGATGTTATTCCGGCGGTTTCTGTTCTCCACATCTTCCAGATGGCGAGCCATCATTTGTAGGGCTGAGCGCTGTGTGGTTATTGCAGAGGAATGGGCTGCTATCGTAGCAGACTGTTGCTCCTGCGTCACCTCCACGTGCTGCAGTCTGGTTTGAATACCGCCAAGATCTGTGCGCAGCGCGCGGATTTCTGATAGGAGGGAGGCTCCCAGTTCAGTGGTGGCAATGGCTAAGTCCTCTTTACTGGGGAGATATTGTAGGAGCTGGCGGAGGTCATTTGGGGGTCCCAGACACTCACCGAGTGCGTTGGAGAGCTGGAGGCTGAGGAGCATGCGGCGGCGGCCATCTTGGATTCCGGGTCAGTGTTTTCAGCGGTTGATAGAGGGGCCAAAAACGGCCTAATGGACCCTGTCTGCGGTGTTCCAGTAAGCTCTGGGGGGCCAGGAGTGTGTGGGGGCTTCCTGGCTTTACCCATGGGTGCGAATGTGCAGCGGAGAAGGGGTAAATACAGCGCGCTCTGCGGAGCTCACCGATCAAGCGGCCATCTTCCTGGACGTCCCGGCCACGCCCCCCACTGGACATTTCTTACTCCATCTTCCCACCCAGCCCACATGCACTCCACTACTACACATATTCTGCTATTTTTTTTTTAGAAAGTATTTTACCAGGAAGGATACATTGAGATTTCTCTCGTTTTCAAGTATGTCCTGGGTGGCGAGTATGTACCGTTAGGTGTCTTGCCCAAGGACACTTACTGGAGAGGTGCTCTTGCTGGGATCGAACATGTGTCTCCTTCATCTCCACAGCTATAGACCAGTGATGTTGCCTCTACTCCACCCAGCCGACACCCTGAGTATTTACTCCAGTGTGTCACCCCTCTCCTCTTAGATTGTAAGCTCTTGGGCTGGGTCCTCTCTCCAACATTTCTGTGTGTTTAATTTGTATGGACATTTGTTATATTTCAACCAATGTACATCGCTATGGAACTTTTTACCTCTTTACACAAATACATGTAACTGGAACTCTACGCAAGAAAAAGAAATGTATACTTGTTAAAAAAAAAAAAGCATGCAGGATTTGAGAGCAATCCATCTCCCAGGTCATGTGACCTGATATAAGCAGCTTCCAGGACATTGGAATCAACTGTATCCTATTTTTAATTGTCCTTTTATTAAAGATAATTATAATCAGCTTGTGACATGCACTGCCAGCATCTTACATTATGTGGGGGGGGGGTACTACGACCCCCCCCCCCCCCTTGTGCAGTTAGTTTGTACGAGCCGCGCTGTAAACCAAGAGCTCAGGAACCCAGTTACATAGAATTACCCAATTGGCGTGTCCTTTCTTGTACACAGCTTTGTCTGATTGGTCCGAAATCCTATCCAGGCAGCCAGTGAGATTGGGCCGGGGGCGGCGCTGGAGGTATAAAAGGCGCTGTAGCGGCGCCGCTCAGGCACAGTGGGGTGTGGAGGTCCCCGCTATATTCTAACCCTAATGTCGAGCCTTGCCGCTCACCCCCTGCCGTTCGCTCGCTGTTTTGGTGGCTGTCTTTCAGCGGGTGGGGTGAGCACCGAGATACGCGGAAGAAAAACACGTCAGCCTGGGGGACCTTCCCGCCCCGCATCCGAGCCCGCTCTATCTACGAGGCTGTCCGCACAATGCCCCGCCGCCGCTCCTTCCCCCTTATAGGCCGTGGTCAGCCGCTTCGGCACTGCTGCCGCGAAGAGTTCGTCTCTGCAGCCTCTGTGAGAGGGTGGCGGGGCCGGTGGGAGAGCCCGCGGGCGGGCACGGAGAGCAACAAGGAGCTGCGCCGCTCGCTCACCGCCTGTCTGCCCGAGCTGTGACATGAACAGGCCGCGGCGGCTCCGACACATCCAGCGTGGGGAGAGGGGCCTCACCCAGGCGTACCTCATGGGGGCTCATGTATGTGGCGCTCTCTGCTCGTTCTGGCCTGTGAGAGCCTTGGCCGCTGCATTCTTCCACAGGTAGAGCTGGGGGCGCTCTCCCTACAGAGCAAGAGGAGGCCGAGCCTTTGCGGGTTGTGGAGGATCCACGTGTCTGAATGGAGAGGCTGTCACGTGTCTAGGGCTTGTGCAGTACCTGAGCTGGGAGGCCTCTCCACCCTGGAGGCTGCTCAGTCCAGGCTTTATTGGTTATATTGCTCTGACTGGAAGGCCCAGTTGCAGAGTTGAGGGGCCCGCTAACCACCATGACTGCTTTAAGCGATGTCAGAGGACTCTCCTGTCCCTTGCGGCCGGACTGAAGTGTCTACAGGGGTCTGTGTTATACCTGCACACCGTGAGCTCCATTGGATAATGAGCTCCAGTGGCGTTTGACAGGTGCACTTAAATGCCTCTTACATGGACATGATGGTTAGTGTTCCCTTTATCCTCTAGTGCAGGGGTGGGCCATTACGGCCCTCCAGATGTTTTGAAACTACATTTCCCTTGAGGCTCTACCAACCTAATGAGCAGCCGAGCATCACGGGAAACGTAGTTTCAAAACATATGGAGGGCTGTAATTGCCCACCCCTGCATTCACTTAAAGTCAGAACTGTCCTGAGAAATCTTACCCTGTGATCAGCGCTTTCCATCTTCCAGTGTTCTTAATACAGTGTTGGTAAATCCCATGATACTAAGGCTACCAGAGCATCATGGGACATGTACTTCAGAAACATCTGTGGTGCTGAGATTTGCCTTCTGTCAACAGAATTTAAAGGGACACTATCAAAATAATCACCCCCCCCCCCGTTTTTTAATCCTAACCTATCCCTATTCCCTTAAGGTTTTTTTGTGTGTTTTTAACTGTAATACTTACCCTAAAATCCTCTTGTTTCCAGCGCTGTTTTTTTTATATATATATATATATATACATATACACTCTCCTCTTCCGCTCTCCCATCCTTCTTTCTTCTTCTTGCCTTCTGGTTTACGTGAGAAGCGCGCATGCGCGCCTCTCACGTAAGCCAGCCAATCGGCAGGCTTCCTCCCGGCTCCCTCTGAGGATTAGTGTTGCGTGCAAGAGGATGCGCGCAACACTAACCCTCAGAGGGAGCCGCCAGCTTCTGCGGTGAGTAGGAGACGTCATCGTGCTGAAAGCGCGATGACGTCTCCTACTCGGCAGAAGTGGGAAATATGATTCTTGCTCTGCTGACTGACAGCTGGGAGGGCGGAGTAAAGTTCTCCGCCTCTCTCAGCTGTTTTCAGCTTTTTGAGCTGAACCACTGAGCGGAGGGAGGGGGGACAGAGGGCAGGATACTCCGGGCATCATGACCACCTAAAATAGCTTAGGTGGTCATGTTGCCTAGAGTGTCCCTTTTTAAGTCAGGAGTGCATTCTAGCTTTCCTCCTAGCAACAATAAAAAAAGATTTATGGGATTCCATATGATCTCCTACAGAAGCCGTCAAAATCACACTTTGCCCTGGTGTGAAAGAGAAGCGTGTTGTGGTTTACCTTTACACGGTTCGAACTAGGGATAGACTGTTTATTTTTCTTTTCAGGGCTGATACCGATTATCGGCAGCTTTTCTGGCCGATAGCCGATATTCCATAAATTTAAAGTTGTTGGAAAAAAAGCACATCTGATATTATGCCGTGAACTCAATGTGTTTAACATTTAAACATTGCACCACGTCTACTTCATTTATTCAATTTAATAAGAATGTTTTATTTAAGCTTTTATTTTTAGTGTCTTTTTTTGACTTTATAAAATAAATGGAGGGATCTTTAAAGTATTTTACCAGGAAGGAAACATTGAGATTTCTCTCGTTTTCAAGTATGTCCTGGGTTCAAGAACATTAAAATGTTAGTTGTTACAGAAATACAAAGTGATTACCAACAAACAAAAGAGAAAGCCAAGCTTCCTCCAACAGACATCAGGATGCTAAATTAAAACATAACTTTTATTGGTTATAATAGTAAGGACAAACATACATATAAAAAACCATATACACGAAAGAGCACGGCGATAGGACGTGACAGCTATAGCAGCAGGATACCATATAGGATTGCACATTGGGCAGATAGTAACTTCAACCCATCGATGGATATTAGCAACGGCAGATATATATATATCTATCTCTACACCAGTGGAAAACTGGACTGAATATAGCCCGCAGCAGTTAAGACGAAGAGGACAGCAATCAATAGGCAGAAATCTATATGGCAATGCCAAACTAATTGGAAAAGGCTAGCTCCTACGTAGGCTGGGACCATACAGTTACTAGCTAACTAAAGTAGCGCACAAAGGGTGCCATATGCCAAATACATAGCTGATAATCATCATCCACAGTATTGCCAAGTAACCCCAATAATCATGTATTGTCTCCCAGCTCCAAATCAAAAGCTCTGAAAATTGGCTTGGTTTACTTGGCAACTGTAGCGGCAGGATACTGACTCAGTTTGCACACTTGGTTAACAACAATAGCAATCACAACCCGTCAATGAGTATTAGAGAGATAGCCGCATCAAAGTATACTATTGGACATGCATCACCAGCAGCAGATTGGATTTGAATATAATATTCAACAGCTGGAAAGAAGGAAAGGGCATGGCAATCAAAAACAGCAATAATATGGAGATGCCACCAAGACAGTTCAGAGAACACTGGCACATATATTTCTGTTCAGTAGCGGGCTGCTACATAGCCCTAATCAGCATTAGTTGTCACCTAACACAGGCTCCCAAACATGTTAAAAACCAAACTCGACACAGACATGTGTTTCGCCGATCACCACATCGGCTTCATCGGGAGTAAAATTTAATCTAATTACGCTAATTCACGTCACTGAATAAATAGTGAGAGACCCTAATCACATGGCTGTATTTGACCAATCGATAATCGTCAGAGAACAAACCGACTCATCGGACATAACGCTGAAAGGAGGCTCGAAATTGACCAATCGGCTGAATGAAGAGTCATCTGCCTTACTAGGGCCAATCATATCGATAGGTTTTGTTGTTTGTAATCGACAGCTGATAGAGTAGTAATAGTGACGGCCCAGGTGGCCCCACGGAAGACCCGTCAGATAAATACGTAGCGGCACAGAAAGGAACCTGCTGGTCTAACAACGCTATTGATTACATAGAGGTGGCAGCACGTTATTAGAAGCCATAAAGGTATTGCAGAGACGTAGGTCTTAAGAGGTAAAGGGAAAATCCGGCTGCAGGTAGCTCATTGGAACAAGAGCATAATCTATATATTGCGAGCGGGATATTAATCAGGCATGGAGTTAAGCAGGACCCACCAGCTAACTGCAGTGTAGACTGGCCATATGAGCTCAAGCGATCAAAAAAGTTAAATCAGAACTAGTCAGTTGATTATAACTGCAAAACCGGCAGAAAAATGCCGGACGTGACCAGACTCAACTGCACAGACGACTCAAGGATCAAAGTACGATAATCAACAGAGTCAAGAGCACCTCAACACATATTGTACTAGGTGATCCCCTTTATGCAAAACGTAGGGAATCCTCCCTATTCACCAAATATTGAGAGCATATGTCTTACACAGACATGTACAGATAGTAAGAACACTAATACAACCACAACAATGTACGAATAGCTTATCACTTAAAGTGAGGTCATAAGGGTTAACTGTATATACTTGAGTAAAGAACTTTAAAATGCAGCAAATCATAAGAAATAGTTAGTAGATGAGTGCAAGTAGACACATGACCAATCAAAAGCCTCCAATCTCCCATGGGCCACAGTGAACTGAGGCCAGCGGGCAGGGGTGATTCCCAGTTAAAGCCATATCAGCAGGTTATAAAGGTGAGACTAATCGGGCATGGACTGGTCTCAAATGAAGGACGTAAATGAAAACCCCTCATTAAGACCCAATGGAGCTAGAGACCGTAAATGGTGAATCCACCAGCACTCTCTCCGACGTAATTTCAAATCGAAGTCACCCTTTCTAGGAGAAGGAGTCACCAACTCCAAACCACAGAACCTGAGGGACCTGGCATTGTTATCATGGTATTGTGACAAGTGACGTGATACCGAGGTCTCCTGGGTACGTTTGACCGAGTGAACGTCTGCATCCACTTGTTTGGGGGTGTTGTTCTCTCCCCCCTTTTCTTTGAAATACAAAGTGATGCAAGATATTAAAAAAAACAACACAAATATACAGATTAACATAGAATAAATATGTAGGAAATAGTCATTATGTTACAGGTGCATTCCGTATTGAGGTATGATCCTGTATGTAAGGGGTTCACAACCTTGGCCCTCCAATGGTTCTATTACGAAGTTGGTGCTAACTTAACCAGAGCTGTTGTAAACTTAACAACCCCATAGACTATAATGGCTCTGGTAAATTTACAACCGCTCTTGTTAAATTAAAGTTAGCAGTGACTTTGTAATATCGCCCCACATGTTTGGGAATTATATCTGCCATGATGCTCAGCTTCTCATTAGGTACTTGGAGCCTCATAGGAAATGCAGTTCCGAAACATCTGGAGGGCCCAGGTTGCTGACACCTGCTGTAGGAAATAAGACTCTGCATCTCCTGTATAGGGAATTCCCTGCCAGATGGGACGGAAGCCCCATTTCTGTTGTCATCACGCTCATGCACAATACGGTCAGTGAGTAGGGGTCATTCTGCAGTGAGGGTTTACAGCCTGATGTGGGAGAAGCCCCAGATTCGTACAGTTCTGTGGGATCTTGCGTGTCGCAGCTACAGTGAGCAAACTTGTTGCAATATCGGCAAACTACCGATATCAGTAATTTTCTGAATATCGGCAGCCAATAATTGGCAAAACCGATCTATATTGGTCTATCCCTAGTTCTAACTATCAATGTTTCCTAATTTGTCATGTTCAGTTTAGGAGTGGTAATCTAAAAGTGAGCTGTATAGGCTGCACAGTTAATTCAATTTTTGTCCTCTGCTGGTCTTGTCTCCTGGAGAGCTTAGTACTCCATGAAGATAAATGTGATCTCATATACAGTACCTTAGAGAAGTGCGTATACTCCTCACATTTTTGTAAATATTTTATCTTTTCATGTGACAACACTGATGAAATGACACTTTGCTGCAATGTAAAGTAGTGAGTGTGCAGCTTGTATAACAGTGTAAGTTTGCTGTCCCCTCAAAATAACAACACACAGCCATTCATGTCTAAACCTCTGGCAACAAAAGGGAGTACACACCTAAGTGAAAATATCCAGATTGGGCCCAACTAGCCATTTTTCCCTCCCCGGTGTGATGTGACGTGTTAGTTTTACAAGGTCTCAGGTGTGAATGGGGAGCGGCTGTGTTAAATTTGGTGTTATTGCTCTCATACTGGTCATTGGAAGTTCAACATGGCACTTCATGGCAAAGAACTCTGAGGATCTAAAAAAAAAAAAACGAATTGTTGCTCTACATAAAGATGGCCTAGGATTTAAGAAGATTGCCAAAACCCTGAAACTGAGCTACAGCATGGTGGCCAAGACCAGAGAGCGAATTAACAGGACAGGTTTCACTCTGAACAGGCCATGGTTGACCACAGAAGTTGAGTGCACTTGCTCAGCGTCATATCCAGAGGTTGTGTTTGGGAAATAGACGTATGAGTGCTGCAGAGGTTGAAGGGGTGGGGGGGTCAACCTGTCAGTGCTCAGACCATATACCACACACTGCATCAAATTGGTGTTCAATTTCATGGCTGTCGTCATAGAAGTAAGCCTCTTCTAAAGATGATGCACTAGAAAGCACGCAAACTGCTGAAGACAAGCAGACTAAGGACATGAATTACTGGAACCATGTACTGTGGTCTGAAAGCATGGTGGTGGGAGTGTCATGGTCTGGGGCTGCATGAGTGCTGCCAGCACTGGGGAGCTACAGTTCATTTGAGGGAACCATGAATGCCAACATGTACTGTGGCATACTGAAGCAGAGCATGATCCCCTTCAGAGACTGGGCTGCAGGGCAATATTCCAACATGCTAACGGGCCCAAACACCTCTAAAATGAACACTGCCTTGCTGAGACAGAATAACAAATATACATACAAGTAAGGCTAGGGACAGATGAGCGCATTTTCTGCAGCCACCGTCAAAATGTACGTCGATGCGTGCGCACGCATTTTTTCACGGAATACGCTTAAGTGGTCAGACGATGCGCAATTCTGGACGTATTTCATGACGATGGGGTGAAAAGTTTGAACGTTATGTTGGCCGCACACTAGCAGCGTCTGACATCTCTTAATCACGCACACACGCTGCTATGCGGCCGCAGCGCACTCTGTACGTCAGTACTAGCGGTTTAACGTTCTCGAAAAAATGCGTTCATTTTCCACTTGCGTTGTGCAGCCGGACTTTTGTGCGACCGTACTTCGTATATTGGCTGTCATTGCCCGTCATCTGCTGCTAGTGCGGCCGTGATTATGTGCGCCAGAACGCGCGTTCGCACTGCCTCAGTCTGACCCTAGCCTTAAACACACAGAACAGTAGGAGAGATCCCTGCTTGAGAGCGTACAATCTAAGAGGAGAGGGGTGACACGCTAGGTGAGGGTAACTAGAGAGCACAAAATAGTGGGGAGCATGTGGGCTGGGTGGGAAGATGGAGTAAGAAATGTACAATGTGGGATTAGGGAGTGAGCTGATAGGCTTCTCTAAAGTAATGTGTTTTCAGAGACTTCTTGAAGGACTGGAGAGATTGGGAGGAGAGTCTAATGGTACAGGGAGGGAGTTCCATAGAAAGGGGGCAGCTTGGGAGAAGTCTTGAAGGTGAGAGTTGGGGGTGCGGGTATGTGGAGCTGATAGCAGAGCATTGGCAAAGCGAAGTTGTTGGGACACTTTGTACCTGCTAATAAGGGAGGAGATGTAGTCGGGTGCAGCTATAGAGAGCTTTGTATGTGGGCACCAGTATTTTGAATTGGATTCTAAAGGAACAGGGAGCCAGTGTAGCGATTGACAAAGGGGTGAGGTGAGGTGAATGATGCTAGCACAGGCATTCATAACAGACTGCAGAGGAAGAATCTGGGACCTCTTAAGGCCAGAGAGAAGGAGGTTCCAGTAGTCAAGGCAGGAGATCCTGTACATAGCAGGAGGCAGTAACGAATTGTGTCACCATAAGAGCTGAGGTAAGTAATGGACTGGTGAATTTGCAAAGTTGGTTGATATTTCTAAATTTCTGCCCGAGCAGATAAATAACAAGTTCCCAGGTATGACTTGCTATTCTTGTGCTGAGTTCTTATACAAATTATAGGTAGTGTTGATGTGCGGTAATGGATCCCAAAAAATCAGAATAGCTGCTTGAGCTACAGCTTAAATTTTAAGGTCCTAGGGCCCTTATCTGAGCTTTAATTAACCCTTTCCTGCCACAGGTTGTGCTATGCCGTCCTCGAGGTGGATTGGTCTAAACATCGAGGGCTGGCAAAGCACTCCCCGCAGGCTTCCTATGCCCGCCTAAGCCCCAACGCCCTGCACAGATACCAATTACATCATCGGCTGCAAAAGGACTGCCTGAAATCAGGCTTGGCTTGGCCCTTCGGGATGTGAGGCAGGCTGAATTTAGTGAATTGACAGCTTAGTGAGCTGAAGAAGAATTTCTCCGAAACTGCAGATACGGTAAATAACCTCCAATGTATGTATATGTGAAAAGAGGATATACAGTGGAGGCGCTAGTATTGGGTGAACTAGTGTATTTGTGTTATGCAGCCAGCTAGGAAATGACACAGAACCTCGACAGAAATGTGTTGGGTATATAGGTTAAAACTTATAGATGGGATCCTAATGGCGCAATTTGTTGTCAAAACGTTTGTGTAGTTGGTATTAAATACCTAATATGGACACTGATATGGAACCCGGGGTAATGTCTCCACAATTTTGTAGCCGCTAAGGCACTATTGCTATATAAACACAGATTGTATGCAGATAAAAATGAAAAAATACAAATAAATGAACGGTAAATCCCAACTGTCAATATGGGATATGTGCACGGTATAAATGACCGGAAGTAAATGCAACCGTAAAGTGATGTAAGCGCAAACTAATTCTTGTGCAAATAAGGTATATAGTCTGGTACCAGCCAAGGTGCTGAAGAATATACAAAATGCAACACAAAGTGCATATAGTGCAATAAAATCCACAGTCTCGTCCTTATGGTGCTATATAGTTGGTGTTACTCGTACCTCAGAAAATGTTCACAGTATTACTACATTCAGTCCAGTCCTGCAGGATATATATATATAACTGCAGTGACAAATCGTGCACACTGTGCCTAGAATGTTAGGCAAAGTCCTTTACAACCTTTATCTTCCAGACAGATGTGTGGATCTTGACGCAATGTCTTATCCTTTATTTTCAATGGACTCCCAATTCTCAAATAGAAGAGAGGAAGAGGAAAGAAAATACTACAATACTGCCTTGGTAAAGTAGCGAGTATTCCTGGAAAATTAACGCTTGCACTATTCAGAGCCTGATATTTCCAAGTGTTCATTTTCCATTGTGTTGCATTTTGTATATTCTTCAGCACCTTGGCTGGTACCAGACTATATACCTTATTTGCACAAGAATTAGTTTGCGCTTAGATCACTTTACGGTTGCATTTACTTCCGGTCATTTAGACCGTGCACATATTCCATATTGACAGTTGGGATTTACCGTTCATTTATTGTCTGCACATTGTATGCGGATAAAAAATATAATCTGTGTTTATATAGCAATAGTGCCTTAGCGGCTCCAAAATTGTGGAGACATTACCCCGGGTTCCATATCAGTGTCCATATTAGGTATTTAATACCAACTACACAAACGTTTTGACAACAAATTGCGCCATTAGGATCCCATCTCGAAGTTTTAACCTCCAATGTATAGTCTGCTATGGGAAAATAAATACTTTATTTCCTTAAGGCTAGGGTCAGACGAATGCATTTTTCCCCGCGAACGTGAAAAAGTGCGTCCGAACGCATTGATGTATTTTTTCACAGAATGCGCAAAAACGGTCAGACGACGCGCATTTTCGGGCGTGATTTTGTACGGATCGTCAATAAAACTCTTTTTGCGTCTGGACGTTATGTAGGCTGGACATTAGCAGCGTCTGACATCTCCTAATCTCGCACACACGCCGCTATGCCGCAGCTGCGCACTCAGTACGTCAGTACTAGCGGTTCAGCGTTCTCAGAAAAATGCGTTCAAATTCCACTTGCGTTGCATGGCCAGACTTTTGTGCGGCCGTACATCGTATATTGGCCGTCATTGCCCGTCATCTGCTGCTAGTGCGGCCGTAATTATGTGCGCCAGAACGCACGTTAAAAGTGCGCTGGTCTGACCCCAGCCTAAGGGTCACGTTGTCCATGAAAAAGTGCGTTCGAACGAATGGACGTATTTTTTCACGGAATACGTGATAGCGATCATACGATGCGCATTTTCGTCCGTGATTTAGTACGGATTATCAATAAAACCCTTCTTGTGTCTGGACGTTATGTTGGCCGGACATTAGCAGCGTCTGACGTCTCCTAAACACACACACATGCCGCTAGCGGATGCAGCGCACTCTGTACGTCAGTACTAGCAGTATCACGTTCTCGAAAAAATGCGTTCGTTTGCCACTTGCGTTGCGCGGCCGCACTTTTGTGCGGCAGTTCTTCATATGCTGCCCGGCATTGGACGTCATTTGCTGCTAGCGCGGCCGTGATTTAGTGCTGCTAAACGCATGTTAATACTGCGTTAGTCTGACCCTAGCCTTAAATACAGACTGCGTTACAGGCTCTTTGCAGTAAGGTTGGGGTGAATCTCCCACGGCCTCTGTGCGTTCATGATAAAACGCGAAAAAGTATATTTGCACGCTGTGAATGATTGAAATCCAATTGGAAATTTACACATTTTTGACATTTTGGAATAGCAATCTGAAGTGAACTTAAGTATACACATACAGGGTTATCCAAAGAGATCCGAATTGCTTGAGAAAGGTAACCGAACGCTGAAAATCAGGGTTCGGTTACCTTTCCTGGCCATTCGGCTATTCAGAGAGCAGGCAATTCGCCAAATACTGGTGAATTGCCTGCACATACGGTGCCTGTTCGAGGGCAGAGAAATCCCCATGAAAAAGCACTGCTTCGGCTATTCAGAGAACACAAACCAGCAGTGAAAGGTTCCCCTAATGCCCTGCCATTCGGTGGTTTAATTCGGCAAATTTATTCAGGAGAATCCCATAGGCTTCAATGTTAAAAATATTCCCGTTTTAATTCAATATCTAATAAACCGTTCATTATAAAATTCTGCAGCAAAGAGTCTCTTTATTTATAGATTTTTTAGGATACTATAAGCATTTTTCTGATTTTTTTTTTTTTTTTTTTTTTTAAAAGTCCGATTTTTTTTTTTGATTTTTTTTCAGTTTACTTATTCTTTCTGTAACAGCCCTCTTTATTATCATTCCCTGGACCTCCTGTGAAAATTTCAGACATTTTCGCTCAGTAGTTTCTTTGCAAACAGCGTTTCTTTTTCCCAGATTCATACAAATGGTTTTTCTAATTTATTCACTGCCTCCTCTACGTCACAGCGGCTCTGTGTGATTCGGCTCCTGTTCGGCTCCTATTCGGCTTTTTCGAAGGTTAATCCAGATGTTTTTGCTTGTTTTCAGCGTGCATGCGGTTAGTTTTCGTCAGGTTTGCGGCAGCTTTTCCCTGCAATTCGGGGACCCTGTGGTGTTTGCTGAATACACCGCAGGGTCACCGAAATGGGATCGGCAAAAGGAACCGGCAAAAGGAACCGAATTGAAGAGAACGAAAAGTCACCGAACGTGCGGTGATTTTTCGAATCTCTTTGGATAACCCTGATAGTAATGAAATATTTATAATCCACAAAAAATAACTTCTCTGGGTCCTGAAATAAATCATGACGTCTAGCAGCTAAATATGATGAGAATACGAATGGTGGCAGTAAGCTTAGCAAATGACTCGACATCCATAGGGTTAATTGCCCCTTGTTGCCATCCAATAATTTTTAAATTCTAGGGTTTCTATATCATTTAGCAATTATAATTCACAATCCAAGGAAATTGATGGGATTTTGACAGAGGCGGTGGATGCATTGACTGTAAAGTGTAAGGAACACAGACACAGCCATGAGGGGCGCTTCCTGTGCTGTCACATACAGAAGGGTTTCCGTAGTGTAGTGGTTATCACGTTCGCCTAACACGCGAAAGGTCCCCGGTTCGAAACCGGGCGGAAACATTTTTTCCTTTCGCACCGGAAATAAAATGTTTTATTATGTGTGAGGTGTTTTCACGACCTAATGTGCCTCAACGTATTACAACCTGACAATTCCCTCAAAATGGAGACACAAGTCCACAGTCTCTCCCGTCTGTCCTATCCCCGAGGCAGCACGGGGCACGCGGTGAAGTGCAGTGATCCCTGTATGGCTAATAAGCCGACAGGAGGATGGCTGCAGACCGCTCTCCCCCCTAAAATTCAGCCCCAGCCCCCAACCGCCTGACTGGCCCTCCATCCTTGAACTGCGAAGTGTTAATTCGCGGCCGCGACGTCACTCCGCGCGCTGTGCGTTTTACGTCACGACGCCGACTGGCTGAGATAAAGAGGTGAGTACTGAGCGAAGTGCCCCGAGCAGCAGAGTCACGTGACACGCCGGGCGTTCATACATGGCATTTATGAAGCTCCCCATTCGCATGTGCAGCTCTTTAGGGAGGGCTCAGCATATTGTCAGCGCCCTCTCATGGGCAGAGCAGGGGCTGGGTGACATGGCACAGCTTCCTGCGCACACACCTCCACGTCCAGGGCTGGTCCTGCTCTCCAAGGAAGCCATGACACTCTGGTTCATTATGCCAGGCACATGACACTCTGAGAGTGTGAAGCCCACGGTCATCAGGCACTTGAGAGCTTCAGTGATTTCTGGAACGGCTTTGCATGAAAAGTGCTGCCCTGCTGCATGTAGAAACACACCTGAGTTTCTGCATTGTGCAGGGCAGCACTTTTCATGAATTGTCCACAAAGTACAAACCATTTGCTCTGAACCCATGCAGGGTGAGGCCGCTCTAACCTCCTGTAATGAGTAAAGCTCAGGGTGGTAATGGCTGCTGGAGGTTACTGCAAGGCTTGGTGTAATCATTTATCGTATGTATTGGATCCCTGAAAATAGGGCGACGGTCTATCACTGCTCACAATACACCATTGATCAGGGCTTTTATTGAGTTCAGTATAGAAAGCCGCAGTGCGTGAATAAACACGTTTGCAGGGAAATAATCATTAATGGGATAGATGGTCGAGGGGTTCAATGTTATCCATTGTGCACTTTCTTCTTTTTTAATCCCAGAGGATTATTAAAACTCCCCTTTGGTCCAGCGTCAGGCATGGTATATTGCGGCTTCTTCTCAAACTGCAGATTTTCTCACGGCCAGTGGCTTGGGTCTCCAGAAGTGCAGTCATCCATCCAGGAATGTTATCTGCAAGGGCAGAACTTTATTTGGGCAGAGGATTCCAAGTCTGTATTGTTCATACTGAAAGGCACACTTTCCTCTGTTGTTTGGGAAATCTCCTTTTTTCAAGTCTCAATGGATGACCTCCAGTCCTCTGTATTGTTCTGTTATAATCTGGTCACCATAGATCTGTTCGTAACTACCCTGTATATTTTTCTTTCATTGATGGAGAAATTATATTCATGGAAATGAATCTTTTTTTATTATTATTTTTTACAGAGTAGTCCCTTGTGTCTGAGACTGATGTTGCATATTGTCCCCTAATCTGTTAACTAGTTTTCCCAAAATGTCATTTACCCATGCAACTTTATTCCTCATCCAAAATCCATAACTTTGCATTTATCTACAATGTAAAGCTCAACACACCATGAACAGTACCTTTTTTTTGTATAAAATGTCCCATGCATGTTCAACTTCACGTTACTGTCTGTTTCGACCCCCTAGGAATGGAATTGCCTTTCGTCCCATCATGTCACGCGCCAATCACTGTAAACGGCTGCTGGAGAAATTAAACACACAGCGAGCAGCCGGCTTCCTGTGCGATTGCACTGTTTTTATCGGTGACTTCCAGTTTAAGGGTCACAGGAATGTCCTGGCCTCCTTCAGCGAATATTTCAGAGCCCTCTTCAAGGACGCCTTGGACAGAGTTGTACTGGACGGGAAACTAGTGACGGCATCTGGATTTCAAACGCTCCTGGACTTTATTTACAGTGGGGATTTACGTTTTGAAAGGTGAGGTTCATGTTCTTTATGGATTAAATGAGACTCCTATTGTACCTCCTGCCATTGCTAGAGGCTAAGGCTAGGGTCAGACGAGCGTGATTTCTACGGACTGTACGTCCGTGCACACGGAGGTACGTCAGTACGGAAGACACAGTAGTGGCCACACAGTCCGTTTTTTCACTGATGTATTTTTTGACGGATGTAGGAGGGAAAATAAATTAAAAGGCAAAACCATTTTGTCCGTGAAAAATGCTGGACGTATAAATGCAGTCCATCTGACCACGTTCCATCACTCACACACAAAGCTATGCAGACGTTGCGGACGCAGCGCACTTTGTGCGGCCGTTCTAGTGGTTGTGCGTTCTTGCCTGCCTTGCGTCCGTGGGCCGCGGCCGTTGTGCGTCCGCAGTTCAGTGCGGACGTACTTCGTGTAACGGGCTCCGATGGGCTTTCTGTCATGCTATCACGGACGTACTTTTAGGCGCAATCACGGACGTGAACACTACGCTCGTCTGACCCCAGCCTAAATCATTGTGTTGTGAGCTCTCGAGCAGGGTCTTCTACTGTTCTCTGTGTGTGTAACGTGTATGTATATTTGTTAGTCTGTCTCTCCCATTGTACAGCGCTACAGAACTTGTTGGCGCTTTATAAATACTTGTGTTTTAAATTCTGTATCAGGATCCAGGGCATTACCCTCTTGTTTTAGTCAGTGTGAGGTCCCCCTTCACTTTCCTATGCCTAAAGACTGGGGTCAGACGAGTATTTTTAAGAGCGGAAGGAACGGCGGTGAGAGTGATCGTTCCTTCCACTCCGACGCCCTTATGGCCACCTTGCTGAACGCAGTTAGTGCGCTCAGCACTTCAAGGCTCGATCCTCCTAACGAGGATCGCGCTTTGCAGCCCCGTCGAGTGCATGTCGTGGCGCTTTGCAGCCCCGTCGAGCGCGTGTCGTGGCGCTTTGCAGCCCCGTCGAGCGCGTGTCGTGGCGCTTTGCAGCCCCGTCGAGCGCGTGTCGTGGCGCTTTGCAGCCCCGTCGAGCGCGTGTCGTGGCGCTTTGCAGCCCCGTCGAGCGCGTGTCGTGGCGCTTTGCAGCCCCGTCGAGCGCGTGTCGTGGCGCTTTGCAGCCCCGTCGAGCGCGTGTCGTGGCGCTTTGCAGCCCCGTCGAGCGCGTGTCGTGGCGCTTTGCAGCCCCTTCGAACGCGTGTCGTGGCGCTTTGCAGCCCCTTCGAACGCGTGTCGTGGCGCTTTGCAGCCCCTTCGAACGCGTGTCGTGGCGCTTTGCAGCCCCTTCGAACGCGTGTCGTGGCGCTTTGCAGCCCCTTCGAACGCGTGTCGTGGCGCTTTGCAGCCCCTTCGACCGCGTGTCGTGGCGCTTTGCAGCCCCTTCGACCGCGTGTCGTGGCGCTTTGCAGCCCCTTCGACCGCGTGTCGTGGCGCTTTGCAGCCCCTTCGACCGCGTGTCGTGGCGCTTTGCAGCCCCTTCGAACGCGTGTCGTGGCGCTTTGCAGCCCCTTCGAACGCGTGTCGTGGCGCTTTGCAGCCCCTTCGAACGCGTGTCGTGGCGCTTTGCAGCCCCTTCGAACGCGTGTCGTGGCGCTTTGCAGCTCCGTCGAACGCGTGTCTTAGCGCTTCAACAGGGAGGCTCTCAGCACAGCCACAGCACAGCCGGGAGGCACGTCGGGAGGGGCGCACATAGTGCGCTTGTCTGACCCCGCCTAGAGGTTATCCAGGCCCCAGACAGATCTCCTGAATCAATCATTTACTATAGCATGAAAAATTCTTATTTTTTTAACATGTTTGACTCGGTAACTCATTGCTCCCTACTGTTCTACATTCAAAGGGGAAAGTCCATATTTTCAAGATGGTTGTTGGGGTTCTGACTTTTTTCTGTATGCAACAGCAGAATCCCTGTTGAAAGAAAAGGTTCCCAGTTACCATTATTGAATGAATGTACAGCATTTTCAGCACTAAGTTTCTCGCAGATGCTATGGCCACCATTCATGCTGGTATGCAGGCACATCAAGTATCTTTTTGGTAGATGTCACTCATAGAATCATAGAATATGTTGGCAGGTGAGAACCTTTCGGCCCCTCTAGTCTGCCCAATTGTCAGGGTTATTCCGTTCTGTGACTTTTCGTTCTCTTCAATTCGGTGCGATTTTTGCGATCCTATTTCGGCGACCCTGCGGTGTATTCAGCAAGCATCACCGGGTCGCCGAAGTGCAAGGAAAACCTGCCGCAAAACCCGCCGAACACTCACTAAAACCCACAAAACAGCTGGATTGAACATGCCGGAGGAACCCAAGCAGCCACCAATCACAGCGCAGAGCAGCCGCCGGAAAAAGACGACACCACAGAGGAATGGAGTGAAATAAAAAACAGTACGCTTGAATGTTTGAAAAGTGAAACGCTGTTTGCAAAGAAACTACAGAACGAAAATGTCTGAAATTGACATATAAGATCCAATGAATGATAATAGAAAGGGCTGTTACAGAAAAAAGAAAAAACGATTTAAAAAAATTCGCAACTAAATGCCTAAAAAAAGATTCTAAAAAATCTATAAAGACTTTTTACTGCAGAATATTATCAACGGTTTATTAGATATTGAGTTAAAACGGGAATATTTTTAACATTGAAGCCTATGGGATTCACCTGAATAAACCTGTCGAATGAAACCACTGAATATCAGGGAAATTCGGCAACTTTTAACTGCTGGTTTTTGTTCTCTGAATAAACAAAACATTGCTTCTCTATGGGGGTTTCACTGCCCTCGAACAGGCACCGTATGTGCAGGCAATTCGCCAACATTTGTAGCGTACGGCTACATTTCCTGGCCATTCGGCTATTCAGAGAGCAGGCAGTTTGCTAAATGTTGGCAAATTACCTGCACATACGGTGCCTGTTCGAGGGCAGTGAATTCCCCATAGAGAAGCAATGGTTCGTCTATTCAGAGAACACAAAACAGCAGAGAAAAAGTTGCCGAAATGCCCTGCTGTTCGGTGGTTTCATTCGACAGGTTTATTCTGGAGAATACCATAGGCTTCAATGTTAAAAATATTCCCGTTTTTAACTCGATATCTAATAAACCGTTT
Organism: Leptobrachium leishanense; assembly: GCA_009667805.1. NCBI lineage: Eukaryota > Metazoa > Chordata > Amphibia > Anura > Megophryidae > Leptobrachium > Leptobrachium leishanense. The sequence continues at coordinate 122,381,866 of CM019066.1, forward strand.
ATTATATTCTGCAGTAAAAAGTCTCTGTCTAGATTATTTTTTTATAGGGTCTTTTAGGGATTTTTGGAGGTGTTTTTTTTGCAAACTTTTTTTAAAAAAAAATTTTAAATCGTTTTTTCTGTAACAGCCCTTTTTATTATCATTCATTGGTTCTTATATGTAAATTTCAGACATTTTCGTTCATTAGTAGTTTTTTTCAAACAGCGTTTTAATTTTCAAACTTTCAAGCAAACTGATTTTTTTGTGTTTTTTTTTTTCCAGCTCGTTCATCTGCGTGTCGGCTTTTTCCGGCAGCTGCTCTGCACTGTGATTGGTGGCTATTTGGATTTCTCCGGCGTGTTAAGCGGGGTTAATTCAGCTGTTTCTGCGGGTTTCGGTGAGTGTTTGGCAGGTTTTGTTTTGAGTGTTCTACGAGTTTGCGGCAAGTATTCCCTGGACTACGGGGACCCGGCGGTGCTTGCTGACTACACCGCAGGGTCGGCGAACCAGGATCGTCGAATAGCCCCAAAGTGCAGGGAACGAAAAGTCACTGAACGTACGGTGACTTTTCGAATCTCTTTTGAATAACCCTGTATGTCCTTTAGTTTTGCTACTTTGTTTCCTTTTGATGTTGTGGACTGTGGATTGGCACCTAGATATTGCTTTATGGCCACCCTTTTTTTTCCCTAATTGTGCAGGACGTCCCTCGATGTAGTAGACTACCCCTGTGGATTCTTGTTTATGCAATAAATATTCAGGTTATTATAATCACATTGACGCCATGCCTGGGTTCTGAAAATGGACAAGTTGGGATTTCACTGCGGTTACTTTGTTACAGTCCTTGGTGTCGACTGTTACGTCATATTACTGTAAATTAACTGGTCCTATGCTTTGTATAGAAATTGCTGATTTGCAGCCAGTAGGAGAATAATGTCCAGTTCCAGGATTGCTTGTTGTTCTCGCCTCAAGCCAGTATTTACTAATTTAAGGGATTTTGCATTTACGGTTAACAGAAAAATATTATGCTTACCTCTGGTCTCACGGTGCTGAGAGCTGCATGATCTGTATCTTCCGCTGTCTACTAGTAGAAGGGGACGGAGAACAAATGGTTCCCCGTGACCTTTCAAGCTCACACAGGGCTCCTGAAAGTCTCCATGGAGTCCTGTGGACTCCAGGAGATGGTATCTGTCTGCAGCTCCCTACTATTGCGAGTCGAACCGCTAACGTAGCGATTTGCTCATGATAGAGCTGCTAATGGACAACCTGTTGCAATGTATTTACCCATTAGCTTCTCCCTTTTACTGGCTCTGCTGGAATAGGGACCAATGTCTTTGCAAGTTGGAGAATTACCCAGGTTATACATTATTTTTTTTTCATTTTAAGTAATCAATCTACACCTCCGTTTTTATAAGGTTTTGTTTTCCGCAGATGCAGTTTAAAGGAAATTCTCCTGGCGGCGGAGCATCTTCAACTGGAGCAGGTCATATCGCTATGCAGGGACCGAATGGTCCCTCATGGGAAGGCCATCAAAAAGGCTGCCTTGGACCCCAATCAGAAGGCTTCTCGTGTGCCATCGGGAGTCAAGACAATCACGGATGAACCTGAATCTGCATGTGCCTTCGAAGAAGCCAAGAAAACCATTGACATGAAAAAGACAAACCGAAGCAAAAAATGGAAACGGGTCATGCATTCTCAACAGGGCTTTAAGAAAAAGTCTGCGCAGTATCAGAATCTGGTAAAGCAGACTGATCTCCATATAGACACAAGCACACTCGCAGAAAGCATAGCTGAGCTGGGTCCTCTGGATCGTGGTACCTGCCTTCTGCAGCTTCCACCAGCACTGGAAAGTGAGGCTTACTTACCGCAAGACATTACCGCGGAGGGCAGGCAGGGGCCGGTGAAAGCCCAGCAGGCCTATGCTCTTAAAGAACGTCAGGCGGCTAATATTGTAAGGGACATATGTGCGATGGAGAGTTCACAGACAGACATGGATCAGAAGAATAAACCTGTGTGCAGTTCCTGTGGTAAGGTTTTCTCTGAAGCCAGCAGTCTCAGGCGACACATGCGGATCCACAAAGGAGTCAAACCATACGTTTGTCAACTGTGCGGCAAAGCATTTACTCAGTGTAACCAACTGAAAACGCACGAACGGACGCACACAGGTAAGAAAAACATTTTACAGTGCTATACACTAAAATCCATAATTTACCAGAGCTGCAAACAATGACGGTAAACGTTGCCCATTTCTGAAAGGGAAATTCAGACAACAGAAATAAAAGGTTTTTTGTTGAAGCTTCTCCTGACACTGTTTGAATTTCTTATTGGGAAACCATAACGATTTAGTGTCGTTGCTGAAACAGGTTAGTGAATAACCCCCCAAATCAATCTCCATGCTGGAATTTAGCTGGACTGGCTACACTTGAAATAATCTTGAAACAATTTATAGTATGCAGGCGCATGTCATTGTCTGCAACAAATATACGCTAGTATTTAGTGTATGCTGCTCTACTGCATTGTTTTATTGAGCTTATATGTATGCTGAGAAGCTAAAATAAACCGTCACTCCTGGTTGTTCCTCTGTACTAGAAGTTTTCGCTCTTTATTTTTGGGCCAAAAAAAAAAAAAAAATGAAAGCCAATCCTGGTTCAGCCAATGCTTTCATTAGGACCTTCCTATACACTGCACACCTGGTGGTTTATCGACGATGTGAATCAACAATGCAACAGTATTTTATTTGTGTATTTAATTGGTAAACGAATACAAGCTAAAGCATAACTCGCTCAAGGAGCATTTTTGGTCAAGTTGCATGGAATGTCCCTTTTAAAAGGAAGCCCCAGGATGAAAGTAACCCCATTTATAATGCAGTCATACTATACAAAACAAGAACAGCAAACTTTAAAGGTTTTGCATGTTCTGTAAAGCCTCAAGTTCCATTAAATAATTTTCAGATCCCCAGAGGGGTGTTTTGGTTTTCTTTTCATACATCATCATTGTATTGCAAGCAGCACTGAAGGTATTTGGGCTTCATTCAGAGCAGGGGTCAGCAACCTTGGTTTTCTGGATGTTTGGAACTACATTTCCCTTGAGTTTCAGCCAACCTAATGAGTAGCTGAGCATCATGGGACATGTAGTTTAAAAACATCTGAGCCAAGGTAGCTGAACCCTGATTTAGATGTTCACGCTAGGCACCATGACTATTTAGGCTAGGGTCAGACTAACGTATTTTTCGCAGCGACCGTCAAAAAGTGCGTCCGAACGCATTGCCGTATTTTTTTCACGGAATGCGCGAAAACGGTCATACGATGCGCATTTTTGTGCGTGATTTTTTTACGGATCCAAACCAGGAAACTTTGGGTGTCTGGACGTTATGTTGGCTGGACATGAGCAGCGTCTGACGTCTCCTAATCACGCACACATGCCGCTAGCGGACGCAGCGCACTCTGTACGTCAGTACTAGCGGTTCTGCGTTCTCGAAAAAATGCGTTCATTTTCCACTTGCGTTGCGCGGCCGGACTTCGTATATTGGTCGTCATTGCACGTCATTTGCTGCTACTGCGGCCGTGATTAAGTGCGCCTAAACGCACGTTAAAAGTGCGCTAGTCTGACCCCAGCCTAAATTGAAGTTAGATGGTCATGGTGTGCTGAGTGTCCCCTGTGTTTGTGGGCTGTGACAGCCTCCCAAAGCAGAGGGTTTTCCTTTGCCAGAATATTGTTAGCTACCGCAGTTCATCGTTTCTGGATTCCAATCAGCTGTGAACAATATTTGCAAAGCTGAACGTCCAGTTCCTCTCAATCCACAAGCATTGAGAGGAATCTATTTGGGTGCACATGAGTGCTAGACATGCACGAGCACGTCGCCAGAGCGGCAGCTTCTTCTGCTTCCTGTATTGACGGAGACAGCAAGGTGGGAATAAAGGTGGGTTTAAAGCCCCCAATAAAAATGTTTTAACCTGAAACGTTCCTAAAACACTCATGTATAGCGTTCCTTTCCTTCCTGCAGGAGAGAAGCCGTACCAGTGCAAGCTCTGTGATAAAGGATTTGCGCAGAAATGCCAACTGGTTTTTCACAGTCGCATGCATCATGGAGAAGAGAAACCATATAAATGTGAAGTGTGCAATCTGCAGTTTGCAACCTCTAGCAACTTAAAGATCCATGTGAGGTCAGTATAACTCCTAGTAAGCATGGTTACACAAGCCAGCTCATTATGAACTGTTACTGATAAAATTACCCCACTTTTCAAATCCAGTAGCTAAGATTTGCTAGTACTGTCTGGACACTTTTGAGGGATCTATAGACGGGCGAGAACTTATTTTCAATTAAAAAGGTACAAAAGTCTTCAAGCCTTTTCACTGATTTAAGAGCGTTAGGATCCAGGACATACTTGAAAACGAGAGAAATCTCAATGTATTCTTCCTGGTAAAATCCTTTATAAATAAATAAATCCAGTTGGCAGCAGATTGTAAATTCATTTGGTAGCAAGACTTCATCTCCGTATCACCCTAACTTATTGTATCCTCTGTACCGCGCTGCGGAATGTTGGCACAATACAGATAAACATATAATAATAATGGTGCAACTAAACAATCCTGGAGTATTCTTTTATTGTATTCTTTTAATGTTAACCTTGTTTGTTTCCTACCAGGAAGCACAGCGGAGAAAAGCCTTATGTTTGCGACCGGTGTGGCCAGAGATTTGCCCAGGCCAGCACCTTGACTTACCATGTACGCCGGCACACCGGAGAGAAGCCTTATGTTTGTGACACATGTGGGAAAGCATTCGCTGTCTCAAGTTCTCTTATAACTCATGCAAGGAAGCACACAGGTACAGTAGAAAGCTGCAGTGAAAACGTGCGACTTATACACAAGGAGATGTTTGTAAACCTTACCGCAGAGCACGAAAATACAAATATGCCCAAAGCAAATCTATAGGTACACTGCCTCCAAAAATCAAACATTTACCCTTTATGTGTCACTAACCGAGAGTTAAGATTCCTCTTCTCATCTAGAGCTACCAGTAACATTCAGCACACATCATGGACACACGTTCCCTACTGTTTCCACGTGAATGTATGCGAGAGATACCATACAGGGTGCAGTGTCAAGTCTCTGAATCCCACTGTTTTTACGAGGCAGCGAGTAATCTATGAGATGTCTTCAGGGTAAAGTTTGCACACCCCACTTCTACTCTTGATTCTATACCACTAGGCAGTCAGATCTCTTCAACTTTGTGGAGGAAAGGAAAGCAGTTGAAAGGCATGCTAGAACAGAGGTTCAGAAAGGCCAAAATGATAAGTGAAGGTTTCATAAAAAAGGCACTCTAGACCAGGGGTGGGCAATTACGGCCCTCCAGATGTTTTGAAACTACATTTCCCGTGATGCTCGGCTGCTCATTAGGTTTGTAGAGCCTCAAGGGAAATGTAGTTTCAAAACATCTGGAGGGCCGCAATTGCCCACCCCTGCTCTAGACCCTCTGCTAGACCCTCTGACCACTGAATGTAAATTGAGTGGTCAATACCCTGAGCTCCTTTGTCCTTCTCATCCTTCAGGAGACTGTCTCGGGCCGATTCAGCCCTCCGAGTGCAGGGGTTTAGCTACCCCCAAAAATACAAACCAGCAAGAGCTGACCTGAACTTCAAGAATTGAGATCAGGAATCGGGGCCAGCTCCCTTCACTGAGCTCAATGTGTGTGCTCGCATTGAGAACCATTGGATTGATCACATGACCTGCTGTGGCATGCAGGAAGCTGGCAACATGTCACATCCGGGAAAGAGCTGAAGAAGACCTGAGCATTACTTATCTATAACCTGATCTGCAATCAGGCCATCATTTCTCATGTGTGGAGTCAATTTGCTCTTAGCTTAGGTGCTATCATGGACATGTAGATAATGGATGATTTTGTGTGTTTGCAGGTGAGAAACCACACATTTGTGGAGTTTGTGGGAAGAGCTTCATTTCTTCTGGGGAACTTAATAAACACTTCCGTTCTCACACAGGTAAGTGAATAATTTCTGGGCTTTATTCCACAAGCAATTTACAGTAATAAAATTTGCAATATTATCACATTTCTCTATCATTGATGGTGAAGCGAGCCATAGGTTCGCCATCACTGCTCTGTATGCTACAGCGCGGGTGCAGAGTTGGCTTAAAGGAACAGGCTACACTAAAAAGACAAACAAAATCTGAGGGATTAACTTTTGACCCCTGCTGGACGCCATCCCGTATTTTGTTTTTATTTTATAAATTTTATGTTTGTATTTTACAAAAAAATAAAACCGAGGGAAAATTGCAAGAACATAGAGAGAATGTACAGGTATATAATATACAAATCTGCGAAGGTACGTTGCCAAAAACCGGGTAAATGAGGGAAGAAAAAAACACAAACAACCGGCCTCACCACTGTTCATCGAGGTGGGGTCGGCGTCCAATAAAACCATCTGAGGTGCTTCTCCAGCGAGCCGTGGGCACTATAAATCAAGTCCCCAACAGATCTAGTAAATTCCACTTCGTGGATCCAATCCCTAAAGGGCGGAGTGACTGACTGTTTCCAGAATTTAGGAATGACCGCCTTGGCGGCATTGATCATCCAGATGGTGAGTGAGTTTTTATATGAAGACAGACCCAGAGGGTTGTGGTGGAGGAGCATTGCAGCAGGTGTGTATTCGAGGTCGGCGTATTCTATCTGGGTAATTTTGGTGTGGACCTGTTTCCACAAAGACTGGAAAGATCTAGTGGGAAGATCTTATGCCAGTGCTCTTCCGACAGATGTACCTGAAGGTCTTCCCATTTAGCCACATATTGCGGTGTGTTCGAGGAAAGGGAGCAAAGGATAGAGTAAAGCAATGAGATGCAAAGTACGGGGGTCCTGCTTTTTTGTGCCAATTTTTACTCAGGGTGCCGTAGTGACGCAAAGCATGCAAGAGCATATTTTGTTTTTAGATATACACTGTGGAGAGAGGGAAGGGCACTCATGTACAGATGCCTGAAACAAGTGGCACTGGGGTAGCTATGTAACACAATACAGAAAACAAGAGGACCAGGCACTCTGGTTACATCCATTAGGATCCTTTTTTGGACAGTAGCCACAACATTCCGAACTCTGCACTTGAGCCTTTCTTACTTGGAAAAGCCTCCAGTGCAAAGCCAAAACATTGCGGCTATTGCTGAAAAAACTCCTAGTGGATGTGACTAAAGCTCGGAGTCCTGTTTTCAGTTTTTTTGGGTTTTTTTCAGCCGTGGGGGACTTAAAGGAATATCTAATTTTCTTTCAGCATAGGCATCCAACTACAGGTAGTAGCTGGATGCCTGGTCACGGACGAAAGGCACTGCACGACTATTGCACATGCAACCAATCAGGTGCTTCTCAGTGTATTGGATTATATAAACCAATTTTGAGTCAGCAGTTTGAACTTTCAACATGTTAACGGCTAACCCTTACACAAACTATATCCGTGCATGATAGCACTGGGAAGAAATATTTTTATTAATTAAAAGTTATTTTAGCCCAGTGCACCTGTAAGCTGTTGAGCAGCCACTGATTACATACAAAAATTAGTGGCCGTCTCCCTCGCAGAGCTTGACAAGGCTTATGAAGAGCCGAAATGTTGCTTTTAATGTATCTAGAATAAACCTGATCTGTATGAAAGCTTTGGAGTGGCCGTTCCTTATTTATTCTGCGCAGAGCAGCCACTGATTGACAGAATGCTGAAGCAGAGTAAAGTGCTGTCAGGAGGCAAGAGAGCATCTAGGGTCATGTCACCATGACTATTAATATAAGATTAAGTGGTCATGGTGGTTAGAGTGTTTTTAAGTTGCACCTATGATAAAAATGCCACAGGGTCACTTTGCTCACTGTAGTGAAGGTGTTAGACTAGTTTTGTTATGGTGGCCTTATTCTGTTTTATTAACCAAGTATTTGCTAAGTTATATATATGTGTGTGTGTGTACACCTCAATATAGGGATATAGACATTTAGCAAATTTGGTAGTTTAATTAAATTAAAAAGGGGTTTGCTTCTGTTAGCATCTCTTTTATATTTTGTGTTTTATCCTATTTCAGGAGAGAAGCCATTTGCTTGTGAACAGTGTGGGACTTCATATACTGACGTGACAAATTTGAAGAAGCACAAGCTAAAAATGCACTCTGGTGAGAACAACTTATTCACTTTATGTGTGCTTTTTGGATAATAAAGCAAATATCATGGTGCAATTTCCACCAGGAAAAAAAATAAAGTACCAAGAAAATGGGCAGTGTTTTTCCATCGTATTGGGATACAAACATTAAAAGGGTAATCTAGCATTTTTTTTACCTTAAGTCCAGTATGATAAAAGAAACAACATATTAGCAATTGAAAATATTAACGTTTGTTTTACCCGGGGGGGGGGGGGGCGGGCGACTGCTATCAGGATACATAACTCAAATATAACGTTCAGCTATAAAACCGTTCTTTCCCCCCTGCTACAAAAATGTCATTATTTTACAAGATTTAACCCCTTAATGACTGGTGGGCGGTTCCATTTTCCATGTGTTTTAATGATACGCAATTTCAGGTGTGTAGGTGTGTGTGTGTGTACAATCGCCAGGACTCTGGGATTTCCATAAAAAAAAAAAATAACAAACTTTATTAATCCATGTACTTTAAATAGTTCCATCCAGAACAAAAACGTTGACTATTTAAAGTACATGGATTAATAGATTTTTTTTTTTTTTATAGAAATCCCAGAGTGCTGGCGATTTTTATTATTTATATATTACGTTTTACGGAGACCGCTGCTGAGCACCGGGTGTGTGGAATCATTGGTGAAGCGTGAGTGCAAACCACAACAGTGTGTGTGTGTGTGTGTGTGTGTATATATATATATATATATATTTATTATAATGCTATTTAAGTAGACAAAAAATAATTTGAATAAAATCTTCAAAAATTAAATATTGATTGCAAATTTTCTGGATTATTATATAATTATTTCTTGTAATTATTAGTACAGTTGATGAAACATAACTTAGCACAGACTAATTAACATGTCCAAATTTTAGGTGCAATCCCAGGCAACTGGGGTACAAGAGTGTTAATATAGACCAACTACTGCACTGATGTAAATATTGAGTTAATAATTTTTTATTTTAATTAGCCATGCTCTTTATACTTAATAGTGGCTACTGAATCCAAAACCGCTACACAGAAGTATATAGTTGTAGAGACTAGACATCCCGGCTATTTCCGTTTTAGCACAGTGACAGGATATATCTTACCATTGTATTGCCAGTTTCAGACAATTTAATTGGTTATTTCGGGTTTGTATTTTTTTAACCCACACTCACAAATCATCAAAATAAGTAAAAACCTTTTATTTGTGGTCAGTTATCTCCTCTGAGTAGAGAAATCACACCCCCTGTTTGGAATGTTAGTTTTGTAAAGGAATTATTATAGGTTAAACCCGCTCATGCTAAAATTCAGAAATCCAATTGTGCTAGCAGTACAGCACTGGATCTGCCATAATTCTGCAAAACATTTTTTTTTTCTTGGGCCATGTTGATTTAAATTTAAAGCTAACCTTTATTATGCAGGAAACATTAAAAAACCAACCTAAACTAAAAATAAAACCACTAATCCTTTCCTAACCATAAAATTAAGCCTAACTGATAAAATAATCTCTGTACTATCCCTAACTTTACCCAACCTTTATCCTATTCCTAGCCCTACCATTAAACATACCATGACTAACATTATTCCTAGTCCTAAAGTTTAAACCTGATTGATGGTATTGCACACATGACGCCAACAGTCAGCTGTGAGGGTGCAGATTGTGAATTGCATTCTGGAGCCGGACGCATGCTGCTTTCCAGCGTGCATCTGACACAGAGCAGCCCCCAGCTCTGCCATTGGGAATTGAGCAGCCAGTCACTGGTACATGCTGCCCCACTCATCTGGTGACCAGGGCAGCCTGACTTTGAAAGATGTCTCACCCTTGAAAGCAAGTTGAATCATGTCTTGTATTGCACCCACCATAACGCTCAAGTTGAGGACAGTGGGAGAATGGCACCAATCACTGTGGAACGTTTCCACAGCATTTGGGTGCTTTTGACAGAATGCCTCACATCCTGCAATGGTGCAGTCTTGCCAACCTTGGGAAGATGGGCACCACGGGGGTATTTACATGTAGCCAACATACAGGGCATGTTAGCTGTCATTTAACAAGCAGGAGACATGAATTTTTTTTGAGTTCTTGATGCAGTTGGTAGGGTAGTGGATAGAATAGATTTAGAGTATCCTTTCTAAATGTCATGTTTGATAAGAACATTAGTAAGGATTCCCAGATGTTCCAGCCAACATGTACCTGTTTTACTGTAGGAAATGATGAAGCGTCAGATGCAGAAGCTATGGAAAGAACGTTTAATAGCGTGGACCCCTTAAAGACCAGTCCAATGCAAGACCATATTGATTTGAAACCCGTAGAGCTGTTCTTACCGCTGACTCTTCACATCAGTCCTGAAGATCATCCGATGTTTCTGCCTGTATCAGACAGTCAAACTCTTACGTCTGAGAATCTAATGAAGAACTCGGCAACCAATTACTCAGAGCCACAATACATTTTTTTACAGCAGATGTACTGAAACAAAACAATGATATGACAAACTATGGGGTGTGTTTGGAGTGACTAATGCCCCTACCTTTTTTGTTTTGCTTTTTTTTAATCGCATTATGTGTAACCCATGATGGACTGATATCTTTAAGGATTATCCTTACATATCTGACGCTGCCTGTGTGCCGCACAACCAACTATTGCTCTTTTGTCTTTATCAGACTAGAATATTAACTCCTACAGTTTTAATGGCTGTTTGTTCTTTCATTTGGTGCCAGAAAAAAATGAGCTTTTAATTTGTCTTTCTACTCAAAAGAAATCTGTGGGATTAATTGACCTACATTGGGTATCACGGCACATCCTCCTTGAGTCGTTTTCTGTATTTTGGACAGTGTCTGTAGAGTTCTTGTTTTCTGTGGCACAAGGTGGCGCTGCATCAGAAGATTCAGTCCTTATTCTGGGCGTAGTGTTGCTCTAAAACAGTGTTTCCCAAACCTGTCCTCGGGACCCTCAACCAGACCAGATTTTGCAGATCACCTTGGGGAAATGCAGACTGAATCCTGCAATCACTGAACAGCAAATCATATCACCTGTTCTGTGCTCCAACTATCCTGCAAACCTGGCCTGTCAGAGTCCGGAGGACAGGTTTTGGAAACACTGCTCTAAAGTGACTGCTCTAAAGTCTATCAACAATAGACGAAATCATGGGGGGGGGGATTGACTCTCCACTGGAGTGCGCGCACATTCTCTGGATATAATAGATATATCCACAATTACATATGTCGTGCCAAATTACATACTTGGTGCTAACGTTAGCGCTCACCTGCGTGAGCGTTAACGTTAGCCCGAGTATTTTCTGCATATTACAGTCCAAACGTAAAGGGTTAAGTAACCCGTTAGCGTTTGGAATCTTGCGCTTTTCAGCGCGAGGTTACTGTACTTTGCGCTCCATATACTTTGCGCTCCCCATGTTAAGCATAGGGAGCGCAAAGTGTTAATCAGCTTTAGGACTACAAAGTCCTAACGCTGATTAACGTCCGGCCGTGGTTAATAGCAAGTTAACCAGAGCCAGGACTTGGTGTTAGCAGATTCCGCTTCTGCAGAATCCGTTAACACCAGCCATAAAATAATAAAAAGAATCATATACTCACCTCCTGTCCCCCGGCGAGGACCGCGGCTCCGTCCGCCTCCTCAGTCAAGCGGGAGCAGGGAAAGAGTGGGGGGAAAAGTCCCCCCAGTCTCCCCCTGCGTATCACTACGCTGACCGGCCAGATCTCGCAAGGTGAGATCCGCAGGTCATGTGACCGCCGGCGTCTGGCTCAATGGAGTCCTATGGACTCCACTGAGAGGATGCGCTCAGCGCTGACACACGCATCCCGGGGCTTTGCGCGCAGTAACAGTGCAGGCAGCTTTTTTTTAGCGCCTGCATTGTAATCTAGTGGTAAAGCGGGCACACTAGGGGGAAAACTGCCGGTGCAGTTTTTCCTCCCTAGCGCCCCCGTTTTATCGCTAGGAATGTAATTTGGCCTGTCATCTTTTAATGTTGCAACCTGTAACTTTTTAATAACACACTGTTCATTTTAACATTTATACTAGTTGCACGCTTTAAATTGATTGAGCTTTTCAGCAGACTGCCATAGAAGTCTTGTATTAAGCTGCAAACATCAACCTGGAATCAACTATATAATATAACTACCTGTGATATTTTGCAGTGGTTACTCTCCGTGCCTTATACCTTTTGATTCAGGGATAGAGGGAAAGGCCATTACTTTCTGTGTTTGTAGAGACACTCTAGTTGGCTCCAATAAAGAACACGTGCGTTTTAGGTATCACAGATTACTTCTATGGTGGCATTTTTAGTATAAAACCGCTGATTACTTGCACATTTCCAGGAAAGGTTTAAGGCTAGTGTCAGACGTGCGTCTTGGGAGAGCGGAAGGAACGTCCGTGAGAGTGGATGTTGCTTCCCCTCGACGCCTATCTGGCCACGTGTGCGCTCAGCGCTGCAAGGCTCAATCCTCCTATGGAGAATTGCGCTCTGCAGCTCCGTCAACGTCTGTCCTAGCGCTTTGCCAGAGAGGCTTGGATAACGGACACTTGTTCCACGCGCAATTCGTTTGCTCACACAAGCCTACACAAGCGTGTGACCGGCCCCGTTGCAGCCTCAAAACGCTGCGATGGACGCCGGTATGCACGTCAGTAGCGCACTCTTCCGGCACTGGCCTAAATCAAGCTTTGTATGCGTTATTTACATGGTTTAATAATATCTTAATTTTTTTTACACTAGATGAGATTGAATGGTCTAGGGATATTATTTACTAGATGTGTACAAGTGAAATGTTGTGTTTGAGTGCATTTTTAATGTTTTAAATAAAAGTGCTTTTTAGTTTTCCATGTGTTTCACGTACTATTTGTGTAATATAATCTATAGAAGATCATTGGTCTTGGGAAAACTCTTCAATAAAGCAGAACTGCCTCGTTCAATGTCAAGGAGAAGGTGTATATATAAGGGCAACGTTTCAGATATGTTTCAGCCTTTTTCAAGCTCAAAGGACAAATGCTGCAGCACGGCCAAATCATTAATCACTTCCAAATAAACCAACCATTGATTTTATTCAGTGCCTAGCTCTCTTATGTTTCCCCTACAAGGACTGAGTCGATTCTTAGGCCAAGAGCACCCTGGATATTAAGTGAGTTATTGGTCCGGTGCATCAGTTTTTGTTTTTTTTGTAAACACAAGATTATTGGATTTTGCACAGCTCTGAGGACATGTCTATTGCGGATCTCAAGAGCAGCATTTGATACTGGGCAGAGAGGCCCTCTGATATGACCAGTTTTTCTTCTCTACTCTTGTCCTCGTTTTGTTTCCCACTTCTCTTTTTGATACTGAAAGTATCTTCTGTACAAATGACGGTGCAGTGGACTGGAGGTCCTGTTTATTTCTAACATACTTGGACATCAAACCTTCTCAGGAACAGAATTGGATCAAAAAAAAAGTAAAAAATGGAAATGTGAGCTGAAGTTGTTTTACTTAACACTAAGAAATATTTTGAGGAAAACCAAATATAATATAGTTGACATGGTGAAATGACACTAGTTATTGGTATCATTATCATCAAGGTTATTCAGTACTTCAATCGTGGAGTTGCATGCTTTGTTGTCTGCACTGCCATAGCTGGGTGTCCAGTAATAATGTGTTCTGAGTCCATGAGAAAGCTCAGCGAGGTGGACCCGTCCATCTACGATGTATGGTTGCACGTCCGTAGAGGAAGGAGCCAGACGACTGGTGTAAAGCAGGTCAGCAAATGCCTACATAAGGAATCAAAGAAATATTTGTAGAACCTGTACAATTCAGTAGAAGCTTGTGCCCTCAAAAAAAATCACCACTTGAACTTTCATCGGCTATACAGTATGTGTTGCCCAACACAATTAAACCTTCATTGATAGCTTCAGGTTTCATGACATCTTATTAAGCAGAAACGTCCAAAATAAAGGAAGACTGACATTAATTAATACTCCATCAGAGAGTGTGACAGCTGGCTGCCAACCTATTCACCCGCTCTCAGACCGGACTGAGACCACTGTGCCAAAGACTTTGGCAGTGTGTAAGCAGCTTATTTAGTATAAAACAAGCAGGTCAGCGCCACAAATCACGTACACCACCAATCTCCCGAAAGCTTGATCAAACACAGTGGTCTTTCCTATACCAGGTGAATGAAAAAAAAATACGTATTAGGATCTTGGTGTCTCTCATAGATCAGCAGACCATATTTTGGTACATAAAACAAAATATAAAAGTACACAATGGTGAAGTATATCAAATATATACTATAAATAAAATGCAATGAATGATGTTTCACTCACAAACATAGAGCCTAGCCCTGGCTCTAAGTGGAACTGCACGTTTTGGGTTGTTTTTTCTTCTATATTGTTCACAGTTGACTAGGGATGAGCTGTTCGGTTCGGACGGTTCGGAGTTCGACCCGAACCTAGCCTGTTTGATTAGATCGCGAACACCGAACATTTCCGGGTGCTCGCCGCATGTTCGACCACAATGGACCACAATGCATTTTCCCACTGGCCTGAAGCTCGTAATTGGCTACAGCCTTGCACCTGACCACAGGTCTGGTGCAAGACAGGTTCAACAGTATGCCAATCACGGCTCAGAGTCCTGATTGGGCAAATTTTGCCCAATCATGGGCTCACAGAGCTAAGTCCCGCAGCACACTATATAAGGTTTCCACGCAGCACTTCAGCATGCATTTGAGAGGAGATTTCATAGGAGATTGTTGTTGTGTTCTTACTGCCGGTCTGCCACGCTACTGGGGGGGTCTCATTCTACCAAATATCAGGGAATTTAGGTGATGTGTGTCTTGTCACTGTGCCAGCAAGTCTTTTTGGGGGTTACAAATTTCCGTAGCACTAGCCAGTCCAAGGCATCACATGTCAGAGCTGCTCCGGTGCAGAGCGCTGTTGTCTCAAAGAACACATGCAGGAACTCTGCTGTCTGGGAGTTCTTTAAGAAATGTGCAGTAGAGCGCAGCGTTGCTATTTGTAATCTATGTCAGATGAGGCTTAAGCGTGGGAAAGATACCGGACACTTGGGTACCACGTGCTTGAGGCGACATATGAACAACTGCCACAAATCCCGTTGGCGCAAAACTTTGCGTAGGTCCTCCTCCTCCTCATCTGTCTCTACCCCCACTGTATGTCCTGCCATGTCATTGCCTACAACCTCCACCGACAGGGATGATGCTACAGTAATGGATGTACCAGCTCCTTCCTCACAATGTGACATCATCCCAGCAGCTGAAGATTTACACAGTCAGATTACGTTGCTGCAGCTGCTGCAGCGAAAGAAAAAATATAGTCCCAACCATCCCCAAGCACAGCGTCTAAATGCCAGCTTAGCAAAATTACTCGCATTGCAGCTGCTGCCTTTCCAGCTGGTGGACTCTGCTCCCTTCCGTGAATTTGCTGAATGTGCTGTACCACAGTGGCAGGTTCCAAAACGCCATTACTTTTCATGCAAGGCCATTCCAGCATTATACCAGCACGTGGAAGACAATGTTATCCAGTCATTGGGAAAGGCAGTCAGCAGCAAGGTGCATGTGACTTTAGACACGTGGTCCAGCAAGCATGGACAGGGTCGTTACATTTCCTGCACGGAACACTGGGTAACTCTGATTGCAGCTGGGAGGGATCCAAGACGGGGCTCTGTGCTGGAGCTTGTTCATCCACCACGCCTCCAGAAAGCTGCTTGTATGAGGTCTGTCTGCTCCACATCTCTCCCTCTTCCTCCTCCTCCTTCTCTGTCTCTGGCGAAGTGGCAGTTAAACCGACGCCTGACAGGGTCTACGCAATGGCTCAAGCAAAAAGATGCCATACTGTGCTTGAGCTGGTTTGTTTTGGGGACAGGAGCCACACCGGGCCAGAAATTCTGTCAGCTCTGCGGGGGCAGGTGCAGAGATGGTTAACACCACGCCAGCTTCAGCTGGGAATGATCGTCTGCGATAATGGCAGCAACCTTCTCTCCGCCCTACGCAAGGGTAAATTGACGCATGTACAATGCCTAGCACACGTCCTAAATCTGGTGGTACAGCGTTTCCTAACCAAGTACCCAGGGCTGCCAGAGCTTCTCATCCAGGCCAGAAAAGTCTGCAGCCACTTCAGACGGTCATTCCCAGCAAGCGTTCGCCTGGCAGAAATTCAAAGAGAATTCCACCTTCCCACAAACCGTCTGATCTGTGACATGCCCACGAGGTGGAACTCGACATTAGCAATGCTGCAGCGTCTGCACAAGCAGCAGAGGGCCATCAACAAATACCTGTGTGAGTATGGCACAAGGACAGGTTCAGCTCAACTTGGTTTCCCCCCCCCGCAGTGGCTGATGATCAAGGATGCATGCACTGTACTGTCACCATTTGAGGAGGCAATGAGGATGGTGAGCAGGGACAGTGCATGCATCAGTGACACAATTCCTTTAGTGTTCCTGCTGGAGCACACTCTGCGGGGAATTATAGATGTGGCTCTAGAGGCAGAGCAGCGGGAGGAAGAGGAGGCCTTCCCTAGCTCTCAAGGCCCCAGTCTTTCCGCAGACAGCATTCCAGCGGGTCCTACTCAGATCAGACAGGAGGAGGATGAGGAGGCAGAATATTTAAGTAGTGGGGGCATTGAAGGTGGGGATTCCTCAAGGAAGGGTTTCGTGTGCCCAGAAACACAAGGGCTAGTGCGTGGCTGGGAGGAGGAAGTGCATGATACGGTTATCCTCATTGACCAGGAAGACTCGGCAGCAAATGCCACCTCCAACCTACGCTGCATGGGCTCCATAATAATGCAAAGCCTGCTAAAGGACCCCAGGATTCGTGCTATCAAGGAGAGGGATCATTACTGGTTGGCAACCCTTCTTGATCCACGATACAAGGGTAAAGTTGCAGAGCTCATCCTGCCCGCACAGAGGGAGCACAGGATGAAAAAACTTGAGGACGCTCTAAAGCGACACTTGTGTAACACCTTTTCAGGCACTGGTAGATTACCAAGTGCTGACACACGTGCTTCTGAGGCTGCAGGTGATCATAGGAATAGTGGTGAAGGCCAGGGCCGCTTGACTGATGCATTTTTAAATTATTTTAGTCCTCGACACCCAGGGACGTCAAATGTAGGCACCCATTGCCAGCGTCTTCACCATATGGTGCAGGACTACCTAGGGGCAAGGGCAGACCTGGATACCTTTCCAGCAGATGATCCACTGGCTTACTGGGTGTTGAGATTGGATCACTGGCCAGAACTTAGCCATTATGCTATGCAGCTACTAGGTTGCCCTTCATCTAGCGTGCTTTCTGAAAGGACGTTCAGTGCCGCTGGAGGTTTTGTCACAGACAAAAGAGTGCGTCTGTCCACCGACTCTGTAGACCGGCTGACATTTATAAAAATGAATCAGTCCTGGATCAGCAGTTATCAATCCCATGATGCTGACGTAACGGAATAGATCGGGGATGTCTTCTGCATGCACAAAACCTCCAGCACTGAACTCTTCCACAATACCACAAAAGGGTTACGGTGTGAATGCACTTGCTGCCATGAAAGGCACAATATTTGGCTGCACTGACGCCTGTGCCAAATTTATATCATTTTAATTTTTTGAACAGCAGGGTCCAACCCTGCACTCTTCCACAATACCACAGAGGGGTTACTGTATTATGATACTTGCTGGCCTGGCACCAAAGGCACACTATCTGGGTGCACTGACGCTTTGACCAGAATCATATCTTTTCAATATAGGACCACATGGTCCACCCCTGCATTCTTCCACAATACTACAGAGGGGTTACTGTATGATGATACTTGCTGGCCTGGCAGTCTCGCACCAAAGGCAGAATATCTGGGTGCACTGACGCCTTAACCAGATGCATATCTTTTTAATATAGGACCGCAAGGTTCACCCCTGCATTCTTCCACAATACCACAGAGGGGTTACTGTATAATAGTACTTGCAGGCCTGGCACCAAAAGCACAATATTTGGGTGCACTGCCACTGACGCCTGTATCAGATTCATATCCGCAGAGGGGTTACAGTGTGACGGCACTGTTGGGGACGCTAAAGGACCAATTTCGAAGCACCTATTGTTACTTTCATCCAAAGCCTGCATAAGTTTCACAATAATTTAGCCCAAAAAATCAATAAACTTTTTCTGCGTGTACGAAAATGTCTCATCTTTTCATACAGACTGCCGCCCCAAGCAGTTGTTTATGGATAGATTAAAGCAGTGGCGTCACTAGGGTTGGTGTCACCCGGTGCGGTAACTTATGGTGTCACCCCCCCCCCCGAGTTTTACAGATTTTTTTTTAACTACTCTTACTCCTAAATCAGTACTCCCATATAACACTGAATGCTCATACACACAGCGCACATTACTGTGAGGTTTATTGCTGTGGAGCTCTCTCATATGCTCACACAACTTTTTGCCAGCTGCCAGCAAGTACGTTGCCTGTTCGAAGGCAGTGAAAGCACACATGGATATATATTGCCCCCAGCATCTCTGGATATATTGCCCCCAGCAACTCTGGATATATATTGCCCCCAGCAGCTCACCCATGGATATATATTGCCCCCAGCTCACATATGGATATATTGCCCCAGTTCACAGTTATATATTGCCCCCAGCAGCTCACCCATGGATATATATTGCCCCAGCTCACATATAGATATATTGCGCCTCAGCTCACATATGGATATATGCGCCTCAGCTCACACATGGATATATTGCCCCAGACCAGCTCACACATGGATATATTGCCCCAGCTCTCATGGATACTGCCCCCAGCACACATGGATACTGCCCCCAGCACCTCTCATGGATATTGCCCCAGCTCCTCTCATGGATACTGCCCCAGCTCCTCTCATGGATATACTGCCCCAGCTCCTCTCATGGATATACTGCCCCAGCTCCTCTCATGGATATACTGCCCCAGCTCCTCTCATGGATCTACTGCCCCAGCTGCTCTCATGCATATACTGCCCCAGCTGCTCTCATGCATATACTGCCCCAGCTGCTCTAATTGATAATGCCCCAGCTGCTCTCATGGATTTTGCCCCAGCTCCTCTCATGGATTTTGCCCCAGCTCATGGATATGCCCCAGCTCATGGATATTGCCCCGGCACATGGATACTGCCCCAGCTCATGGATATACTGCCCCAGCTCATGGATATACTGCCCCAGCTCATGGATATACTGCCCCAGCTCAAGGATATACTGCCCCAGCTGCTCTAATTGATAATGCCCCAGCTGCTCTCATGGATTTTGCCCCAGCTCCTCTCATGGATTTTGCCCCAGCTCATGGATAATGCCCCAGCTCATGGATATTGCCCCAGCTCATGGATATACTGCCCCAGCTCATGGATATACTGCCCCAGCTCAAGGATATACTGCCCCAGCTGCTCTAATTGATAATGCCCCAGCTGCTCTCATGGATTTTGCCCCAGCTTCTCTCATGGATTTTGCCCCAGCTCATGGATATGCCCCAGCACATGGATATATTGCCCCAGCTCATGGATATACTGCCCCAGCTCATGGATATTGCCCCAGCTCATGGATACTGCCCCAGCTCATGGATATGCCCCAGCACCTCATGGATATGCCCCAGCACCTCATGGATATGCCCCAGCACCTCATGGATTTGCCCCAGCACCTCATGGATATGCCCCATCAGCTCATGGATATGCCCCAGCACCTCATGGATTTGCCCCAGCAGCTCATGGATATGCCCCAGCACCTCATGGATATGCCCCAGCAGCTCATGGATTTGCCCCAGCACCTGATGGATATGCCCCAGCACCTCATGGATATGCCCCAGCACCTCATGGATATGCCCCAGCACCTCATGGATATGCCCCAGCAGCTCATGGATACTGCCCCAGCAAAT
The DNA here is from genome assembly GCA_009667805.1 of Leptobrachium leishanense. Classification (NCBI taxonomy): domain Eukaryota; kingdom Metazoa; phylum Chordata; class Amphibia; order Anura; family Megophryidae; genus Leptobrachium; species Leptobrachium leishanense. The sequence goes on from CM019066.1 coordinate 122,401,848, forward strand.
GGATATGCCCCAGCAGATGGATTACTGCCCCAGCAAATGGATATGCCCCAGCACCTCATGGATAATGCTCCAGCACCAGATGGATACTGCCCCAGCTCCTCATGGATATGCCCCAGCTCACCTCCGCTGCGTATTCGCTCCCTGCGAGTGTCCGAAGCATGCAGCTTCTATACTGCCCCAGCTCATGGATATACTGCCCCAGCTGCTCTAATTGATAATGCCCCAGCTGCTCTCATGGATTTTGCCCCAGCTCATGGATATGCCCCTGCTCATGGATATGCCCCAGCACATGGATATACTGCCCCAGCTCATGGATATTGCCCCAGCTCATGGATATGCCCCAGCTCATGGATACTGCCCCCAGCTCATGGATATTGCCCCAGCTCATGGATATTGCCCCCAGCTCATGGATATTGCCCCAGCTCATATGGATACTGCCCCAGCTCATGGATATGCCCCAGCACCTCATGGATTTGCCCCAGCACCTCATGGATTTGCCCCAGCACCTTTGGATTTGCCCCAGCACCTCATGGATATGCCCCAGCAGCTCATGGATATGCCCCAGCACCTCATGGATTTGCCCCAGCACCTCATGGATAGGCCCCAGCACCTCATGGATATGCCCCAGCAGCTCATGGATTTTCCCCAGCACCTCATGGATATGCCCCAGCACCTCATGAATTTGCCCCAGCACCTCATGGATATGCCCCAGCACCTCATGGATATGCCCCAGCACCTCATGGATATGCCCCAGCAGCTCATGGATACTGCCCCAGCAAATGGATATGCCCCAGCACCTCATGGATAATGCCCCAGCACCAGATGGATACTGCCCCAGCTCCTCATGGATATGCCCCAGCTCACCTCCGCCGCGTATTCGCTCCCTGCGAGTGTCCGAAGCATGCAGCTTGGGCGCTCGCCTGGGGGAGCCACGTGACCAGCCGCGATTGGCTGGTGACGTGTTTCCTCCAGGCGAGCGCCGAAGCTGCATACTTCGGACGCTCGCAGGGAGCGAATGCTTCGGACGCTCGCAAGGAGCGTCCTGGGTACCTGTTTTATCCATGTGTTTTACATGTTTTTATTTTATTAAATTTTCTTTCGAAAAGAAGATCCAGCCTGTGTCTTTTTGGTGGTTTGTGGATTTGCCCGAGCCTGAAAAAATCCATATGCGCAAACCTCAGAGCTATTGAAGCTCCAACAAGTGTAAGTGAAAAATTGGCTGAAAAGCATATATACACTTATAATTTCATTCTGCACAAGGAGAGTTGCACTGTCTTTTCTTGTCTTATATGGTTCCTTGAAATGTGAAGGGAAACAGCCGTGTAAGGTGTGGGTCAACTGTGAACAATATAGAAGAAAAAACAACCCAAACGTGCAGTTCCACTTAGAGCCAGTGCTAGGCTCTATGTTTGTGAGTGAAACATCATTCGTTGCATTTTATTTATAGCATATATTTGATATACTTCACCATTGTGTACTTTTATAAGGGTGGGTGTCTCACCCTCTGCCACGTATTCGCTCCCTGCGAGCGTCCGAAGCATGCAGCTTCGGCGCTCGCCTGGAGGAAACACGTCACCAGCCAATCGCGGCTGGTCATGTGGCTCCCCCATGCGAGCACCCAAGCTGCGCGCCACCGGACGCTCAGAGGGAGCGAACAGGCGGCGCAGGAGGAGGTGAGACATATCCATGTGCTGGGCCATTATCCATGAGCTGCTGGGGCAAATCCATGAGCTGGGGCATATCCATGAGCTGGGGCAAATCCATGTTTGAGCTGGGGCATATCCATGAGCTGGGGGTATATCCATGAGTTGGGGCATATCCATGATCTGGGGCAAATCCATGAGCTGGGGCAAATCCATGTTTGAGCTGGGGAATATCCATGAGCTGGGGGTATATCCATGAGCTGGGGCAAATCCATGAGCTGGGGCAAATGCATGAGCTGAGGCATATCCATGAGCTGGGGCAAATCCATGTTTGAGCTGGGGCAAATCCATGTTTGAGCTGGGGCATATCCATGAGCTGGGGCAAATCCATGAGCTGGGGCATATCCATGAGCTGGGGCATATCCATGAGCTGGGGCAAATCCATGAGCTGGGGCAGTATCCATGAGCTGGGGGTATATGCATGAGCTGGGGCATATGCATGAGCTGGGGCATATCCATGAGCTGGGGCATATCCATGAGCTGGGGCAAATCCATGTTTGAGCTGGGGCATATCCATGAGCTGCTGGGGCAAATCCATGAGCTGGGGCATATCCATGAGCTGGGGCAAATCCATGAGCTGGGGGTATATCCATGAGCTGGGGGTATATACATGAGCTGGGGAAAATCCATGAGCTGGGGCATATCCATGAGCTGGGGCAAATCCATGTTTGAGCTGGGGCATATCCATGAGCTGGGGCAAATCCATGTTTGAGTTGGGGCATATCCATGAGCTGGGGCATATCCATGAGCTGCTGGGGTAAATCCATGAGCTGGGGCATATCCATGAGCTGGGGCAAATCCATGCGCTGGGGCATATCCATGAGCTGGGGGTATATCCATGAGCTGGGGCAAATCCATGAGCTGGGGCATATCCATGAGCTGGGGCAAATCCATGTTTGAGCTGGGGCAAATCCATGTTTGAGCTGGGGCATATCCATGAGCTGGGGCAAATCCATGAGCTGGGGCAATATCATGAGCTGGGGCATATCCATGAGCTGGGGCAGTATCCATGAGCTGGGACATATCCATGAGCTGGGGCAAATCCATGAGCTGGGCATATCCATGAGCTGGGTCAAATCCATGAGCTGGGGCAGTATCCATGAGCTGGGGCATATCCATGAGCTGGGGGCAGTATCCATGAGCTGGGGCAAATCCATGAGCTGGGGCAGTATCCATGAGCTGGGGCAAATCCATGAGCTGGGGCATATCCATGAGCTGGGGCAAATCCATGTTTGAGCTAGGGCATATCCATGTTTGAGCTGGGGCATATCCATGAGCTGGGGCAAATCCATGAGCTGGGGCAGTATATCCATGAGCTGGGGGTATATCCATGAGCTGGGGCAAATCCATGAGCTGGGGCATATCCATGAGCTGGGGCAAATCCATGTTTGAGCTGGGGCATATCCATGAGCTGGGGCAAAATCCATGTTTGAGTTGGGGCATATCCATGAGCTGGGGCATATCCATGAGCTGCTGGGGCAAATCCATGAGCTGGGGCATATCCATGAGCTGGGGCAAATCCATGAGCTGGGGCATATCCATGAGCTGGGGGTATATCCATGAGCTGGGGCAAATCCATGAGCTGGGGCGTATCCATGAGCTGGGGCAAATCCATGTTTGAGCTGGGGCAAATCCATGTTTGAGCTGGGGCATATCCATGAGCTGGGGCAAATCCATGAGCTGGGGCATATCCATGAGCTGGGGGCAGTATCCATGAGCTGGGGCATATCCATGAGCTGGGGCAAATCCATGAGCTGGGCATATCCATGAGCTGGGTCAAATCCATGAGCTGGGGCAGTATCCATGAGCTGGGGCATATCCATGAGCTGGGGGCAGTATCCATGAGCTGGGGCAAATCCATGAGCTGGGGCAGTATCCATGAGCTGGGGCAAATCCATGAGCTGGGGCATATCCATGAGCTGGGGGTATATCCATGAGCTGGGGCAATATCCATGAGCTGGGGCAAATCCATGAGCTGGGGCATATCCATGAGCTGGGGCAAATCCATGTTTGAGCTGGGGCATATCCATGAGCTGGGGCAAATCCATGTTTGAGCTGGGGCAGTATCCATGAGCTGGGGCATATCCATGAGCTGGGGCATATCCATGAGCTGGGACAAATCCATGAGCTGGGGCATATCCATGAGCTGGGGCATATCCATGAGCTGGGGGCAGTATTCATGAGCTGGGGCAAATCCATGAGCTGGGGCATATCCATGAGCTGGGGCAGTATCCATGAGCTGGGGCAGTATCCATGAGCTGGGGCATATCCATGAGCTGGGGCAGTATCCATGAGCTGGGGCATATCCATGAGCTGGGGCAAATCCATGAGCTGGGGCATTATCCATGAGCTGGGGCATATCCATGAGCTGGGGCAAATCCATGTTTGAGCTAGGGCATATCCATGTTTGAGCTGGGGCATATCCATGAGCTGGGGCAAATCCATGAGCTGGGGCAGTATATCCATGAGCTGGGGCATATCCATGAGCTGGGGCATTATCCATGAGAGTAGCTGGGGCAGTATATCCATGAGAGGAGCTGGGGCAAAATCCATGAGAGGAGCTGGGGCATTATCCATGAGAGGAGCTGGGGCATTATCCATGAGAGGAGCTGGGGCAGTATATCCATGAGAGGAGCTGGGGCATTATCCATGAGAGGAGCTGGGGCATTATCCATGAGAGGAGCTGGGGCAGTATATCCATGAGAGGAGCTGGGGCAAAATCCATGAGAGGAGCTAGGGCAATATCCATGAGAGGAGCTGGGGCAAAATCCATGAGAGGAGCTGGGGCAAAATCCATGAGAGGAGCTGGGGCAAAATCCATGAGAGGAGCTGGGGCAATATCCATGAGAGCTGCTGGGGCATATCCATGTGAGCTGGGGCATTATCCATGTGTGCTGGGGGCAGTATCCATGTGTGCTTGGGGCAGTATCCATGTGTGTTGGGGCATATCCATGAGAGCTGGGGCAATATCCATGTGTGAGCTGGTCTGGCGCAATATATCCATATGTGAGCTGAGGTGCAATATATCCATATGTGAGCTGGGGCAATATATATCCATGGGTGAGCTGCTGGGGGCAATATATAATTGTGAACTGGGGCAATATATCCATATGTGAGCTGGGGGCAACATATATACATGGATGAGCTGCTGGGGGCAATATATCCAGAGCTGCTGGGGACAATATATATCCATGTGTGCTTTCACTGCCTTCGAACAAGCATCGTACTTGCTGGCAGCTGGCAAAAAGTTGTGTGAGCATATGAGAGAGCTCCGCAGTAATAAACCTCACAGTAATGTGCGCTGTGTGTATGAGCATTCAGTGTTTTATGGGAGTACTGATTTAGGAGTAAGAGCAGTTAAAAAAAATCCGTAAAACTCGGGGGGGGGGGGGTGACACCATAAGATACCGCACCGGTTGACACCAACCCTAGTGACGCCACTGCTGCTGCTCTATGAGAGACACCAAGATCCTGATAGCAATTTTTATTGCGCTGATCAAGATACGTATAAGCTTATTTAGTATGGTTAGTTTAGTGTAAATGGGCTGGATGGAGTAGAGGTAACATCACTGCTCTATAACCATGGAGACACAGGTTCAAATCCCGGCCAGAGCACCTTTCCAGTAAGTGTCCTTGGGCAAGACACCTAATGGTACATACTTGCGTACTGCACAATATCAGCTGTGGAGTCCAGTGGTAACATCTTTGCTCTTCGACCATGGGGAAGCAAGTCAAATCCTGTTCAGCACATCCCTCCACTACAATTGTGGAGAAGCAAGTCTCGACTTTACAAGAAGCATGCTCAACCTAACCAACAGGTCGCTGCTCTACAGTCATGGAAAGCAGACTCCGATCCCACATAAAAGACGCCACCAGTAAGTGTCCTTGGGCATGACCCCCAACGCTATGGATGCACCTACCTCACAAAATACTTGTACTTCTCATAGATTGTAAGTTCTCTTGGGTACAGGGTCCCCCTGAATGAGGTCATCATCCATGTTTGGTATTCTAATGTATCAACCCCTTGTACAATGGTCTTGTAAAGCGCCGCAGAATATGTGGCGCTATATAAATAAAGGATAATAAAATCCAAATAGTTTATAGAAACTTCCAGTGGCCCATTTATGAAGCTCATTTGCAGTACATATCAATAATAAAACATCCTATGGCAATGACTGATCCTGTGTGTATACAGACTGATAAAAGATCACTGTGAGGGTGCCAGGTGTCTAATGTCTGAAATGTCCATTTCTGTCTTTGACATAAACATTGAAAAGTGAAAGGTCGATATGTGGACAAAAATGAATGCTCACATATAATCAAAAACATAACATACCATACAGGCATTTTCATCAAGTTTATTCCCCCAAATGTAGATGTACATTAAGCAATCATTTGCCTTCAGGGAAGCTGCCAAGGCTTTCAGTCCTTTTCCAGTGATGTTGTTACTTACAATTGATAACCTGATCGACAAAACGAAGAGACACTGTCACATATTGAACATACAACACCTGTAACCCCTTCACTACCAAAAGGTTTGATAAAACTACTGCCAGGAGGACCAAGTGGATTTATGGAAACCCCTTTTGCATTAGTGTAGGGCGGTGTAAAAATGTACATGTACCATTCATACAGACAGCTTGTTACAGGCACAGCGCTCCCGCCACTGGGGGGGATGTAACTACAAGTACAATAATACAGAAGGAGCTCCGTGTTTCTGTGAACGAAGCCTGGATCTCCAAGCTGTTCAAATAGCTTCAGCATCTCGGCAGACCTTTCCAAGATGCTGAAACTTTGGGGACACGTTCGGGAGTCCGTTTTAAAATGAATTTTGTTTGAAATAAATTCGTTTGGATTGCTCCACAGTGTAGGGTAAAAGGATATTGATATATCTGTAATCTTACATTGTAATTATTGAAGAGATCTTGTTGTAGCTACAGAAGTTTTAATTTGCCTTCACTATGTTTTTAGGTTATGAATTCTCACTATACACTAATTTTAATCCATTTATTTCATTGATAAAATAATCCAAGTTAGTGCATGCATCTCTTCCAGGGATGAAAGAGAACTCTACCAAGCAAAATGATACTTATAGTTTCATCAGAACATGTGGAGCACGTGTGGAGCTGATTACTTACGCTTTCAGACTCCGGTTATATAAACCAATAGCTTCTGCAAGATACATTGCACCATCATCTTCCATTCTGTTTGAAGTAAGATCTACTATTTCCAGGGCTGTGTTGGCTTTTAGGAGTTTTGCTAAACACTTAACACCGTCTCGAGTTATTTTATTGCTGTAAGGATAAATAACAAATGATTAGATTGCCTTTGGAGAAACTACAAATCCATTAATATCTCCTTGACGCATACAGTTGTTCTCAAAAGTTTGCATACCCGGGCAGAAACCCTGACATTTTGGCATTGATAATACTGAAAATATGACTGAGCATGCTAAAAAAAAAAGCCGTTTTATTTAAGGATTGTGATTATATGAAGGCATTTATTATCACAGTATTTTGCTCCTTTTTAAATCATAATAACAGAAAAAACCAAAATGGCCCTGATCAAAAGTTTACATACCCTGGAGTGTTTGGCCTTGTTACAGACACACAAGGTGACCTGTCAATTGAAGGTTAATTTCCCACATCTGTGTTTTTTTAAATTGCAATTAGTGTCTGTGTATAAATAGTCAATACGTTTGTTAGCTCTCACATAGATGTAATGTGCAGGCGAGACACTGAGCCATGGGGGGGGCAGAAAAAAAACTGTCAAAAGACCTGCGTAACAAGGTAATGATACTTTATAAAGATGGGAAAGGATATAAAAAAATATCCAAAGCAGTACTGTTCAGTCACTTAATAAGAAATGGAAAATTCGGGGCTCTCTTGATACCAAGCCAACATCAGGTAGGCCAAGAAAGATTGCAGCCACAACTGACAGAATTGTTCGGGATACGTAGAAAATCCCACAGGTAACCACAAGGGAAATACAGGCCGTTCTGAAAAAAGACGGTGTGGTTGTTTCAAGGAGGACAGTAAGACGATACTTGAAGAAAAATGAGCTGCATGGTTGAGTTGCAAGAAAGAAGTCTTTACTGCACCAATGCCACAAAAAAGCCTGGTTACAATATGCCTGGCAACAACTTAACACACCTCAAAGCTTCCGGCACACGAATATGGAGTGACGAGACCAAAATAGAGCATTATGGTCACAACCATAAGCGCTATGTTTGGAGAGGGGTCAACAAGGCCTACAGCGACAAGAATACCATTCCTGCTGTAAAGCATGACAGTGGCTCACTGATGTTTTGGGGGGGGGTTGTAAGCTCTATAGGCATGGGCAATCATGTGAAAATTGATGGCATGCTGCATTCAGCATGCCACCAGAAAATACCGGCGGACAATTTGCATTCCCCTGCACATAAAATATATCAGAATCATAACGCCAGGGAGGTTAATCAGATTTTCTTTAAAAATGGTACATATATTACCATTTTCTCCAAGGGAATGCAAACATTTGAGGACAACTGTACTCATGCCATTTGTAGCTAAATCTGTCACATAGTTGTGACTCAACACCTAGAACACATTTTCAATTGTCCCTTGTGCAGGGAAGGCGAAAGGAGAGAAGTGGTGTTTGACCTGTTCCATGGGAAATTATTCTCCAACAGAGTGCATGGCCCATATGAGGATTAATATTTTTATCCTGTTGCTCAAGAATATGCTCTTTACCACTCTCCAACCCATTAACCAGGGAAAAGGTTTGTCTAGACAAGCACCTCCAGTGCTTTCAGAAGAGCTGTGGAAGCTGGATTCGAATGCTTCCCCTGTGAGCATTCCGCTTTCAATGTAATCATCCATTTTTATTCTTTTCTACTCACTCCAGAAATGTTTCACATCCCAATGACACCAAGTACATGACAGAGAATGGATCTTCATAAAATAAATAACGGTGAAGGTTATTACCAGCTGATGTCAAGATATTTGAGAGTGACATTTTCATGCATCGCTTCACAAAGCCGTTCAATACCAAAATCTGTCATCTCGTGTTTAGACAGATGTATTTCCTGAAGAGTGCTGTTTACTTTCAACATTTTGGAGATATGGATTGTTGTGTCTTCCTAAAAGAACATATAAATGGTAGCGTTCAGGTTATAATGTTTACCAGGGTAATGGGAAATTAATGAGAGTAACATTTACTGGATTCTAAAAACAAGTAATAATCGTATATGGTGGAAGTTCAGAAGGAATTAATTAAAGCGGCATTCTAGAGTCATTCTAGATCAAGGATTTCCAATGATTTAAAGAGAATGATCATGTTATTTGTTAGTAGATTGAATAGCCCACTTAATATATTCTAAGAGTGCCAGTGTTTGCCGAAGTTGCAAACATTGACGAAAATTACCGGTGCTACAACGGCGACATTTGTCAGCATGTCACAAACGGTAACTCCAAACCGTTTACGGTAAACATTTCACATTGAAGCTTCTATTGCTGCTGTTTGGCTTTCCCTTTAGTGGAACTCCCAACATATATCTTCTTTGCAACTTTGGCAAGCACTGGCACTGTTTGAATAACCTCCTTAATGTACAACTGAAAACTGCAGGAATATACAGACAGTATACAGAGATCAGATATGTGTTACAGTAATACTAGATTAAATAATTTATTTAACATACCTGTAATGCATATAGTAATGGGCGATTTAGATTTATAGCCTTTATTGATTTGTTTTGCAAGAGTACCGTGGAAAACGCTATTAGGCTTTCAATCCCCTGTGACAGAAAAATATAATTATGAAATCATTAATGAATGTATCAAAATAATGTAGCACATATACTGTGAAAATTCGATGTATAAGGGCACAGCGAAAGAGAGAGCATATGCAGGCTGTTCTACAATGAGTCCTTGCTTAGGTTCTCTAATAAAGTTTAAGCTCATGGATGTCAATACAAGGGAAAGTGTACCATAAGAAAATCTAAAGGACAGTCAGAACTGATTTGTCAAGAGACATTTGCTCTGCTTAAGTCAGGGCTGTCAAACTCACAACCCCTCAGATGTTGATGCCTACATTTCTCATAATTCTTTGAATGCAATAGATGGGCGAGAATCATGGGTGGTGGTGTTCAGACACATCTAGGGGGCAAGAGTTTGATAGCTCTGGCTTATGTGATACAGTTACCTCGATAATCTTATCAGCCTGAGTTGGGCCTCATGGGAGGTAGCTGATACCTCACTCTAGGTACCACAAGTGAGGGTATCATACCAGGATTACTCTCAAGTGTTGTGGAGATTAAAAACAGATTAATAAGCACATAGAGAATGGCATACTGTAAAAAGCTAGGGTTTGATAAAGCTTTAATGAACCTTTTAATCTCTGCTTCGAACATAAGCACGTTATGCATAATAAGTAATGATTTATATACAGTATATACAGTATATAGTACTGGACAGAAACAATGTGTCAAGTATAATTTTGAGTTCTATGTTCAGTTATTTTAAGGATACACTTACCAAATCACAGTCTCCTAGGTCCAGGTCTTCAAGTGTTGAATTAATTTGCAACATTGAGGCAAAAAACATTCCTCCTTTGTTTCCAATTTTATTCCCGGTCATCCTAAGGCTCTTTAAAGATTCATTATCCTGTGAAAGGAAGTATATGAACGTCTCAAACACAGGATCATTTGGAATGCCCATTTGACTGACTCCTCACTTACCATTATTACATAGGTAATACACATGGTGACTATCCTCAGGACTGATGTGTCCCAGCTACATTTGGGTACATGTGATGGGGCCAGACAGTAATAATATAATACACATTTAATTTGATAGAATCACAACTGTAGATGTGTTAAGCATGACAATAAATAAGGTGAGTTCACAGTCAGTAAAAATCTATTATGATTGCTAATGTAAATTATATTTGGACTCTGGCATCATAACAGAATCAAAATATTTCTTCACTTGGACACCTCATTCTATATTAAGGATGGGTAATGTTTGGTATTACAGCTGTGACAGAAGTCCATTTGTCTTGGTATGTAAGCCACAGGGCTGGACATGAACTAAAGATCTGACAAACCTTGAGCTAGAGGAAGAGTCATATGTCAACCTGACCAATAATGTCATGCTCCCCGCCGCTGACTGACGGTACGTGCCTGCTCTATATTACCAGGCAACACTTTTCTTGTCCTGTTCATGCTCAGCACTGGTATTCAGAACTCTCACAGTTAAACACAACACATCACATGACTCCTACAGGAGCTGAATAAAGGGCTATACCCTGCCTTTCCCAAGGTGCTTCAGCATTGTCGCCCCTTTGCTCCTAGAGTAAAGACGAGTACTTAATTTCTCCTGCTACTACATGTTAAAGACCTGGAAAATTAACTGACCACACTACCTGATCATTACTTTTGTACTGCGCTTGGATTTCCCTTCAGCTGTGTTCCTTCACCCCAACTTCTACCTCCCCTGGATCCCTCAGTGTCTCCAAGTACCCCATTGTGCAAGACCCACATACAGTTGCAAGAAAAAGTATGTGAACCCTTTAGGATTACGTGGAGTTTTGCATGAATTGGTCATAAAATGTGCTCTGATCTTCATCTAAGTCACAACAATTTGAAAAACACAGTCTGCTTAAAATAATACAACACAAACATTATATGTTTTCATGTGTTTATTGAACATAACATGTAAACATTCACGGTGCAGGGTGGAAAAAGTATGTGAACCCCTAGCCTAATGACTTCTCCAAGAGCTAATTGGAGCCAGGAGTGAGCAAACGTTGAGTCCAATCAGTGTGATATTATTGGATGTGTTGCTGAAAGCTGTCCTGCCCTTTAAAAAAACACACCAGTTTTGGGTTTACTGGTTTCAAGAAGCACTGCCTGATGTGAACCATGCCTCGCAGAAAAGAGCTCTCAGTAGACCTACGATCAAGAATTGTTGACTTGCATGAAGCTGTAAAGGGTTACAAAAGTATCTCCAAAAGCCTTGATGTTCATGTGTCCACGGTATGACAGACTGTCTACAAATGGAGAAAGTTCAGCACTGTTGCTACTCTCCCTAGGCGTGGTCGTCCTGTAAAGATGACTGCAAGAGCACAGCGCAGAATGCTTAATGAGGTAAAGAAGAATCCTAGAGTGTCAGCTAAAGACTCACAGAAATCTCTGGCACATGCTAACATTTTTGTTGACACATCTACAATAAGGAAAACATTAAACAAGAATGGAGTACATGGGAGGACACCACGGAGGAAGCCATTGCTGTCCAAAAAGAATATTGCAGCACGTTTGAAGTTTGCAAAAGAGCACCTGGATGTTCCACAGCACTACTGGCAAAATATTCTGTGGACAGATGAAACCAAAATTGAGTTGTTTGGAAAAAACACACAACACTATGTGTGGAGAAAAAAAGGCACAGCACACCAACATCAAAACCTTATCCCCACTGTAAAACATGGCGGAGGGAGCATCATGGTTTGGGGCTGCTTTGCTGCCACAGGGCCTGGACGGATTGTTGTCATTGATGGAAAAATGAATTTTGCAGGAAAACGTAAGACCATCTGTCCGCCAACTGAAGCTCCGCAGAGGATTGGTGATGCACCAGGACAATGACCCAAAGCATACAAGTAATTCAACAAAAGAATGGCTTCAACAAAACAAAATACGCCTTCTGGAGTGGCCCAGTCAGAGTCCTGACCTCAACCCGATTGAAATGCTGTGGCATGACCTTAAGAGAGCGATTCACACCAGACATCCCAAGAATATTGCTACACTGAAACAGTTTTGTGAAGAGGAGTGGTCCAAAATTACTCCAGATCGTTGTGCAGGTCTGATCTGCAACTACAGGAAACGTTTGGTTGAGGTTATTGCTGCCAAAGGAGGGTCAACCAGTTATTAAGTCCAAAGGTTCACATACTTTTTCCACCCTGCACTGTGAATGTTTACATGTTCTGTTCAATAAAAACATGAAAACATATAATGTTTGTGTTGTATTATTTTAAGCAGACTGTGTTTTTCAAATTGTTGTGACTTAGATGAAGATCAGAGTACATTTTATGACCAATTCATGCAAAACTCCACGTAATCCCAAAGGGTTCACATACTTTTTCTTGCAACTGTATCTCTCCCAAGTTCCTTGCTGTACTCCAGACCCTCCTGGTGACCTCTTCCATCATCCAGCCTGGTCAGCCCTTTTCAAGCCGTGCTTATCACCATAACTTGCTGACTCTCCTGCTTCTGCCTCCACTCTTTCCCTCAAGTGTGTGTGTATTCTTCAATATCACAGGCACACTGGACTCGCTCCTGCTCGCATCCACACTCCACGCTTGACAGAATGCTGAAGCTGGACACCAATGAGCCCGTGGTGATACATGCTGTGGTGGAGCTGTTAAAAAGCACATTCAAGGAGCTGTATGAACACTTGACCAGTTCATGGAAAAGCTGCTGCAGACTATATGGAGCACCTCTCCTAAGGTGTGTGTGTGTTCCAACAGCGAAGAAAACCCACGGTCCGTTGTCCCCTGAGGAGTGTGCCCGGAGACAAGCCACTAATTTGTGTATCTATTGTGGAGGGTCAGGCCATTGTCTTTCAGATTGCCCGGCGAGACCCCCCCAAATGGCAATCCCCAGTGTTCAAATCTCCCAGAGATGCTCCAGCAACCAAACCTGCTCCAGTGCCTACGCCTGCTACAAAAGAGGCTCCTGTTCCCAAAGCTGCACCGCGACACAAGTCTACTCCCAGGAGAACCCTCGGTGATAAAAGAACCACCAGTGCCCAAAGCTGCATCCCGGCCCAAGCCTGCTCTCAGAAGAACCAACTCTGGTAACCAGAGATGCACCCTGGCCCAGACCGACTCCCAGGAATCCTATGCCTAAACATATAAAAAATCTACCCATCGTGCTTGCTGACCCTAGGCGTATGGATTTCAGGTCAACCAAATCCAGAGAGGAGGAAGACCCTGTCACCCCTATGGAGGCAGAAACCATAGAGCCAACAGATTATGATCCTGATACCCTGATGGAGATCGCTTTTGTCATGGCCTCAGAGATGGCACCCACCAACTCCAGACCACACATTATAAACTTGTGTTGCTTCCACCTCGGAACCTGGATGTGGAGAAAAGACTGCTTATCCTGTCCCACAGTTTCTAGATTATGCTTCAGCCACCAGTGCTCCAGACCCTGTTCCACCATTCTGTGTGTGTATGTCTCTAATGGGACTTTGGTTCACAGAGAGGACCTGTAAAGATTTGAAGAGGCACTAATCATAAGGAAAGCTTCGAGACTGTGGAGTCTGTTCATATTTTGACTACTACTACTTCCATCATTCCTACAGGTAACAGCTCACTTTCCTGCATCTGTCTCCTCTTCAGTTCCAGTCCATGTACAACCTGTAAATAAAGAACCAGCTGAACCCACTCCTACCCAGGTGTACAAAATGCCCTGGCAAGATATGCCACCACCTTCACCATGTTCATCCTTGCACGACTCCTGGTGTGACAAAGAAATGGTGTACCACGACTCAGACAGCGGGGTGAAGACAGTCCAAAATGATCTGTGCCACCCTAAGCCCCAGCTTCAAAGAGCAAGACCTCCCCAAGGACCTCCAGGTGTTCCTACCAGAACTGCCGTGTACAAGCCAGATGTGACACACTGCTCTGTTACACCCTACCGTTATCCATGGGAGGATTTCCTACCACTCAGTGATTCCTCCTTCGATGATGAGTATAATCCAGAGTGGGAGTCAGGCGATGAAGACCTAGATAACCTACCATCGCTAGAAGATCTATTGCTGGCTGATGAACAGGAATGAAGAAACAAAATTTAAAGATACAAAAGGATGTCTTAAATGGCGCTCTGAATAAAAATAGGATCGCTACTAATTCTTTCGGGATATGGTGTTCCCTTCACCACAAGAAACAGTTCAGAAAACAGATAAAAAAGAAGAAAGAACAGCGCTCCTCTTAAAACATTAAAATCGAAACATATAAAAAAATAAAAAAAAAAAGCAACCTTTAAAATGGGTGCCACTTATATACCTTTTTCAGGATAATAGGTAGATGTTATGTATTATAACAATAATTCACCGATTTCAACACCGCAGGTAGACGTAAAGGAACTCCCGTGTGTGTACCTCAAAAGGAAAAAATACAGTACATAGTATAATATAGTTAACAAATGTCTGCAAACATTTTAAACAGGTGAATATACACTCACGCTTTACGAGAGCTGCAAGCTCTCATATGATCGCCTTTCAGGTTTATTCAAAGGGCTGGCCTGACTGCCCATAGATTTCTGGTTTCTTTTTGATGGTCTTTCAGACAAAATCAAAGTATGAAGCTTCACACAGACCATAAAAGATTTTAAAAGGAATTTATTTTCCCAGCATGGAAAAAACGTTAGCTATTTTATGGTCTGCTTGCAGCTCTCGTAAAGCGTGAGTGTATATTCACCTGTTTAAAATGTTTGCAGACATTTGTTAACTATATTATACTATGTACTGTATTTTTTCCTTTTGAGGTACACACACGGGAGTTCCTTTACGTCTACCTGCGGTGTTGAAATCGGTGAATTATTGTTATAATACATAACATCTACCTATTATCCTGAAAAAGGTATATAAGTGGCACCCATTTTAAAGGTTGCTTTTTTTTTTTTTTTTTTTTATATGTTTCGATTTTAATGTTTTAAGAGGAGCGCTGTTCTTTCTTCTTTTTTATCTGTTTTCTGAGGAATGAAGAAACGGCTACATTGGCACTGTCATCACTAACTCCGTCTCCAGTCCTGCCATTCACAAATCTAAGGGGACACACCGCGCTGCTGATTCTTCACCATCTCGTAAAGGTCCCATCTATGTGCAGACTGCATTTTATGTTATGGCGATCGATCCAAGTCCCCAACCACAAGATGTGAACGATCGGGAGGTTTGAGCCCCTGAGGCAAAAACGCATATGCACATTTTGTATTAATGTTGTTTGTGAGTTTGTTTTTTACATTTTAAAATACTTTTATTGATGTATTAAAATAGTGCACCATATTATTATGCTTTGTGCTGATTGATTCGCAGATGGAATAATGCCAACAAGGAATTGTGGTGGAATACGCAATTGCACCTATGCGTGTTTTTTTATACAACTGTACATTCGGATTACAGTGTTTTTGGGTTTTACTTACAAACAAGGCTTTGGAGATGTGTTCTGCACCACTGGTTCCAATGTCATTTCCCATGAGGTTTAGACTGAGTAAAGATGAGTTAACCTAGAAAAACAAATAAAATAAATCTTATTTTGCCAACAATTTAGGACATTAAAAGGCTTTAATAATGAAGTAATAAAATCTTAGAAAAAAGTCATTAGGCTTATCCACTAATATTTTTTACTTTTATAAAGTCCCCAATAGTAATCAGAAACTTTTATCTCCGACCTTGACTACTGTAACCCTCTTCTCACTGGCATAAACAATCCCAGATTCTTTCTCTACAGTCTATATTGAACACCAGACTCATCCATCCTCAGGTCCCGTACCTGTCATACCTCATCCAGTGGAATGAACAATAGGAACAATATTTAGGGGAGGCACAGAAGATACCGCAGTCAAAACTGGGGGGGCACTAATAATTTTCACTACTAAATCACACCACTGAATAAAACTAAGGGCCCTATCACCTGTGTGAGCTAAAACACCATCACTAAAGGAAAAATTTAGCACGAGTTGCTAAAACTTACAGGGTTATTCAGAGAGAGGTGAAAAGCAGGAGAATGACTGGAGAATGGAAAATTCTTGGTCAAAATAGCCAAACCAGAAAATTTCTCCCATTCATCTCACTTTCCAAATTGGCTATTTTGACCTAGAATTTTCCATTCTCCAGTCATTCTCCTGCTTTTCACTGCTTTCTGAATAACCCTGTTAGTGCCTGACGACCTACTAACAGATCACCTTGTCCGCAGTAGTCCATGAACAAGGTCGTTTGGCGCACGCTAGGGAAACTCTAAGACCCGGGCTGAGACCCAGCGCTAATGCAGTTGTGTACAGGATAGAACTGTTTTTCTTTTCCATGCCTATCCCCCGCCCTCACAAGCTTGAATATGAACACATCCAGTGAATATCCTCAAACCCCTGCATTATTAAAATCCTCCACGGTGGCCATATCATCCATGTTTATATGCACACATATATTAAGGCTGATGGACATTGCATGATAAATGCCACCCAACAGCATGTAGAATCATTACAATGCATTTAATAGATCCAAAAGGAAGGCCAGGTGAGCGACAACAATTTCCCTGCTACAGCATATAAATAATACATGTTTCAGGGCAAGACTTATCCATGTGTCCCTTTAAACATGGTCCACACAGTCACCCTAATAATCAACTGCTTACATACTATGAATAACCCCCAGCATAAAATGTTTAAAATTAGGCAATATATTACAATTAGGATATATGTGGATAAAGGATACATTTATAATAGAGCCGACTGCAACAGCAGCAACATTGCTGGCCAGATCCATTACTATGGTGTATGGGGCCAAGAGAACACCTGTGCTGCATTCCTTTCAATTACCTATTAATTTTGGACGAGGACCTGTTTTTTCTGTTTTTTTGGAGTTAGCACCATGGTTGAGCAGTAGGTAAAATGTTGCAATTAGTGCACCTCAAAAAATTTAGCGCTGGCACCAAGTGATCTGTTGGCTGCAAAAGCGCTAGAGATCTCTAGCGCTCCCCATGTTAAGTAAAGGACGCGGAAAGTACAGTAAGCTTGCAGTACAAATCGCTAATAGCAATGCGCTAAATGATTTTTCCCATTTGTAGCGGGAGGCAAACGATCTGTTGGTCAGGCGCTAGACTCCATTAAACTGGCGCTAACGCAAAATCACGCCGACGCAAGGGTTAGCTCACACCAGGTAATAGTGCCCTAAATAAGTATATATAAATAAGATTCCAAAACCCCTGATTAATGTGATGCAATGATGCCTTTTTGTTGTATTAACCTGATCCTTAAATTCAATATTTTATTTGCCGCAATTCGGCAGTTTTCGCTGAATGTCTGATTGCTGCTTCAGCGACTCCACTTTTAGCAAATTACAGTGACCATTCGCTAAATAGGGAATTCACCTTATTTTCGGCAAAATAAATTCCCCGAAATGTGGCGAAAAGCAGAGGATCTAAAGACCATTAGACCCTTTAGATTCTAACTTCCATAATAACTCCTAAAATGCCATAAACCCAGAGAAATACAATAAAAATAATAAACAATGTGGCAATTAGCCTACACATCAACCCGTAAAATGCCATTCATCAAGGGAAACCATGAAATGAATACACTGAGGCATGTAGCTACCCATCAACCCGTAAAATGCCATTAATCAAGGAAAAAACAAATGTATACTGTAAGGGATGAAGCCTACCCATTAACCCTTAATATACAACTAAAACCAAGGCAAAAACTAACGTAATACACAATGTAGTGTATAGTCTGAACATTAACCATTTCACTGCTGAGCCATTTCAACCCTGCGACGGAGATACGTTGGTCCGAAGAGATGTGGGAAGCTGGATGCTGATTTTTGGTGGGGGGGCACATGGGAGGGCAAGGAATAACCTATGGGGGGCAATTGCCCCCCCCTTGCCCCCTGTAGAGTCGCATATGACCTCATCCCTTTGTCGATCTCTAAACTTGCACTCTGTTTCTTTTAGAATTCCATTCAAACTCCCAGGCCCCCTACACAAAGAAAGCTCACCATGCCATTGTCTCTGCCTACATCACCTTTCTTATTGGCAGACATGTTCCATCCCAGTAACTTCACTCTGCTAACGATCTGTTATTATCATCTCCTTGTACCCCACACTCTTACCTTCAAGACATTTCCCAAGGTACCCCCTTTTTATTAAACCATTTATTGAACCATCTTGCCATATTCGACTCTCAACGTCCCTTCAGTCTTTCAAGACGTCTCTAAAAACAGATTACTTTAGAAAGACGTATCAGTTCACTTCATAATCCCACCATTGCACCTTTTGTGATCTATCTCACACACAGCCCCATGCATCCCATTACTTCTCATATTCTGCAAGTTACCCTCACCTCAGTGTGTCACCCCCTCTGATTAGATTTTAAGATCATATGAGCAGGGTCCTATTTTTCTATCATTCTGTGTCAATCTTATTTTTTCATTTTATGTTTTTTTTGTTTTACTCATTTATAGCATTGCAGAATATGTTGATGCTTTATAAATAATTGCAATTGTATGGTCCAAGTCTTTGTGTTATTTATTTTGTCGTCCCATGTTTCTATTCCACTACCATTTAAGCCTTTACTATATCTGATGCATGGTTATACAATGTGTAACCATCCCACCCTTTCAGTGAAGTAAACCATTACCACTTTGCTTACAAAACAAAGATTATTATTTATTACTATCATCATTTATTTAGCGCCAACAGTTTCTACAGCGCTTTACAATAACCGATTGGAAAGAGACACAATTAAAACAAACATAGGCACAGAAACAAGATGTGTAGAGGGCTCTGCTTGGTCTAGCGGAGTTGTGGTAGAGGAAGTCAAGAGGAGTTTTATAGGTCGTCAGGATCACTAGCACTAGTGTTACAGAAATGGTGAGTACAAGGAAAATCCTCTATCAGGATGCGAGGGTAAGCGAGTAGAGGAATAGGTTGGTATCAGTAATGTGGTATGCTAAGCCGAAAAGAGGGATTTTAAGGGATTTCTTGGAAGCCCAAAGATCAGGGGAGAGTCTGACAGGCTGAGGTAGGTCATTCAACTGGACTGGAGCTGGCCTTGAGAAGTCTTGGAGGCTTGTTGACTGTAGGTGTGGCAACAGGACAGGCAGAGGTCATCCGCAAACTGGAGTGATCTAGAAGGGATGTGCTTGTGGAGTAAGGAAGACATGTAAGGAGGGGATGTGTTGTTGAGGGCTTTGAACGTGTCAGTACTTTAAACCATATTCTGATCACATTGTACATTTTATAACCACTGTATACTGTTACAATATGCAATCCTGATATTGTGAAGTCAATAATTTCTGACTCAATTATACCCAACAGCTTATTTTCTCCCCATACCCATTTTCTCCTATTGTTTTCCAACTTTATATATGTATTTTCTTACAGTGTTTGCTGTGCTTCTGTAAGGATAGTCACCCAGCACGCAGACGAAACCCAGCTAAGCGAGGAAACCCTTAATCTGAGACGCTGGTCCTTAATAATGGCCAGGTACTAATTTAAAGAAAGTAAACAAACAATACATATGAATACAGAGCAGGAGCAGGAGAGAAGTCGTAGTACAATACAAGCCAGAGGTCATTACACGAGATAAACGTAGAAATCACAGTCAAGAATACTAGCCAGAGGTCATACCAGAAAATCATAAACATAGACAATCAGGAACACGCTGTAGGGTATAATAAACCATGACAGGGCTCAGAGTTCTGTCAGTGACTTGTATTTAAAGGCCTCCTAGGTCTCTGACCAGGTGCAGCTGGCAAATTACCAGAATGGCGCCCTCTCTGTTGAGGAGACCTAACTGCAGAACCCCCAGCTGGCATGACAGCTTCTGTATTTTAAAACTCAAATAAATGTTGATTTATTCCTATGATTTCATGAGCAGAGTATCTTCATTTGTGTGATTTGTTATCCCACCGTACAGCCATTTGTCTGACTGAAGTTTCTAAACAAAACAAACTAGAAAAGGAGTACTTACCTTAAGAAAGTTTGCAATGTGCATGGCCCCGTTATCTGTTATATTGTTATACTTCAGGTCAAGATCTAGGGAGACATGGGACATGATAAAACGTTGGTTTAGATTTCGAATTTTGCAGATTCTTAATTTTAGCCTCCGCTATAACCTGCATTTGACTATTTATAAGGAGAAATGTAAAATCCTCTTTGGGCACTTTTATGCTTGGGGACATTTATTAATGCTGACACTGGACTCGTAATGTGCCTTGCATTCTGATTGTGTGGAATCCTAAGGAAGCATAGACACTGTCCAACAGAGCAGATGACAGTACATGTGCTAAAGCTGTGGGTATGTAAAAGTGTTTAATTAAAAATAAAAAAATAAAGAGTATTTTCTCAGCCTAGGGTGCTCCTTCAACTCATGCCTCAAATAGTGAGTGACTGCATTGAGTCTCAACTCGATTCCAGTGCTTCCAGTTATGATCATTGGTAGTTAATGGGATTTCTTCGACTATTACCAAGCTTTTGTTTTAATTTACAATCATCACAATCTCGTCAATAATATGCTTATACAGGGAAAAATATAAACCATTGCATCAGATAGCCAAAAACATCCAGGGTATATACCCTGCATGTTGAGTATAACAATCCATTCAACAGCACAAAATGAAAGAAAATAGAAACAATGGGTTGGACACTTTAGGGATGTTAATAAATGCTCCCATCTTACAATTGTACTCTACAGCCTGGGCCGGACCTCTGTGGACCTGGAGTTGAAGATTTTGGTGGCTTTTTTTGGAATTTAGTGAAAACAAAACATATTTTAGGTTATTTAATAGTGCAGATACGGGTATATCTAACCAGACAGATACTGTGCGAGTGAATTTCCATTCAGATTTCAATCATTTACAGCGTGTAAAATTATTATATCACATTTTATCATTCAAACCTTTGTGGTTATATATTCTATAGGGCATTCGTGTTACAAAAATGGAAATGGGAACCTGTTACTGCATTTTTCTGAGAACATACACAATTTTAACCAAAACTGAAAAAAATTTAAATTTTCGCTTGTGTTTTGGGGATGGTGTTTTATGAATAATATGACTATGTATAAAACACTGACCTTGCTCCCGGCGTGGGAAATGAGAAGGTGAGTAATAGCAGTGGTATTTCTCATTTTATATGTGACAAATAGACAATGCCATCACTTTGGAACTAAAAATAAATAAATATAAAAAGTTTTTTTTTTCTTCTTTTAGATTTTACATCGTCCTGTTTGGTATCAATGCAAAGGCCAGAATCTGTTCTGTCCAATGATGCCTCACTTGACCTTGTCGGTGTAAAGAATAGAGACGCAGGGCTCCAAAGTGCTCTTCACTGCAGTGCAGCGGTTTAGTTTTTTGATGGAACAATGCGTAATAACGTATTCTGCCATCGCTTCCACACTTGTTGGTGACATGAGAAATAAGATGGTGAGTTAGTGCAGCTTCATTGTTCACTTTATAATTGAAAAGTGACCAATAGTGCTGTTAGACAGAAAAAAATAAAATATGTATTATTTTATTTTTATTGTTACAAACCTGCTCATGGTATCATTGGAAAGGTCATTCTCTGGCCTTTCCAGTGATACCTCACATGACCCTGTAGCTACTATAGAGTCAGAGATACAGGGGTCCAAATGCCCATCAATACAGACATAGTTATCCTTTCTCTGGGCTATTTTAAGGCATGGGCCTGGAGCTGCAGCACCAATAGCCCCTATGTTTATCCTGTCCTGTCTACAGCACAATGCACAACCCATCAAGATAACTAAAATCTACATACATACCCTGCACTGGAAACTGACGTGTGGCTGAAAAGATGCAAGCCTCATATGCCATTAATAGATGTCAAACACTAATTAATGGCTCATAGACAACAATTAAAAACAAATACCGATCAAAACACATTAGCTCTAATATCCCCATATCATAAATGCACTCAATATCCAAATACAGAAAAGGAACCCTGAATATGCCAGGTTAAAACAGAGAAAAAACAAACAACAAGCACAACTGCAGCCTAATATGTTCCATCAAACACATGTCCCCATCACATTATTAAGGTCCAATATGCTTAATATATATCTATTTCCCAGATGTTGACTTGGAGATGGATGGATGTTTTCTACACCTAAGGCTAGGGTCAGACGAGCGTGATTTCTACGGACTGTACGTCCATGCACACGGACGGACGTCAGTACGGAAGACACAGTAGTGGCCACACAGTCCATTTATTCACTGACATATATTTTGACGGATGTAGGAGGGAAAATAAATTAAAAAGCAAAACCATTGTGTCCGTGAAAAATGCGGGACGTATAAATGCAGTCCATCTGACCATGTTCCATCACTCACACACAAAGCTATGCAGATGTTGCGGACACAGCGCACTTTGTGCGGCCGTTCTAGGGGTTGTACGTTCTTGCCTGCCTTGCGTCCGTGGGCCGCGGCCGTTGTGCGTCCGCAGTTCAGTGCGGATGTGTACTTCATGTAACGGGCTCCGATGGGCTTTCTGTCATGCTATCACGGACGAACTTTTAGGCGCAATAACGGACGTGAACACTACGCTCGTCTGACCCCAGCCTAAGAGGCCAACACTAATAAAACCATATGGGCCATCAGCCTCAGATTCAGGCAGTTTTGTTGATTGATTAGAAAAAAAATGAATATATTTCTATATAGTCCTTCTATAAGTCCTTGTTATTTACTTTGTTATTGTTGTTATTTGATGAATATCTGGATATAGTTTCTAAAACATTGGAATTGAGATGATAAATTTGACTGTTATTTATACCAACTGTTAAAGAAAACAAGCCACGTCCAGCATTAAAATAAAATAACAACACTGTCCGGTTACTGTAACATTCTTTTAGATGTTGTGTCATTGTAGCCACAGGTACACAGGCTGAATATATATATACAGGTGTTTTTCCCCCAGTATTAAGGTAATTTCCCATGGAAGTGATGTTAGCTCCTTGGAAATGTGTTAAAAATTTAAACAGTTGACAGAGTTTTCCATCAAACACGAGATCTGATTCCTGTTCTACGATCTGCCCACATGCTGTAGATTTTAATCTGAGCACAAACACACATGATTTCACATGTAACAAGAGACACAACAGATGCTTAGAACAATACCTACCTCTTATAAAACCGTTTTTGTCTAAAACACGACACAGAGCAAGGACATTTTCATCGGTGACTCTTTTCACGTTCACCAAGCGATTATTTCCGCAGATCTTTAAAGTGGAATTTTGTGGTCTACATTCAAAAACATAGAAACAAGTCAAATTTCAAAAAATATAAACTTTGTCTATCCAGACAGTGCTAATATAAAATAGTACAATGTTATGGCAACTAGGGGCCTTACGGAATAGTGAGCCACTAATGGAAAAATGTGGCCATTAAACCTTAGGTTAGTAGGGATTCCCGGCTCTATTAAAAGGGTATGTAGAAGGAATTTTGTGACTGCCTGTTTTTTAAGGTACTGCATGCAGGAAAACCAGTAGAGGGGAAAGAGAGCCAATACAACATGCATTCGATGACACATTACATGGGATGCCCATTTTGTAGAATATTTGGATCAATAGTGAAGTTGGCGTAACTATGTTCTGTGTAGCATATGTCTCTCATTTCTATGGTTGAATACAATATATGAATGCTAGATTACAACCACCTCCAATAATCATTGTATGAATAGGGCTCTCTACACCTCTTGTCTTTTTAAGCCAATCGCAACTCCACAGAACCCCAATATTGGTGGGTCCTGTTCTACTATGAATATGAGAGATAAACCTGAACTGCTGTGTCTCTTACTCACTTTACAGCAAAATGGGGCTCTCTGCTATATTTATGTAGGCCACTTTTAAAAGGACAACAAAGTACAGCTTGGTGGGTCCCAGGCCCAAAGGCTCAAGATCCAGGTAGTGGTGCATATACAGCTGTGTTCAAAATTATTCAACCCCCAATGCTGTAAAGGGTTTTAGGGAATTTAGTGTACATTTGTAATTGTATTCAGAATGAAATCCTACAAGGATTTTTTAAAGAACCATATGCAACTAAAATGACATCAATTGGTTTTGTAATACAGTAGTAAATGTTTCTTTTGTGAATTCTTCATTGACACAATTATTCAACCCCTTAAAGACTACCACTCTTAAGAACAGAGGTTCATTCAAGTGTTTTCAATCAGGTATTGAAAACACCTGTTGATGTCACGGAGCAGCAATAAAGCATAATAAGCACCAATTAGGCAGCTTTAAAATGACTGTGATACTCAGCTCCTTCTAGACATTTACTGGTGTGGTTACAAACATGGTGAAGTCAAGAGAATGGTCCAGGAAGACAAGAGAAGAGGTGATTACTCTTCACAGGAAGGGCAATGGCTATAAGAAGATTGCAAAGATGTTAAACATACCAAGAGAGACCATAGGAAACATCATTCGCAAATTCAAGGCAAAGGGCACTGTTGAAACGCTACCTGGTCGTGGCAGAAAGAAGATGCTGACTTCGACTGCTGTGTGCTACCTGAAGCGTAGAGTGGAGAAAAGTCCCTGTGTGACTGCTGAGGAACTGAGAAAAGATTTGTCAGATGTGGGTACTGAAGTTTCACCTCAGACAATACGGCGCACACTGCGTAATGAAGGCCTCCATGCCAGAACTCCCAGGCGCACCCCCTTGCTGTCTCCAAAGAATAAGAAGAGTCGACTGCAGTATGCCAAAAGTCATGTGGACAAACCACAGAAGTTTTGGGATAGTGTTCTGTGGACTGATGAAACAAAATGAGAACTGTTTGGGCCCATGGATCAACGCTATGTTTGGTGGAGGAAGAACAAGGCCTATGAAGAAAAGAACACCTTGCCTACTGTGAAGCATGGCGGGGGGTCAATCATGCTTTGGGGCTGTTTTGCTTCTGCAGGTACAGGGAAGCTTCAGCGTGTGCAAGGTACCATGAATTCTCTTCAGTACCAGGAGATATTGGATGACAATGTGATGCAGTCCGTCACAAACCTGAGGCTTGGGAGACAGTCCACTAGAGCATGGTTGCAGATTAAAGGCTGGAACATTTTGGAGTGGCCATCGCAGTCACCGGACTTAAATCCGATTGAGAACCTCTGGTGGGACT
Organism: Leptobrachium leishanense; assembly: GCA_009667805.1. Lineage (NCBI taxonomy): Eukaryota > Metazoa > Chordata > Amphibia > Anura > Megophryidae > Leptobrachium > Leptobrachium leishanense. The sequence goes on from CM019066.1 coordinate 122,427,422, forward strand.
TAAAGAAAGCAGTTGCAGTGCGCAAGCCTAAGAATGTGACTGAACTGGAGGCTTTTGCCCATGACGAATGGGCGAAGATACCCGTAGATCGCTGCAAGACACTTGTGTCAAGCTATGCTTCACGTTTAAAAGCCGTTATAACTGTAAAAGGATGTTGTACTAAGTACTAAGATTGAATGTCACTTGGGGGTTGAATAAAACTGATAATGATGTGAGCACAGAAAAGACATTTGTGGTTATTTCATTATAAATGTTATGTTATATTTGTCTGACCTACACGTGCCTCTTTGATTTAATAGTAAGCAAGATGACTGATCAAAATCAATGTCAAACTGGCCAAAACACTCAATTTCAGTGGGGGTTGAATAATTTTGAACACAACTGTATACACAAAGACAGTGAAGTAGCGTAGTGGGCTTCCCCTGAGAGTCCAATTTTAAGATGTGCGTAAAAGCAAAATCCCACTTAATAACAATATTTTCTTGTGAATTCGAGTCAATGTACAAGGCTCTAATGATACGAAACCGGTATGGAAGGTCACGTTTACTGCTGTTGACATGTTCTCTGACATAAACACACTTACTGGAGATGTTCTGCCTGACTGAGCATTTCTGCAATAAATGAATTCACAGGCTGGTTTAGGTCTTGGCAGGCGTCCACGTAGTGCTGCGTTAGATTTTCTGACATGGCTACAAAGTCAAGTTTCATAATTACAATTTTACAAAAGGATCCACAATATATTAAACTATTTGATATTTATTTCAAGGTCCAGAAGTTTGTTCCTGGATTTTTTAAATTAGCAGATTCACCGAATATTCATGTGAGACTCTGTGTTCCTTTAGGTTAATCAAACACATGTCACAGAAATAGATCATTTGAGTACAGTGTTGGTGCTGCTACTGTATGCAATGTCATTTTCTCAGTAATCCAGACGATGAAGGTGCACGCTGTATGTATGTTATGTTTGCATAGAACCTGTGGGCTCGAATTCAGATTTTTTTAAGGCAAATCTGAGAGTTTGTTTTGCAGATTATGGTATCTTTGATTTGTTTTACTAAAGAATAGGACTTTAATTTGAAGGTCTCGAATAGCATGGTTGGACCTTTATTTTTTTGCAATGATATAGATGTGTAATCAAGACACAACCTATGTTTTGCACAAAGTGTCTATATAGTGTCCACACGCCATCAAAAATGAATAGTGGAGGAGGAAGGCCAGCCCTGATGGAGGAAGGCCAGCCCTGATGGGGGAAGGCCAGCCCTGATGGGGGACTGATGGAGGAAGCCCAACCCTGATGGGGGAAGGCCAGCCCTGATGGGGCAAGGCCAGCCCTGATGGAGGAAGGCCAGCCTTGATGGAGGAAGGCCAGCCCTGATGGGGGAAGGCCAGCCCTGATGGGGGAAGGCCAGCCCTGATGGAGGAAGGCCAGCCCTGATGGGGGAAGGCCAGCCCTGATGGAGGAAGGCCAGCCCTGATGGGGGAAGGCCAGCCCTGATGGAGGAGTTTTCTTTTGTGCTTCTACTTATTTGCCTGCCTTAGTACAGACCATATATTTCCAATTACCCTGAAAATAGCCCAAAAAGGCAGACATGTATGTACAAAACATTTTTTAAGAATGTGATCCCATTGAGATCCCAAGATGAAATTTTGCAGAACGTTTTTAGAAATATGATATAATCAATACAATTATTTTGACATTTTTTTACTCCTATGCGTAGTCCAGAAAGGCCAAAATTTATATATTTTTTGAAATTTCAAACCCTCATAACTCAAAAACAGGATGAAATAAAAAATAAAATTTTAGATTTAAACATAGTTTTGATCATTCAACAAGTGTACAAAATTTTATGTAAATTGGAAGACACGAGGTAAAAATTTCATTAAATATTGAAACACTTGACATGGAATAGCCCTATTGTGAAATTAACACACGAAAGAATGGGTGGCGCCCAAAACCTGTACCACCAGTTAACCAAAGCCAAACCAGAAATTCAGTGGTTTCCCCCAAACCAGTGTATAGAACAATGTATAGTAATACGTATCTGGTGGCGCGATGAAAGTCGCTTATGGATATCCATAAGCGACTTTCATCGCGCCACCAGATACGTATTACTATATATTGTGAAATTAATTTATTAATTCAAACCTGTATCTCTACAAGTCCTATTCAACACTTCCTCTATATTCTGCTTCAATAACCCCCCCCCCCCACACACCACACACACACCTATATATTGTGTTGGATTTTTTAAACACTTTACGTAGCTCTGATGCAGTTTATAGTATTAGTGAGCACTGTTACCTATTGCAGTATATAGTAAAAGTGAGCAGTGTTACCTGTAATGCAGCCCTGATGCTGTATATAGTAGTAGTAAGCAGTGTTACCTGTAATGCAGCCCTGATGCTGTATATAGTAATAGTAAGCAGTGTTACCTGTAATGCAGCCCTGATGCTGTATATAGTAGTAATGAGCAATGTTACCTGTAATGCAGCCCTGATGCTGTATATAGTAGTAGTAAGCAGTGTTACCTGTAATGCAGCCCTGATGCTGTATATAGTAGTAGTAAGCAGTGTTACCTGTAATGATGCAGCCCTGATGCTGTATATAGTAGTGGTGAGCAGTGTTACCTGTAATGCAGCCCTGATGCTGTATATAGTAGTAGTGAGCAGTGTTACCTGTAATGCAGCCCTGATGCTGTATATAGTAGTAGTGAGCAGTGTTACCTGTAATGCATGCAGCCCCGCTGTTGTATATAGCAGTATTGAGTGGAGCAGAGCCTGTGTGTTGCTGTAAACACTGGGCCTGTTGCTCTCTCAGTATGTGTGGGGTAGGCTGGGCGTTGCCATGGACACAGCAGTGTATCAGTCTGCACATTCAGCCTCTGCCCAGGATCCTACTGGAGTTTCTGCAACTTGTTACAAAGCACAGACAGACACCCTGCAGGTAACTTAATAGTGAGTGTAAGCGCCTCACTAGTTCAGAGCAGAAAACTGGGGGCTGTCACTTTCTCAGGTATGTCTCTGAGTATCTGGGGAGTGTCACTGGCATCTCATTCAGCTACAAAGTTCGAGATCTGTAATAGTTTTTCTTTTAGTCCCGGGGTGGGGCCATATCTCATCAAAGGACCCTAGGTGATAGGATATCTGGAAGTCCTACTTTATTTTTTGGGCTGTATGCCACAACACTGTGATTCATTCCTCTGTCCTCTCATTAATAAGAGTGATCACACTGGGTATCAGGTGCTGTAGTAACACTGTAGTCTGAATCTCTGCGGTATGGTACATGTCCCTATGCTGATCCTGGAGTAAACATATTTATATGAAACCTGGTGATATCTGACTAGATTTGGTCGTTATGGACATCTCAGTTTGAGTATTTAAGACAAAAATACAGTTTTTAGACACCTGAAGGTATTTCCTTGACAAAATGTATTCTGGCGAGCTAGTTGGGCCCCAGACTAAGACCGAAACCACACTACAGTTAATTATGTTATTGTGTTTATTATTTCTTCTCATATACAGCATTTGTTTGTTTGTAATGTTATTCTTCATTTAATTCATCCCGTTTGCTGTAGTAGCTAAACAATACTGTCTATGCATGTTGCTAATCTTAGCTTCTCGTTGTATATTTTCTAGATGAGGCTTATAAAGATTGCACTTTTATTTTAATTGTATTTCAGCATGGATAGATTGTATGATAATGTAAATAATTTCCACATTGTTGTGCATTTGTTCTTTTTTGTAAAGTAATATAATTAGCCTACCACCTTGGAATTGCTGATATCAGGGAATGAGGACTTAATTATGGAATCACACAAAACACCCTTAGGGAGGACAAACTATGGCCACGCTGTTCAATATCTACCTCACTAACTGATCCCAGACCAAGGTTTTTAAGAAAATATTGGGGACCCTAAATTCCTTTACCGAAGGGCATTTGATCCTTGGGATTGATTGTAATATCTCACTGGATCTGCCGTCCGAATGTCTGGCGGGGTGTACCGCATTCAATACGGCCACCGTATGGTCTTGGCCACCGTGCTGCAGCTCAGTTTCAGGGTCTTGCCAATCTTCTTATATCCTAGGCCATCTTTCTTTAGAACAATAATTCTTTTTTTTCAGATCCTCAGAGAGTTCTTTGCCATGAGGTGTCATATCAAACTTCCAGTGACCTGTATGAGAGAGAGTGAGAGCGATAACACCAGATTTAACACACCTGCTCCCCATTCACATCTGAGACCTTGTAACACTAACAAGTCACATGACACCAGGGAGAGAAAATGGCTAACTGGGCCCAATTTGGACATTTTCACTTAGGGGTGTACTCACTTTTGTCGCCCGTGGTTTAGACCTTAATGGTTGTGTGTTGAGTTATTTTGAGGGGCAGCAAATTGACACTGTTATACAAGCTGTACACTCACTACTTTACATTGTAGCAAGTGTCATTTCTTCAGTGTTGTCACAAGAAAACATATAACATTTTTGTAAATATTTTATTATAATTAATAATAAATAATGAAAAAAATAGTATTAATAAGTTAATTCCTTCAATGTTTCCATATATTTATTTTTCCAAAGATCCCTTTTCCAAAGATCATCTGATTTGCGAGATTACCTCGGCCAAGTTGATAGACCCAATGCAAGATGCTGAATGTGCGCTTTTCCAATGCGGTCACATCTGTTTTGGTGGACAATGATGAGCAATTCTTGGAGACGGTTCAAGTCAAACATGAGCCTGAGCCAGTGGAGGAGCTACCAGGACGGCTGCAGCTTGGTATACATTTCTTGGATTCAGCTCAAAAAGATTATATCAAAATACCCACCTCTGTATTACAACTGGAAGAGCTTGAGGAGCTCCACTTGGAGAAGAACCAGATTGAAGCCATCCCAAAGGAAATTGGTCAGCTTAAGAACATAAAAGTCCTGTACCTAAATAACAATAAGATCACACATATTTGTGAGGAGATAGGGAACCTACAAAATCTCCACAGTTTGGATCTTAGCAGCAACCCACTCTCTTTTGATTCATTAAACATCATCAGCAGAGTGAATCACCTCAGAGAACTTAGATTATACAATCTAAACCTTGACATTATCCCAGTGGAGATATGCAAGAAACTTCATCACTTGCAACTACTTGGCCTCTCCAACAACCAGCTGAAGTATCTCCCTGCAGAAATAGTTAATCTTATCTGCCTGAAAGAAATTTACCTGAAGAACAATTTGTTTGAAGAAATTCCAGTGCAGATCTGTTCTCTTAGTAATCTAGAAGTTGTAGACCTAGAAAAGAATGCTCTGAGATCCATACCTGGTCAAATTGGATCGTTATCAAGACTTTGTAAACTTTTTCTAGGTTCTAATAATATTTCATCCATTCCTAAATCCCTGTGTCATTGTACAAGTTTATCTGTGTTCGACATATCTAATAACCACCTCAAGAAGCTCCCTCATAACTTCTCTGGTGTGAAACAACTCCACGAGCTGGGTCTGTCAGACAATTCACTGAAGAAATTCCCATCTTCATTGTGCCAAATGGAGTTTCTTTGTGTTTTGTACATGAAAAACTGTGGCCTGAAGATGTTACCATCAACTTTTAGCGACATGACATGTATTAAGATTCTAGATCTTGGGCAGAATAACTTCTCTGATTTCCCCTCAGCAATCTGTGAGCTAAAGTGTCTTCAAATGCTTTCTTTGGATGACAATTCCATATCTACGGTAAGAAGAGGCATCCCTATTAATAGAAAAAATAGGCAGCTGCCTAAGGTGTCACATAAGCTGGGGCCCTGCATGATGGAATTTTCTGTGGAATATCAGTATGTACATGACCTTCATGCCTACACACTGCACACAAATACCATTCTGTACTCACACAATTTTATCTACCAAAATAGCTGTGTGCTTTCTTTAATTCAATACTGGTGTTTCACTTTTTAAGTTTGCATAAAACCTAATTTACTCCAGAACTAACTCAGAGGATAAGATGAAAGATTGTTACTAGAGATGACTTGCTTTGATCCCTCATATTGGGATCCGATCATTTCATTTTGGGGATTGGCGACTTTATCGACTTTATCAAGTCGATCCAACACCAGAGTCCTATAATGTCAGGCAGCTAGACTCCCAGGCAGAATCCCAGAGCCTCTACAATGACTCACAGCAACTACCTTATCTCCTCGGGGGACATAGAGGAGGAAGGGAAGACGCCGTGAGTCAATGCAGAAGCACTGGAATTTGCTTTCACTAGGGTGCCGCGAATCTGGGACATCAGTGCAGTGTCAGATCAGAACTCGGTATCGACTGATCGTGAAAACTGCACGACCAAGATTAGACTGGTAGCTCGATAAAGCCGATCAGGACATCCCTAATCATTATCGATTAATAAATTATTGTCATGCTGTTTAGCAGGGACAGACAGCGTAAAGGGGTACTCTAAACTGAAAACAGGAGGGAGGAACTGGTGAAGTTAAATATTAACTTCACTTAACACCCACACCTTAATCCCTCATTATTTTTTTTTTTTTTTTTTTTTTTTTTTTTTTTTACTGTTGAACGCTTTAATTGCTGTGAAAACAGGCAGGTAAAGACAAATAGTTCCAATACTGAGTATTCACAGAGAATCTATTCTATCTACAAATTGTGATACTTATAAAGCCTATGCGACATTTCAATGAGAAACCATCCATCTGCAGTGCAAAAGTGACTTGAAGATAATGGTGCAATTCAATTGGCTGCTGCGGTTGAGGATCCTCTTCTCAACTGCCACAGTAAATAAGAGGAAAATTTAATTAAAATTACATCAAGAGGTTTCTTTAAGCGTCTATGTAATAATAATACAATGATCTTCATCCGTGTGCAACACTGAAAATAAACCCTTCAAAGACCCAGTGATTTCTGCACAGTCTGTCTGGCAATCCTGTTAAACTGCTCTCTGTCGTCTCTCCACATCTTTGAGGCATCCACATTTGCTCCGCTCTCATCATTAGGTTCTGCCAGCATGCTTACAACAGACAGCAAAATCTTTTCCACGCTCTGCACTGGGCTCCATCTCTCGGCGCTGCTCTCGTACCCCATAGGATCATCACCTGGAGCATGAAGGATGGAGATGCAGACCCTTCCATCTGGATAGATGTTTGGATGAAACATTTCACACGTAAACCTCATTTTTGGAGGGCTAAGCGGATAATCCAAAGGGAAGCTGAGGATCGCTGGGAATACGCCACATTCAAAGCATGTATCTTCTGGACCCATGATTAAGGCCTCCCATTCAAAAAAGTTCTCCTCATTAATGGGACCGGCTACGATCCCCTCTGGCGGATTTAGTGTCAGCTGTTTATACTCAGCCATCAGCCGTTTAAGCGCCGTTCCCGCCATCACCGGGAATTGGGTCGCCGCTAGTTTGTTTACGGAAACGCGCACATCTACTCATCCCTCATTATTTTCAATTTATTTACTATACTTAAAACCTTACCTATTCCCCAGAAGTGTGATCGCCCTTTGTGGTCTTCTACTGTTACAAGTTTGCTTCATCCTCATGACACTGTCATTGGGCTGACCTCTCACTCAGTGCTCAGCCAATCTGATGCTTGAGAGGCAATGGCTTTTCAGCAATGCACTAGCAGGTAAACATTAACAGCTCAGATTGCTGTGCCAATACTGTACACAGGTTGGTGGCAATCTGTAGCAAAGTCTGGCAGGTGGTTTTAAAAGTGACGTAGGATGGAAAAAAAGACATGGTACCCACAGAGCGCAGTCATTATTACTACTACAATAATCTGAAGGGGTTAATGTGGTTGGACAGTTGCTTGTAGGGAAAGCATACTTGGTGGGAGGGAAATTGGAGTAAAAATCCATTCTTGCATCTTCGTGTGATGATTGTATATTATTCTTTATGACGTAAATCAAAATAAATCCATGTTTCATTATGCAGATTTTAAAATAGTGTAGCACTGAAATGTTTGTAATCCAAAACAGACTTCTAAATAAAAAAAATGTGATTTATTTGATAAAGAAGAACAAATGCTAATCATTATAATAGTACATTATTATAGAATATGTTAAAAATATATATGTTGCGATAATCTATATTTTTCTGCAAGTCATAGGAGTCTAAATGTTCTCCAGAGCATGTATATATATGTGTGTATATTACATTATGTATAATGTAACAACATCTAATTTTTCATCTTTTAAATATGTTGCTGTCACTCCAGATCTCCCCAGATGTGAAGTCACTTACCCAACTGACTTTCCTGGGACTAAGTGGAAATCGATTTCTTGCTTTTCCAGAGGAAATCTGCCTGATTGAATCCTTACAAAGACTGTATATTGGACAAGACCAGGGCATCAAATTTTCTAAATTACCAGACAGTATATGCTGGCTGAAGGTAAGAGAACTTACTGAAAATAAATGCACATAGAATAAAATATCCGTTCTCCAGGGTTTCCTCTACATGGCCAGGAATGTGTACTTAACACAAACATATCACAAAGTACTGGAGCAGGTATTCATTTATCGCTCTTTAATCCATTAGAATCTGAAAGAATTGTACATCGAAAACAACAACTTGGTATTTCTTCCATCAACCTTATATCAACTGAAACTTTTAGAAGTTCTGGATTGTCGTAACAACCTTCTGAAACAAATACCGGATGAGATCTGCAAACTGCAAGGTAACAAACCAAGTCAAGTTCTGGATCATCATAAAGAACATGTCTAACGCTTCCATAGGTGTCGATAAGATTACTAATGGAGAATTGGAGATGTGAAACATAACGTTTCCTGTAGTTATTTTATCGTGGGGAATTGCTATTCCATTCTTTCTGCAAACTGGACTTGTGGCTTGATTGTAATGCTTCCCTGCATGAGGTTACTGTTAATTAATCTCTCATATACTTAGTATAGGAGAAGTTAATTTGCACCTCCACATGGAAGCGCAAGTTACTCCAAGGTTGCTTGCACTTCCACCCGGGAGACGGCATTTCACAAAAAAAATTCTCTTCTAACTGGTGTTAAGTGATTTCACATTAGCATTATCACATACCACTGTCTGTAAACCCCACATTCAATGCCATACTCACCTCTGATCCCATGGTGGAGAGGGCGGCACGATCCGCAACATCCGCTCGTCACAAGCAGAGTGAGCCTAGAAACAAACAGCTCTTAGTCTTCTTCCACGATTCCTCTGCATTGCTGCACGATCTCACGAGAGTGAGCTGGCGCAGAGCTCGCAGCCAGGACGCACAAGGCTCCATGGAGTCCTATGGCCTCCACAAGCTGATACTCACATTGGCACGGAGCGCCGATGCCAGTATCAGGCAGCCTTGTGCTTCATTCCAGGGCTAGGCGCTAATGAAGCAACTTCCCTGGAATACCCTCAGGAAAATGGAGACGTAAGGAAAATCTGCAGGCACAGATTTTCTTGCTTACCATCTCCATTTTACCGACAACAGAGCCCCCAGTATTTTACTTATTTTACCTCACAGTAAACCCCGGAGTTGGATTACTGTACCGCAAGACCCTCCAACCTTCTTTTTCCTTAGTGGTCCAGCTGGGCAGTGGATGTGAGTGTTGGATTTATGGACTTGCATGGGATTGGCTCTGGGACCTCGGTTCTGCTCGATCAGCGCTTCAGAGCTATCGGGATTCCACTATTCGACAAAGTCAGTCAACTTGCACTAAACCCACTCCTAGAATCCTGTCCAGTATCGTGTCAATGACAGCCTTTAAATTGGAGGTCTGTCTCCGTGACTAAGTAAACCCATGGGCGCAATTATGGCTATTTAAATCACAGTGGTCATGCATGTAATGTATCTGGAAATGTATATATAAAGAGACACAAAAGAAACACCAAGGGCCACATTACAATCCTCGCGTTAAAACGGGGGCGCCAGGGAGAAAAAACTGTGCCCGCAGTTTTCTCCCTACCACCCCCCTTTTAACGTGAGATTACAATGCAGGTGCTTAAAAAGCTGCCTGCATTGTTAGCGGGCGCTACGCCCAGGGATGCTCGTAGCAGCGCTAAGCGCCGCCGCGAGCATCCACTTGATGGAGTCCATAGGACTCCATTGAGTTTCCCCCTGCTGGTCACATGAGCGAGGCGAGATCCGGCAGGTCGGTGAAGTGATCTGCAGGGAGAGACTGGGGGACTTTTTCCCCCACTCTCTCCCTCTGTTCCCAGCGACAAAGGAGGTGGATGGAGCCTCGGGACAGGAGTTGAGTATCTGGCTATTTTTTTTATTTGTTTTTGGCTGGTGCTAATGGATTCTGCAGCAGCGGAATCCGTTAGCACTAAGTCCAGGCTGTGGTTAACTTTTTGCTAACCGGAGCCGGATGTTATTCAGCGTTAGGACTTTGTAATCCTAACGCTGATTAACACTTTGCGCTCCCCATGTTAAGTATAGGGAGCGCAAAGTACAGTAACCTCGTGCTGAAAAGCGCAAGGTACCAAATGCAAACGGGTTACTTAACCCGTTAGCGTTTGGACTGTAATATGCGGTGGCCACCGGGGCTAACGTTAATGCTCACACAGGTGAGCGCTAAGTCGCTAACGTTAGCACCAAGATTGTAATGTGGCCCCATATTGGAAGACTAATATGGAATGCAATGGTGATATCGATCTTGTTTTTATATAAGGTTTGCAGAAGCTACTTCTTCAGAACAATCAGCTTTCTGTTCTTCCGTGCAAACTGGACCTGTTACAGATGCTATCGGTGCTGCTCTTGGATGGAAATCCCATGGTAGACCCATCTATTGAGCTGTGCAGTCATGGAATATCTGCTGTGTGGGAACACTTAAAGGAGAAGAGGCGCCGCAATGGTTTAGCAACAAAGGTAATGAAAAACCACAATAATACGAAACAAAACACAGGTTTTCATCCCTCTGTAGATGATTCTGTTTGTAAGATTTGTCTACTTAACACTATTGTGGACATTTCACACAGAAGGTATTTTTCTCACATTTTCTAAACTGATCCTGTCATTCTCGAAACAACTTTAAATCTTTCGAAAGAGCATAATATTCTTTCTGGCCATTTTACAAGTTATTTTCAAATGTATCGATTTTATAAAGATGTCAGGGGCGGGGTCCCATGCAGATGCCAAGGAACGCCCTTTATATATATTGTTTTCATTTTTAAGCCCTTGAGGCAGGTTTGCGGTCTGCTGCATTATGCAAGATCCAACACACACACAACTATACTCAGTACAGGATACAGACACAAGGGGGAGCCCTGCACTGGGTAAGATTTCTGATCTAAAACAGATTACAGGGCTGAGGGTAAACACAATAAATGACAGGAGTTTGCAAGCACACGGAAGGTTACAATAAATACGCGCAGCAGCCAGACAGAACCCAAAGCCCTGAATGAGGTCCTTGATAGTTGGCCTCTAATACTACCTATACTATGCTGCTGGGTAAATAAAACATAAACCAGGACATAAAGACATACACAGGTAGTTACCGAAATACAGATTCCGGGGAACATGCAAAAGAGTAATCAAAAACGAAAGCCAAAGTCATACACGGGTAATACAGAAATACAGACTCTGGGAACAGACAAGAGAATAATCTAAAGTGAAGCCAAAGTCAAACACGGTTATATCATATGCTCAGTACAGGGTACAGACATCAGAATAAACCAGAAACCAAAGCCAGGGGGTCAGAATATCGGAATCATCAATAGCCAAAGCCAAGGGTCATACAAGGAATATCAAATACAGGTTATCAGAATCTCAATACAAAGTGCAAGTATTCAATAGGTAATAGACCTATACTGAACCAGAGAGCTAGTGTACTGCTGGTCCTATAAATAGGGCAGGGCACGTCATGTGATCATAGGCCAGATCAGTCACAGATTCCAGGGGTGGAGAGCCTGAAGAGATTAACCCTAAAAAACCATAAGGGTTGATAATATGCTCTCACCACCAGGGGGCCTAGCAGAGACCGGACGGAACGTGACAAAAGACAAGCCAACATATATCAAACTGTCATCAAATTTCACATCTTAAAGGGATGACATTTCACATTGGTGGTTATGGTCAATGTGATATCCATCAGCCTAATGAGATATTGCTGTGAATGTGAGCCGGTCTGCTACAGGTTCACTAAGTAGCCTGCTAGATACTTTGTGACCTCTCTTACTTGCTTGCTCTTTTCTTCAGATCCAGGCATGGTGGAGGGGACTTATGGTACGGAAAGGACTTGGGCCATTCGCCTATTTGCTCAGTGTCAATCAAAAAGGAAAGAAAACAAAGAAAAATAAGAAAGGCAAAGGCAAAAAAGTTCAAATAAAAGGAAAGAAGAGGTGAACACATAAAACTGCTTTTTAGTAGTGTTTCTTCTGTACAGTTTTATGAATATATAAATGCACAAAATATGCCTGGGTCTGTCAGATATTATTAAATCATGGTTTCACTAGCGAATGATTAATGAACACACTGCATACTTAATAGGAAGACCATTTATAATGTTAAATTGTGGATTGTTAGTTTGGTCATTACAAAAGGTGAATTATGTAAATATTAATATTAGTGAGTATGGCTGGGATGCCTAAACATTTCACTGTACTAGTGTCGCTGTTAGGCAGATACTAAATTACCTGCTGTACTTAATAATCTGAATATCTGATCTGGACATCCCTGGGTTAAACACACTTAAACTTGAGGACTCTGAGTCTATATGTTTACAATCCCTTTGTCGAGCCATTCAGGGGAACCTGAAATGTCCTATGGAACAGCGCTAGTGGACATCTTTCTGGGGATTGGGGACACCTGGATTCAAATGGTACATAAGCAAGCTACTGTTCTTTGGATTATTTTGATGAGTCAGTAGGTTGAATATGTGTTCCACCAGCCAACTCACAATGCTTTGCTTTCACCATGGAGAAGCAGGTTCAAATTCATCAGCATGTCTCTCCCCTACCACCCATGACGAATAAAAGCAGGTTCGAATCATGGTTCAGAACACCTTAAAATCGAGTATCTTGCTCACAGACACCTAACTGTATAGTCACTGTCATGTCCAGGGAATATGATTTCTGTCCTCGCTGTCAATAATATTGATAATTATTTTGTCTTGTGAAATAGTCATGACACGAATCCACATTCCAGGTGGTAAGAAACTGAATAAATACAGGCTGTGCAGTTATCTCTGTGTTTCTGTCATGCCCGCTGGTGTTCCCCTGCCTGATCGTGCTGCAGATATGGGCATGCAGAAATAGTAGCCATGTTGTGGTTTCTGTTTACCATTCAGCATGTTCCTGTGTCTCTGTGTTTTGGATTTCCCGGTTTAACCTCTGTCTTTGTACCTTGACTCTGGTTTGATCTCTCCTCTCAAAGACAATGGCTTGTATGATTAATGTTCTCCATGTACCGACCTAAGCTTGATATACTGTTTACATGTGCCTCTACTATCCAGAACCTGGCCTGCCTGTATACTGACTATGCTCTTATTAGAATAGATACCGGCCGTTCTAAGGATCCGCCTATCATCAGTTCAAAGATTTCCTTGTGTGTTTGGGTTTGTCTGTGTGTTAGACCATCTATTAAACTGACCATTTCAAAGAGATGACACAACTGAGCTTGCGGTTAATATGGAATGGAGAATGTTTGTTCAATTCAACACTGGTGCCATCTGGTAAAACTGTTGTACAAAACTCTTGTCTGTTGTTTGTAGTGAGGATTTTCACACCTACCTTGACCGGATGGCATTGGTCTTAGGTAATTAAAAGCATAATACATTTCATTAAATTTTAATGATAATATTAGAATATCTTAAATATCAGCTCAGAGATCAATATTTGTAGTTTTTGCTGTATATATTCGAATGGCTGCAAATTACAAAGAATCGCAAACACAAAATATGCAATCTAAAACTTATTTATAATCACAAAAAAAGGTACAGTTTTAGGGGATTTAGTTGCACCATATGTACATACCATGTAAACCTCACCACTGTGTCAAAGACCTCAATCCTATTTAGTTGATGCCGTTACAAAGGTCTTGATGCTTTTCTGGTAATGTGGGATGTAAGTGTAAATATTTTACATGCATGCATTTTTATACTTTTTGTGCACCACTGGAAAATGCACCAGTTGGGATTATTTGCCTTCTTTTAATATCAGCAGCAGCAAAGGGGATATATGGAAGGTAGAAGTTAATGGCATTCGTCCTTTTTAAACCTACATTACTATGTTACTCCAAAGTTGGTAGGTCCTAAATTTTTATTTCGGAAATTTTCTCTTTCTCTATAATCTCTCCTACAATTTATATAGGGCCCTATTCCCTACATAACTATAAAAATGGGGATGCTGACAGGGAAAACCTAAGCCCCATAGTGTCCCCTTTTTAGCGTCAGATTCTGAGACAGCCAGGCGCTATCTCGGCACTTTGCCCTGGAACGCAGCTCTACCGCATTAAAGATATGGCTGTGAGGGTTGTTACGGGGGAGAGGGGGCTGTGCGGGCCGGACAACACTGGTTTCTTTTTAATTGAGGCTATCAATTCTTGATTTACAGCTTGAATTATCACTCACTCGTCATGTATGTCCATCCACATCTTCCTACAAAGAGTGGATTTGTAACTTTATTTTTGGACCTCTGTACATAATAAATTACTTTATTTGACACTGGGAAGGAGCTCTACATATCTTGTCAATGTGCTTTATAGCCTGTCCTTGATATCAGCGTTCATAGTCCCTCTGGGGAATCTTTATGTAATATGCCCGCATGCAGGATCAGTCGGAATTCACATGAATGGAGTTCTCATTTCGGATGCGGTCCAGTTGTTGCAGTTCAGCTGGGGAGAGCACCCAGCGCTGCATTCCTAACTCCTTCAGTTTAGGTAACTTTGTAATGCTCGCTAAGAAGTGGATGAACCATGGTCCGCAGTTACGGCCGCCTGCAGGCCGCAAACTGATATCCAACTCCGCAATGTTCTTCAGAGCTCCTAGACTCTCAAAAAAGAGTCCCCATCCTTCATCAGTAACTGTGTCGTTGTATGCAATGTCCAACTGGTGCAGATTCTGGAGGAGACCGTCTTGTATTGCTGAGGCTGGAAATAATTTTATCTGTTAATAACATGCAGCTTTGTCGTTTTTTTTTAATTGAAATGTATAAACATCATATTTTGTAGAAATTAAGTGCCCCTGTCATGGGCAAAATGAGAGGACACCTCTCCTTTTATAGAGATCAGTGTTTTTTTGCTGACATATATAATGTAAAAAATGGAGATATTCAATTTTTATGTTTCTTATGTCCCCCACATGAGTGCGGCATGCCGCAGTGAGGAGGACGACTGAGCAGAGAGCTGGCCTACAGTACCGTCCTCGACTCGCTGTGAGTTCTGCGCTATCTGCCTTTCACGATCTGAGTGACAGGCATCACTGATGGTACAGGGCACCAACCTGTTGGATAACTCTCTGTTATTATTACCTTATTATTAAGGTATGTATTTAATTTGTATTGGTAGAAATTAGCCCCGGTGGAATTAACTGAGGGTCGTGGCATACAGTCTGAGTGGCTTTAAAACCACCTTTTTCAAGGTGGCATGCAACATCTAAATGATGTGAAGGGGTTAAAAAGAATCATGATGCAGTTACTAGTAGAAATCGTATATTTAGAAAATGTGCATATTTCTTATTAGTCAAAATTGTTTGACAGTAGGTTCGCCTTGACCAATGGAGCAGATGACAGTAAAATGAATATTAATGATTGGCGACATACATACCAATGACTGCAAGGTCACGACTACTCAGGTTACAACTGCTCATCATCAAACATCGGAGACCAGATATATTTTTCCATGAATCCGACAGTAACAGCAGGTTTCCTCCAACACATTTATTCCATGAAAGGTCCAAGATTTCAAGTTCCGAGAGATAATGGGAGGCCTCAGCTAAAGATAGAAATATCTGTCATAATGACAACTCGAAAAGACCTGCTTTTATCTATTAGTAAATTACATATATGTGTTTCTTTTACCTGATTGATCATGAGGAATAACACACAATGGGCAGTATTACAATGTTGGTGCTAACTTAACCAGAGCTGTTGTAAACTTAAAACCTCCATAGGCTATAATGGCTCTGGGAAGTTTACAACAGCTCTGGTTAAGTTAGCACCAACTATGTAATATGGCCCTAAGGTATTAAAAAACAAGTGTAGTTTCTAAAAATTATATATATATATATATATATACTGTATATTCTTTGCATCTGGAGTCCTCTGTACCAATGTTTGCATCCACCTGGGTGTTGGTTGCGAGAACATTATTATTATATGTGACGCTCCATTGCTCTTTATGTGGTCATCAACAACCGGTCTATTTGTAGACAGTTCTGACTCAACTCTACTCGAGCATTACACAAATGCAAAAGAGAGATTTCTGGAAAGGGAAAAGACGAAGGAGACAATGCCCAAGGGATATTGTTAAATCTTGAAAATCTGTGCCTGGACACTTTTCATTGGGGCATTTAACAACGACCCTTTCCATTTACATTACCACTAACACATAAAACAAGTGTATACAGTATAGGAGCTGTTATACAGATGCTCCTAGTAAATTTAATGTGTTTAGCAAACACTTTGGCAGCTCACTCCTTACACCGCTCTGTGTCCAGCAGTGGAGAAGCTGATGGAGATCCTACTTGCAGCATCGCTGAGCTTATTCCCACAGAGTTCCAGCTCCACATCCGTATGCCTGTGCATCTAGTCCTATGGGTGTGTTTTATGTGTATAGCTGTATGTGTGTGCTCTGGTCTCACAGGAGCATCCTTCCCAACCTCCATCTAACTATACAATCCTGTCAAATATAAGAGGGTATAGTGGACAGTGTGGGACCAATCTGCGTGTACTAGGTCTGCATGGACCAAATATCATAGGGTTAGCACCAAAGCTACGTCCGACAACTAGACATTGACAACCCTATGAAGAGAGGGGAGCCTGCTGTGCTGAACTACAGGTGTGTATAAATGCAACAACTAGACTGTAATAATTAGCCCCTTCAATTTGTTTTATTTTTTGATAATCTTTATTATACGGATTTTACTTTTATCTTAGCAGTGAACATTGACAAAGAAAATGACATGGCTATCTCAATAATGAGGTAGTTCCATATCAGAGGGGCGGCTGAATAGGGATTGTGCTGGTATCACTGAGTCTACATAGAGTCAACAGAAGGAGAGCTGCAGCTTAAGTCATACTTGGCTGAGGCTATTCATCAATACTCCCACAGACTGGCTTTGGAATTTAGTCATTACTACAAACTTACACAACCTCTTACACAACCTCTCCTGAATCGATATCAAAACCGTAATCCAAAGTTTGCAGCAGAGGCGTTATTAAAAAATAAAATAAAGGGGGCGTGGCCGGCTGTCAAGGGAAGAGGACGTGTTTTTGAGGAGCTCCGCACGTCTTCTCTTATTTGGGACACTCAGACGACTCTGCCTGTAGCATTTTATGAAGCTTGTGATTCCTGAAAGGCTGGCCACCGGTTTTGAGCACTCCGGAGACCGTTTAGTCCCCCCTCCGGACCGGAGACTGCTCTGGAGCTCCTTGCATCGTGGCTGAAGTGTGAGGACGGTGGCCATTTTGGGGCCTATCTCCTAGATGACTCGCAATTTCCCTGGACTGACCGCTCCCATCCGACCCGAATCCTCAATGAAGACAGTGGAGACGCAGGGCCCGTGTCTCTCACATAACATAGCAGACGGTTCTATGGGGATAGCGGTCGGATCTCAGGGTCGATGGCTGGATGGAACCCCTCCCCCCGCTGACGGTGAAGACGCAGTACTCTCAGGCCTGGATGCCTGCTTAATATTGCTGGCGGCGGAAGATGCAGACAGCCCTTTCACCAAGGGAGTCTGGAGGCGGGTGATGGTCGCGCTGAGAGGTTGCAGGGGGAAGAAGGATTCGAAAAGGGCTGCACTTGGGACTGTTCCTGCCCAGTACTCTGCCGAGACCTGCCTGCTAGCTGGCGCTGCCGTGGGGAGCTCCATGGCACACTGCGGACTGGAGGAGATGCCGGTCTGTGTATTCTGGCCCCGGAGCCTGCCCCCGAAGGTGAGAGCTGGAGGTGGACGCACACCTTGTATGCCCCGAGGGGAGACGGGGACACCAAACCCGAAGTCAGTGACCCCTCGACGGAGACTGGGGGCAGAAGATCGCACCCCCCCGGCTGGCTGATAAGAAGGTGCAGATGCACCCGTTGGGGCCACGAGTGATTTTTCGTACGAAGGCTACAGCGAGAGCTACACCCAAGCGGAAACTTGTGAAATCTGTTCGGAAAGTGGCTACCCGTGTTGGTGAGATGCGCACACGGCAACATCGAGTAGATCTACGGAGGAGAACTGGAGATCGCAAAACGGTCTGGGCCCTCCGGGGATATAACCCCCAGCTAGCGGTTAAGACGGCGCGGATGTGCGCACCGATGTGCCGTGAGGTTCTGCCCCAGAATTCTTTTTTTCTTTGCCGAGCCTACCCACCCAGGGAGACACAGAGATCTGGACAATCCTGCATGTGCCTGCCTGTGACGGTCCAGCCTCCTTTGCTGGACACCGGCTGACCTTGTTTTGCCCTCCTCTTTTTTGAGACACCCCATCTTTTTTGATACCCCCTCCTGAATGTTTGTATTTAGCTGTTGCCTTTGCTGTTTTCCACCTGGTTAATTGTACCTGAGAGATTCCCCCCCCTTTTTTTTTTTTTTGGCAGCTCTGGGACATCCTCAGGAACACTACTGTGGCCTGGCGCCCAGATTGGCATCCGAGTCCCTGGGCCAGGTGCCATTTTCCTCTGACCTCCCGCGGTCTTGTTAGATCACCGGGACGGACCCAGGGACGGCACATTCGGCCTTTGCCATTTTTCCCCCTCCCCCCTTCCTGTATTTTTGCTGTGCTAGCTGCGCTGACCTTGATGACACCGCGGCCTTTCCCCTTTTTTTTATTTTTTATGAGAATCCCCCCTCTGGGATGTTTTTATTTGCCCATGTTACTGGAGACATTCCTTTTTATTTTTATTTTTTCTCTCATACCCCCTTCTGCTGAGTATTTTGTCATTCTCTTTTTGATGCCATTGGCCGAGTTTTAGATGAGACCCCTCTACTCGAGGATGTATTTGTTCCCCCCCTTTTTTTTTTCCCCTCGATTTTCATGAGACACCTCTTGTGTTGACTTTAGTTCTTATTTCTCATGTCGTTTATGTTGACCATATTAACTATGCGCCCTTTGTATTTTCTTGATATGTCACTATTTTGATGACTTGTGGCCCTGCGTGGCCAACCCCTACTGCTGACTTATTGATGACTATGCAAAATTCTAAAATAAAGAATTAAAAAAAATAAATAAAAAAAATAAAAAAAAAAAATAAAGATAGGATAAAAAATATAAACTTAAAATAACATTTAAGAAATAAGCTAATAAAGAAAGTTATATTGACTGTTCCAAGTGATAATTTAGTCTAAGACAGGTGGTGGGGTCTGACAAGTAGAGCTCTTAGTGACTTGAGTAGGAAATGAAATGGTAAGGACTATGGTAGGTCCGGCACCAGATGTCCTACAAGAGATATGAAGAAGCACAAACTGCTTCTTCTTTAACACAGCTCAATGTGGCTGATGCAACACTGTAAGGTGAGCTGCTGGCACTAACACAGTACTGAATGGATGCACGTCATACTAAACCTCTGTGATAACACCCACATCTGCAGGTAATATCTGTAGGTGGATACATGGAACAGTCTTCCAGTAGAAGTGGTAGAGGCCAAAACAGTAATTGAATTTAAGCAAGCATGGGATAGGCATAAGGCTATCCTAAACTAAAGATAAATCCAGGTAAAGCATCCATGTAATTGGGCAGACTAGATGGGCCGAAAGGTTCTTATCTGCCGACATTTTTCTATGTTTCTTTGTAATGTGGCTTTGGACCTTATTACACATTTTAAAAAGTGGGGAAATAAAATGGGAGAGATAAAATGAAGAGATAAGAAGACAGAGACATAGGTTGGAAAGAGTGACATAAGACAAACAGGGACAGGGTGGAACTGGCATAGGGATAGTGAGTGGGCATGTGGAAGGGAGACAAAGCAGGACAAGGAGAACGTGACATGTTGCTGACATTGTTCATCCACATGCCGTAAAGCATTCTTCATTTTACTTGTCTTTTGAAGGAAAGGGATATGTGACATGACAAAGTGGGGAAAAGGTACACTACTTATAGTATAGTAATGTATAGGGAGAACTGCCATAGATCTCGAAGTAAATACCTTTTAAGACTAGGAGAAGAGGAGAAGAAGACATGAATATCTCAGTAGGCCATACTGAACTAGGAGCACTGTGAAAATCACTGTTGAGACGCTCTGCTGTAGAGGAATCTGTTATCAAATTACTGGAAGTGGATGACATTCAAAAGTAACTTTTAGATGGTAACAACATTTAATCATATATATATTTCATTATGAATCTGCTTGACCTGTTATCTAGTAACATAGGGATGTCCAGTCTTTATTTGTAAGCACACAAAATGACATATAAGGCTAATGTCAGACGAACGCAGTCTGAGCGCACTCTGCGTGCGTGTACAACGGGCGTACGTTCTGATGGAAGATACTGTAGACACCACACGGTCTGGTTTTTTTTGACGGACGTATAAAAAAAAAAGGGAACTGTGGGAAATAAAATTACTATGAAAAATGATAAAAATTTGAAAAGGATATGAAAAGCCATTTTGTGCGTCAAGGTGCTGGACGTCGCAAATGCGCTGCGTCCGACATCTCATCACTCGCACAGAAAGCTACGCGGACGTGGCGCACTCTGAACGTCCGTGGTAGCGGTTTTACGTTATTGCCTAACTTGCGCCCGTTTGCCACGTGCGTTGTGCGTGCGCAGTTCGGTGCGCACGTACTTTGTGTGTGGGTCTCTATTGATCATGATTCTATGCTACGACGGACGTTAAACTGTGCGGCGACACGGACGTGATCACTGCGTTCGTCTGACAGCCTAACACAAAGTTATGATAGTAAACAGAATAATGCCCAAGCATTTGATAATTTATTCAGTTAACACCTACTTTGTATGTTTTTAAACTTACAATTAATATGAAAACCAAAAGCACAATACATACCTAATGCAGAAAATGATTCCTTGTTCAAGGCACAGTTGCTGGCAGTTACTGACTTGAGTTTTGGCAAAAATCGTAATCTGCTGAAAAGATGTTCAGGGGACTGACCAATCATTTTGTTTGTTGATATATTCAACACCTTGAGATTGGATAGTAAGGGTATGACCTGGGCTTGAAAAAACACAAAGGAAACATTATTATAAGGAGACAAGACTATATACTGTATATAGTACATGTAGCTAATGCATAGACCCAAGGAGAATAGGCTATAGGGTTTTTTCCCTTTGGCACACTGCTACAGGCCACAAATACATAAAGGCACACACAATAGATACTGCAGTATGCATTTGGGAAAAGTGCAGTCTTCTACTCCAAACAACGATGATGTTGCAAGGTGGAAGAAGAATTGCTCGAACATATAGCTTTAATTTACAAATTTGCTGATAACTGCGTCAATTAAGTAGCTATGATGAATGGCCACAGCTGCAATTAGTGACTAGAAACTGTAGCAAGGAAACCATATTACTCAGGGCTGCAACGTCATCTGTGGAAAGGCAACAATGGTGAATATCCAGGAGTTCTAGGTGTTTGAAACACGTGAGTTGAGCAGCTGCTTCCCTGAATCCTCCTCCTGCTTCCTTATTACTGGACAGGTCCAGTTTCCGTAAATACGGCCAATACTGGAACGCAGAACCTGGAGAGAGTTAAGAGGGAATTGGTGTGAAATCTTTGGCGGCACAAAGCGTTAATTTTGTAGCCTAAAATATGAAAGCTAAATGGTATTTTTTTTCGGATTAAGAATTCTTTTTTTGAAGAAGCGTCCTCAATAGAACAGACAGTATAAAATAATGGCCGTGCAGGGCCAACAATAAGTCAGCAGTAAAGCGTTATACAAGAAGTCAGAAAAAAAACAGTAATAGAGATCACAAATATATCCAGCCAAAAGGAAAACAAAAAGGGGGGGTAAGGAGACAAACAGACAATGTTATATGGCATTTTAGCCAAAGGTTTATGACTAAATTAAAAATAGCCCCCCCCTAACATTTTCATCAAGGTTTTATTAGTCGATGAAATTGTCAATAAATTTTCCTCATAGGGGTTTAGTCACAAAGCACCAAAATTGAACGCAGTTTCGGTGCTTTGCATTTCGTTTCACTTTGCTGATTCCATTTCGCCGAAAATTCATTGAATTCACTATTTAGCAAGCGCACACCGTATTTTGCCGAAACTGGAGTCACTGCAGCAGTTATCGGAGGTTGACATAAACTACTGAATTGCATCAGTAACTGCAGAATTGCGCCGATTTGGCAACGGCGAATTCCACCGAACTGCAAAAAAAAAGTCTCCTATTCTCCTAATACTAGCTTAAATCAATAAAAAAAATTCCAAAAGTCCTTTAAGGCTCGTGTCAGACGAGCGCACCTAGTGCGCCCGCACTTACCAGCGCCCGTCGCAGCCGCGTGATGCAGCGATGGGGCCGGTCACACGCTTGCGCACGAACTGCGCGCGCAGCAAGCGTCCATGTAGCAAATCTCTCCGTTGATGCGCTAGAAAGCGCGTCAATGGAGCTGCAAAGCGCGATCCTCCATAGGAGGATCGCGATTTGCACAGCTGAGCGCACTCAGCGGCAGTGGAGAGTAGAAGGAACGTCCGCTCTCACGGACGTTCCTTCCACTCTGCAGTGCACTCGTCTGACATGAGCCTAAAACATAAAAAAGGTCTGGTACAAAATAAAAAAAAATCTCCTAAAAACAAATGTCTTTTTAAAAATACAAAAAAGTCAACAATAACGAATGGTCTTCAATAAAAAATGTAAAAAATATATTCCATTCCTTACTTTGAAACCTGTTGGATTCGCCTGTTTAACCCTTGTGAATTGAAACACCGTAAATCGGGTAATTTCACCAAAATTTTAGTGCAGTTCGGCAGTCTTTGAATAGACAAATTGATAGTTTTCAATGGCACAATGTCAGTGCTGCCGAATGCTGACAAATTGCGGGCCAATTGCACTGTATTTTGCTTTTAATTGAACCTTCAGTTTTCCCTGCAGCTTCCCCATTTTAGCACCATATTCTGGGGCCGGCGCTAATTCAGTAGCCTGCCGTGGAACACACGCTACCCTACATGATACTCGCGGTAGTGGCTCCGTACTGCTGCAAGTATCACCTCCTGGAGACCACAGGACTCCAAGGAGGGTTGCATTGCCGGGCCGCGAGATCACGCAGCGTCACAGAGTGATCATGGAGAAAGACTGGGAACTATTTGTCCCCAGTCTCACTCTGCTCCTGGTGGCCAGAAGCAGTGGTTCGGGCCACTGTTCTTGCCGCGGGATGAGATGTGAGTATCTGATTTATTGGGGGGGTTTTAGCTGGCGCTGACTGATTCTGCAAAAGCGGAATCAGCACCATTTTCTGGGTGCTGGTAAAAAAATCGATTAACCCATCGGCGCAACAATAACATTAGGACTTTGTAATACCTTACTTATCCTAACGCTAATTACTGATTGCCCACCCTATGTTTAACATGGGGAGCGCCATGTACAACTTGCGCACGCTAGTGTAATCATCTATGTGCCAACTGATTTTTTAACCTGTTAGCGTAAGGAATGTATTATGAGGGCATGCGTTAAAGTCACTTATCCTGACGTTAACGCTTACTCATCCGAACACTACAGTTAGCGTTACCTAGGGAATAGGGCCCTAAATAGTTTTTATTTCGGTTTCATGTATATATTTCTATATGAAGTGACAAGTAATATGTGATTTTTATTACAATTATCATGAGGATTCCCTAAAACCCCGTCTATCTTTATATTTAAAAATTTGAGTGTGGGGTGGATAGTTGAGTGCATCAAGTCAACGGATAATTGGGGTCAACAATTTTAGTGAGTTCCCACATGTATTTTATTAGGATTATATCTTGCCCGTGTTGTACACTGAGACAGGTCTAAGAATCTACAGAAAGTTAACGTTCTGTCAAATTGAAAAGGAAAGAAAGATAAAGTTGAAATGCTCAAGATAAATAACATTTCAGGAATAAACCTGGTTTCCCTCAGGTTCTGTCTTACAGCTAAACACTTAAGAACAGCAATAGTTTCAATTATTGTAATAAACTGGTTTGCCCAGTTTTGCCAGACCTGAGACATTTTTTTCATCTAGATTAAAAAAACATGCAAAGCGTTAAGGGCTCTATTACAATCCTAGCATTAAAACGCAGGCGCAAGGGAGGAAAAACTGTGCCCGCAGTTTTCCCCCTTGCGCCCGCGTTTTAACGCTGGATTACAATGCAGGCGCAAAAAATGCTGCCTGCATTGTTACCGCGCGTTAACCCCCGGGATGCTCCCGGCAGTGCTGAGCGCAGCTGCGAGCATCCACTCGATGGAGTCCATTGAGTTTTCCCCTGTCGGTCACATGACCAGCCGGATTTCGCCTTGCGAGATCCGGCCGGTCGGCATAGTGATAAGCAGGGAGTGAATGGGGGGACTTTTCCCCCCAGTCTTTCCTGCTCCCGCCGACCGGAGGAGGCGGTTGGAGCCACGGTCCTCGCCGCGGGACAGGAGGTGAGTATATGCTTCGGTTTTTGTTTTTTTAGGCTGGTGTTAACGGATTCTGCAGAAGAGGAATCTGTTAACACCAAGTCCTGGCTATGGTTAACTTTTTTGCTAACCAGAGCTGGACGTTAATCAGCGCTAATAGATAGTAATACTAACGCTGATTAACTCTTTGCGCTCCCCATGTTAAGTATAGGGAGCACAAAGTACAGTAGCCTCGCGCTGAAAAGCGCAAGGTACCAAACGTTGGATCGTAATATGTGGTAGACACCGCAGCTAACGTTAATGCTCACGCAAGTGAGCGTTAACGTCAGGAATGTAATGTGGCCCTAAGTGTCTTAATAGCCATGTAAACCAATTCAGGAGATTTCCAATCTTTAACATTTTCAACAAATCATTAAATACACATGACAACATATGCAATGAGTCAATGGTTAAAGAAATGTACAAATACTAACACTCTTGGCACTGAAGAGAATTTATCTTGAATTAGGACTCTTAATGGTGAAGCCAGGTGCCATGGAATACACTAAGAATGCAGAAACTGATACGGTTCTCCAGCGGGTAAGCAGGTGTGTTCACCTCTGAACATTCATTATGGACAGAAGTGTCAGGGAAATCATGGTAGAGTAAATGAAGGGCAGGACATTGCAGTATGATCCATTATTTAATTTTTTTTAAACAAAATTTATTGGATGCCAAAAAACATTAGAGTACATCGACAATGTAACGGCGTATGATCCATTATTAACTTATTTAATGTACAACAAAAACAATTGTTCATTTTGTGAATTGTATTGGTGTTACTGGCGTTATAATAAAAATGTGAAAGAATCTCCCTAAAAAAAATGAATTAAAAAATTGTATGGGTGGACTTTATACACACATTATCTCAATATAGGATACAAGAAGGCCAGGAATATATGTTAACTTTGCAATATTGTATTAATATGATTTAGAAATCTATATAACAAAAATAATGGAAAACCAGCTCAAGGGTATAATTAAAAAATCTAAAAACAACAAACTTATTATTGCATCCTTAAAAACGAGCAACAGACCAGCTACTGGTATTGCATTATCTATAAATCCAGATATAGGGCTGTATGTCAAATCAATCATGTCTTTAACCTTGGTCTTTCCAACATCGTAGACTTTAATGGACTAAATACTTTTACTACAGCCCTTGTTAAGTTTTAGATTGTCTCGTAATATAGGCTGTAAAATATATAGTAGAGGAAAGCAATGGTTGGCCTTCAACGTGTCACTAGGAGTGGCTTGCATCTTGGAGAACGGTTACTCAACCTTTTGGATCATGAGAAATCTTGTCTATTACAACTTGCTTATGTAATGTGTGCATTCCTAGAAATATCTAGTTTTATATGGGTTCATTTAAATGGTGTAATGTTTGGCAAAAAAAAAATAAGTGAGAACTAACTTAGACGTAGAATTCCTTCCTGCATCATTCCCGTGGCATGGAGTCTTAATTCCCGTAAGTATGAGCACCTCTTCAGATCCTCTATAAATACACCGATGTTAACTCCAAGCTCTGAATTGGAAGACAAGTCCAGCACTTCCAGTTTGGGCATCTTCATTACAGCCTGTGCTAGAAAATAAATATTAAGAAAAAAAATGTTACGCACAGATTTTGCAGACACAAAACGAAAACGCCATGAACACCGGGGAGGGAGCCCCAGACAGCAAACTCCACAAGGTCACCACCAGAGCAGGGACGCCGCAAGCCCCAAATATCAATAGAAGAAAGAGAAGGTAGTACCTCCAGCGGAGTGTAGTGCAAAGGATTTTATTTGGGTACAGCAGACCCCATCAAAGTCAGTGACGTTTCGACCCGAAGGTTGTGTATGATTAAGACCTTCGGGTCGAAACGTCACTGACTATGATATATTAAATGATAAGCACTCAGGGTGTTGCACCTAAGATAATTTTGGCGTGTGATAGCTTCACAGGCCAGATGTGGCCATCAAAGTATGCACCATTCCATTGATGGCTAGACTCTGTCACTACATACTGTATATTTGGTTCAATGCCCCAAATGTAAGTGTAGATTACTTGCAAACTAGGGATCTGCAACCTTGGCCCTTCGTAACTATATAGCTAATAATGTTCAACCACTCACTGGATTGGCTTAGCCTCATGGGAAATGTAGATCCAAAATATTTGGAGGGTAATGGTTGGGGATCCCTTAACTAAACAGATTCAAATGAAACAATTAGCTAAGACACCAAAAGATCAAAACAGCAGGGATTTAGTTTAGTTGAAACCGAATGACACTAATGGTACAATTTAAGAGAAGCTACTAGACCTTGATGCTTTCTGTGTTCATGACCTCCAGGACAATGTAAAAATTGGAGTGGCTTATTGTTAACCACTACTCTTGATCCTTAGCCTTGACGTGTGACTAAATATCTGTTACCGTGCCCTTATTGATACAGAAATCAAGTAATCAAAAAGGATCCTGCATGTATGGCTAGTAACTGCATCTGAATATTTATATCTAAGAATGTATGTTTAATTTGTGGTAACATCTAAAACCAATCCATGTCAGATAGCCAGTTTAGCACTTATGCTTTTCTAGAGCTTTCTTAAAGAGAAAAACCTGAAATAGAGAAGAAATGTTCCTTGTTCAGAAAAAGACTTCTGTATGATTCAGACCACTATACTGTAAATAAATTAAAAATAATGTCCATGTTGTTACCAGTGGTTTAATAAGGGTGTCTCCTAGTTCAGAGCTCCAAGCTCCCTGTATATCCACACGCAACTACTTTCCACAATTATCATTCTCAAGACGAATTAGGCACTAACGACCTCTAATTCTTTATAAAACATACCTAAAAGCATGTAAAATACCTGATATAATTAATGGGACACTCTATGCATTGTGACTGCTCATTGTAAATTGAGGGGTCACATTGCCCTGGGTGTCCTTACCCTTCTCCCCTCAGGGACTCTCAGGGGCTGCTTCAGCTCTCCGAGTACAGGGGCTTAGCTCCTCCCAGAAGCTCAGTTCAGCATGAGTTATCCTGAACTTCAGGCATCGGGACCAGGAGGAGGGAAGAAATTTGGGTTCCACCCCATTTCCTCCCACTGGATTGGTTGGACATTCACTGGAGTGTTCATTCTGCACACAGTCATGTGGCATGCTCCAGCTTCTTGTAATCCAGCAGCATGTCACATTCAGAGGAATTGAGAATCAGCGCTGTGCTGGATGCAAGGTGAGTTATAAAAATAACTATGGTTAAAAAGGGGAGGGGGTGGTACCTCTGTGGCAGTTGATTTTTCTTTGCATTGTCTTCTCGAGTCTTTTCTCAATACTGCTTTGTAGCATGTCCCCAAACCACTTTCTATCTTTTTTATATGGAAAATGTACCACCAATTGGTTGCTTTCCTTTATATTGGATTAATGTTGAATAAAAATTTAAATTATAAAAAAAATGGGGAGGGGGTGGAGATTGAGTCGAGACTCTAGGGATTAATGTTTAACCCACTGGTGACCCCCTTCCCATCTTAAGTGTCTTTTTGAATCTAGCTCACAGAAATACTGTGATCATATACCTCATGACTAAAAGACATATCACATAAATATCATTAAAAAAAATGATAACCACAAGAGCACCTCTCCAGTAAGTGTCCTTGGGCAAGACACGTAACGGTACATACTCAACACCCAGGACATACTTGAAAACGAGAGAAATCTCAATGCATCCTTCCAGGTAAAAGACATTCTCAAAAAAGAAAACAAATAGATTGTTACAGGTCACAAGCATACACAGTGCTGGATTAAGGCCATAATAGGATGAGCTAAAGATTTTGATGGTCCTTTGCCCTAATCCTCTCATCCCCACCAGGTTATTGTCTGATCCCTCTCACTTCCATTGTGTCATTGTCTATTGTTCTCCTAGATGTAGGCAGTTGATAATCAAAATAGCAATCTTTTCACTGTGCGTATTATAGGAGATATTATTGGAGCTACAGTTTCGGTTCAATGTTAATCTGGCCCTGGGTGTACACACAAAATCTTAACTTTTACCTAGTGCCTCTCCGTCAGTTTCTTTGAGGTTGCATTCTGCTAAATTCACCATTTTTATGCTTGATAAAGTTGGGAAGTGTTGAGTGACCTTGGACAGATTGCCTCCCAGGCTGCTATTCCAAGATAAATCCAGACATTCCAAAGTAGAAATCAGTTTAAGAGATTCTCCTGAAATAAAACAAAGTCAAAAATTCCGTTTATCTCTCCTGAAAGTATACATTTAGAGTCATAATTAGCAGTTTAGGTCTGAAATATATTTTGTTTAACACAATAGCTGACCCGGGGGATAGCAACCTTGGCCCTTAAAATGGTTTGGAAATCCAAATGAGTCCCATGAGGCTTAACCAACCTAATGAGCAGCTGAGCATCATGGAAGATGTAGTTCCTAAACATCCGGAGGGCCAAGGTTGCTGACCTAAGGTAACAATAACACATAATATAATAAGGCTTGTTTGGTGGGGGTTTCATATTTTATTTGGTTAAAATAAAAAGCAAAAACAGAGATTGCAATAATGTTCTAATCTGAGAGATATTTAACATTTTCACTATGAGTTTCGTGTCTTAATGATTCTGGCGAATGGCTCAATCCACAAGCATCACATAGACCTGGATCTCTTCTGCCTCGTCAGATATTGCGAAATGACCACAAATCAAAGCAATCTCTTTTTGTCCCTTTAAAGGCTTAACTGTAGCCTGGCATCCCTCCTGGTTACAATCCATCCACCCATAGCAAATGGACAAATGAAAATGATTTTTCATTACACAATGTCATATTTATCTTTGGGGAGGTGGTGGATGCTTTGGAATTCCTAGAGCAATAAGAATAGTATTTCTCCCGCACCTTAAATGTAAACAATTGTAAATGAAAACTGTGCAATATTTTACCATGATGTAACCAAACTACCAAGTGACAAAACCTCAAAAGACGGTTTAAACTCGTTATCGGTGTTTTGACTCCTTTATAGTTTTCTAGAGTTTGGGTCAGACCGTGCTGGTTCCAGGTTGTCTCTGTGCTTATTAGTTAAAAACATCTCTGATAAAAGAAAATTTCAATCCAATTTTTAAAGAAGCTAGAATCTTGGAGACTCGATTAGGTACTTGACCACAACAACCAGTGTCAAGATTCAGCTCCTAAAATGTCTAAAAACCTGGGAATTCCAACGCAGCTTAGGAAACACCAAAGCTATGGTGGCAGAGGTGGCAGTTGAACCCAACCATCACTTTTCATACCACTGCAGGTACCCCTGGAGACTTTGGGATTCCCACTGGAACCTTGTGAGAAGTCTCCCAGTCTTCATATGATGTTGGGCTCGGTAGGGCACTTTACCTAAGGCACTGATGTCCTCCTCCGCGAGACTGCAATTACTTAAACACAATACTTTCAGATTTCCAGCATGATGGAACTTCGAGGACAGCAAATGTAGTGATCCAGTTAGATCATTCCAAGAAAGGTCAATCTCTTCAACATCTGGAAGTAATGGCATAAGCGAGCCTGTTGGAAACAAAAAAAACAGAAACTTGTCAGTATTTGTATCGTGGAAAAAAGTATCATACTGTATCTGTGTCTTCCTACATTCTCCAAGCTTAATGGCTCTGTGGCTGAAACACATTTCACCGATACACCTTATCTAATATGGAGATATAGTGTATGCAGCTGCCCCGCAAACACACCTTCAGAAACTTACTACATTGAATAATTCCATTCTGTCACTTTGTGCTACAATTTAACTACATGACCTACCATTGTGACATGTTAAAAGAACTAAACTGGCCGTCGCTGGAATCTAGACGCACTCTTCACCTTTCCAAACTGGTGTTTAAGAGCTTTTCTGGGAAGCTACCACCCTACCTGAATAGACTGCTTCCCGCAGTAGTTCCCTCATCCTATAACCTCCGATCCAGGACCAGCACTTTACTTGCAGTGTCACAATACAAAAAGAAAGTGTCTCAATCCTCATTTTCCTACAGATCACCGCAATTATGGAATAACCTCCCAGACGCCATCAAATCTTCCCCCAGTCTTAAGTCACTTAAGAGCTCCCTATTAACATATCTCAATACAGAATGCACCTGTAAACATGTAACATAGTGAATATATTTCCTACATATTTATTCTCTGTGTTAATCTGTATATTTTTGTTTTGTTTTTTAATATCTTGCATTTATTACTTTGTATTTCTGTAACGACTGTAAAATTTCAATGTTCTTGAACCCAGGATATACTTGAAAATGAGAGAAATCTCAATGTATCCTTCCTGGTAAAATACTTTACAAATAAATAAATCTACCACTCTACTGTTCCTGTGACTCTCTGCCACCTTCTGTACCTATTCCATTCCTGTCTAACATCCCTGGTGGTTATCCAGACTCCTTGATCATCCAACTAGCATCTGCATTTGGTACTGAGCCTGGCTTGACTCTGACTCTGATGCCTGTCTTACTTTTTGGCACTGACGTTAATCCGGTACCAGTTCCTGATCCAGGCTTGGCTCTGACTCCAATACCTTTGTTCTACTGTGACTTTGACATTGCTGTACTTAGGATCCTGACCCTGGCTTGGCTTTTATTGAGGTGCCTGATTCTCTGGCTTTGACATTTGATACTGATGGCCATAAATCCTCACCTACACTAGAAGGGTATCATTCCGATTTTGGACACCTTGCGGATGTAGAAGCTCTGGCAATTGTGTGCCCTATCTCTTGTTATCAGGTCCCATTGTGCAATCAGGCTTAGGTCCCAGTCAATCACTTGTTTTATAAAACCACTGGGCATGATGGAAGCAAAGCACAAAATACAATTTTTGCATGGCATTATTATTAAAACGTGCCTAAACCTTCCATGCTTAATAACCAATAAAAAGTGGAAAATAACTGTAAGTGCATAAAAAATGTAAACAATGCAATAGTACACCTGATATCTAAGCTTGTGCGAGTTTTAACCCAACCACAATAAACCATGGTATAAGCCGATTTCAATCAATACTCCACATAATGAAAAGTGTTAATAATACGTCTGGTTGGAATGTTCCCTAAAGGATGAATAAAGCTTTTCTCACCAGCAGAGTCATATTGAAACCTCTCACATTGGCTGGCCTCTATTTAACAAATTGATGTCTGCTCCATCTACTGTATGTAATAACATGAAAGTTGGTGAGGTGTTGATCTTATGCTGTAATTGTGTATATATGTTGTACATTGCTACAATATGTATAATTGTAATAGTTATATAATTAATATTCGACTTACTGAGCTCTTTTATGTCGGTAGGCGTCAAGTCGCAGCTGTTCAAGTTGATAAACCTGCTTTCTGTTTTTTTCTCAAATTTCCGCATAAACTCTTCTACTTTGCAAAATTCAGGTGCAGCTGAATCGGGTTCTGTTTCCTCTGCTGAATCAGAAATACATTTTTATGAAAATCAGGCTCTGAAATGCTGAATAAAAGCAAACAGTGATTCATATGAAGAACTACATAAATTGCAAAATCCCCATCTATGTGTGGGGACAAAATCAAATGACACGCTGACCACAGTCACTTCTCACAAATATCTAGGTATGTGGTTAGACCCAAATCTATCCTTGGGCCCCCACATCGAAAAACTCTCATCTAAAATTTACCCCAAACTAGGTGCCCTGTACAGAAACAAATCCTGCCTGAGCCCCGCGGTAAGAAAGCAGATTGTACAAGAAATGCTTATGCCGTCTATTGAATAAGGAGATGTAGTGTATGCAGCCACCCCGCAAACACATCTTCAGAAACTTACCACATTGCATAACTCATGCTGCCGCTTTGCGCTACAATGTAACTACATGACCCACCATTGTGACATGTTAAAAGAGCTAAACTGGCCGTCGCTGGACTCTAGACGCACTCTTCACCTTTCCAACCTGGTGTTTAAGAGCTTTTCTGGGAAGCTACCACCCTACCTGAATAGGCTGCTTCCCCAGCAGTCTCCTCATCCTATAACCTCCGATCCAGGACCAGCACCTTACTTTCAATACCATAATACAAAAAGAAAGTGTCTCAATCCTCATTTTCCTACAGAGCACCGCAATTATGGAATAACCTCCCAGACGCCATCAAATCTTCCCCCAGTCTAAAGTCACTCAAGAGCTCTCTATTAACATACCTCAATACGGAATGCACCTGTAAACATGTAACATAATGATTATATACAGAATGCGCCTGTAAACATGTAACATAATGACTATTTGGTACATATTTATTTTCTGTTAATCTGTATATTTGTGTTTGTGTTTTTTTTTATTATATCTTGCATTGTATTACTTTGTATTTCTGCAACAACTGTAACATTTTAATGTTCTTGAACCCAGGACGTACTTGAAAACGAGAGGAATCTCAATGTATCCTTCCTGGTAAAATACTTTATAAATAAATAAATAAATAATTTGAATAGTGTCAGGGTCGTATATACATTTTATAAACCATGATTGCGTACTGAACCGAAGCTGCACTGGACCTATCACGATCGCTGTCCAAGGTTTAGATCGTGGGTCAGCAACCCCTCTGCCCTCCAGATGTTTTCAAACTACATACCCCTTGATGCTTAGATATTCATTCGATTTACTGAGTCTCGTGAGACATGTAGTTCCAAAACACCAGGAGGACTGAGGTTGCTTGTGATCCCTGCTTTAGGTCTATGGCTGTGCTTTAGAAATAATGGTCCTTTTCTGAATGGTAACATGGTGACAGATATTGTTTGGGCGAGGTTTCTCGTAGTTATCAAGTAATATAACTTCCATTAACTGCCCATTGCTAGTTTTTCATCCAATTAAAGTTGTTCCAGGCACCTATCCCTTGCTGAGAGTGGAAAGGCATCAGGAACACAGCAATAATGAATGTTTATGGCCACTATTTGACCAGGTACATGGGCAAAAACTTCAGTTCGTCATTTTCAGTTCCTCCGAATTTCATTGGACCATTGATTCGGTACTTCTGAAATATTTTGTTCCATCGCAAAAATGAATATATTCTGGAACAAATAATTAATTATTTCATTATTAAAAAATTATTTAACATTGAGAAGACTGTAGACCAAGCCAAGAACTTTCTTATTAAGCTATGCTTTCACTGTAAAAAGTGAAAATAAATGAGAATTTAACAGGAATTGCATACAGGGTTATTCCGAGATAGGTGAAACTATGGAGAATGTTTGGAGAAGTGAAAATTCTAGGTCAAAATAGCCAAACCAGAAAAGTTCTCTGCTCCTGCCAGTTCACCTTATTTTCACCTTTCTCTGAATAACCCTTATAGTATGCAACCTGCAGCTCAGTATTATGTGGGCCACATGTCTCTTTTACTTTGGAAATATTCAAATAACTGCATATGTATACCTGTATTAGAGCTGCCATCTGTATTGTCTGGCGCTGGGTCAGGCACTGATGTGTTCTCCTCCTGTCGTTTATTTTCTTTCTCTTGTTTTGTTGTATTTCTCTCAAATCCTCTGAAGAACCGGTTCACTTGGAAAATATTACTTTTCGGCTTCTCTGCATTATCAGACTTTTTTCTTTGTAGTGGGTTGAAAAACAGGTCAAATGCGGACCTTTTCTTATCACTGTCTTTGACTTTCTCTGACCCCTGTTTGTCCTCTAATGAGTAAAAAACAGTTACATTGTTGTTTTATTATACTGTATCATTTATTCTACAGTTCTTCTCACTTCAATATTAGTATTTTGTTTGATTACTGGATTTTGATTTCTAATTGCTGCCAAATTGACTAAAACAAATCTCACGTACACACCTTTTCGATACATGCTTTGATTCTCATGTGATTCAGAATGGCTAATGCTACAGATGACAAGTCTCGATTAGAAACATAGAATATGTCGGCAGATAAGAACCTTTCGGCCCATCTAGTCTGCCCAATTACATGGATACTTTCCCTGGATTTATCTTTTATTTAGGATAGCCTTATGCCTATCCCATGCCTGCTTAAATTCAATTACTGTTTTGGCCTCTACCACTTCAACTGGAAGACTGTTCCATGTATCCACCACCCTCTCAGTAAAATAATGCTTCCTGATGTTACTTTTAAACCTTTGCCCCTCTAATCTAAGACTATGTCCTCTTGTTTTGCTACTTTGTTTCCTTTTAAATATACTCCCTTCCTCTACCTTGTGGATTCCCTTTACGTATTTAAATGTTTCTGTCATATCTCCTCTGTCTCGTCTTTTTTCCAAGCTGTACATGTTAAGATCATTAAGCCTTTCCTGGTAACTTTTCTCCTTCAAGCCGATCTGAACGAGAGATGCACTCCTAAGAAATAAAAAAGTCATAATAGTGGGTGCCCTAAAGACTCAGCGCATGCCCAGGCTCCCAACATACATACAGTAAAGGAAAAGGTCCAGGCACTCCACTTAAGCTTCAGGCAGCCTTGGTTTATTGGGAATTTTGCTGACGTTTTGGCTGTGATATGGCCTTTCTGAATCCCCTGGGGCTTGAAAAAGGTCATATCACGGCAGAGACACCACTAATTTCCCAATAAAGCCACGCTGTCTGAAGCCTAAGTTGAGTGCCCGGACCTTCTCCTTTACTGTATTATGATACTGATGTTGCATGCTCTGGCACCCAGAACACTAACGGATGATGTCTACGTCAAGCCACAGAAGAGGTAGATAATCATCACCTCTGCATGTTTAGAATTTCTCTGGGTCCTATAGAGCATAAGTTTATATCATGCTTGAAAATGATGAGCACAAAACAGTCAAAATGAGCTCAGCTCACAGGAGTTAAATGTCTCAGGCAGGGAATGGGGTTAAAAAAGGAAACATTAAATGAAACTTTCTCTTTTTTTACACTGGTTTATTTATTTAGCAAAGAAAAGCAAACCGTGTGCAGTAGTGTATTTAGGTTTTGTGCTGCCCTAGGCCTGACTAAACTTGTGCACCCCCTAATTTAAATTTGAGGCACCCCTTCCTGTCAGGGGCGCACCTCTTCCTGGTTAATCCCCACCCTTCCTCTTTAAGCTCCACCTTTTCCTCTTAGAGCTCCACCTTTTCCTCTCTTTATATTAAAAGTGGATACCAAGTGCCTACTTGTATATTTTGTATACCATTTCAAATGTATCTATTGAGATAAATAAAATTATGAAATGTTTAAATTCAAGCATTTTTACAAAGAACAGCCACACATGTCAAGTATACTGGATCACAGTATGGGCCAGATGGGCTCTCTCTGAATAACCCCTTTAGTTTATGTTCTGTGTCCACACCTCTTCTTGCTTTGCCCCTTTGTCTGTAGTCTGTGTTTTAGTCTAGAGAATGTCTTTCCCCCTTCCTGTCTAAGCTTTCTGTACTGTGTCTTGCGCTTCAGTTTAACCTCTTTCATGTCTCGCTCAGCTACCCCTATTGTTAACCCTGTCTCCTGTCTCTTCCCTCTCTAGTTCATTGCTCTGTTTTCCTATATATAATAAACCCCTGTTTACTGCCACCATCAGTGTCTATACTGTGTGTCACTGCTACCCAGGGATTGTACCCTCTCATCCCACTGCACCGAGCGATACACACTGAAAATAACACTAAGCAACTTCGACCGAGACTACGGGGAAATCTATGCCAAATAACTTTGATAGAAACTACGGTGGACACACTGTTGGAAACAGAAACTATGCTGAAGATTTATGCTGTACAACTTCAGCAAATAAGGTGGAAAGAATGCTAAAAACTAGAGAACTAAATTGGAAGTTCCCTATTCAAAATACCAAAGTTTGACCATACACAGTACACATCAGCTCCCTGAAGTTCACCAAGTTAAATCCATCATTCTTTCAATGAACAAGTGTGGTTAGTGAATAACCCCTTAAGGGCCCTATCACCTCCTTACCGCTAGCGCTCACATACTAGTTATATTAGTTAGCATATATACTTATATATTTTTGATTTTGTCCCCTATGCAGCAGACTATCTACTTATGGTATTTGGGGTCAGGCTGACGTGCCTCCCAGCGTCCGCCGCAGTGTTGCGACGCTTCGACGGGGCCGACCACATGCTGTAGCGCAAACGAATTGCACGTGCTACAGCGGCCGTGCGGAAAGCCAACCTGACGAAGCGCTATGACACATGTTCGACAGGGCTGCAAAGCGCGATCTTCCATAGGAGGATCAAGCCTTGCAGCGCTGAGCGCACTAACTGCGCTCAGCGAGGCGGCCAGACAGGCGTCAGTGTGGAAGGAACGTCCACTCTCACGGACGTTCCTTCCGCTCTGCAAAACGCTCGTCTGACTCCGGCCTTAAATAAAACATCAATAAATTTAGAAATAGTAGCCAGCTGTTCAGTAACTTAACACTGTACTTTCTGTGCTTAGTCTAAAAATATAGTATAAAATTCTAATCGAAAAGAAGGGGGAGAAGTTGGTACAAAAACTACCGACGGGTACTATTACCAGAAGGGGACGTCACCCCGAGAAGAAACTCGTTTGCAAGCAAAGAAATGGAGATCGCTTATACCAACCAATCAGTCGGTAATAGGGGTACCACTTAAAACATAACTTTTAATAGCTGATATCAATAAAAGTCTCAGACCTCACACATAAGGAGAGTAATGAAAAGAACATGTGTAAAATTCTAATAGATTCACTGAGTTTTTACTGTCTCCCTTTGTAGAGCGCATTCATTCCGTTTCTTAACTTTGCAACTACCTTTTGCTTTGCAATTCATTCTGGAATGAACATGACCACGATAAATGAAGTTACAAACAAGAAAAGGCCAAATATACATAATACATAACAAACCTTTGTTTTCCATCTGATCTCCAGTCTAGGCACCGTGCCCAGCCCTCCAACAAAGCAACACAGAGTCTAATTCCTTGGTCCTGGTTCAGATCCTGCAGATGCTGGGCTTCTGTCTCCTGCTTCTTCCCATCTGTATTGCTGACTGTAACTTATATGTATATTAATACACCATGCTGGGTTTCTCTTCTTTAGGAAGCCTGAAGACAGGAGGTGGGCAGATCCAGGACCTATTGTGTGACACTAACAAAACCAGCTCCCCTTCCCCTGCCCAGCATTCCTGCACACAGGTATCAGGCAGCAGCCAGGAAAACTCAGCACTAGGAGAAACCAGGAAGTGTGCCAGAGGTGGACTTTGGCTTCCTAATAGCTAGAAGAATGTGGTTTTAGTGTGACAAGCTGAGTCATATGTTAGCTCATGTTACAGAATAAAGCCAAAAGAGAAAAAAAAGTCTGCGATATACACTGTGCATTTTATAGGCGATGTTTGCCAGCAATTTTAGAAGCTTTTTAAACTTTTATTATCGCTGTTAGAATTGTTTGTCGAAGACTGGTGGAATGTTTTAAATATCAAACGTACGTGTTTTTGTACACTCGTGCATGGGGCTTTGGCTAAGGCTAAGTCTGTTTTATGTAAATCAGACATAAAAAGTAGAAAAACTAGTTGACCTTAAGTAGAGAGTTTTTATCTGGTTACGACAGAGGGGGTGGTTAGCTTTTGCAGTAGAACAAGTCCTACTCTGTAATTAATCTCGTCTATTCTTGGTAGATTTAACTGGACACGGGAGATTATTATGATTATTGCCCATTATGGGCTATATTACATTATCTGCGCAAATGCTCGCACAGCGCAATTGTTTTCACACGCAGTGTCCAGCGTTATCGTGCGAAAATTAACGTGATATTCGGATCCGAACGCATTTTCTCATCTGTCAAAAAATAACGGTAGTAAAAAAACGCGCAAAACGAAGTGTAATACGCGCGCAGTAACGTTGCGCGTGTAAATCAGTGCGCGGACTGTTTTTTTTGCCGGATTCATCCAATCAGAATTAAGAACCTTAATTGACATCAATTCACCTTAATTGACTCACTAATGTTTTTGCGCCTGTCAAAATAAATCTGAGTATACATGCTGCAGCAATAAAAAAATATGCACGAATTCACAAGTTTTTTGTTTGGGTATGTGTAGAATGTGTAACTATACTGTGCTGTATTTTGTTTCGTGCTGGTGTATTTTGTTTCTGCCAGAACGTTCAGATTTGCAGTTAACACCAGGTTTTCAAAGACGTTAAAATTATGCGTGCAAACGTCGTTCGTAGGAAGTTGCGCATCTATTGAAATACCATCCGCTTAACGCATTTGCGCTCACAATGTTAAGTATAGGACGCGCACAGATCATCACGCTCGCGCAAGTCCATCCGCGTCAAATGATAACGCGCATCGTTTGCGCGAACGTTGAAATACAACGTTCTGCGC
The DNA here is from genome assembly GCA_009667805.1 of Leptobrachium leishanense. NCBI lineage: Eukaryota > Metazoa > Chordata > Amphibia > Anura > Megophryidae > Leptobrachium > Leptobrachium leishanense. The sequence continues at coordinate 122,466,343 of CM019066.1, forward strand.
AAATGGTTTTGCCCTCGCGCAAATGCGCATTTGCATGCGCCCAAAACCGATGCGCGAGGAATGTAATAGGGGCCTATGCCTATTGTAATTGTGTTGTATAGATACACTGACTGCTTATCTTTTTGTATTATATACATCAGGCCTCAAAATTTCCACTCGCCTGCTCGCATTTGGCGAGTGGAAATTACATGAGGGCGAGTGGGATTGCAGAGGCAGGGCAGGATAAGGGGTTAGGTGGGGCAACTAGTGGCGAGTAACTCGTAAGGCCTGGCTAGTAGCTTGGGACTTGTAAATTTTGAGCCCTGATATACATCACATGCACCATCAAGTGCTTCAACAAGACTGAAATAACTTGATCTGGATGTACAGTGTTCTGGAGAATAGGAAATAAATTTATTTCATTGCAGTTGAAATTTCTTTGCAAATGGTCTCCTAAATATGTCCCTAAAGTTAAACAGGGTTATTCAAAGAGCAGCGAAATTCCACCTGAAACACTGCCGCAAAATGACTGATTCGAATGGAAAGATTGCCGGAAAAAAAATCTGATCGATCTGATAAGCCGCTGAAAAACGCAGAACGCACCCGTCGATCCGTTGCAAAACCGCCAAACACATCCGAATATAGCCGATGATCTGCCGAACAGAGCGTTGACCAGCCGCCGGTAAAACCGACAAGCCATCAAACTTGTGGTAAAAAAAATAAAAAAACACAGCAACTTTTAAAAGCTGTTTGCAAAACAGCTACTGCACGAAAATGCCTACAATTCACATATATCAGATCCTATGAATACTAATAAAAAGGTCTGTTACAGAAAAAAAAGCTATTTCAAAAATTGGGGGGGATTTTGCCTAAAAATAAATAAATAAAGAGACTTTTTGCTGCAAATTAAAAGAATAAGCGGTTTAATAAATATTTAATAAAAACAATGAATGTTTTTTACATTGAACCTATGGGATTCGCCTGATTAAGGCCGGGGTCAGACGTGCGTCATTGGAGAGTGGAAGGAAAATCTGTGAGAGTGGACGTTCCTTCCACTCGACGTCTGTCTGGCCACCTCGCTGAGAATACTCAGTGCGCTCAGCGCTGCAAAGCGTGATCCTCCTATGGAGGATCGCGCTTTGCAGCCCGGTCAACGCGCATCCTAGTGCATCGACAGGGTGCCTTGATAACGGACGCTTGTTGCGCACGCATTTCGTGCACGCACACAAGCGTGCACAAGCGTGTGACCGGCCCTGTTGCAGCATCATAACGCTGCGACGGGCGACAGAAAGCATGTCAGTACGGGCACACATAGGGGTAAATTACAATCCTCCCGTTAAGACAGGGGCGCTAGGGAGAAAAAACTGCGCCCGCAGTTTTCTCCCTACCGCCCCCGTTTTAATGGGAGATTACAATGTAGGTGCTTAAAAATCTGCCTACATTGTTAGTGGGCGCTACGCCCCCGGATGCTTGCGGCGGCTCTAAGCGCCGCCATGAGTATCCACTCGATGGAGTCCATAGGACTCCATTGAGTTTCCCCCTGTCAGTCACATGACCAGCCGGATCTGGCAGGTCGGTGAAGTGATCTGCAGGGAGAGACTGGGGGACTCTTTCCCCCAGTCTCTCCCTTGGTTCCCGGTGACAGAGAAGGCAAACGGAGCCACGGTCCTCACCGCGGGATAGGAGGTGAGTATCTGACTATTTTTTAAATTTTTTGGCTGGTGCTAACGGATTCTGCATCAGCGGAATCCGTTAACACCAAGTCCAGGCTGTGGTTAACTTTTTGCTAACCGCAGCCGGACATTAATCAGCGTTAGGACTTTGTAATCCTAACGCTGATTAACACTTTACGCTCCCCATGTTAAGTATAGGGAGCGCAAAGTACAGTAACCTCGCGCTGAAAAGCACAAGGTACCAAACGCAAACGGGTTACTTAACCCATTAGCGTTTGGATTCTAATGTGCAGTGGCCACCAGGACTAACGTTAAACGCTCACGCAGGTGAGCGCTAACATTAGCACCAAGATTGTAATGTGGCCTTTAGTGCGCTCATCTGACACGGCCCTAAACCTGCTGAATGAAACTAGTGAAAATCAGGGCATTTCACTGACATTTCTCTGCTGTTCGGCGTACTCTGAATAGATTAACCATTGCTTCTCTATGAGGAGTTCACTGCCGTCGAACAGCACTGTATTTCGCTGGCAATTCGCCAATATTTGGAAGAACAGACTGCTTTTTGAATTGTCGAATGGCTCCGTAATTGCAACGTACAGGGAAACCAATTCGTCTCTCTTTGAATAATCCCATAGTTTCTACGTCATGACAGCAGATTCCAGTGACTTGGGTCTTCCGAGTTATTATCAGGATGGACCATCAGAGGGACCACTCTGTTTGTCAAATAATGCAAAAGTCTCTAAAAGCACTCATGATAATTACAGTTAATTAGTATGAGTATATGTGTTTGATAATTGACTACATTGGGTACTTACATGTAGGGGTAATGTAGGGAACAAGAGGCTATAATCACCAAAGACAGTATAATTTATCTGCAGTACCCAAATAGCTTTAAATCTGTATCTAAGAATTCAATATAAATGATGTAAGTCGATTCTTGACTCCTGAATACACAATATCACAATGGAATAACTTGTTAACAAATGAACGTTAATTGTTAAATAAAGGTTCAGATGATTGAATACATTTATAGACTCAATCCTATTATAACAAAGTTGTTAATTACCCTACCTTAGAATTATAGTTAAAACTTAAAAGATTAGCTTGGCTTTCGGTACTTTGCCTCGTTGTGACTCTTTAATATGAGACACGCATTCTGAGTGAGGTAAATTAATACCATTAGAAGGATTAGCACAGCAAGATGGTCTGAAAGGAAAGGAATTGATGTCCCAATCCTTCAGACGTCGTAAAGTCCAAATAAAAGCTGAACTGAAAGCCAGAGTTCAACAGTTGATGTAAGGAGGTCAGACTTCATGCGTAAGCAACCCGGATTCTTTAAAAACTTCACTGAAGTAGCCATGATGAACCTAATATATACAGTGGATAGCAAAGTCTACACACCCATGATAAACTGTCAGGTTTTTGTGATGTGGTAAAAAAAATGAGACAAAGATAAATCATTTCAGAATCTTTTCAACCTTTAATGTGACATATAAACTGTAAAACTCAACTGAAAAACAAACTGAAATCTTTTAGGTGGAGGGAAGTAAAAATAAAAAACTAAAATAATATAGTTGCATAAGCGGATGTGTAGATTTTTGCTATCCACTGTATATATATATACACACAGGGTGTCCATAAAGTCTCAATACAATTTTACAAATTTATTACAGAGGCAAATGAAAAGACAGATAAGTGAAAAGTATTACAATATGAGACATATATATTTAAGTTTTTTTGCCTCATTTATTACACCTCTATATGGGCACCATTAGTTGCACGAAGCACATCAAGGAGATACTTGATTTCGTGCCATGTTGGCTGTAGCATACCCTCATCAATGGTGGGGCATCAGTGATCCTCTGCTTTAGATTAGTGATGTCCCGTACCATTGTTCGATACACAATATCTTTAACATAACCCCATAGAAAGAAGTGGAGGGGAGTGATATCTCGTGAACGAGGTGGCCAGGGAATTGGGCCACCCCTTCCAATCCACCGGTCTGGCAATGTTTCATTTAGGAACCCACGAACATGCCATCCCCAATGTGGTGGTGCACCATCTTGCTGGAAAATGATGGTTGGTTGAAGGTCATGTAGTTGTCGTGCCACGTATTCAGCCAAAAGGTCAAGGCCGTTGCCACCATTGATGAGAGTATGCTACAGCCAACACAGCAATAAATCGAGTACCGTCTTGATGTGCTTCGTGCAACTAATGGTGCCCATATAGAGTTGTATTAAATGAGGCAAAAAAAAACTTAAATATATACGTCTCCTTTTGTAATAATTTTCACTTATCTGTCTTTTCATTTGCCTCTGTAATAAATTTGTGAAATTGTAAAGAGACTTTATGGACACCCTGTATATAGAAAGCCTGCTAGAAAGCCACAGTGTGGCATAGCATTGATTTTAGGGTTCTGTGTAATAACAGATCCAGGATGCATAAAAGTGAGACAGAGGTCATTTGCAAATCCTACCCAGAGTTCCTTGCTACATATGGGGAATGTGGCACAGGAACTCTGGGATATGATAGAAACATTTAAATACGTAAAGGGAATCCACAAGGTAGAGGAAGGGAGTATATTTAAAAGGAAACAAAATAGCAAAACAAGAGGACATAGTCTTAGATTAGAGGGGCAAAGGTTTAAAAGTAACATCAGGTAGCATTATTTTACTGAGAGGGTGGTGGATACATGGAACAGTCTTCCAGTTGAAGTGGTAGAGGCCAAAACAGTAATTGAATTTAAGCAAGCATGGGATAGGCATAAGGCTATCCTAAACAAAAGATAAATCCAGGTAAAGTATCCATGTAATTGGGCAGACTAGATGGGCCGAAAGGTTCTTATCTGCCGACATTTTTCTATGTTTCTATGTTTCTATGCAATTCTTTGAAATGCTATGATGTGCAAATAGCTTCTGCAATAATAAACAAACTAATTATAGTGTGGAGGCTTTTTATCTCACTTTTAGTCCTCCACCACAACCATTATAGACACTATATATATATATACACACACACACACACAAGGGTCAGGTTGAGGGAGAAACGTGTAGGAACAGAGTTCCTACACTATTTGACCTGTTGCTCAACCTGTTATAAATCAGCTAACACCACTGAAATATGTTTCTTAAAGCAAGGCAGCTATGAGATGAATTCACAGCAAGCTGTTTAACAACCAAGTAAACGTTCATATTTTAAATGTAATTACATTCAAGTATTGTGAATATTTTTGTAATGAACAGGATGTAATAACTGTAACAATTCAATGTTCTTGAACCCAGGACATACTTGAAAACGAGAGAAATCACAATGTATCCTTCCTGATAAAATCCTTTATAAATAAATAAATGTTCCCTGAAAAGGTTCTATATAGTTCAAAACTTAATGCTGACAGTAGGCTGTCACGCACAGAGCACATGCACCTTCATCATCTTATTAAAAACATGGCGAAAGTAAAGGCCGCACTGCTTGTGGCTCATTTGTTACACCAAATAATTAACTCTTTGTTAATATTTACATTCTAGTTTGTAGAGGACGTGATGTTCTTTTGCGCAGTCAGCATTGACTGGAAATCCTACTGACTGGAAAGAATTTTTCCATCAGGGTTAGTTTTTTTTTTGTATAATACACTTTTATACATCAGGCTTTCTTTGTTATGAATTTTGTAAGTTATAAAAAGTGGAATTTTTTTGTGAAATGTGGGAAAGTTTATGCAGAGTGGGTTGGTAACACTATGCAGGCTTATTCACGTTCAGACATGTTGTATCACGTTTAAATATTGCATTGTTAAGGCTAACCAGTATTGAACTTGCAGTGAGCCCATCAATACGTGTATTTTGTTTCTCTTTAGGCTGGGGTCAGACGAACGCAGTGTTAACGTCCGTGTAGCCGCACTTTAGTACGTCCCTGGTAGCAGATAATCATGACCAATGAAATCCCACACACGAAGTACGTCCGCACGGAACTGCGGATGCACTACGGACGTGGCAAATGGACGCAGGTTAGCAAGAACGTCGAACCGCTAGGACGGACGTGCAGAGTGCGCCACGTCCGCAACGTCTCCATAGCTTTGTGTGTGAGTGATGGAACATGGTCAGACGGACTGCATTTATACATCCAGCATTTCTGACGGACAAAATGTTTTTTCATTTTAATTTATTTTCCCTCCTACATCCGTCAAAAATAACGTCAGTCACAAAAACGGACTGTGTGGACACTACTGCGTCTTCCGCCAAAAAGTCCGTACTGCACGGGTGCACAGTCCGTATAAAACGCGCTCGTCTGACCCTAGCCTTAGGCTAGGGTCAGACGAACGCATTCTTGCGAACTGTGCGCCCGTGCACAACGGACGTACTTTCTGACTGATGACAAGGTAGTGGCCACACAGTCCGTTTTTGTGACTGATGTAGATGGGAAATCAAATTAATATGAAAACCCCTTTTGTCTGTCAAAAATGCAGTCCGTCTGACTACGTTCCATCACTCACACACAAAGCAATGCGAACGTGGCGCACTACGCACGTCCGTTCTAGCGGTTTTACATTCTCGCCTAACTTGAGTCCGTTTGCCGCGTCCATTGTACGTCTGCACTTCTGTGCGGACGTATTTCGTGTGTGTGTCTCTATTGATCATAATTGTATGCTACCACGGACGTTAAACTGTGCGGCAACACGGACGTGAACACTGCTCTCGTCTGACCCGAGCCTTAAGCATAGTGTTTTATGCTGTATGTTGTTCTCATTTTTATGTTTTATTACTTTTAAGAAAAGTTTCAATATGCCAAGAAAGTGTTTAAATCATTCAGACAATTTCTGCTACGTGTGTGGTGGGGTAACCTTAAGTCTCGGAAGTGAAATTTCACACCACTTGTAAAAAAAGTGTTATGAACTTTATTTTGGGTGTAAAGCTGGTGACTTTGTCTTTAACAGAATTTTTTATTATATGGAAAGTATATAACAGGAGGAAACGAATACAGCAATATTTGATAGTAATACAGCAGTAAAGAATAGTACATAAAAAGGGGCCAAACAACAGAAATGCAATATGGCATGAAGAGAATTTACTTGTGTCGGTTATCCAGACCGAGATCAGGTCACTTGGAGCAAGCAATAGATCTGCAAGTTATCAATGATATATCGCTAGAGGTCCTCCAGGGCACCTGCGTCCTCACATCAGGCCATGACGTTGAGTATAGCTCAAAAAGTGTGGGGCCGCCGATAAAGAAGCTGGAGAGAAGGAATCTCAAAGAGGGAATAAAGGAGAGTAAAAGGAGACAAACAGTAAGTGAATAGTAGTCCAGGGGGAGAAAAAAAAGGGAGGGGGGATTTCAATTATAATTCACGTTCCAGTCGTATGTGCGGGGGGCGGCAAGACAGGAACTCACACAGACCAGTAAATTTACCAGTATACTGAAATCATTCAACTATCCTTCCTCAACCATCGGGAGATCTGAGGTAGGGGGAGTCGCATGGCTAGACTTGTAGTCGTCCCAATAGAACCATGTGGCGCTCCTGTCCTCGCTCCACCGCTACCAAGTGGTCGAGAGCCCGTAGTCGCTCTACCTCAGTCACCCACAACCGTCTAGAGGGGACAGTTGCAGTTTTCCAGTACAGAGGAATCAGCAGTCTAGCTGCGAACACAAGGAGTAGAGCCGCAGATTTACGCATATTTTTAATAGACGTCGGGAACTGTAGTAGGAGGTAAGTCTTAGCAGAGAAATTCACATCCAATGCAGTGATGGTGGTGAGTGACTCCATCATGGACCATCCTCCAGAAGGGGTCAAGGAGAGGGCATTCCCACCATATGTGAAGAAAATTACCCACGGCTGTTCCGCATCTCCAACAAGAGGTGTCAGAGCTTGGGTGGATTCTGTGTATCCTTTCCGGAGTCCAATACCAAAAGGTGAGTATCTTATATGCGTTTTCCGCACATTTCAATGTCGGGGATCCCCGATGAGTTAATGCGTAAGTCATAGACCACGTTTCCGCAGATGAGGATTCACCTAAAAGGTCATGCCACGTCGATTGGAACTGTGGCGGGTCATCAGTAGAGTCCTGTAGCAGTCGGTAAAGAGTGGAAATGCACCTGGCAAGTGGGATACCTAATCTATAAAAGTTCTCGAAAGGCATTAGAGGTCTGGTAAGGCTATATCCAGCGTTCAATGACTTAAGAAAAGATTTAATCTGGGCATAGTTAAATTGTTCCAGGAAAGTCAGTGGCGGTGATCCATCTGCAGGTGCAAGCGGGGGTATGGTATCGTCTCTCAAAAAAGAGTGCACTGTGATCCTATCTGGGAGGTCAAATCTATGTTTCAAAGCGGGACAAACTCCAGGGAGAAAGCCCGGAATGTGCTGTAGCGGTAGGAGTGGAGAGACAGCCGACGACAAAGACCTCGACATACGTATTCTCCTCCTTAGCCGCAAAGTTTCTCGGGGGATGCTCCATCGAGTCTGACTGTCGGGGGAATCCCTAGGGCGGACCCAGGGTAAAGTCCACAGAGGAGTCCCCATGAATTCTTCTTCTATATCCAGCCACAGTTTTTCCCCCGACGTCAGCGACCAGTCGAGTATACGGGTCAGCTGTGTGGCAAAAAAATATAGCTTGATGTCCGGGAGGGCCAAACCTCCACGAGCCTTAGAGGGACACAGGGTCTCATGTCGTACTCTGGGTCTCCCTTTAGGCCATACAAATTTCAAGATCTGGGAGCGGAGAGCGCTAAAGTTCCTGCTGGGATGGGAATCGGTACTGTTTGAAAAATGTAGAGAAGGCGGGGTAGTAGGTTCATTTTGATCACATTTATTCTTCCAAGCCAGGAAATAAATTTGGTCGTCCAGCCATCTAGGTCCGACTTAAAGGAGTCGAAGAGTGGTTTATAATTATATTCAAAATGCCGGGAGTGAGAGGAAGTCAGCCATATACCTAGGTATCCCATCTTAGTCGCACACCAGGTGAACGGGAACCGTTGTTTTAGCTGTCTGGACACCATTGGATGCAGGTTAATATCCAAGAGTTCCGATTTATCCGTGTTGATGCAAAAGCTAGAGTATTCTCCAAAATCGGCAACTGTTCGAAGAACAGCCGGTAAAGACTTCTCCACATCAGTGAGCATGAATAGCAGGTCATCTGCATATGCCGATCCCACATGATGACGAGCAGAGCCACGGATTCCAGATATGTCTGCATTCGAACGTATGGACTGTAGTAGTGGTTCCAGAGAAAGAGCAAACAACAAGGGAGATAGAGGACAGCCTTGTCTCGTTCCATTGTGGACAGAGATCTCGGTGGAGAGAGAACCATTGATACGGATCCTAGCAGTCGGGGTATGATATAATGCTGCAACCCAGTAAAGATAGGCGTCAGGGATACCCATGAGTCGTAAGACCTCAAAGAGATATTTCCAACGTACTCGGTCGAACGCCTTTTCCGCATCGGCCGAAAACAGCAGCATTTCCTGTCCCGAACGTTTTGCCAGGGTGATAGCATTCAACGCCCTAGATGTTGCATCCTTGGCTTCCCTGCCCGGCATGAAACCTACCTGGTCCGGTTGAATCAGACCAGGGACAAAAGGTAGTAATCGTTCCGCAAGGATCTTAGCCAGGAGTTTCGTGTCCACGTTCAGTAAGGAGATGGGTCGGTAGTTCTTGCAATCTGTGCGGTCCTTTCCGGGTTTAGGAATAACTGCAATAGTGGCTGCCAGGGTCCGCGAATGTAAATGTGTAGTACCATCTATCTCCTGGAAAAGACGCAGGAGCAAAGTTGACAGTATGCTTCCAAAGCACTTATAATATTCCAGCGGGAGCCCATCCGGTCCCGGACAGCGCCTGTTTTTCATGGCCTTAAATGCAGCGGACAATTCCTCGATCGTGATAGGAGCAGCCAAGGATTCCTGGGCCGCTGAGGAGACCTTAGGCAAAATCCGTGATTTCAAATATCTAGTTAAATCCACCTGAGGAGGTCCCGTACCTTCCGTCGATTCCAAGTGATAGAGAGACTGGTAATAAGAGGCAAATTCCTCCATGATTTCATCCGGTCGAGATGAACACCGTCCATTCCTCATCTTGATCTTAGCAATATATGCCGTTCGACGCCGTTGTCTTAATGCGATGGCCAGAAGTCTACCTGGTTTGTTCTCCAGTAAAGCGAAATGGCATTTGGCCCTGGCAGCGTCTAAGCGAATTCTGTCATCTAAGATCTCATTGAGTCTACGCCGTAACTGAGTCACTTCCTGAAAAGAAGAGTCATCCAATGTGTCAGTTTGAGATTCCAGGCGTCGGATGTTAATCAAAAGGTCCGCGACCTCTGAGGTCTTAGCCCGTTTGATCACCGTGGCCGCACTAATAAAGTGGCCTCTAATCACTGCCTTATGGGCTTCCCAGACCGTCGCCAGTGGGACATCTTCCGTATCTAAATTGTCTTGAACGTACCTCGTAAGGTGGGCAGAGAGATCCGCCGTAAGTACGGGATCATCCAGCAGAGTAACATTTAGGCCCCATGTTCGTTCTCGAGGTCTATAAAGTGGGGAGGTTAGATCCATCCACACAGGGGAGTGGTCCGACCATGTGCGCGTACCTATATCCGCATCCAGGACCAAATGCAGTTGATGCTGCTGTAGAAAAAAAAGCTGGTGACTTTGATAAAGACTGGGCCTCAAATAAACGTTGTGTATCATGTGTTAGGCTTCTCACCGGATGGAAAAATGGAACACATCAAATGTCATTTGCAATGCCTATGATTTGGAGAGAACAGAAGGACCATTCAACTGATTACTATTTCTGTTTAACATTAGAGGAATCACATCTAAAACAAAATATACAGTTAACTATCCCAATGTGCCATCTGCAATGAGGCCTGTATTACATAGGAAAGAGTACCCTGTACCAAAGAGTCCAGAATTCATAACCTAGAGTGAAAACCCCAAAAATCATCATATAAAACCTTTTAGGTAAGCCAGAATGAGGTGTATATTTATCATTCGGGGTTATGTAAGTACTATAGCAAATTTAAGCGTCTGCAACAAGAAACCCTTGCCCGTTGGAGTAAATCTGAAAGCATGTTGAAGTCAACGTGACAAAGACACTTAGATTCAGTTAATTTAGTTTTTGTGAAAGAAAAAAAGTTTTATTTTGTTGACCAGATTTATCAATTAAAAATCATTATCAGTGTGTGCTAGTGATAGAGACGCACTTCAACGCTTTAAATGTTCATTTCTTTGGCTTCTGGCTGATCCAATAGTCAGGTACATTATCACTCTTCATCTTGCGTCCCAATCACCTTGCCTGCTTTTTGACGCCTTTTATCCAAAACAAAGTTGCCTACGCCTTTTACTAGACTAGCACCGTCATTGCCCACATTTGAGGGAGACTCCACACCTCTTGTAGGAGCTTCAGGTTGACTATTTTTGTTTATGGATGGCATGTATATAATGGGATTTGTGTTTGCTAATTTTTAGTATGTCTGCATTTACTTTTCAACTGGAAGGAGTAAGGTTTTGAGATTGACAGTTAATGGGAGTATTATCTTGTTGTTACTATGATTTAGATAACTGGTAATAACGCGTATAAGATCATATTCCATGCGTAATAAAAATGTATTCTTCTCTCCACCCCATCAATGTCTTGCTGTTGGTTTTGGGTACTAACATATGGAGCTTCTTTACCTCTGAGTAACTAACTTTACTGCGATGGTTGAGCTGCATCTCTCGTTGCAACTCTGCCTCCTTTAAGCCATTAAACCCCAATACAACCATGATGTATATATATATACGTAGAAGCAGCAAAGTGAGGGCACTTTTAGGATTCCTTAAGCGACTCTGATAACTTTATTCATATCGACGTTTCAGCTCCCTCTCACCTTTTTCAAGAAGAGTGCGGAGAATAAACAGGAGGATTGAATCTTATAGGACAAAATGAATTAGGTGGAAAAATAGCTGAATTGGAAAATAGTTGCTTTTGATTGTCTTCAGCTGGTATTTGCTACTCTCCTTATTAATTCACCCTGATTCTCCGTTTGGAAAACATACGATTACAGTTCATTGTCCAATTAGACAGACATCGCATTGAACATTGATGAAAATGAATCCATTGGGTGGTTTGGTTTGTGGGAATCCCAGTCCTCCGTTATAAATGTCTGTATCTTAAAATCTTGTCCATGCTTGTTAATCCATGAATGGCTAGGTCTTTAATCTGCTCGTTATCTAATGAGACGCCACAGCCCAAACGGGGTATTTTTGCTGATCGGTAGGAGGAAACAGACTGCCCTGCAAACAGTAAGTACAAAAGTGCATTTTTATTCTTATTTATTAACACAGGAAGAGGTACGATTTAGTAAACATAAACGTCTAAAACATAGCAGTGTATACAGGAATAGCAGGGTACACCCAGCATTGTCATACACCAGGGTAAAGGTTTTGAGTTTTTTGGTGCTGCTCTCTATTAACCTATATTAGGTTTCAAACATGTTATTGATTGGCATGATAAATACAAACATTGATTTTATTTATTTATGAAGTATTTTACCAGGAAGGATACATTGAGATTTCTCTCATTTTCAAGTATGTCCTGGGTTCAAGATCATTGAAATTTTACAGCTGTTACAGAAATACAAAGTAATACAGTGCAAGATATTAAAAAAAACACAAATATACAGATTAATAGAGAAAATAAATATGTAGGAAATATATTCATTATGTTACATGTTTACAGGTGCATTCCATATTGAGGTATGTTAATAGGGAGCTCTTAAGGGACGTTAGACTGGGGAAGATTTGATAGCGTCTGGGACGTTATTCCATAATTGCGGCGCTCTGTAAGAAAATGAGGACTGAGCCACTTTTTTGTATTGTGGTATTGCAAGTAAGGTGTAGGTTCTGGATCAGAGGTTATAGGATGAGGGAGCTGCTAGGGGAAACAGCCTATTCAGGTAGGGTGGTAGCTTCCCAGAAAAGCTCTTAAACACCAGGTTGGAAAGGTGAAGGGTGGGTCTAGATTCCAGCGACGGGCAATTTAGCTCTTTTAACATGTCACAAGTTGTGGGTCATGTAGTTACATTGTAGCTCCTTATATATTATACTACAAGGTATACAGAAGTTATAAACAATCCAATTGCATTTTTGTGATGTATTAAAAAATATATCAATAAATGATGAAGTATTACACTGTGTGTTCTCAATTGAGAAAAGGGTATAAAAAAGCTAAAGTAAAATCTCAGGATCTCCATCATATAAAGGAGCAGTCCGTGTAACTTCCTCCACAGAACTTCTTGGTCATTTACATAGAGATACACTGATATCTGGGAAGTCAGAAAGCTAGCAGTTTGTGAATTGAAAAGTGATATTGCTGTTTTATTAATTAAAGAACTGTAATGTTAAGCAGAACTGCTTGGCAAGACAGAAATCTATCCATCTCTATCTATCTATCTATCTATCTATCTATTTCTATCTCTAGTTAGATCATGGATCTAGATTATGGATATATATCTGTATCTATCTTTTATCTGTCTCTCTATCTACCTATCCATTATCTACCTACGTCTATCTATCTATCTATATCTGTATATATCTGTATCTATCTATCTCTAGTTATATATCCATGATCTATCTGTATCTATCTTTTATCGGTCTATCTATCTCTATATCTATCTATTTATATCTGTATGTATCTGTATCTATCTATCCATGAACTATATGTATATATATTATCCATCTATCACTATCTATTTATTTCTATTATATATATGATTTGTCTGTTATCTATCTACCCATCCACATATCTACATATCTATCTATCTATCTATCTATATCTACAGTCGTGGCCAAAATTGTTGGCACCCCAGAAATTTTTTCAGAAAATCAAGTATTTCTCACAGAAAAGTATTGCAGTAACACGTGTTTTGCTATACACATGTTTATTCCCTTTGTGTGTATTGGAACATAACAAAAAAAGGGAGGAAAAAATCAAATTGGACATAATGTCACACAAAACTCCAAAAATGGGCTGGACAAAATTCTTGGCACCCTTTCAAAATTGTGGATAAATAAGATTGTTTCAAGCATGTGATGCTCCTGTAAACTCACCTGGGGCAAGTAACAGGTGTGGGCAATATAAAAATCACACCTGAAAGCAGATAAAAAGGAGAGAAGTTCACTTAGTCTTTGCATTGTGTGTCTGTGTGTGCCACACTAAGCATGGACAACAGAAAGAGGAGAAGAAAACTGTCTCAGGACTTGAGAACCAAAATTGTGGAAAAATATCAACAATCTCAAGGTTACAAGTCCATCTCCAGAGATCTAGATTTGCCTTTGTCCACAGTGTGCAACATTATCAAGAAGTTTGTAACCCATGGCACTGTAGCTAATCTCTTTGGGCGTGGACGGAAGAGAAAAATTTATGAAAGGTTGCAACGCAGGAAAGTCCGGATGGTGGATAAACTGCCCCAAACAAGTTCCCAAGAAATTCAATCTGGCCTGCAGGCTCAGGGAGCATCAGTGTCAGTGCGAACTATCCGTCGACATTTAAATGAAATGAAATGCTATGGCAGGAGACCCAGGAGGACCCCACTGCTGACACAGAGACATAAAAAAGCAACACTACAGCTTGCCAAAATGTACTTGAGTAAGCCAAAATCCTTCTGGGAAAACGTCTTGTGGACAGATGAGACCAAGATAGAGCTTTTTGGTAAAGCACATCATTCTACTGTATACCGAAAACGGAATGAGGCCTACAAAGAAAAGAACACAGTACCTACAGTGAAATATGGTGGAGGTTCAATGATGTTTTGGGGTTATTTTGCTGCCTCTGGCACTGGGTGCCTTGAATATGTGCAAGGCATCATGAAATCGGAGGATTACCAAAGGATTTTGGGTCGCACTGTAGAGCCCAGTGTCAGAAAGCTGGGTTTGCGTCCGAGATCTTCCAGCAGGACAATGACGCCAAACATACGTCAAAAAGCACCCAGAAATGGATGGCAACAAAGCGCTGGAGAGTTCTGAAGTGGCCAGCAATGAGTCCAGATCTAAATCCCATTGAACGCCTGTGGAGAGATCTTAAAATTGCTGTTGGGAAAAGGTGCCCTTCCAATAAGAGAGACCTGGAGCAGTTTGCAAAGGAAGAGTGGTCCAAAATTCCGGATGAGAGGTGCAAGAAGCTTATTGATGGTTATAGGAAGCGACTGATTTCAGTTATTTTTTCCAAAGGGTGTACAACCAAATATTAAGTTAAGGGTGCCAAGAATTTTGTCCAGCCCATTTTTGGAGTTTTGTGTAACATTATGTCCAATTTGCTTTTTTTCTCTCTTTTTTTGTTTTGTTCCAATACACACAAAGGGAATAAACATGTGTATAGCAAACCATGTGTTACTGCAATACTTTTCTGTGAGAAATACTTGATTTTCTGGAAAAATGTCTGGGGTGCCAACAATGTCGGCCATGACTCTATCTATCTATCTATCTATCTATCTATCTATCTATCTATCTATCTATCTATCTATCTATCTTCTCCATCTTTTATCTGTCTATCTATCTACCAATCCATTATCTACCTACATCTATCTAGCTATCCATAATCTATATGTTTGTATCTTTTATCTCTCTATCTATCTATTTATCTCTATCTCACAATATATATCCATGATCTATCTGTATCTATCTTTTATCTATTTATCTACCCATCCATTATTTATCTATCCATTATCTACCTATATGTATCTATATCTCTCTCTGTTTATCTAACTAATGTCTTAACTCCTAAACATTAACTGCTGGGGGCATTATGAGTCAATATCTCCATTTATAACAGAGAGTGCACATCCAGTTTTTAAACATTTTCACAATATCAAACTTGAAAATCATCACTTATCCTCTATGTAAATACGTAAGTGTTCTTCAAGAGATACTTTCAGGATGAAATTGCCACCCCATGTTGCCATCATTCATGTTTGACTTCCTCTGTGTCAGACAATCTCAAAATGATTCTTGTATACAGTTGCAAGAAAAAGTATGTGAACCCTTTGGGATTACGTGGAGTTTTGCATGAATTGGTCATAAAATGTGCTCTGATCTTCACCTAAGTCACAACAATTTGAAAAACACGATCTGCTTAAAATAATACAACACAAACATATGTTTTCATGTTTTTATTGAACAGAACATGTAAACATTCACAGTGCAGGGTGGAAAAAGTATGTGAACCTTTGGACTTAATAACTGGTTGACCCTCCTTTGGCAGCAATAACCTCAGCCAAATGTTTCCTGTAGTTGCAGATCAGACCTGCACAACGATCTGGAGTAATTTTGGACCACTCCTCTTCACAAAACTGTTTCAGTGTAGCAATATTCTTGGGATGTCTGGTGTGAATCGCTCTCTTAAGGTCATGCCACAGCATTTCAATCGGGTTGAGGTCAGGGTTCTGACTGGGCCACTCCAGAAGGCGTATTTTGTTTTGCTGAAGCAGGGGCGGATCCAGACACAGGTTTCGGGGGGGGGGGCATTCTACCAGTTTTGGCTAAGAGCTGGTGTTGGGTTTGCAGTGACAGGCAGATTTGCCCCCAGATATTTGCCCCAGCTCACATGCATATATATATATATTGGCCCCTAACTCACATAGATGTATATAATGCCCCAAGGCAGCTCACATGGATATATATATCTGCCCCCAGCTCACACATGGGTAATATTTGCCCCCAGCTCACACATGGGTAATATTTGCCCCTTAGCTCACACATGGGTAATATTTGCCCCCAGCTCACACATGGGTAATATTTGCCCCCGGCCTGCTCACACATGGGTAATATTTGCCCCTTAGCTCACACATGGGTAATATTTGCCCCTGGCCTGCTCACACATGGGTAATATTTGCCCCCAAATCACACATGGGTAATATTTGCCCCCAACTCACACATGGGTAATATTTGCCCCCACCTCACACATGGGTAATATTTGCCCCCTGCTCACACATGGGTATATTTGCCCCTTAGCTCACACATGGATATATTTGCCCCTTAGCTCACACATGGGTATTTGTGCCCCAGCTCTCACCTCCGCCCCCGGTGTGCAGCAGAGCCAAAGACAGTGTGGCGCCTCCTGCTAGCTTTCCAATTCCCGCCCGCCCATGTGACTCACCATGTGACCACCAGTCCAGTGCCCACCCCGGATTGACAGTCACGTGTGACTGAGTTAGTGACGTGGGGGGGCCGGGGCATGGCTGGCTTGCCTCGCTCACTTCGTGTTCCTGGCTGCTCGCTTGCATTGGGTCCGTGCGGCGGCAAGCCTGGCCCAGCGTGAGGGCTGAGCCGCGGTGCCGCGGCGGCGGAGTTCACTCACAATCAGATTCATTCAGGAGAGACCGTGACAGATCATAATGATCCGGGCAGGGCAGACAGGCAGTGCGCGCCGCGCGGGTCGCGGCCGCTGCTTCAGTTTGGCCGGCCCGGCAATGCAGTCTTACACTCTCTGTTGCTGAGCTGAAGGCAGACAGAGTAATTTTATCAGAATCTCTGAGGGGGGGCAATTGCCCCGTTGCCCCCCTGTATCAGCCCCTGTGTTGAAGCCATTCTTTGGTTGAATTACTTGTATGCTTTGGGTCATTGTCCTGTTGCATCACCCATCCTCTGAGGAGCTTCAGTTGGCGGACAGATGGTCTTACGTTTTCCTGGAAAATGTCTTGATAAACTCTGGAATTCATTTTTCCATCAATGACAACAATCCATCCAGGCCCTGAGGCAGCAAAGCAGCCCCAAACCATGATGCTCCCTCCACCATGTTTTACAGTGGGGATGAGGTTTTGATGTTGGTGTGCTGTGTCTTTTTTTCTTCACACATAGTGTGTGTTTTTTCCAAACAACTCAATTTTGGTTTCATCTGTCCACAGAATATTTTGCCAGTAGTACTGTGGAACATCCAGGTGCTCTTTTGCAAACTTCAAACGTGCTGCAATATTCTTTTTGGACAGCAATGGCTTCATCCGTGGTGTTCTCCCATGAACTCCATTCTTGTTTAATGTTTTCCTTATTGTAGATGTGTCAACAAAAATGTTAGCATGTGCCAGAGGTTTCTTTAAGTCTTTAGCTGACACTCTAGGATTCTTCTTTACCTCATTAAGCATTCTGCACTGTGCTCTGGCAGTCATCTTTACAGAACGACCACGCCTAGGGAGAGTAGCAACAGCGCTGAACTTTCTCCATTTGTAGACAGTCTGTCTTCCCGTGGACACATGAACATCAAGGCTTTTGGAGATACGTTTGTAACCCTTTCCAGCTTCATGCAGTCAACAATTCTTGATCATAGGTCTTCTGAGAGCTCTTTTCTGCGAGGCATGGCTCACATCAGGCAGTGCT
This sequence comes from Leptobrachium leishanense, assembly GCA_009667805.1. NCBI lineage: Eukaryota > Metazoa > Chordata > Amphibia > Anura > Megophryidae > Leptobrachium > Leptobrachium leishanense. The sequence continues at coordinate 122,484,322 of CM019066.1, forward strand.
ACTTGAAACCAGTAAACCCAAAACTGGTGTGTGTTTTTAAAGGGCAGGACAGCTTTCAACAACACATCCAATAATATCACACTGACTGGACTCAAGGTTGGCTCACTCCTGGTTCCAATTAGCTCTTGGAGAAGTCATTAGGCTAGGGGTTCACATACTTTTTCCACCCTGCACTGTGAATGTTTACATGTTATGTTCAATAAACACATGAAAACATATACAGTAGGGCCCTATACGCTCTGGGCGTTAAAACGCGGGCACAAGGGAGGAAAAACTGCGCCCACAGTTTTCCCCCTTGCGCCCACCTTTTAACAATAGATTACAATGCAGGCGCAAAAAAAAATGCTGCCTGCATTGTAGCGCCCGTTAAAAATCAGGATGCTCGCGGCAGCGCTGAGCGCAGCTGCGAGCATCCACTCGCTGGAGTCCATAGGACTCCATTGAGTTACTCTCTGCCGGTCACGTGACGAGCCGGATCTCGCATCGCGTAGGGATACACAGGGAGAGACAGGGGGGACTTTTTACCCCTGTCTTTCCCTGCTCCCGCCCGCCAGAGGAGGCGACTGGAGCCGCAGTCCTCGCCGCGGGACAGAGGGTGAGTATCTGGTTGTTTTTTTTTATTTTTAAAACTGGTGTTAACGGATTCTGCACCAAGCGGAATCAGTTAACACCAGGTCCTGGCTCTGGTTAACATTTCGTTGACCAGAGCCAGGCATTAATCAGCACTGGGACATTGTAATCCAGCGCTGATTAACACTTTGTGCTCCCCATGTTAAGTATAGGGAACGCAAAGTGCACTAACCTCACGCTGAGAAGCGCAAGGTACCAAACGCAAACGGGTTTTTTTAACCCGTTTGCGTTTGGATCATAATAGCCTGCTAATACCGCAGCTAACGGTAATGCTCACGCAGGTGAGCGCTACAGTTAGCGTTAGGTATGTAATAGGTTCCATAACGTTTGTGTTGTATTATTTTAAGCAGACTGTGTTTTTCAATTTGTTTTGACTCAGAGGAAGTTCAGAGCACATTTTATGACCAATTCATGCAAAACTCCACGTAATCCCAAAGGGTTCACATACTTTTTCTTGCAACCGTACACAAGAGGCCAATGAAAATAGTGGGTTATAATATTATTTTGAGAAGGGTGCAGGCAAGCTACTTTCTGTTGACAGATATTAAGAGATTTAATGCAGGTTTTTGGCTAGGAGGGTCCTCTGAGGCTAAGAGTGTCTTATCAGGGATTACTTCCTTTTCATCCCTACAAAATACCAAAAATCTGCGGATTTGTAAGAGGGAATCAGAAAAGAATCAGGTGCTCCTATTCTAATGCTGAGCAGATGGTGTGAGAGATGTCACATTCTGTATTAGTATGCCAGTCACTGGGCGTGAATGAATAGTGTGAGAACTGTCATCACGTCAGTACATTTCCCTATCTTGTTTTTTTTATAGAGTTCTATCAGCAGATCTCAAAAGTGGCATGACATTATCTAATGTAAGCAGTGGATATTAAAATATTATATAACATTAACATTATATATAGTGCTTCTATACTACCCACCAGGAATATGTTATTATCTATTCACTAAAGGGTGAATTCAGGAGAATGGCTGGAGAAGTGAAAAATCGAGTTTGAAATTGCCAAAGTAGAAAAATTCTCCCATTTATCTCACTTTCCAAATCGGCTATTTGGACTAGATTGTTCTCTTCTACTAAACAAATACTTATAACAATCCAGCACGACAACGCGCAAGGAGAGTTAATCGAGGGGGATGTGGGTCCCCGTCACCAATAGGGATGAGCTGTTCCGGTTCGGACAGTTCGGAGTTCGACCTGAACTTTGGCAGTTCGAAAGTTCACGAATTTCGAACTTTTTGGGTCTGTTCGGTTCGAGTTCGAAAAAAAAAAGAAATTTTGAAAAAAGTATAGAAAATGCTTAAAAAAATACTAAAAAATCTAGAAATAAAGAGACTCTTTACTGCAGAATATTATAAGCAACGGTTTATTAGATATTGAATTAAAAACTAATGTGTAGGTGGAAAGATTATCAACTCTAAATGACCTCTGTTCACAAACGGGCATAACACCAGGTGTTTTTAGTCTGGTAATCAATTTGATATATTGTACAACATACTGAGGGTGGGGTGGTGTCTGCTTCTGATTGAGATTTGAGAATTAATTTCCCTAAAACATCTAATATGCTGCATTTAACCCTTTCGCTGCTGAGGCTTTTCACACCTCTGTGCTGAGGTCATTTTTACCGCTTTCGCTCATCATGATTAACCGCGTTTTGTAGCCATATTTTGATATATGACCCAGACATATTATATATCGTTCTTTCCGGCAGACTTGGCAGATTCATAATATCTCATTATATATATTATACGTTATGTCATGTCTGTATATTATAACAAAAATGCAATAAAATTAGAATTTTCAATAAATTTATTATGTGTAAAGTGTTTTTTTTTACATTTTAACATGCGATCATTTGCGGTTATATTTTGTATGGGGTGCGCCTGTTAAAAAAATTAGAAATGGGGTCTCGTTACATTTTTTTTGGGGAAAATTTCGCTTTTTTTAACAAACGCACCGCATACAAAAATCGTTAGTGCAGCATTATTGTTCACATTATAATTGAAATGGGAACAATATTGCTGCATTAACAAAACAAAAACAAAAAAAAATTGTTTATTTATTTATTTTATTTTTTTAAATTAATTAATTTTATTTTTTTAATTTTTTTTCAAGCGAACATTTTTCATGCTCATGTTGGTATCCTTGGAAAGGCCATGCTCTGGCCGATCCAACGATAACAAACATTAACCCTAGCTGCCACGGATCGGGAGATAGGGGTTCATTGGAACCCCCTATCTCCACCATTGGTGGCAGCTAGGGGTTAACTCCAGGACTGGCGTCATCGTGCTATGCACGATGACGCCAGTCCTCAGGGGGAGTTCTGGAGGCATGGCCGACATCCAAGATGTCGGGCAGCTCCAGGAGAGGATCGCGATCCGGTGCTTTTCAGCGCCGATTCGTGATCCGGCTCCTCAGGGGTCAATCACAGCCACCGTTTGGAAGGGCAGGCTGTGCCCTTCCAACGGTGCTAGATTAACCCCTGACCCCCGGCGATCGGGAGGAGAGAGGTCCGAAGGACCTCCCCCCTCCTTTCAGGCGCTTCCTCCGCACATGCGGGGGGGGGGGCCTGAATTAGATGTCATCGCGCCGCCGCAATGACATCTAATTGCTCCGCCGGGTCCCGAGTGCTGGGCTGACATCCAAGATGTCAGCCCGCACCGGGGGGCGCAGCAATCCGCCGGAATCAGCGCGTCCATAGCACAGGAGAACCACTTGGCTGGACGTGCTGGTCCATAGCCAGCCAAGTGGTTAACTGGTGTAGCGCTGGGTTTAATTCCCTGTCATGGCAGTACCTATTTTTGGCCACCGGAGGGAGACAAGCGCGATGGGAGACATTGAACATTGGGACTACATTTCCCGGCATGCTTTGGGAGCGGACACAGGAAGTGGGTGGGACACAGACCCTTACATCCTGAGCCTCGTGGAGAGAGCTGGCAGAGCGCGCCAGGGAGTGAGAGGAGCAAGACGCAGAGCAGCAGAACGAGACAGCGACTAGGCCGGAGCGCAGCTGGAGCCTGACAGAGCTAAAGACCGGGTTGTTCGGCCTTACCAGAGGAAGACCCAGTGATTCACAGAACTACCCGCGCTGATATTGAGGAAGCCGGAAGACCCCGAGTGAGGAGTACTGCAGATCGATTGGACAGGGAGAGCAGGCGGTGAACTGGATATCTTGCGGCAGCCACAGAAAGCACAGACAGCGGATCCAGTAGCCAGGAGAACCCCAGTCAACATCGAGCGGAGAGACGTCCTGGGTCGAGCGGGCATCAAGTATCTGGCGGATGGGTGAGAGGCCTTCCAGGCCGTTGTGAAAATAAAGCACGCTGCTGTTTGTTTCCAAAACCCACAGGGCTCCAACTTGACTAGTCGAAGATACCTCATAAGCAATTCACTGGCCAGTTGAATATTGTACCCGGGTACCATAACACACACACACACACGTACATTCTGGGACATAACCTGTGCGGGACTCACTCCCCATCCTCAAGAAAGGGGATTAAAGATATATTTTCTTCATTTCTTTTCCGCTGCGCGTTTCTCGAATTACGAAGCATTGTACTTTCTTTTCCGCTGCGCGTTTCTCGAATTACGAAGCATCATATTTCTTTTCCGCTGCGCGTTTCTCGAATTACGAAGCATCTTATTTCTTTTCCGCTGCGCGTTTTCCGCATTACGAAGTACTGTAAATATATATACGAGCACCGTGTTATTCATTATATGCCATTTGTTCTAGTAAACTATATAATTTATAAAATCCACAACGGTGCTGGAGTATATTTATTCCCTAGTGCGGGGAGACTGACCCGAGGTTAAATTTCAGCGGCTCCTCCGGGAGTGAGCGCTACACTGGTGTTTGAAAAAAATTAAAAATAACATCTAAGGCTAGGGTCAGATGAGCGCATTTTGTACGGACTGTGCGTCCGTGCAGTACGGACGTACTTACTGACTGACAACAAGGTAGTGGCCAAACAGTCCGTTTTTTTCACTGACGTATTTTTTGACTGATGTAGCAGGGAAAATAAATTAAAGTGAAAAAACATTCTGTCCGTCAAAAATGCTGGACGTATAAATTCAGTCCATCTGACCTTGTTTCATCACTCACATACAAAGCTACACGGACGTTGCGGACGTGGCGCACTCTGCACGTCCGTTCTAGCAGTATTATGTTCTTGCCTAACCTGCGTCCGTTTGCTGCGTCCGCCATGCATCCGCACTTCCGTGCGGACGTACTTCGTGTGTGGGGCTCCATTGGTCAGAATGCTATGCTGCCACGGACGTACAAATGTGCAGCAACACGGATGTGATAACTGCGCTCTTCTGACCCCAGCCTTAAGCAATGTTATTTTTCACCTCGGGATTAAACATTCACAGGGTTATTCAGAGAGCGGTGAAAAGCAGGAGAATAACTGGAGAAGTGAAAATTCTAGGTCAAAATAGCCAAACCAGAAAAATTCTCCCATTTAACTCACTTTCCAAATTGGCTATTTGGTCTAGATTGTTCTCTTCTCCTGCCAGTTCTCCTGGCTTTCACCTCTCTCTCAGGGTTGTTCAGAGAAAGGTGAAAACCAGGAGAATTGCAGGAAAAGAGAACAATCTGGACCAAATAGCCGATTTGGAAAGTGAGATAAGGCTAGGGTCAGACTAACGCATTTTTCACAGCGACCGTCAAAAAGTGCGTCCGAACGCATTGCCTTATTTTTTCACGGAATGAGCGAAAACGGTCATACGATGCGCATTTTTGTGCGTGATTTTTTACAGATCCAAACCAGGAAACTTTGGGTGTCTGGACGTTATGTTGGCCGGACATGAGCAGGGTCTGACGTCTCCAAATCACGCACACACGCCGCTAGTGGACGCCGCGCACTCTGTACGTCCGTACTAGCGGTTCTGCTTTCTCTAAAAAATGCGTTCATTTTCCACTTGCGTTTCGCAGCCGGACTTTCGTGCGACCGTACTTCGTATATTGGCTGTCATTGCCCGTCATTTGCTGCTAGTGCGGCCGTGATTAAGTGCGCCTAAACGCATGTTAAAAATTCGCTAGTCTGACCCTAGCCTAAATGGGAGAATTTTTCTGGTTTGGCTATTTTGACCTAGAATTTTCCATTCTCCAGTCATTCTCCTGCTTTTCACCGCCAAAAAATCAGTAAACTTTTTCTGCGTGTCCGAAAATGTCTCCTCTTTTCATACAGACTGCCGCCCCAAGCAGTTGTTTATGGATAGATTAAAGGAAAAGCATTTACCGTCATTGGAAATGTAATTTTTTGGTTTTTACATATTTCTATACATCCTAGAAACCGCCACTTCACGGGCAGGTTATGGGGACCTCCTAGGCACGATATTTGAAGGAATTTTTCGTTTTTATTTTTAACCCTTATTTCATGGAAAACTCACTGTCCCTTTAAAAACGTTTTTTTTTTTACTTTTTGTCCTTGTTTCCTGTCCCCCAGGGCACTACCCGGACCCCCATACACTTTTTATGGCAAATATCTAGCATATATGCCCTCTTGGAGGGCACTCTAAAAACCGAATTTTCAGCCCCATTGACTTGTATGGGGTCCGAGTTCGGGTTCGGACCAGAACATTTGGAAAGTTCGGGTTCGTCTTCGAACCAAACTCGGGGAGTGTTCAGCTCATCCCTAGTCACCAACACAATTTATTGAATAAGAAAAAACACAAAAAACACACTGAAACAATTAAAAAACATTGATATGTTGAAATGAAAAAGAGTGAGATGTAAATGACCCAAACGGCTACAGATAGCGCCGCAACTACAGAGAACCCGGTCAGGACAATAACTGACAAAAAAAGATAATAATAATCATAATGATTAGAAGTGAGGGATTCGTCTATAAATAAAGGCTAATCAGCCACCTGATCATAAACGGTGTAAATTAATGGTAACATAGTACATCAATAATCCATAATTTCAAATGGTCCAGCGTCAGATACATCCACAAAAAGAAAACCAGCACATAAACGGGGATTTAAAGGGCACCCCAGCAGTTAAAACCACATAGCATTTTAAGAGAGTAACATAAAGAAAAAAAGATCAACGCGTATCGATAGCATCATGCTATCTTCATCAGGAGCAATAATATTATATATATTATATTATAATAATAATATTATTATATTGATAATATTATTATTCGCTGCACTTCGGCAAATCTGATTCGCTGACCCTTCGGTGAATTCAGCATTCACCGCAGGGTCCCCGAAGTGCAGCGAATCGGCTGCCGAACGCTGTCACAAACCTGCCGGCCAGCCGCCGCCAACCCACCGGACAGCCGCTGCAAACCCACCAGCCACGAAAACAAATCCGCTGCAGCAAACCCGTCGCCGCCAACCCCCCAGACATCTGTCAAATGCAGCCGCCTAGCCGCCGAACACAGTGCCATCCAGCCGCAGAAAAAATACGACAAGCTGCCAGATGGGTAAAGAAGAAATTGAAAGTGTCAAATTTGAAACCCTGTTTGCAAAGAAAATACTGGAGGAAATTGTCTAGAATTAACATATAAAGTCCTATGAATAATAATGAAAAGGTCTGTTACGGAGAAAAAAAACGCTATTTAAAAAAAATCTGAAAATTTTTGCCGAAAAAAATCCAGACAAATGCCTAAAAAATAAGTAAATAGACTTTTTCCTGCAGATTAAAATAATAAATAGTTTATTAGATATTGAATAAAAACAGGAATATTTTTGAAACCTATGGGGATCGCCTGATTAAATCTAATGCTATAATAACACCTTGCAGTGTCAAAAGTGTTTGGCACTAATGAGGATATTATTTACAACAATTCAATCAGTGAGTGTATATAGACATGCAGCTCACCACAAGTGGGTACCTCACCCAAAAAATATGGAAAATACAAACTTAGTTTGTTAGGGAGCGCAAAAGCATGTACGACTGGTATCCGTTTTTGTGTAATGGCATGAACTTCTGGTGTTGATCAAGGTGAATTCAATCACTATAATATAAAGAGATATACACCTAATCGCGCAATATTGTAACACATATATAACTGTTAATTGACAATATGAGTAATGTATACAGAAGGGCCACTCACAAACGAAGAGCCTATAGGCTCGTGGTATTCGCAGTTAAGCCTCTATGGGGGCTCCTCCCATCTCTAAGGAAACGGTAGATGGATAAGCTTCAACCTTCCAGTCTCAGATGTTACCTCAAATAAACAAAATATACATGGCACAATAACCAGTAACAGTGAGCATCAATATTGATTCTATTTGATCTTACTCACATACTCATGAGCCTCCCAACGAGTGGCTCAGTATTCAGGCGTTGGACCACTTAGAAGAGGGGGGGTCCTACCCCTTACACGATATTTGCTATTGTATTCGGATGTAAAAAAAAGTCTCCAGATATATATATATATATATCAGTTGGATGTGATATAGGCAATGGTTGATCAAGGAGCGTATTTAAAGGGTTTAATATATAAAACAAATCAAATCAATAGATAACAAAAAATTAAAAAGGTTGTGGGCTTTACCGAAACGTTTTTCGCTTGCTCTTCTGCAAGCTTCATCAGTCGGAATCCCCATCATGATAATCGCAGCTCTATTTAACGTAGCTATGATCCAATCGGAATCGTATCGTCCGCGTGCGTTCCACTCGCCGATCTGCGTACCAATTCGTCTTTGGATAGTTTCTGATGACGTATTTCCCTTTCCGGTTTTTCGGAGCTCGGTCAAAGTTCATATATCATGATCTTTCTTGCGCATGCATGACATTAATATTTAGGACCGGCAATTTAAAAATCCTTTTACGAAAAATTCATAACAATTGCTATTGAATACAACACAAACATCAACACACATGTTATATTCCCCGATGTACATTGTCACTGCATTGATAATGTGTTGTCTATCTGGAACGAAAAGAGATGTTATATACCGGACTCTAATCACAATGTAAAATATACCCAAAGACGTACAAGATTCATATTTTAATCTAATTTAATTGAAATCGAGTAGATTATTTTTATAATCCATATAGAAAATAATTAATATAAAAAATGACAGACCTCAAAGTCTGCATTCAGTCCGTTTGGAGCCAAAGTATCCACGTAATATATCCACCGCATCTCGTTTTTGATAAGTTTTTCACAAATATTTATTCCCCTCCAGTCCCGTTTAACCTTTTCGATACTCATGAATTCAATACCTCTCGGATTGCACTCATGTTGGTCCTTAAAATGGGATGAGACACTATTTTTATCATAACCTCTGGTAATATTACAGAGGTGTTCATTGATTCTAGTGGAGAGTGGTCGAGACGTTTGTCCCACATACCTTTTCCCGCATGGACATTTAAGTAGATATATTACATTTTCAGTATAGCAGGTTATTAGATCTTTAATTTTATATTTAGATCCCCTAACTCCTGCATCAAATTGTCTTATTGTTCTTTTCTTATTATTGGTTTTTCGACATGCGATGCACTGGCCACAGCCATAAAAACCAGGAGTCAGACCAAATGGAAGTTCTGTTGTATGCCCTTCATTGGTCCAAATATGATTCTTGACTAAATTGTTACTTAAGTTCTCCCCCCCCTCTAAATGTTATTCTTGCTTTCTCTGGTAAAATATTACTCAAAATGGGGTCATTTGTCAAGATTGGCCAGTATTTTTCTACGGATCTCTTAATTATCTTGTTGCCTGCATTAAAATCTCTCTACGCTTCAGGTAGCGCACAGCAGTCGAAGTCAGCATCTTCTTTCTGCCACGACCAGGTAGCGTTTCAACAGTGCCCTTTGCCTTGAATTTGCGAATGATGCTTCCTATGGTCTCTCTTGGTATGTTTAACATCTTTGCAATCTTCTTATAGCCATTGCCCTTCCTGTGAAGAGTAATCACCTCTTCTCTTGTCTTCCTGGACCATTCTCTTGACTTCACCATGTTTGTAACCACACCAGTAAATGTCTAGAAGGAGCTGAGTATCACAGTCATTTTAAAGCTGCCTAATTGTTGCTTATTATGCTTTATTGCTGCTCCGTGACATCCACAGGTGTTTTCAATACCTGATTGAAAACACTTGAATGAACCTCTGTTCTTCAGAGTGGTAGTCTTTAAGGGGTTGAATAATTGTGTCAATGAAGAATTCACAAAAGAAACATTTACTACTGTATTACAAAACCAATTGATGTCATTTTAGTTGCATATGGTTCTTTAAAAAGTCCTTGTAGGATTTCATTCTGAATACAATTACAAATGTACACTAAATTCCCTAAAACCCTTTACAGCATTGGGGGTTGAATAATTTTGAACACAACTGTATATATATATATGGAGACTTTTTTTACATCCGAATACAATAGCAGATATCGTGTAAGGGGTAGGATCCCCCTCTTCTAAGTGGTCCAACGACTGACTACTGAGCCACTCGTTCGCCTGATTAAACCTGCCGAATGAAAGCACCGAACATCAGGGCAACTCACAGACATTTCACAGCTGTTCGGTGTCTCTGAATAGATTAACCATTGCTTCTCTATGGGGATTTCACTGACGTCAAACATTCAGGTCTATTCAAAGAAAGGTGAAACTCAGGAGAATGACTGGAGAAGTGAAAATTCTAGGTCGAAATAGCCAAACCAGAAAAATTCTCCCATTTATCTCACTTTCCAAATCCGCTATTTGGTCTAGATTGTTCTCTTCTCCTTCCAGTTCTTCTGGTTTTCACCTTTCTCTGAATAACCCTAATTGTTTTGTATTGTAATGCTTTTTCACATTCCAAAAAAAATATACAGGGTTTTTCAAAGAGCTCCAAATTGTGGCCGAAAGGTAACCGAACAGTGAAATTCAGCATACGGTTACCTATCCTGGCCATTCGGCTATTCAGAGAGCAGGCAGTTCGCCAAATGTTGGTGAATTGCCTGCACATACGGTGCCTGTTCTTTGCCTGTTCGAGGGCAGTGAATCCACATAGAGAGGCAATGCTTCGTCTATTCAGAGAACAAAAACCAGCAGTGAAAAGTTGCCGAATTGCCCTGCTGTACCGTGTTTTCATTCAACAGGTTTATTCAGGCGAATCCCTTAGGCTTCAATGTTAAAAATATTCCCGTTTTAGTTCAATATCTAATAAACCGTTGATGATAATATTCTGCAGTAAAAAGTCTCTCTATTTATAGATTTTTTAGGATCTTTTAGACACTTCGGAATTTTTTGGTGAAAATAATTCTTCTGTTTTTTTTTTAAATCGTTTTTTCTTTTTTCTGTAACAGCCCTTTTTATTATCAATCATTGGATTTTATATGTAATTTTCACACATTTTCGTTCTGTAGTTTCTTTGCAAACAGCGTTTCACTTTTCAAACATTCAAGCGTACTGGTTTTTTTTTTCACTCCACTTGTCTGCGGTGTCGACTTTTTCCGGCGGCTGCTCTGCGCTGTGATCGGCTGCTGCTCAGGTTTCTCTGGTGTGTTCGGCAGGGTTAATCCAGATGTTTTTGCGTGTTTCGGTGTGCATTCGCCGGGTTTTGCGGTGAGTGTTCGGCGGCTTTGCGGCGCCTTTTCCCTGCACTACAACGGCCCTGTGGTGCTTGCTGAATACACTGCAGGTTGGCCGAAATGGGATCGCCAAATCGCACCGAATTGAAGAGAATGAAAAGTCACCGAACGTGCGGTGACTTTTCGATTCTCTTTGAATAACCCTGATAGAATTCACAAATGTACTGTAACATCAAAGAAAGGAGTGGTGGTGGTAACTCAGGCCACCTCTTAACGTTGTATCTCGTTTACTTTACTTTGAATACTTTACCGTCTGAAAATACATTCATAATGATCCTTAAACAGGTTGTTTTGCTTAGCAGTATCCAGTTGGTGGCGCTGGTCAACCAGCTTGGAAATGTAAGCACACCTGTGCATTACTGAAACCTCAATGGAATCTACACCTTTAGGCTAGGGTCAGACGAACGCATTTTTATGTTGTCTGTGAAAAAGTGCGTTCGAACGAATCGACGCATTTTTTCACAGAATACGTGATAGTGGTCATACTATGCGCATTTTCGTCCGTGATTTTGTACGGATCATCAATAAAACACTTCTTGCATCTGGACGTTATGTTGGCCGGACATTAGCAGCGTCTGATGTCTCCAATTCACGCACACACGCCGCTAGCGGACGCAGCGCACTCTGTACGTCAGTACCTGCGGTTTCACGTTCTCGAAAAAATGCGTTCATTTTCCACTTGCGTTGCGCAGCCGGACTTTTGTGCGACCGTACTTCGTATATTGGCCGTCATTGCCCGGCATCTGCTGCTAGTGCGGCCGTGATTAAGTGCGCCTGCACGCGCGTTCGCACTGCCTCAGTCTGACCCTAGCCTTATTCTCTTCAACACAGCAAATTATGTAAAAAAAGCCTCTAGAGGTTTTTCAAAGAATTTCGGTGCTCTTTTGATTCCCCGATTCTGCAGTGAATTCAGCATCCACCGCAAGGTCCCCGAAGCTGAAAATCCCCCGAATTGAAAATAAAAGCCACCGGAAAACATCGGATCCGATCCGATAACCCGCCGAACGTGTCTGAAAAAAGCCGACGATCCGCCGAACACAACGCCGACCAGTTGCAGGAAAAAAACAGACAAGCTGACAAACGGGGTAAAAAAATCAAAAAAAACGACTGCAACTTTTAAAATTTTAAGCGCTGTTTGCAAAAAAACTACTGGACAAAAATGTCTGTAATTAACATATAAGGTCCTATGAATAATAATAAAATGGTCTGTTACAGAAAAAAACTATATTTAAAGAGAAAAGACAGGAAAACAAATTACCAAAAAATCTTAAAAAAATAAAGAGACGTTTTACTGCAGATCAAAAGAATAAATGGTTTAATGGATATTGAATAAAAACAGGAGTATTGTTTACATTGAAGCCTATGAGGTTCACCTGAATAAACCTGCCGAATGAAACCACTGAACATCAGGGCATTTCTCTGACATTTCACTGCTGTCCGGTGTTCTCTGAATAGATTAACCATTGCTTCTCTATGGAGATTCCACTGCTGCCGAAGGTCACCCGTATTTCGCTGGCAATTCGCCAATATTTGGTTAATTGCCAGGTTTTGAACAGCCGAATGACCCCAAAATTGCACCGTACAGGGAAATTCAACATTCGGTGCAATTTCAGCGCCAGTTCGGCTCTCTTTGAATAACCTTGTATGTTGTTTTGAGTATATTTTTGTGCATTTGATGAACTTTAACTAAATTCTGATAAATTGCTCATTCTTGTCTGAGAATGATGACCAACGAGTTTTGGGTCTGACTGGTAATATAGAAAATACAACTAATCAGCAGAGGTCTAGTCCTAAAATAATAAGTACGGGAACTCTCCAATATTCCTGCTCTCCAATTAAACGGTGACATGTAACACTTACCCCCCAACCTCACACTGAAACTTGACATCAATGTTTACCTACAATGATAAGCTGGGTTTTAGGAAATTATTATGATAATTGTAATAAATATATTTCTTCAGAATTAATAATAAAACATGAGTGTGTTTGTGGGTGTTTGTATGCAGCTGTGAATGAGTGTTCCTGAGCCGCCCTCTAGCAACTTTCCCTAAACAGTGTGTGTATTTAGCTATGTATTTGTTTGTATCTCTGAGTTATGTATGGGCAGGGTCAGCCCCAGCCTCTGTGATGCTCCGAGCCATGGATGAAATGCTGCCCCCCCAAAAAAAGAATCATATGGCGTGTATCAGCGTATCACGGAGCCCCACAGCAATAAAACTTGCAATAATGTGCTGTGTGTATCAGCATATCACAGAGCCCCACAGCAATAAAACGTGCAATAATGTGCGGTGTGTATCTTCGTATCACAGAGCTCCACAGCAATAAAACTTGCAATAACGTGCGGTGTGTATCTTCGTATCACAGAGCTCCACAGCAATAAAACTTGCAATAACGTGCGGTGTGTATCTTCGTATCACAGAGCTCCACAGCAATAAAACTCACACGCATACACACCGCACATTACTGCGAGTTTTATTGCTGTGGTGAGGAGCTCTGTGATATGCTCATACACAGCGCACATTATTGTGAGTTTTATTGCTCTGGATTCTGTGACACAGTAATGTGCGGTATGTATAAGCATATCACAGAGCTCCACAGCCATAAAAAGATAGAAACGTTGCCCCCTCTCCTGCTCACCTTTTCTTTGCAGGGAGGGGGTTGAACTCTAATCCCTGGTGGTCCAGTGGCAGAAGGGGCGCCGGTCCAGTGATATTGCCCTGTAGTCTCTGTGGTCCGATGGCTGCGGGTTCTGCAAAGCGATCTGTATAGTAATATAAAAATAGGGCACAGCGCTGTCCCCTATTTTTGTATTATTATTTATCTTTCTTTCTTTGGGTGGCAGGACAGACCACCCTTAGGGGATCCCAGAAGCAACCCAATTGAATTGACTATTTCAGTGCCACGTCATCTGATATATCTTTTAAAGCGATCTGTATGCAGACCACGTCCCACACTGGAGTCTGGACTCGAGCGCCAGCAATCGCTGGTAACCTGTCACCTGACCGACGGCGCTCTCTAACACAGTCTTGAGTCCAGACTGCAGTGTAGGATGTGGTCTGCGTACAGATCACTTTGCAGAGCCTGCTGCCACCGGACCACCAGGGACATTGAGATCAAGGGTCCCGGCGGCTGTCCATGGGATGCAACCAACCGCCGGGACCCAAATTCTTGTCGCCGGCCTGTCCCGGATCAGCAAGGTGTCCACCTGGGTCCGGCCCAGCAGCAAAAATTTACCACGCCATGGAATTTACCTCTTGCAGCAGTTGTTCCAGCTGGCACCATGGTCGGGCCGGCCCTGTGTATGGGTATCCGTTTCGACTTTTCACATGTTAATGTTGGTAGTCCTTCTCAGTGACAGGCAGAACAAGTTCCAGAATGCAGTACATTGTGGTGTGTGTCTCTTAGGCATCACCTGAGCAACAGCAGACCCTGTGTGGCAATGTTCTGGTGAGAGTGTAATGAACACAGCCTGTGATTTTGTATGACTCCGCCTATCCCTGCGAGCCACATACAAGCTGTTATCCAAAAACTGGCGGAGTACCCCTCCCGAAACCTTTGCCTGGATCTGCCCCTGATACGCTACTTCCAACGCTACTGTAGTTTGGTTGATAATGTACAATCAGTTCACTGCAAAGTATGTTTTGCTTGTTTATTCTATACCTATGAATTCTACGTTTAGACAGTTGGGGCATGAACTCACATGGACACATCCAAAAGATGTCAATGGTTGGTGATCAAGTGAATATGGAAGGAAAGCAGTTGTACCAGATGTCTGGCTGTATGTCTGCAGCAGGTAACTGACCAACGATCTGAAATTTCAATATATTTATTTATCTATAATTTGCAAGTCCCTAGGAAATTCTAACTAAGACTTAGACCTTTAAAGAATATGCTTGTCACGTGTAGACTGCGGGTGGTGTAGCAGGTTGAGGTTGTGAGCCCAGGATGCAGTGATGGAGCAGATTCTGAATAACCAAGAGTGTTTATTGGAAACAAACACTGTAGCATGGAAACAGGCGAGGTATAGGCAAAAGAATCGTCAGGGTTCAGCAAGGGGTCTGGTACACGGGGAGTCTTAGATGGGGGGCAGAGGGGGAGCAGGATGGAGGGTACCGGTTTGTGAAGGCAATGAAAGTCCAGATAGGGAACAGAAGGTCCTTGGAGTCTTTGGCAGCGAAATCAATCGAATGGCGAGAGGTATCAGGGAACTCAGTTGAAACAGGAATGCAGTCACGAACTTCAATGTGGAAGTTCTGGGTAGGGGGCAGGACTCCCTTATATGCAGGGCTGATCAGGGATGATGAAGGGCAGGTGTGGATACAGGGCCAGGACGGTAGCATCAGGAAGATGAATTGTTCATGCAAGGGTCTTGGAATCTGCAAGGTAGCGTGAGTGACAGGGGCCAGAGCGTGGTGATCCTGACATTACTCCCCCCTTAAGAGCCGACCCCCGGACGGCTAAAGCCCGCTCGTGGGCTGGAAGATCCATGGTTTTCACAAACCCCCCATCCGTGGTCAAGGAAAAAAGTGGGGTTCTTCTTGGCGTCCGGTGTTCAGCAGGGTCAATCGCCATAACAGAAAATGTCGTCTGAACATGGGCACAGTGGGGCAGCGCCCTTGGCGAGGTGCGGAGGGGCAGCGCCCTTGGCGAGGTGTGGAGGGGCAGCGCCCTTGGCGAGGAGCGATGGGGCAGCGCCCTTGGCGAGGAGCGATGGGGCAGCGCCCTTGGCGAAGTGCGGAGGGGCAGCGCCCTTGGCGACCTCCTTGGCTCTGCACGGCTCTGCGGCGGCGACTTCCTTGGCACTGCACGGCTCTGCGGCGGCGTTGAGCGACTTGGCCTTACGGCGACGACGACGGCCCCGTGGCGATGACAGCTCAGAAGATCCCGCAGGTTGCAGGGCAGCGACGGCTGGAGAATCTGCGACGTGCAGGGCAGCGACGGCTGGAGAATCTGCGACGTGCAGGGCAGCGACGGCTGGAGAATCTGCGACGTGCAGGGCAGCGACGGCTGGAGAATCTGCGACGTGCAGGGCAGCGACGGCTGGAGAATCTGCGACGTGCAGGGCAGCGACGGCTGGAGAATCTGCGACGTGCAGGGCAGCGACGGCTGGAGAATCTGCGACGTGCAGGGCAGCGACGGCTGGAGAATCTGCGACGTGCAGGCAGCGACGGCTGGAGAATCTGCGACGTGCAGGGCAGCGACGGCTGAGAATCTGCGACGTGCAGGGCAGCGACGGCTGGAGAATCTGCGACGTGCAGGGCAGCGACGGCTGGAGAATCTGCGACGTGCAGGGCAGCGACGGCTGGAGAATCTGCGACGTGCAGGGCAGCGACGGCTGGAGAATCTGCGACGTGCAGGGCAGCGACGGCTGGAGAATCTGCGACGTGCAGCGGGGCAGCGACGGCTGGAGAATCTGCGACGTGCAGGGCAGCGACGGCTGGAGAATCTGCGACGTGCAGGGCAGCGACGGCTGGAGAATCTGCGACGTGCAGGGCAGCGACGGCTGGAGAATCTGCGACGTGCAGGGCAGCGGCGGCTGGAGAATCTGCGACGTGCAGGGCAGCGGCGGCTGGAGAATCTGCGACGTGCAGGGCAGCGGCGGCTGGAGAATCTGCGACGTGCAGGGCAGCGGCGGCTGGAGAATCTGCGACGTGCAGGGCAGCGGCGGCTGGAGAATCTGCGACGTGCAGGGCAGCGGCGGCTGGAGAATCTGCGACGTGCAGGGCAGCGGCGGCTGGAGAATCTGCGACGTGCAGGGCAGCGGCGGCTGGAGAATCTGCGACGTGCAGGGCAGCGGCGGCTGGAGAATCTGCGACGTGCAGGGCAGCAGCGGCTGGAGAATCTGCGATGTGCAGGGCAGCAGCGGCTGGAGAATCTGCGATGTGCAGGGCAGCAGCGGCTGGAGAATCTGCGATGTGCAGGGCAGCAGTCTGAGCCTGGACCTCGGTACAGCACGGCTCTTGAAGGGAGACAGCGGGAGAAAAACTAGATGTCAAAAAACGGGGAGGGGATGACTTGATCCTGCGAGTGTGGGCAACAGGAGACCGCACCTTAGCCATTAAGGAGGTCTTCCTGGGTACAAAAAAGTCACACGGAGGGGTAGCTGAGGTGACTGCCGGTGCGGAGATGGTGGCACCCAGGTATGCCCCACCTTGACTGGGTAGTCCTAGGCCGTACCACTCCTCTACTGAGGGCAGATAATCCTCATAGTCCACGGTCTCCCGGTCTGTCTCCAGAAGGTTATCAGACTTTGGGCATTTTTCCATCCAGCGTTCTGGGCTGGAGACATCCATGACTGGGTCAGAAGGTGGAACATAGGTGGGGGTCTGGAGGTCCTGAACTTGCGCACGTAGGAGGGCATAGCCAGTCTTGAAGTACTCCAGACTTTTGGCTAGGTCACGGACCTGATTGGCCAGGGTGGCGTCAACGGAGTTGACCACTGGGGATCCTGCAGGTTGCAGGGCAGCGACCTCTCGAGATCCTGTTGGATGCTTGGCAGCGACCTCAGGAGATCCTGCTGGATGCTTGGCAGCGACCTCAGGAGATCCTGCTGGATGCTTGGCAGCGACCTCAGGAGATCCTGCTGGATGCTTGGCAGCGACCTCAGGAGATCCTGCTGGATGCTTGGCAGCGACCTCAGGAGATCCTGCTGGATGCTTGGCAGCGACCTCAGGAGATCCTGCTGGATGCTTGGCAGCGACCTCAGGAGATCCTGCTGGATGCTTGGCAGCGACCTCAGGAGATCCTGCTGGATGCTTGGCAGCGACCTCAGGAGATCCTGCTGGATGCTTGGCAGCGACCTCAGGAGATCCTGCTGGATGCTTGGCAGCGACCTCAGGAGATCCTGCTGGATGCTTGGCAGCGACCTCAGGAGATCCTGCTGGATGCTTGGCAGCGACCTCCTGAGATTCTGCGGGTTGCAGGGCAGTAACTTTTGACTTTTGTTCAACCTCCAATTCCAGGAGGCATGGGTGCGTCTCCAGCTCTTGGGGTTTTGGCTTCACAGACAACCGAACGGTGGGTGTCATGGAGAAGAGGGCACCAATGAAGGCAGATCTCTGGCATGGTGCACTCGAGATGGTCTTAGTAGCTGGAGTTCTGAAGTTGGCCACTGCATGGCACAGATAGGTAGCCGGGCTTATGAAGGGGCAATTCTCGCTTGATTCCCCTTCAAGGTCTGATTCACCAGAGGAGCCACTGAAGGGATTGTAGTCTGTCTCCAGTAAATAGCGGGGTACAGTGGTACTGTGAATCATTCCGGCCGGGCGACAGACAGATCCTGCGACACCAACATACCCCTTATGCTGACCTGGGGGTCCCTGGGTGCGGCGTGCAGTCTGTCTGGGCAGGTCCAAACCAGCATCGGCGTCTTCCTCTTCTGACTCCGATTCATCAGAACGACGTGGTGAAGGTGGCACTGTGTGCCCAAGAGGAGCGGCTTCCCGAAGTCTCAGGGCCAGTTCGAAGACCTCCAGGTCCTCTTTACGAACGACAGTCCCATTTGAGCCATATGTACAGCATGGAGGTAGCGGGCTGGGTTCTGGGGTTCTGGCAACACCAACCATGAGGTGTTGGCTAGGCTCGATATCCATTGGTACGGCTGGCTCGGCGTCTATGGATTCCTGCTCCATGGGCACTTCAGGGTCCGACTCCGGTTCAGTGCACTCCATAGGGGTTTCCTGGTCTGACCCCTCAGAAGAAGCCTCCTGAGTAACCTGGTCTCTGCGTGCAGAGAATCTGATAGCTCTTGGCTCAGGTTTCCTGGAAGCAGGGGCACGCTTAGGTGCAGGAGGCTTGATTACCAGGCTTCTTCTGGAGTAGGCGGAAATAGGGGTTTTTCTTTGGGTGCTTGCTTTTTTTGCTTGATAGCGGATGAAGCCTTTTTCTGCAGGGCAGGCACCGACTTCCCCAACGAAGGCTTTATGGGCTTGTTAGTGGGTGCAGTTATTTTTGGCTGGGTGGGCACTGGTTTAACCATCAACCTTGTGGTTTTGACAGGTGCCGGCTTGGTACAAATAGGCTTTACAGGAGCATGGAAACATTTTGTACCTGGCTTAGGTGGGCGCATTGGGCAGGCCGAGATCTGATGCAAGGGGTCCCCGCAGTAGAAGCAGAGGTCTAGCGCCCTCCTCCTTGCCTTTTCTTCTGGGGTCAGTGGTCCTCTGGCTCCCTCTGTAGCAGGAACGCGCACCTTAGTTGAGTGCCCCTTGGGTTTTGCTGCGTGTAATCAAGCAGAGAGTCCAGATACTGCTGGGTCTTTAGAAAGGCATCTTTTAAATGTTCCACCATGGTGTATATCACTGCGGGCTCACAGGGTCTTGACTTCCACATTCTGTCACGTGTAGACTGCGGGTGGTGTAGCAGGTTGAGGTTGTGAGCCCAGGATGCAGCAGATTCTGAATAACCAAGAGTGTTTATTGGAAACAAACACTGTAGCATGGAAACAGGCGAGGTATAGGCAAAAGAATCGTCAGGGTTCAGCAAGGGGTCTGGTACACGGGGAGTCTTAGATGGGGGGCAGAGGGGGAGCAGGATGGAGGGTACCGGTTTGTGAAGGCAATGAAAGTCCAGATAGGGAACAGAAGGTCCTTGGAGTCTTCGGCAGCGAAATCAATCGAATGGCGAGAGGTATCAGGGAACTCAGTTGAAACAGGAATGCAGTCACGAACTTCAATGTGGAAGTTCTGGGTAGGGGGCAGGACTCCCTTATATGCAGGGCTGATCAGGGATGATGAAGGGCAGGTGTGGATACAGGGCCAGGACGGTAGCATCAGGAAGATGAATTGTTCATGCAAGGGTCTTGGAATCTGCAGGGTAGCGTGAGTGACAGGGGCCAGAGCGTGGTGATCCTGACAATGCTGCTGTATAAATAATTATATTTCTGAATATTTGCTTACACAATTATTATCGTATATACATACAACTTCGAAGCATATTCACTGGTAATCAGTTTTATAACAAATGTTCTTTTACCTCCTTTATTAGAAATACGTCAGAGGCAAGAGATGATACTGAGAAATCAAATGTCGGCAGTAAATCCACAGGTTGTTATGTCAGTACAACAGAGGATGCCATTTATACCTTCACAGTTTGAACCTCGTTTGCTGGAAAGGTGTGCATGTATATTAAAATGGCTCTATATGTTTTTAAAGATACCTGAAGGTCTTACAGAACTAACACTATCAAGGTTATTCACTAACCACCATAGTTTATTTTTGTTGCATCTACGTTAAACTTTGGTAGTTCCCTAAAGGGAAATTAAAACAGTGGCAGGAGAAGCTTCATCAATGAAGCTTCTCGTGCCACTCATGCGATCCACAATGTTTATTGCAGGCTACGATGGTTACTGAATAACCCTTTACATTTGTTTTAACATCTTGAATGCATCCCATACAAAAGGAAACAATCCCCTAAATGGGCTAATTGGGAAGGTCCTTAATTCTCTCATGGTGGCCAGTGGCCCAGCGTACTTTTGCCCAGTTTTCCTGATGGCCTCCTAGGCTTAGCAAATGTAAACTGTATTAAAATGGACACTACCATTCGTGTGTGACTAGCATTTATAGGCAACAGCTGACATTCAAGGTCCTATGATATCCCTTCAATATACTCAATGTGATTGCAGGCGCTGTATTCAGTAATTATTAACTGCACGCCAGATGGATAAACACACTTCTTTCAATTTTCACTTGTTTACTTATCACTGAATTAACCTGTAACCTCGTGCCCAGCTCTCAGCCCAAGAGCATGTCTGCTACAGTTTTCAGGGATTTTATCAGTGTCCACCATTCATTTTAAACCATTCGGTCTTCAGAATAAGATGAGCTACTAATACTACATAGCGTGATTAATTCTTGCTTGGACACCAATATTTACTTGAGTTACATAGAGCATTGGAGATGCACTTACTGTGCCTCCAATTTTTTGGACCATTACCATGTGTTCCAGATAGCTCTCCTGATGCGTCAAGATTCAAATCTTGTCATGGGTGCACCAGTATAGCCAACACTATACCAGCTCCAGGAAGAAGCCCACCACAACTGATTCTTACAGAGTCGCAGTGACACATAAACTGGGTCCTCTGCCTTGTAATCCTTAAAGTACTACATTTTTGATTTACTGAGGCGAAGTGATGTGGTCACTGGAACACGAAAAGATCAATCCTATATCATAACTCTTAAATACCTTTTGTTCTTTTAATAATGATCCCTTACAGTAATTGTGGTGATATAAGAACACAGTCCTGTGCGTGACTCTCACTATCCTGGGCGGCAGTGTACAGTGTTAGTATTCAGCCCCACTTGCTACAAAGAAAATAACAAAATACCCCAAAAATTGTGATCTGTGAATTAAATCCCTTATAGCCAGACTAGAAAAAAACATGCAGGGTTATTCAAAGACAGCCGAATTGCCTCAAATTGCTCCCAACAGTGAATTTCCCCGTACGGTGTGATTTCGGAGCCATTCGGCCATTCAAAAAGTAGGCAGTTTGCCAAATATTGGCGAATTGCCAGAGAAATATGGTGCTGTTCGTCGGCAGTGAAACAATGGTTAATCTATTCAGAGAACACCAAACAGCAGAGAAATGTCAGTGAAATGCTCTGATTTTCGGTGGTTTCATTCGGCAGGTTTAATCAGGTGTACAAATGGTGTACGGCTTGAAGGAGAAAAGTTACCAGGAAAGGCTTAATGATCTTAACATGTACAGCTTGGAAAAAAGACGAGACAGAGGTGATATGATAGAAACATTTAAATACGTAAAGGGAATCCACAAGGTAGAGGAAGGGAGTATATTTAAACGGAAACAAAGTAGCAAAACAAGAGGACATAGTCTTAGATTAGAGGGGCAAAGGTTTAAAAGTAACATCAGAAAGCATTATTTTACTGAGAGGGTGGTGGATACATGGAACAGTCTTCCAGCAGAAGTGGTAGAGGCCAAAACAGTGATTGAATTTAAGCAAGCATGGGATAGGCATAAGGCTATCCTAAACAAAAGATAAATCCAGGTAAAGTATCCATCTAATTGGGCAGACTAGATGGGCCGAAAGGTTCTTATCTGCCGACATTTTTCTATGTATCTATGTTTCTATCACATAGGTTTCAATGTAAAAAATATTCTAATTTTTATTATTTATTAAACCGTTTATTCTTTTAATCTGCAGCAGAAAGTGTCTTTATTTATTTTTTAGGATTCTATAGGCATTTTTCGGGATTTTTTTCATAAATTTGTTTATGGTTTTTTTCTAAATGTGTTTAACCCCTTCGCTGCGGAGGACGCGCTCAGCGCGTCCACCCGCAGGTAGCGTTCCTTGCGGAGGAGGCGCTGAGCGCGTCCTTCCTTTGGGGCCAGCGATCGGCCGGGTTCCGGCCGATCGCTGTGCTCCCCGGTGCGGGCTGACATCCTCGATGTCAGCCCAGCACCCGGAACCGCCGCCGGCCTAATTAGATGTCATCGAGGCGGCGCGATGACATCTAATTCAGGCGCCCCCCGCATGTGCGGAGGAGGCGCCTGAAAGGGAGGGGGGGAGGACCTCTCTCCCTCCCGATCGCCGGCGTGCAGGGGGTTAATCCAGGCACCGTTTGGAAAGGCACAGCCTGCCCTTCCTAACGGTACCTGGAATTAACCCCATGGGGGCTGGATCACGAATCGGCGCCGAAAAGCACTGGTTCGTGATCCTTTCCCGGAGCTGGCCGACATCCAAGCTTCCGGGAATGCCCCCTGAGGACTGGCGTCATCGTGCATAGCATGATGACGCCAGTCCTGGAGTTAACCCCTAACTGCCACCAATGGTGGAGATAGGGGGTTCCAATGAACCCCCTATCTCCCGATCCGTGGCAGCTAGGGGTTAAAGTTTGGTACTGTTGGATCGGCCAGAGCATGGCCGTTCCAACAATACCAAACACGACTGAAAAAAGTTTTAAAAAAATAAAAATTAAAAATAAAATGTAAAAAAAAATAAACAAGTTTTTTTTCTTTTTTTTTGGTTTGTTAATGCAGCAATATTGTTCCCATTTCAATTATAATGTGAACAATGATGCTGCACTAACGATTTTTGTATGCGGTGCGTTTGTTAAAAACCGTGTAATTTTCCCCAAAAACCAAAATGTAACGAGACCCCATCTCTAATTTTTTTAACAAGCGCACCCCATACAAAATATAACCGCAATTGCTCGCATGTTAAAATGTGAAAAAAAAACACTTTACACGTTGTAAATTATTGAAAATTCATATTTTATTGCATTTTTTGTTATAATATACAGACAGGACATGACGTATACATATAATAATGACATATTATGAATCTGCCGAGTCTGACGGAAAGAACGATATATAATATGTCTGGGTCATATACTAAAATAAGCCTTCAAAACGCGTTTAAACATGATGAGCAAAACCGGTAAAAATGACCTCAGCACAGGGGCGGGAAATGCCTCAGCAGCGAAAGGGTTAAAGATGTGCTCTTGTCAGGATTTGAACCTGTATTGCCACAGTCTCTCTCCCATGGTTATAGAGCAGTGATGTTACCTCTACTCCACCCAGCCGGCACTTTTAGCTGGATTCACACCTAAGCGTTTTTAATACGCGCGTTTAACGCGCGCTTTTCACGGGCATTTTCCTTGCGTTTCACGAGCGTTTTTGCAAATTCGAAACGCGCGTTGTACGCGCGTTTTTTGATTGACTACGGAGGTGTCCAATAGAAAATTTACTGTCTTAATTACGGAGGCGACCAATGAAAAAGACTTCCTGTGCAGGAACCAGATTTGCAGAATGGAGATCTGCCCAAGACGCACCATTGCAACAATCGCAGCTTTCCAATATCTGCGCTTGAGGAGAAGGAGGCAGGCGATGGCCAGGTGACGCTACTGGGTGCATCCGACCATTGCAGACCGACAACGAGGTCAGGTCTGGGGGTTGTTTGCAACTCTGCGTGCACACGAGGAGAAGTTTATGCAATACACCCGTATGTCCATAAAGAGGTTAGTACATGTACCCTGCTTTTATTGTTGTTGTGTCCCATATGATGGCACCATCAGAGATTTGATTTGGGAAACAGGCGGGATAGCAAGATAGAAAATAAAGCTAGCATCAAATTAACCTGTGTAAGATGGTATGTTGTTGTGACGACATGGCCCATAAGCACCGTTTCATTGCTATTAATTCCCCC
This sequence comes from Leptobrachium leishanense, assembly GCA_009667805.1. Classification (NCBI taxonomy): domain Eukaryota; kingdom Metazoa; phylum Chordata; class Amphibia; order Anura; family Megophryidae; genus Leptobrachium; species Leptobrachium leishanense. The sequence goes on from CM019066.1 coordinate 122,508,642, forward strand.
TTTTTTTTCTTTTTTTTTGACAATAGTTTTGATGAGCTGCTGGACTTGATGTCCCCCACCTTGCAACGGCAGGACACCTTCATGCGTGAGAGCATTGCACCGGTGGAAAGATTGCTGATTACGTTGCGGTAAGTCAACTAACGTCACTACACACATAATACAGTGCGATGTGCTGTCGGGGTTATGCAAAGAGAATCAAGCCGTCACTGCATGTTTGGTTACTTTTCATCCAATACGGAGCAGATCGGCGATTCCTTACACCTACCCTGCGGTGGTTTCAGCAAGTGCCACAGGGCCGATGTAGTGCAGGGAAAAGCCGCCGCAGACCTGCTGAACACTCACCCCATAACCCGGCAATTGCTTGCCCAAACCCTGCAAAAACATCTGGATTAACCCCGCCGAACACACCGGAGAAACCCGAGCACGAGTCGATCAGAACGCAGAGCAGCCGTCGGTCAATAAAATAAATAAAGAGACTTTTTACTGTTGCTTTAAACAAAGAACGGTTTATTCTAGAAATATGTATAAAAAAAGGTAAATATTCTCCTGAATAACTAGACCAATTAAACCACATAATGGCAGGGCAGTTCGACAACTATTGGCTAACCAAACAAAAAATAGCCAACGGGCAAGGCATTTTCCTTCCTCAGCAAGGTAAAAAATATAGGAAAAATGAAAAAGGTGCCTAGGGATACAGAGATTTCCTATAGATTTTGATAGTGATGCTCGTCACCCTGCATCTCCTCCCTCCTTCCACAGCTGGGTGTGGGATATCTGAGAGGGGGCTGTGTGTGTGAGTACCATGTTTCAGGGGGGTGGTGCATGGGTGTTTGTGGGTAGTAGGTGGTAGGTGGAGGAGTGTGTGTGTGTGTGCAGGTGTGTGGTATGTAGAGGTGTTTGTGTTGTAGCTAGTGTATGTTGTTGTTGGGAGGAGCGTTCTTCAGGTGGAAGGAAGGAGTCGATGGCACGTGTGACGGCATCATGTGCCTCTGTCTGTTGACTCCTTTTCATTTTGTCCTCCAAGCTGAGGAGGAAATGGGCCTCACAGGACATTTTTTGGACATTATGCGCCAGGTCCTCCATAATGTTGATTAGTCTGTCCTCCTCACGCTGGTTCCTCTGTCTACGGCCCCTTAAAATTGTACGTCTCCGTACAGGAAGTGTCATGGCTGGTCTGGCAGATCTTGGGACAGATGTCGTTGGTGCCTCTGTCTCTGTTTGTGACAGTGACGGTGAGGGTTGGGTTTCCGACATGTCAATTGAGGTGCATGGCTGTGGATCTTGGGTGGCCGTGTCCTCCTCCTCATTGTTGTCCTCCTGCCTCTCCCAGCTGCTGTCAGTGCTGTCAATAGCAAATAATACATTAGTGGGTGCATTATATTATTATTTACATGTTCTGTAAAACAATATCCACGACCCTCATAAACATTGTTATTGGTTTGACTTACCTACGCATTTCCACGCATGGGATAAGAAATTCCAGCTGGTCAGCATGCATATAGCACGATGGCGCACTGGCAGCCGCTCCACTGCGGTATTCCTTCTCTTTACGCCTGTGGCAGATGAAAGCATCCTTGATGCTTTTCCATTTCTGTTTCATGTTATTGACTGTTGAAACAAAATGTAAGCATGAACTAATTTTTTTATCATAAATTTCATAGGTATTTAGCAACCGGACAGTCGTTGGTCAGTCTGCACTATGCCTTCATGATTGGAAAATCAACAGCTAGCATCATCATTCGGGAAACATGCTGTGCCCTATGGGATATCCTTCATGATGTCGTTATAAAGAAACCCAACAAAGAGGAGTGGATAGCGATTGCAGACGTTTTTGCCAAGACATGCAATTTTCCAAATTGTTTGGGAGCGCTGGATGGGAAACATATACGGATAATTAAGCCGAAGGGTAGTGGTAACCGGTTTTTCAATTATAAAAAATATTTTTCTTTTGTCCTGTTTGCAGTATCCGATGCAAATTACTGCTTCACGTACATAGACATCGGATCCTACGGGAGCAGCTCGGACGCGGCAGTATTTGCCCATTCTGAATTTGGGCAAATGCTGCAGCGGGATGAACTAGACCTTCCAGCGAACACCACGCTGCCTGGCACCGCTGATCCTATGCCTTTTGTCTTTGTGGGAGACGAGGCGTTTGCTCTCACTGAGCATTTGATGAGGCCCTACTCGAACCGTGGACTCAGTGTGGAGAAGAGGGTGTTCAACTACAGACTGACCCGAGCACGCAGGGTGGTGGAATGTGCCTTTGGGATCCTCAGCAATAAGTGCCACGTGGCGCATTCTACACTGTCCTATAAATTTAAAGTTGGAGAATGCCATCTCGGTGGTGAAGGCAGTTTGTGTACTGCACAATTTCGTCCGTTGCAGAGATGGGTTCAGTTTCGAGGACTCTTTAGCCCATTGTATGGAGAGTACGGATCTGACATGGTGGCTCTGTCCGCAACAACTTTGCAGCATATTTCATGTCACCAGAGGGTGAGCTGTCTTGGCAGTTGCAAGCCATCAATAATGAATAAATATAACAACTTTTTATCCAAAAAAATACCCTGTTTCTTCGTTTAAAAAGTTGATGTTTTGATTAATAAAATTTGTTTGTATATAACGGATTTCAGACCTTTTTGTATTTTTTTTTTAAAAAAAAAAACATACACGCTGCATGCTTCTCCGGTTTTTATAGCCATGACCACAGCAGCTGTCATGGGTATTTATTACCCTAGGCCACACATGGGTATTCATTGCCCCTAGGTCACACATGGGTATTTATTACCCCAGGCCACACATGGGTATTCATTGCCCCTAGGTCACACATGGGTATTTATTGCCCCTAGGTCACACATGGGTATTTATTGCCCCTAGGTCACACATGGGTATTCATTGCCCCTAGGCCACATATGGGTATTTATTGCCCCTAGGTCACACATGGTTATTCATTGCCCCTAGGCCACACATGGGTATTTATTGCCCCTAGGTCACACATGGGTATTCATTGCCCCTAGTCCACACATGGGTATTTATTGCCCCTAGGTCACACATGGGTATTCATTGCCCCTAGGCCACACATGGGTATTTATTGCCCCAGGTCACACATGGGTATTTATTGCCCCTAGGTCACACATGGGTATTCATTGCTCCTAGGTCACACATGGGTATTCATTGCCCCTAGGCCACATATGGGTATTTATTGCCCCTAGGTCACACATGGGTATTTATTGCCCCTAGGCCACACATGGGTATTCATTGCCCCTAGGTCACACATGGGTATTTATTGCCCCAGGTAACACATGGATATTCATTGCCCCTAGGCCACATATGGGTATTTATTGCCCCTAGGTCACACATGGATATTCATTGCCCCTAGGCCACACATGAGTATTTATTGCCCCTAGGTCACACATGGGTATTCATTGCCCCTAGGCCACACATGGGTATTTATTGCCCCTAGGTCACACAGGTTCTCGGTTGCTGCAGGTCTTCCAATCTGCCCACAACTTCTCCCCGACCTCCTGCCATACTCGCAGCCTTGCTGTTCTGTTTTTGTAGTCACTTCTCCTCTGGTCATAGATGCATGGTTTCCCATGCACCAGACGGATAAACACCTCGGTGTCGCCCAGGCCTACGCCAGCTCCAGCTCCAGCATCCATCTTCACAGCGGCGGCTGAATTCCCCAGGGGTGTGGTCTTTTCCTGCCATGTGCCTGGCATGTGCAGAACGTACACTGGTCGAAAACGCACGTTTTTGATTTGGAATCACGTCAAACTCTATGGCCGCGAACGTGCAGATAACTGCCCCAAAGAAGCTTCCGCACTTCTTTGGACGTAGGACGTTTAGCAGCGCGTTCATGCGCGCTGTGAAACGGCCAGGTGTGACATGCCCACATAGGAAATCATGGGATTTCATTGTTTAAGCGTTTTACACCGCGCAGGAGCGAAGGGGGCCTTAGTGTTGTTGCTGATTTTTTCCTTATGTGATCAGGGATTTTAGGCCGTGTTTGCTGAGGTATTGGGCAACAGGATGTTAGACCACTTTATTTTCCACCTCCATCTCTTATATTGTGCATAAAAATTGTCTATTGTATGTTGGAGTTTTTCAAACTCATCGCTTCATTTCCCACAAATCACACTAACGTCAGTTTTTCTTTCTTTTATTTGTATTTCTTAATAAAATGTATGAAAAGGGTCAAATACTTATTTCACTCATTAAAATGCAAATCAATTTATAACTTTTTTTGAAATGCGTTTTTCTGGATTTTTTGTTGTTATTCCATCTCTCGCTGTTAAAATAAACCTACCATTAAAATGATAGACTGATCATTTCTTTGTCAGTGGGAAAACGTACTAAATCATCAGGAGATCAAATCGTTTTTTGCCCTCACTGTAGCTCCTCAATATTTGTGGTTTGTCTTTAGATTTTGTCAACGCATTAGTGCTTGTTAAGTTTTCACATAAAGAGGTTTGCCTTGATGTTGACAGATGAACTTATACTTCAATTGCAATTGGAATAAAGTAAAAATCTGTTTTTGTTTAGTATGGGTGAATGGGATTTAATGCAAAGATGACTTTTTTCGGAATGTTGATATAAGACTTTGAGAGCAAAAAAAAGTGTTTAAAGGATGGTTAAAGAAAAGACGGAAATAGGAAATATGGGACATCTAGGACATTCATAAGGAAGAGGAGAGAAGGAATTGCCACCATAGACAACATGAGTTGATACAGTGATTGTTTTGCTAAGTTAACACTGCTGCCTTTTTTTATTAGAGATATGCTGCCATCAACCGATCTAATACTCCCAAATGATTCTAGACAAGTGCATATGGCGTCAGTTCCGGCACATACAGGACTAGTAGCAAACAGAGCATTTTCAGGCACAGGTAATGCAATTACAACAAAATCATAGATTTTCCTCTTACATTGTTTGATTTTCTTGTTTGTTGTGTTGTTGATTTTACATTTAGAAGATTTCAGTGTATATTTTGCACTAAAGTCATTTTGACGGATGAGTCAAGATTCTTGTACAACCTAGACAATTGCCAGTTGCTTTCTGAGGGGAAGCTGGGCATCTTCTCTCATTAGGAGGAACCAACAGTTAGTACTAGACAGTAAAGAGTTAAATTGTAGCAGATTTGAGCATTTTCACAACCTCATTGTCCACTCAGCATCCATTCTCCCTCATTGCTCTTTGTATTTTGTGCACTTACTGCACCCACTGTCCCACACCCCTATTTTGATCATCTGCTCCCTCTACTCTAAACCAATCTTTTCTCTGCACCCACTGCCAATGAACCAGTGATCCACCTAACTATGCAATATTAACCACACTTCACCCGTACTGTATCATTGTTCTTCCATCCTTGGGCACCAACTCCCTACCTACATGAAAGTACCATCTGCTCTGGACCCACGCTCCCACACACTGCACCCAGGGCCGGATTAACATAGGGGCAGACGGAGCAGCCGCTCCAGGCCCCTTTTTCAAAATAGGCCCACGGCAGCCCAGCCAAGAGGAGCCACTGGCCAGCTTGCCGCCCTGCCATACCCACACTGCAAGACGCCGGTGCAATGACGTCAGTGCGCCAGAAGGGGTTTAAGATTGGGGCCTGACTTTTACATTTTATGTCTATAAAAAGGCCCACCCACCAAAATACTGATACTCTTTTTTTTTTTTTTTACATATTGTTCTTTATTAAGAAATTGTAAAGACATACATAGTCAATATCAACAGTGTATAATAGTGCAGTAAATAAATGAAAAGCTTAATACATTGCGGAGAACGTGGCATTTGCTATGAATACAGAGTCGGTGGGCTTGTACGGGGGACACCTGTCCATGGTCGGGAGGTGTAGGCTTCATATTAGTAGGTTTGGCTTCGGGAAGGGAGAAGTGGGGGGAGGGAACTCAGCGGGGAATATACGGGGAATGAGGTGGGTTCAATGAGGTCGGGGGACAGTCCTGCCTACCCACCCGGGGCAGGCAGTTGTTTATCCAATAATGCCAGGAGCGGTAATGTTCAGCAGTTTTACCTAGAGATAAGGCGACCCTTTCTTCCGCCGATCGAATATTTTCCACCTCACGTAACCAAGCAGAATACTGATACTCTTAATCCGGCCCTGATTGCACCTTCAAAACACACTGGTCCCTCCTACTGTAGCCCCGTTCTCTCACTATCCATTTACTGTACAGCTCTACCCAGTCTACTGCAACCCATTCTTCACTCATTACGAACCCTAACTGCTCCACTCTACCTTCTTTTTTGAAACCACTCCTTCCATCAATGTAAATAGTAAACCTGAGCTACAATGTATTGATCTGTTTTCAATCTTAAATGTTACGTAGCCACTGCCAGTGATTGAAGTAATAATTCAAATCTCACTGTAAACAAGTAAATTAACAACGAAAGTTGCTCTTGTTTACAGCCTGGTAAAAAATATATATATATATATTTTTGCATTTCCCGTAAAATCTGTAGTTTACTTTTAATTATTTAACAGAATTTTTTTTATTATTATTTTGATCCATATAACAAAAAATAAACAAATCCTGGCAGAATTCGATCCTGATGAAAAAAGTCTGTAGGAAGTAAAATATATATATATATATATATATATACTTTATTTGCTGTGGCACCAACAAACATAACAATGAGATTAGCCTTGATGCCTTCAGGAATGGAGACAGTCCCCTGGAGCTCCCACTGGAATGCTTTGAAGACGTGAATACCCAGGAGAAGGGAGGTTTGGTTACACAAGCATGCTATATACTTTTTTTCACCAGTAGTGACATGTGTCCAGATTAGTTTGTTACCTGAAAGTACAGGAGTGCAGTGTGGGGGACCGTGACAGTGATTTTCCAGTGAACTGACGTGGGGACTTGGCATATACCTATCTTCCTACCATGGAGCATGATGGCGACTGGAGCATGGAGTCTTCCTTTTTTTTAAATTGATTTCTTTCCATGGCAGTAATTTTAATTTCCACTTCCAGGGTACAGCTACCTACAATCAGAACCACTAGACTTTATGGCCAGGAGGCAGGAGCATTTGCAGAAACAAAATATGAACAGGTAAGAGCTAGCTGAATGTATTATTTAGGGAACGATGCACAAAAAGGCTGAGCCGTAGCGTTAATGCATTTCTCAACTATTAAAGCCAAATTGCACTTGTTGCAGCTTGGCCTTAACCCTTTCAGAATCAAGTTGTTTTCTATGAAACCACTGCCAGAACCCAGGGGATTTATGGAAAAAAAAATCTTGATACGTACATTGAAATTGTGCTTCAAATATGGTTTCAGATATCAAAAGCACAGTTTCAAATGCATGCGTTATTTGACAGGAAAATGGTGACATCTGCTGGCCAAATTGCACAATTACATCTCCATGCAATACTCCTTGTGATCTGAATTTTTTTCTTAAGGACGAAAAAAGGAATCCAAGCTCTTTGAACTGTTTTGATCCCTTGGGTATCATGCTCAATGTGCTAAAACTTTGGGGGGAAATTCTAGAGGACATTTGTAAATAAATTTTGCCTGCAAAAAAACAAAATTCCTTTGCATTGCGCCAGTATTAGACAACATTGGTTATAATCAATATCGGGGCACACACAGGTACCTTACAGATGGAGGATACTCAATCTTGGCATTGAAGAGATTAAGTGAATAGATGTGTAAATATAAAATCTTTTTATTGAAATTCAAGTTGACATTTCAAACCATTGAGGTGAAAACTCATTGAGAGGTATGTAGGCATTCCAGCTGCAATTTCCACCAGCAATGGATATTAATGGTAAGCAACTAGAAATATAGTCATGAATGGGTTATAATGTTACCTTTACTTGTTATATTTGTTTGTATTGTCAGGATGGAGATGGAAATGAATGCCATATATCAATCCCGAGACATGGAAAAAGTGCATAGGAAGGGATTTATGGAAATGGAGTCACCTTTTCTCTATCATGGGGTTACCAATCCTTTGTCATTCAGAGGAAGACAAATGATTCCTGATGGACATCTCCATCCTGATGTACTCGTCTACCGCAATGCCGTAGAGAGCATCCATGGGAATACAATGCTGAAGACCACCAGTCCTTATCCCACCATAAACAACCTCCAAAGAGAGAGAGTCCGCAGACCTGGCAGAAGGACCAGTAACCCTAAAACTGCAGACGGTGCAATGTGTTCTTCCAGAATTCAGACAGACAGTAAGCTGAATGCCTCGCTGGTGACTGCTGAAGATGATAAAAAAGAGGAAGATAAAGAGATATTTGTTAACTGTGACCAAGGAAAGGCTACTGCAGAACTGCCTTTAGAAAAGAATTCTGTCGAACGCCATGAAAACCAAGACAAAAATAACCGCAATACCATGACCAACGAGAAGAGCAGTAGCTGCAATGGGTCTGACAAGGAACTAAGCCATACTAGTGCAGCATTTGAAGATAGATATCTCTACCAGCCTCCAGTCCATCTCTCAGCTGCGTCATACAGTTTCCCAGTGACGATTGACTCCCCTATGATTCCAGGTATGTTTTCGCAAGTTTATTCTTAATAGAATTTACTCATGGGATATAAGATTCAAAATGATTCATACATATCAGTAGCCAAACTGCTCAAACACACAACACATAAACATCATTTAACCTGTTACCGCCATGGGGCTTACTATGTCGTCCCCATGGTGGATGGGACTGAACACCACAGGGTGGCATAACATGCCCTGCTGACATCTGTGGGTCCCAACAGGTCCGCCCACCAGAGCTGTCCTCCTGCTGTCAATGACATGCACGCGGCTGCGTAGGTGGGCCGGAGTAGGGGCCCACCCCCGCAGTCGAAGTGGGGCATACTAGTACGCCCCGCCGGCGTTAACACCCCCATCGGTAAGGGGTTAAGATTACATTTCTTTATCCTTGGCAGCAATAAATATTGGAAATACTGTAAACACATAGAAAAATAGAAACCATTGTCATAAGTCTCCTGCAAACACTGCTGCAGCTTCCTCTGCAGTTTATTTCTCGTTCCTGTCTTTTTTCACTGCTAACTTGATTTAAATAACAAGACACAACAACTACTGCTAAATGAAACATTAGCAAACAATAGAGATGTGTGTTTCGTTTCATTCCGAATCAAAATTCGGACAAAACTTTTCCGATTCGTATTTCGGAAGTGCTTACCAAAATAGAAATCAGTTCCGTCTTATACGGAACGAAAACGAATAGTTTCGGACCGAAACAGAACGAAAACTAAACGGTATTAAACAAATTGATTTCGGTTTTACGGATCAATTCGTTATAACATTTCACTTAAACTTGTCGCTGTGTCCCTGTCCACTGGCCGTGGTGCTGAATCTGTTGTATTCAGCACCACAGGCCATGGACAGCACCATGGTGCCGATCAGTGCGATTCTACGGCAGTGAAATTCCCCATAGAGAAGTAATAGTTAATCTATTCAGGGAACGCTGAACAGCACCGAAATGCCCTGATTTTCGGTGGTTCACGTGACAGCTTTAAACAGGCGAATCCCATAGGTTTCAATGAAAAAATATTCCCCGTTTCTATTAAATATTTATTCAACTGTTTATTCTTTTCACTTGCTGCAAAAAGTCTCTTTATTTTTTATGATTTCTATTGCAATTTTTAGATTCCTAATGTATTTTAAAACAAGTTTTTTGTTTTCATTGTCGAAAGTGTTTTTTTTTTCCTTCATTCTGGCTGCATTTGGCGGGGGCTGTCTATGGTACTGAAACCTATTCAGCACCATGGATAGTAGCTCCGCGGGGCTCCATAGCTCCATAGCTCCATAGCTCATAGGGAATTAGGTATCTTTCTTCCTTTTTTTTTTTCACCCTAATCTAAGTAATTCATCTGTTTCACATTCCGAAATAACTAATAAGAACATATGAAATAACTAATAAAAACGAAATACGAATTGATCCGAAAAACATATTACCAAATCGATCCGATATATGAATTACGATCGTCCAAATTAATGAATCAATCCGAAATACGAATCACGGTAACATAACAAATGCACCAAACGAATTGAAAAATCGAATAAATCGATCTGAAACAAATTTTTTTCATTGTGCATATGTCTAGCAAACACAGATAATGGCTCAAAATTTCAAGTCCCAAACTACTAGCCAGGCCTTAAGAGTTACTCGCCACTAGTTGCCCCACCTAACCCCTATCCTGCCCTGCCTGCGTCTGCATTCCCACTCGCCCTCATGTAATTTCCACTCACGAAATGCGAGCAGGCGAGTGGAAATTTTGAAGCCTGACATAGATGATATATTTGTAGTAGTTGTTGTTACAAATATGAACATAATATTCTAATATTAAACTCATTACACAGCAACTCAAGGAGCATGTATGTCAGGTGGGGGGGGGTACTGTACAATATGGATTGGCTATGCAATATAAACAAGATCATAGTGAATGGTGAAATTCGCAGAGACCAAGGGCATTATTACAAAGCTGGTGCTCAACCAGAGCTGTTATTTATTTATTTTTTCTTATTAAAATTTTTTATTTTGTAAAGAAATAAAGGTCACAAATTGACCGTCATAGTCAGCCACGCAGGGCCAGATAGTATACTCTCATAAGAAATATAGATAACATAAAAAGGGGGGGGGACCGCATAAAGAGTCAGCAAAAATGTTGGAAGAAGAGAGGGGTTTGTAGCAAAATTCGTCAAAAATATTTCGGCGAGATAAAAAAAAAAAAAAAAAAGGGAATGTCTCAGATCTATCCCCAGCCAGGGAATATCAGCAAGATAAAAGAAAGAGTTGTGTCGAAAGCGTCTCTGAATTAAGGAGGGGGGATAAATGCAAAAGGTGGATTAATATAGTGACGAACGACAAAAGTCCTCCATAAACGTAAGATAAAAGTCACAAATGCCCAACTGGGGCGTCTCTGCCAACGGAGAAAGGGAATAAGGGGATAACAAACAGTTGGGGGGGGATTCATCAAACCGATTATGAGCTGCCGGACTCTCAAGCATCAGGGGCGAAGGTGGAAGACAGCAGGCACTCAGCCTGGATCCAGAGAGGGTGAAGCCGAAGCACCAACCACTACGGTCTCCAGACCTCTGGGAATTCCCAGGGAGGCAAAAACCGGCCACACTTCATCCGGGGTGCCAAAAATATACGGCACATTGTCGAGTGTACAGAGCAGGGTGCCAGCTGCTCCCCATCTGTATCGAACCCCCCTAGCCCGAAGACAAGTTGCCACCTCCCGGAACCTCCGGCGCGCCGCCAGCGTCAGGAAGGGCAGATCATTATACAGAGACACCACGGAGGATTCAAAGGCAATAAGAACCATCGCCGAAGGCAGCGACATCAGCTTTAGTTTCATGGGTATCTCCCGCGCCACCGCAATAATATCTCGCGGCGCCGTCTCCGGAGCTGCTGCCGATTTCCGGACACATATAGCCATGCCAAAAGTCTCTGGAGCGTTAGGAGGGAGTTTCAGTAGGTGAACACACGAAGATCTGCACAAGGAAGTTTTTCTTGTCTCTTATATTCCATGTGGGATGAGTCTCCCGTGACAACAAGGTGTGGGTTACCTTTCAAGTGGAGAATTTAAATACCCATATGCGTTGATCCACTCAGAGCCAGTGTTCGGGCTCTAGACTTGTGAGTGAAATTGTACACCGCAGTCCCCCTTTTAAAAAATCTGTTAAACAGTCTGCACTATTATATTGTTTGCTTTCTTTTGTATGACCCATGTGGATAATATGAACTAAGAGAACTACCAGATATCCATAAGCGACCTTCATCGCGCCACCAGATACGTATCACCTTACAGTTTCAGTAGGTGGCCTGCCAAGCGGTTGGTATATGCCAACGTCGCCTCAGGCTGCACGGACTCCGGGACCCCCCGAATACGGATGTTACGCCGGCGGTGTCGGGCGTCCAACGACTCCACCGTACGCAACAAAGTCTCCACCTGTAGCTGAAGAGATTCCACCTTACAGGCAAGCTGAGTTTGCGTGGTCTCTACAGTCGTTGTTCGTGCTTGAATGTCTACTATATGCTTCTGTACCAGGGTCACCTCAGCTTTAACCCCCGCCACGTCAGCACTCCACATTGCCCGCATGTCATTCATCATTCTTTTGATGTCGCCTTTAGTCGCAAGCTGAACGTCTTCCCCTGGTGTAGTTGTTAGAAAGGCGGACGAGGCTGTCTGGACGGCTGCAGCATCGGGAGAAACAGAGAGTGCTGCCCGTCGGCGGGCCGCCTTAGCTGCCCTTTTCGCAGAGGCCTTCCTGGCCTTCCTGTCCTGGAACGAAGTCGCCGAGGAGGGCAGGTCGGCCTCATCACCGCTCCCTCTCGACCAGGTGAAGCCATCCTCGTCAGAGGAACCATATCCCGGAGGCAGGGCGGGGGAAGGGAGACCCGCGACGAACAGCCGCCCACCACCTAAGGAGTCGCGGATGTCGCGTTGGCCTGGGTTCGGCACGGAGTCATCCCGCTTCACATTCTTCTTACCCATCCGTACGATAGTCGGGACCAGGGTATGCCTCCTTGCAGCTGGCGTGGCAGCAACAAATCGCAGTATCTCCTCAGGCTCCCAAAATGGCCGCCCTTGCTAGGCCGTCGTCTCCGTTCCGGGAGTCTCCCGAGCTCACAAAATCACCTCTCGACTCAGCGCCAGGTCCCCCGTGTCTCCTGTGGGTCAGCAAGCCCTGATGCACCAGGCTGGCAACAAAAATCGAAAAAAATAGGTGCTAAATATCAGTCTCTGTGGCGGAGCTCCGTGAAAAAGCGACCTCTCATGTCCAAGTCTAGCTCCGCCCCCCCAACCAGAGCGGTTATAAACTTACCAGAGCCATTAAAGTCTATGGAGTTGTTAAGTTTACAACAGCTCTGGTTAAGTTAGCACCATCTTTGTAATACTGCCCCAAATGTTTCCAACTTCAAATTTATTGAGTTTAAATACTTTAGCTCAATGTTTACAATTCACCACAAATTCCGTGCATAGCTGTAAACTCTGCTGTTTCAGAATGATGTGATATTTACAGATATTCTATTGTCTCTTTATGTTGTTCTAAAAGAAGCACACAGTATGTTTCTTAATAGAGAAGACATTCCGGCACTTCAGGATATTCGGAAATGGACATCTCAGGATGTATATAATTTTATAAGCAACCTGCCAGGTTGTTCAAGCTATGCACAGGTAAGTCCTATAGACATGAATGAGCTGCAGCTCCGTTCCAGAGGGAATGATGAATATTTTTATGTAGAAATGATCCATTTTGTATTCGTACAGTGTGCAGGATCACGCTATGTGAATTCAGTAGCTGTGGCTGTGATCCGTAGAGGGTAGAATTCTGATTTGCAGTCCAGCCATGCACCAAATGCATCTGCAGCCTTTCCTCATCCGTAACTGCAAGTCGTTGCCGGGTCTGGCATCGTCAATCAGCTGACAGAGAGCAGTTTATGAAATTATACATTTAGAGCTATTTAAGGCAACACATATGTTTTATTGCTGATAAAAAAAGTTATTTTTTCATGTGGTATCAGATGCGGCTGTATAATTGGGCAGATAAATACAAACAATAAAACAAAAGCATCACTATGGAATGTTTGTTGAATGTCAGTATTCAAGGGCATTCAAGGGCATGTTAACATTGTCCCCAAATTTACTACTACATTCACATACTCCTTTATATATCAAGACACCATAGGTGTGGGAGGAGTGGGAAGAAGGCACAGCAACAGGATTGAAAAAGATTGGGCAGAGGTATTTCGGGCGAAAGAAAAAAGTGTGTGACCACTCCCGTTTAAATAAATGAATCGAAACGTATCTGCTGGCTTCAATAAACAGCAATGTCCCCCCAATGCTGGTAGGATAATTATGAAAAAAAGGTGAAGAAAGAATTACACAGGCATAGTGCAGACCGCAGATACACAAATTTAAATTTTGAGCCCCCGCTAGAATAGCACTCACAAGATGTAAGATCGAATCAGGCATATAACGGGTTCTTTTTACTCTCTCCTGGTTAGGATAGATTGCCTCCTGCAGTCCCACCGTCTGGAACACCACCAAAGAAATCCTTCGGATTAGGTCACCGATCGGTAGTGCAGGATTCGAGCTTGAAAAATAAATTGCAAGCCAGGGGCTTTTCCAAAGAAAAATTTATTAAAACAACATAAAATAAATTATAAAAGGTTGGAACACAATCCAACGCTGGATCCCTGATGAAGTCTTTCTTGTATTAAAGACGAAACGCGTTGGATTGTGTTCCAACCTTTTATAATTTATTTTATGTTGTTTTAATAAATTTTTCTTTGGAAAAGCCCCTGGCTTGCAATTTATTTTTCAAGCTCGAATCCTGCATTACCGATCGGTGACCTAATCTGAAGGATTTCTTTGGTGGTGTTCCAGACGGTGGGACTGCAGGAGGCAATCTATCCTAACCAGGAGAGGGTAAAAAGAACCTGTTATATGCCTGATTCGATCTTCCATCTTGTGAGTGCTATTCTAGCGGGGGCTCAAAATTTAAATTTGTGTATCTGCGGTCTGCACTATGCCTGTGTAATTCTTTCTTGCAGATCTACTTCACCTTTTTACAGAGGTATATTGGGGCATGAAGATGAGAAAGGGACCCACCATGATGCGCTATTCCTGACCAATGTAGCCCATAATCCAGTGACCCCATAGGCCCACACGCACATAGACTTTCATACACCCTAGGCCAGCTATGAAGTGAATGCCATGCTACAGTCATCCCAGACAACTAGGACTAATTTATACACTGTATAAACATCAGAGGATCCTGTACTCGATGTCTTTGCTCACTCTAATGCTCCAATGCAGTGGTTCCCAACCGCGGTCCTCAAGTACCCCCAACAGGGCAGGTTTTCCAGATATCTGAAGCGCAGCACAGGTGATATGATTTGCTGCTTAGTGATTGCAGGATTCAGTCTGCATTTCCCCAAGGTGATCTGCAATACCTGGCCTGTTGGGGGTACTTGAGGACCACGGTAGGGAACCACTGCTCTAATGCAAACATCAGCCAGCTCATTGCATTGCATTCCAGGTGAGGATGCTTTGACTGCACTACTTGTATCCTAGATGAGTAGATGACTCCCAGGGTGTATTCAATCTTCCCCACACAGGAAAGAAGTTTCCATTAGACCCAGAATCACTTACACAACTCCTTTTCTAGTTTATGGGATTTTGTGTCCATGTGAACTGGCAAATGTCAGCAACATGGTGTATGACCTCAGACAATGTTAGACCTTATGGTCTAATCTATGTAGAAAAATGCAAAGAAACCAAACAAAATAAGAAAACCTGAAGCAAAGTAACAATCACAGAGCTTTTTCAGAAGGAGGATACTATAAGCAAAACCAATTAAGAGAAAGATTAATTATTTAACAGACAACTCAGAGCAAGAATAAGTTAAAGTTGGGGTGCATCAGCTTCCTCTTTTCAGGTTCTCCATACTGCTGGGCTGTGGTTACCACACCTTCATTCAGATGCTCGGATGCCAGTATGAAGCGATGCAATCATGACCACGAAAGAGGATATAAGCTAAAAATGTATTAAGATAAGAACAAATAAACCATAAAATCAAATAGGGTTACATCCAACGCGTTTCTTCCTTATGGACTTTATCTTGATCCTTGATAAAGTTCATAAGGACTCTCGCAAAAGGCAAGATCCTGCCGGTCATGTGACCTGGCAGGAGAAGCCTCAATGGAGTCCTATGGTCTCCATGGAGCAGATGCTGGGGACCGCGCATTGGCACTGCCCCCAGAATCTGAAAGCCTTGTGGCCGCTATAGGGCAGGCTGCTTTACTCAGTGCCTGCCCTATAATTTGCTGGTGAATCCGGGACGCAAAGGCGATATTAGGGATCGCTAGTTTTTCCCCTTAGCATCCCATATTTAGCTAAATGTACGCAATATTGCCCTTTGTATTCTGATGAAGGTCCTATTCAGATTGAAACCTCAACCTATAACAATAAAATTTATAATATAATACTTTAAGGAAGTCCCTGATGACGAGTGTGGTGTGTGATGCAATGAGCCACAGCCACACCTGGAGGACTGTTTCGGGGCTTATTATGCCCTCATCAGCAGGAGATAGGCCATGACTCATTACTATTTGATGCTAAACACGTAGGGCAAATCAATACTCATTTACGTTATGTAGATATGAAAAATATGTATTTATTAAAAGAATTTAGAACTTGTGCCAAGTTGCTTTATGTCATGAGATGGGTCATCAAATTGGTGTCACCACTGTAATTGGCCCTTATTAAAAGTATAAGATGATAATAAACCACAACAGACCCTTTGACAGTAGCATATTTAGTTAATTATATCAATAACTGCATAACACTGTAACTATACAGCTGTATACAGACCCTGACATAAAACGCAGTCCTAATATCAATAATTACATATAGGCTTAAAATTAATAACTGATTAAATGGAAATCATTCACAGGTGAAGAACAACGACATACACCGGATTGTTTAGAGAAAGGTGAAACTCTGGAGAACTTTTAGAGAGGTGAAAATTCTAGGTCAAAATAGCCGATTTGGAAAGTGGGAGAATTATTCTGGTTTGGCTATTTTGACCTAGAATTTTCACTTCTCCAAAAGTTCTCCAGAGTTTCACCTTTAGCCCTGAAAGAGTGTTTTCTCTAAGCCGAAAATATTTTCTGCTGTCGTGTTCTTTTCTTCACTGCTAGAATGTGACAAGTGCATTTGTCTTATGGCCAGACAAAACATGTCGTTGGGACGCTGGCCAATGTTGCTGCTGCATAAAAAGATTGTTCAGAAGAACTGGAAACAAAGGATCACCATGAAATATCAAGAACTGGAGTACAGGATATAGAAAACTAAAGGCACACTACCGCTAACATAAGCTGTAATTAGATTACTTGTGCATTACAAACAAATCCACATTATATAACACACGCTGCTGTTTCTTTGTTTGGAGTAATTGCATGTAAAAAGGAAAAATAAAGTTAGGTTTTTATCTCCTGTTTCCAATTTGTGGATTTTCCCATGTTGCAACATTTACCAAAATCTGTGCAAAAGTTTCACTTTACAGCTGTAGTATACGATAAAACAGTATTGAAGAAGCAATGGGGTGAAGGTGGGAACGTTTAGACAAAGCTACAGGGGTTCTATTGTGTTATGTATGTTACTCGATGTAAGAGATGGCAGCTTAATGAGGTACGACAGGGAGCTTCAAGGGACACTACCACTTAAATAACCTGTAACTAGATTACTTGTGCATTACAAGTAAAACCACCTTATAAAACACATGCTGCTGGGTTTTTTCTTTGAAGTAATTGCATGTAGAAAGGAAAAATAAAATTAGATTTGTTTTATCTCCCTACCATTTTGTTGATTTTTTTTTTTTTGTTTCCAATGAGGCAACATTTACCAAAGGTTTTTCTTTACTTCTTTGGCATATCTAATCTACAGTATTAAACACTTAATGAGGTGGAGGATGGAATGTGATGATAAAGCAGCAGAGGGTATATTGTGTTCTTCATCTAATCTACCCCCGGTGATATCCTTTGAATACATCCCACACAAAATAATGATTTGAGTCTGTGATCGACACATAGAACCCATTATATGACCATTGCCACACAGTGAAGAGCAAGTTATGTACAGATACAGTGTGGGGGGCAGTTTACAACACAAAATATCACATAACGGACAGGGGCGGACTGACAACTAATGGGGCCCGCTTGTTCCGCACCCACATGAGGCCACACCCATAAATAACCCATCCTCTACAACCCAACACCCACTGACCACATGTACATTATTGTGCTAAAGAATTTATTTCTGAAATCCTAAAAATAACCTTTTTGAAAATCCACTTGGGCCCAGCAGCGAATTGTGCCCCCCTCCATACTTACAGATGGCCACCGCACAGCTGCAGCAGCCATCACCCACTCATTGCAGCTAAGGCTGCACCTGTTAAATTCTAGATTTCCATTATAATTACCATAAACCTTTTTCAAGTTTCTTCTTATATATCAAAAAATCGAAGTAAGGTGCTGCGCGACTCTGATCAGAGGAGACGATAGACACAACCACACCGAGATATGGCAGATTATCATCTGATCAGTCCGTGGTCTGTCAGGTCCGTTTATTATGTCAACATCCAATAGAAATGTTCGTTATATATAAAAACTTCCTGCAGTGTTCACTCCCAACATAGGAATGTGATACAACAACCAATCAGAGCAGATACATTTCTACATCATGTAACAAAGATTTCGCGGGCATTTCTAAGTTAACACAGGATATCTATTTCCATCACCCCGCTGACTAGCCTCGAGAGGAAACTAAATTGAACAGACACCGTGCTGGAACAAGGAGGGGGGGATTTCACACTAATGCAAAAATTAAAAAACTACCTATCATATTAAAATACCTTTCAGCACCCTGGCACAGAAAGTCCCTGTGGAAAATGTGGGAAACTGCCGATAACTTTAAAAGATACTGTACAATCCTGACACACTGCACATTACAAAGCTCCACAGAAATAAAACTCCCTGTAATGTGCAGAGTGTATGAGCGTATTAGAGAGCTGCACAGCAAAAAAACTGACAGTAATGTACAGAGTGTATGAGCGCATCACAGAGCTCCACAGCAATAAAACCCACAGTAATGTGCAGCTCACACATGGATATATATTGCCCCCAGCAGCTCACACATGGATATATATTGCCGCCAGCAGCTCAAACATGGATATATATTGCCCCCAGTAGCTCAATCATGGATATATATTGCCCCCAGTAGCTCAAACATGGATATAAATTGCCCCCAGCAGCTCAAACATGGATATAAATTGCACCCAGTAGCTCAAACATGGATATGAATTTCCCCCAGCAGCTCAAACATGGATATGAATTGCCCTGCCCCCCCCCCCCCGTTGCTCACCGGCTCTGTCGGGACGCGGGTCGGTAGGGGCCCGGTTTGGGAAGACACATTGGGCCCCCACCAGTTTCCTTCTGATCATAGAAATTAACAGGCAGCCAGCGGCGCACTCTGAAAATGCCGCGGTGGCGCCTGTAGCGTGCCTGCATCCCAGTCTAACACTGGAGCAGGCACGATGCACTGGCGCCGCCCCTCACAGTGCGCCCACTGAAGTCAGTGGGGTGACTTCTGCTTCATTTTCTGTTTTATGTACATATTGAAGTGTTTGTCTCTCTAGATTCAGACTCAATCCTCAAATCTCCTCCAAAAACACAATGCAACAGGTTACTAAAAATGGTATAAAAAAATTGATATTGGTTCATGATTTCTAAAACAATGTCTCTGCAAATTTTTTAAGTGCTCTGAGAAACTTACTATTTTGTAACTTATTTAGGTTTTTAAAGACCATGATATTGATGGAGTAACATTACCATTACTGACAGAGGACCATCTCTTGGATACGATGGGCTTAAAGCTTGGACCAGCACTCAAAATTCGCTCTCAGGTATTGGTTCTGTTGTGTGTTAGATTTGTGCACTATTTCCTAAAAGTAATATACCCACATGGGAAACCCTAGGCTTCTGAGCAAATTGACATGTATTATCCTCAGGGCCACCATACAATATCTGGATGTGTTTCTGATATGTCGGGATTGTAACGGAGTAAAGATGGAGCCTGATCAAATTGTACACTTCCAATAAACAGTCAGGCCTATTCAAAGAAAGGTGAAACTCAGAAGAATGACTGGAGAAGTGAACATTCTAGGTCAAAATAGCCAAACCAGAAAAATTCTCCCATTTATCTCACTTTCCAAATCGGCTATTTGGTCTAGATTTTTCTCTTCTCCTGCCAGTTCTCCTGGTTTTCACCTTTCTTTGAATAGACCTGAGTGTATTGTATTGAAGAGAAAGTTGAATTCTGCAGGTTAGAATAAAGAAAACTACAAATTGTAACTGTTACACAGCTAAATATATCTCATTGTGATAAGGTTTGAAAAGGGAAGCCTGAAGTGACCTTGCTTAAACCGGATCTGTAGTCGGTACATTAACTAACTATGGGCTTGATTTCATTTGGCTTCATCGCTGAAAAAATTGAATTTTTTCAATTGCAATTTGACCATGTTTCAGTTCCAGAGATTTAAATATAGGCATAGCCGATTTCGATTCCCAGCAAAAATTCTGCTCAAGTATCACGGTTACACTTTTTGGCTTCATTGAGTAAATTCAAATTTATCATAGGCCAATTATTTTTTTTAAAATCAAGTGCTCAAATATGTTTATAAATGTTTTTTCAGGCAGGAAACACCACTCTGAAATCATTAACTGGGTTATTCAAAGAGGGACTAAATTGAAACTGAATTGCAACGAACAGTGCAATTTTGTGGCAATTTGGCTATTCAGAATGCTAGCAATTCGCCAAATATTGACGAAATACAGTACAGATCGCTACAATTTGGCGACCTTCGTGGCAGTGAAAATCCCCATAGAGGAGTAGTGGATAATCTATTCAGAGAACGCCGAACAGCAGTGAAAAGTTGGTGAAATGCCCAGACTTTGGTGCTTTCGTTCGACAGGTTTAAACAGGCAAATCCTGTAGGTTTCAATGTAAAACAATTCCCCATTTTACAAAAATTTTATTCAATCGTTTATTCTTTTCATTTGCAGCAAAAAATCTTTTAATTAATTACATTTTTATAATTTTGTAGTCAGGTTTCTGGATTTTATCGGCAAAATGTTTGATTCCGATTTTTTTTTATGAATTGTTTTAAAAAATTTTATAACAGACGTTTTTACTGTTATTCTTATAGGACCTTATTGTTAATATTATAGGAGCTTATATATTATTTACATGCATTAGTTTTGTTGAAACACCTTTTAAAAATTGCTGGGTTTTTTTTTACCCCTTTTCGGCGGCATTTGGCGGCTTATCGGAGGCGTTCGACGGTCTGTTTCGGTGCTCTTTGAATAGCCCCTTAAGAAAACTCTCACTTTTATATTAGTGTTGATGTATCAATAAAAACCTAACCCTTAGGCTAGGGTCAGACGAGCGCAGTGCGAACGCGCGTGCAGGCGCACTTAATCACGGCCGTAGTAGCAGCAAATGCCGGGCAATGACGGCCAATATACGAAGTACGGTCGCACAAAAGTCCGGCTGCGCAACGCAAGTGGAAAACGAACGCATTTTGTCGAGAACGTAAAACCTCTAGTACGGTTGTACAGAGTGCGCTGCGTCCGCTAGAGGCGTGTGTGCGTGAATTGGAGACGTCAGACACTGCTAATGTCCGGCCAACATAACGGGCAGATGCACAAAGTGTTTTATTGATGATCCGTACAAAATCACGGATGCAAATGCGCATCGTATGACCGCTATCGCGTACTCCGGGAAAAAATACGTCCATTCGTTCGAACGCACTTTTTCACAGACAAAGCGAAAATGCGTTCGTCTGACCCTAGCCTAAAAATAACCCTGACCCGAAAAGTCCTGAACACCTGGGGTTACTTTTATGGTTAGCGTTATTAACAGGTATTAATTAGATACCAATTCCAATCAATACGTTTTTTTCCAGGCTTATTACTGGCCCATATATTATCAATATGGGACCATTTAAGGAGAGCCCTATGGCCTCTATATTTTACTTGCTTTGGAAAACTTGTTTATTTGTTTTGTAGTAATAACTGCAGATAGCGTGTGACGAAACGGCCGCCCCAATGTTTATTTGCAGTTATTTTGCTTGCATTTCATTGTCGCTGTATATAGCAGGGGTGTGGAAATTTAAAAAAAATCTACTTGTCCAATGGACTAAGTAGTAGTCCAATCTACTTGTCCCTCAGGATGATCAACTTGTCCTGATAATTTCCCAGCTCATGGATATATGCCCCAGCTCATGGATACTGCCCCAGCTCATGGATATATGCCCCAGCTCATGGATATATGCCCCAGCTCATGGATATACTGCCCCAGCTCATGGATATTGCCCCAGCTCATGGATATTGCCCCAGCTCATGGATATATGCCTACTGTTCATGGATATTGCCCCAGCTCATGGATATTGCTCCAGCTCATGGATATACTGCCCCAGCTCATGGATATATGCCCCAGCTCATGGATATACTGTCCCAGCTCATGGATATACTGCCCCAGCTCATGGATATACTGCCCCAGCTCATGGATATACTGCCCCAGTTCATGGATATATGCCCCAGCTCATGGATATACTGCCCCAGCTCATGGATATTGCCCCAGCTCATGGATATACTGCCCCAGCTCATGGATATTGCCCCAGCTCATGGATATTGCCCCAGCTCATGGATATACTGCCCCAGCTCATGGATATTGCCCCAGCTCATGGATATATGCCCCAGCTCATGGATATTGCCACCCCACTCTCATGGATATTGCCCCCCAGCTCAGACCCCAGACCAGACATGGGGCGGCTGTTTGAATGCTCTATCGGCATTCGGACAGCCGCCCCTGGAGCTCTCAGCCGCATACTTACCTACCCGAGCGGCGCCGACGAAGTCTTCGCGCCTGCGCTCTTTGAAGGACCCCCAGCCGCGTTCACGTGGGACTCCCGCGTGATCGCGGCTGGGTCCTTCAACGTGCGGAAGCACGGAGACTTTGTCACCGCTGCTCAGGAAGGTAAGTATGCGACTGATAGAGCATTCAAACAGCCGCCCAAGCCCCTCGGATGCCGGCAAGCCGGCTCAATGCCGGCTTCCGGTATCGGGGGTGTCCCTGTAACTAGTCCGGCGGGCTTCTAGCACGCCGGACTGCATCTAAAAAAAAACTACTCGCCCGGCGCCCAGATCTTCATGTGCGGGGCGTCGGGCGATACAATTCCCACACCCCTGATATAGGGTAGAGTGTTTGTTCTGTGTGCCCTATTACCTGATGTCTGTGTTATAGTAATGTTCCCTTATGTGTTTATTGTAGAGTATTGTTTCTGTGTACCTTTGTCTCTGTGTAGTGTAAATCTCTGTATTAGCTGTCCTCTGTCTTTATATTGTACTCCTCTGTGGTTCCCCCCCTCTCTGTATATTGTATACTCCCTGCTGTAAGAAGATTCCTTTAAGATGAGAATGTATGTGTAAACAATCCATTGTGTTGGATGGCTCTTTCTATTGTTCGCTGACTGGAGACTCTTGATCTAATCTGTAATGTATTCTGTAAGGGAGCTGGTTGTGTCTCAACTGTTACCTGTGTGTATTTGTGAAAAATAAAGCATTCTCCATTTGGATTTTGAACCAGCAACAACTCCACAGCATACGTGACGTCTATTCTGTGTGTTTGTATGACTATCTCCTGCGTTCAGTGGAAAGGGGGCGTCCAGACGGAGGGTACCGAGCGTGAGGGTACCTCGATCCGTAACATAGCGTTTCACAAATACAAAAACGGGAAGACCATCATCTTTTTAACATTTACATTTAAATATCAAAACAAATGACAGGCGGTCTAGTGTGCTGAAGCAAGGGAGAGAAATACTGTATAATGTAATGAAACGACTCATGAACCCCCTTTGACACCACTAATTCAGAGAATTCCCACCATTATTCCCCAAAGACAAAAAGAAAACAAATCCCTCTGATCTGTAAATTGTCAAATTGTGTCAGTTTCCTGACCATGTGTTTAATTAAAATTCCAGATTGTGTTTTTTCTTTTTAAATATGAAGAAACACTCAAAAGGTGCACTTGATGTACAGCTCCCCATACAATTTACATACAGGTACATAGCTATTCCAGCCTCCCTAAAATAAACTCCTAAATTTCGAAAAACTAGCTAAATTTAAGACTACGCTTGAGTTGTAGTATAGGTTTCCAATAAATCAATGATTTTCTAGTATAAACCATACAATTAATAATTGTAGCACATTTTCTGCCAGAATATAAAGTCCTGTTTATAGTTTAGGTTCTCTCTTGCTTTCGCTACATATTACAGTTACAAGTTTTTATAAAGCGCTAACAAGTTCTGTAGCGCTGTACAATGGGAGGCAAAATAACAAATATACATACAGGTTCAACACACACAGAACAGTAGGAGAGAGGACCCTGCTCTAGAAAATAAATCCATCTGTGACATAACGCTGGGCTTGTCCCCCACAAAGACCAGGGGTGCTATAGCTTGGCAGCCAGGAGGTGACAACAGAATAAGGTTTCGCAGACACTGCTGCCTTCCTGCCTGTGCTCTGCACGCTAGGTTCACCTTCCTCACCTGGGGTTACTAGACATGTGCATTCGTTTTAGTACTAAAACGATTTAGTCCGAATTTTGGGATAATTTAGTTTTAGTATGACTCAAGAGAAACGAAACTGCTCAGTACAAAAAACGAAAGAAACTAAAATAAAATGCACTACATTTTAGTTTCAGTCCTTTTTGTGATATTACATTGAATGAAGGAGACCAGCAATGAAGATCGCAACATCCGAAGTTCTGCACCCTCCACATGCCAATGCAGTAGGATGTTCTATACAGAGAGTGGCATTAATTAATGCAGGAGTATGTTCTATACATTTATACAGAGAGGGGTATTAATGCAGGAGGATGTTATATACATTATACAGAGAAAGGTATAAATTGAGGAGAATGTTCTATACAGAGAGGGACATTAATGCAGGAGGATGTTATCTACATTATACAAAGAGGGGTATTAATTAATGCAGGAGGATGTTCTAAACATTATACAGAGAGGAGCCTTTTCTTTAAATCCAGTGGCTGTGAGCGCTGAGATCGGCTGCTTGTTACATTATCTCTAAATACAATGTATCAGGCTCAGTTGTTACAGTAACTGACTGTAACAGCGCTCAGAGTTTCAGTAAAACAAGGAAATAATATTGTTCTAACCTCTTATATATAAAAATATTATTTACTAGTTTTACAGAAACTCTGAGCGCTGTGATGAGCAGCAGTCAGTTATTGTAACAGCTTTGCCTGATATGGGGCAGTATTACAATGTTGGTGCTAACTTAACCAGAGCTGTTGTAAACTGAAAACCTCCATAGGCTATAATGGCTCTGGGAAGGTTACAACAGCTCTGGTTAAGTTAGCACCAACTATGTAATATGGCCCACATTGTGCTATGAGTGAGAGATACTGTAACGAGCAGCGATCTCAGTCCTCTGAGGAGCCACTACAATAGTAATTATATCCACTGGTTTTCGGATGAACGAAATTAGTTTTCATACTAAAGAACTGAAAACGAATTTCTTTAGCAACTAAATAAATTGCATTTTAGGACTAATCCATTAGTTCAAAACGAAATTTTGTGCTGTGCACATGTCTAGGGGTTACCACTCTACTCGCTGAGAGTTACCCCCACCTGCTTCACCCTTATAAGTGACAAGATACCCCTAGACCCAGACACAAATGGTTCCCAAAAATACTGGATAGAACTGGTAATCCCAATCACACGAGTCACCAAACAACCAGCATCAGAAAGCTATTAAATAGGGGTTTAACCCCTTCACTGCTGACAATGTGTGGGGCACGTCGTCATTGACTCCTGCTATATGTGGAGGACGTGCAATGCCGGGAGATCACCTGAAAGGGGGGGGAGATCCTTTTGGAGCCGTCTCCCTCCCGATCGGGAGGGTTTTCATCCAAAAACCAGGCACCGCTTTGAAGGGTGTCTGCCCTTTAAAGCGGTGCCTGGTTTTTAACCCTATAATTGCCAGATCATGATCGGCGCGTCGCTTGGCCGCTGATCGTAATCTAGCTCCGGTGGGGGCCGCCATCTTGGATGGCGGCTCCACCTCTGGGTTCCCCCTCGGCTCCTGATGTGTCATGCATAGCACGATGATGTCAGATAGCTGGGGAAACCCTAGCTGCCCGGGGATTTCCCAAGGAAATCCCCTGGTGGAGATATCGGGGTTCTCCGGAAACGTGGCAGCTAGGGGGTCATGCATGGTGTCATTCGAAAGGCCTGAGCATGGCATTTCGAATGATACCAAACATGACCATGTTCAAAGTAAAACAAAATTAATTTTTGTTTTACAATTTTTTTAAAAATAATAAAAAAAAATAGTAAAAAATCAAACCATGTTTTTTTTGTGTGTTGTTTTTATTAATGCAGCAATATTGATCACATTTCAATTATAAAGTGAACAATGATGTTGCACTAATGATTTTTTTCTATGGGGTGCGGTTGCAAAAAAATCACGTAATATCCCCCAAAAAATGTAACGAGTCCCCATTTCTAATTTTTAGACAAGCGCACCCCATAGAATATATAACCGCAAACGCTCATGTGAAAAAAAAAACACTTAATGCACTGTAAAAGATTGAAAATTCTAATTTTATTGCATTTTTGTTATAATATATAGGCAGGACATGATGTATAATGTATATCAATTATATATTATGAATCTGCGGAGTCTGCCGGAAAGAACGATATATAAGATGTCTGGGTCATGTAATAAAACGTGGCTTCTAAACGCGTTTAAACATGATGAGCAAAAGCGGTAAAAATGAGCTCAGCACACAGGCGTGAAATGGCTCAGCAGCGAAAGGGTTAATACATAAAAAGACAGTGCACGAAAAGGGATTAATAGTACAGACAGATAAATAAAAGGGAAAATAAACACAATAGCTAACTCATTGTCTCTGCATTTAAAGTTCTGGTTCCAGTAGACATGGAATAGGAGGAGCAGAAATCAGAGTTCAGTCCACATGCGCTTAGATGTTAATTCCTGTGGATCCTCTCACTTTTTTTTTTTTTTTCTACTATTACATAGAATAGAAGTCAAATTCAGTCTTGAATACCAGTCTCTTTTTTAATACGTTTTCCTATCCCTGCATGAATTTCACATGATTTCTGTAAAACATTCTGTGTGGTTTCTTATTTTAGGAAAAATAGATCACAGAGCCAGATTGATGTCCTGTTTTAGTTGGGTGTGTAAATGATGAGTTCTCTCTTCCTTGGTTTGGACGCAGTACAAATTTCATGGATTTCCTCATAATTTCCTACTTACTGGTCACATCAATGTAACTCGTCATCAATTTTCCTTCAGTTGCCACCAATGCAGGAGAATGTAGTCTGCTCAATGTTTCCATGCAGTGGTTTTATTACATTAGTCATGAGCAACATATAAATATCTTATGAAAAATGCCATAGATGCTGCCGAACTACTAACAAAAAAACAGAGCTTTAAGATTTACATTTTTCGACAGTTCTGTAACATTAGAGGAATTATTCATAATCTGATCTAACACTCTTGTTATAAAATATACAGTATATGAGAACTGGTTTCAGTAGGTAGGACCCACCGGGCCCAGAGGTGCCGTGACGTGGCAGGTGGGCTTACACTTTAATGGCCATTCCAGTAAACCTAAACACCTCTGATGTGTTTTGTTTCACATGGAGCTGCAGTGGTGAGCGCAAATGACAACCTTTTTTCTTGTTATGTTTTATACATGAAGCAGGATGGATACTTCTGGTCCACACAGCCGCCCTAATAGATTATAGGCGTGAAAGGTTATTTTCTGCATATATGTATATTTAGTTGTATCCCCAGCTAGGTCATCATTGCAGCTGCCCCTTTCCGTGTTTTCTTTTTAATCCCAAAGTGGAATTGTTCCAGGTGAGGGTATAAATATAAACCCACCAGTTTGCCTCTTGGCTGATAAGCAGCAAGAGGATATGTGGCTGCTTAGAAAAGCAGCTCTTGGTTTCATTTGGTAGGACCCACCTGACCCAAAGGTACCGTGACATGGCAGGTGGGCTTACACTTTAATGGCCATTCAAGTAAACTAAAACCTCTGACTGTGGTTTGTTTCGCATGGAGCTACGGTGGTAAACGCAAATGACAGCCTTTTTTCTTGTTATGTTTTATACTGTACATGAAGCAGGCTGGATACTTCTAGTCTAAGCAGCCGCCCTGATGGCGAGTGGGCGCAAAAACGTTTTTTCTGCATATAAGTATATGTGAACAGTCACAAATGTCAAATCAAGGCAAGTGTTCCTCTAAAGACTCCTGCTCCCAGGTCACTCATCTACAGTTTCTTCATGACTTTGCTAGATGGTTGAGTCATAACATATTCATTTAACCCCTTCACTACTAAGTGATTTTCTATAAAACCACTGGCAGAACTTGGTTTTATAGAAAATCTCTTTCATTTACCCACACAGTAAAAATCTAAAGAAGTGACTCGACTGTTTATTTCCATTATAGGTAAGCCCTGTTTACCTCTGCTGGCCAAAATGTTCTACTGCATTAGCATTATAACTTGGGCTTTGTTTCCTTAAAAGGAAAAACCGAACCAAAAGCTTTTCAAACACTTTCAGCACATTGACTATCATGTCCAATGAGTTGAAACTTCAGGGCACATTGTGGAGTCCATTTGCAAACGAATTCTGCATCCAATAAACAAAAGTCTTTGCATTGTTCCAGAATAAGACCAGATCAAAAATACTCATTCTCGGAGCACCTGCAGGTACTTTTGCTGATTGAGTATACTTGATCATGGTACTGAAGGGATTAGGAATCTTCATGTAAGCCGTTTTTTCCTGAATAGCTGCCAGATCTTGTCATATGCTTGTCACTTTCACACCCAAGGTAAGCAATGTGCCAATGTAAACAGAACTGCCAGATTCAAAACTTTTGGCAAGTACTCTTAGCATGACTTAAGGGTAACATTTTTTTCTAATTAATTCATGACATACTAATGTAGCGCCAAGGTCCAGGTCATCACTTTACTAACTCTGTTTGCTTGTTTCTGTACAGATCTCATGCCGGTTGGGAAACATATTTCACATGGAAAATCTCCCTATGATGCGCCCCATCCCATCCGATGCCCAAGTATCATCAAATCAGCCAGCAGAACTATTGTCACCACTTCAATGCAACAGTGGAAGTAACTTGATTTCAAGCCCCTGTCCTAATGATACAGATGTTTTGAAGCCCACGGACACATTGACATCTGAAAATAAAGAAGATTCAAGCAGTTTAACGGAGATACCAAATGAATTTCAGATGAACTATCTCAAAACCTGAGGGGCTGTGATGATAGCAACGCAAAGTAATGGATACTTGCCATTCTAAATACATCTAGAGCTCATTTTCCTGTTTCCAACCCCAACCCTCCCAGATTGTGAGTTCCTACGGGAATAGGGCCCTCATCTTCTCCTGTACTGTTTGTCAAATGTTGTTCAATGTATTGTAACCCTGTCTATACTGTGCTTATTGTACAGCGCTGCGGAATATGCTGGCGCTTTATAAATAAAGAATAATAATAATAATAAATAATAATTTGCC
The DNA here is from genome assembly GCA_009667805.1 of Leptobrachium leishanense. Classification (NCBI taxonomy): domain Eukaryota; kingdom Metazoa; phylum Chordata; class Amphibia; order Anura; family Megophryidae; genus Leptobrachium; species Leptobrachium leishanense. Next base: position 122,537,853 of record CM019066.1, read on the forward strand.
ACGTAATAACAAGAAACATGCACAACATAAAATGCATATCATGGTTGATAGAGACTGGTCTGTACAGTGAAACTTGTCTCCAAAGGTCTATAAAAAAGGTAGAGTCCTCATGTCAGTTTAGTTTTCCTTATTCTGCTGGACTTCTCTGGTCTTAAGTTTATCCCACAATGTTACTCCTAAACGCAAAATAAAATTTGTGCAAATCAGTGCAAAATCGGTGTGAATATGTGAAAAGTATGGAAAATATACTTTATTGAGTAAGGCTAGGGTCAAACGAAAGCATTTTTACACGCAAACGTAAAAAAGTGCGTCAGAACGCATTGACGTATTTTTTCACGGAATACACGAAAATGGTCATACAGGCGCATTTTTGTGCGTGATTTTTTACGGATCCAAACCAGGAAACTTTGGGTGTCTGGACGTTATGTTGGCCGGACACGAGCAGGGTCTGACGTCTCCAAATCACACACACACACGCCGCTAGCGGACGCAGCGCACTCTGTACGTCAGTACTAGCGGTTCTGCGTTCTCGAAAAAATGCGTTCATTTTCCACTTGCGTTGCGCAGCCGGACTTTCGTGCGACCGTACATCGTATATTGACCGTCATTGCCCATCATTTGCTGCTAGTGCGGCCGTAATTAAGTGCACCAGAACGTACGTTAAAAGTGCGCTGGTCTGACCCCAGCCTAAACCGTGTTTATCCTTTCTTCAAGCCTCGCATCAATGGATAATATATGGAAAGGAGAAAAAGCAATATAGTGCAATTCGGTTTATATATCGTGACTTTTATATATACATAGATAAATCATCACTCACATGGGCCAGAGCCAGGCCCGGATTTAGATCTCTATGGGCAGGGCCGTCTTTAATATTGACTGGACCCTGGGCAACCATTTTCTTGGGCCCCCCCATAGGAATTTTACTCTCCATCCCATCCTTAAAAAAAAAAAAAAACACACAGATTAGATTTTATGAAACAAGCCTATTTATTTGTTTTATAATTTTTTTTTTTACAATTACACATCCTAAATACACACTGTGAGAAAAACACTATCTCTGTGTGTACACATCATGCACAATATATATATATATATATGTACTATTGTGTATATACATGTTTGGTGCACGTACACATCCAATGTACACATTCTATATACTGTACATGTACACATAATATATACATCATATACAGACTTGCATCATATACACATTTCCACATTATATATATACACTTACGCATAATATACACTTGATATTTACATCACACACATTTCCACACCATATATACACACACATAATCTACACATCACACACATCATATATGCACAATTTACACTAACACACATTATATATACATAAACTACACATCACACAGACACACATATACATAATCTACACATCCCACACACATATATATATACATAATCTACACATCACACACACATATATATATATACATAATTTACACATCACACACACATATATATATACATAATCTACACATCACACACACATATATATATATACATAATTTACACATCACACACACATATATATACATAATCTACACATCACACATATATACACATAATTTACACAACACACACACACCATCTATATACAAATTAACATGTGACACAGACAAGCTGGAGGGGTGGGGGAGCAGAGGGTCTTGTAAGCAGAGCCCTGCTTCTTACTTCATGCTGCTGTAGTCTCTCAGAAAGGCTGGCCTGGCGGGGCAGAGCACTGATTACTTCCTGAATCCAGGATCTTCTTGCGGGGGAACTGCATGTTGAAGAGAAGGGGGAGGAGCCAAACGCAGCTCCCAAGATGCATCCCTCTCTCGTGCGGCCTCACCTCCTCGCTGTGGTCACTTGTCACCATCACCACGGAGGGGAGGCATCCTGTGACACCACGATTTTTGCGGGCTCAAGAGCAGCTGCTTTGGGCCCCATAACACTGACTGGGCCCAGGGCAGCTGCCCCTTTTGCCCTGCGCTAAAGACGGCCCTGTCTATGGGCCTGGAGCTGAAGATTTTGGTGGCTTTTTTTGTAATTAAGTAAAATGAAACCATATTTTTGGTTATTTAATACTGCGGATACGGGTATACAGTATCTAACCAGGCAGATACTGTGCGATTAATTTTTCATTCAGATTTCAATCATTTAAAGCTTGTAAAAAAAAAAATTCCCATTTTTTTTCCCATTTTAGGCTAGGGTCAAACAAACGCATTATTTGCAGCGACCACCAAAAATTGTGTCCGAACGCATTGACGTATTTTTTCACGGAATGCGCGAAAACGGTCATACGATGCGCATTTTCATTAGGGATTTTTTACGGATCCAAACCAGGAAACTTTGGGTGTCTGGACGTTATGTTGGCCAGACATGAGCAGCGTCTGACGTCTCCTAATCACACACACACGCCGCTATGCGGACGCAGCGCACTCTGTACGTCTGTACTAGCGGTTCTACGTTCTCGAAAAAATGCGTTCGTTTGCCGCTTGCATTGCGCGGCCGAACTTTCGTGCGGCCGTACTTCGTATATTGGCCTTCATTTGCTGCTACTACGGCTGTGATTAAGTGCGCCTAAACGCACGTTAAAAATGCGTTAGTCTGACCCCCAGCCTTATCATCCAAACCTTTGTGGTTATATATTTTATAGGGCATTCTTGTTAAAAAAATGGGAAATGGGAAACTGTTCCTGCATTTTTCTGAGAAAATATACAATTTTAACAAAAAAAAAGCGAAAAAAATGAAATATTTCCCTTGTGTTTTGGAACATGTTTGTTTATGAATAATATGGTGGTGTATAAAATACTGACCTTGCTCCCAGCGTGGGAAATGAGAAGGTGAGTAATGGCAGTGGTATTGCTCATTTTATACGTGACAAATGGACAATGCCATCACGTTGGAACTAAAAATAAATGTTTTATTTTCTTTTAGATTTTACATGGTCAGGTTTGGTATTAATGCAAAGGCCAGACCCTGCCCTGTCCATTGACACCTTGCTTGACCTTGTGAGGTGTAAAGATTAGTGACGCAGGGGTCCAAAGTTCCCTGCAGTGCTCTTCACTGCAGTGCAACGGTTCAGGTTTTTGATGTAACAATTCGTAACAATGGATTGTACCATCACCATCACCTCCACACTTGTTGGAGACATGAGAAACGTGATGGTTAGTTAGTGCAGCATCATTGTTTACTTTATAATTGAAAAGTGAAAAATATTATTGTTGGAAAGAAAAAGTAAATATTTAATATTTTTTTGTTTAACTTAAAACCTGGTCATATTTGGTATCATTGCATTGTCATGCTCTGGCCTTTCCAGTGATACCTCACTTGACCCTGTAGCTTCTATGGAGTTGGAGATACATGGGTCCAAATGCAGACATACAGGGTTATTCAGAGAGCGTGAAAAGCAGGAGAATGACTGGAGAATGAAAAATTCTAGGTCAAAATAGCAGATTTGGAAAGTGAGATGAAAGGGAGAATTTTTCTGGTTTGGCTATTTTGACCTAGAATTTTTCATTCTCCAGTCATTCTCCAGCTTTTCACGCTCTCTGAATAACCCTGCTAGTTATCCTTTCTCTGGGCCTATTCTGAGGCATGGGCCTGGAGCTGCTGCTCCATCTGCCCCTATGTTAATCCGGCCCTGGCCAGAGCCTATATAAAATATTGGCTCTGTATAAGTGCGATGTGCAGATTAAAGGGATGGCACCGTCCACCAGACGCGGGAAGCTGGAACAACCATTCTTGGTTGTCTGCTTCACTATCCACCAGGAAGGTTCTTCTGCCTGAGATCCTGTAGTTTTCCTGGAGGATCCTCTGGCTCTTCTCCCCACTCTGATGTATTGTGTGGGAGATTAAAATCAAGCAGGGGGAAAAAAAGAAATTTTTTTTTTTTTTTTTTTTTTTAAAGGCAGGGGATCCTTCTGGGAGGAGGTAGAGGGAAAAGCCAGGCACCGCTGAAAAGGGGAGAGTCAGCGTTTAAACATGATGAGCAAAAGCGGTAAAAATTAGCTCAGCACACAGACGTGAAATGGCTCAGCAGTAAAGGGGTTAAAATGGCAGTGTTTTTTTTCTGTAACAGGCCTTTTAATTATTATTCATAGGACCTTTATATATTATTTTCATGCATTTTTATGCAGTATTTGTTTTTTAAAACACCTTTTAAAAGTTGCAGTTTGTTTCTTTTTTTTACCCGTGTTCGGCGGCTGGTTGGCTTTTGTCAGATCGCTTCGGCATTCTGTTCGGCGGATCATTGGATGCATTCGCCAATTTTACGGTGGGTTATGGGATCAATTTGGTGGTCTTGTGGCAGTTTGAGGATGCGTTCGGCAGGTCTTCAGTGGTTTTCCGGCTCACCCAGACATCCCGGCACCGCATTTTTCCATGCTCTCCATCAGGTCTACCTTGCAGATTGCAAGCTCTTGAGCAGGGGCCTCTCTGATACTGTTCTATGTGTTTAGCTTGTATGTATATTATGGCTGCAACTAACGATTATTCTAATAATTGATTAGTTGGCCGATTATTATTCAGATTTTTCTATTCATCGGATTTTATTTATTTATTTATAAAGGATTTTACCAGGAAGGATACATTGAGATTTCTCTCGGATAAAAAATAGTTTACGTAAAAGGAACATTTTGTAAAAAAAAAAATAACCGCAACGCCTCCCTCTTTTTTTATAAGCAATTTGCGTAGTGTATGTAACTTTCGTACGTAGATACGCAAATTGAGTATCTTGCGTACTTTTCAAGGTATGCAAGTGCTTGGTCAGAGGGATGGGTTGATGCTGCATGCACAGCTTAAGGCCATGTTTGCTTTCTCCCCGAATGAACGCGGCTACGAGCACTTGGATAGAGATGATGATGCACAGGACACCAGCTTCAATTGTAAAACCAATGCATACAGCTCCTTCACCCAGAGGCAGTATCCTATTGTTTGTGTTATAGTTCTGCTACTGTCAATAGACAATGATTAATTATGGTATTCCCGCTTTTAACATCATAAAATTGTAATACTTACATTTTTTATACCACTAGCTTTATTGGTTTAATTTTCTATCATAGGTAATTCCTGTATACCATAGTAAATCTCTGAATAATAAAAATTAGGTAATGATGATTATATTGTAATAGAGTTTAACACTATACTTTTGGTGTCCATTGTTTTTAATTATTTTTTGCTATACATATAACACTGACACATACTCCTTCTAGAACAGGTGATTGAATAAGAGATGGAGGAGTTCACTAATGATGTCTTAATTGTATCACAGGTTTTTTCTATCAATGAGCAATTGTGTCACTGATTACAGTGATTACAGTGATTATTTTTTTTCCCCCAGTATTTAGCATTTTGGCGAGCGCTTCAGACTGGGTTTTTTGACTTCTTATGGATCAACAGCAGTAGGTGTTGATGACAAGATGAACTCGATGGACGCACGTTTCTTTTCGGCCTATGTAACTAATAGAGAAGATTATGGCATTGTAAAAGTTCCATGTTAAAATATATCCTGATTTGAAGTAAATAATATTATGTTGGTTTAATTATTTGGCCAAAATGGTAAAGGGTCTATTCACAAAGCCCTGAAATTGAGTGCAATATTGGCGCTTTGCAATTTAGCCCATTTCGACTCATTTCAGCAATTTCTTTTTGCTGAAAATACTGTGAATTCACTATTTAGCAAATGGTCACCGTATTTTACAGGAATTGGAGTCGCTGAAGCAATTATCTTACATTGGCGAAAACTGTCGCATTGCACCGATAACTGACGAATTGGCATCTGAGAATTCTGCTGTACTGCAAAAGAAAGGAAGACTCCTATTCTCCTAATAGGAGTTTAAATCAATAAAATGTGTCCACATGATAAAAAAAATCCTTTAAAAGATCATAAAAAGGTCTGTTACAAAATTTAAAAAAATGAATTTTAAAAGATAAGAAAAACAAATAGGTCTAAAAAATAAAAAGGATTTTTGCAGAAAATGAAAAAAATAAATGGTCGTTATAAACAAATAATCTAAAAACGTTTTACATTGAATCCTTTGGGATTCACTTTAAATCTGTCAAACTGAAACACCAAAAGTCAGGCCATTTCGCCAGAATTTCAGTGCAGTGTTCTGGGAATAGAAGACACAAAAGTCTTCGATGGGGCAATTTTGGTGCCGCTGAATGTATTTTGGGGTTAATTCACCAGTTTTTGGTGAATTGACTGCATGTTGAATAGACGAATTGGCCCGAAATTGCACCGAACTGTGAAATTCACCGTCTGGTGCCAATTCTGAGGTTAGTTAGCCATGCTCTGGGGGGGCGGTCCCACAGCAAGGCTGACATGCAAGATGTCAGCCCGCTGTGGCTGAAGCTCCTGCACGGATGCAGATTGGCACCGAGCAGGGATGCTCCTCCCTTCAGGACCAACTCACTGCAGTCCGCCGCAAAATGGCCAACGGTGGACCGTGCAAGGACCGCTCACGGACACAGACACCTTGCCAATTCCTGGAGATAATACTGGCCTGGAAATAAGGGCTGTATAAAGCCCCATGCCATTTAAGGGAAACTGAAGAGGAGCTTTATGAATGTGATGTTTTATTTTGTACTGTAAGGAAAATGTTTAGTGATAGAAAAGATCCCATTTGTACATCCGTCCCCCTTTATATTATTTTTTATTCTCCCATCCACCACTGGAACAACTGTCCTTTGTTGTGGATTGAAAGCCATGACATTCTGTGAGGTTATAAAGGCAGCTGCTGTGATATCACACATTCAACTGTGATGTCTTTAAAGTAGCTGCTGCTGTAGCTGCCTGAACACGTATCACTCTCCACTGTGTAGAGATCTGCACCTCATTTGGATGTATCTGAAGACTTGGAGCTTGTCTACTTTAGATAAGAGTGACCTTGGTGCTTTGGAGGTTCTAGCTGCAAGCGTTATAGAACTAGAACACCACACAGACATACAGACACAAGGAAACCCTGATCTCTGGCGAGGTCTTTATAGCGGACTTCTAATTCTATACACGATACAATAACAGCAGAGGTTAATAAGAGACAAGATGCCCACAGCAACAGTGAACTAGGTTGAGGTCCTTGCAATGGCTTCAAACACTGATAATAATATGCTGCTGGGTAAATACACAGAGACAAGAGAATAAATGACACCAAACATAAACAGGGATAATAAAGAGAGTAGTCAGGGAAAGCAGAAGGTCTAGACGCCAGGGAAGTGTGTCAGCCATATGCCAGGATTCAAGAGCCAGGAGAATAGGTCAGATAAGCAGAGGTTGGTACACAGAATTATGAATATACAGGGAGCAGACAAGAGAATAGTCAATACCAAGCCAATATCATACACATAGTCAATACTAGGGATGCACCGATACCGATACTAGTATCGGTATCGGTGCCGATACTGCCGTTTGCACGAGTACTTGGTACTCGTGTAAATGGCCCGATACCCCCCCCAATTACTGGAAGCCAGCGCTGGGCCAGCTTGCCGGTATCTGCGGGGCTGGGGAAGCTGGCCACGTGCATGAAAAGCACACGGCCAGCATTCCCCTCCGGCGGCAGCGATACTCACCCGTCTGAAGGTCCGGTCGCGCTGCTGTGATGTGTTCACGTGGCCGCCGGGCGCATCTGTGACGCTGCCTCTTGGCTGGAGGCAGCGTCACAGAGCTGCCCGGCAGCCACGTGATCGCATCACAGCCGTGCGACCGGACCTTCGGACCGGTGAGTATCGCTGCCGCCGGAGGGGAACGCTGGCCGCGTGCTTTTCAGGCACGTGTCCAGCTTCCCCAGCGTTCGAGCTGGGGGCATATCCATGAGAGCTGGGGCATATCCATGAGAGCTGGGGCATATCCATGTGAGCTTGGGAATATCCATGTGAGCTGGGGCTTATCCATGAGAGCTGGGGCATATCCATGTGAGCTGGGGCATATCCAAGAGAGCTGGGGCATATCCAAGAGAGCTGGGGCATATTCATGTGAGCTGGGGCAATATCCATGAGAGCTGGGGGCATATCCATGAGAGCTGAGGGCCTATCCATGAGAGCTGTGGCATAGCCATGTGAGCTGGGGCATATCCATGTGACCTGGGGCAATATCCATGTGAGCTGTGGGCATATCCATTTGAGCTGGGGCAATATCCATGTGAGCTGGGGCATATGAATGAGAGCTGGGGCGATATCCATGTGAGCTGAGGCAATATCCATGTGAGCTGGGGGCATATCCATGTGAGCTGGGGGCATATCCATGAGAGCTGGGGCAATATCCATGAGAGCTGGGGGCATTCTGTATATATAAATCTCAGGGTTATATATACATGTGAGCTGGGGGCATTCTGTATATATATATATCTCGGGGGGGTATATACATGTGAGCTGGGAGCATTTTTATATGAGGTCTGTTCTTATTGAAAAGCGTTCACATGACATAAAAGTATCGGTATTCGGAATCGGTGAGTACTTGAAAAAAAGTATCGGTACTCGTTCTTAAAAAAGTGGTATCGGTGCATCCCTAGTCAATACCAAGCCAATATCATACAGCTGAAGGAGGACTCTCTCCGTGAGTCCAGAGGTCGTCCACATTATGGCTATTTTAAGGCCAAATCTATAATTATATTTATGCCTTGTTATGGCACGTAAGACTCCTGTCAATCTGTTAAGTCTACAAAACAACTTTCATTCTACTAAATTTACTTAATAAAGGTATCATTAATTTAACTTTATAAGTCTCATTGTGCCTTTTGTGAATCAGATATTAATTGCATGAATTGGATTTGGTTACAGATGGTTTGGAAGGTCAAAGTTTTAATGCTCCTATTTGTGGTGGGAGGGGGTGCTCAGAGTATAAATTAATGGTGTACACTGTACAGGGACACTTGGGGATGGAAAAAGACATTTTTCAGATTGGAGAGAATCAGAAGAAAAAGATTAATTTGGTCGTTTTCATTTTGCTAAATGAACATTAATTAAATTTCATTCATTTAAATATATATTTATAAAAATCCCTCTAACCACACAGAGTTCATGGGGGCTAAATCACTACAATGTTTACATTTGGCCAGAACCAAGTATTCCATCCTTATATTTCGCTCTATGTCCGCAGGAGCACCTTGTATTATACTTCCAAAATGGAAATGAGCGCACACTGTCAAAAAGAACTGCAGTCACCAAGTACAGGTCTGGTCTGAATCCTGTATCCAAGCGGGAGGGGGTGTGAAACCCAAACACATGATTACAAACCCGTACTGTCCTGGTGAAAACGGGACAGGTTACAGTTGAAAGTTTTTATAAACCGCTAACAGGTTCCGTAGCACTGTACAATGGGTAAGACAGAATAGTAAATATACATACGAGTTAGACACACAGAACAGTAGGAGAGAGGCAGCAACCCTAGGCGTACTATGCTGTCCATGTGTCTATGGGACACAACAATCTCGCCCACTAGTTGTCACGCGCCGCACATCGTGCGCACTGCGTTGGCAAACCGGAGAAGGGGCCCTAAAGATACTTCTGTTCAGGGAAGTCTATCACCTCACCCCATAATAAACAGCCATCCAACCCCAAAAACGTCCTCATCGCTCTCTACCATCATTCTTATCTCTGCAGCCCTCCCCTCCTGTTTCTCACCCCTTTACCCATCTAGATTGTAAATTCCCATGGGAATAGAGCCCTCATTTCCTCCTGTATCTGTGGAACATTGACTTGCCTCTTAGATGTATTATAGAATTGTCATGTCCATTGTAGCTCTTAATAAAAAATATTTCCTTCCATGCTTATTTACACATTGACTCGTTGTGCTATTCCTGTGCATAAAAATATGGCTCCCCTGATATTTTGGAACTACACCCCCATAACACTCAGCCCTTCATCAGGCTTGATGGACCTTGTTGGAAACAGAGTTCCAGTACATCTGGTGACCCCTGATATTCACCTATATCCCCTCCTTTGTGACACCCTTTCCCTCCCTCCTGTCGCGGTCAGGTGGTGATACTGTTAATGAGCCCCGAGACATTCTTATAATAAACTAAGCCGTGTTGTTTATACTCTCTCCCCTCCCTCCCCCCCCCCCATGCCCTGCTGCACATCCGGGAGCGAGCCCCCACGCACAGGCTCGCGCACGCTCCGCAGACCACGCCCCCTCCACGTCACCAGACAGGCCGGGGGAAGACATGGCGGAGCGTAGGAGACACAAGAAGCGGATCCAGGTACCTCTCACTGCAACGCCCGACAACCTGTGTGCCCGCTGCCGCCTCGGGCTCACCCTCTACCTGTCGCTGGTCCTGAGGGGGGCGCTGTGCGGGCCTTCTGTGCCGCAGAGGGTGGTGGGAGTTATGTGGTGGTGGAAAGGCTGCGGTTCTCGGTGCGGGCAGATGAGCAGGCCGCTGGCATCCAGTACCAGTAGGCATAGGCCGGCTCTTCGCCGTGCACTGTCATGGAGCCGGGCCGGGAGGCCTCTCTGCAGGCTCAGTGGGCGCCGCCATGTTGTTGGGGCATGTGTGTGTTTGTGTGCCCCTGGCACGTGGGATTGTTTATATCCTCCGGATGATCTGTTCCCTATAGGGTTAATGGCGCCTGGGGCAGTGTCAGGGCTGGCCTCTGGGCATCAGATCAAGCCATAGCCATGCTGTGTGCCCATTGGAGGCTTCTTGCCAGTGATGGCGCCCAGCAAGGAAAGATGCCCTCAGGTGACTGGTAGACCTGGCATGTGCCAACCATCTCGTTCACTGGCCCAGAGGCAAGGTGCCCGCTAACACAGCTCTGTGATGGTGAACCTTGGCACCCCAGATGTATTTGAACCACAGGTCCCGTGATGTGCTGCCTTAACATTATGGAAATATCTTCCTGAAAATTCGTGGTTCCAAGGTTCTTCACTGGCTTAGCTGGAAGCCCCTGGCACAACACGCTGGCAGTCTAGGTAGGACGTGGCTTGACAAGTCTAGAGGACAATCAGCCAGAAGAGAACAGGTAAAGACCATTAGTTCCAAGGTTACCAGGAAAGGCTTAATGATCTTAACATGTACAGCTTGGAAAAAAGACGAGACAGGAGATATGATAGAAACATTTAAATACGTAAAGGGAATCCACAAGGTAGAGGAAGGGCGTATATTTAAAAGGAAACAAAGTAGCAAAACAAGAGGACATAGTCTTTAGATTAGAGGGGCAAAGGTTTAAAAGTAACATCAGGAAGCATTATTTTACTGAGAGGGTGGTGGATACATGGAACAGTCTTCCAGTAGAAGTGGTAGAGGCCAAAACAGTAATTGAATTTAAGCAAGCATGGGATAGGCATAAGGCTATCCTAAACAAAAGATAAATCCAGGTAAAGTATCCATGTAATTGGGCAGACTAGATGGGCCGGAAGGTTCTTATCTGCCGACATTTTTCTGTGTTTTTAAGGCTGGTAAACGGATTCCAGGCACCCTTGGTAAAACACCACTGTCACCCCCAAAAATTTGTTTGATCCCAGTTTCCTTGTCTCAAACATAATTCTCTCTCATTCTGTACCCTCTCTCAAATTTCTAGAACCCCCTTAAGGCCCATCTCCTAATGTTCCCTCACCCTGTAATGCCTCGCATGTTTCCCTTACACCAGGGATCTCAAACCCTGGACTCCAAGATGATGTTTGCCTGCAGTTCCCAGAATTCTTTTGATGGCCAGAGAATCCTGGGAGAATCATTCAGAATCATCTGGTGGCCGGAGTTTGAGATCCCTTCATTACACCGCAATGTCTTTCTTTCCGCCTCGTTTTTCCCTTAAATGTCCCTTGATCATCCATCACTCACTCTTCTTCTGCAGCCACACAAAGGCAAACCAATACAATCCCACAACAGCCACCAAAAGACAGGCGCACAAAGCGATGACGCAGCAACATAATGCGCGTAAAGCGACACACAGGCATTGGCAGATGCTGAAAGACAGCGAAATTGTCCTGTAGAGAAGTAATGGTTCATCTATTCACAGAATGCCGAACTGCACTGATGTATCCACAAAATTACCCAGTTTTCGGTGTTTCAGTTCAAGTTTATAACCCTGAACGCGGGACGGGGTTTGTGCCGGCGGGGTTTTCTCAGTGGGCCTATTCTTATTGGCTGTAGTGGGGTGGCCTGAGTTCACGCACCGGCTGCTGGGCGAGGCCAAGGTGACCCATAGAAGTCAACTGCAACTTGAGAAAGACTTGTTTGAGAGTCAACGTCTTCAAGTTGACTTTATTGGAGTAGCAGACAATGACGACATTTTGACTCCCAGACTAGTCTTTTTGAAATACAGGATGTCCATAAAGTCTCTTTACAATTTCACAAACTTATTACAAAGGCAAATGAAAAGACAGATAAGTGAAAATTATTACAAAATGAGACACTGGAGGTACTACAAGACCCCAAGGACAGACAGATCCTGATCCGCTACAGAATGAGCGCCCACAGCCTGGAAATCGAATCAGGGCGGCATAGACAGACCTACAAGCCCAGGGAGAATAGGCTGTGCCAGCGTTGTGACCAGGAGGCCCTGGAAGATGAGGTCCACTTCCTCCTACAGTGCCCCAAGTACTCAGCACTGAGGGAAACTCAGTTCCAGAGACTCTCCGCTCTCATCCCGGACTTCACCTCTATAGAAGAGACGAGGAAACTCCACATCATACTGGGAGAAGAGGAGCCGGCGGTGAAAATATCTGCCCAATACGTCACAGAATGTCACAGACTGAGAGGAACATGAGAGATCCCGGACTTATAAATCCAACTATTAAGGCTAGGGTCAAGCGAAAGCATTTTTACACACGAACGTAAAAAAGTGCGTCCGAACGCATTGATGTATTTTTTTCACGGAATATGCGAAAACGGTCATACGATGCGCATTTTCGTGAGTGATGTTTTACGAATCCAAACCAGGAAACTTTTTGCGTCTGGACGTTATGTTGGCCGGACACGAGCAGGGTCTGACGTCTCCAAATCACACACACACAGCGCTAGCGGGCGCAGCGCACTCTGTACGTCCGTACTAGCGGTTCTGCGTTCTCGAAAAAATGCGTTAATTTTCCACTTGCGTTGCGCGGCCGGACTTTCGTGCGACCGTACTTCGTATATTGGCTGTCATTGCCCGTCATTTGCTGCTAGTGCGGCCGTAATTAAGTGCGCCAGAACGCACGTTAAAAATGCGCTGGTCTGACCCCAGCCTTAAGCAACTATTTTTTTTTTTGCTCCAGATGAAGCCGACGTGCAGTCGGCGAAACATATGTTGAGCTCATGTACCAACTTTGTTTTTAAGTTGTGAGTTATGTGTGTTGCATTTGTAGGGTGAGGACAGAATCCTTGAGCATGAGCTCGATCAGCTTCGGGTCAGTGTTGGCGTGCTGATTGTGAAGGCCATTTATGGTTTGCTATTCTGATGCTAATCCCTCTGGACAATTGTGGGACTCTATTTCAGTGCAAAAACCTCGATTGCAATCCTCTTTTCACACTTGTCTGTGCACAGCCACTATATACTGGCGTCAGTTCCAGGTCACCCTGCTATGCTTGTTGTTTATGTTTTTTTAACTGTTTTTTCCTTGCGTCTGTGAGTGTCTATATTCGTAATAATAAAGATAAATTTTTCTGTAGCCACTCCTCTAGCACCAATTGCCAGTTCTCTTTTGAGCTGCCAAGCGGTTTTTTGATATGCATCTATATTTAGGTCAGGTTCAATCCTGAGTAAGAGGTTGTGCTGCTCTCACTCATTGAGGGTCAGGTGATTGTTTGAGGGTCCCTATTGTTTTGGGTCCCCCATTTCTTTCAAATTTTACCATCGTGTATATGCATAATCTGCAGATTTAATATTCTACAGCTCTTATTTCACTTTAAAGGGACACTACGACTCACGCAAGCTGTAACTAGATTTATTGTGCATTACGGACCAAACCACTTTATAAAACACCTGCTAATTTTTTTTTTTTCTTTGCAGTAATTGCAGGTAAAAAGAAATGTATTTATTTTTTTTTTTTTTATTATCCCGTGTTACACTTTTGTGGGTTTTGCCCATGATGCAACATTTACCAAAATCTGTGCAACCCTTTTACTTTACAGCTGTTGCATTGCTTCTACAGTATTTAACAGATGAGGTGGAGGAGGGAATGTGTAGATAAGGCTAGGGTCAGACTGAGGCAGTGCGAACGCGCGTTCTGGCGCACATAATCACAGCCGCACTAGCAGCAAATGACGGGCAATGACGGCCAATATACGAAGTACGGTCGCACAAAAGTCCGGCTGCGCAACGCAAGTGGAAAATGAACGCATTTTTTCGAGAACGTTAAACCACTAGTACTGACGTACAGAGTGCGCTGCGTCCGCTAGAGGCGTGATTAGGAGATGTCAGACGCTGCTAATGTCCGGCCAACATAACGTCCAGATGCAAGAAGTGTTTTATTGATGATCCCTACAAAATCACGGACGAAAATGCGCATTGTATGACCGCTATCGCGTATTCCGTGAAAAAATACGTCCATTCTTCGAACGCACATTTTCACGGACAACGTGAAAAATGCGTTAGTCTGACCCTAGCCTAAGGCAGCAGGGGGTGTATTCTTTAGGCTACTCAAGGTATGAGATGACAGCTGAAATGTGAGAAGACGGGGAGGTTAAAAAGCTTCTAAACTAGGGATAGACCGATATAATTTTTTCATGGCCGATACCGATTATCGGCAGCTTTTCTGGCCGATAGCCGATATTTGGTGCCGATATTCTGTAAATTTAAAGTTCTGAAAAAAATCCAGCACAAATCTGACTATGCCATGAACTCAATGGCCTAAACAACAATCTTCGTGCAAACGTTTCCACCGGTGCAAAAACACATTTAACGTAAGGGGCAAAACCCTTTACGCCGAATGCCATATTACATAGTCAGCGCAACAAACGCACGTAATCGTCTACCGCGGGTGAACCTGCGTGAGCTTACTGTACGTCGCGCGATCTATACTTAACATTGTGAGCGCAAATGCGTTTGTGCGCTGGTATGCAGATGGTATTACAATCTATGCGCAGTTTGTAACGCACAGCGTTTGCGCGTATAATTTTAGCAACTCCTAAGGCCCCCGGCACACGAGCGTATTTTTGCCTCATGTGCGCCCGCACTTCCCAGCGTCCGTGGGTTTTTGACGGGGAAAGCCCTCCACCGGACGTGAAAAAGGCCTCCCCGTCGAAAAGCTAAACGGACGCTGAAAGTATACAAAGCGCGATTCTCCATAGGAGGATCGCGCTTTGTACGCTGAGCGCAGAGAATGGAAGGAACGCCCACTTTCATGGACGTTCCTTCCATTCTCTCAAAACGCTCGTGTGCCGGGGGCCTTAAAGCTGGTGTTAATGGCAAATCTGAACGTCCTGGTCGAAACCAAATACACCAGCCCAAAAAAAATGCAGCAAAGTATAGTTACACATTCTACACATACCCAAACCAATAAAATGGAGAAGTTGTGCGTGCATGTATTATTGCCGCAGCATATATGCTCAGATTGACTTGTGGTTCTTAATTCTTATTGGCTGAATTGCGTGAAAAAAATGACAGTAAGCTTACGGATTTCTGCGTGCAACGGTACTGAGCGAGCATTTGGGCGCGTCCGGTTAACGCGCGTTATTGATCGGATCAAAAAAGCGTGAAGATTGTAATTCCAGCAGTGATTTGCGCACACAAACGTTTAACGCTTGGTGCAAAACTTCACGCTTTGCGCAAGCGTTTTTGCGCAAAGATTGTATATAGCCCAATGTGTTTAACATGTAAACAATGCACCACGTCCACTTCATTTATTCAATTTAACCACTTCGATGCTGAGGACGCGCTCAGCGCGTCCTCAGCATTCCCGCTGGTATGCGGAGGACGCGCTGAGCGCGTCCTCCCATTGGGTCAGCGTTCGGGCCGATCGCTGGCCCCTCCCGGTGCGGGCTGACATCCTGGATGTCAGCCGCGCATCCGGGACCACAGCCGCCCGAATTAGGTGTCATCGCGGCAGCGCGATGACACCTAATTCAGGCGCCCCCCGCATGTGCGGAGGAGGCGCCTGAAAGGGAGGGGGGAGTCCTTCGGACCTCTCTCCCTCCCGATCGGCGGCTCTGCGGGGGTTAACCCAGGCATCATTTGGAAGGGCACAGCCTGCCCTTCCAAATGATGATGGCATTAACCCCTGGGGAGCTGGATCGCGAATCGGCGCTGAAAAGCGCCGATTCGCGATCCTTTCCCGGAGCTGGCCGACATCTTGGATGTCGCGCCAAGCCTCCGGGAACTCCCCCTGAGGACGACGCCAGTCCTGGACTTAACCCTTAACTGCCACCAACGGTGGAAGATAGGGAGTTCATTGGAACTCCCTATCATCTCCGATCCGTGGCAGTTAGGGTTTAAATTTTGGTATGGTTGGATCGGCCAGAGCATGGCCGTTCCAAGATACAAACATGAAATTGAAAAATTTGTAAAAAAAAATGAAAAATAAAAATAAAAAAAAATAACACTTTTTTTTTTTTTTTTGGTTTGTTAATGCAGCAATATTGTTCCATTTCAATTATAATGTGAAACAATGATGCTGCACTAACGATTTTTGTATGCGGTGCGTTTGTTAAAAATCGCGTAATTTTCCCCAAAAAAAATGTAACGAGACCCCATCTCTAATTTTTTAACAAGCGCACCCCATACAAAATATAACCGCAATTGCTCGCATGTTAAAATGTGAAAAAAAAAAAACACTTTACACATTGTAAATTATTGAAAATACATATTTTATTGCATTTTTTGTTAGAATATACAGACATGACATAACGTATACATAATAATAATGACATATTATGAATCTACCGAGTCTGACGGAGAGAACGATATATAATATGTCTGGGTCATATACTAAAATATAGCCTTCAAAACACGTTTAAACATGATGAGCAAAACCGGTAACAATGACCTCAGCACAGGGGCGGGAAAAGCCTCAGCAGCGAAAGGGTTAATAAGAATTTTTATTTTATTTAATCTTTTATTTTTACAAATCAGACCGTGTCTTTGCTTTCTTAAAAGATCCCTCCTATGATCCTGTATATAAGGGTTCAGCAAGCTTGCCCTCCAAGGGATATATTACAAAGTTAGATTACAGCTCTGGTTAAGCAGTCACTTTGTAATATTGCCCCACGTTTTGGAATTACATCTGCTATGATGCTCATCTTCTCATTAGGTTCTTGGAGTCTCATGGGAAATCCAGTTCCAAACATCTGGAGGTCCTAGGTTGCTGGACCCTGCTGTAGGACATAGACCCTGCATCTCCTGTACAGGGAATTCCCTGCGCGAGATGGGATGGAAGCCCCATTTCTGTTGCCATCACGCTCATGCACAATACGGTCAGTGAGCAGGGGTCATTCTGGCAGTGAGGGCTTACAGCCTGATGTGGGAGAAGCCCCAGATTCGCACAGTTTTGTGGGATCTTGCGTTGTCGCAGCTGCAGTGAGCCAACTTGTCCAAATATCGGCAAATAAATTGCCGATACCGATGTCAGTAATTTTCTGAATACCGGCGCCGATAATCGGCTAAACCGATATATCTGTCTATCCCTATTCTAAACTACACCCTGGTGATGTTTTTTGCGTACATCCCACACAATACAATGATGTGAGTCTGCTGCTTGACCCAAAAAGCCCAGTCTATGGCCAAAGCCATCCAGTGATGATTAAGTGCTGTAAAGATACTGTGGAGGAGCAGTTTACAACACAAACTCGCACAATGGATGCACCCAGTGACACATATAGAGTAAAATACGGTCTTAACTAAGCATACAAGAGAAAAATAAAACGCATGTAAGAAGATATCAGCAACATAAAATAAACACGATAATTTTTTTTTTTTTTTAGCATTGGTAATGTACCTAACAGTAGTTGGGTCCTTCTAAAGTACAGTTAAAGTATCCTTTTATCTAGGGATAGAGTGATTATCGGCTTGCCGATTTATGGGGAGCCGATATTCAGCAAGTTGTTGAAAATCTCTAATGGCCTTTTTATTTGTGAATTATTGTAGAGGGCATCTCGCTACAGACGCAACACGCAAAGTCCCTGAGCTCGGGGTCCCATTCTTTGGCTTCTTCCACAAAAGGCTGACATCTTAGTAGTCAGCCTTTACTGTAGGACTTTCCCTGCTCGCTGACAGTATTGTGTAGGAGTATGATAACAGAAATGGGATTGCCTTACCATCAGGCAGGGAATCCCCTATATAGAGATGCAGGGATCTTTAGGACCCTTCTATGGCTGGTACCGTATGTCCTACAGCAGGGGTCAGCAACCTTAGCCCTCCAGATGTTTTGGAACTAAATCCGTGAGCCTCTACAATCTAATGAGTAGCAGAGCATCACGTGAGAGGTGGTTGCAAAACATCTGGAGGGCCAAGGTTATTGAACACTTAACGTACACGGTCATATGAGGTGTCACTGCAACGGCCAGAGTCTAGACATGACCACGTTGTTTGTAAAATTAGAATTTTTTTTATTCGACTAAATGAAATGGTTGTGGTTCAATGTTTAAATTTTGTTAAACACATTCAATTAATGGCATAATTTCAGATTTGTTACTTTTTTACAACTTTACTACAAATGAACAGAATATCAGCACCATATATCGACTATCGGCCAGAAAGGCTGCTGATAATCTGTATTGGCTCTGGGAAAAATGTTATTGGTCTATTTCTACTCCTAATCCAGTGTGTTTAACCCTTTCTGCAGGACGTTCTATGCCGTCTGTGCGGCGGGTGGGCTTTGAAGACGCAGGGCGTACAGGTACGCCCTGCTGTCTTCAATGAGCTGCCTTGGCCCCTCCCTGCCGCCAGTGCACCCCCACGTGTCATTGGCTGAGAGCCTGAACTGAGGCTGTCCCCCTGCAGCCAATGACATGCGTCGGCTGTGTGGCTGGGGTCAAGTTAGAGGGCGAGGTGTACCTGTACGCCTTGGCGTCGTTAATTGTGCATTAAGAGCATTCTGCTAGCTGTTCGGGTTCTTGTGAGCGCTGGCTGGCCACATCACGTGGTCCTTTGAGTGGCCACGGGGCCGTGACATGCTCTTGCGAGATCTCGCGATCCCCGCAACGTCACGGCTGGAGGCTACGTCACAGCATGGCGACCGCTCGGAGGACCACTTGATGTGGCCAGCTGGATGGGAATGCTAGCAAAATGCTCTTAATGTATTCCCCTAGCAGCCCCAGCCCCTCGGATACCGGCAAGCCGGCCCAGCGCCGGCTTCCGGTATAGGGGCATTTGCACGAGTACAAAGTACTTGTGCAAATGCTGGTATCGGCACCGATTTTACTAGCATTGGTATCCTTACAAATTAGAATTGCACCAACAAACAATGAGTCTTCTCTTAAAAATGATTATTTAAATCAAACCTGCCCTGATGTGAAATATACAGAACTTTCTGTTTTATTATCCATATATTCCTTTTTTTTTCTTTACAACATTTTATCTTTAACCCTTTCACTGCTGAGGACGTGTGGGACACATCCTCATTGATGCACGTTACATGCACGTCAGACGCTGAAGTCAAGCTCCTCCCGACGTAAATGATGTCATTTCCAGGTGACCACACACCCCCCCCCCCCCCCTCCGGCAATGCCGGGAGATAGCCTGGGAGGGGGGGGGGTCCGTTCGGATCCCTCTCCCTCCCGATCGGTAAGGAGCAGCACCAAAAGCCAGGCACTGCTTAAATGGGGAGAGTCTCTTCATTTAAGCGGTGCCTGGCTCTAACCCCTCAAGCGCCGGGTCGCACTGCGGCGCCGAAGTGTGGCCTAGCTCCGGTGGGGGCCGCTATCTTGGATGGCGGCTCCTCCCCCGGGTCCCCCCTCGCTGCCCGACGTCACCAGCATAGCGTGATGACGTCAGATACCCGGGGAACCCCTAGCTGCCCGGGGATTTCCCAAGGAAATCCCCTGGTGGAGATGGGGGGTTCCTTTGAACCCTAATATGTCCAGAACCGTGGATCTAGGGGGTCATGGAGGGTGTCATTCGAAAGGCCTGAGCTTGGCCGGTACAATGGCCGGTACAAAGTAAAAAAAAAAATACATTTAAAAAAAAATCGATGTTTTTTTTTTTGTTTTTATTAATGCAGCAGTATTGTTCACATTTCAATTACCGTATGTGAACAATGATGCTGCACTAATGATTTTTTTCTATGGGGTGCGTTTGCTAAAAATCACGTAATTTCCCCCCCCCCAAAATGTAACAAGTTCCCATTTCTAATTTTTGTACAAGCGCACCCCATAGAAAATATAACCGCAAACATTCATGTGATAAAATGTGAAAAAAAAACACTTTACACACTGCAGATGATTAAAAATTCAACTTTTATTGCATTTTTTGTCATAATATACAGGCAGGACATGACGTATACATATAAAAATTATATATTTTGAATCTGCTGAGTCTGGCGGAAAGAACAATATATATATAACATGTCTGGGCCATATAATAAAATGTGGCTTCAAATCGCATTTAAACATGATGAGCGAAAGTGGTAAAAATGAGCTGAGCACAGAGGTGTGAAATGCCTCAGCAGTGAAAGTGTAAATATTTTAGTTTGAAACGTAACTTTTGCCGCACATGCCGATTCTGAGGTCTCTCCTTTTTTATTATTTTTTTTGTCACACCCCAGTCATCGCAGCTTAGGTGCTGGCATAGAGTGTATTTGAATGGCCTCTTCATGCCAGTCACCTCTAGGCAAGTGTCCGCATTGTTCTGTCACCTCCCAAGTGGTAGTAGCTGTAGGGATCAGCGTGCAGGGGGACAGGGACCTCCTGCACAGAGTTTACACGGGAGATCAGTGTCAACGTGACATGAGTTAGACATGGCTATTGTTTGCGGATTGCTATTATCCCCCCCCCCCATCTCAAATGGTTTGAAATGACAGGCGTTCACAATCTGTGCGGTCCAGACGCACACGTGAATGGGTATAACGTCACTCCTGATTCTCTTTGCCAGCTCTGGATAAAGGCCTGAAATGTTTGATTGTACATTATGTAGCAGAGTGTCTGACCGCTTACTTTATTTCCCATTCCAACCTTTTAAGCCCAAAGAGGGACATGGGTATTTTTTGGGGCTGAAACAACTTACTGATTAGTCGACAACTAATCGATTTTAATGTGAATAGTTGACATTATGACAACTAATCATTATCGATTTTAAAATTGGTTGTTGTTTAATCGCTCAAACTCACTCATTCCACCTCCAGATCCTCCTCCCACTCGGTTTGTTCATTAAATTATTTTAAAGGGACGCGCTATGCACCCTGACCACTTTTAACTTATTAAAGTGGTCGGGCTGCATGGAGTACCACACATTCTCACCCCGCTTTCCTACTGACATCATCATGTCTATCTGAGCGCTCGTAGCGGCGTACGTTTGGGGAGAAGGCAGACATGAGTTTAAGCTGCATACACGGCATCAATCCATCATTGTGATCAGGTGTTTGTGTTAGGGTTGCCACCTTTTCTTCAAGCCGAACACTCTAGTGTTGGGTTCGGGCGGCCATCTTTTTTTTTAGTGTATACACTGTGTGTATATTTACATTATGCGTATATATTAGGGCACGTGGTATTATGCATGTCACATTGGTATTATGGCTGGCACTGGCATTATGGCTGGTAGTATGGCTGGATATTAAATGTAGGAAACAAGAAGAAAACATTGAAGCCAACTAGATGCCAAATACTGCTTTTAGATTGTTGTAAAATAAACTGGAAATGTAGGAGCCAGGAGTAAAATTCTAGGAGCCAGTGGCTACCTGGCTTTGTCAAGCCCTGTACATAGGGATGCAGGGGTCAGCAACCTTGACCCGCCTGATGTTATGGAACTACAAACCCCATGATCCCCAGCCGCTCATTAAGATGGTTGAGCCACATGGGACTCATTTGGCGTTCCAAACCATCTTGAGGGCCAAGGTTGCTGTCCTCTGGGAAATATTTATTTGCTACACTCACTAAAAGGCACTCTTATTCAAAGATACTGTATCTAACATTGAGAAATAGACCGTGCATATCAAACTAGCAAGTGCAGGCATACAACTAACCACTGACATTCATAGGCTATACACTCAACGACATGACACAAACACGCACATATATACACACCTTCATACACACCCAAGTGCTTGACACTACCTGCACAGGTACTCTCTACCTCCTTATACCCACTAGTACCTTTCCCCACTCCCTAACTGGAACACACCCCTTCTTGCCATACCTACCGAACATTTATCCCGATGATGCCTCACTACCTATATCCTCCTCCCATTAAATTCCTTCTCTCACTGCTGCTATTGTGTGCAGTGGCATCACATGTGCTGCTTGTCATGTATTTCGTTTTTCTTTTTTACCTTGCATTTTGGGTGTATGTATATTACAGATGCTCAGTGCTGTGCTTCATCTAGAAAGGGATGGTGGGTGTGGGTTTAGCGCTTCATAGAAGTCCCCAGAGGAAAGGCACAAGATTTGGAAGTGTCCCTTATTAAAAAAAAGAAGGTGGCCCCACTTTGGCAGGTGGCCCCACTTTGGCAGGTGGCTTTAAGCAGAATACCAGGTGAAGTCTTCTTACACGTAGGACCTCAAAAAAAACATTCTGTTTTGTTTTTGCCACTAAAGAAGCCTGTGTAACAGGTATCCAGGAGGACCGTTTTTGGGGTAAGCAGGTAACCCAATAATACCTGATACGTCTCCATTTGAGTGTTGGCAGCTCTCACTCTGTGTGAGTATGAGCAATTACATATATTACTAAGCTTTCCCTTATCAGACAATATTGCACCATATGCGCTTCTGTGTTTTTTTTTTTTTTTTTTTTGAGGTCCTACGTGTAAGAAGACTTCACCTGGTATTCTGCTTAAAGCCACCTGCCAAAGGTGGGGCCACCTTCTTTTTTTTTTTTTTATTTTTTTTTATAAGGGACACTTCCAATCTTGTGCCTTTCCTCTGGGGACTTCTATGAAGCGCTAAACCCACACCCACTATACCTTTCACGATATTTGTACTGTGGATATTGGGAAGTGTCCACTGGGGTGGAAGCGAATCTAGGGGCAACTAAGCGCCTGGGGAATTCTTTTTTCTTTTTGCCTGTGCTCCATCTAGGTCTGATCTAGGGATACACCGATACTAGTATCAATATCGGTGCCGATACCGGGTTCTGTACAAGTACTTGGTACTCGTGCAGATTCCGATACCGGAAGCCAGCATTGAGCTGGCTTGCCGGCATCAGAGGGGCTGGGGCGGCAGCTGTCCGAATGCTGTAACGGCATTCGGACAGGCCCCTGCAGCTGGCCGCGTTCATAGTTACTTTCCACGAGCCCCGCCGGCAAAGTTTTCGCACGTCTGCCCGTTGGGAAGCCCCCAGCCGCGATCTCGGGAACTCCCGCGAGATCACGGCTGGGGGCTTCCCAACGAGCTGACGCGTAAAGACTTTGCCGGCGGCGCTCATGGAAGGTATCAACGCTTTCAGCTGCAGGGCCCTGTCCAAATGCCGTTAGAGCATTCGGACAGCCGCCCCATGTCTCGTCTGGGGTCTAAAATGGTGAATGTGTGTGTGTGATGATTATATATATATATATATATATATATATATATATTATATATATATATTTTCTCAGAAGCCACCTGCACATCATAGCAATTCAAAGAATTGTATCCCAGAGCTCTTGTGCCACATTCCCCATATGCAGCAAGGTATTTTGGGAAGGATATGCAAATGACCTCTGTCTCACTTTTATGCATCCTGGATTTGTTATTACACAGAACCCTAAAATCAATGCTATGCCACACTGTGGCTTTGTAGCAAAGATAAGGTTATGCAACTGGTCAAAGCCACTCCTAGGACAGCGCTGTTTCAGGTTTGTTGAACCTTCATCAGCTAGGAGACAGGCATGACCAGTTGCAATGGATGCTTGGACCATAGGTAAGTAAGTGTCTATAAGGGTTGTGGTGAAGGACTAAAAGTGAGACAAAAATAAGTGTGTTTAATATTGCAGAAGCCACCTGCACATCATAGCAATTCAAAGAATTGTATCCCAGAGCTCTTGTGCCACATTCCCCATATGCAGCAAGGAATTTTGGGAAGGATATGCAAATGACCTCTGTCTCACTTTTATGCATCCTGGATGGATGGATATATAGATATATCCATCCAGGATGCATAAAAGTGAGACAGAGGTCATTTGCATATCCTTCCCAAAATTCCTTGCTGCATATGGGGAATGTGGCACAAGAGCTCTGGGATACAATTCTTTGAATTGCTATGATGTGCAGGTGGCTTCTGAATATATATATATATATATATATATATATATATTCGTACTCGTACTAAAAAAAGTGGTATCGGTGTATATATATATATATATATATATAACCGATACCACTTTTTTAAGTACGAGTACCGATACTTTTATTTAATGTCATGTGACGCTTTCCAATAGGACAGACCTCATAAAAATTTATATGAGATTTGCCCCCAGCTCGAACGCTGGCCGTGTGCATGTAAAGCACGCGGCCAGCGTTCCCCTCCAGCGCGCCAAATACTCACCCTTCCTGAAGTTCCGGTCTCTGGGCAGTGATGTGGCCGCCGGGCGCATCTGTGACGCTGCCTCCAGCCGAGAGGCAGCGTCACGTGGCCGCCGGGCGCATCTGTGACGCTGCCTCCAGCCGAGAGGCAGCGTCACAGGAGCGCCCAGTGGCCGCAGGAACGCATCACTGCCCAGCGACCGGAACTTCAGGAAGGGTGAGTATTTGGCGCGCCGGAGGGGAACGCTGGCCGCGTGCTTTACATGCACGCGGCCAGCTTCCCAGCCCCGCGGATACCGGCAAGCCGGCCCAGCGCGCCGGCTTCCGGTATCGGCGGGATGTATCGGGCCGTTTGCACATCGGCCCCGATACCGATACTAGTATCGGTATCGGTGCATCCCTAATAAAATATATATATATATAATATATATATATATATATAATTACAGTTGTGTTCAAAATTATTCAACCCACTGAAATTGAGTGTTTTGGCCAGTTTGACATTGATTTTGATCATTCAGTCATCTTGCTTACAATTAAATCAAAGAGACACGTGTAGGTCAGACAAATATAACATAACATTTATAATGAAATAACCACAAATGTCTTTTCTGTGCTCACATCATTATCAGTTTTAATTCAACCCCCAAGTGACATTCAATCTTAGTATTTAGTACAACATCCTTTTACAGTTATAACAGC
Organism: Leptobrachium leishanense; assembly: GCA_009667805.1. Lineage (NCBI taxonomy): Eukaryota > Metazoa > Chordata > Amphibia > Anura > Megophryidae > Leptobrachium > Leptobrachium leishanense. The sequence goes on from CM019066.1 coordinate 122,563,061, forward strand.
TTTTAAACGTAAAGCATAGCTTGACACAAGTGTCTTGCAGCGATCTACGGGTATCTTCGCCCATTCGTCATGGGCAAAAGCCTCCAGTTCACTTCAGTCACATTCTTAGGCTTGCGCACTGCAACTGCTTTCTTTAATTCCCACCAGAGGTTCTCAATCGGATTTAAGTCAGGTGACTGCGATGGCCACTCCAAAATGTTCCAGCCTTTAATCTGCAACCATCCTCTAGTGGACTTGGAGGTATGCTTGGGATCATTGTCCTGTTGAAAGGTCCCACGTCTCCCAAGCCTCAGGTTTGTGACGGACTGCATCACATTGTCATCCAATATCTCCTGGTACTGAAGAGAATTCATGGTACTTGCACACGCTGGAGCTTCCCTGTACCTGCAGAAGCAAAACAGCCCCAAAGCATGATTGACCCCCGCCATGCTTCACAGTAGGCAAGGTGTTCTTTTCTTCATAGGCCTTGTTCTTCCTCCTCCAAACATAGCGTTGATCCATGGGCCAAAACAGTTCTAATTTTGTTTCATCAGTCCACAGAACACTATCCCAAAACTTCTGTGGTTTGTCCACATTACTATTGGCATACTGCAGTCGACTCTTCTTATTCTTTGGAGACAGCAAGGGGGTGCGCCTGGGAGTTCTGGCATGGAGGCCTTCATTACGCAGTGTGCGCCGTATTGTCTGAGCTAAAAACTTCAGTACCACATCTGACAAATCTTTTCTCAGTTCCTCAGCAGTCACACGGGGACTTTTCTCCACTCTACGCTTCAGGTAGCGCACAGCAGTCGAAGTCAGCATCTTCTTTCTGCCACAACCAGGTAGCGTTTCAACAGTGCCCTTTGCCTTGAATTTTGCAAATGATGATTCCTATGGTCTCTCTTGGTATGTTTAACATCTTTGCAATCTTCTTATAGCCATTGCCCTTCCTGTGAAGCGTAATCACCTCTTCTCTTGTCTTCCTGGACATTCTCTTGACTTCACCATGTTTGTAACCACACCAGTAAATGTCTAGAAGGAGCTGAGTATAACAGTCATTTTAAAGCTGCCTAATTGGTGCTTATTATGCTTTATTGCTGCTCCGTGACATCCACAGGTGTTTTCAATACCTGATTGAAAACACTTGAATGAACCTCTGATCTTCAGAGTGGTAGTCTTTAAGGGGTTGAATAATTGTGTCAATGAAGAATTCCACAAAGAAACATTTACTACTGTATTACAAAACCAATTGATGTCATTTTAGTTGCATATGGTTCTTTAAAAAGTCCTTGTAGGATTTCATTCTGAATACAATTACAAATGTACACTAAATTCCCTAAAACCCTTTACAGCATTGGGGGTTGAATAATTTTGAACACAACTGTATTATATATATATATATATATATTATATATATATATATATATATATATATATTATATATATATATATTATTCTGAAATGGTCAGTGTGTATGTATATATAATATATTACATTACACAAACGCATATACACACACTGTGGTCTGGTGTCTGTGGGGTATATTCTATATAAATAATATACCCCACAGGCATCAGATACATGTATACCCAACAGACACCAGACCAGTGTGTGTGTATATATGAATGTATATCTGGTGTGTGCAGGCAGTGGGTAAATGGGGTGTCTGGCCATACATTGCAATATTAGCTTAAAAAGGATAGGCTTTCAGAAAAAAAATCCTAAATTATTTATTGAAAAGCGTCACATGACATAAAATAATCTGAACTCTGTATCGGGGAGTACTTTTTAAAAAGTATCGGTACTTGTATTCGGTCCTAAAAAAAAATGGTATCGGTGCATCCCTAGTCTGATCAGCAAGTGCTCCTGCACCTCTGGTTCTGTGCTGAAGCAGGACATTGATTTTATTCTTGTGAATTGTATTGTAAACTGCCCCCCCACACCCCCATAGTATCTTTCCCTTGCTTTGTCGTTTTGACCATAGAATGGAGTCTGTTGGGCGATCATTGACTTACATCATTGTATTGTGTGGGATGTATTCCAGGGGTGTGGGAATTGTGACGCCCGGGACATGAAGATCCGGGCGAGTCGTTTTTTTGGAGATGCAGTCCGGCGGGCTACAAGCCCGCCGGACTGCGGACTAATTCCTGGGACGCCCCCAATACCGGAAGCCGGCATTAAGCCGGCTTGCTGGCATCTGAGGGGCTTGGGCGGATGTTCGAATGCTCTATCGGCATTCGGACAGCCGCCCCTGGAGCTCTCCGGCATACTTGCCTTCCCGAGCGGCGCCGACAAAGTCTTCGCACTTCCGCACGTCGAAGGACCCTAGCCGCGACTTTGTCGGCGCCGCTCGGGAAGGTAAGTATGCCGGAGAGCTCCAGGGGCGGCTGTCCGAATGCCGATAGAGTATTCGAACAGCCGCCCCATGTCTGGTCTGGGGTCTGACATGAGAGTTGGGGGGGGGGAGATATCCATGAGCTGGGGCAAATCCATGTGTGAGCTGGGGGCAGTATCCATGAGCGTGCTGGGGGCAGTATCCATGAGCGTGCTGGGGGCAGTATCCATGTGCGTGCTGGGGGCAGTGTATATCCATGTGCGTGCTGGGGGCAGTGTATATCCATGTGCGTGCTGGGGGCAGTGTATATCCATGTGCGTGCTGGGGGCAGTGTATATCCATGTGCGTGCTGGGGCAGTGTATATCCATGTGCGTGCTGGGGGCAGTGTATATCCATGTGCGTGCTGGGGGCAGTGTATATCCATGTGCGTGCTGGGGGCAGTGTATATCCATGTGCGTGCTGGGGGCAGTGTATATCCATGTGCGTGCTGGGGGCAGTGTATATCCATGTGCGTGCTGGGGCAGTGTATATCCATGTGCGTGCTGGGGGCAGTGTATATCCATATATCTCGGGGGGGCATTTTTATGAGGTCTGTTCTTATTGGAAAGTGGTCACATGACATAAAATGAAAGTATCGGTACCCGGTATCGGTGAGTACTTGAAAAAAGTATCGGTACTCATACACCAGGGACACCCTCTCTCGTCTGTCCCGAGTCTCCAACATGCCACGTAGGGTGTCCCTGGTGTAGTGACTGTACACCACCATGGCGAGGGTCTTCTTGGGGGGTGCAGAGAGCTATCCAACCGCTGCCACCAATGTGACGGAATGGAGTATCCGCCTGCGGTCCTGCTCTATCTGACCCCCTCTTTGGTGTTGCCAAGCCCGACTACCGAGTGGCACGGCACCCGGCGTCTCGAGCGGCTTGGGTAGAAGACCACGTGGCGGTGGCGATCTGGAGAGTAGATGGGGCACCCACGGTGGAAATCCGCCCGACTACCGAGTGGCACGGCACTCGGCGTCTCGGGCAGCGGATCTGTACTTGGTCTTAAAAAAGTGCTATCGGTACATACATACATACATACATACATACATAGTGTTTAAATAAAGGTCTTTATTCATCACATGTATCTGACGCTGCCTCTATAGGCTGTTATGAATAAAGACCTCTATTTAAACACTATTTTGTTGAAATTATCAGGACAAGTTGATCATCCTGAGGGACAAGTAGATTGGACTACTACTTAGTCCGTTGGACAAGTAGATTTTTTTTTTTTAAATTTCCACACCCCTGTATTCAAAGGACATTACCAGGGGGTAGACTAAGAAGTCTTTTAAGCTCCCTGTTCTATCATTCAGCTGCCAGCTCTTATCTCAGGTAGCCTATAGAACAGCGGTTCCCAACCGTGGTCCTAAAGTATCCCGAACAGGCCAAGGATCACCTTGGGAAAAGCAGACTGAATCCTGCATTCCCTTAGCAGAAAATCCTATCACCTGTGCTGTACTTCAGATATCTGGAAAACCTGGCCTGTTGGGGGTACTTGAGGACTGTGGTTGGGAACCACTGCTATAGAACATTGTTTCCCAAACCTGTCCTCAGGACCCTCTGACAGGTCAACTTTTCCAGATATCTGAAGCACAGCACAGGTGATACAAATAGCTCCTCAGTGATTTGCAGGATTAAGTCTGCTTTTCCCCAAGTATATCAGTAAAATCTGGCCTGGTTGAGGGTCCTGAGGACAGGTTTGGGAAACACTGCTATAGAACAATAGCCATATCTAAACATTCCCTCCTATATCTCATTAACTGGTAGAAATTGTAGATTAAATAAGCGAGGCATAAAGGTAAATGTTGCATCATGGGAAAAATCCAGAAACTGGAACCCGGAGATAAAATACCTAACATTATTTTTCATTTTTACATACAATTAATCTAGACAAAAAAACTAACAGCAGCCAGTGTATTACAAGGTGGCTTTATTTTTAATGCACAAGTAGTGTCCCTTTTAAAGAGACAGGAGTATACAGTGTGTGAGCGCTCAATCTTATTCGTGGTCACACTGCTGTGCTCTCCTCCCCCTTTGAGGGAGCTCAGAGGGCTGATTCAGTCATTCGGATGCAGGGGCTTAGTTTTGCCCTGAATGTCAGCTCAAGGATCCCACAGCTCAGGGATCCGGGCTGGGAGATCTTTGGGAACAAGCTTTAGCCAATGGTATCAAAGTCTTTCTGCATTGAGTCCCCCTTGATTAGCTGGAGAGACCAGACCATTTACTGCAGGGCTGAGAGGAAGACCAGCACTGATTTGGGTGAGCTTTTAAAGGAAACTGCATAAATGGATGGAGACTAGAGAGGTTAATGTTTAAACCCTACTTCCTAACCCCTCCTGTTTTAACCCATAGTATCCCATTGACTTTGACCTGACAACCTCAGCCGGTAAGGCTGGCGGCACACGAGCGTTTCTCAGAGAGGGTAAGGAACGTCCGTGAGAGTGGACGTTCCTTCCACTCTGCGCTCAGCGTACAAAGCGCGATTCTCCTATGGAGTATCGCGCTTTGTATCCCGTCAGCGTCTGTCTAGCTTTTTGACGGGGAGGGATTTTCACATCCGGTGGTTGGCCCACCCCACCAAAACGGTGCTCAGGCGCAGGGAACTGCGGGCGCACAAAAGCATAAGTGTGCCACCAGCCTAAGGGGGCCATGGATACATGGAGGTCCATCTACTGTAATACAGGATCCTATGGAGCTGACCTTGCCCTCTGCACCATATAAGAAATGTGGCGAGGTTCATGGGATCAACATAAAATTCTTTATATAGCCATAAACTATCACCAGGCATGGCACCTGCAGGTATCCACTGGCTCCTTTATAAATTATTATTACTCCTGTACGTACACCAATTCTCTCTCCATGAGATCTGGCATCCATCGGATAACAATTTTTTTGGAGTTTGTCCTACGAGGACATGACACGTCTGTTCTTCCAGCAGTTTTTCCCTCTGCTCTGTGCTCTTTCTGTTTAATATTACCTTTAACTGCACCAGATATAAGTTAATGTTATTTATCCTCCGTTTAACTTGGATCATCATCATTTCACCTTATATGACTCCGTCTCATTCCATTCTTCTTTTTGTCCCCTTTCTGTGTTTTTGTCTAGTTCTTTTTGATAGCATGTCTTTTCCAGTACTTTGATATTTACAAACCACAGATTCTTCAATTCTTTTAGGTATGCATTGTATTTAATCAGATTTGTCGTATGACAAGCAGAGTACTGATCTTTGAGTGTCGTTTTTAATATCTTAATCTTCTTTTTTTTTTTTTTTTTTTCCTTTGTTCAATTACACTTCAGCTGCCTGAGTAGATCCAATGCACACGAAGGGTTTTGTCACCACTGATTTTAGTTTGTGATACTTGAGTTTTTAATTCCTTGAAATATAGAGATAAATGGCTGGAGTCAGTGAGCAAGTCAATGTTCATAGAGCAAAATCCTATCTGTTTACATTTCTATAGCGCCAACATATTCCGCAGCACTTTACAAACAGGAAGAATTCAGTCAAACGTCATCACGGGTCAATCTGTGTATTACAGAACTCGTGCATTTGCTTTGCCAATGCCTCATGAGCTTACAATCTAAAGATCATAAAGGGATATAAGACAAAAGGGAGCAGGTAGCCTGTGACGTTGATGGCAAGAGAGAGAGAATGAGAAGGCTGTGAAAACTGTAGGCGGTGAAGGAGTTAATAAGGGAATATGTTGACGTAAAACGCATGAAGGCAGGCAGCATAAAAGTAAATCAGAGTTCGTTAGGGTGGGCAATCAGTGAAGCCTGGATGGAAGTGGTGAGGTCTTAGGACAAAAGGAAAAGCATGTGAAACAGAAACCTTTGAAAATGTGGGATTGTCCGAGCGAAAGAGACAGGCTTCAGCGCTGCCTCCCCAACTATGAGTAAGCATTTGGTAGAAGAAAATCCAAACAAATAACAGCAGATATTGTAAAAGTACAAAAGGTACAGAGTGAAAAGTGACAATAGGAGGCAGTATCCTGGGTGAAGCCATTGTGTACCCAAGGACAGATTGAGGATGATAGGAGTTGCAGTCAGAGTAGATGGATGCGGTAAGGTCTGTGTTCTGGCTATTTGTAGTAACTGAACGTTGAGCTCAGGGCTTTAATATAAAGAAAATTGCCCGGCTCCTCCACCCTGCTTTTATTGACTTTTACAAGTGCGGCTTGAAGTCTGTCCCTTTGCTCACAGATTTCAAATAAAGCGGCAAGTTCTCCCTCTACCTGTACAAGGTTTTGTTCAGCACTAGCCGTAACCCCAGACCCCGAATCCCTTTGCTGCAAGAGGGTTTATATCAGGGGTCAGCATCTGTGGCCGTCCACATGTTTTGGAGCTATATTTCCCTTGAAGCTCAGCTGAGATAATGATGGCTGCACATAATGGGACATGTAGTTCCAAAGCATCTGGAAGGCCCAAGGTTGCTCACTCCTGCATTATACGATAATGTCAGGGATTACAAGATTTTGAAGCAGACCTGGCAGACCCCCCCCTCCCCTGCAGGGGCTGCGTAGCCTGCTTATATACAAAAATACAGGGATTTTAAAAGCCTCTATATTTTTTCTTGATTCATGTTGACTTGTAGCATTTGTATAAACCAGTCGAATGGTCCCTAGCCTGGAGGGTCCCTTTTAAACCACAGCAAGGGCCAGCAACCTGCACAATCTTGTTGCATGACGCAGAATTAGAGTCCACTATTAAGATAACCAAGACTTCAGTAGAGGTTTAGCTTTGTCAGCAGGTGAAAGGTACTTTCCTTTGCTTGAGATTTATATTCGTTCTCTGATGTTTGCTGATTGCCTCTCACAGCTGATCTGCAGCATGGTGCAGGCATTAGTGTGAGGCTTTGAAAGCCCAGGAGCCAGATGGCCCCGGCTATTTAAAGGGACACTACCTCTTACATAAGCGGTAACTAGATTACTTGTACAATACAAACAAAACCACTTTATAAAACACATGCTGCTGAGATTAAGTAATTGCATGTAGAAAGGAAAAATAAAATTGGTTAGTATTTCTCCAGGTTCCAGTTTTTTGAGGTTTTCCCATGATGCAACTTTTACCAAAAGACTTGCTTTGTGGCTCCTGTTTATTTAATCTACAATTTCTACTCGTTAACCTCCCTGGCGGTCTAATTTTTTCAAAATTTCGTGTCTAAAAGCGTCTCAATTTTTTTTTTTTTTTTAAAGGAAACGTGTTTTTGTACATAGTTAGCCTGTAATAATTAGGAATCACGCACTGAAATCCGTGCAATCAAGAGTCCTTACTGGTAAAATCCTTTATAAATAAATAGTAAATACACGGTGTCTGATAAAGTTTAAAACTCGACATAATAATTTATTATCCCAAAATAATGCAAATAAATGATATTCAATAAAATACAACAAAAAACACTGAAATCTGTCTGAGAACAAGGGTGAGACGATGTGTGGTCTATTTCTTTTCCTGTAGTGCCACCTAGTGGCCGTTCATAAACATTACACTGTATAATCCAAAATGTAAACTGTAAAAAAGATTTCTTTTATGCTGATCCCGCCCCCCTGCATCGTGTGACTCGCAGGGAGCCTTCAAAGGAAGCAGCTCGCCGCGATCACACTGCGGGGGACAGCGAGGGAGCCAGGAGGTGAGTATGCATCCAGCCCGAGTGTGGCTCGGGGTTACCGTTCGCGGTAGCGAAATTTATCCCCGAGTCACACTCGGGAATACCGCCAGGGAGGTTAAGGAGGTAGAGGAGGGAATATTTTGATAATTCTATTGTTCTCCATGCTACCTGAGATGAGAGCTGGCAGCCGAATGAGATATGACCAGGAGCTTTAAAGCCTTCTAATCTACACCCCCCCCCCCCCCGTGATGCCCTTTGAATACATCCCACGAGCTCTCCCTCGTACTGTCAGACTTTCCCCTAACTTCTCTTCCTTCAAACGCTCCCTTAAAACGTTCCTATTTAGGGAAGCCTACCACCCAACTCACTGACGCAATCATCAATCACTCTCACCTTACAGTCCTCTCCTCCTGTTTCCAACCCCAACCCTCCCAGATTGTGAGTTCCTACGGGAATAGGGCCCTCATCTCCTCCTGTACTGTTTGTCAAATGTTGTTCAATGTATTGTAACCCTGTCTATACTGTGCTTATTGTACAGCGCTGCGGAATATGCTGGCGCTTTATAAATAAAGAATAATAATAATAATAATCCCACAAGATACAATGATGTGAGTCGGCTCCCTGACCCATAGATTCTATTCTAGGGGCAAGTGATGTAAAGATACTGTGGGGACAGTTTAGAACACAAAATATCACACAATGGATGCATCCAGTGACATATAGAGGAAAATATTTCTTAACTAAACACACAAGTTATCAGCAACATTAAACAAACACAATAAGGACATTTCATTTTTTGGTGGTAGTGGCCCTTTAAGTGTCTAGTCACAAAGCACTGAAATTGTTTGCTATTTTGGTGCTTTGGTTTTTAGTGCACTTAAGCAATTGTCAAAAATACGATAAATTCACTATTATTCAAAATGTTTTTATTTGAAAAACTAACAGCAGTACAACTGAAATCAGAAATTATGGCCCACAGAGTGACAGCACAAGGCCAGTAGCCACACAGGGCCACGTGACCGAAGGTTCCTATCATATGGGAACAGCAAGTGGTAAAGAAAATAGGGAAGGGGGGAGAGGAAACATCACCTACCTTAAACCATAGATGTGACAAAAAAAAGAGGTGGGGGGGGGGGAGGAAGCGGCATACTCCGTCACTGTGACGTTCCCGGCTCACTCCCGAAGGAGGCCATGGAAGGGCAATATCACGAGGCCCAAGGGCCAAATATGACAGACAGAGCCATGGTGAGTGCCATAGTGGCATGCCTCGGAGCATCCCGAAAGCTGCCAAAAAAAGTGGGGTGGGAAAGGTTCTCCATCTGTGGCAGGGCAAGCATCAATGAAATCCAATCCCAGTGGCAGATAAATACAACGTCGCAAAAAAAAAAAAGAGGGGAGCCTCACCAGTACATTAAGCCACAATATAGAGTCCTCAAAAAAGATTGCCCAGAATAGGAGGGGGGGTGTCCTCAAGATATCTCAATGAACAGTGGGATGAGAGGGCATGGAGGGGATCACTTCTCAGAAAGTAAAGGGAAGGGGCACAGGACGCAGCGAGCAACAGAGGCCTATCCCGGGTCAGGATCAGAAGGGTAAATTCACTATTTAGCTAATATTCACCGTATTTCTTTTATTATTTTTACCCGAATTGGAGTCGACAAAGCTGTTTCAGGATGGCGGTGAAAAGCACCAAATTGGCAAAGGTGAATGCCACCAAACTGAAAAATATAAAAAAGGGAAGTTTCATATCCTCCACTACAAAAATGTAGTAAGAAAAAAAAGTGCCTGTTACAAAGGTAAGGTCTTTTTAAAAAAAATAGAAAACCACCAAAAATGCCTTTTAAAATAAATTAAATTTAAAACCAAATATATAAAACGGTCGCTTAAAAATATAAATGAAAGATACGCTATTTATTACATTGAAACGTATGGGTTTCACCTGTTCAAACCTGTAGCATTGAAACTGAAGATCAGGGCACTTCGCTGCAATTTCGGTGCAATTCGATGTTCTGTGAATAGAAGATCTGATAGTCTTCTATTGGACAATTCAGGTGCCGGCAAGTTACACTGTATTTTGCTGCCAATTTGTCTTTATTTGGTGAATTGACAGCTTTGAGAATCGACAAATTGCCCTGAAATTGTTTACTTGGTGAAATTCACTGTTCTGTGCAATTTTGGGCCAATTTGTAGGCTATGAATAACCCCTTTTAGTGTCTTGATCGCCCTATGGAAAAACCTTTGCTTGACTCCTATGAACGTGACACCTAGATTTTGTTACTATGATTGTACCTGAAGAGTTTTAATCCCTTCAGTATATAACACACCAGAGATTTCTTGTGTTTTACAAATTAAATGGCATTAGCGTTAATTCATGTTGTGCTAATGATTATGTAGACTAGACCTAAAAACGAAAAAATTTGAAGAAAGAGTCAAACACTTTGTCTCTGTCGGGGTAATCTTGTTCTTTTGCTTTACCTGCCGCGCGCGGGAACCTGATGTGTTTCCCAGTCACAGGCCTGATTAATTAATTCCAGTTAGACCAATACCAGATCTGATGTTTTGCAGATGAGAAAGTGTGTCATGTTTGCTCGATGCATTGTTTTGTGTTCCACTTGCTAAAGTGTAACTGGTTAGGCACGGGACTTGACAAATTTGTTTCAAATATTGGAGTGAGAAACTACAACCCTTACCCAGAATGTTTAGGACCAGAAGCATTTTGGTTTTCTGTTCCTGGAATATTTACGCACCATAATGAGATATATGGATGAATGGGATCGAAGTCTAATTTATTTAGGTTAGTAGGTAGAAAGTTGGAAAGCCAGGTAGAAAAGTTGAGGAACCGGGAGGTTGGTCCAGGTGGGCGGTAGATGGCTGCCACCCTGAGAGTCGGGGAGAAAACAGATTTCATTCCACAGAACCGGAGCTGCTCTCGAAGTCTTGGAGGTGATGTGTTGGCAGCGTGGCATTCTTTCCAATAAGTTATCAGGGAGCTTACAATGCAAGTGTTCTGATGGGTTTTAAGGAGAGAGATGTTGGGAAGGATGCCTCTGCTCCCTACAGCCAACACACCTCTCTGAATCATTCTGCTTGTGTGTGATGAATGCCCATTGCTTTGTGTTAACATAACTGACTGGTTTTCAGGGTGTAACCTGACAAGTTTTGCATATTTGATCTCTTAAAATTATGCTAACTACTCCTCTCTTGTCATGCAGGAAGTCGGCGAGCCGACCAAAGATGAGAAGGCTATTGCGAAGTACCTGCGTTTCAACTGTCCGTCAAAGTCAACCAACATGATGGGCCACCGAGTCGACTATTTTATCGGTGAGCAGGTTCTCAATCTTGGCATCAAATCCTTTTGAGTACATAAGAGCATGTTCTGAGTTGGAGATGCCCACCTTGTTTTTATAGTTTTTTAAATGCATTGTCTGTATAATACAAGACTTGGTGAAGTTCATGGTTTTGCTGCGAGAGATTTACAGTGCATTCTACTCATACCAGATATAGGTTCAGCCTGTGGGGCTCAGCATGGCTTTATAGGATATATACACTATCTGACTCTAATATTTTGTTGCTGTGTATGTTAAGCGTCCGCAGTGGCATCGTTTTGATAAGCTTATGCAATGTCACTGCATTTATTTTCGTCCAGAGTTGCACTAACAGGACACCAAGATCGTGCATTGATGATGGGAGAGTCTGAGCCCGCGTTAATTATTTTCCAGCACATCCCAAAGATTCTCACTAGGTTAAAGGTCTGGACAGCGTGGTGGCCAATCCATGTGTGACAATGTCTCCGGCTCCCTGAACTACTCTTACACAATTTGAGCCCGATTTGTCTTGGCATTGTCATCTTGGAATATGCCCATACCGTCAGGGAAGAAAAAAAATCCATTGTCGGAAAAACCTGCTCACTCAGTATATTCCGGTAGCCAGCTGACTTCATTTTTTTTGGCCCTGTAACGCTGCTGAAGCTAGACCTGGCCAACTAAAGCAACCGCAGATCACAACAGGTTTTACAGTGGTGACTATTTTTATTTTGGCCAGGCACTGTAGATCAGGGCTCAAAATTTCAAGTCCCAAGCTACTAACCAGGCCAAAAGAGTTACTCGCCACCAGTTGCTCCACCTAACCCCTACCCAGCCTTTTACTCTGCCCCTAAACACACCCACCTTAAATTATCTTGTGAAGTTACACTGTTAAAGGTTTTATTTAGAATAAAGTTACAAAAATAACATTAATACCCAGACATCAGACCCCAGATACACGTATACCCAGTGTGAGCAGAGCAAGGAGATAAGGAAGCTCCTCTCCACCCCACTGCCAGTGGGGTGTTAGGCAGCTGTTCCCTGCCTCCGTGGAACTGGGGGCTGTACGGTGGCACTGCCGGAATACACAGCACAAAATAATTGTGCAGCCTGCATGTGCATTTCCACTCGCCCTCACTCAATTTCCAGTGGAAATTTTGAGCCCTGCTGTAGATCATCATTGGACAACACCTTCAACCCTATATTCTTTGACCAAATATAAATTATACCCTAATTGTTACCTTAAAGTGCGCCCATTATGTCCAAAAACAGGTTAGGCTCATGTGACAGGGAATCACTTCATTTTATATACGGTATGTCATCATATTTGATACTGATAGAATAGGAAAAATGGAGATATTCCCTTTCATTGTTTAGGGGAGACATAGCTCCGAGCAGCGAGATCCTACAGGACAGCTCTCCACTCACACTGTGCGTCCGATTATCTGATTGATCAGGTGCATGGAGCGCTGTCCTGTTGGATGGCTCTCTGCTCAGAGCTCCCTCCTGGGGCATGCCACATGGAGATGAAGGAAAGCAAAGCTTTGAGAGGCGATTACTCCCTCTTAATTCTGTCAGCAAAAAATTTTGACACCTATAAAGGGAGCGATTCCCTGTCAAATGAGCCCAAAATGATTTGGCCATGAGACCATCGCTTTGAGGTAAGTATCATTTTTTTTGGCATCAAGTTGAATAACCCTACACTCAACGGAAACTGCCCTCATCGATGACCTCCTAACTGTTAAAAACCACGGCCACTATTCTATTCTCATTCTGCTTGACCTCTCGGCTGCTTTTGACACTGTAACCACCCCCTCCTTCTACAGACTCTCAACTTTCTCGGTTTTTCTGACAATGCACTCTCTTGGATTGACTCTTATCTCTAACAGGTCCTTCTGTCATTTGCTGGAAACTCCTCTTCAATCCCTTTATCAGTTGGTGTACCTCAAGGCTCTGTCCTAGGTCCTCTACTCTTCTCTATGCACACCTCCTCCCTGGGCAAAATCATTAACAGCTTTAGCTTTAATTACCACCTCTATGCTGATGATACTCAGATCTACCTCTCTACCCCAGATCTCTCTCCTCTTGTCCTTTCCACAGTCAGTGACTGTTTATCTGGCATCTCCTCCTGGATGGCCTCCCACCACCTAAAGATTAACATGTCCAAGACTGAGCTCCTAGTAATTCCTCCCTCTAATGCCTACCCACCTCCTAACTTCTCCATCATGGACGATGGTAACGCGATCTCCCCATCAAACCAGGTTCGCTGTCTGAGTTACGCTTGACTTTGCTCTTTCCTTCATCCCCCACATCCAGAATTCGGCCATTTCTTACCGCTGACGCCACAAAGCAACTCCTCCACGCCCTTGTAATCTCCCGATTTGACTATTGTAGTAATTTTCTTGCTGGCCTCCTTCTCTCCTGCTTCTCCCCCCTACAATCCATTCTGAACGCCTCTGCCAGACTCATCCACCTCACCCGCCTCTCTATTTTTGCTGCTGCTCCCCTCTACGAGTCCCTTCACTGGCTCCCCATCCACTGCAGAATGAAATTCAAAATCCTTATCCTGACCTACAAAGCTCTCACTAACTCAGCGCCCCACTACCTGTCCTCACTAATCACCAAATACACCGCAGCCCGCTCCCTAAAGACAGTGACCTGCGCCTACCTTCTCCCCGCATCACCTCTTCCCTTGATAGACTGCAGGATTTCTCACGCGCAGCCCCCACTCTCTGGAACGCTCTCCCTGGTACGGTCAGACTTTCCCTTAGTTTCACTTCTTTCAAACGTGCCCTAAAGACATTCCTATTTAGGGAAGCCTTCCATCCGACTCACTGATGCCAGCAGTCCAACGCGCTCACCTTGCAGTCATCTCCTACTGTTTCCACCCCAACCCTTCTAGATTCTAAGTTCCCACGGGAATAGGGCCCTCGTTTCCTCCTGTACTGGTTTGTCAAAATGTTGTTCAATGTATTGTAACCCTGTCTATATTGTGCCCATTGTACAGCGCTGCGGAATATGCTGGTGCTATATAAAGATTAATAATAACCTAATCTCTTGATTCTTGAGATATATATATATTTTTTTTTTTTCTTGTAGCTTCTAAAGCGGTAGATTGTCTTCTCGACTCGAAATGGGCAAAAGCAAAGAAAGGAGAGGAAGCCTTATTCACAAACAGGGAGTCCGTTGTTGAATTTTGCAACCGGTAAGTGGCAATGGCATTATCCAATTAATTACCGGGATCTGCTGTTTCTCTGTAAGTTTTTAATGTTTTTTCATACATTGTTTTGTCTCTTGATGCTTTGCTACCATGCAGTGCGAATCCTCATATTTTCTCCATGCTGGGCGCTTGCTTCAGTGCACGGTCATATTTCACAGCAGCCCTGCGGTGGTGGCATATTTATCCCTTGCCTTGCTGGATCTGTTAAACGTAGACTTAAAACTGACTTTTGTGTATGAGTAACTGATTAATGTGCTCCAGTTGGAGAAACACATGATGCTTTGCTCTATGCGTGACTGAAGCCACCAGCTGTGTGTAATGTGAATGCATTAGTGGAGGCTGAAGAGGGAATTAAAATTGAAACAATAGAGACGGGCGGCTTCATTTTTTTTCCTTTTCCGTTCAATGCTTGGTATATTGAGCGAAGGAAGCATTGTTGTTGGCGGATGAGGTTATCCTGCAAGATATTAGCGATGTCTTGGATCACATATATCTGATCTCTGGACAGTATTGAAGCAGTGCTTGTGTTGCAGTTTTAGGGCTTCACTGTAAATACACAGAGGTTATTAGAGAGCCAGACCTGTTACAGAAAAATTTAAACTGTCATGAAAAATAATCTTGTAATATCCCATCTCTGAAAAATCATTCACTATCACGGTTATTCAGAGAAAGGTGACACTCTGGAGAACCTTTGGAGAAGTGAAAATTCCAGGTCAAAATAGCCAAACCAGAAAAATTCTCCCATTTATCTCACTTTCCAAATCGGCTATTTTGACCTAGAATTTTCATTTCTCCAGAAGTTCTCCAGAGTTTCACCTTTCTCAGAATTACCCTGTTTATATTATTGCTTAACCCCTTAATGACCCCTGACGTACCCTGTACGTCCTGTACTCGGGTCTCCCTTAGACCCGCGGACGTACAGGGTACGTTAGCGGCGCCAAATCCCCCTCCCGCCCGATACTCACCTCCCTCGTCGGATCCCACGGCGATCTGGCAGGGAGGAAGCCTGCCCATGTGATTTACATGGGCAGGCGAGGCTGATGACGTCGCCACGCTGCGTGGTGACATCATCAGAAGGTGCCCCCATGTGTTTCAATGGAGGGGAGGGGGGGGCTCCTTCGGAGCCCTCTATCTCCCCAACCATTGAAGCTAGGGAGATGCCGTTTGCACCGCTGGAGAGGGGAGAGCCTCCCCTTTCCAGCGGTGTATGGCATTAAGTTTCGCCGCCGGATCGCTTTTCGGCGCCAATTGGCGCCAAAACGCGATTCAAACCTGGAGGGGGGCTGACATCTTGGATGTCAGCCAAGCCTCCAGGTCCCCCCCCCACCCACTGACAACCTCACCATATGTGTGAGGATGTCAGTGGGCCAGTTAACCCTCTAGCTGCCATGTAGAGATAAGGGGATCATAAGGATCCCTTTATCTCCCGATCCATGGCAGCTGGATGGTCATATTTGCCATCAGTTAAAAGGCCTGATTATGGCCTTTCAAATGATACCAAACATGACCAGGTTTGGTTTTAAACAAAAATTGTAAAAAAAAATGAAATAAAAAAAAAAATAATAAAAAAATTAAATAAAATAAAAAAATGTTTTTTTTTTAAAAGTTTTTTTGTCTGGGGGGAGTTTAATTAAATAGGACCTAGGCTGTCATCTAAAAATAACTAGCACAAAATGGGCAGAATGAGCGCAGCGCACATAGGTGAACTGTCTCAGCAGTGAAGGGGTTAAAAAGCAAACGCATGTTAAAATTGGGTATTTCTAGTCTTGGGACAAAATTTTGAACCTATTTAGCCGGGGTCTTTTTGGGTGGTTGTAGATTTTGGGGATTAAATTACGAAAAAGTGTGTTTTTACCATTTTATTTCCTCATATTTCATAGTTTTTTTTTTATAGTAAATTATTCGATATGATGGAAATAATGGTATTTCTAGAAAGTCCATTTAATGGCGGGAAAAAGGGTGTATAATATGTGTGGGTCGAATAAACGAGTAAGAGGAAAAATTGTCCTAAACACTAACAGCGCAGAAACGTAAAAACAGCAGCGGTCACTAAAAGACGGATTTGTGTAAAACCGCCCGGTCACTAAGGGGTTAATGATATGTCTGTTCTCTGCTTTAGTGTTTGCGAGCTTCTATATGGTATGGATTAATTGGCAACACATCCTCATGCAGTGCGTGACCCATAAGAGAATGACCTATAGGGGATTCTCTTGCTCTGTCCTGCCACTCAAGCTCCCGTGTTGGCATTGTGTGCTACTCTGCAAAACCTTTCAGCGGCTTCCGGTCTGATCAAGAATGAGGTTTTAAATGTCTTATTCAGTCTTTAAAGTCAGTCACATGTCTGCTTTCGTCCCTGTTTTTCAAATTGAATACTCCAACATCGTTTTCTAGCTCTTTGCAAGAACTATAGAGCAATGGTAGATAACTGCTATTACTACAGCTTTTGTTCATTGTGATTCCCATGTATCAACCGTTGCAGAAGGGCAGACATTTCCAGTGCAAGAAAACGGGTACAGTTAACGTTGGGGCACATCACAAAATGTCTCTTGATTCTTATTTTAAATTTTCTAAAGGCTTCTGAAGAAGCAATTCTTCCACCGTGCATTAAAGGTTATGAAGATGAAGCCTGAAAAAGAACTAAAGAAAGACAAGGAGAAAGAGAAAGGAAAGACAGATAGTGGAAAGGAAGATGAGAAGAAGAGCAAGAAAGAGGTGGTGAAGGAAGATAAGGTCAAGAAAGAGAAGAAAAAAGAAACCGACAAGGAGGATGTTAAAAAGGTAAGGAAAAATTATGTATACGAGACCTATATCTTTTATTTTCTTAGCTCACCACCAACATATTTGTTCCCCCTTACCAAATAATGCCGCTGCACGAACTCACCTTCTCCTTTCCCACGTTGGGTCCAAATATGGAGGTGGTGGTGCAATGCTTTACCACACATTGATTCATCTAATACACAAGCCGCCGCACTTCCGCAAGTAGAGCGGGGTACTTTGGACCCTTCTAACACATAAAAAGATGGTCAGCGCCCAAATTTGTACCACCACCAGTATCCCAATGCCAAAACCAGATCTGTAGAGGTTTCCCCCAAAACCAATGTGACAAGTATAGATATACGTATCTGGTGGCGTGATGACAATCGCTTCTTGGTATTCAGGTGGTTCTCATGATACGTATCATCCAAGTGGATTATATAAAAAGGAAGCAAAGCACAAAATACAGATAATAGTGCAGGGTGTACAAATTGTAATGGAATATAACACTAGTAAGCTGTTCCACTCACAAATAAAGAGCCCTGTCACTGGCTCTGAGTGGTTAAGTGCATCTGGGTCCTTTTTCTTCTTATTTTTGAAGGAGACCCCTGCCCTTCCAAACTGTTGATTCCTCTCATTAATCATACATGAAAGAAAGCATAAAGAACGGAAGAGAGACCTCCTTGTGCAGGTCCACCAATGGATGTATACAGTAACTTAAATAGAGTGCCAACTCACATTGGGTGGAGCTTATAGCCAAGCTCTAGGTGATAGTGCCATTGGATTTATGGGGTAAAATCCACAAAAACCTCTAGCGAGTTCCAAAACAAAAGGGACCAGGTTCTTTTTTGCATTTAAAAAAGAAAATATTTAATGAAAACAAAGTAAATATTGTAAATAAAAACTCTGCCAAGTGCCAGAACGCATTTCGCCACGTGTTGCGGCTTCATCAGCTGGTTTACAGAGTGACAGTAAAATATTGCATATATAAAGCCCTTCAATTAGGGTAAAAGGTCCCATGTGTTAGAAATTAAGTCGATCGGCGTGCGTTTCATGCGTTCCATTCCGTACTTCCGGTGTGTCTCGTTATTCTGGTGGGAGCAGTCGGTTCTCGTATAAGGGTTCCTCTAACAAAGATCATCCACACAGTCTCCTGCGGAAGGCCATATATAAAAGGGGAGAATATCGATGACCATTAGTCTGTAGATTATATCTCATAGAGAGCAAACTGACCTCCTTCTGATACACTCTACATAGGTAGACCGGGTATTAGTAAATATAATAGCGAATATAAATAATCTACAAATTGATGGTGCGGAGTAATTTGACATTAGAACTAAGTGGGAACCAAAAATTACCAAAAATTGAAAAAGGAGAAGAAATTCTCTTTATCTGTGACTACAGTAATAGAGCCAAACATATTAAAAGGATTTAAAAAAAGCATTGGCACATCCTAAAAAATGATGGTTGATTTTAAAGGACTACATAGGAACAACGCCTAGAGTCATATTCAGGGGCACTAAAAATCTAAAAACTAACTTAGTACACAGTAAAACTAAAAAGATTGTCAATCCAAATTTCTTTGGCCTAAAAGAGGGCTTTTATCGCTGCGGCCAATGTTTGGCTTGCAGATCCACCGATAATAAAAAGGATTTCTCTGTCTATATAAACCGAAAGAATAATCAGTCTGTAAGAATAGGTGGAGTTTTAAACTGCTGCTCCAAAAACGTGTATATGTTAGAATGCCCCTGCGGCCTACGGTATATAGGCCGCACCAAGAGAGCGTTAAATGTCAGAGTTGCCGAGCATGTAAGGAACGTGGAAAATGGCTTTGAGAAACATTCTGTTTCACTACATTTCAAAACTATACATAACAGCTCACCCACAGGTATAAAATTTTGGGCCATTAAACAGATTAAAAAAAGAGATGTTGAAGATAATGTAGTGAATAGGTTAGCAAAAGAGATGAGACTCATTTTTGAAAATGGTACACTAGCACCCAATGGTCTGAATGACGATTTTGAGATCATTCATTTTTTATAATTTGTACACTTACTTCCTTCATGCACACTACAGTTGTGTTCAAAATTATTCAACCCCCACTGAAATTGAGTGTTTTGGCCAGTTTGACATTGATTTTGATCATTCAGTCATCTTGCTTACAATTAAATCAAAGAGGCACGTGTAGGTCAGACAAATATAACATAACATTTATAATGAAATAACCACAGTTTTATTCAACCCCCAAGTGACATTCAATCTTAGTACTTAGTACAACATCCTTTTACAGTTATAACCGCTTTTAAACGTGAAGCATAGCTTGACACAAGTGTCTTGCAGCGATCTACGGGTATCTTCGCCCATTCGTCATGGGCAAAAGCCTCCAGTTCAGTCACATTCTTAGGCTTGCGCACTGCAACTGCTTTCTTTAAGTCCCAGAGGTTCTCAATCGGATTTAAGTCAGGTGACTGCGATGGCCACTCCAAAATGTTCCAGCCTTTAATCTGCAACCATGCTCTAGTGGACTTGGAGGTATGCTTGGGATCATTGTCCTGTTGAAAGGTCCAACGTCTCCCAAGCCTCAGGTTTGTGACGGACTGCATCACCATTGTCATCCAATATCTCCTGGTACTGAAGAGAATTCATGGTACCTTGCACACGCTGAAGCTTCCCTGTACCTGCAGAAGCAAAACCGCCCCAACGCATGATTGACCCCCGCCATGCTTCACAGTAGGCAAGGTGTTCTTTTCTTCATAGGCCTTGTTCTTCCTCCTCCAAACATAGCGTTGATCCATTAGCCCAAACAGTTCTAATTTTGTTTCATCAGTCCACAGAACACTATCCCAAAACTTCCGTGGTTTGTCCACATGACTTTTGGCATACTGCAGTCGACTCTTCTTATTCTTTGGAGACAGCAAGGGGGTGCGCCTGGGAGTTCTGGCATGGAGGCCTTCATTACGCAGTGTGCGCCGTATTGTCTGCGCTGAAACTTCAATACCCACATCTGACAAATCTTTTCTCAGTTCCTCAGCAGTCACACGGGGACTATTCTCCACTCTACGCTTCAGGTAGCGCACAGCAGTCGAAGTCAGCATCTTCTTTCTGCCACGACCAGGTAGCGTTTCAACAGTGCCCTTTGCCTTGAATTTGCGAATGATGCTTCCTATGGTCTCTCTTGGTATGTTTAACATCTTTGCAATCTTCTTATAGCCATTGCCCTTCCTGTGAAGAGTAATCACCTCTTCTCTTGTCTTCCTGGACCATTCTCTTGACTTCACCATGTTTGTAACCACACCAGTAAATGTCTAGAAGGAACTGAGTATCACAGTCATTTTAAAGCTGCCTAATTGGTGCTTATTATGCTTTATTGCTGCTCGTGACATCCACAGGTGTTTTCAATACCTGATTGAAAACCCTTGAATGAACCTCTGTTCTTCAGAGTGGTTGTCTAATAACCCACAATGTTTGGGCATCCAATTTTCATGGTTATAATTTTTTACCTATTCCAAAATTAATTTGCATTATTATTAGATAATATTAGTTTATTTATTGTACATACACTTGTTATATCTATCACAATAAGAATATATAGTCACTTTATATATGCCCCTCCACCGTATTTACACCATACACTCCATAATATTGACCTTACGATGTTAATTTACATATCCATATAATTTACTAACTTTCACAAATAGGCCCTTTTTTCTTATATTTCACTATATATTTTCCATCTAATTTTTACTTTATTTTATTTAACTCCATTCCATAATTTATATTAAAAACTAGCATAACTTTACACTCCCTACCAATTTTAAGTTTTACTTTATTATCTAATACTAGGACCCTATATTTTATATATATATCTTTATCAACTAATTAATCCACTATTATTGGCTCAAAGAGTAATTATGACATAACACTTCTTCTTTATACACCATATATATTATCGCATTCATAATATTACATAGCCATTTTATATATGTTCCTCCATCATATTCATACCATAGACTTCATATTAGCGACTTGCACTATGTTAATCTACTTAATTCCTCATCTGTATTGCTATTCATTTCATAATTAACTATCATAACCCTACACTACCCATCAAGTCTAATTTTAGTTTATTCATTATCAATTATTAGGACCTTTATATTCAATTAACTAATAATTTCCGTTGGCTAAATTAAAGAGTATCCACAATAAAGGCACATTCTTCCCTATACACTGTATATATTATGTAATTCAATTTATTACAAGGTTATATTTTGCCTTATGTAATTTATATACTATAAGTCTTCACTATACTATTACTAGTTTATAATACATTTTTGTACTATAACAACGTCCCTCACAATATAAGTTTTATTTCTTTTTCCAAATGCCCTTGTAACATTCTTTTATAAAGCTATTAATAAATAGGTAGTATATCTCTTTATTCATTTATTTAATTCACTAATAATATTCTATATTTTATTTATTTATAGTCATTAATCCTTTAGTAATATATTCATTCATTGCACTTTCCCACTTAGTTCTAATGTCAAATTACTCAGCACCATCAATTTGTAGATTTATATTCGCTATTATATTTACTAATACCCGGTCTACCTATCAGAAGGAGGTCAGTTTGCTCTCTATGAGATATAATCTACAGACTAATGGTCATCGATATTCTCCCCTTTTATATATGGCCTTCCGCAGGAGACTGTGTGGATGATCTTTGTTATAATAGGAACCCTTATACGAGAACCGACTGCTCCCACCAGAATAACGAGAGACACCGGAAGTACGGAATGGAACGCATGAAACACACGCATTACCACCGCGCATGCGCAAGATGGCGGCCCGCATCGGGAGTTTGCCGGCAAACGCACGCCGATCGACTTACTTAATTCCTAACACATGGGACCTTTTACCCTAATTGAAGGGCTTTATATATGCAATATTTTACTGTCACTCTGTAAACCAGCTGATGAAGCCGCAACACGCAGCGAAACGCGTTCTGGCACTTAGCAGAGTTTTTATTTCCAATATTTACTTTGTTTTAATTAAATATTTTCTTTTTTAAACGCAAAAAAGAACCTGGTCCCTTTTGTTTTGGAACTCGCTAGAGGTTTTTGTGGATTTTACCCCATAAATCCAATGTCACTATCACCTAGAGCTTGGCTATAAGCTCCACCCAATGTGAGTTGGCACTCTATTTAAATTACTGTATACATCCATTGGTGGACCTGCACAAGGAGGTCTCTCTTCCGTTCTTTATGCTTTCTTTCATGTATGATTAATGAGAGGAATCAACAGTTTGGAAGGGCAGGGGTCTCCTTCAAAAATAAGAAGAAAAAGGACCCAGATGCACTTAACCACTCAGAGCCAGTGACAGGGCTCTTTATTTGTGAGTGGAACAGCTTACTAGTGTTATATTCCATTTACAATTTGTACACCCTGCACTATTATCTGTATTTTGTGCTTTGCTTCCTTTTTATATAATCCACTTGGATGATACGTATCATGAGAACCACTTGAATACCAAGAAGCGATTGTCATCGCGCCACCAGATACGTATATCTATACTTTGGACCCTTGTGTCTCCATTCCTTACACCACGCAATGTCAAGTTAGGTGTCATTGAACAGAACAGAGTCTGGCCTTCCTAATGATACCAAACATGACCATATACAATGGAAAATAAAAAATCTCTAATTTGTTCATCAGGAATGTTTTGGTCCATTTGTCACATATGACATTTGCCACATATAACGAGTAATAACACTGCTGTTATTCACCTTCTCATTTCCCATGCCTGGTGCAAGTTCAATGTTTTATATATATAGTGGTCATATTCATAAAATGCATTGCAGCAGAATACAAGTGAAAAATTTAGTTTTTTCCTGTTCTGGTTACAATTGGCCATTTCCTTAGAAAATGCAGTAACAGGTTCCCATTTCTGATTAATTTTTTTACAACATAGAACATATAACCACAAAGGTTTGTATGATGAAATACGGAAAAATAATTTTACACATTGAAAAGTAATTGAAGGGAAATTTAAATATTTTATTTTTATTTAAAAAAAAAAAAGGTTTTTGTTATCGTTATACACAATACCTCTTACAGATTCTTGCAACAAGAAATGGGGTTCTCCATTGGGGGAAGAAATACTGTTGCAGTAAAATAAGATGTTTTAGACAGTTGCCTCTCATCCCTCATGTTCCCACCTATCAGTACACATTTTTGTGTCCCAACACAGAAACCAAGAACCACTAATCTCAAATTTATGTGCACCTTTTGCCTTTTTTATAATGTTTTCTTATCAGTGTTTTGTAGTATTCAAATAAGTTGTGACTTTTTTCCAGTGAATTTTCCCTCTTTATTTTGAGATTTTTCCAGTCATTTTGTCAAGGCTCTTTAAATTGTGTCACATAAAGTGTTTCTGGGTTCTTACACGTTACTCAAAGAGTCAGCTGTATGTAAATACAACTCTACATTGGGCACAGTTTTGTTGCCCCCCCCCCCCCCCCGATTCATTTTATCATGTTACTTTAAAAATAAGCTTTTTTTTTTTTTTTTCTTTTGTCTACTTCTAGGAGGATACTTCAGGATCGCCAAAGAAAAAGGAAACCAAGAGAAAGTTTAAGCTGGAGCCCCATGAGGATCAAGTCTTTCTGGATGGGAATGAGGTGCGTTATCACCAGTCATTATTGTATTTGTATGTTTCAAACTGCAGAGGCAAACAATTTGGGGAGTCATTCTTGATCTACTGTAGTTGACAGGTTATTAGCTATCTGTGATTGTTTAGCATTGTTTCAACAATAAATTTCAGCGATCAAAGAAAGGGAAATTCAAACAATGGAAAGGGAAGTATCTTTGGTGAATCTCCTTGTGCTATTTGAATTTCCTTCTACAGATTGACAAACTTTATTGTGGTTGCAACAATGGTAAACGATCACAGATCGTGAATAACCTGTCAAGTGTAATGGTTAGGAGTAAGGGATAGGGCTTTTTTTCCCTTTTATTCTAAAGTACCTACCAGTTCAGCTTTGTCTCTGAGATGCACACTGGTGACAAATAAGCCTGATGTTATTTTACCAAGTGAAGGTTAATGATTCTTTAATGAAAAGGAGCAAATATATTGAAACCTAAGATTTGGCAATTACCCAGGCAGAACTTCCTGTAGAATCACCCGGTCTATTCTCCTGTATTAACCAACATACAAACTTCAGTTTGGTAAGAACCCGTTCACACTGTGCAATTTGAAAATTGCGCGATTTTCATATTTGCAACATAGTGCGATTTTAATGTCGCGCGACGTCGCAGTTTTGTGCATTTTTTTTTTTTTTGCAAAGCATCACCAATGCAAATCGCAGATAGCAAATCGCAAAAAAAGGGTTATGTACCAGCGACGCGTGACATCGCGCGGCAAGATGTGAACAGCTCCACTGAAATACATTGGAGACGCTACACAGCGCGACGTAGCGCGCATTTTGCTATGACGTCGCAACAAAATCCGCACGATAAATCGCACAGTGTGAACAGGGCAATGAGTTCTTGTGAGGTCTTCTTTGAAAATCTTGGATATGAAACATTTGACGTTGTCAGTTTTTTTTTTTCCCCTCATCTTTGTTTCTATGATATATATATTTTTTTTCAGGTATATGTGTGGATATATGACCCGGTTCACTTTAAAACATTTGCTATGGGGCTCATTCTTGGTAAGTAAATAGGAACTGGAAGTATCATAACGCGTTCGATTGTAGCATCAATATCAATACTTTTCCTGTCAACCACTGTTTGCAATTTTCATTTTAGAATTGTCGACACATTATTCTAAGCTATATATTTTCATTACCTGCTTTGCAGTGGTCTCTAGTTAAGAGTTTACCAACTTACCTACTCTTTTTTAGCAATCTGATTTTCTAAAACTTTAAAATCGTTTTTGTCCCCCCTTCTTCTCCATTACAGTAGCTTTAGAGGTGTTTGTATTAGTCCTTCCTAAGTGGACTAACTCTGCTAGGAAAGTAGAACTAGAGCACAGACCTGTCTTACAAGTCACTTTAATACAATCAGCATGCTGTGGTTGGCCAGCAGTAGCACCACGTGTACGAGACTGCTGTCACTCGATCCTTGGCATAGAAATCTTACTATCTGGTCAGATTTAATATGTCACAGATGTGGGTGGCAAGTGGAGAATGGTAGTGTTTTGTATGAAGCTGTACATTTTGTGATGTATAAATAGAATTTGATAGGGTTGCACCGATACGATACTAGTATCGATATCGGTGCCAATACCGGGTACTGCAGGAGTACTTGGTACTCGTGTAGTACCCCCGATTTATTTTTTTCCGATACCGGAAGCCGGCATTGAGCTGGCTTGCCGGCATCCGAGGGGCTGTGGCGGCTGTCCGAATGCTCGGCATTCGGACAGGCCCTGCAGCTGCTCTCCGCATTGTTTATACCTACCTTCCTGAGCGACGCAGGGAAAGTCTTCGCACGCGCGCTCCTTGGAAGGTCCCCAGCCGCGACCATGTGGGACCATGTGATTGCGGCTGGGGTCCTTCCAACGAGCGCACGCGCGGGAACTTTCCTGGCGTCGCTACGGAAGGTAAGTATAAACAAAGTGAGGAGAGCAGCTGCAGGGCCTATCCGAATGCCGATAGAGCATTCGGAGAGGCCCTGCAGCTGCTCTCCGCTCATACTTACCTTCCTGAGCGACGCCGGGAAAGTTTCCGCGCATGCGCTCGTTGAAAGGACCCAAGCCGCGATCACATGGTCCCACGTGGTCGCGGCTGGGGACCTTCCAAGGAGCGCGCGAAGACTTTCCCGGCGTCGCTAAAGGGAGGTAAGTATGAGCGGAGGGGGCAAATCCATGTGCTGGGGGGCAGTATCCACGAGCTGGGGGGGCAGTATCCACGAGCTGGGGGGCAGTATCCACGAGCTGGGGGGCAGTATCCACGAGCTGGGGGGGCAATATCCACGAGCTGGGGGGGCATTATCCAGGAGCTGGGGGGGGGCATTATCCAGGAGCTGGGGGGGGCATTATCCAGGAGCTGGGGGGGGGCAATATCCACGAGCTGGGGGGGCATTATCCACGAGCTGGGGGGCATTATCCACGAGCTGGGGGGCAATATCCACGAGCTGGGGGGCAATATTTATGAGACCTGGGGGGGGGCATATCTATGAGACCTGGGGGCTTTATATGAGGTCTGTTCTTATTGGAAAGCGTCACGTGACATAAAATAAAAGTATCGGTACTTGGTATCGGTGAGTACTTGAACAAAAGTATCTGTACTCGGTCTTAAAAAAGTGGTATCGGTGCATCCCTAGAATTTGAAGATCTTCTATGTGCACCTCGCTATGGTAGGTTCTGTTTTTAAAGGCCAAAATTATCAGTTAATGTGACGAAGTCATAAAGGTTGGGCCTCCCTTGACAAAGTCCCTTTAAGAAGTCCAAAAAAACAAATATATTTCCTAAAGAGTATTTAAATAAGTGGGCACGGTTGGTAGTGCTAATTCTCTGAAAATGGCTACTATTGTAGAGTCGAATTTAGTTCTAGTACTAATTGGTTGATTTTCTTTAATTCATGTAGTTGGCTATTGTGTAGGCTTCTAGTTTCTAAGATTTGCAAAAGCCACAGTTCTGAAAAACAAATTTCAGATCCAAAATTAGATTTTTCTGTACGTGAAATAATATTTCTGATGTTACTGGATGACAGTGCTAATAGTTTATTTCTGTAACCGGTGCATTACGGCTTTCTTTCTGCTCTTCACAAAAGTGTATCAAAGGTCTATATCTATCTTCGTGTCTGTCTTTTCTGATCTGCTAGGCACACAACAAATTCGGAGGTTCTATAAAATTTATGTGCAAAATGAACAAAGTATTGGCCCTTGCTATAACTATTACAGTGGAACATTTTTTAGGATTACCAGATCATGCTTTGATGCAGGTGCACCATAAACCGTGAAGGAATCAGAATGCCAGTAGGGAAAATTAAGCAATTTAGTATTTCTAGACCATAAACAATCTGCTAATCTTTATCTGTTAAAGTTTAATTTAGTTACTTTCCAGTGTATTTTTTTAGGACTTTTAGTTATTCAGCATGTGAGCTGGAGTAACTTTTTTTTGTCTAGAAATACTAAGGAATTTTCCAAAAACATTCAATAGCGATGCACCGATACCATTTTTGTAAGACCGAGTACCAATATTTTTTCAGGTACTCACTGATAGTGATTATTGATACTTTTATTTAATGTCATGTGACCGCTTTCCAATAAATAAATTGGGATTATGCTGAAAGCCTGTCCAATTTCTGGAAATATTGAAATGCATGGCCAGACAACCCACTGCACAGGCCTGCACACATCCTGACCTCACACACAGACACCATACCTCTAATCTATATATACCCACACCAGACCTCCGATACCTGTAGACCCACAGACACCAGACCTCCGATACCTGTAGACCCACAGACACCAGACCTCCGATACCTGTAGACCCACAGACACCAGACCTCCGATACCTGTAGACCCACAGACGCCAGACCTCCGATACCTGTAGACCCACAGACGCCAGACCTCCGATACCTGTAGACCCACAGACACCAGACCTCCGATACCTGTAGACCCACAGACACCAGACCTCCGATACCTGTAGACCCACAGACACCAGACCTCCGATACCTGTAGACCCACAGACACCAGACCTCCGATACCTGTAGACCCACAGACACCAGACCTCCGATACCTGTAGACCCACAGACCTGACACGTGTTTACAAACGCATGCACGCACGCGGCTGGCCGCACTCCAGTGAGCAGCTGCCGGCAAAGGTTGTAATGCGGCACTTGCCTGGACCTCCAGCTGCACTCACGAGATCTTACAGAGTTCATGAGGTCTGGTGAGAATATGGCTGGAGGTCCTAGCAAGCAGCCGCGCTACAACCTTTGCAGGCTGCTGCTCGCTGGAACACGGCCAGCTGCCGTCGTAGAGTATTCTGCCAGCTGCCCCGGCCTCTCGGATACCAGCCCAGTGCTGGCTTCCAGTATCGGTTGAGGTGTCAGGGGCATCTGCATGTGTACCAAGTACTCATGCAAACGCCGATATCGTTGCATCCCTACTAGCTATATTTCTTTGTCTTTTGTGGCTGTTTGCTACAGTAAATGCAATGCTAATAAGTTGTCTTGTTGCAGTAATTGCTGTGATAGCTGCAACCCTCTTCCCTCTGTGGCCTGCGGAAATGCGTGTTGGGGTTTATTACCTCAGTGTTGGAGCTGGATGTTTTGTTGCCAGTATTCTTCTTCTAGCTGTTGGTATGTATAAGTCACTTCAGGTAACCATTCTTTAATACATTTCCTGCTCCGTATCTCTGTTTGTCGTTTGTTGCAACAAGTCTAACCAGTGGCATTTACTGGATAACCTCCTGTGTATTTTCCAGCCATTTAGTCCACATGAAGTATAATCAGAATTTAAATCACTATCAAATATGCTAAAGGTAAAAAGGCAATGTCAGGATCTGAGATTCATCTTCCTTTATTTTGGGTGGGTTTCTGTACACCGTTGCACAGCACATTGTTAAAGGGAAAAATAGTATTCTCTCTAAAGCTCTTATGCAAGGCTGGGAAACATCCACGATTTCGCACAATTTTAACGCAGTCAGGGATTTCTTGGGAAAATCAATGGCTCTGGAACTGTTACTTGGCTGTCGCTCATCAGCAGCGCAGAACCGATAGGTTCAAGGCGGCGCCTGCTCTGCTCTTCTGTTGTTTAGACGGAGCCCTTGATTTTCCCAAGAGTAAAATCATGGTGGACCTCGACTACAATTAAATCAGGCAAAATCACGGATATCTCCCAGCCCTACTATGTTTATATTCGCTCCCAAGATTGATATTTTACATTTAACTACCCTGCGATGATTTACTTTTCCATGTGTGTTTGTTTTTAGCAAGATGCATTCTGTTCCTTATCATTTGGCTCATGACTGGAGGAAGACACCACTTCTGGTTCCTCCCAAACCTGACAGCAGACGTTGGCTTCATCGACTCCTTCCGACCACTTTACACGCATGAATACAAAGGACCAAAAACCGACCAGAAGAAAGAGGAAAAGTCTGAGAGCAAAAAGCCAGTGAAAACTGACAGCGAGGAAAAATCTGACAGCGAGAAAAAGGAAGAGGAAGAACAAAAAGCTGATGCGACTGAAGGTTCAGGCACAGAGGGATCCAGCGCCGAAAGACAATCGGATACTGACAGCGACAGGCGAGAAGATGACGGCTCTCAGCACAGCAGCGGTAACGGAAATGATTTTGAAATGATCACAAGAGAGGAATTAGAGCAACAAACAGATGAAGGGGATTGTGAGGAGGAAGAGAATGATGACAAAGATACCGCCGAATCCAAGCCTCTGCAGGAGAAGTCTTGAAGGCAGGAAAACTGCACTGGACCGATTATTATGTGCAGATGGATTTTTTTTCGTGGAGTGATCACCAAAACATTACACACATTTCTTCACTGTCGTCTTTATGATATGCAGGAGATCTGTAGGGATCATCAAAATCGTTAAGCAGTTAAAAACAAAAAAAAATGGTATTCCAGCCAAAAACCTGTCCCCCCTTTAAACTTTCTAATACATTAATGAAAGCATATTACAGCCTAGTCACTTTCATTGTGAAAAGACCAAAACACAAGGGATAATTTATTTTTATCTTGTTTTTTTTCTTTCTTCTTCTTGTACTCAGAGTCTGCGGTGATCCAGAGGCGTAGGGGTTAGGGTGCAGCAGTCTGTTACCTGCGTGCTGATCACACACATTGCTGCTTGTCTGGTGCATGCTAATGCTGTAGGTCTGTTCATTTCAGGAAGCTTATGATATAATTCTCAGAAGTTGAGTTGTAGCAAATTAACACGTTCAGTTTATAAATATATTTTTTAAAAGTGTTTCTCTTTTGTATTGTCCAGATTCTATATACGTGTCTCGTTAATGTCTCTGACATCGGCACCAGTCATTTACTGTTGGAGATGTTCGTTATATATTTGTGTTTCTAAAAGTGTTCTCTTAACTCCCCTTTCTTTTATGAGGACTTTGATGATCCCTAAGTGATATGTAGTCAATATTATATCTGCCCCTTATGTATAGCGAAGAGTAGAAATTATTTTTTAAATCTAACATTTAACCATCGTAGGGGGGAGTGAAAACGCATCTAACTTACAGCCAAGACCCTCCCTCCCATCTTTAGTCACTTGTAATACTGGAAAAGTACTGTGTATTTTTCTGGTATTGATGGTACTTGGTTCTTTTTCAATGGGTAGCTCGCTAGTTTAGTTTTAAATCCAGAACTCTATTTACTGTTCAAGCCAATGCACTTTTTTAGCATATTTATTCTTATGCTTTTGTTTACTCAAACCAAATTAATCATTTTCTCTGACCATGGATTAAACCTAAAGGCAGGCTATTTAAAGGGGCATTTATGTCACATTTATTTTCCTACGCCCTTGTCGAAATCCTACCTCTTTTCTCTCATTTGTAGAAAACAGCAACTTTAGTCCTTAGGGAAATCACTTGAACAGATGCCGATCGTTTTTGTGGATGATTCCTGCTCTCAAATGCTCATTCTGTGCTATATTCCCTCTCAACCATGATCTAAACCTACAATTTAGTATATGTAGCTGTTATATGTATAAACGAATGTCACCGGAGATGGAAGAGAGGCACGGGATGCTTTTAGCAGCTTGGAATATTGTCATTCTTAGGCTGGGGTCAGACCAGCGCACTTTTAACGTGCGTTCTGGCGCACATAATTACGGCCGCACTAGCAGCAAATGACGGGCAATGACGGCCAATATACGATGTACGGCCGCACAAAAGTCCAGCCGTGCAACGCAAGTGGAGGAACGCATTTTTTTGAGAACGCTGAACCGCTAGTACTGACGTACTGAGTGCGCAGCTGCGGCATAGCGGTGTGTTTGCGTGATTAGGAGATGTCAGATGCTGCTAATGTCCAGCCTACATAATGTCCAGCGCAAAAAGAGTTTTATTGACGATCCGTACAAAATCACGCCCGAAAATGCGCGTCGTCTGACCGTTTTTGCGCATTCCGTGATAAAATACGTCAATGCGTTCGGAAGCACTTTTTCACGTTCGCGGGGAAAAATGCTTTCGTCTGACCCTAGCCTAAACTGAAGTGACCAGGAAGAGAAGTGATGATTTTTATGACGTGTTAGGAGTCTGTGCACCTTTTAAAATGAGTTCTGAAATGTTAAAAAAAAAAAAAGGAAATATATATATATAAAAAATTAAACTTGTAATTAAATAAAGTGTAATATTGATAGCGGAGATGGTTGTTAAACTAATTGATCCATATAAAAATGTATTAAGAATATAGAGCCCCCCCTCGCCCAGTTTGTGATGCACATACCTTTTGTTTTGGTTAAAGCTGAGTGCCTCGCACCCTTGACTGTGGGTCCATTTAAAGAAAGAGCCTTTTTTTGTTCTCCAAATGTCATTGATATAATTCTTTTGTTGTAAACTCTACCATTCTGAAAATATAGGTATTGCCAAAAACATCTACATACACAATAATCACACCAAATCTACTAATTCAGGCGATTATTGACGTGAAAATGCTTTGTAGATGATGGGGTTTCTGTAGGATGCTCTATGGTCAACATACATTTTTTTTTTCCAGTTTTGCCTTACCAGGTGTTGGTAGAATGGAAGGCCTGTTATCTTTCTCGTACATTAGCTCTTTCGGACTATAGCAATGGTTCACAATGAGCACCAACAAAAAAAGCCTATGTTAATATCCCCATTCTGATATATTCTGTCACTTTTTCATCATACATCCGGTTTCTCTGATTTCGTGTAATCCAACGTACATTCAGATGCTTGAAGAATGTGGCTCCGTCGTGTGCATCAATCGGACCCAGGTCATGATAAAGCGGGGGGGGGGGTTCATATGTTTAATACCATATTTCTTTTCAGGAAAAGAAAGCCTTTAATCCTTGAAAGCCTGTGAGGGACATAGATGTTTTCACAGCTTAGAATTGTGCCAACATTCCATGTATGTAAGTATACGTAAAACTCTGCTTATTAAAAGTAAGGTGGCAAAACACTTCTGCTTGGTGTCCTGTCAGATCCTTTTGCTTTTGTTTTGGTGGTGTTTGAATTTAAATGCAAAAGTAACCACTTACAGGAGACCCGTACAAATTCACCATCCAAGTACTTAGATGGTGCCAGAGCACCGCAAAATGCCATCACCAGGGGTTACTTTCACTAAGCACCGAGTTGGTGCAGACTGGCGCTTGGCAAAGCTACTCATTGATCTTGGTAAAAGATGTCAGTCACACCCAAGCCTCATAAATTGTTGACCCAATGTTTAAACAATTCGTTTTCATCACAAAGCGATTTGAATCTATACAATGCAAATATACACATTAGAGGAGGACATTTCATCATATGGTTCATTGTACAGTTTAGGGATGTTCAAATGAGGCCCGAATTCTTACTACCTTGATCCTAAGAACCGGTCGTTCTGCAGTCCGGCGCTAGATGCAGCAATATCTCTTCATTAAAACTTGGTGCTGTTAAAGTGCTAAAGAATCCATTAGGTTTCTCATTGTGACAGTTCATCCATATCCTCCCCTTCATGGCCAGACTGCACTAGATCTAACCCTATACTGCTAAAGTCTTTTAAACAACATTTGGGCAACTGTTACAAGGCATGGGCAAAATATTATCTTGAGTATCTTTTTAAAATACCTTTTTTTAAAGATACTCAAGATACTTTGGAAGACGACCTTTTGATGATCTCATTCTGACACAAAAGGAGCCAAAGTGTAAATAAATAGCTCTTTTTATCCGACTGGATTTCATTTTTCAATATATTGAGTTAGATGTGCAAAATTTGAGGAGCTTTATTTTATTCTCATGCTTTTTCGTTTTGGAGTAATCCAAACCGTTCTCTCTTCTATCCACTTCTTTAGATTGCTTTCCAGCAGCTTCCTGGGATAACCTTTTTTGTGTAAACCTTGTGGATAACGCCTTACTTTGTAGGACAAAATCCTTTGTCAGTTTGTGTTTTATGTCCTTGAATATATCCTTTAATTTGACAGCTCGTAAAGTCTATGCAGCTGTTACTGTTGGTTGATGTAAAATATGATTACTGTAGATACTCAAGTATACCGCTAGATTTTGGTGCCAAAAATTTACCTTAACATGGGAGGGGTCGCGTTATATTCGAGACATCTGCATCGCGTGTAAATAAAAAATATTGCCTTGCTCTGGATCCCAAGTCTTTCGGAAGTTCTGGTAGTCTCGCTGAAGTGAATGCGGGCTCCCTGATGCTTGCAAACACTTCAGGAACTCCCAGATTCGGGAGAAGTGGGATCCATCACGGCTAGAGGGCACGTTCAGGTTAAGCCAATCATTCCCCTTGCTCGCCTCCGCCGGCCATCTAATCCCTAGTAAAGAAGACTGGAGGGCCGGTGGCTTCATACTTGGTAACAACTGCAATCATTCTAGAGCAGAGCAACCTAGTCTGAGGGGCAGCCTGACTGTGTTAAGAGAACCTGGAAAGATTTTAATTGTTTACCAGTAGAGTAAAACTTTGCTCCTCGCGTTATATTCGAGTCTTGAGTATTCTCTCATTTCCATAATAAATCTCTACCCATCGCGTTATATATTCGGGTCACGTTATACTCGAGTATCTACGGTAGTCGTTCCTGAAATGGATCTAGAAAATGTATACCATACCTTCCCTGTTTATCTTGACTAACAGGGTTATCCAAAGAGATTCGAAAAGTCACCGCACGTTCGGTGACTTTTCGTTCTCTTCAATTCGGTTCCTTTTGCCGATTGCATTTCGGTGACCCTGCGGTGTATTCAGCAAACAGCACAGGGTCCCCGAATTGCAGGGAAAAGCTGCCGAAAATCTGACGAAAACTAACCGAATGCATGCTGAAAACAAGCAAAAACATCTGGATTAACCTTCGAAGAAGCCGAACAGGAGCCGAATCACACAGAGCCAAAGCAGCTGTGACGTAGAGGAGGCAGTGAATAAATTAGAAAAACCATTTGTATGAATCTGGGAAAATGAAACGCTGTTTGCAAAGAAACTACTGAGCGAAAATGTCTGAAATTTTCGCAGTAGGTCCAGGGAATGATAATAAAGAGGGCTGTTACAAAAAAAATGAGTAAACTGAAAAAAAAAATCAAAAAAAAAATTGGACTTTGAAAAAAAAATCAGAAAAATGCTTAAAATATCCTAAAAAACCTATAAATAAAGAGACTTTTTGCTGCAGAATTTTATAATGAACGGTTTATTAGATATTGAATTAAAACGGGAATATTTTTAACATTGAAGTCTATGGGATTCTCCTGAATAAATTTGCCAAATTAAACCACCGAATGGCAGGGCATTTCGGGAACCTTTCACGGCTGGTTTGTGGTCTCTGAATAGCCGAAGCAGTGCTTTTTCATGGGGATTTCACTGCCCTCGAACAGGGACCGAACAGGCACCGTATGTTCAGGCAATTCGCCAGGATTTGGCGAATTGCCTGCTCTGGATAGCCGAATGGTCAGGAAAGGTAACCGAACGCTGATTTTCAGCGTTCGGTTACCTTTCTCAAGCAATTCGGATCTCTTTGGATAACCCTGTAAGTATTTAAGGCCAAATGAATTGCTATTCAGATAAGTAGAAAAATCCTTCAACTGGCCTAGTGTGCCTTCCCATATCATCAATAAATCTACATCTAAATCTTTATTTTTGAATTTTCGTATATAATACGCAGTGTAAAAATGGTAAAACATTACAATATTTCAGACATTCGCATAAAACAAACATAAGTTTTGTCAATCACCGCGTCAGAGATAATCCTAAATGTGGGAACGAGAGATCTCGTCCAAAACCAGTGGCTCAAACAGCTGTTTGTACGGGAGATTGCACTTAAAGTGTGGTGAGTGGAAGGAGAAAAAAAGAGGGGGAGAATCAGGAAGAGTGTGTGAGCGACCACTAAGGAAATGACTGTCCCAGCCGACTCCCATGAACCCGGATGACCATGAAAGGCCATGACGAGGGTCTATGGGCTGGGGAGCTCTAGGGCCAAGAGTGGCAGGCAGAGCCATGGTATCTGCCAGTAAGGGGTTAGATATGTGTACCCCCAATTTCCCCACTACCCTCAGGGGAAGAAAAAAACAAACATACATCCATTCACCAGTTCTGCACAAGACCATCTCTCCATCCAGAATGGTGCAACTACGGGCCATGTTTGAAGCCTTAACCAAGTCAACTGTGTATTATTTTTTTCCGGCCTCTATATTCCCCAATGTCTGCGCAATAAACAATTAGTAGCTAAGCGGTGGACTCCAAATGAAAAAAGGGGGTGGGCAGTAAGGCTGATAGGTTGCAACAAAATTGTCAGCCCAGGTCAAGTGAACCCAGGACACCTGGGAGGCCTACAGAGGACAGCATGGACCAGGCCTTGACAGGAGTTGCAGCCACATGAATGGTGTTCAGGTAAGTTATCATCCGTGATCCAGCAGCTCCCCAAGTGAGCCATCACCTCTCTGAACCTCTGCCACGCCAGCAGTGTCAGGAATGGGAGGTCATTGAACAGCGCCAGGGTCATGGTTTCAAAATGAACACTGGCCACAGGCACCGCCATGAGCTGTAGTTTCACAGAAACATCAACCAGCACATCCCTAGGGATGAGGCGCACGGTCAAGCCACAAACGTCAGGACTATCAGCCCGATGTTGAAGGTGATGTGCCAAGCGTCTGGCAAGCGCAAGCATTGCTTTGGGGGGGGGCACTGTCTCTGGTACACCTTGCACCCTAACATTCCGTCGCCAACATTCCTCCACTCCTGTAGTCTCTTGGAATGTAGGGACCTGAGCTTGCACTCCAGCCACCTTGGAGTGAACTCCCGAGTCTTCAATCTGCCATAGGGCTTTAATCTCCAGAATCATACGCTGGATGTCTCCCTTTGTGGATGGCAGGTGACCCTAGGCAGTGTCTGACCCCCCCCCCCCTCAAGCTGGGGAGGGAGACATTGTGCAGTTGCAAGGGTCTTAGAAGTCCCCCCCAACTCAGTGATTGCCTCCATCCAGGGGTATTATAGCCCCCCCAGTCATGCCCCGTGACCAGTCTTCCTCGTCACCCGGGTCCATGGCTCCGCATGGTGTACAACTCAGGCAAGAGTTACGCGTTTTCTCCCAATGAATCTCCGATGTCCCTCTGCTGGGCAGGATTTCTTTAAGCGTCTTTTCCATGTTGTTTATGATTCCCAGGCACATAGAGGCAGGGTAGGAGAAATAGAGCAGCTATCCATACCACACTTTCTCTGCTGGCTACAGAAATTGCTTCCCATTGTAGGCCGCAACATCAGGCCCGAAGCCACCGTCTGCTGTGAAGCAGAAGCAGACCTCTGAGTTACCAGTCCTTCACCCTGGGCAACCGCAACCCCACTGACCAGGCAAGTGAGACAACCATGCTTGCTGGACACAAAAAATCACCCTGTTAGGGTAAAAGTCCAGAGGAGCTCATCCACACGCATCCACTCTTGTCAGAAGTCGTCTCGGCACCCAAATATATTTTGATTTCCATTTCCTCACAAAAATGCTGGCCCAGCTCTGTGCAAAACTGATGCCCATGGTTGTGCTTCCTTTTTGAAGATAATAATCCCCCTTAAAGGCAACATGTTTTGAGTTGGGATAAATCTAAAAGTGGCCTCAAATGAATTTAATCTGTTCCTTTTTCAATTCCTTATCAAACATCACAATACCTCTAATGCCATTTTCATGCTTGATTACTCTATATAGTGCAATCACATTAGCTGCAACAAATAAGATTAATAAAATGTTTAGAAACTAACTACAAATTGTTTTTAAAAGGGAAATAAAGTATAGCCATATGAGTGGGTACAACTACAGTATATACATACTGTATATCCTTACTT
The DNA here is from genome assembly GCA_009667805.1 of Leptobrachium leishanense. Lineage (NCBI taxonomy): Eukaryota > Metazoa > Chordata > Amphibia > Anura > Megophryidae > Leptobrachium > Leptobrachium leishanense. Next base: position 122,600,247 of record CM019066.1, read on the forward strand.
GTTTAGCAGTCCTTGTTGTAATGCCTTTTTCTTTATTGTTCTAAATAAGTATTTGTGGGATCACATTTCAACATTTTTGTATCTTCTCATTCTTTTAATCCGATGTTACTGTAAAGAAATCACAATACCGCCACTTATATCGGCCTGTTTTACAGTCCTATCATGTTCACTTCTTAATATCAAGTCTTAAAGCTCTGACCCCTAACATCGCCTGACCTCCTGTACATATGTACCCCTGCATTTTCATCTGCATATTAATTCCATCTGCACGCATTTCCCTTCAGTGATTGCACATTTCCAATGATATCCAAATAAAGCAGTAGTCTATACAGAAAAGGGTGCAATCTCCAAAAAGGGCTTCCCAAACAATGAACACAAACAAATAGGGAGATGCACTCATGTAGAATAAAATAAACTTTATTAATCTCTAACAAACAAAACACAAAATAGAGATATGCATATATGTAGTAACTCACCACAAATAAATAAACCCTTCAAGGAAAAGATACTAAAGATAATGAACCAATAACATAAGTTACCCGGCACTTGGGAAATTGTAAACAGGAGAGCGGAGTCAAGGATCCCATTGTTTCGACGATAAACGTCTTTCTTTGTCAAGGGATAGAGAATACAACATGGATACCATATATATATATATATATATATATATAATATATATATATACATACACACCTCATCCTATCAGAGCCAATACCAGATTTCATTAATTAAAATGCCGGCGGCCGCCGTAGCTGGTGCCTGATGTTGCGCATGATACACATCACGAGGGTCAGGCGTCGGCAAGGGAACCAAGTGCACGCGTCCGGGATATCCAGCGCATGCGCAATGGATCCGCATGAAGAACCATGAATACCAACTGACACGCAATGTATCAAGGAATGTAATGCGTATTCAGCTCATGCGTGATGAACACTCCTAGGACAATAATACTCAGAAACAACGTCCAAAGTCATATATACCCACATGATAATCCATACAAAAAACAAGAAAATGAAAAAGGAAAAAATACATAACATAAGGTACCATTTGAATGATTGATGTACAAACTGTGAGGTACCATTTCATTACTGATTTATAAATTGTGAGGTACTCTGTGTTTTATAATGGGATGACAATTGATTCATGTATACACAATTATGTATTTTTTCATTTTCTTGTTTTTTTGTATGGATTATCATTTGGGTATATATGACTTTGGACGTTGTTACGTATATATTTAAGCTTTTTTTACCTCATTTAATACACCTCTATATGGGCACCATTAGTTGCACGAAGCACATCAAGACGGGACTCGATTTCTTTCCATGTTTGCTGTAGCATACCCTCAATGGTGGCAATGGTATCAGTGATCCTCTGCTTTAGATTAGTGATACACAATATCTTTAACATAACCCCATAGAAAGAAGTTGTTTTTCTTAGGCGAGACATCAATTACTGCAAATGTTTACCATGACCTTTTGACTGAATACGTGGTACCCCAACTACATGACCTTCAACCAACCATCATTTTCCAGCAAGATGGTGCACCACCACATTGGGGACTGCATGTTCGTGGGTTCCTAAATGAAGCATTGCCAGACAGGTGGATTGGAAGGGGTGGCCCAATTCCCTGGCCACCTCGTTCACCAGATATCACTCCCCTCAATGTCTTTCTATGGGGTTATGTTAAAGATATTGTGTATGGAACAAAGGTACGGACATCACTAATCTAAAGCAGAGGATCACTGATGCCCCACCATTGATGAGGGTATGCTACAGCCAACATGGCAAGATGTCCCGTCTTGATGTGCTTCGTGCAACTAATGGTGCCCATATAGAGGTGTAATAAATGAGGCAAAAAAAACTTAAGAGAAAATGATTACAAAAGAGACGTATTTATGTCTATTCATTTGCCTTTCTTTACAATTTCAAAAATTAATTATAGATTTTATGGACACCCTGTATTAAGTGCTCCGCCAATAAACCCTTAACCCCTTCACTACCAAGTGATTTTTCCAAAAAAGTGTCAGAAACCAGTGTGGTTTTTTTGTAAAATCATTAATTATAAAGTAAGCAATATTGTATTCCTTACTGTAAATAACCTATTTGTGGGCAGTAGATGGTGCAATCTACTACCAAATTTAGTTAGAGGTTTGAGCAACTGGTCTATTTACATCTATTTATCCTGCAACGGCTGTTGAAAGCCCGATATTTCAGCTGCCAATTTTACAGTTTTAGCTCTTGAGGCATTATGCCCACAGGGCTATAACTTTGGGGGCATCTTCTGCAGCCCAAAAGCAAACTAAATTAGTTTGCAGCAAACGAATTTCATTTGCTTCTGGGCTGCAGATCAGCATCCTGAGATATCTTGATATCAGAGCACCAGATGGTGGCTTTGAAGCCTGAGATATCTCTAACGGTAGTGAAGGGGTTAATCAAAACGATGATAATCTGGGAAAATGCATCCTATCAGAAGACAAACCTCAATACAAAATATTATCTAATATCACAACAGTGAACATGTGGTCTTCAACTGATGGCATGTCTTGACACTCGTTTGTAGTGATGCACCGAAATTAAAATTTCTGGCCGAAACCAAAAATTTGAGATCCGCTCAACCGAAAATCATTCATTAGAACCTGGGACGGGAGGCCCGGCCGAGCAGGGGGCTCACCTGAGCCTGGAGGCTGGCCGAGCAGGGGGCTCGGCCGGGCCTCCAGGCCCAAGTTCGGATGACCGATTTTGGGGGGGTGAGATTGCATTGCACCTACATCCACATACTCCCCTACATCCACATATTTCGGCCCTGAGCTCCTCCAGCGGTGGCAGACCCATGGTGAGCGGTGACAGCTCTCTGGCAGACGCCAGTCGCAGGGATGATGTCACGGAAGCGGAAGCCTTTGACCGCTGGAGGAGCTCAGGGCTGAAGTAGGTGAATATGTGTAACGTTCTCACCCCCCCCCCCCCAAACAAAAAAAAATCCGTCACCTGGGCCTGGAGGCCCGGCTGAGCCTCAGCCGGCCTTCAGGTTCAGGTGAGGCCCCCTGCTCGGCTGGCTTTCAGGTTCAGGTGAGCCCCCTGCTCGGCCGGCTTTCAGGTTCAGGTGAGCCCCCTGCTCGGCCGGCTTTCAGGTTCAGGTGAGCCCCCTGCTCGGCCGGCTTTCAGGTTCAGGTGAGCCCCCTGCTCGGCCGGCTTTCAGGTTCAGGTGAGTAGGTTCTGGTTCGGTTGACTGATTTTTTTGACAGGTTTTTCCTTTCAGCCAAAAGCACCATTTTCAGCTGATAATTTCGGTACATCCCTACTCGTTTGGTCTGGAAGGGCAATTTTTTTAATCCGCACGGCATGTAACCTGAAGGGGTAATAAATCTGAAATCCAGGTATGCCACACTTCGACAGTTTTGTCCATCATTTAGGCCACTAACTACACATTCTGGATGTTCCTTATTTTGTTCCAAGTAAAAAGCATAAAAATTGTCATTGCTGATTTATAGGTTGAGAAAATTGTGTATTTTTCAATAATTTTCTAGGCATCCATTTGTAAGTATTAAATGTTCCATGGGTGCACACCCTAAAAAATTTGCTTACCTGTGCCTGTAATTTCATGTATAAAAACATACCGTAATATTAATGTAAAGAAAAACTACTGTGGAGGATAATGAAGCCACAAAGAGGGACATGGAAATGACCTTCTAGACATTTTAATAAGATGTGAAGAGTTTTGTTACAGACAACTTATGACTCTTATTTTTTATTTTTAGTCTTACATCAGTAATCCCAGAAGTGCCCACTTGGTGGCAGCAGAGTTGCAGTACTGTGCAAATATAGGACTTCTTCCAGATCTTCCCTGTTAATGGACATACAGCAAGGTTTCCTTCATACATTTGGATACAGCACAGTAGACATGACTAGGGATGGGCGGCCGTTCGGCGAACGAACTTTTTGCGATGTTCGCCAAAAGTTCGAAAAAATAAATAAATTGAAGACATGCTAAAAAAATACTAACAAATCTAGAAATAAAGGAGACTTTACTGCAGAATATAAGCAACGGTTTATTAGATATTGAATTAAAACGGGAATATTTTTAACATTGTAGCCTATGGGATAAAACATTCTTGTTGCTAAAACATCAGGCAGACACGGCCCTCTAATCGGGCACTATAAAGGGCTGCCCGCCAGGGCCTCCCAAGGACCCCCTTGAGGAGCTGCCGGATGACAGACCTGGGACTGTGCCGGGTGCATGTGGCAGAGAGGCGGCGCAGGGAGGGAGCCACTGCACCTGCGGCCACGGCAGACCCCCCCCCCCCACTTCCAGGATCCAGGGAGCCCCCACTGACCACCAGGCTAAGGTAAGGCGACACATTTCTAAAAGGAAAAAAAAATCTGACGACATTTTTAAATGTCTCCGGGAACATAAAATAAACCTTTTTTTTTTTCCTTCCTAATACTCACCTGATTCCTGGATCCACCAACAAGCGCAGCCTCCCATCTCCCACACTGTTAGCGTGCCGGTGTATGCAGCTTCTGTGTGCAGCTTCTGAGAAGATACGCTATTAGTGTAGAGGGAGTGCTGCAAAATGCGCAGCCGGCTTCCCCGCTACACTAATAGCGTATCTTCTCAGAAGCTGCACACAGCGCGCCGGTAAAAGCTAGCGTCAGACTGTAGAGGTGCTGCGCGGCAGTGTGAGGATTCATATGCTGCATTAATTCTTCTTACAAATTTGGATACTTAACCCATTTGCGTTTGGATTGTAATATTGTGACATCCAGGGCCCCCCGGGTGGCGATCGGGGGGGGGGCCCCGGATGCAAGGTGCCGCCAGCTGTCCGAATGCCAGGAGCTCCGGCGCAGCTGTGAGTGATCATGGCGCGGCGTGATGACGCGGAGCCACCTGGGACCTTTAAATCAGGAGTGCGCACATTGAGACCTCGCCTTGCCGTGGAGGTTCATTCCCACAGCGCTAGCTTACCGAATCAGTTTGTATACAGTTGTGTTCAAAATTATTCAACCCCCACTGAAATTGAGTGTTTTGGCCAGTTTGACATTGATTTTGATCAGTCATCTTGCTTACAATTAAATCAAAGAGGCACGTGTAGGTCAAACAAATATAACATAACATTTATAATGAAATAACCACAAATGTCTTTTCTGTGCTCACATCATTATCAGTTTTATTCAACCCCCAAGTGACATTCAATCTTAGTACAACATCCTTTTACAGTTAGAACAGCTTTTAAACGTGAAGCCTAGCTTGACACAAGTGTCATGCAGCGATCTACGGGTATCTTCGCCCATTCGTCATGGGCAAAAGCCTCCAGTTCAGTCACATTCTTAGGCTTGCGCACTGCAACTGCTTTCTTTAAGTCCCACCAGAGGTTCTCAATCGGATTTAAGTCTGGTGACTGCGATGGCCACTCCAAAATGTTCCAGCCTTTAATCTGCAACCATGCTCTAGTGGACTTGGAGGTATGCTTGGGATCATTGTCCTGTTGAAAGGTCCAACGTCTCCCAAGCCTCAGGTTTGTGACGGACTGCATCACATTGTCATCCAATATCTCCTGGTACTGAAGAGAATTCATGGTACCTTGCACACGCTGAAGCTTCCCTGTACCTGCAAAAGCAAAACCGCCCCGAAGCATGATTGACCCCCCGCCATGCTTCACAGTAGGCAAGGTGTTCTTTTCGTCATAGGCCTTGTTCTTCCTCCTCCAAACATAGCGTTGATCCATGGGCCCAAACAGTTCTAATTTTGTTTCATCAGTCCACAGAACACTATCCCAAAACTTCCGTGGTTTGTCCACATGACTTTTGGCATACTGCAGTCGACTCTTATTCTTTGGAGACCGCAAGGGGGTGCGCCTGGGAGTTCTGCCATGGAGGCCTTCATTACGCAGTGTGCGCCGTATTGTCTGAGCTGAAACCTCAGTACCCACATCTGACAAATCTTTTCTCAGTTCCTCAGCAGTCACACGGGGACTTTTCTCCACTCTACGCTTCAGGTAGCGCACAGCAGTCGAAGTCAGCATCTTCTTTCTGCCACGACCAGGTAGCGTTTCAACAGTGCCCTTTGCCTTGAATTTGCGAATGATGCTTCCTATGGTCTCTCTTGGTATGTTTAACATCTTTGCAATCTTCTTATAGCCATTGCCCTTCCTGTGAAGAGTAATCACCTCTTCTCTTGTCTTCCTGGACCATTCTCTTGACTTCACCATGTTTGTAACCACACCAGTAAATGTCTAGGAGCTGAGTATCACAGTCATTTCAAAGCTGCCTAATTGGTGCTTATTATGCTTTATTGCTGCTCCGTGACATCCACAGGTGTTTTCAATACCTGATTGAAAACACTTGAATGAACCTCTGTTCTTCAGAGTGGTAGTCTTTAAGGGGTTGAATAATTGTGTCAATGAAGAATTCACAAAAGAAACATTTACTACTGTATTACAAAACCAATTGATGTTATTTTAGTTGCATATGGTTCTTTAAAAAGTCCTTGTAGGATTTCATTCTGAATACAATTACAAATGTACACTAAATTCCCTAAAACCCTTTACAGCATTGGGGGTTGAATAATTTTGAACACAACTGTACTTGTTACTGACCCTGCTTGTTCTGATCACCCGTTCTGTTGCCGACTTTGCCTGCCATTTGACTATTCTCTTGGTGTACTCCCTGCCTTTTCTTTGCCTCCTGTGGCTACTGGTGTGCGCCGATTCTCACCATATACAGTATCGCAGTACTAGTGCCTAAACGTTGTTGACCCGGTTTTGTTATAACGACTACTCTCGCTCTGTGCCCCTGTCTGGTATATCTGCTGCTTGTTACTGCTGGTGCGCTTCCATCCTGCCATATACTATAGCGCAGTACAAACTTATATTGATCTCAGTCTGTGGTGTATATTGTTGGGGCTGTCTCCCTGGCCTGTGTGGCGGCTATAGGTTAGGTTTAGTGGTCCCGACCATCCTAAGGATCAGAGGGTTAGAGGTCTGCTACCATGGATCCTACCAGGTCTGTCCTAGAGAATCGTTACAAATATGCGGTGAACACTGCAGCAGACGTTAATGCTCACACAAGTGAGTGTTAATGTTTGCGTTAAGATCGTAATTTTTCCCAGTCATCGTTGCTCAAACATTTCCCATGGCTTCAAATCGCGTTTAAACGTGAGCAAAAGCGGTAAAAATGAGCTCAGCGCACAGTAGTGAAATGGCTCAAAAAAAGTTTTTGGGTTAAAAACACCTTTTCCCCCCCCCATTGTTTCCTGTCCCCCAGGGCAGTACCCAGACCCCCATACACCTTTTACGACCAATATCTTGCATATATGCCCTCTTGGAGGCAGTGGTGTATTTAGGTTTTGTGCTGCCCTAGGCCTGACTAAACTCGTGCACCCCCCCCAATTTAAATTTGAGGCACCCCTTCCTGTCAAGGGCACACCTCTTCCTGGTTAATCCCCACCCTTCCACTTTAAGCTCCACCTTTTCCTCTCTTTATATTAAAAGTGGATACCAAGTGCCTACTTGTATATTTTGTATACCATTTCAAATGTATCTATTGAGATAAAGAAAATTATGAAAGGTTTAAATTCAAGCATTTTTACAAAGAACAGCCACGCATGTCAAGTAAACTGGATCACAGCCACTCTAATTGGTTGAACAATAAAACCCACAGAAACGTGCACTGCATATGAGCGTTGCACAGCAATAAAACCCACATAAATGTGCACTGTGTATGTGCATATCACAGAACTGCACAGCAATAAAACTCACAGTAATGTGCAGTGTGTATGAGCGTATCCCAGAGCTCCAGGGCAATAAAACTCACAGTAATGCAATGTGCGGTGTGTGTGTGTCAGCGTATCAGAATCCACAGCAATAAGAATTCCAGCAATGCAATGTGTGGTGTGTGTCAGCGTATCAGAATCCACAGCAATAAAACTCCCAGCAATGCAATGTGCGGTGTGTATGAGTGCATCAGAATCCACTGCAATAAAACTCCCAGCAAACCGAGTGTATATGAGCACACAGCAATTATTTAGTCTATATTTACCGGCCTCCGTCCGCAGTAGGGCTGTGTGCAGAGTCAGCAGGGACTGTGTACGGACTCAGCAGGAGGTCCCTCCAGGCCACGTGAGGATCGCGGCTGTGCCTGTGCGTGGAGCCATCTTGTCAGCAGTGGGGTGCCACTGCCAGAGGGGGCACCGTGGCTTGGATTCTCTTCCCGGTGGGTGTTCAGTCCAGAATAGAGTGAGAGTCCGTGTTAACGAAAGGGCGGGCAGCTGCGTGCGTGCATGTCACGTGGTTCAGCCAGTCAGGTGGTACTGAGACTCAGTACCACCTGACTGGCCGGACCGCGTGACCTGCACGCACGCAGCCTCACCAGGAGCCAGGCAGCTCAAAGACAAATTTCTATCACTGCAGTGCTGGTTAAGGAAAGACAGCAGTAAGCAGACAGGGCTTCATATTCTGCTGATACCCCCCCTTACCTGCTGTTTACTGTCTTCTTCTCTCTACACACAAATCATATCCCCCTCTCCTAGAGCTGCTGTGGGGCAGGGGAGGAGCTATGGAGGGAGGAGAGGGGGATTTTCATTCTATTCGATTTTATTCCGTATGCAAACGCCCTGCTCCGCTGCTCATTGTTTGAGAACACAGCTCAAAGCTGACACACAGTGGCACCTCCTAGTACCCCCTAATGACACCCCAATAATCACTGGTACCTGGGGCGGCCGGCCCTCTGCCACTCCCCTATGTACACCACTGCTCTGTGATATGCTCACACACAAGTTTGGCGAACTGCCAGCAAGTACGGTGCTGTTTGAAGGCAGAGCAAATCCCCATAGAGAAGTAATGGTTAATCTATTCAGAGAACACTAAATAGCAGAGAAATGGCAGTGAAATGCCCTGATATTCGGTGGTTTCAATCAGCAGGTTTATTCAGGCGAACCCCATAGGTTTCAATGTTAAAAATATTCCCGTCTTTATGCAATATCTAATAAACCATTTATTATTTTAATCTGCAGTAAAAAGTCTTTTTAGTCATTTTTCAGATTTTTTTGGGCAAAATTTCCCCCCTTTTTTTTAATAGCAGTTTTTCTTTTTTTTGGAACAGAACTTTTTATTATCAATCATAGGATCTTATATGTAAATTCCAGACATTTTCGTTCAGTAGTTCTTTTGAAAACAGCAGGCCACGGGTTTGCAGTGGCAGCATTCAGCGGCCGACTCCATGCACTTTGTGGACCCTTCGGTGAATGGTGAATTCACTGCAGGGTGGGGAAATTTTATTCCCCGAAGTGCAGGGAACTACAGAACACCAAAATGTTGGCGTCATTTCGGTGCTCTGTGAGTAACCCATTTAGTAGTGAGGTTTTTTGCTGCCCCCTGGAAAGCGAAAGCCTAGGCCTTGCCTACCCAGGACATACTTGAAAATTAGTGAAATCTCAATGTATCCTTCCTGGTAAAATACTTTGCAAAAGTAAAAAAATATATATATATATTTTTTTTTTTAGGGGTGGGGCCACCCGGTGCGGGTCGCGGTCCCCTGGAAAGTGCCGCCCTAGGCCTAGGCCTAAATACACCACTGCTTGGAGGGCACCTTAATTTTCGAACGTTCGAGCCCCATTGACTTGCATTGTGTTCGAATCGTGTTCGAATTCGAACTTTGTCAAATGTTCGAATGCGAACCGAACACGGGGGTGTTCGGCCCATCCCTAGACATGACCCATGTGTTCTCTTTAACTCCTCACCGACTGTCGCTGGGTGAGATATAGCACTAAAATGCTCCTGTGTTTAAGAATTTGTCCCCCAGTGCTTATGGGGATTTCAGCAGTCGCTTGCTATATCTCACGTCCCATCACTTTTTTGTTCACTGGTACAGGGTTTAACAAATGGTTGACGGGCAAGGGTCAAAATGTTAAATAGTATTCAAATATACATTAATATATGCTTTATACTGTAAAAGTGCATCATAATCCAATCTGTCAAAAGTCACAATCTTCATCTAAGTCACAATAATTTGAAAAACACAGTCTGCTTAAAATAATACAACACAAATATATGTTTTCATGTGTTTATTGAACATAACATGTAAACATTCACAGTGCAGGGTGGAAAAAGTATGTGAACCTTTGGACTTAATAACTGGTTGACCCTCCTTTTGGCAGCAATAACCTCAACCAAACGTTTCCTGTAGTTGCAGATCAGACCTGCACAACGATCTGGAGTAATTTTGGACCACTCCTCTTCACAAAATGGTTTCAGTGTAGCAATATTCTTGGGATGTCTGGTGTGAATCGCTCTCTTAAGTTCATGCCACAGCATTTCAACCGGGGTGAGGTCAGGACTCTGACTGGGCCACTCCAGAAGGCATATTTTGTTTTGTTGAAGCCATTCTTTTGTTGAATTACTTGTATGCTTTGGATCATTGTCCTGTTGCATCACCCATCCTCTGCGGAGCTTCAGTTGGCGGACAGATGGTCTTACATTTTTCCTGCAAAATGTCTTGATAAACTCTGGAATTCATTTTTCCTTCAGTGACAGCAATCCGTCCAGGCCCTGATGCAGCAAAGCAGCCCCAAACCATGATGCTCCCTCCACCATGTTTTACAGTGGGGATGAGGTTTTGATGTTGGTGTGCTGTGTCTTTTTTTCTCCACACATACAGGGTTATTCAGAGAGCTTGAAAAGCAGGAGAATGACTGGAGAATGAAAAATTCTCGGTCAAAATAGCCAAACCAGAAATATTCTCCCTTTCATCTCACTTTCCAAATCGGCTATTTTGACCTAGAATTTCTCATTCTCCAGTCATTCTCCTGCTTTTCACGCTCTCTGAATAACCCTGATAGTGTTGTGTGTTTTTTCCAAACAACTCAATTTTGGTTTCATCTGTCCACAGAATATTTTGCCAGTAGTGCTGTGGAACATCCAGGTGCTCTTTTGCAAACTTCAAACGTGCTGCAATATTCTTTTTGGACAGCAATGGCTTCCTCCGTGGTGTTCTCCCATGTACTCCATTCTTGTTTAATGTTTTCCTTATTGTAGATGTGTCAACAAAAATGTTAGCATGTGCCAGAGATTTCTGTAAGTCTTTAGCTGACACTCTAGGATTCTTCTTTACCTCATTAAGCATTCTGCGTTGTGCTCTTGCAGTCATCTTTACAGGACGACCACGCCTAGGGAGCAGGGCCGGTGCTAATGTAAGGCGGCACAGGCGGCCGCCTTACTGTCCTGGCCTGCTGCCAGTTTGAGGGGTGGAAAAATCAGATTTGCGGCAGTGCTGCAGTGTGTGTGCCTGTCTCAGTCCCATCCCACGTTCTTAACACGAGCAGGCACACTGTGTAATTTGGCGCCGCCCCCACACGTGATCCACATAGCCCAGGAAAACAACTGCAGGAGGAGCCACCAGCCTGCGTGCTTTCACTCTGCTGCGATGGAGGAGGCAGAGAGGAGATTTATTACCAGGTGTGAATAAACTAATGGGAGGGGGGTGTAGATTAATATACTGGGGGGGCTTTAAATTGCTGCACTGGGTCTGGGGCTGTAAATTGCTATACTGGGGGGGCTGTAAATGGATATACTGGGTCTGGGGGCTGTAAATGGATATACTGGGTCTGGGGGCTGTAAATGGATATACTGGGTCTGGGGGCTGTAAATGGATATACTGGGTCTGGGGGCTGTAAATTGCTATACTGGGTCTGGGGGCTGTAAATGGATATACTGGGTCTGGGGGCTGTAAATAGATATACTGGGGGGCTGTAAATTGCTATACTGGGTCTGGGGGCTGTAAATGGATATACTGGGTCTGGGGGCTCTAAATAGATATACTGGGGGGCTGTAAATTGAAATACTGGGTCTGGGGGCTGTAAATAGATATACTGGGGGGGCTGTAAATGGATATACTGGGTCTGGGGGCTGTAAATTGAAATACTGGGTCTGGGGGCTGTAAATAGATATACTGGGGGGCTGTAAATGGATATACTGGGTCTGGGGCTGTAAATAGATATACTGGGGGGGCTGTAAATTGCTATACTGGGTCTGGGGGCTGTAAATGGATATACTGGGTCTGGGGGCTGTAAATGGATATACTGGGGGGGCTGTAAATTGTTATACTGGGTCTGGGGGCTGTAAATTGATATACTGGGTCTGGGGGCTGTAAATGGATATACTGGGTCTGGGAGCTGTAAATAGATATACTGGGGGGGCTGTAAATGGATATACTGGGTCTGGGGGCTGTAAATGGATATACTGGGGGGGCTGTAAATGGATATACTGGGTCTGGGGGCTGTAAATGGATATACTGGGTCTGGGGCTGTAAATGGATATACTGGGGGGCTGTAAATTGAAATACTGGGTCTGGGGCTGTAAATAGATAATACTGGGGGGCTGTAAATTGAAATACTGGGTCTGGGGGCTGTAAATAGATATACTGGGGGGCTGTAAATTGCTATATCTGGGTCTGGGGGCTGTAAATGGATATACTGGGTCTGGGGGCTGTAAATGGATATACTGGGGGGCTGTAAATTGAAATACTGGGTCTGGGGGCTGTAAATAGATATACTGGGTCTGGGGGCTGTAAATAGATTTACTGGGGGGCTGTAAATAGATATACTGGGGGCTGTAAATTGAAATACTGGGTCTGGGGGCTGTAAATTGATATACTGGGTCTGGGGGCTGTAAATAGATTTACTGGGGGGCTGTAAATAGATATACTGGGTCTGGGGGCCGTAAATTGCTATAACTGGGGGGCTGTAAATTGCTATACTGGGGGCTGTAAATTGCTATATACTGGGGGGCTGTAAATTGATATACTGGGTCTGGGGGCTGTAAATAGATATACTGGGTCTGGGGGCTGTAAATAGATATACTGGGTCTGGGGGCCGTAAATTGATATACTGGGGTCTGGGGCTGTAAACTGATTTACTGGGGGTGTAAATTGCTATGCTGGTGGGTGTAAAATCATGTACTGGGGGTGTAAAATGATATGCAGGGGGTTTGAATAAACTGATATTGGTACATTACCTTTTTTTATTGCTGTGGAGCTCTGTGATACGCTTTTACACACTGCACATTACTGGAAGGTTTATTGAAGTGAGCTCTGTAATTTGCAGTGTGTATAAGTACATCAATAAGGTAGACGTATCTTATAAACCTGAATTGCTCCTGGTGAGGGTATAAATAAAACCCACCAGTTTCTCTCATGGCTGAGAAGCCGCATGAGGACATGTGGTTGCTTAGAAAGCAGCTTTTGGTTTCATTAGGAAGGACTAGCCTGACCCAGAGGTGTCGTGATGCGGCAGAAGAGCTTACACTTTAATGACCATTCAAATAAACCAAAACCTCTGTGTTTTGTTTAACATGGAGCTACAGGGGTGAGCAGGGCTGGACTGGGACAGAAAATCAGCCCTGGATGTCATCCAGACCGGCCCACTTTAATTATGCAAATACGCACAAATATAGTATATAATCCAACTGGATCGCTCAACCAATCGCTCTACAGATACTGGAGTTGCTGCAGAGCGATTGGGTAAAGCACCGCAGTGGCACTGAGGTCAAGTGTGCACCATGCCTTAAGGTGAGGCGGATGCGCAGAGGGTCTCACCGGCACGGTGGCCGCAATATGAGACTGCGTCTGTTTTGCAGTGTGGAAGTTCTCACCTCACCCATTAAGGGCAGCGCGAGCCACGCGGTGAACCAGCATTCACACTGGCCCACAGAGCCATCGGCCCACCGGGAATCTCCCTGTAGTCCCTATGGCCAGTACATGCCTGGGGGTGAGCGCAAATGACAACTTATTTTCTTGGTATGTTTTAGAGATTATTATGCATCTCAATGCTGATTGACATGGCATGGTAGGGATGGGGGGGGCACCAAAACGCACCTTCGCCTGAGTAGACAAAAATGCTTGCACCGGCCCTGCTAGGGAGAGTAGCAACAGTGCTGAACTTTCTCCATTTGTAGACAGTCTGTCTTACCGTGGACACATGAACATCCAGACCTTTGGAGATACTTTTGTAACCCTTTCCAGCTTCATGCAAGTCAACAATTGTTGATCGTAGGTCTTATGAGAGCTCTTTTCTGTGAGGCATGGTTCACATCAGGCAGGGCTTCTTGAAACCAGTAAACCCAAAACTGGTGTGTGTTTTTAAAGGGCAGGACAGCTTTCAGCAACACATCCAATAATATCACACTGATTGGACTCAAGGTTGGCTCACTCCTGGCTCCAATTAACTCTTGGAGAAGTCATTAGGATAGGGGGTTCACATACTTTTTCCACCCTGCACTGTGAATGTTTACATGTTATGTTCAATAAACACATGAAAACATATAATGTTTGTGTTGTATTATTTTAAGCAGACTGTGTTTTTCCAATTGTTGTGACTTAGATGAAGATCAGAGCACATTTTATGACCAATTCATGCAAAACTCCACGTAATCCCAAAGGGTTCACATACCTTTTCTTGCAACTGTACATAAACTGTAACTAGATTACTTGTGTTTTACAAATAAAAGCACATTATAAAACACATGCTGCTGTTTTTCCTTCAAAGTAATTGCATGTAAAAAGGAAAATAAGGTTTTGATCTCCTGTTTCATTTTGTGTCTTTTTGTGTTTTAGGCTAGGGGCAGACGAACGCATTTTTCGCATCGTCCGTAAAAACATGCGTCCGAACGCATGGACGTACATTTTCACGGAATACACGATAGCGGTCCTACGATGTGCAATTACGGCAGTGATTTTTTTACGGATCCAAACCCGGAAACTTTGGGTGTCTGGACGTTATGTAGGCCAGACATGAGCAGCATCTGACGTCTCCTAATCACGCACACATGCCACTATGCGGATGCAGCGCACTCTGTACGTCAGTACTAGCGGTTCGACATTCTTGCAAAAATGCGTTCGTTTGTCGCGTTAGCTGCCGAACATTCGTGCGGCCGTACTTTGTGTGTGAGCCTGCGTTGGACGTCATTTGCTGTTACCACGGCCTTAATAAAGTGCGGCTAAACGCACGTTCGCACTGCGTTCGTCTGACCCCAGCCTTAAAGCTCAGTTTTCAAACTTCCTGTCTCATGACTTTGTCACCTGATAACAGGGCTTATTCCCAATACATAGATATACACAAGGCACTCTTGGTCAGGCCCCAGGCACTAAAACAGGGTGGGTCTGCTCACAAGATTAGTGCGGGAGACCAGCAGAAAAAGGAAAATCTGAAAAGTTATGTTCTGATCGCTTTTCTTATATTTTTCAATGTTTTAATGCCAAAACAAAATTTAAAAAAAAATAAAAATAGCAGGCTTTTTGATTGCATGTGGTTCACTTAAAACTAACTTTAAATATTCACTATTTTAAGTGACATTATTTGGTAGTTGGAGGTGGGGTGGGATGGACGTCAGATATTTTATAGGTTTGGCCCGCATCAGACGAGCGCACTGTTTGCTGTCCATCTGACCGCACTGTTTGCTGTCCATCTGACCGCACTGTTTGCTGTCCATCTGACCGCACTGTTTGCTGTCCATCTGACCGCACTGTTTGCTGTCCATCTGACCGCACTGTTTGCTGTCCATCTGACCGCACTGTTTGCTGTCCATCTGACCGCACTGTTTGCTGTCCATCGTAGCTTTTCAAAGGAGTCAATGGAGAACAACACACGAAGCATATGTGCACTTTTTCACACGCGGGCAACGCATGTTGCAACGGACGCCAAAATGGCATAGACATGAAAAAGCTAGACAGATGTAGAGGGACCCCTTGCATACAGTTTTTTTTTTCTTTTTCTCAACATCAGTCAAAACTAACTGATACAATGTAACCACAATCTCATCAGTTAATAAGTACGTACGTTACTGTGCGCAGTCAGTGCGCTCGTCTGACCCCAGCCTAAATGGGGGAGGGGCGACACTAAAAAAGGTTTGATAAGCACTGCCCTAAAGCAAGGCGGCATGTAGTTAATGCTGCCTAAAGACCTTCAATGACCTGGAATTGAATATTCTGGTAGAGCATCTATCCCGTCCCTTTCACACCATTGTCCCTCTACCCTGTCCTTTTCACCCCATTATTCTAATGACCTATCCCCCTCGCCCCCATTGTGCCTCTGCTCTGCCCCATCCCCCTCGCCCCGATTGTGCCTCTGCGGCCATGGTTCTGAAATGACTACATTTTCACTGGGTCTGTTTTGATGGAATTGCAACAGCCTCAATTTGACCCAGATGAGATTACTTATCGTCTCTGAGCTAATTATGACATAAAGCTTGTTGTGTCGCGCCCATAGGATTGCACCATACATCCGTTGAAAACTATGGGAGGGTATGGATTTAGCATTGTAAATAATATACGGTAATGAAAGCGATGGTCTTACTCTTAATGATCTAAGGGTGGATATAGTATTTAAAATTATTATCATTTATATAGCGCCAACAGTTTCCGCAGCGCTTTACAATAACCAAAGGGAATGAGATACATATGTAGCACTCACTCCCGGAGGAGCCGCTGAAAATGAACCACGGGTTAGTCTCCCCGCACTAGGGAATAAATATACTCCAACACAGTTGTGAGTTTTTATCATTTAAATAGTTTACTAAAATATTTGAGCAGATGTTGAAGCACGGTATTCACAAGTATTATTACAGTATTTTCGTATTTCGGCAAACGCGCAGCGGAAAAGAAACGAAACACGAGGCTTCGTATTTCGGAAAATAAAATATTCACGACCGAACATAAAACAATACAATTTCCCGATGGTTCAGAAAAAGAGACACGTAGCAAAACCCCGAACATACAATCTCTTCGTATTACGGCAAACACGCAACGGAAAAAAAGAGGGAAAAATATATATTCGGAACGTATCTTTATTTTCAACCCCTATTCCGATTCCTAAAAGAAAATGAGTCCTGCACAAGTTAAGTCCCAGGAGGTGAAAGATGTATATGTGTGTGTGGTACCCGGGTACTGTTCAACTGGCCACTGAGTTTATTTAAAGAAAGTCTTCGACTAGTCAGTTGGGGCCCTGTGGACTTTAAAGAGAAAACAGCAGCTTGACCTTTAATCACAAACAGCCTTGGAGGCCTCTCACCCATCCGACGCAGGCTTTAGGCTCCGCTGACCCAGGACGTCTCTCCTCCGGCTCTTGACTGGGGATACTAGCGGCCGGATCCGTTGTCTCACTTTATGCCGCTTGTCCAGCTCACCGCCTGCTCTCCGTTCGATTTCGCCGGTCTGCAGCAGTGTCTGGGCTCTGGCGAGTCTCCTTCTCCTCAGGCTAGGTGACCCAAACTGGAACAACAGGTCTCCCTCAGGCTTTGGGCCTAGATTCTCCCGCGATCTCCTCGGTGCGTCTGCTTTCTCTGCTTCCCTAGCGCGCTCTGCAACTTTCTCCACGAGGCAGAGGATGTAAGTGTCCAGTCCCCACCCACTTCCTGTCTTTTTGCAAAGCATGCCGGGCATTGTAGTCCCAATTTCCAGTATCTGATCGCGATAGTCTCCATCTTGTGGCCAAAAATAGGTACTGCCACAGCAAGATGATTTTTAACACAGCGCTACACATATAAACGAACATATGATGGAAACAAGAGGTGTAGACGGCCCTGCGCATAGGAGTTTACAGTCTAGAGGGATTGGGGTTGAGGAAGACCAGAGGAATTTCACTAGATAGCAGGGTCATTAGTGCCAGTGGTTTGGGAATGGTGTGGCCATACAAGCGACTTCAATCAAGTGTGAGCAGAGGGAGGAGTTGCTTCAGTGATGTGGTACGCTAATCTGTAGAGATGGGTTTTGATCGATTTCTTGAAGGCCTGAAGGTCAGGGGAGAGTTTGATAGGGCGAGGCAAGTCATTTCACAGGACTGGTGCTGCCCTTGAGAAGTCTTGGAGGCGAGAGTTGACTGTGCGCGTGTAGACAGATGACAGGTGGAGATCGCCAGCTGACCGGAGTTGTCGAGATGGGACGTGCTTGTGCAGAAAGGAAGACATGTAGGAAGGGGTTGAGTTATTGAGCAATTTGAATGTGAGCATCAGTATTTTAAACTGTATCCTGGAACGTACAGGAAGCCAATGGAGGGACCGGCAGAGTGGGGAGGTGCGTCTGGTGAGAAAAATAAGCCTGGCCCCTGCATTCATTACAGATTTCAAAGGGGCGATACTGGAGTTGGGGAGGCCAATAAGGAGCGAGTTGCAGTAATCAAGTCATGAATTGACAAGCGCATGAACCAGCACCTTCGCAGTATCTTGTGTCAGAAAGGGGCGTACACGTGATTTTTAGTTGAAAGTAACAGGATTTGGTCACTGTCTGGATGTGGGGAGAGAATGTTAGCGCAGAGTCAAAAGTGACACCAAGGCAGCGAGCTTGAGGCGTCGGGCTAATGAGTGTTCCATTTACTCGTAGAGAGATAGGTGGTATTGGGTTCTTCTTGGAGGGAGGAATGATGAGAATTTCAGATTTGGCAACATTGAGTTTAAGGAAGCGGGAAGCCATCCAATTCGAGACGGCAGAGAGACCGTCAGTGACTCGATCCAGGAGAGCTGGAGAGAGGTCAGGAGAGGAGAGGTATATTTGAGTGTCATCAGCGTATAGGTGGTACTGGAAACCAAAGGAGCTGATCAGTAGAGGGCCCAGTACTGAACCTTGGGGCACCCCAACAGAGACAGGCTGCTGGGAGGAGGTACTTCCAGCAAAGGAGACACTAACAGGATAATTCAAAGAGATCCGAATTGTGGCCGAAAGGTAACCGACCAGTGAAATTCAGCGTTCGGTTACCTTTCTTGGCCATTCGGCTATCCAGAGAGCAGGCAGTTCGCCAAATCCTGGCAAATTGCCTGCACATACGGTGCCTGTTCGGTGTCTGTTCAAGGGCAGTGAATCCCCATAGAGAAGCAATGCTTCAGCTATTCAGAGAACACAAACCAGCAGTGAAAAGTGGCCGAAGTGCCCTACTGTTCGGGAGTTTCATTCGACAGGTTTATTCAGGCGAATCCCATAGACTTCAATGTTACAAATATTCCTGTTTTAATGCAATATCTAATAAACCGTTGATTATAATATTCTGCAGTAAAAAGTCTATTTATAGATTTTTTTAGGGTATTTTAGGCATTTTTCAGTATTTTTTTGCCAAATATTTTGTCCTTTTTCTTTTTTTTTAAATAGTTTTTTCTGTAACAGCCCTTTTTATTATCATTCATTGGATCCTATATGTAAATTTCATACGTTCTTTAGTTTCTTTGCAAACAGCGTTTTACTTTTAAAACATTCAAGCATACTATTTTTTATTTTGTTCACTCCATTCGTCTGCGGTGTCGGGTTTTTCCGGTGGCTGCTCTGCGCTGTGACTGGCGGCTGCTTGGGTTTCTCCGGCATGTTCGGGGTTAATACAGATGTTCTTGCGGGTTTCGGTGAGCGTTTGCTGGGTTTTGCGGTGAGTTTTCGCAGGTTTGCGGTGGCTTTTCCCTGCATTTCGGCGGCCCTGTGGTGCTTGCTGAATACACCGCAGGGTCGTCGAAATGGGATCGCCAAATCACACCGAATTGAAGCGAACGAAAAGTCACCAAACGTGCGGTGACTTTTCAATTCTCTTTGAATAACCCTGTAAATGATCATTGGGACAGGTAGGAAGCGAACCATGAAAAAACAGTACTTTGAAGGCCTATATCATTAAGACTCCTTATTACAGCAGAATGAACAGTTGTTCCCTGACTGGCAGCTGGGATGTAATTCTCGTGCTTCCTATTGGTATCTGTGTGCAGACAGGAGTCATAATCCGCAAATACTGAGGCAGCGACCAAACTAAAGAGGGCTTTAAGGTTTGGAATTAGGGATTCTCCTGGTGCTTTCTGATTTATGACTTCTTGGTTGATGTTTTTAATAATCTAGAACATAAGCATAATGGGACATCTAGTTCCAAATCATTGAGTGCCATGGTTCATCAACACTAAGGCTAGGGTCAGACTAACGCATTTTTCACGTTGTCCGTGAAAATGTGCGTTCGAAGAATGGACGTATTTTTTCACAGAATACGCAATAGCGGTCATACTATGCGCAGTTTCATCCGTGATTTTGTACGGATCATCAATAAAACACTTCTTGCATCTGGACGTTATGTTGGCCGGACATTAGCAGCGTCTGATGTCTCCAATTCACTCACACACCCCGCTAGCGGACGCAGCGCACTCTGTACGTCCGTACTAGTGGTTTAACGTTCTCGAAAAAATGCGTTCATTTTCCACTTGCGTTGCGCAGCCGGACTTTTGTGCGACCGTACATCGTATATTGGCCGTCATTGCCCGGCATCTGCTGCTAGTGCGGCCGTGATTAAGTGCGCCAGAACGCGCGTTCGCACTGCCTCAGTCTGACCCTAGCCTAATCTAGAACAATGTCCCTGGTACCACACTACTCCATACTATACACTGTACCACAGAATTAAAGTGTAGTATATAAACCCACCCAGCTGGATGGATCACCAGGACATGTGGTACAAACAAAAAAAGGACCTGGTAATATCCTGGCATTGGAACACTCTAGCCACCGTGTCCGTATAAATTATGGAGCACTGAGTTTCCCCCTGCCCTAGATGTCCCTGTAGGCTGTGACAGCCTTCTAGTATGGAGGACTTTTCTCTACCTGTAAGGCTGTCACTTGGTACACAACAAAAAGTATTTCAAGGTTTTAGACATAAATGCACAGCTCTGTTCATTGTTAGCAGGATGTCTGTTGTGAAGTCCTAGTAATACCTCTCCATCCCACTGAGGCAGCTCACTTCACAATACTGTTGCCAGATCGGCCATGTTTTCCTGGACTTGTATAATTTATTCATGCTGATGGGCAGTGCATGAAAAATGCAACCCAGTAGCAACATGTAGAATCCATACGCCAGGTAAGGAATCGCAGGTGACCAACCCTGATTTCCACCCTGCACTACATGAATTATTCATGTTGCAGGGCAGCACTCTTCCCTGTGCTCTCCCTCTGCATGAAATGGTAATGTGTCCAGGAAAACATGGGCGATCCAACTTCACAGGTGATGTTTAGTTAGTCTAGAAGGTGGAATAATCAGGTGAAAGAACTGAGGGAAGGACAGATAACCATGTAAATTAGAAAACAGGAGAAACTGCAGGACGGGGTGACCTGGGTTACACAGGGCAGGAACGGGGTGACCTGGGTTACACAGGGCAGGAACGGGGTGACCTGGGTTACACAGGGCAGGAACGGGGTGACCTGGGTTACACAGGGCAGGACCTAACAAAACAGGCACTGCGATTGTAGAAGATCAATACATTCCTTCTGACCATATAATTTTATTGCGTTGGCACCGGTATTTAGAAAAACTGACTGTGCAAAGACCTAATCACAGCAGCTTCACAAAGGGACAAACGCCCCAGGGGTACGCTGGCATTGTCCTTGCTTGTGTCACTAAATGAGGCCATGGTAACAAAGTATAATTACAGACTACATGGCATCCATGCATAGTGGCATGACGAGCTCTCAAAATAAACCATTACACCCAGGTAATAAACAGAGTTAAGCATAGGCCGGCCTCCTGGCACTGGCTCCTGACATTGTAAAAGGTAGAAAAACATTGAAGGGTGTTTTCAATGTTATCGAGTGAACATTTATAATAGATTAATTAATAATTGTGACCTAAATTGTGCCAGAGCAAACAGAGTAACAATGCGCCCAGGCTCCTGCTAACATTATATAGATTTACTGAACAATCCTTGTCCTGCAAAAACGTGCTGGATTACACGGAGAATAAACACATGAATCTTTTGCAGGACAGATTTTATGGAGTAGATATATGTAACATATTTAATGTTTTATATATGTTGGAGCTTTCAGCTATAGGAATGAATGAGCACGTAGTGGTATATAACAGTGTAGAATGACCTAGTGCTATCTATAGCTTATATAATGCTTACAATGCATATGTGTCTATGGAAAAGGCTCTGCGTACTGATCAGCTGCTCACCGCGTCTAGCAGAGCTGTAAGAAGAAATCGAATAGATTCTTTTTTTAAATTATATATACACCTTCCTTACCATAAAGCAGGGGTGAGCAACAGTGGACCTCGAGTCTCAACCAATCTAATGAGCGCAAGAGGATTATGAGATGTAGTTTGAAAACATCTGGAGGGCCAAGGTAGCTGAGCCCTGCTAAGGACGGGGGCACACGAGCGCACCTGGTGTGCCCATACTTACCAGCGCCCGAAGCAGCCATGTGACGCTGCGACGGGGTCAGTTACACGCTTGTGCGCGTCTGCCCAGCAAGCCTCTCCGTTGACACACTAGACGCGCGTCAATGGGGCTGCAAAGCGCACTCCTCTTACTGAGTGCGCTCAGCAGCTGCGTCGAGTGGAAGGAACGTCCAATCTCACGGACGTTCCTTCCACGTTTGTGTGCACCCGGCCTAAGGCTATGGTCAGACGAGCGCAATTGCCACGTACGGCTGACCGCACTGTTTGCTGTCTGTCAAAGCTTTTCAAATGTAGAACAACACACAAAGCACGAGCGCACTTTTTCACGCAAGGGCAACGCATGTTGCAACGGACGCCATGGAGGCATCGACGTGAAAAAGCTGCAACGGACGTAGAAACCCCTCATACAGTTTTTTTGCTTCCTTTTCTCGTTGTTCTAACTTCTACTATGTTAACCACAATCTCATCCATTTCAATGGACGCACTGTGTGCAATCAGTGTGCTCGTGTGACCGCAGCCCAAAGCGGCACATACATTTCTCAAACAGGCACATCTTTACATATGTAGCGCTGTGGTAAAATCTTGCTGTGGCAGTACCTATTTTTGGCCACAAGATGGAGACTATCGCGATCAGAGATACTGGACATTGGGACTACAATGCCCGGCATGCTTTGCGAGAAGACAGGAAGTGGGTGGAGACTGGAGCCTTACATCCTCTGCCTCGTGGAGAAAGTTCCAGAGCGCGCCAGGGAAGGAAAGAGAGCAGACGCATCGAAGAGATCACGAGAGGGCCTAGGCCAGAGACCAACAGAGACCAAGAGAAATCAAGAGAGACCTGTTAGTCCAGAGAGGATCACCCAAGCGATCAGAGAAGAAGACCCGCCGGAATCCAGGCGTTGCTGCAGACCGGAGGAATCGAACGGAGAGTAGGCGGTGAGCTGGAAAAAGCTGTGTGGAGTTAGACAACGGATCGGGCCGCTAGTATCCCCAGTCAAAATCGGGTGGAGAGACGTCCTGGGTCAGCGGAGCCTAAAGAAATCGTCGGATGGGTGAGAGGCCTCCAAGGCTGTTTTATGATTAAAGGACGCTCTGCTGTTTTCTCTTTAAAATCCACAGGGCCCCAACTGACTAGTCAAAGACCTTTCTTTAATAAACTCACTGGCCAGTTGAACAGTACCCGGGTACCACACACACATATACACCTTTTACATTCTGGGACTTAACTTGTGCAGGACTCATTTCCTTCTATGAATCGGAACAAGGGGTTAAAAGATAAAGATACGTTCCGAATATATTTTTCTCTTTTACGCTGCGCGTTTACCGTAATACGAAGGGATTGTATGTTTGGGGTTTTGCTACTTGTCCCCTTTTTCTGAACTATCGGGAAATTGCATTGTTTTTATGTTCGGTTGCGAATATTTTATTTTCCGAAATACGAAGCCTCGTGTTTCGTTTCTTTTCCGCTACGCGTTTTACCGTGATACGAAAATACTGTAAAAATACTTGTGAATACCGTGTTTCAACATCTGCTCAAATATTTTAGTAAACTATTTAAATGATAAAAACTCACAACTGTGTTGGAGTATATTTATTCCCTAGTGCGGGGAGACTGACCCGTGGTTCATTTTCAGCGGCTCCTCCGGGAGTGAGCGCTACACATACATACATTGCTCTCATGAGGCAAGTTAGTTGGGAGCAATACAAAATGAAAGTGTGTATGTACATGTAGGTTTGTCTCTGTATGAGTCTCTGG
This sequence comes from Leptobrachium leishanense, assembly GCA_009667805.1. NCBI lineage: Eukaryota > Metazoa > Chordata > Amphibia > Anura > Megophryidae > Leptobrachium > Leptobrachium leishanense. The sequence goes on from CM019066.1 coordinate 122,624,162, forward strand.
TTCTTTTTTGGTCATTGTGTCCGTGTCATTCTCTACATATGTCAGTTTAGAGTGATGTATGGAGGAGTGTGTGCAGCATGAGAGCGTAGGATTCAATTAGAGCAGTGCTTCCCAAACCTGTCCTCAGGACTCCATAATCTGAAGCACTGCATGGTGATATGAATTGCTGGTCAGTGATTTATCGAAATCCTCAAAGTCTTACCTGTTAGGGGTACTTGAGAACAGGGATGGGAAGCACTGGATTAGGCTGGAGTGCTTGCAGCATGTGAAAAAGTGTGTAAGGGAGATAAGCACACCCTTTCTGTCTCTTTACCTCCTATTTTTCCACTGAATTCAATAACTTTCTGCACATTTATCAGGAGGTTTGTGTCAGAACCTCTTTTCTCCCTCTGCTGGTGGATCCCCTTCATTGCACTGATTCTCGCTGCCTGTCAGCACAGATTCTGTATGAGCAGTTTTTTGAGAATGTATTTTTCCAGGAAGGATACATTGAGATTTCTCTGTCAAGTATGTACCGTTAGGTGTCCTGCCCAAGAACACTTACTGGAGAGGTGCTCTTGCTGGAATCGAACCTGTGTCTCCACAGTTATAGAGTAGTGATGTTACCTCTACTCTACCCAGCCAGTGAAGGAGTTTGCTGAATATCCACCATTCAATCATACTAACAATATTTGATGAGCTTTACACTTTCTTTATGCGCTCATTATCAAACTGCAAATTAAACCCATTTGCAAATGTTCAGTTTGTTTCAAAATCCTTTATACACAGAGGATTAGATAGAATGTAATTTCATCACACCGATTTTTTTCTGTATTCAAACACTTTTGGAGATAAACACATCCAAGAAAAATGCATTAAAGTAGGACAGATTACTCCGAATCCTCAGAGCAAAGAGACCCGAGCATGCTCAGTTGCTGCTATGCATGATGGAAAAAAAATGTCTTTAACTTTTTGACAGATCTCAACCCTGCAATCAGGCAAAGACTTAAAAAATTTTTTGAAAACTAAAGTAATACCATCAGCCCTCCAGGAAACAATACTAGTCGTGAGTTTACACACACAGTTATTTTTTTTTTGCCATTTAATTTTTGACAAAAAAATAAACTGGAGGGCGCTGCCCAGAGTGCCCAATGAAGGAGCATCCACTGCATCATGGGTCTTTAACATGGGACAGACATTCATGTTGTAATAATGTTGACATGTGGAGGCAAGGGGTGGAAAAAGAGTATGTTCTATTTTTTCTTGTTTTTTCCATTTGACCTCACATTAAAATATCTCCTAGTTTAATTCATTTACTATGTAGCTGCAAATTACTACAGGACATTTCCAGGCTGACATGATAAGCCATAAAGAGTATATTCACTAAGCACTGAGCAGATGTTTACTAAAAATGTAAGCTTTGCAAATGATGCAAGCCAAAGTCTGTGAATGTGTATGCACTGTTTTGCGTTATTGTAGTTTGTATGCATATTTGATAGTGTATTCTTTAGAAATTCCCACACACATGGAAAACAAACCACTACAAAAATTACCTGAGGAGGTACAAAGAGAATAATACCACCCCCAACTAGTGATGAGCCGAACACCCCCGTGTTCGGTTCGCATTCGAACTCGAAGAATTTCAAAAGTTCGAGTTCGTACACGAACCGAACTCAATGCAAGTCAATGGGACTCGAAAGTTCGAATTTTAGAGTGCCCTCCAAGAGGGCATATATGCAAGATATTTGCCATAAAAGGAGTATGGGGGTCCGGGTAGTGCCCTGGGGGACAGGAAACAAGGACAAAAAGTTTAAAAAAAAAGTTTTTAAAGGAACAGTGAGTTTTCCATGAAATAAAGGTTAAGAATAAAAACGAAAAATTCCTTCAAATATCGTGCCTAGGGGGTCCCCATAACCTGCCCGTGAAGTGGCGGATTTGTAGGATGTATAGAATTTTTTTTTTTAAAAAAGACATTTTAAATGACGGTAAATGGTTTTCCTTTAATCTATTCATAAAAAACTGCTTGGGGCGGCAGTCTGTATGAAAAGAGGAGACATTTTAGGACACGCAGAACAAGTTTAGTGATTTGGCTAAATTATGGTGAAACTTATGCAGGCTTTGGATGAAAGTAACAATAGGAACACAAAAATTATGTATGGGGTTGGGTATCCACAATACCCAAAAGAAAGTTCTTTAAGAAAATTTATGAAAATATACTCAGCTGCTGCTGGAGAGGCAATTCACTCTTGTACATCCAACCAAGAGGGTAATGAATCTTAAGCAAGTATGGAAAAAAGATACCTCCAGCGCTGCAAGGAATGGTGCACTGGTGCTACCACATTTATTTTAAATAAACAAAAAGAAAACAAAAAACAAACGTTTCGGGGACACAGCCCCTTCCTCAGTGTATAGTGCCTTCACTTATGCAGGCTTTGGATGAAAGTAACAATAGGTGCTTTAAAATTGGGCCTTTAGTGTCCGCAACAGTGCCGTCACACCGTAAACCCTCTGTGGTATTGTGGAGGAGTGCAGGGTTGGACCCTGCAGTCCAATATTAAAATGATATGAATGTGGTATAGGCGTCAGTGGCAGTGCACCAAAATATTGTGCCTTTGGTGGCAGCAAGTGCCTTCACACCGTAACCCTTCTGAGATATTGTGGAAGAGTGCAGTGGTGGAGGTTTTGGGAATGCAGAAGAGATCCCCGTTCTATTCCATTACGTCAGCATCAAGGGATTGATAGCTGCTGATCCAGGACTGATTCATTTTTATAAATGTCAGCCGGTCTACAGAGTCGGTGGACAGACGCACTCTTTTGTCTGACAAAAACCTCCAGCGGCACTGAATGTCCTTTCAGAAAGCACGCTGGATGAAGGGCAACCTAGTAGCTGCATAGCATATTGGCTAAGGTCTGGTCAGTGATCCGATCTCAACACCCAGTAAGCCAGTGGATCATCTGCTGTAAAGGTATCCAGGTCTGCCCTTGCCCATAGGTAGTCCTGCACCATATGGTGAAGACACTGGCAATGGGTGCCTACATTTGACGTCCCTGGGCGTCGTGGACTAAAAAAATTTAAAAAGGCATCAGTCAAGCGGCCCCGGCCTTCACCGCTCTTCCTCTGATCATCCGCAGCCTCAGAAGCACCTGTGTCATCACTTGCTAACCTACCAGTGCCTGGAAAGGTGTTACACAAGTGTTGCTTTAGAGCGTCCTCAAGTTGTTTCATCCTGTCCTCCATCGCTGCGGGTAGGATCAGCTATGCAACTTTACCCTTGTATTGTGGATCGAGAAGGCTTGCCAACCAATAATGATCCCTCTCCTTGATAGCATGAATCCTGGGGTCCTTTAGCAGGTGTAGCGCTCACTCCCGGAGGAGCCGCTGAAAATGAACCACGGGTCAGTCTCCCCGCACTAGGGAATAAATATACTCCAACACAGTTGTGAGTTTTTATCATTTAAATAGTTTACTAAAATCTTGAGCAGATGTTGAAACACGGTATTCACAAGTATTATTACAGTATTTTCGTATCACGGTAAAACGCGTAGCGGAAAAGAAACGAAACACGAGGCTTCGTATTTCGGAAAATAAAATATTCGCAACCGAACATAAAAGCAATGCAATTTCCCGATGGTTCAGAAAAGGGGACACGTAGCAAAAACCCCAAACATACAATCCCTTCGTATTACGGCAAACGCGCAGCGGAAAAAGAGGAAAAATATATTCGGAACGTATCTTTATCTTTAACCCCTGTTCCGATTCGTAACAAATTGAGTCCTGCACAGGTTAAGTCCCGGAATGTAAAGAAGGTGTATATGTATGTGTGTGGTACCCGGGTACTGTTCAACTGGCCAGTGAATTTATATGAAGGAAAGTCTTCGACTAGTCAGTTGGGGCCCTGTGGACTTTAAAGAGAAAACAGCAGCTTGACCTTTAATCACAAACAGCCTTGGAGGCCTCTCACCCATCCGACGCAGGCTTTAGGCTCCGCTGACCCAGGACGTCTTTCCTCCGGATTTTGACTGGGGATACTAGCGGCCGGATCCGTTGTCTGACTTCATGCAGCTTGTCCAGCTCACCGCCTGCTCTCCGTTCGATTCCGCCGGTCTGCAGCAATGTCTGAGCTCTGGCAAGTCTCCTTCTCCTCAGGTTGAGTGACCCAGAAAGGAACAATAAGTCTCCCTCGGGCTTTGGCCTAGGTTCTCTCACGATCTCCTCAGTGCGTCTGCTTTCTGCTGTTCCCTGGCGCGCTCTGGAACTTTCTCCACGAGGCAGAGGATGTAAGTGTCCAGTCCCCACCCACTTCCTGTCTTCTTGCAAAGCATGCCGGGTGTTGTAGTCCCAATGTCCAGTATCTCTGATCGCGATAGTCTCCATCTTGTGGCCAAAAATAGGTACTGCCACAGCAAGATTTTTAACACAGCGCCACACAGGCTTTGCAGGATAAGGGAGCCCATGCAGCGTAGGTTGGAGGTGGCATTAGCTTCCGAGTCTTCCTGGTCAATGAGGATGACCCCATCGTGCACTTCCTCCTCCCAGCCATGTACTATTCCTTTTCCTGGGTACACAAAACCCTCCCTTGAGGAATCCCCACCTTCAATGCCCCCACTACTTAAATATTCCTCCTCATCCTCCTGTCTGATCTGAGGACCCGCAGGAATGCTGTCTGCATAAAGACTGAGGCTTTGAGAGCTAGGGAAGGCCGCCTCTTCCTCCCGCTGCTCTGCCTCTAATGCCACATCTATAATTCCCCGCAGAGTACGCTCCAGCAGGAACACTAAAGGAATTGTGTCACTGATGCATGCACTGTCCCTGCTCACCATCCTCGTTGCCTCCTCAAATGGTGACAGTACAGTGCATGCATCCTTGACCATCAGCCACTGCGGGGGGGGGGGGAAACAAGTTGACCTGAACCTGTCCTTGTGCCACACTCACACAGGTACTCATTGATGGCCCTCCGCTGCTTGTGCAGATGCTGCAGCATTGCTAATGTCGAGTTCCACCTGGTGGGCATGTCACAGATCAGACGGTTTGTGGGAAGGTGGAATTCTCTTTGAATTTCTGCCAGGCGAACACTTTTCTGGTCTGGCTGAGAAGCTCTGCCAGCCCTGGGTACCTGGTTAGGAAACACTGTACCACCAGATTTAGGATGTGTGCTAGGCATGGTACATGCGTCAACTTACCCTGGCGTAGGGCGGAGAGAAGGTTGCTGCCATTATCACAGACGACCATTCCCAGCTGAAGCTTGCGTGGTGTTAAACATCTCTGTACCTGCCCTGCAGAGCTGACAGAATTTCTGGCCTGGTGTGGCTCCTGTCCCCTAAACAAACCAGCTCAAGCACAGTAGGGCATCTTTCTGCTTGAGCCATTGCATAGCCCCTGCCACGCGTCGGTTTAACTGCCACTTCACCAGAGACAGAGGAGGAGGAGGCGGAGGAGGAAGAGGAAGTGGGAGAGGTGTTGGTGGAGAAGACAGACCTCATACAAGCCGCTTTCTGGAGGCGTGGTGGATGAACAAGCTCCAGCACAGAGCCCCATCTTGGATCCCTCCCAGCTGCAATCAGTTACCCAGTGTGCCGTGAAGGAAATGTAACGGCCCTGTCCATGCGTGCTGGACCACGTGTCTAAAGTCATGTGTACCTTGCTGCTGACTGCCTTTCCCAATGATTCCATAACATTGTGTTCCATGTGCTGGTATAGTGCTGGAATGGCCTTCCGTGAAAAGAAATGGTGTTTTGGAACCTGCCACTGTGGTACAGCACATTCAGCAAATTCACGGAAGGAAGCAGAGTCCACCAGCTGGAAAGGCAGCAGCTGTAATGCGAGTAATTTTGCTAAGCTGGCATTTAGACACTGTGCTTGGGGATGGTTGGGACTATATTTATTCTTACGCTGCAGCAGCTGGGGCAACGTAATCTGACTGCGTAAATCTTCAGTTGATGGGATGCTGTGAGGAAGGACCTGGTACACCCGTTACTGTAGCATCATCCCTGTCAATGGAGGTTGTAGGCAATGACATGGCAGGACATATAGTGGGGGTAGAGACAGATGAGGAGGAGGACCTATGCAAAGTGTTGTGCCAAAAGGATGCATGGCAGGTGGTCATATGTTGCCTCAAGCACGTGGTACCCAAGCGTGGGATGTCTTTCCAAAGCTTGATCCTCATCTGACATAGATTACAAATAGCAACGGTGCGGTCTGCTGCACATTTCTTAAAGAACTCCCAGACAGCAGACTTCCTATACATGTGCTTTGAGACAACAGCGCTCTGCACCTGAGCAGCTGTGACTTCTGATGCTTTGGACTGGCTACGATTGGTCATAGAGGATGTTGTGCCTCGTGTTTGTTGTGCCTCCTCCTCCTCACTTGACTCCTCTGTTCGATCAGGCACCCAGGTGGAGTTAGTGACCTCATCATCGTCATCACCCCCTATCTCCTCGTCACTGGTGCCAACTTGGCAGTATGCTGCAGCTGCTGGGGCAACATGAGTGCCAGTTATTTGTGTGTCACTGGCACCCCCTTCCTCTAGGTTGATTATACTCCCTTCCTCAACCTCACAGTTTCAATCAGAGCACTGTAGTTGGTGCGCATCCTCAAGCAGCATGTCACTGTCATTGTAGTCAAACAATTCAGCTGACTCCTCCGTGTGTGATAGTGAGGCTACGGCAGGAGTAGCTGTGGACATTTGAGGCTGAATTAGATGTTTTGGCAGCTGAGGTGGACTGTAACCACTACAAGCCTGGCTGGCAGAGGACTCGGAGGATGAGGATGGCCTGGTTAGCCAATCCTGCAAATCCTCTGTATGTTGCTGCTGCTTAAGACAGCCAGCACCAGTTAGAAAGGACAAGCATGCCCCTGCAGAGGATGCACCACGTCCACGACGACCAGAGGCACAGCCTCCCGACACAGAGGCTGCTTGCCCTCTTATCTGTGTCTGGGAGCGTTTGCCTGTCCTTTTTGGTCTTTCTGACATGGTGAGTGATATATAGATTAAAGATATACAGACCTCTGATTCAACTGTGTTATCTAGATTAAAGATTACCAGAACTCTGGTATAACTCAGTGAGACACACTGATAGCTGGCAGCCAGTGACAAGACACATATTACAATTCACAGAAACCTCCTATAAATCAGTGAGACCCCCTGATGGGTGGCAGTGACAAGACACAGGTTATAATTCCCAGATGTCTGCTACAAGTCTGTGAGACCCCCTGATGGGTAGCAGTGACAAGACACAAATTACAATTCCCAGAAACCTCCTATAAATCAGTGAGACCCCTGATGGGTGGCAGTGACAAGACACAGATTACAATTCCCAAGAACCTCCTATAAATCAGTGAGACCCCTGATGGGTGGCAGTGACAAGACACAAATTACAATTCCCAGGAACCTCCTATAAATCAGTAAAACCCCCTGATGGGTGGCAGTGACAAGACACCGATTACAATTCCCAGATATCTGCTAGAAGTGAGACCCCCCCAATAGCTGCTGGCTGTGAGAACACACGGATTACAAAAATTCCCAGATATCTTGTAGAAGTGGGACCCCTCCACAATAGCTGCTGGCAGTGAGAACACACAGATTACAACAATTCCCAGATATTTTGTAGAAGTGAGTCGTCTGCGAGGACTCTGAGCCGTGATTGGCATAGTCTTGCACCTATCTTGCACCTGACCTGTGGTCAGGTGCAAGGCTGTAGCCAATTACAAGCTTCAGGCCAGGGGAAAAGTGCATTGTGGTCCATTGTGGGCGAACATGTGACGAACACGCGGAAATGTTCGGAGTTCGCGAACAGCCGAACGACCGATGTTCGATGCGAACTCCGAACAGATCGAACTGAACAGGTCATCCCTACCCACAACCTACACTACTACTATTTAGGCTGGGCGTCCACTGGATCCGTATTCGTACGGCAACCACATCGCAGAAAGTCGCCCAAGTCGTCAGACCAATCCAACAACACTGTTGTGAATGTACCGTCGTCCATTGCATGCGACTCCTGACGACTTTTGAAGTCTGCTGCAGACTAGCAACCAGACCAAAAATTTTGGAACTATCGCACAACAACTCAGGCAATCAGGGAAGGAGATGGATGCTGAGAAGTCGATCAGGTATGTTATAAACGCTATTGTATTCGATATTTATTTATTTGATATTTAAGGCTGCGGGCACACTGAGTGCGTGCGTGTGATTGTACTTCCCTGCGTCTGTCACAGCTTTGTGACGGATTGATGGGGAGGACCACACAGGGTAGCGCGCGCACAAGTTGCGCGCTTCCACCATACTGCAAAAAGCCCTCCCCATCAAAAAGCTAGACGGACGCTGATGGGGCTACAAAGCGCCTTCCTCCATAGGAGGATCTTGCTTTGTAGTGCTGAGCGCACCAACTCCGCTCAGCGAGGTGGCTACACGGGCGTCAGAGTGGAGGAACGTCCACTCTGACTGATGTTCCTTACGCTCTAAAAAATGCCCATGTGCCGTAGCCTTAATGTATAGTTTGTATATGGGAGATGGGTGGGACTAGCCATGTTTGGGTAGGGGATAGGGTGAACGAATTTTAGGTCCTTTTTCAGCTGCGTGAATGGGTTAAAATTCACCCCTGTGGGTTTGTGTACCGAACGCTGAACTTCCCTGTTCGGTACAATTTCGGGGTGCAGATTGTCTATTCACTAACTAGTTTTGGTGAAATACGGTGCAGTTCGCCACAGATCAGCAAAGTGTTGGCTAAAAAATGCCCTATTTTTCATTGTTTTATTAATTTGACAGGTTTAAAAACAGGTTTCAATGTAGATAAGTATTTTTTATAAAAAACCTTGTATTCATTTCCGGCAACAAGTATTTTTATTTATTATTTTTTTTTCTGTCGTTTTCGTTTCAGCTGGCGCACTCTCCGGTATGTCTAACAGCGCATCCAACTCCTCCAAATCCATTTTCGCACATAGACAAAGGACTGCAGTGTTTCCGAAAGCAGAATGCAATATTATATAGCCTCATAAGAAGAGAAAACAAGAATAAACTGTTTTTTAGGTCCATAGTCGCTGATCGCTAGTCTGATGCAGTGGACGACTCTCGCCAGACCAAGTCAAGCGTCCGATATCGTTCATTGTCTGACGACCAAGTCGGTCGCACAACTACAGATCCAGTGGACGTCCAACGTTAGAATGAAATGGGAATATTTTTGATTGCACACACTTGTGAGGGTGACTGGTATGTCAATCTGTATTTTAGCGTGACACGTTACATTTATTACTTACAAAACAGAAGTCATCCCAAACTGTTAATTTTCATGTTCTTTATAAAGAACCCAATTATAAAACTTTTTTTATAAAAGAATAGATGGAGCAATCCTCTGTGCAAACACACCCTTCCATGCACACCTAAGGACACTCTAATCAAACAAAAAGTAGACCTGAAGCAAACACATTCAAATCACAAACTTTGCTTTTGTTGTGTTTGTTCACACAGCAAGGGAAAACCTGCTTAACCGGTTTGTCTACAACTCTCCTGTGTGTTTTCCCTTTATGAATCTGAAACTCTTCATTCTGCTCTCTGTCCCAAAGACTATTGTGTAAAATACAATAACAAATAATGTAAATATTCACCCAGGAACAAGATGGCAGAGGAAAGCTATTAACAGTATGTTACAGTAATTTTTATATTTTTAAAACCAGAACGTAGTTATACCGGCCTTTTAAATAGACAGAAAAATAATGTCCACCATATTGATTAGATCGTATTGTGGCTGCTCCATTCGATAATAGGCCCCATGTATATATAATGAAAGCATTAGCAGTATCTTGTAGTACTAGGTACTGATCAATAACAATTTTTTAGATATAATGCAGCACTAGCTCCTCAAGACATGCTTAAAGATTGAATGGTAAAGTTTTTTGACAAAAAAAAACACCAAAAAAAAAAAGAGTGCTATATGCAAGAGATCGCCTAACATTATGCCATACTGAACTGCAGCTGATGAAAACCAAGCTGGAACACAGGAAATCCACGCTGGAATGCATAATCAAAATGGCTGCGATGCATATTGATGACACGATGGTCATCATGTGACCGCAATTACCACAAACCTGGAAGTAATGAACCCTGCCAATATGTGGATTCAGTACTATTTTAGTATATAAGAATGAAGTGGAAATAGGCTGGAAGACGGCCGCCATTGTACACAGGCGGCCATCTTGTTCAGAATATTGGTTCACTTGTATATAACTAGACAGGTTTGTAGCTGAGACTAGAATGAGGTATACGTAGAAATTTAGGAATGCGTTTAGATTAGCAGAAAAGCAATTAAAGCCTTATGAAAGATCTTTGCTGTTTCTGGCACGGAGAAGCAGATATTCCAAGGTCGTTGGGCCCGTGGAAAGACGAAGGAGTATAGAAGACCGGGCCCCAGGCCATCTGAATAAACATAGCCGATAGGGGAGGCACTGCCCGGAGAAAGACAGCACAAACAAATCACAGACTGTCAAACTAACGAGAAGTGTATCAATTTATAGTTATATGTGGAATGTTCTTTGTGTTCGAATTAATGATGGGAGGTATTAACCCACGTGGGGTGGAATAGAGTGTCATAGGGAGGTGGGCTAATGGGGATGTACCTAATTATGTATTTGGGGCATAAAACCTCATGTCTCTGTGTAATCGGGGCTCACTCTAAGCGATTCAATCCTGTGTGAGCACTTGTGTGACGACACAATAAACTCTTGCCTTTCCTGAAGAGACTCGTGTTTGGACAATCCTTGCTTGTGTCTGGTCCGGCGCCGTTAATGAAGTGAACCTGTCTGACTCCGGCTACATTTTCTGGGGTCTCGATAGCCGGGATAACGGGCCTTTTGCCAAGACACAGGCAACGGCTGCTGAACACAGTGCGGCGCTTGACTGCAGCAGTGCCAGAATCCCGATGGTTGGGGGCGTCCGTTGAAGGTGAGCTGACATCTGCAGGCGCCAAGCAGGATTTCCTGTACAGTGGACCTCATCTCGTCCCAAACAGACCCCCCTGACCCGGGAAAACTGGGACACCAACGAGTCTGAGGAAACAGCAAGCAGCGCCGGCGATAGGTAACGTGTCTTCTATGTTTTGTATGTCTAAAGGAAATACCGGTATCTAAGGGAAACGTCCGACTGCGATAGACGGATAAGAGGATGCGATGGCCACCATCCTATTGGCATATCTAGCCCGCCGCTGGTAGCGCTGACATTGCTAAGGAGCCAGAGTGGCTAGCGGGCGTCTGGATTCGGGGGAATTGAATGCCAATCAAAGGGTAGTTCTGTATGAGAGGGAGAAGGTAGCTGCGTGGAGTTGCATAGTTCAGTGTTTGTAAATAGAGCTTCGCCACGTGGGTAAAAGGGAAAGGAGGAGGATTTTTCTGTGACTGGGCTAAGAGCCTGAGTCAGTGCCTAGTGTGTACGCCGTATAGTGAAAAGGGCTTATAGTAAAGCCAGCGATAGCTGCAGAGATAGTGGTGCTGAGTGGGTAGATTATCCATAAGGCAGATTGGAATTGCAGGCGGAAGTATAGACAAGGAACGGGGTGCACATAGCCACAAGCAGTCAAGAGTTAGAGTTCAAATTACGGGGTATAAGGAGCCACAAAGGAGGGAATACGCCCTCGGCTAATGGAAAGAGTTGAAGTGATATATGTTCTGTATTGTGCTGAAAGTATCTGATACGGAATGTGTTGTGAATGAATTGACTCGAGTGCTGTGAGTGAACGTGCGCCTACTCGCTCCACGAGGAAGCAAATACGAGATTTGACCCTGGACGTACGGTTTCGGCTCAGGCGACTGCAGTCGGCTACTGAAGGGGGAAGCGTATGTGGATGCGGATAAATTGTTGACTGAAGTATCAGACTGTAGATTTTAACTGTTGTTGAAATAAGATATTTGTATCGCAAAAAGTATTGTTTTCAGGAGTGACAATGGGTAACGGGTCATCAAAGCCCAAGAGGGTAAAGGAGGGGGAGACGCCCTAGAGTATATGGTGCGAAATTTCGATGCATTATATAAAACGCATGACTATGGTGTAGAATTGACAAAAGAGAAATTAAAAATAATGTGTACAGTTGTGTGGCCGATGTTAGTCCCAGGATGGCCAGAGCAGGGGTCAATGGACCCGGAGTTGGTACAGAAGGTACACTCCCAAGTTACAGAGCAGTACGGACATCCTGAAGAATACCCGTATATAGATATATGGAGATATTGTATTAAAAACAAGAGTCATTTTATAAATGATAGCGGGGAGAAATAAGAAACAGGACCCCCAAAATAATAGAGAGAGAGAGAGGTGTTAGTAGAACAACTGGAAGAAAATAAATGTTTTACCCCCGTCCTATCTATTATGTTATGGGGCAGCTAGGGAAGCTCTGAATGCCGCGGTTGCGCGGGCGGAGAGGGGGGGGCGGGCAGCTGTTTGTTGGTCAGCTCCCTCTGCTCCGTCCCGTATGGCTGAGGAAGAAGAGCAGGGTGCATCGGGTAGAGGAGATAGAGAGGCTCCACCAGAAAAGATTGAGATGCCCGATGGGAGCATATATAAATTAATTAATATTTTACGGAGTGAGATAGTTGCGGTGCTGTATAGTTTATATGTGTGGTTCAGACTGATTTTGTCCGATTGTGTTTTTAATTGATCATTAAACTGTTCAATTAAAAGTTGAGATTGAGCGTCGTCTCTGGTGTATAGGCCCCCTCCTTTCTGACAGACTGTTTAAGAGGGGAAGAGGAGGGAGCAGTTTTTTCTTTGCTCTCTGAAAGGTGGAAAAAATAACCCTTTGTGTACTTGTGCAGCGTACTATGTTTAGCTAATTTTAGTGTGTGTTACAATAGAATATTTGTCTGAAGTCGGTTGAGTGCAAGATATATGTTTATATTTTGTGTTGATATTATTCCGAAAGTTTAAGTTTTGTTCAGAGCTAGAATTAAATAGAAAAGAAAGAGAAAAAGATCTGGTTTTTTATATATTGATAAATAATAATAAGTATGTAATAGTATACAATAATGCCTACTAAAATATAAAAATTTATTAACAAATTAAATTGAAATATATGAAACGGTTAGAAAATTAATTCGAGAAATAATTAAAGTAATTTTTCTTTACTGTTTTTACAAGGTATGTTTTTGTTTGATTTTTGATGGAATGATTTATTTTTATTGTTTTTTTCGATGTAGTATTAAGAGTCTGTTTTGGGCTATGGGAAAATATTTCTGAGAATATTATTTACACAATGTGTATATGTATATGCCCGAATGTCCCATCCAGCTCCTGGGGCGGGATTATTTTTTTTTTTGCAAATTGCAAGCCCAAATTAATTTTTTTTTTCTCCGGGGGTCACGTTCAATTAAACCTGCCGGAGAGTGGCAGTTTTGTTCGGTAGTATAACCCAGCCAGCCCGCACAACCCCCAATCTGTGAAAATCGCAGTAGTTATGTCAAAGGAGGAAGAATGGCGCACGCATCTACTCTGTCTGCCACGCTGGATCCGCACGCACTACTCCTTGGAATTCCTGAGGTGGGGGGCGGAGGACAACCCGCCCAGATTAGTTGAATTAAAGTCCGGCGCAATACCGGTGGCTCTAAAACAATATTATATCCCAAAGAAAGCCAAGCAGAATATACAAATACATTTGCAGAGATTTAAAGACTACGGTATATTGGAATTCTGCGTGTCACCGTGGAACACACCATTGTTCCAGCAAGACAACCTTTTTTTTTTTTTTTTTTTTTCAGTGGGAGGTATCTACAATGGATGCGCGCTCAGCCAGGACCTCTTGTCCTTCCACGCTACAGTATGTTGATTAATTACACTGGTCTCCCCACAGAAAAAGACTGTTTATCTGTCACAAAAGTTTTGCTACATCTGCTAAGCCAAACAGGTTACAGAGTGTCTAAAAAAAAGAAAGCACAAATATGTAAACAGAGTGTAAAATACCTGGCATTCCAGTTAACAGGTACCAAACGTACACTAGGGGCAGAAAGGAAAGAAGCAATGTGCCGCATACCCCAACTAAAGACCAGGAGACAAGTCCGTGAATTCCTGGGAGCTGCAGGCTTCTGCCGCCTGTGGATCCCCAACTTCGCAGAAATTGCCAAGCCGCTTCATCAAGCAACCAAGGAAAGAGAATTAGACCCCTTTCATTGGGAAGAAGAGCAAACAGCAGCGTTCCTGAAATTAAAGACTCTGCTGATGGAAGCTCCTGCGCTGGGTCTGCCAGATCATAGCAAGCCTTTCCAGCTGTTCGTACATGAACATAACCAAACAGCAACAGGAGTATTGGTCCAAACCTTTGGCTCGTGGCTGAGGCCTGTGGCCTACCTCTCCAAGCAACTCGACCCTGTGGCCTGCGGCCTACCCCCATGCCTGAAAGCAGTGGCTGCCACCGCAATGCTGATAGCAGAAGCAGACAAGCTGACCCTTGGACAAGTTCTTCATGTCAAGGTGCCCCATGCTGTCAAGGCTCTGCTGGATGTCAAAGGAGGTTACTGGTTCAGCAACAGCCGGATGACGAAGTACCAAGCCATGATGTGTGAAAATCCACGGGTTCATTTGGACCTCATCGCTACCTTAAACCCTGCTACTCTACTGCCTGACTGTGAAGAGGATCCAAATCATGAATGCCTCCAAGTCATGGAAAAAGTGTTCAGTAGCAGGCCAGATTTGAAGGACGTACCCCTAGACAAATACGATCTACAGCTATTCACTGCTGGTAGCAGCTACATGGATGATGGGAAGAAAGTCTCCGGCTATGCAGTAGTCTCAACAGAAGAAATTATTGAAGCAAAGCCACTGCCAGGCCATACATCGGCACAACTAGCTGAAATAACAGCCTTAACCAGAGCCCTTGAAATTTCTGAAGGCAAAAGAGTAAATATCTATACAGATTCCAAATACGCCTTCATGACAGTCTATGCACATGGTGCACTCTACAAAGAAAGAGGCCTACTCACGTCTTCAGGACAACAAATTAAATATGCTGCAGAAATCACGGCCCTCCTGGAAGCAGTGTGGAAACCAAGTGCTGTCAGCATCATGCACTGTCGTGGCCATCAAAAAGGCCGTGATGAAATTCCAAAAGGTAACAGACGCGCGGACCAAGCCGCAAAAGCAGCTGCAAAACCGCCACCACCAACAGAAACAGAAGCTCAAGCTAAAGTACTGATCTGCAAGCAAGAGCCTCAACCTTCTATGCCAAATTACGAGTTCTACATGAATTTGAAAAAGTTTGAACCCCACGGCGAGTTCATTGAAATAATATTACACAAATGGCAAGATGATTACGAACTTTTAGAACTCAATCATGATTATATCCAATGGCTTTTTCCAACAAGGACACAAGGCCGGAATTTCTACTCTACTCCCCTAAACCCGCAAGAAACACGCCTAATGATCAACACCTCAGAAGTTCAGCAAAGACTACGCAGAGCTTACAAAATGATGCTGAAATTCTTCGGCGTAAAAATAGTGGGGGAGGAGGAAGACAAAGAAACAACTGAAGTTGAACGAGCAGAAAATTTCGCGTCACGATTTGAAAATTTGATAAATAATCCTCACAATAATCTACGAATCACACGGATACTGCACAGTCTGGGAGAATTGGGAGCAGAAGAATATCAAGTCCCACTGGTGAGGTTCTTCCTCAAGGAGATCCTTATCAAGAACAGACTGCCAAGAATGAAGAAAAGTGCAATGGACTTTTTCATACCAGCAGTAAGAGATTCACAAGACAGACAAGATTTATTGTTTTTCGCATGGCGATACTATTTCCAAAAGAAGAATTCATCTGGGGAAATCATGGAGAATTGGCACGATACAAACCCAAACCAGTGGTAGCTGCACTTCTACCGGCGCCACTGAGCGAATGGACACCTGTGTACTCAGAGAAAGAAAAGAAGTGGCTGACAGAAGAACCCGGAGGATATGGAGAAGATGGATGGTTCCAGATGGAAAATGGACGAGTGGTCCTACCAGCAACACTGGCTCCTGAAATCATAAGAGCACTTCACGCAAGTACCCATGGAGGAGAGAAATGATGGAGCAACAGTTGGAGCCACATTTCTACGTACCAGGATTGTCAGCAATCTGCAAAGCAACAGCTCAGCAGTGTGTAACATGTGCCAAGAACAACCCGAGAACAGGCCCCAAAGTTCGGGAAAAGTTGAAAGAATGAACCGTACCCTAAAGACTTTGATGTCCAAACTGTGCCAAGAGACGTCACTAGGCTGGTTGGACTTGCTGCCGATAGTCCTTTTGCACATTAGGTGCAGACCAACCCCCCAATTGAAGCTAAGTCCATACGAACTTATGTTTGGACGGCCAACCCCTCTGATTAATGGACTAAGGGGGGACCTTCGGGCATTGGGAGAAATTAAACTAAATGATCAGGTAGTAATACTGGGTAAATCAATGCAGAAGTTAAATATTTGGGTGGGGGATAATATACCGTATTCTCGTATCCTTCACTGTATGAGTATTGTCCGGGTGACTCAGTATGGGTAAAAGAGTGGAAAAATGATCCACTAGGTCCAAAATGGAAGGTTTTTATTTTGTCCTGTTATCAACCCCTATAGCAGTAAAGGTTGCCGAGGTGGTCCCGTGGATACATCACTCCAGGGTGAAAGCAGCCGCAGCCAGTTCTGAACCAATATGGAAGGTCGTTACCAACGAGACCAACCCACTGAGGCTGAAGCTGACAAAGACCACAGCCATGAGCACCTAAATGATCCTAACCCAGATAATACAGAGGATCAACAAGTGGGTGTTTTGATGGGCACAGGTCCTGACCACCCCCAACGGGGGATACCCACAGGGTGCTTTTTAGGGGCCCGGCCCCCACCCTTGATTATCCAGAAATGTTCTTTACTTTTGAAATTCCAGTGGGGAGGGATTGGGTTTATGTGACTGTAAAAAGAATTGCCCAAGGAATTCTGACACTCGGGGCATTTGTGGTGCTGATTTTATATCTTGCTAATTTGATTTATGGACTCTCGCGTGGAGCATGCTCTAATTGTACGGGCAATGTGGGGAAAGTGGATATTTCCCATATCTGGAATGGTACGCACCCGGTGATGGAGAACCGTACCATGTGGAGACAAAAACGAGAGGCGCTATCTGGAACCAACCCAAGAGGACACTTACTTGTGCAATTCAAATATGACTATGCTAAAAAGTCTGGGCAAACTGCATGCTGGGTGTGTAGTAGACTGCACCCAGAGACAATTCATATACCATTTGCCTCTGTTCCAATGAATTTGAGTATGTTTGTATCAGGGAATATCACAATATATGCTGTCGATGCACAAAGGGAAAAGACAGAATCAGTCAGTCCCGGGTATCTTATAATAGGACCAGTGTATCCACCAGAATGGTGTTTTCAACTAGGACCAGATAAAGAAACAAATAATGAGGGGGGGTTATGTAACTCAAGTCAGTTCAACTGGACATTATACATTTACATATTCAAAACAGGACAAAAGGCGATTTATTTATACATACGATGCAGGCAACTCACTAGAGACCAAGAGGCGGTGATTGGGAATGTGACCAATGGGAGGCAGGGTGCAGTGGATATGATGAGACGGCTGAGACATTTTGCGATAGAGATATCAAAGGAACACTACATTTATTGCTATTTATAGTGAAAGGAGGATACCAGGTGTGCTGTGAAAGGGTGTGTTACACATAGGTACCACCAACAATAACGGAATGTGTTATTTGGCTAAGCTGGTCCCAATCCAGAAACTAAGGGGAGAAGACACAAACACAGACACAGAACTACACCCTAGGTACCTACTGGTGTTTGAAAGACCGAAGAGAGAATTGTTTGCGAAGATGGATCGAATATGGACATGGTTGCCAGCATGGACTGGATGGGGAGGAGAGATGATGAGGAGATTGAATAGCTATGTCAATCTGATGGATGAGATTCTGAATAGGACCAGTATGGATATCCAGCTGTTGAATCTGGAAATGCGTGAGTTATGAAAGGTGCAAATGATACATGAAATGGCGCTTGAGCAGATCAGTGCGGCCTTGAATGGATTGTGTGAAATGACAATGCACTATGAATGTTGCACCTTCATCAGAAACACTACACACGAAGTCCCAGACTATTACCAGGTAATTCAAGATCATCAGGAGAAGGTAGCACAGTTGCAGGGCACAGCCAGGAGGATTGCTGCCGAAGGCTGGAATCCGCTCCGGGGGTCTGGAGCAATGGGAGAATGGTTTGGTTCCATCTTGAGATTCATCTCAAAGATTGGATCCATGATACTCATGATAGTGGTGATCTTGATCATAGGGATACTGATATACCGCATAGGGCTATGCATATGGCCACTGTGCAAGTCAGCACTGATAATTCCACAGGGTATGTTCCCAGTGAAAGAAACCCCCCCTTTTCAGTAGTTTCAGAATAGTGGAGTGTAATGGCTACAAGTGCCAGGAAAAGATCCTGACACTTGAGCCAAGGGGGGAATGAAGTGGAAATAGGCTGGAAGACGGCCGCCATTGTACACAGGCGGCCATCTTGTTCAGAATATTGGTTCACTTGTATATAACTAGACAGGTTTGTAGCTGAGACTAGAATGAGGTATACGTAGAAATTTAGGAATGCGTTTAGATTAGCAGAAAAGCAATTAAGCCTTATGAAAGATCTTTGCTGTTTCTGGCACGGAGAAGCAGATATTCCAAGGTCGTTGGGCCCGTGGAAAGACGAAGGAGTATAGAAGACCGGGCCCCAGGCCATCTGAATAAACATAGCCGATAGGAGGGAGGCACTGCCCGGAGAAAGACAGCACAAACAAATCACAGACTGTCAAACTAACGAGAAGTGTATCAATTTATAGTTATATGTGGAATGTTCTTTGTGTTCGAATTAATGATGGGAGGTATTAACCCACGTGGGGTGGAATAGAGTGTCATAGGGAGGTGGGCTAATGGGGATGTACCTAATTATGTATTTGGGGCATAAAACCTCATGTCTCTGTGTAATCGGGGCTCACTCTAAGCGATTCAATCCTGTGTGAGCACTTGTGTGACGACACAATAAACTCTTGCCTTTCCTGAAGAGACTCGTGTTTGGACAATCCTTGCTTGTGTCTGGTCCGGCGCCGTTAATGAAGTGAACCTGTCTGACTCCGGCTACAAGAAGGACACAAGGTATAATCTCCCTTTACCCCATATGCTATACTGCTTGAAGAAGGCACAGGTGTAGCGCCGAAACGCGTCCAGTAACCCCCCCCCACACACACTTTTTTTGGAATAAATTTTTGATATTTTAACTTGATTCACATCTCTGGTTTTACTCTGTTATGGGATACCCCCTTACTATTTTATCCCTTTAGCGTGAGGAAAATATATATATTTTTTTAAAGGTGAAAGCAGAGGAATTTTTCTTTTCCCCCCCCCCCCTCCTTTTTCGTCCACATCTGTATGGTAATACAGCAGAGCTGGAGACAGAAGCTGAAAGGCATTGCAGGAGAGAGGGGTAAGGTACTCACCTAACTAAGAAGTACCATTTGCCTTTAAGCTGAGCCTGAGAAAACTGAGGCTCCAACATCGGTGAGTTGAACAAAAAATTGTAATTACTCAGAATATACGTACTGTCACGCTATGGGAGCGCTGTGTCTCTGTATGTGTTTTATTTGAGGATAGCTGGAAGACCCAGGAAAAGGGGGAACGTCACCCTGTATCTGACGTGAGGCATTCCAACCTAGAGCCAGGACTTATTAGGCTCTATAATTTGTGAGTGATTTTCATATATATATATTCACTACACAAATTACTACAGTCTGCACTATTGTCTCTCTCTTTTTGTCTTCCTCATATATGCTACGGAATCTACCAACTGAGGAGAGGAAGCATAACGTTGGAACATTTTGTCTGAAGTGTGACCTACATACTGTATGGTGACTAGGAGTCACGGACCTTGTTCATTTTGAGATTTGCACTTTTTCACGTGCACTTTATACAGTTATAGGCCATCCAGAGACTATCAGATAACCTAATAAAAGGATTATCTTATGACTTTTTTGATGTCACATCAACAGAAATTTTGTGTCTGCACTCTACGAATGGAATAGGATATATGAGCACATGCACTTTATATGTACTTTATATGCATTTTGCACATGTGGATTTAGATTATTATACACTTTGCACTATAGGAGCAGATTTGTACGCATGACTTAAGGATTTATCACCATTGTTGTTGCTTATTTTGCACAAGGTTGTTCATTTGCACAGAATTGCTATTTGCACCATACTAGTGTAACATTGACTCACTTGAGTACTTTTATCTAACACCACCTGATAGAGTTGAGCCATAATATCAGCATTTAGAAATACTCATCTAGATTGCTCCATATTTGGAAGCACCCACTGCGCCACTAGGACCCTTACCATTTTCTACACATTTATTTGCACATTTAGGTTGAGATTTATGTGCAACCCCTTGTAGGCAGCACCCCCCCTTTTTTTAAGGAACCACAGTTACCTAGTAAGCGCCTCCACAGACACCCACTCTTAGAAAAATAATGTGTTCCCGACCTCAGAATTTGGGTAAGCAACTTTTTCTATATATATATATATATTGTATGTATGTATGTATATGTATTTTATGTCTTAGATGCACCCGCTTAATTTTGAGGTTGAGTGCAACCTTTTGCTGTTTTGTATTTTATATATAGGGAGCTGACAACTCCCATTTGGTATGCACCCCTCCAGGGGTCAAGTCCTGGGAAAAAAAGTGAGGGAACTCACCCACGAATTCCACAACCCCCATTACCTGAAGAAAATATATATATATATATCACGAGTATAGCAGCGCGTGCCGGTGATACCATTTTTATTGGGTTAACTTTACATTTAAAAGACAAGCTTTCAAGAGTGTAAACTGGAAACTATACTGATCAGTGAAAGGTATCACTACGTACAGGTATACTCGTGATTGTGGCAACTGGACTAACGCATTTTATATACAAATATATATATATATCTCTATCTCCAGGCACTGAGCCCCCAGAATAATATACACAGCGCTGAACCCCCAGAATAATATACACAGCGCTGAACCCCCAGAATAATATACACAGCGCTGAGCCCCCAGAATAATATACACAGCACTGAGCCCCCAGAATAATATACACAGCACTGAGCCCCCAGAATAACATACACAACACTGAACCCCCAGAATAATATACACAGCACTGAGCCTCCAGAATAATATACACAGCACTGAGCCCCCAGAATAACATACACAACACTGAACCCCCAGAATAACATACACAGCACTGAGCCCCCAGAATAATATACACAGCGCTGAACCCCCAGAATATACACAGCGCTGAACCCCCAGAATAATATACACAGCGCTGAGCCCCCAGAATAATATACACAGCACTGAGCCCCCAGAATAATATACACAGCACTGAGCCCCCAGAATAATATACACAGTGCTGAGCCTCCAGAATAATATACACAGCACTGAGCCCCCAGAATAACATACACAGCACTGAGCCCCCAGAATAATATACACAGCACTGAACCCCAAGAATAATATACACAGCACTGAGCCCCCAGAATAATATACACAGCACTGAGCCCCCAGAATAATATACACAGCACTGAGCCCCCAGAATAACATACACAGCACTGAACCCCAAGAATAATATGCACAGCACTGGTTATATGGATATATTTTCCCCAGTTCACATGGATATAATTGCCCCAGCTCATATGGATAATGCCCCCAGGTCTCATGGATAATGCCCCAGCTCTCATGGATAATGCCCCCAGGTCTCATGGATAATGCCCCAGCTCTCATGGATAATGACCCCAGCTCTCATGGATAATGCCCCCAGCTCTCATGGATAATGCCCCCAGCTCTCATGGATAATGCCCCCAGCTCTCATGGATATTGCCCCAGCTCTCATGGATAATGCCCCCCCCAGCTCTCATGGATAATGCCCCAGCTCTCATGGATAGTGCCCCAGCTCTCATGGATATTGCCCCAGGTCTCATGGATAATGCCCCAGCTCTCATGGATAATGCCCCAGCTCTCATGGATAATGCCCCAGCTCTCATGGATATTGCCCCAGCTCTCATGGATAATGCCCCAGGTCTCATGGATAATGCCCCAGCTCTCATGGATATTGCCCCCCTGGTCTCATGGATATTGCCCCAGCTCTCATGGATATTGCCCCCCTGGTCTCATGGATATTGCCCCCCTGGTCTCATGGATATTGCCCCCCCTGGTCTCATGGATATTGCCCCCCAGGTCTCATGGATATTGCCCCCCAGGTCTCATGGATAATGCCCCAGGTCTCATGGATATTGCCCCCTGGTCTCATGGATAATGCCCCAGCTCTCATGGATAATGTCCCAGCTCTCATGGATAATGACCCCAGCTCTCATGGATAATGCCCCCAGCTCTCATGGATATTGCCCCAGGTCTCATGGATAATGCCCCAGCTCTCATGGATAATGCCCCAGCTCTCATGGATATTGCCCCAGCTCTCATGGATAATGCCCCAGCTCTCATGGATAATGCCCCAGCTCTCATGGATAATGCCCCAGCTCTCATGGATATTGCCCCAGCTCTCATGGATATTGCCCCAGCTCTCATGGATAATGCCCCAGCTCTCATGGATATTGCCCCAGCTCTCATGGATATTGCCCCAGCTCTCATGGATATTGCCCCAGGTCTCATGGATATTGCCCCAGGTCTCATGGATAATGCCCCAGGTCTCATGGATAATGCCCCAGGTCTCATGGATATTGCCCCAGCTCTCATGGATAATGCCCCCCTGGTCTCATGGATATTGCCCCCCTGGTCTCATGGATATTGCCCCCTGGTCTCATGGATATTGCCCCCTGGTCTCATGGATATTGCCCCCCTGGTCTCATGGATATTGCCCCCCTGGTCTCATGGATATTGCCCCCCCCAGGTCTCAGGGATACTGCCCCCCAGCTCACCTTTGCTGCTGCTTCTCCACATTGCCAGCGGCCGCGTGCTTCCTGCTTCAGTGGCCGCTGACAGGAAGTGCAGCCGCTCGCCTGGGAACTATGAAACAGCCAGGCGAGCGGCTCCACCTCCTGTCAGCTGGCCCTTGTAACAGGAAGCACGCCGGCCGCCGGCAATGTGCGGCGGCGGCGTTCGGGCTCGGGCCACAGCGGGAACGCTGCGTTCCCGCAGCGTTCCCGCTGTGGGAAAAGTGCGGGAACGCCGTTCCTGCGCGTTCCCGCTCGACTCGAGCCCTGCACCCCTCCCTGTTCACAGGTGCTCCAAAATGACAGCCTATAAAGGCTTCGAGCAGCCGAGGAGCTACAGGGTGAGTTGATCCTGTAAGTGTGGACTCAGTCAAGTTAGGACCTGTCAAAGATGGGGTACATTGGCGACTGTGACAGGCTTAAGCAAATTATGATCATAACTTTCTGAACTGAATCCCCATCATTTTACCTCAGTCAGGTTTTTGAGCATTTTTAAAACTGGTTTTTTTCCACAGAAAATGTTGGGAGAAGGTGGTCAATAATATGGAGTGCTCTTTCTTGGTGTATTAGATAGATACACTATATTGCCAAAAGTATTCACTCACCCATCCAAATAATCAGAATCAGGTGTTCCAATCACTTCCATGGCCACAGGTGTATAAAATCAAGCACCTAGGCATGCAGACTGTTTTTACAAACATTTGTGAAAGAATGGGTCGCTCTCAGGAGCTCAGTGAATTCCAGCGTGTGTGACGGAATGGAGTATCCGCCTGCGGTCCTGCTCTATCTGACCCCCTCTCTTTGGTGTTGCCAAGCCCGACTACCGAGTGCACGGCACCCGGCGTCTCGAGCGGCTTGGGTAGAAGCCTACGTGGCGGTGGAGATCTGGAGAGTAGATGGGGCACCACGGTGGAAATCCGCCCGACTACGAGTGGCACGGCACTCGGCGTCTCGGGCAGCGGATCTACTGACCATTATAAGGCTGGAGACGGTCTGCGTGGCGAACCGCGGTTCGGTAGAGTCTCCTTGAAGATGCAGGCACGGCGCTCAGCCGAGGTCCCGATTCGGGGTGGTTGCGGTATCCCAAGATACCGATTCAAGGTGGCGCAACGGCGCAGCGAATCGATGTTCTGCTGCGGAGTTAGAGTGACCCGTTCCTGGGTAGTGGTGAGATATAGCCGACGTGAAATGACACCACCAGGCAGAGCTGTATGTTTCAAACACTCAGATGATCTGACCCTTTTAATGAACAACGCCACTATTTATGCTCAAGTAAGACAGTCATAATTTGCATACCCATACTAATTAGGAGCCTACCCATACAATGAGTGTTTCCCCATACTAATTAGGAGCCTACCCATACAATGAGGTATGGCAGTTATTTGCAATCAACATTCTTCACATTCTCTTAGCCTTCAGTCCACATAACATTTGTACATCTATTGTTCCAGCACATCAGATTAAACACACACTCTATCAGAGATCCCTTAAATTAAACCTGTACTTAGATAATGGGGAAAATCCCTGACGCATAATTTACACAACAGCAAAGCTTGTTTACTGTTTTATACAAAGACACATTTACCTACAGGAATATAGTATTTTAAAACCAAAGCTATGTCATTTTTCACTAAACTAAATTAAACTAAAACCAAACGATGTAAAACATATTTAAAACCACACAATATAAATGAACATAAGGTCTTCCCCAAAGCAACGGTCTATGTCTTTTGGGGTTTTCGCCATGGAAATAAAAGTCTTGGGGTTTGACGTGGGGAGCGCTACGTCAGTTCCATGACATATCTCCTCCCCAAAGGAGTCCGACGGCCACAGTTGGACCCCAACGGGTCGACGCGGGGTCGTGGAGCAATAGTCCATACCTGGGTCCATAGTCTGTTGGGAGGAGGCGAGCCACCAGGCTTCTCCATTTGTCCTTGCGGCAGTGCCTGGCGTGTTTGGGGTACAAATCTTTGGGGGTACCCCCTCCGGAATAAGGGTCCTGTGGTCGGGGAGGGGTACCGCCTGTACCACCTCCAGAGGTATCGCGCACCCGGGAAAAACGGGTGCTAAATGCACGCGCCCTGAGTGCCCTGGTCAGCCGTTGGAAAAAACAGTGGCTGCATGGGGCCTCCGGGCCAAAGGGGTGTGGAGATGGGCAGAGTTGAAACAGGCTCTGCCCCATTGCCAGCGCGTCGGCTGGGAGGTTCAAGGCCGAGAAGGGTCCCCGGGCAGGAGAATGGCGTCCTCCATCTCCGGTGGGGTCAGTGGCTGCGGGATAAGCAGCCGGGTGTATCCTCTTTCTGCTCCTCGGGACAGACGAGAGAGGGTGGGCAGAGGCCAGCGGCACTCTGCCCCGTTGCCAGCTCTTCTGCTGGGTAAGCGGGTGTGGGAACAAAGTCCAGGGGGTCGGATGGGGTCAACGGCTGCGGGATAAGCAGCCCGGGTAAATCCTAATGTGACGGAATGGAGTATCCGCCTGCGGTCCTGCTCTATCTGACCCCCTCTTTGGTGTTGCCAAGCCCGACTACCGAGTGGCACGGCACCCGGCGTCTCGAGCAGCTTGGGTAGAAGACCACATGGCGGTGGAGATCTGGAGAGTAGATGGGGCACCCACGGTGGAAATCCGCCCGACTACCGAGTGGCACGGCACTCGGCGTCGGGGCAGCGGATCTACTGACCATTGAAAGGCTGGAGACGGTCTGCGTGGTGAACCGCGGTTCGGTAGAGTCTCCTTGAAGATGCAGGCACGGCGCTGCGTCGAGGTCCCGATTCGGGGTGGTTGCGGTATCCCGAGGTACCAATTCAAGGTGGCGCAATGGCGCGGCGAATCGATGTTCTGCTGCGGAGTTGGAGTGACCCGTTCCTGGGTGGTGGTGAGATATAGCCGACGTGAAATGACACCACCAGGCAGAGCTGTATGTTTCAAACACTCAGATGATCTGAATCCTTTAATGAACAACGCCACTATTTATGCTCAAGTAAGACAGTCATAATTTGCATACCCATACTAATTAGGAGCCTACCCATACAATGAGGTGTTTCCCCATACTAATTAGGAGCCTACCCATACAATGAGGTATGGCAGTTATTTGCAATCAACATTCTTCACATTCTCTTAGCCTTCAGTCCACATAACATTTGTACATCTATTGTTCCAGCACATCAGATTAAACACACACTCTATCAGAGATCCCTTAAATTAAACATGTACTTAGATAATGGGGAAAATCCCTGACGCATAATTTACACAACAGCAAAGCTTGTTTACTGTTTTTAACAAAGACACATTTACCTACAGGAATATAGTATTTTAAAACCAAAGCTATGTCATTTTTCACTAAACTAAATTAAACTAAAACCAAACGATGTAAAACATATTTAAAACCACACAATATAAATGAACATAAGGTCTTCCCCAAAGCAACGGTCTATGTCTTTTGGGGTTTTCGCCATGGAAATAAAAGTCTTGGGGTTTGACGTGGGGAGCGCTACGTCAGTTCCATGACATATCTCCCCTCCCCAAAGGAGTCCGACGGCCACAGTTGGACCCCAACGGGTCGACGCGGGGTCGTTGGAGCAATAGTCCATACCTGGGTCCATAGTCTGTTGGGAGGAGGCGAGCCACCAGGCTTCTCCATTTGTCCTTGCGGCAGTGCCTGGCGTGTTGGGGGTACAAATCTTTGGGGGTACCCCCTCCGGAATAAGGGTCCTGTGGTCGGGGAGGGGTACCGCCTGTACCACCTCCAGAGGTATCGCGCACCCGGGAAAAACGGGTGCTAAATGCACGCGCCCCGAGTGCCCTGGTCAGCCGTTGGAAAAAACAGTGGCTGCATGGGGCCTCCGGGCCAAAGGGGTGTGGAGATGGGCAGAGTTGAAACAGGCTCTGCCCCATTGCCAGCGCGTCGGCTGGGAGGTTCAAGGCCGAGGAAGGGTCCCCGGGCAGGAGAATGGCGTCCTCCATCTCCGGTGGGGTCAGTGGCTGGGATAAGCAGCCCGGGTGTATCCTCTTTCTGCTCCTCGGGACAGACGAGAGAGGGTGGGCAGAGGCCAGCGGCACTCTGCCCCGTTGCCAGCTCTTCTGCTGGGTAAGCGGGTGTGGGAACAAAGTCCAGGGGGTCGGATGGGGTCAACGGCTGCGGGATAAGCAGCCCGGGTAAATCCTCCTTCGGCTCCTCAGGGCAGACGATGGAGGGTGGGCAGAGGCCAGCGGCACTCTGCCGCATTGCCAGATCTTCTGCTGGGGAGGTGGGTACAGGAACAAAGTCCAGGGGGTTGGATGGGGTAAGCGGCTGCGGGATAAGCAGCTCGAGGGTATCCCCCTTCTGCTCCTCAGGGCAGATGGTGGAGGATGGGCAGAGGCCAGCGGCACTCTGTCCGGTTGCCAGCTCTTCTGCTGGGGAGCGGGTGCAGGAATGACGTCCAGGCGGTTGGATGGGGTCAACGGCTGCGGGATAAGCAGCTCGGGTAAATCCTCCTTCGGCTCCTCAGGGCAGACGATGGAGGGTGGGCAGAGGCCAGCGGCACTCTGCCGCATTGCCAGATCTTCTGCTGGGGAGGTGGTATAGGAACAAAGTCCAGGGGGTCGGATGGGGTCAACGGCTGTGGGATAAGCAGCTCAGGTAAATCCTCCTTCTGCTCCTCGGGGCAGATGAGGGAGGGTGGGCAGAGGCCAGCGGCACTCTGCCCCATTGCCAGCTCTTCTGCTGGGGAGGTGGGTACAGGAACAAAGTCCAGGGGGTCAGATGGGGTCAACGGCTGCGGGATAAGCAGCTCAGGTAAATCCTCCTTCTGCTCCTCGGGGCAGACGAGGGAGGGTGGGCAGAGGCCAGCGGCACTCTGCCCCGTTGCCAGCTCTTCTGCTGGGGAGGTGGGTACAGGAACAAAGTCCAGGGGGTTGGATGGGGTAAGCAGCTGCGTGATAAGCAGCTCGGGGAAATCCTCCTTCTGCTCCTCGGGGCAGATGAGGGAGGGTGGGCAGAGGCCAGCGGCACTCTGCCCCGTTGCCAGCTCTTCTGCTGGGTAAACGGACACTGCCACAGTGTCTTCTTGCGGGGGTGGGAGGATAACTTCCTCACTGGGCCACTCGGACCCTTTACGCGGCCCATTCTGGTCGCTTGGCACCTGCCGTGCTTCTTCTGAGCTGGCCGGCTCATCTACTGTGGTCCCGACGGGGACCCATGGGAGCATCTCGGGCTCCAATACTTCAGTGTCACTTGGGCTGTCTGCTTCTTCCGCTAGACAGTCCCAGGTAATGGGGCTCAGGCCTAGCTGTGGAGCGTCGTCGAACAGCCTTTTGTAGGCCTTTTCGAGCTCCCATTCCTGCTCAACCAGAAACTCCAGTTCCTCTGCCTCACGGTCATCATCAAGGTCTTCCAGTTCCTCATACCGGAGGTCCAGGAGTTGTTCCCGCCGCCACTCTGTGTCGTCCCCAAAACCGGGGTCTTTGCCCATCCTTGTATACAGCAGCCCTGTGCCGCCGTAGTCGAAGCCTTTTGTTGGGCCGCTGTCTGCTGTGCTGGGCATTAGTTGGGACGTAAACCACTGGAGGGCTCTGTAGCTGGTGTCCAGTATAATTTCGCTCTGGACCAGTTCACCTAGCTCCGTCAGCCATTCCTCTCGGGGCTGTGCTCCCAAAAAGGGCACCCGTAAGTACCACTGGTGCTCGAACCTCTCCGTATAAGTGGGAAGGGCTTCTTCAGGGCAGTCCTCCTCCTGTTGAATGGCTTCGTTCCACATCTCCTGGCGGACAAAATCTTTCCACCAGTGCTCGTCCTGCCAGGTACCAGGTGCATCCGCCTGGGCCTGGGCCATCGCCCTCCTTACTCTTCGCTGGAACCGGTCTCTTATGGACGGGGGTCCTGTGTCCTCAATTACAACTCCAGGCGCGCTGTAAATCACAAAAGAGGTATCGCTGGGGGTGTGGCGTCCTCGGATGCAGCTCCAGGCGAGCTGTAAGCCTCCATCCAAGGGTCGCTGGGATGTGCGGTGTCCTCAATTACAACTCCAGGCGCGCTGTAAATCACAAAAGAGGTATCGCTGAGGGTGTAGATTCCTTGGATGAAGCTCCAGGCGTGCTGTAAACCTCGAACCAGGGTTCTACGGGGTTGGGGACGCTTATCAGTTGCTGGTCCATCCTGTGAAGCTCCTTCACCAGGGTTTTCTTATTTTTGTTGCCGGGATTTCCTCCCCGAGTCTCCAACATGCCACGTAGGGTGTCCCTGGTGTAGTGACTGTACACCACCATGGCGAGGGTCTTCTTGGGGGTGCAGAGAGCTATCCCACCGCTTGCCACCAATGTGACGGAATGGAGTATCCGCCTGCGGTCCTGCTCTATCTGACCCCCTCTTTGGTGTTGCCAAGCCCGACTACCGAGTGGCACGGCACCCGGCGTCTCGAGCGGCTTGGGTAGAAGACCACATGGCGGGGAGATCTGGAGAGTAGATGGGGCACCCACGGTGGAAATCCGCCCGACTACCGAGTGGCACGGCACTCGGCGTCTCGGGCAGCGGATCTACTGACCATTGAAAGGCTGGAGACGGTCTGCGTGGTGAACCGCGGTTCGGTAGAGTCTCCTTGAAGATGCAGGCACGGCGCTGCGTCGAGGTCCCGATTCGGGGTGGTTGCGGTATCCCGAGGTACCAATTCAAGGTGGCGCAACGGCGCGGCGAAGCGATGTTCTGCTGCGGAGTTGGAGTGACCCGTTCCTGGGTGGTGGTGAGATATAGCCGACGTGAAATGACACCACCAGGCAGAGCTGTATGTTTCAAACACTCAGATGATCTGAATCCTTTAATGAACAACGCCACTATTTATGCTCAAGTAAGACAGTCATAATTTGCATACCCATACTAATTAGGAGCCTACCCATACAATGAGGTGTTTCCCCATACAATTAGGAGCCTACCCATACAATGAGGTATGGCAGTTATTTGCAATCAACATTCTTCACATTCTCTTAGCCTTCAGTCCACATAACATTTGTACATCTATTGTTCCAGCACATCAGATTAAACACACACTCTATCAGAGATCCCTTAAATTAAACCTGTACTTAGATAATGGGGAAAATCCCTGACGCATAATTTACACAACAGCAAAGCTTGTTTACTGTTTTATACAAAGACACATTTACCTACAGGAATATAGTATTTTAAAACCAAAGCTATGTCATTTTTCACTAAACTAAATTAAACTAAAACCAAACGATGTAAAACATATTTAAAACCACACAATATAAATGAACATAAGGTCTTCCCCAAAGCAACGGTCTATGTCTTTTGGGGTTTTCGCCATGGAAATAAAAGTCTTGGGGTTTGACGTGGGGAGCGCTACGTCAGTTCCATGACAGCGTGGAACTGTGATAGGATGCTACCACCTGTGCAACAAATCCAGTTGCGAAATTTCCTCACTCCTAAATATTCCACAGTCAACTGTATTATAAGAACATGGAAGTGTTTGGGAACGACAGCAACTCAGCCATGAAGTGGTAGGCCACGTAAACTGACAGAGCCGGGTCAGCGGATGCTGAGGCGCATAGTGCGAAGAGGTCGCCAACTTTCTATAGAGTCAATCGCTACAGACCTCCAAACTTCATGTGGCCTTCAGATTAGCTCAAGAACAGTGCGCAGAGAGCTTCATGGAATGGGTTTCCATGGCCGAGCAGCTGCATCCAAGCCATACATCACCAAGTGCAATGTAAAGCACGCCGCCTAGAGCAGTGGGGACGCGTTCTCTGGAGTGACGAATCGTGCTTATTCATCTGGCAATCTGATGGACAAGTCTGGGTTTGGCGGGTGCCAGGAGAACGGTACTTGTCTGACTGCATTGTGCCAAGTGTAAAGTTTGGTGGAGCGGAATTATGGTGTGGGGTTGTTTTTCAGGAGCTGGGCTTGGCCCCTTAGTTCCAGGGAAAGAAACTCTGAATGCTTAAGCATACCAAGACATTTTGGACAATTCCATGCTCCCAACTTTGTGGGAACAGTTTGGAGCTGGCCCCTTCCTCTTCCAACATGACTGTGCACCAGTGCGCAAAGCAAGGTCCATAAAGACATGGATGACCGAGTCTGGTGCGGATGAACTTGACTGGCCTGTATAGAGGCCTGACCTCAACCCGATAGAACACCTTTGGGATGAATTAGAGCGGAGACTGAGAGCCAGGCCTTCTGGTCCAACATCAGTGTGTGACCTCACAAATGCACTTCTGGAAGAATGGTCAAAAATTCCCATAAACACACTCCTAAACCTTGTGGACAGCCTTCCCAGAAGAGTTGAAGCTGTTATAGCTGCAAAGGGTGGACCGACGTCATATTGAACCCTATGGATTAGGAATGGGATGTCACTTAAATTCATATGTGAGTCAAGGCAGGTGAGCGAATACTTTTGGCAATATAGTGTATATATAATTATATATATTATATCTCAATTAGTTGCTATAAATTTTTGAGTTCTCCAGCAAGAGGGAGGTATCATGTCACGTATCAACATAACTGCACAGAAAAGAATTAAAAAATTATTTTATATTCTTGCAGAAACCATTTTTGATATTAAACATCTTCAAGTGGTATGCTGACATAATACAGAAGGCTGAAGGCACTTGAACCCTCAGCTCATTCTCCCTCAGCTCATCCCGTATAGTCAGCATCTATTACTTTTCTAACAATTGAACATTTGTTTTGGATACGAAATAATACACTGGGCTCAGTATTAAAGCAGAAAAATAAAACTTTACATTTTTTTTTCCAATCTGCTTCTCTTGGCCAGGCCTAGATGGCCTACGTAAAAAAAAAACACCCATGAGTATGCCTATAGACATTGGAAAACAGTGTGATGAAATTACAACTAAGGCTTTTTGAGAGCTGAAGGAACGTCTGTGAGAGTGGACTTCCTTCCACTCTGACGTCCATGTGGCCACCTCCTATGGAGGATCGCGCTTTGTAGCTCCATCCTACGTCCATTGTAGATTTTCGACGGGGAGGCTTAAATCATGTCGGTGTTGCAGGCGCAACTAGCACGCATGCTGCACCGTGTGGTCCGAGCCGTCCAAGCTGTCACAAAGCTGCGACGGACACAGGGAGGTGCAGTCACACGGATGCACTCAGTGCACCTAAATACTGATTTCTTAACTCCAGATAACAGAATAATGTCCCGTTGTTCTTTCACCAATTTAGGTCTTCCATGGATTGCTGTCACCAAAACCGTCACAAGAAAAATGTTTTTTTGAATGAAATACAAAATTTTAAAAAATGAGTGCTAAGGCTAGGGTCAGAGTGGGCAGTTCGGAACGCGCGTGCAGGCGCACTAATCACGGCGGCAGTAGCAGCAACATAACGCCAATGACGGCCAATATACGCAGTACGTGCGTAAAGTGCGCCGCACCACGCAACCAGCAAATGAACGCATTTTTATCAGAACGTGAAACCGCTGCTACGACGTACAAAGTGCGTGCGGCCGCATAGCGCGTGTGCCGTGATTAGGAGATGTCAGACGCTGCTAGTGTCCTACATAACGTTCAACAGCCGGATTTCCCTAGACTTCTTTTCACCCCATCGTCATGAAATTACGTCCAGAATTGCGCATCGGTCTGACCACTAAGCGTATTCCGTGAAAATGTTGTGCGCACGCATCGACGTACATTTTGACGGTGGCTGCAGAAAATGCGCTCATCTGTCCCTAGCTTAAAGAGCACAAATGTACTACTTTATCCCCAAATTTCTGTAAATAAAAATGTAATTTTTGAACAAAAGCAAACAGTGTTATCCAAAGAGATTCCAAAAGTCACTTTTCGTTCTCTTCAATTCGGTTCCTTTTGCCGATCCCATTTCGGTGACCCTGCGGTGTATTCAGCAAGCACCACAGGGTCCCCAAATTGCAGGGAAAAGCTGCCCAAAACCCACCGAATGCACGCCCAAAACCCACAAAAACATCTGGATTAACCTGCGAAAACTACAGAAAAAGCCTGAGCAGGATCCGATCACACACAGCCGAAGCAGCCTAGACCACAGACGAGGGAGGTGAATAAATTAGCAAAACCGTTTGTATGAATCTGTGAAAATGAAACGTTGTTTGCAAAGAAACTGAGCGAAAATGTCTGAAATTTACACAGGAGGTCCAGGGAATGATAATAAAAAGGGCTGTTACAGAAAAAAGAAGTAAACTTAAAAAAAAAAAAAATCGGACTTTTAAAGAAAAAAAAAAAAATCAGAAAAATGCTTAAAATATCCTAAAAAATCTATAAATAGACTTTTTGCTGCAGAATTTTATAATGAACGGTTTATTAGATATTGAATTAAAATGGGAATATTTTTAACATTGAAGCCTATGGGATTCTCCTGAATTAACTTGCCGAATTAAATCACCGAATGGCAGGGCATTAGGGGAACCTTTCACTGCTGGTTTGTGTTCTCTGAATAGCCGAAGCAGTGCTTTTTCATGGGGATTTCACTGCCCTCGAATAGGCACCGTATGTGCAGGCAATTCGCCAGGATTTGGCCAATTGCCTGCTCTCTGGATAGCCGAATGGCCAGGAAAGGTAATCGAACACTGATTTTCACTGTTCGGTTACCTTTCTCAAGCAATTCGGATCTCTTTGGATTACCCTGATAGTGATTTCTAAAAGCATTTATAATAGTTTAGAGCAGGGATCTCAAATGTTGGCCCTGCAGATGTTTCTGAACTACACTTCCTATGATTCTCTGGCCATCTAATGCATTCTGGGAATTGTAGGCTATGAACATCTGGGTGGGCAAAGTTTGAGATCCTTGCTTTAGAGACTCCTTGCAGTTTTTTTTGTTTTGAGGCTCTGTTATACACCTAAACATCAAGAATACATTAGGCCTTGAAAAGAAAGGCCATTTTAAAAAAATGCTGTGCCTCTCCAACGCCCGGACTGTCTGGGCCTGTATGGTGCTCGAGAGCAGGCCTTCTGATGCTGCAAGCAGGGCCGGTGCAAGAATTTTTGCCAACAAAGTCGAAGGGTCACTTTGCCCCCCCCCCCTTACCTCATGACTAATCCACACACCTTGCTATCCCACAAAACACTCCACTAATAATACTATACTCCATGATCAAACCTATTATCCCGCATGTGTTATGGAAAGTAAACTCCAGGATCATAAATAAACACGCAGACAATCTGATTGAAGTAAGGCTGTGGTCTTTATTATGGCATATATAAAAAACAGTGGGCCATATTACATAGTTGGTGCTAACTTAACCAGAGCTGTTGTAAACGTCCCAGAGCCATTATAGCCTATGGAGGTTTAAGTTAAGAGCAGCTCTGGTTAAGTTAGCACCAGCATTGTAATACTGCCCAGTGAATGTAGTGTTATCATATATTTTATTCAAAAACATAAAGAACTATGGCCCTAAAAATGGCATACAGTTGAAGAATGATCTGTGAACACTGTAAATATGTCAATACAATACAAATATAATGGCCGATGGATGAAATAAAGTGTTAATGGTGAGTCGGCACGAAAGAGGTTATGAGCGACACAATACAAACCATCTACAGTGCATAATACATGCCAAAATAACAGTGAGTCCCAGTATTGGGATATGCGCACAGTCTGAAAAGGACCATTAAAAAAGTGCAACCGTGAAGTAAAACTAGATCTTGTGCAAAGTGCAAGGAAAAGTGTATATATTGCAATATCGACTAAAAGTGCTTGTGCTTCTGAATTGCAGATGCAAGTAATAAAGTGCATACAGTTTAACACAGTGTAACACATGCGCCAGGAGACATTATTGACCTATTGCACAGTTTCCTAAACTGTATGCACTTTATTACTTGCATCTGAAATTCAGAAGCACAAGCACTTTTAGTCGATATTGCAATATATGCACTTTTCCTTGCACTTTGCACATGATCTAGTTTTACTTCACGGTTGCACTTTTTTAACGGTCTTTTTCAGACTGTGCGCTTATCCCAATACTGGGACTCACTGTGTTATTTTGGCATGTATTATGCACTGTAGATGGTTTGTATTGTGCAGGGGCGGACTGACAACTAATGGGGCTCCCGGGCAATAGGAGGTCATGGGGCCCCCTTGTTCTGCACCCACAGGAGGCCACACCTATAAAAAAAACACTCCCTACAACGCAACACCCACATGTACATTATTGTGCCAAAGAATTCATTTCTGAACTCCTAAAAATAACCTTTTTGAAAATCCACTTGTACCCAGCAGCGAATTGTCCCCCCCCTCCATACTTACAGATGGCCACCGCACTGCTGCAGCAGCCATCACCCACTCATTGCATCTAAGGCTGCACCCCGGCACAAAGTCCCTGTGGAAAATGTGGGAAACTGCCGATCAATTTAACAGCTACTGTACAATCCTGACACACTCCACATTACAGAGCTCCAAAGCAATAAAACTCCCAGTAATGTGCAGAGTGCATGAGCGGATTGCAGAGCTGCACAGCAAAAAACCTCACAGTAATGTGCAGTGTGTATGAGCGTATCACAGAGCTCCACAGCAATAAAACCCACAGTAATGTGCAGCTCAAACATGGATATATATTGCCCCCAGCAGCTCAAACATGGATATATATTGCCCCAGCAGCTCAAATATGGATATATATTGCCCTCAGCAGCTCACACATGGATATATATTGCCCCCAGCAGCTCACTCATGGATATATATTGCCCCCAGCAGCTCACTCATGGATATATATTGCCCCCAGTAGCTCACGCATGGATATATATTGACCCCAGTAGCTCACTCATGGATATATATATTGACCCCAGTAGCTCACTCATGGATATATATATTGACCCCAGTAGCTCACTCATGGATATATATATTGACCCCAGTAGCTCACTCATGGATATATATATTGACCCCAGTAGCTCACTCATGGATATATATATTGCCCCCAGTAGCTCACTCATGGATATATACTGCCCCCCGTAGCTCACTCATGGATATATACTGACCCCAGTAGCTCACTCATGATATATAGTGCCCCAGCAGCTCACACATGTAGCACTCATGGATATATATTGCCCCCAGTAGCTCACTCATGGATCTATAGTGCCCCTGCAGCTCACACATGTATATATACTGCCTCCAGTAGCTCACTTATGGATATATATTGCCCCAGTAGCTCACTTATGGATATATATTTCCCCCAGCAGCTCACTTATGGATATATATTGCCCCCAGTAGCTCACTTTTGGATATATTGCCCCCAGTAGCTCACTTATGGATATTGCCCCCAGTAGCTCACTTATGGATATTGCCCCCAGTAGCTCACTCATGGATATATATTGCCCCCAGTAGCTCACTCATGGATATATATTGCCCCCCAGTAGCTCACTCATGGATATATATATATTGCCCCCAGTAGCTCACTTATGGATATATATTGCCCCAGCAGCTCACTTATGGATATTGCCCCCAGTAGCTCACTTATGGATATTGCCCCCAGTAGCTCACTTATGGATATTGCCCCCAGTAACTCACTCATGGATATATATTGCCCCCAGTAACTCACTCATGGATATATATTGCCCCCAGTAACTCACTCATGGATATATATTGCCCCCAGTAACTCACTCATGGATATATATTGCCCCCAGTAACTCACTCATGGATATATATTGCCCCCAGTAGCTCACTCATGGATATATAGTGCCCCCAGTAGCTCACTCATGCATATATAGTGCCCCAGCAGTTCACACATGATGGGTGCCCGATGGGTCAGTCCGCCCCTGCTTGTAAAGGTGTTGGCCCTCTGCCTGCGCTCTGACAGCTCCAGCATGGGGCGGGGTTGGCCACACGTGGTGCCCCTCCCCGGCCTGCAGCACTCACCCGGAGCTAGATGCGCAGGTGGCCCGGATGCACTGCACCCTCAGCCGGTTGGCCTGGTCCCTGAGGGCCTGCAGGTCCTTGTCCTCTGGCTGCTGGTAGGTGTCCATGGTGGGCTGGATGCTGCACAGGGCTGCTGGAGGCCTGGCACGCAGTGTGGCCGGGACTGGATCAGGCACTTTGCACTGGCGCCACCGCGGCATCTTCAAAGTGTGCGCGCCGCTTGCTGCATTTAAATTTTTACGATCTGAGGAAACTGGCGGGGGCCCAGTGTGTCGCCCCTACTGACCCGCGGGCGGGCCCTCGGGCAGTGCCCGAGCGGTCAGTCCACCCCTGGTATTGTGTCGCTCATAACCTCTTTCGTGCCGACTCGCCATTAACACTTTATTTCATCCATCGGCCATTATACAGTTGTGTTCAAAATTATTCAACCCCCAATGCTGTAAAGGGTTTTAGGGAATTTAGTGTACATTTGTAATTGTATTCAGAATGAAATCCTACAAGGACTTTTTAAAGAACCATATGCAACTAAAATGACATCAATTGGTTTTGTAATACAGTAGTTAATGTTTCTTTTGTGAATTCTTCATTGACACAATTATTCAACCCCTTAAATACTACCACTCTGAAGAACAGAGGTTCAGTCAAGTGTTTTCAATCAGGTATTGAAAACACCTGTGGATGTCACGGAGCAGCAATAAAGCATAATAAGCACCAATTAGGCAGCTTTAAAATGACTGTGATACTCAGCTCCTTCTAGACATTTACTGGTGTGGTTACAAACATGGTGAAGTCAAAAGAATGGTCCAGGAAGACAAGAGAAGAGGTGATTACTCTTCACAGGAAGGGCAATGGCTATAAGAAGATTGCAAAGATTTTAAACATACAAAGAGAGACCATAGGAAGCATCATTCGCAAATTCAAGGCAAAGGGCACTGTTGAAACGCTACCTGGTCGTGGCAGAAAGAAGATGCTGACTTCGACTGCTGTGCGCTACCTGAAGCGTAGAGTGGAGAATAGTCCCCGTGTGACTGCTGAGGAACTGAGAAAAGATTTGTCAGATGTGGGTACTGAAGTTTAAGCTCAGACAATACGGCGCACACTAGGTAATGAAGGCCTCCATGGCAGAACTCCCAGGCGCACCCCCTTGCTGTCTCCAAAGAATAAGAAGAGTCGACTGCAGTATGCCAAAAGTCATGTGGACAAACCACAGAAGTTTTGGGATAGTGTTCTGTGGACTGATGAAACAAAATTAGAACTGTTTGGGCCCATGGATCAACGCTATGTTTGGAGGAGGAAGAACAAGGCCTATGAAGAAAAGAACACCTTGCCTACTGTGAAGCATGGCGGGGGGTCAAAAAAGTCCACTAGAGCATGGTTGCAGATTAAAGGCTGGAACATTTTGGAGTGGCCAACGCAGTCACCTGACTTAAATCCGATTGAGAACCTCTGGTGGGACTTAAAGCAGTTGCAGTGCGCAAGCCTAGGAATGTGACTGAACTGGAGTCTTTTGCCCATGAGAAATGGGCGAAGATATCCGTAGATCGCTACAAGACATTTGTGTCAAGCTATGCTTCACGTTTAAAAGCTGTTAGTACTTATAACTGTAAAAGGATGTTGTACTAAGATTGAATGTCACTTGGGGGTTGAATAAAACTGATAATGATGTGAGCACAGAAAAGACATTTGTGGTTATGTTATATTTGTCTGACCTACACGTGCCTCTTTGATTTAATTGTAAGCAAGATGACTTAATGATCAAAATCAATGTCAAACTGGCCAAAACACTCAATTTCAGTGGGGGTTGAATAATTTTGAACACAACTGTATTTGTGTTGTATTGATATATTTACAGTGTTCACAGATAATTCTTCAACTGTATGCCATTTTTAGGGCCACTTTAGACTGTATAGGTTAGTTACATGAGAAGGTAACTAAGCCTCAATTTATTAATTATCCTTTGCACCACAAGAGCCCCTTCCCTTCACACCTTTGTATTTTACACATTTCTGTCGAGGGTTTGTCTTTCTCTTAGTAGGCTGCATAATCTTAAACACTACTCCATCTAGTAATAGCGCTTCCACTGTATCACCCCATTTTTTCACATAAATAACTATAACTGTAAGAAAAATGTCACCACTAAAACCCTTGGTCGGCATTGAACACCGAGGCTCATCCAGCTGCCTTTAATAGCCTGCACATACACTTCTCAGCAATACCTGTTTTTGCTCCGCATTAATTAAAGCAGGCAAAATTATTCCTTTAATTGATATTTAACACTCTTTTATTCAAATTAATTTATTCACCAGAAATATGCCATTTAGACCAAGACAATCATAAACATATAACAATGAGGGAGGGACGCTCCGAGGCTCTCATTATTTTCTTCCAGCGGTCCGTGAATTTACCTCAAGGGCCGCCGCCTTTATACTATTAAAAGCCCCAAACTGCCCAGTGCGAGGCACTGCTTCAAGCTTGGCCTCCAATCAGACGCCAAGCTTACTGGTCACGAGCTGGCCACTTGGCTTGCGCTGCCCTGCCATACTGCCCGTGAAAATCTCACAGAAAGTGTTGGAAAGGGCAAGGGTCGAGTGAACTTTTGACCCTTGATCAAGGGGTAAGTTCCCTCTGCTAAAAGCTGAGTGAACTTTTGACCCCTTTTGTTCCTTCCACACACATACAGCCAAGGGGTAATCCCCTTGGCTGTTCTTTGTGTTTCTATCTCTTGAGTGTTATTAAATCTCCTTGTCACCCTCCACAGTCCTCTGTGTCTCCTCTCATCCTCCCTAGCCCCCAGTGTGTCCTTTATCGCCGTCTCCATCCCCCAGGATGTCCTATGTCGCCCTCCCCATCCCCCAGGATGTCCTATGTCACCCTCCACAACCCCCAGGGTGTCCTATGTCACCCTTCTTAGGCCCTGTTCACACTGTGCGATTTATCGCGCGGATTTTGCCGCGACGTCGCACTATGTAGCTTCTCCAATGCATTTCAATGGAGCTGTTCACATCTTGCCGCGCGTCGCAGAAGCATGTCGCGCGTCGCAGAAGCATGTCGCGCGTCCATGACCCTTTTTTTGCGATTTGCTATCTGCGATTTGTGTTGGTGCTTTGCAAAAATCGCACAAAACAGCGACGTTGCGAGACGTTATCGCACCATGTCGCGAATATGAAAATCACGCGGGAAGTCGCGCGACTTTCAAATCGCAGTGTGAACGGGGCCTTAGGCTCTGGTGTGCCCTCTGTTATCCTCCCCAGCCCCAGGTGTTTCCTATGTCACCCACCCCAGCCCCCAGTGTGTCTCCTCTTACACTCTGCAGACCTCTAGTGTGACCTATGCCACCTCATGCAACCTCTGGCATGCCCTACATCACCCTCCCAAGCGTTTCCTACGTCACCTTCTCCATCCCCCAGTGTGTCCTATGTCACCATACTTAGCACTCAGTGTGTCCTGTCACCCTACATAGCCCCAAGTGTACCCTATGTCACCCTCCCCAGCCCAAAATGTACCCTATGTCACCCTCCCTAGCCCCCCTTTGTGTCCTATGTCACCCTATCCTAGGGATTCCTAGGGATACCAGATTGGCCATGTTTTTCAGGGCACATATAATTTATTCATGCTGGTGGGCAGTGCATGAAAAGTGCAACCCAGCAGTATGTATAATCCATATGCAACAGGCAAGAAATCAGAAATGAATCCCAGGTGACTTGCCTTTAATTTCCTTCCTGTAGCATATGATTTATACATGTTAAAGGGCAGCACTTTTCCCTGTGCTCTCCTCTGTGTGAACCCTTAACGCCACAGGACGTTCCATGCTGTCCTGCATTTGGCGGGCTTTAACGCTGCAGGACTGTATGAACGTCCTCGGCGTTAGGAGCCCAGCCGGAGGTTATACTCACCTCCCCGGCGGCTCCCACGCAGATCTGGCTTCTATGAAGCCTGATCTGCGTTTTTTTATAGCCTCCCGGCGCACTGACGTCATCGCGCTGGCGCGATGACGTCAGTTTCAGGCGCACCCCCGCCGGAGCATGGGGAAGCGCCTGGAGGGGAGGGATCCTTCAAATCCCTCTATCTCCCCATCGCAGGGGGCTAGAAGGCTGTGGCCAGCATCGCTGGAACAGTCACAGCCTGACCTTTCCA
Source organism: Leptobrachium leishanense (assembly GCA_009667805.1). Taxonomy (NCBI): domain Eukaryota; kingdom Metazoa; phylum Chordata; class Amphibia; order Anura; family Megophryidae; genus Leptobrachium; species Leptobrachium leishanense. The sequence goes on from CM019066.1 coordinate 122,665,083, forward strand.
GCTATGTATGGGGGTTAACCCCTTAGTTGCCAAGTCTCGGCCGGGCACTAATTTGTCCCCGATTGCAGCCTATTTCCGGTGGGGGCCGCCATCTTGGATGGCAGCCCCCACCTCTGGGTCCCCCCCCCCGCGTCAACTGACTCATCGCGCCATGCGCGATGATGTCAGTTAACTGGGGAAGCCCCCGGCTGCAAAGGGATTTCCTAAGGAAATCCCATAGAAGAGATAGGGGGGTTCTTTGAACCCCTTTATCTCCTGATCGGTGGCAGCTAGGGGGTCATGCCTGATATCGTTGGAAAGGTCTGAGCATGGCCTTTCCAACGATATCAAACATGATAAAAGTAAAGTTAAATTGTTTAATAATTTTTTTTATTATTTTTAATTAAAAAATAAAAACGTGCTTTTTTTTGATGCAGCATTATTGTTCACATTTCAATTATAATGTGAACAATGATACTTCACCAATGATTTTTTCTGGGGGGTTTAGCTAAAATCACGTAATTTCTCCCCCTCCAAAAAAAAAGGTTCCCAAGTCTACCCCATAGAATATAACCGCAAGGGATCGAATAATAAAATGTCAAAAAAAAATACTTTACACACTGTGGATGATCGAAATTTTATTAAATTCACATTTGTTTTACATTTATTGTTATAGCATTCTGGCAGGACATGACGTGTATATATATAATTATGATATATTATTAATCTGCTGAGTCTGCCGGAAAGAACGATATATAATTTGTCTGGGTGGTATAATAATACGTGACTTAAAACCGCGTTTAAACACGATGAGCAAAAACGTCAGCAAACTTCACTTGCGAAAGAGCGCCGAAGTTGTAAAATTACTCCCGTCCTTAATATGTATCCACTAAAACATGTCTGATCTGGCAACTCTAGCCATGCCTCAGTGTTTCTAATTTTTTTTAAAAAATTAAATGGGTGGGGGGCAGTCTCCCCATAATGAGTGTTTGCAGGTTGGGATGTCTGCCCCTTGTTACCTGCCTCTCTCAGATGCAACATGCCAGGGTGTCAGGGCAGCTGGCTCTTCTCCTCCTCCACACATAGCTGCAGGTACATGCTGGTGGTGATCATGTGTGAGGAAGGGGCGTGTCATTATTCAGGACGCTCTCATTGGCTCTCCCCAGACTCACAGAGCCAGGGGGGAGGCCTGATGGTGGGAGGACTGCTTCCTCTCCCCGTCCCCAGGCAGTCTCACGAAGGAGGCGGGCCTCTCCCGCTGCACAGCGGGTCTCTCCCTACAGAGAGAGACAGTGCTGACAGGCTGAGAGAGGATTCAAAATCCGATCACCGGCAGTGACCGGAGCTCTGGATTTTAGCGCCCTCTGCTGAACAGGCGCCCCTAGGCAGGTGCCTGTCCTGCCTTATAGGTAGCGCCGGCTCTGATTGTTGTTACCTTAGGCGTAGGTATAGAGGGTGACCCTTGCAATATAAATAACGACAATGAGCCTTAATTTATTATTTATTTATTTGCAAAGTATTTTACCAGGAAGGATACATTGAGATTTCTCTTGTTTTCAAGTATGTCCTGGGTTCAAGAACATTGAATTGTTACAGTTACAAGCAAAGAAGAAATAAAAACGTGACTTTTATCAATATAAATGAATAAAAAAATGCAATGCATAGAGCGGAAAGGATTAAATGGCAAATGCCAGTAATATTGTTCAAACAAACAACCACGGTGCAACACCAGAATAAAAAAGAGCGTGTATGAGTGCAGCAATTAGCACAATGCCAGTGTAAACGAAAAAAGAAGAAAAACAATACAAAGCAGTAAAAAACTAGTTCCCTGAAGTAAAAAAATCTGATACTATTTGGTATGCTATGTTAGTGACAAGTGGAAGTGTTGAGAAAAGCCCTGTAAGTCAACTCCTTATCAAAGTAGGAAACAATCTTTCTTGGGACTGCATAAATAGGAAAGGAGGAAGAGCCTTAAGGATAAATTACACAGATATACAAATACCAAGATTAAATCCAGGAGTGTAGTGAGGGTTGCGCAAACCACCTCACTTCAAAACAACAGGGGAAAAAGCCAATTAGATTGTCACCAGAGTATTACATGCTTCAAAGAGCAGGATGGAGTCAAGATGTATTAAACAACATAACATTGCCGCGTTTCGCTGGTTACCCGCCCAGCTTCATCAGGATAAACCCTCTGTCGCCATTCCTTCTCTCACCCCTACCAATCTATGAGATGCACTTTATGTATTTTGTGAGGTAGGAGCATCCGTATCATTAGTTGTCTTGCCCAAGGAAGGACACTCGCTGATAGCGTCTTCTGAGTGGGATCGGGTCCTCTTTCCATGATTGTAGATCAGTGACCTGGTGATTAGGTTGAACCAGGGGTGTCGCTAGGGGGGGCGGGGGGGCGGCCCGCACCGGGTGACACCACCAAAAAATATATATATATATTTTATTTTTTTTTGGAATGAAAAGTTTTTTATTTCAACAATGCAGAAATACAGGAATATTAAGCAGTACATTACATCTTCAATGCAGCAGACATGTTTTAAAGCTAGAATGTTTACAAAATAATCAACTATATAAAGTCCGCGTCACAAATCTGCCAATATAGAAAGAAAGAAAGCAAAGTCACATAAATATAGCGTAACCAAGTAGTGCTACTGAAACAAATGGTGGGACTCTATTGTCATATGCTACATTCAAAGTGTACCATATCGTCAGTAAGTAGCTAAAAACAGATAGTGGAGTGTAGCTGAACATTTCTAACTTAAGGTTCTGTCGGATATAATCTCTGCACGTGAATACAACACGTTTGTATATATTGGATTTATCAGCCAAGCCTCCAATATGTCTATATTGGACTTACTGGACCTACCTCGGCAGTCGTCTCCAATATATCAGGGATTATTATTTCATAAGAAACTTATACGAGACACAAATATCAATCGTTTATATCTCTTAGAAATTATCCTGAATTCTTTTAATTGTCTGTGTTTTGCTTTAAAAAATACAATAATCAATAATCGGATAAAAACATATATATATTTATTACGTATACAAAAGAATTTCAAATCTCATATCATAAACAACAATTTATAAACCACACTCCATCAGCATATAAAAACTAGCTTCACAATATATGTATCTCCGGTTAGTAACTGCATATATGATTAATATCATTTACCTTATCAGTTAGTAACTAATGCACAAATGGTTAATAAACATTTCTGCTTAATACAACATGTATTTCCCAGCAAACAATGTTTAACCAGCCAGCTCTTATAGATATATATATATATCTCTATGCTACATGGATCAACAAAAGATGAGCTAATTTAATAATAAGTAATAAAAACTTATTTAGTGAATCCTCCCCTAATCTCGAGAATTAAACTTCTAATCTTTTGCTTTTTATTTTGTAGTTATATAATTCCTTGCTCATTAATTTTAATCACAGTAATTTCCAAATTCAATATATATATATATTGGTATCAATCTTGCAACATTTCTTTAGGAATAAATCCTTATATCCACTTCTTCATATTTCTATCTGCAGAATAGAATTACTTAGAATTTGGATTTTAACCTTATCCGAGAAGTCTCAGTCTACGTTGCAAAAATCTCTACAAATATATTTTTACATTAATTCCTTATTTCATACATTACCTGTCCAATTTGGATGTTGATGAGTCTGCCTTGGAATTTTCTATGTGATGCTTTGTTTTGGAATATGTGAAAATTATCAATATTAGATAATCAATGCATGTGAGTTAGAGATTTGGTGAGAATATTAATTGCCTCATGTCTTGGGATCTGAGTGCATGGTGATGTGAGTCTGATGTGAGTCTCTGTCTGTTGAAATCTCTGACTGACTTACAAAAGAACCTTTGCCGCCTATTATACCCAATTTGACGTCATGGTTAATTATTTTTACTATCCTCTAGAGGGCAGTATTGCACTTCTTATATTAATTCCATTAATTCCATTATTTCTTTTTAATATCTTATCTTGGGTCAGACTAACTTAACAAAAAGCCTTGTCTTTTAACTAGACTATCTCTAGACACAGTGTCTGTCATCTGATTTATATTTTCTCACTCCCTTTTGGTTGCTTAGATCAGCTAAATTCTTTCCTGGTTAACTCACAGAATCTATTCTTTAGTAATTTTTATTATTTACCAATTATATACTTTCTACAATATTTTGGAGTATATATTTCATACTGTAATTATAATAAAATATACCTTGATTATAAACATATATTTTGTGAATATAATTTTATATTACAGAATATTTTCTCTTATTCCTATACTCAAAAGACAAAATCTCTTTTGTTTTAAAAATTTAAAACAGACCAATAAATTTACTTATGACATGTCTTAGCATTATCTCACATTCATTCTAGGTTCCTTCATGTCTGGGACTTCTTAACCCAGAAATGAACTTTGTAAAAAAAAAAGATCTTGTTCATTTCTAAACCTAGAGAATATTTTGAAAGAAAAACTGTCTTTAAAACAAAATGGCTACAGGCATCCATTTTAAATTCTTTGTCTCTCTAATATACCCGACAGTTCAAATCACATTTGACCTCCCTCAATGTGCGTCCCCCGCAACACTGACAACGCTCGTATAAATCCCGAGGTAGAATGCCAATAGTAGCTTTAATACAATGGGTATTCAAAAAGAGATCCTTATGAGGATCTCAATAGTCAATAAAGTGGGGGTATGGAGGTAAGGACATGTATGAGCAGGAAAAACTGCCAGTGGTATTAATGAAAAGGGGAAAGAAGCGGAAGAGTAAGTGTAGAAGAAGAAAGGAGAGAGAAGGATGGACAAAAAGGGGAGAGAACGATATATATAAGAAAAAAAGAAAAAAAAGAAGGGAAAGGGGGGGGGAGGGTGAGTCAACCGCCCTTGAATTGTCTCCTCTTAATGTGAACTTTTGCCTTCTTAGGCGTCATTAGAATATCTTTTAGTGTCCTACAGTACCAGTCTCTCCAGCGCCTCCGCCACCTCCCTCCAGGGCTCTCTGAAATCTCGCCGAAGAGCAGAAGGACGACCAATGAAACCACACATCTAGAAAATGTTGAGCTGCCATTGTGGGCGAGAGCGCAAGTTCCTCGTTAGATCTTAGTATTTCAAGTCTATCGACCAGGACCCTCATGGTGGGCGCGGAGGTCGATTTCCAAAAAACCGGGATCAGTGATCTAGCTACCAAGAGGATGCGGAGCAGTAGTGATTTTTTCAGATTCACCACCGAAAACGGTAACTGAAGTAGCAGGAAAGTTTGGGGCGTAAATTCCAAGGTCACGTCCGTGGTATCTTGTACCAGGTTCCGTACCATCTTCCAAAATGGTTGCAGGAGTGAGCATTCCCACCAGATATGGATATATGTGCCTATGGCAGCATCGCATCTCCAACAGTTCGGAGAGACAGTGATGTTAAATGAGGCCATTATTGCCGGTGTGCGATACCAAAAGGTTATTATTTTATACGATGATTCCTGGTACTTGGAGATCTGGGACCCCGAGTGAGTAAGGGCCAATGTTTTCGTCCAATCAACATCTGGTATGGGGCTATCTAGTATGCGTTCCCATCGAGACATGAACGCGGGGGGTTCATTATCAATTTTCCTTAACAAACTGTAAATGGTGGATACTGCATGTGCCAATGGCGTGGTTCGGTGACACAGCGTTTCGAATGCGGAGAGTCGTCTGGTTAATGAGATATTATTCGGTAGTTTCTTCATAAACTATTTAATTTGGTGAAAATTGAATTTTTCCGCAAAGGTAAGCACTGTTTGATCATTGTCTTCTAAAGAAATAAATTTGCTATCTTTCAGTACGTGACAGGCCCGGATAATCGGGTCTTCTGTGAGACGTGACGCCAGGGAGCGAAGTATCATCACAGGAAACTCTGGGTTATGCGATAGCGGTAGTAGCGGAGAAGGGTAGGTAGAAAGCGAGTACTTTGTGCGGATTTTATGCCATACTACAAGAGTACAGCTCACCGGTGAAGTCGCCTTGGTTAGGGACCTAATCGCCTTCCAAGGCAGCCATGGGAGTGTCTGTACTGGGCGACCAATTTGTGCATCCTCCAGGTCTATCCACCTCTGCTCAGGTGAACCAGTCATCCAGTCCACCACCCTGTTTAAGTGCGTCGAATAATAATAAAGACGTGTGTCTGGCAGGGCTAGTCCACCACACATCTTCGACTTGCTGAGTGTGTCATATTTAAGTCGAGGTCTTGTCTTCGGCCAAATAAATGAAGAAAAAAGCGTTCGTATTTCTTTGTGAAAGGATAGAGAAATAAGTATAGGAATCGTGTGAAAAAGATAGAGCAGTCTTGGTAGAAGGTTCATTTTTATGACATTAATACGTCCCATCCAAGACAGAAATTTAGGTGACCAGCGTGCTATATCCTCCTTAAAGACTGCTAGAAGTGGTGTGAAGTTTGTTGAAAAAAGGTTTGCCAAATCAGGCGTGAGGCGTATGCCGAGATATGTGAGTGATGACGTGCACCAGCGAAAGTTATATTGAGAGCTTAAAGTCCGCCGCCATGTATTTCGCGGCGCAATTGGCAGTATTTCCGATTTGGTCTCGTTTATTTTGAATCCAGATAATGAGCCATATATATATTTTTTTTACACAAAAATATTTTACCAGGAAGGATACATTGAGAATTCTCTCATTTTCAAGTATGTCCTGGGTAGGCAAGGCCTAGGCTGGCACTTTCCATGGGGCGGGAAAAAAACACCACAAAGAGGATATTCATAGAGCACTGAAATGACGCAGACATTTCAGTGTTCTGTTGTTCCCCGCACTTTGGGGAATCAAATTCCCCGGTGCATTCACCACAGGGTCCCTGAAGTGCAGGGAATCAGCCACCGAATGCTGCCGGAAACCTGTCGCCTGCTGTTTTAAAAAGAACTACTGAACGAAAATGTCTGGAATTAACATATAAGTTCCTATGAATGATAATAAAAAACGGCTGTTACAGAAAAAAAAGAATTGCTATTACAAAAAACGTAAAATTGCTATTAGAAAAAAAAATGGATTTTTTTTTTTTTTGAAAAATGCCTAAAAGATACAAAAAAAATTAAATCAATAAAGAGATTTTTTTACTATGGATTAAAGGAATAAATGGTTTATTAGATATTGGATAAGAACAGGAATAATTTTAATATTGAAACCTATGGTATTCATTCGCCCTGAATAAACCTGCCAAATGAAAACACTGGACATCAGGACATTTCTTTGCTGTTCGGTGTCTCTGAACAGATTAACCATTACTTCTCTATGGGGACTTTCACTGCCTTCTAACAGGCACCGTACTTGCTGTCAGTTTGCCAAAGTTTGTGTATGAGCATATCACAGAGCTCCACAGCAATAAACCTCACAGTAATGTGCGCCGTGTATTACGAGCATTCAGTGTTATATGGGAGTACTGACTTATGAGTAAAAGTAGTTAAAAAAAACCCTGTAAAACTCAGGGGGGGGGTGTGACACCATAAGTTTCCGCACCGGGTGACACCAACCCTAGTGATGCTACTGGGTTGAACCTGCTTCTCATAAACTCAAGACTTGCTTCCCCACAGTTGTATTGGAGAGATGTGCTGAACAGGATTTGACTTGCTTCTCCACGGTCAAAATGTAGAGACGTTACCATTGGACTCCACAGCTGATATCGTGTGGTAGGCAAGTATCTACCGTTAGGTGTCTTGCCCAACTAGACTTACTGGAGAGGTGCTCTGGCCAGGATTGAAACTGGTGTCTCCATATAACCATTAACCTCCCTGGCGTTATGCCCGAGTGTTGATACATACCTGTCTCTGCGTTCCCTCAATGTCCTCCCGCAGTCACCTCCATCCGATCGAGGCGTCCTGCTTCTGGGTTCCTGTATGTATCAGCCCGAGTGTGGCTCAGGGTTACCGTGTTCAGCACTGAAATTTAACCCCAAGCCACTCTCGGGCATACCACCAGGGAGGTTAAAAAGAGGGGCCCATTTCTGTTTCGGATGGTTAGGCTGTTGCAAAGATATGAATTTGCTGTGAAATGCATATAACTTACAAGGCCTTAACACAGTGAGTCAGCTAAATAGTAGTGGCTGGATTAGTAATTTTTGTGCCCTTCACAGCAATACCAGCAAACAGCATCTCGTATTCCCTCCTGGAGACCATGGAGCTCCCCAGAGAGATGCAATCTTGAGGGATCACAATGTACACCGTTGAAGGACCGAGGAGAAACATATTTATTTATAAAGGATTTTACCAGGAAGGATACATTGAGATTTCTCTCGTTTTCAAGTATGTCCTGGGTTCAAGAACATTGAATTGTTACAGTCGTTATAGAAATACAAACAGGTTTATTCAGAGAGCGTGAAAAGCAGGAGAATGACTGGAGAATGACTGGAGAATGAAAAATTCTAGGTCAAAGTAGCCGATTTGGAAAGTGAGATGAAAGGGAGAATTTTTCTGGTTTGGCGATTTTGACCTAGAATTTTTCATTCTCCAGTCATTCTCCTGCTTTGCTCCTGCTTTGCTCCTGCTTTTCACGCTCTCTGAGTAACCATGTGAGTAATACAATGCAAGATATTAAAACCCACAAATATACAGATTAACAGAAAATAAATATGTAGGAAATAGTCATGTTACATGTTTACGCTGAGGAGGTGGTGGTTCACGCCCTCCTTTTCACCATGGGAAGCAGAGAAGCACAGAGAAAAATTAATAGCCATCAAATAGAAGAAATATAAAAGAGCAATATCGTGGAATGATGAGTAGTTCAGGGAAAGGTCAAGTATAAAAGGGTGTGAATTTCGAAAGAGTAAATGGTGGAAAAGGAAGATTTGGACGACAATGAACAAATCCAGATTCAAATGGAAAACTCAGACCTGTGCTCAAGGGAAATAGAAGTGGTGCTAGAAAGGGCACGGTAAGAGGGTAATGCCAGGAACGTATCCTAACAGAACTAAAAAACTGCTGTTTATTGCCAGGACAAAGCATGTTTTCATGGAAATATTATGTAACAACATACAGACATACATACCAAGATGTATAACTGTGTTTCCTTCACATATCCGGTGCATACAGGTATAGCTTATGAAGCAAATTTTAAATAAACATTTTTTCATGAAAAAAACTTTCCTTCATAACACTATTTGAAACCGAGCGCTTCCCCCGAGTTTGACAAATGGATTTAATGATTAAAGGAATCCAAGATATTGGTGAAACTGACTGGTGACAAAGAAGATAATATAAGACCTTTATTTTTAATGTTCCTGAAGTATTCTGTTGTTGAAATAGTATATAAACACTACTCCACGACTACAGCACCAAAAATAAAAGGCAGGTCAGCCATCAGTCAAGAAAATGGTTTTAGGCTAGGGTCAGACTGAGGCAGTGCGAACGCGCGTGCAGCCGCACTTAATCACGGCCGCACTAGCAGCAGATGCCGGGCAATGACGGCCAATATACGAAGTACGGTCGCACAAAAGTCCGGCTGCGCAACGCAAGTGGAAAATGAACGCATTTTTTCGAGAACGTGAAACCGCAGGTACTGACGTACAGAGTGCGCTGCGTCCGCTAGCGGCGTGTGTGTGTGATTAGGAGACGTCAGACGCTGCTAATGTCCGGCCAACATAACGTCCAGACACAAAAAGAGTTTTATTGATGATCCGTACAAAATCACGGACGAAAATGCGCATAGTATGACCACTATCACGTATTCTGTGAAAAAATGCGTCCATTCGTTCGAACGCACTTTTTCACAGACAACATAAAAATGCGTTCGTCTGACCCTAGCCTTAGAGTTGATGTTTAGGTTGGCAAAGTCATGAATTTGTCACTCCCTCAGCCCCCCAAAGTGAGTATGGATAGCAGGCTTCACCCTCCAGAGATAGCGGAATAAGCAAAACCATTAAAACATTATTTTATCAATAGCACGTGAGCTTACTATTGCATGAAATGGCACCCTTGTGCCTTATTGTGGGTCCTTTTAAAGATAGCTTGTTTACGCCATGTCCAGTCAGAGGCGTGAGATCCTGCGACCTGGCAGCAGAAGCCTCCAGAGAGGAGGAGATGCTCACGATGGCACGTTAGCGCTGCTGCAAGCATCCTGGAGCCTAGCAGCCGTTACGGGGCAGGCTGCTGAATGCAGCGCCTGCCTCGTATTCTACTTGTAAAACGGGGACGCTAAGGGAAATTTGAGACCGCAGATTTTTCCCCTTAGCCTCCCTGTTTTAGTTTAGAGCACATTTTAGTGCCCTATATGGGGTAGGCTTGTTAAAAAAAATAGAAATGGGAAGCTGTTACTCCATCGTTCTGAGAAAATACGCAATTTTAACTAAATCTGAGGAAAAAACATCGTATGAGTGCTGCCAGCTTTGCTGCAGAGGTTGAAGGGGTGGGGGGGGGGGGGTCAGCCTGTCAGAGCTCAGACCATACACTGCATCAAATTGGGCTGCATGGCTGCTGGCCGTCCCAGAAAAAACTACTGAAGATGATGCACAAGAAAGCCCACAGTTTGTTGAAGACAGATTAAGGACATGGATTACTGGAACCATGCCCTGTGGTCTGATAAGACCAAGATAAACGTATTCGGTTCAGATTGTGTTAAGCGTGTGTGGTGGCTAGAGATGTAAAATTTCCGGACATTTTGAAGCCATGGGAAAAAAAACTTTTTTCCGGAAGAATTTAAAATATGCACCATGGAGTAGGTTTACAAATTATAATTAATATTGTCTCACTTGAATTTGCTTTATATAATTTTATCTTTTGTTTCAAATGGAACAACAAGCATGGACTGTGTATGATCGTATGAGAAGAAGTAACATCTGTGAGAACAATTAACCAGCCCTCCGTTTCCTAAAGAGCAACAATAAAAGCAAGAAACCATCAACATAAAAACATAGTAATATATATATTTCTATATCAAATTTGCCCCTTAGCACCAATAGCAAAAGGAAGTAGACATGTGCATTCGTTTTAGTACTAAAGCGATTTAGTCCGAATTTTGGGATAATTTAGTTTTAGTATGACTCAAGAGAAACGAAACTGCTCAGTACAAAAAACGAAAGAAACTAAAATAAAATGCACTACATTTTAGTTTCAGTCCTCTTTGTGATATTATATTGATGAGTGAAGGAGACCAGCAATGAAGAGCGCAACATCGCAACATCCGAAGTTCTGCACCCTCCACATGCCAATGCAGGAAGATGTTCTATACAGAGAGGGACATTAATTCAGGAGGATGTTCTATATATTATACAGAGAGGGGTATTAATTAATGCAGGTGGATGTTGTATACATTATACAGAGAGGGGTATTAATTAATGCAGGAGGATGTTCTAAACATTATACAGAGAGGAGCCTTTTTTTTTTAGCCCTTTAAATCCAGTGGCTGTGAGCGCGGAATCGGCTGCTTGTTACATTATCTCTCAGTACAATGTATCAGGCTCAGCTGTTACAGTAACTGACTGCTGCTCATCACAGCGCTCAGAGTTTCAGTAAAACAAGAAAATAATATTGTTCTAACGTCTTATATATAAAAATATTATTTACTAGTTTTACTGAAACTCTGAGCGCAGTGATGAGCAGCAGTCAGTTACTGTAACAGCTTTGCCTGACACGGGCAGTATTGCAATGTTGGTGCTAACTTAACCAGAGCTGTTGTAACTGAAAACCTCCATAGGCTATAATAGCTCTGGGAAGTTTACAACAGCTCTGGTTATGTTAGCACCAGCTATATAATATGGCCCATAGTGTGCTGAGAGTGAGAGATACTGTAACAAGCAGCGATCTCAGCCCTCTGAGGAGCCACTACAATAGTAATTGTATCCACTGGTTTTCGGATGAATGAAATTAGTTTTCATACTAAAGAACTGAAAACGAATTTCTTTAGCAACTAAATAAATTGCATTTTAGTACTAATGCATTAGTTCAAAACGAAATTTTGTGCTGTGCACATGTCTAAAAGGAAGTAACTGCATTATTTGTGCCTGTAAGATATGGATACATCAATATTTAAGCTCCATGTTCAGGTTTAACTTTCGAGCGGTGCTATAAAAAAATAGAGAAAAGGAAACAAAAGACACAGCATATACAGTTGTGTTCAAAATTATTCAACCCCCAATGCTGTAAAGGGTTTTAGGGAATTTAGTGTACATTTGTAATTGTATTCAGAATGAAATCCTACAAGGACTTTTTAAAGAACCATATGCAACTAAAATGACATCAATTGGTTTTGTAATACAGTAGTAAAGGTTTCTTTTGTGAATTCTTCATTGACACAATTATTCAACCCCTTAAAGACTACCACTCTGAAGAACAGAGGTTCATTCAAGTGTTTTCAATCAGGTATTGAAAACACCTGTGGATGTCACGGAGCAGCAATAAAGCATAATAAGCACCAATTAGGCAGCTTTAAAATGACTGATACTCAGCTCCTTCTAGACATTTACTGGTGTGGTTACAAACATGGTGAAGTCAAGAGAATGGTCCAGGAAGACAAGAGAAAAGGTGATTACTCTTCACAGGAAGGGCAATGGCTATAAGAAGATTGCAAAGATGTTAAACATACCAAGAGAGACCATAGGAAGCATCATTCGCAAATTCAAGGCAAAGGGCACTCTTGAAACGCTACCTGGTCGTGGCAGAAAGAAGATGCTGACTTCGACTGCTGTGCGCTACCTGAAGCGTAGAGTGGAGAAAAGTCCCAGTGTGACTGCTGAGGAACTGAGAAAAGATTTGTCAGATGTGGGTACTGAAGTTTCAGCTCAGACAATACGGCGCACACTGCGTAATGAAGGCCTCCATGCCAGAACTCCCAGGCGCACCCCCTTGCTGTCTCCAAAGAATAAGAAGAGTCGACTGCAGTATGCCAAAAGTCATGTGGACAAACCACAGAAGTTTGGGATAGTGTTCTGTGGACTGATGAAACAAAATAAGAACTGTTTGGGCCCATGGATCAACGCTATGTTTGGAGGAGGAAGAACAAGGCCTATGAAGAAAAGAACACATTGCCTACTGTGAAGCATGGCGGGGGGTCAATCATGCTTTGGGGCTGTTTTGCTTCTGCAGGTACAGGGAAGCTTCAGCGTGTGCAAGGTACCATGAATTCTCTTCAGTACCAGGAGATATTGGATGACAATGTGATGCAGTCCGTCACAAACCTGAGGCTTGGGAGACGTTGGACCTTTCAACAGGACAATGATCCCAAGCATACCTCCAAGTCCACTAGAGCATGGTTGCAGATTAAAGGCTGGAACATTTTGGAGTGGCCATCGCAGTCACCTGACTTAAATCCAATTGAGAACCTCTGGTGGGACTTAAAGAAAGCAGTTGCAGTGCGCAAGCCTAAGAATGTGACTGAACTGGAGGCTTTTGCCCATGACGAATGGGCGAAGATACCCGTAGATCGCTGCAAGACACTTGTGTCAAGCTATGCTTCACGTTTAAAAGCTGTTATAACTGTAAAAGGATGTTGTACCAAGTACTAAGATTGAATGTCACTTGGGGGTTGAATAAAACTGATAATAATGTGAGCACAGAAAAGACATTTGTGGTTATTTCATTATAAATGTTATGTTATATTTGTCTGACCTACACGTGCCTCTTTGATTTAATTGTAAGCAAGATGACTGAATGATCAAAATCAATGTCAAACTGGCCAAAACACTCAATTTCAGTGGGGGTTGAATAATTTTGAACACAACTGTACGTCTAGTATACTGAGGGAGGGGGGAAGGGGGGAAAAGGGGCAAGGGGTATTGGCAGAGGCCAGGACTGTGCCGCCCCTGGTATATTCCTGCAAGTCCTTAGGAACACGGGAGGCCAGGGGGAGTAATTGGCACTTGGCCTGGGGACTCGGGAGGCCTATACGGGCACCAGGCCTCGTCAGCGTACCCCGATGAAACCCATGAACGCCAAAAAAAATAAAAAATCTCTGCCAGAAAACTAAAACGAGGGAATGTCTCGGAGAAATAAAGTCATCAATTGCAAGGGGAATAAGAGGGAGAGGGGCAAGAAAATAAAAAAAAAAAGAGAAGAAAAGAAAAAGACATCAGGAAGGGGGTCTCTTAATTTTGGTAGGCGTTTGGTACCGAGGGAGGCGAAAATAATCTTCAGCCTGTATCCAGAGTGCAGGAGTGACATCCCCGGCAGGCCGGGCCATCAGGAATCGCCAGGCAGACCACCCCTCTGCCACCTCAACACCGGCGGCACCACCCCACAGTCCAGCACCCCCATAGCAGCCAGCCTGAGCGGCCTAAAAATAGCAGCCTTCACACTCCTCCGGCACGGGTCAGGCTCGTCCAGGTCAGCGGTCGCCTCCATGCCAGCAATCGGTTGCGCATCCGCTCTCAGTTACGGTGACACTCCCGGAGCCCCAGGATCCTGAAGCAGCACCTCAGCCGGGTCTCCAGCACAGCACTCCTCATCAGGTCCTACTTCCACTCGGTCATCGGCAAGATCTCTTGACAGGGCAAGCTCCACCTCGCATGGCATCAGGGATTTCTCCGCTCGGCAGGTCTGTAGTACCACCCTCAGTCTGCGCCATATCCCTCTACAGAGGGGGGTGTCATCATCTCCCTCCAGCAATGCCAGGCACTTGTCGAAAGCCGATAGCGTGGTCCCCGAATGCACCGGGGGGGGAGGGGAAGCATTCCCTATCCAGGTCTCACTCAAGTCCACCACCGTCCTCCGCCTTATCGACATCAGTAGCGGTCGGGAGACGTGGGCCCACCGTCTCCACGGCCTGATCCATGCATTCAGCTGAGGACGAAATCCTCCAGGGCAGCGGAGGATTGGCAGGGCATGAATCCCCGACAAGAGGTAGGCCGCAAAATGGCCGCTGAGGGAGCATGTTGGCCCAGATCAGCTGCCGGATCACAAGTCTCTGGTCCGGAGGGGGGACCAAATGGGCTCCGGACAAAACACACCCGGTGGTCAGCCACAGAGGGCCCACAAAAATAGGGAAAAACCGGTGGATATAGACAGTAGGGATGGGCTGGCGGTTCGATTCGAACATGAGTTTGATTCGAACATTGGCCGTTCGACCGTTCGTCGAACAGCGAACATTTCCGCGTGTTCGCCCACAATGCACCACAATGGACCACAATGCACTTTTCCACTGGCCTGAAGCTTGTAATTGGCTACAGCCTTGCACCTGACCACAGGTCAGGTGCAAGACAGGTGCAAGAATATGCCAATCAGGGCTCAGAGTCCTGATTGGGGAATTTTGCACAATCATGGGCTCACAAAGCTAAATCCCGCAGCACACTAAGGCTTCCAGCGTGTGTTTGTTGCAGGAGTGAATCAGATAGGAGAGGAGATTGTTGCATATCAGGCTGTATCACTGAGTTATAGCAGATTTCTGGAAATTGGAATCTGTGTGTTGGCACTGCAAAAAGCTATCAGGGTGTATCACTGATTTATACCAGAGTTCTGGGAATTTTAATCTGAGCGTTGGCACTGCCAGCTGCTGCCCGGCTATCAGGGTGTATCACTGACTTATACCAGACTTCTGGGAATTTTAATCTGTGTCTTGGCACTGCCAGCTATCAGGGACAAGGTGTATCACTGAGTTAAAGCATAGTTCTGAATATCTTTAATCTAGATAACACAGTTGAATCAGAGTTCTGCATATCTCCAATCTTTATAACAGAGTTGAATCAGAGTTCTGTATATCTTTAATCTATATATCACTCACCATGTCAGAAAGACCAAAAAGGACAGAAAGTCGCTCCCAGACACAGATAAGAGGGCAAGCAGCCTCTGTGTCGGAAGGCTGTGCCCCTGGTCATCGTTGACATGGTGCATCCTCTGGAGGGGCACGCTTGTCCTTTCTATCTGGTGCTGGCCGTCTTAAGCAGCAGCAACATACAGAGGATTTGCAGGATTGACTAACCAGGCCATCCTCATCCTCCAAGTCCTCTGCCAGCCAGGCTTGTAGTGGTTTACAGTCCACCCCAGCTGCCAAAACCTCTAATTCAGCCTCCATGTCCACAGCTACTCCTGCTGTAGCCTCACCATCATACACGGAGGAGTCAGCTGAATTGTTTGACTACAATGACCGTGGCATGCTGCTTGAGGATGCGCAACAACTACAGTGCTCTGATTCAATCTCTGAGGTTGAGGAAGGGAATATAATGAACCTAGAGGAAGGGGGTGCCAGTGACTCACAAATAACTGGCACTCATATTGCCCCAGCAGCTGCAGCATACTGCCAAGTTGGCTCCAGTGACAAAGAGATAGGGGGTGATGACAATTATGATAAGGTCACTGACTCCACCTGGGTGCCTGATCAAACAGAAGAGTCAAGTGAGGAGGAGGAGGCCCAACAAAAACGAGGCACAACGTCCTCTATGAGCAACCGTAGCCAGTCCAAGGCATCAGAAGTCAGAGCTGCTCAGGTGCAGAGCGCTGTTGTCTCAAAGCACACGTGCAGGAACTCTGCTGTCTTGGAGTTCTTCACAAAATGTGCAGCAGACTGCAGTGTTGCTATTTGTAAGCGATGTCTGAAGAGGATCAAGCGTGGGAAAAACATCACACACTTGGGTACCACGTGCTTGATAAGACATATGACCACCTGCAACGCATCCCTTTGGCACAGCACTTTGCATAGGTCCTCCTCCTCATCCTCATCTGTCTCTACCCCCACTATATGTCCTGCCATGTCATTGCCTACAATCTCCACTGACAGGGATGATGCTACACTAATGGGTGTACCAGGTCGTTCCTCAGAATGTGACAGCATCCCATCAGCTGCAGATTTACACAGTCAGATTTCATTGCCTGAGCTGCTGCAGTGTAAGATAAAATATAGTCCCAACCATCCCCTTGCACAGAGTCTAAATGCCAGCTTGGCAAAATTACTCGCATTATAGCTGCTGCCTTTCCAGCTGGTGGACTCTGCCTCCTTCCGTGAATTTGCCGAATGTGCTGTACCACAGTGGCAGGTTCCAAAACGCCAGTTCTTTTCACGGAAGGTCATTCCAGCACTATATCAGCACGTGGAAGACAATGTTATGGAGTCATTGGGAAAGGCAGTCAGTAGCAAGGTGCACATTACTTTAGACACGTGGTCCAGCAAGCATGGACAGGGCGTTACATTTCCTTCATGGTACACTGGGTAACTCTGCTTGCAGCTGGGAGGGATCCAGGATGGGGCTCTGTGCTGGAGCTTGTTCATCCACCACGCCTCCAGAAAGCTGCTTATGAGGTCTGTCTGCTCCACCACCTCTTCCTCCTCCTTCTCTGTCTCTGGCGAAGTGGCAGTTAAACCGACGCGTGGCAGGGGCTACGCAATGGCTCAAGCAAAAAGATGCCATACTCTGCTTGAGCTGGTTTGTTTAGGAGACAGGAGCCACAACGGGCCAGAAATTCTGTCAGCTCTGCAGGGGCAGGCGCAGAGATGGTTAACACCACGCCAGCTTGAGCTGGGAATGGTCGTCTGTTATAATGGCAGCAACCTTCTCTCCACCCTACGCCTGGGTAAGATGACGCATGTACCATGCCTAGCACACATCCTAAATCTGGTGGTACAGCGTTTCCTAACCAGGTACCCAGGGCTGGCAGAGCTTCTCAGCCAGACCAGGAAAGACTGCAGCCACTTCAGACGGTCATTCCCAGCAAGCGTTCGCCTGGTAGAAATTCTAAGAGAATTCCACCTTCCCACAAACCGTCTGATCTGTGACAAGCCCACCAGGTGGAACTCACCATTGGCAATGCTGCAGCGTCTGCACAAGCAGCAGAGGGCCATCAATGAGTACCTGTGTGAGCATGGCACAAGGACAGGTTCAGGTCAACTTGGTCCCCCCCACAGTGGCTGATGATCAAGGATGCATGCACTGTACTGTCACCATTTGAGGAAGCAACGAGGATGGGGAGCAGGGACAGTGCATGCATCAGTGACACAATTCCTTTAGTGTTCCTGCTAGAGCGCACTCTGCGGGGAATTATAGATGTGGCACTAGAGGCAGAGCAGCGGGAGGAAGAGGAGGACTTCCCTAGCTCTCAAGGCCCCAGTCTTTACGCAGACAGCATTCCTGCGGGTCCTCAGATCAGACAGGAGGAGGATGAGGAGGAGGAATATTTAAGTTGTGGGGGCATTGAAGGTGGGGATTCCTCAAGGGAGGGTTTTGTGTCCCCAGAAACCCAAGGACAAGTACGTGGCTGGGAGGAGGTAGTGCACGATACGGTCAACCTTATTTAAAATATAAAAACATGCTCGAACGCGTTTCGCCGCATGGAATAGCTTCATCAGCTGGTCAGCTGATGAAGCCGCTATTCCATGAGGCGAAACGCGTTCTGGAGCATGTTTTTATATTTTAAATAAATTTTATTTTATTATCCCTGATCCTGTTGCTGCTGCGTTCATTTCCTGGTTTCCTGGATTTAGGACGGTTTTCCTTTGGGTTTTCCTTTATCAGAATAAACCCATGAGCGTCTACCCTTAAACTTAAATGTGAGTACAAAATCTCTGCAATATTATATTGAGAACTTATTGCAGATTTGCACAAGGAGAGTTCCTTTCTTCTCTTTACTGCATGATCCCGGATAACACATTCCAAATAAGGTGGGGGTCACCTGAGAAGCATTTGAAGGCAATATACCCGCAGGCATGGACCCACTCAGAGCCAGTGACTAGGCTCCACACTTGTGAGTGGGATAATCTCAGTATTATTCTCAACAGTTTACAAAAAATTTACTGTATTGCACTATTATTGTTTATTATTTCTTCCATACATATACGAGAAAATCCAGGACCCCAGAAAGAATTATTTGTGCCAATTCAGGTTATATATTTTTGCATTCATATCATTTTAATATTTGACCGCAGGGTCCACCCCTGCACTCTTCCACAATACCTCAGAGGGGTTACGGTGTGAAGGCACTAGCTGGCACCAAAGGTCCAATTTTAATGCACCTGTTGTTACTTTCATCCTAAGCCTGCATAGGTTTCACCATAATTTAGCCAAAAAATCACTAAACTTGTTCTGCCTGCCCTAAAACGTTTCCTCTTTTCATACAGACTGCCGCCCCAAGCAGTTGTTTATGAATAGATTAAAGGAAATCCATTTACCGTCATTTGAAATGTCATTTTTTTCTTTTTAAATGTTTCTATACATCCTACAAATCCGCCACTTCACGGGCAGGTTATGGGGACCTCCTAGGCATGATATTTGAAGGAATTTTTCGTTTCTATCCTTAACCTATATGTCATGGAAAAATCACTATTCCTTTAAAAATGATTTTTTTTTAAACTTTTTGTCCATGTTTCCTGTCCCCCAGGGCACTACCCGGACCCCCATACACCTTTTATGGCCAATATCTTGCATATATGCCCTCTTGGAGGGCACTCTAAAAATCGAATGTTCGAGTCCCATTGACTTGCATTTAGTTTGAATTGTGTTTGCGTTCGAATCCGAACTTTTTCAAATGTTCGTCTTTCGAATGCGAACCGAACACGGGGGTGTTTGGCCCATCACTAATAGACAGCCAAAAAGCCTCTAACAGGGCAGAATAGAGCAGAGCTCCACCGATGCACGATTGCACGTCTTCTCCCTTCTGCAGCCAACCACGCGCCCCCCCAATACATGCAATTTAATATCATTTTTTGATCTATCATTTTCTGTTTCTTTTTCCTCTCCTCCATATTTGTCATTTTTCTCATTGACTTCTAAAAACGTAAGGTTTGCACAGATTGAAACAAGCGTTTCTCCCCTTTCACGGGTTACTTTGTAACTTGATTAAACATAGAGCAGATTCTTTCACAGCAGCAGCAGCAGGAGCGAGATGCAAGAGGTGTCAGAGGTCGTGTTGTGCAGAGACCTTGCCACCGTGTTGCAGGAGGGATATGATTTGCAGAATCCCAGACTGTACTGGAGAGAAAAACTAGATCACAAAGATCCAAAGCCAAGTGAGAAAAAAAATAAAATAAAGTTTTATTCAATTCATGTAAACACACACACACACACACACACACACACACACACACACATTATATATAAAAACAGGTAACACCAGACCCGAAACCATGGATCAGCAAAAGGATAAAAACAAAGAGCACCTAACTATGAACGGGATCACCACATCGTAGAAAATGTCTAACCTTATATCCTAATAACACTCAATATCAGCTGGCCCAGATCTGTCCCGGTAATTCATTATACCAATGTTTGCACCAGGCCCTTGCACAGAACAACTCAGTACCCTCATCCAGCTGGACTTTCCACAATGAGGCATCTTGTGTAGAGGCTCCATTCACTGAAGCACACACCCCAACCTCACTCAGTGTTTGCACCAGGCCCTTGCACAGAACAACTCAGTACCCTCATCCAGCTGGACTTTCCACAATGAGGCATCTTGTGTAGAGGCTCCATTCACTGAAGCACACACGCCAACCTCACTCAGTGTTTGCACCAGGCCCTTGCACAGAACAACTCAGTACCCTCATCCAGCTGGACTTTCCACAATGAGGCATCTTGTGTAGAGGCTCCATTCACTGAAGCACACACCCCAACCTCACTCAGTGTTTGCACCAGGCCCTTGCACAGAACAACTCAGTACCCTCATCCAGCTGGACTTTGCGCCCGCCCGCCCACCCCCCCCCAAGGTTTTCATTTGATATATACCCAACTAATTGATCATGTGATATCGCAGCAACCTACACCATTTACTCTGGTACCTCTCTATTTCCTGTTTACTCACCTCCAACACCTTTCACTATAATGTTTATCCCACTATTGCTTCTCTTTTCTTTATCATCCCTTCTCTCTAAAGCTACTCTCTCCTTCTATACACCTTTCCAATTGCCCCAGGATGGAAAACCAGTGCCAATACACCACAGCCTGCTCAGTTCTTTTAACCTATCAGCTGAGTGCTGGTGGAGAGTGTTAAAATCCAGCCCTCCCACCCCCACACAAAGATTTAAAGCTCTGCAACCACATTATCAAAAGAAAACACTGTCCAAATTCCTATTTATTCTGCTACTTTCCCTGGCAAACGATGTGGAAACTAACCCTGGTCCTATAGCTGACACAACCTTTAGTCTCCCCACTAAAAAAGGCCTCTCATTTGTGCACTGTAACATCCGCAGTTTACTCCCTAAATTGGATGAGCTTCAGGCTTGGTGTTGTTATTACAAACCCAAAATCATTGTGCTCACAGAGTCATGGTTAAGCCCAAAAGTACCAGACTCTGCCATATCAATACAGGGGTATTCATGTTTTAGAAAAGACAGAGCAAAGAGAGGAGGGGGAATTGTTATTTATGTTGAGGAGTCCATGAAGTTCACCCCCTTACAGACTTCTAGCTCTCCTGTCACCTTTGATTTCCTCTCTGGTATAATTGAGATCCCATTCAGTAAATCAATCATTGTTGCTGGGTTCTATCGCCCACCGAGCTCTCCAGTGCACTCCCTCTCTGACATATCTCAAATCCTTAATAACCTACTTGCCCAAAACCAAAAAAGTGAACTGCTGGTCCTTGGCGATTTTAATACAGATTGGCTAAATCCTAAAAACAATAAACACTGTTCGCTGTTTAAAACTTTGCAGCTAACTCAATTAATCTCCTCCCCCACTCGCAATAATATGAAAAGCCCCAACCATACCTTGTTGGACTGGATTCTCTCCTCATCTCCTGATAGAATACAGGAGGCAGGCGTTCTTGCTAATAGCTTTAGTGACCATTGTCTAGTGTACTGTGTGCGCAAAATTAAGGCCTTGAAATCTACCCCAAAGGTAATAACCACCAGGTCTTTCAAGAAATTTATTCTTGAATCCTTCCTAAGTGATCTCAAACAGCTCCCCTGGTACAGGCTAAACCTAATCCCAGACCTAGACTGTGCAGTTGAATACTTTCAGTCTGAGCTCCTGCAAGTCTGGAATTCCCATGCCCCGCTGCGTAAAGTGCGAGTAAAAGGGACTCATCTCCCCTGGGTTACAGCTGATCTTACACTAATGTACCAGCTTAGAGATTCACGGTGGTCAAATTTCAAGAGTACTGGTTCCATGAACGATCACTACGAATACCGAAAATGTCGGAATGAATGCACAAAACAAACAAAAATGGCCAAAGCCCATTACTTCAATGAAAATCTAAACAATAACATCTCAAACCCTAGAAACTTTTGGAGAACCATAAGTAACATACAAGCACCCCCAGTCCACTCCCAGCCAGCTGCTGTCAAAGTAAACAACCAAACCCTGCAACACCCGCTAGATGTAGCAAATGCCTTTAATGATTATTTTGTTGGATGTGCCACCACTTTGATTGCCAAGCTAGGAAATGACATGCAATCAGAGAGGCCTCATGCAGGTCAGGCCCCCCCAACTGTGCAAAGTCCCTGTATCAGACAGGAATTCAGTTTTAGACCAGTGCCTGTCAGTGTCGTTACTAAACTTCTCCGTAAGCAAAAAATGAAATACCAGTCTGGACCTGATCAAATACCAGCAATGCTGCTGAAAATCAGTGCGCCAGCAATTGCAAATCCAGTCGCAACCCTAATAAATGAGTCACTGGCAACTGGTTACATACCCAAGCTCTGGAAGACTGCAAGAGTGGTACCTATCCATAAAAGTGGTGACAGTACTTTGGTATCCAACTACCGTCCGATATCGTTGCTCCCTGTAATGTCAAAAGTCTTGGAAAAATGTGTCTACACACAATTACGTGATTATTATCAATATTGGAACTACTTAACCCCGGATCAATCAGGCTTTCGCCCAAATCACTCAACCACAACCGCCCTTTTAAAAGTCTGCAATGATATCCAAGCTGGGATGGAACAAGGAAACCTAACTGGAGCCATCTTCCTTGATTTTGCCAAGGCCTTTGACACGGTAGACCATGGCATCTTGTTAGAAAAACTTAAAAACTCTGGCATTGGTGATCGCACGCTAACCTGGTTTCAATCATATGTATCCGACCGATCACAATATGTGTCAATTTCTGGCAGCTCCTCCCTCCCGCTCCCAGTCACTTGCGGTGTACCCCAAGGCTCAATACTAGGCCCCCTGCTATTAACAATATTCATAAATGATCTGCCCAACGTCTGCAAAGCCTCAACTGTACATATGTACGCAGACGACACTGTGATCTATACCAGCAAACCAAATCTTCCGCAGCTGGAGGCCGTGCTGCAAGAACAATTCACAGAGGTAGAAAAGTGTATCAAAAACAACAAACTTTTTTTAAATACTGACAAAACTGTAACGATGCTCTTTGGAACAGCACCTAAACTACACAAATTGCAAAATCCCCATCTATGTGTTGGGACAATATCAAATGGCACACTGACCACAGTCACTTCTCTCAAATATCTAGGTATGTGGTTGGACCCTAATCTATCCTTTGGCCCCCACATCGAAAAACTCTCATCTAAACTTTACCCCAAACTAGGTGCCCTGTACAGAAACAAATCCTGCCTGAGTCCCGCGGTAAGAAAGCAGATTGTACAGCAAATGCTTATGCCGGCTATTGATTACGGAGATGTAGTGTATGCAGCCGCCCCGCAAACACACCTTCATAAACTTACTACACTGTATAACTCATTCTGCCGCTTTGCGCTACAATGTAACTACATGACCCACCATTGTGACATGTTAAAACAGCTAAACTGGCCATCGCTAGAATCCAGACGCACCCTTCACCTTTCCAGCCTGGTGTTTAAGAGCATCTCTGGGAAGCTGCCACCCTACCTGAATAGACTGCTTCCCCCAGCAGCTCCCTCATCCTATAACCTCCGATCCAGGACCAGCACCTTACTTGCAATACCACAATACAAAAAGACAGTGGCTCGGTCCTCATTTTCCTACAGAGCACCACAATTATGGAATAACCTCCCAGACACCATCAAATCTTCGAGACCATACGGCGCATAAAACAGTGAACAGATAATTATATGAACAACTGGTTAATAGGAGTAAAAGTGAAGGTGTCCTTTAAGGTATAAAAAGTGTCCTTAAAAATGCAAAAAATGTCCTTTAAAATACCAAATAGAGGAGGTAAAAGAGTACAAGAAAATTTTAAAAGGATTAATAAGTCAATTTGTGCAAAATAAGTGTCCAAAAAATCAGTGGTTTATACTCAAGGGGTGTTGTTGATTGAAGACAAATACATTAATCTTCACTGTGGTGTGGATATCAAATCTTCTCTTTAAAGATGTCCCTCAGAGAGAAATAAATAAAGGCAATAATAGTGCAGATGGTCTTACTGAGATGAGGTAATTTAATAAAATGAATGTTTCACTCACATTTATTAGAGCCTAAGGGAAATCCAGGCTCAAGGAGAATAGCTTGCGGCCAAGTATAGGGTGGCACGTCCCTCCTTTCATCTGTGATGATTACTAGATAAAGCAGAGAGGATCGGGAGACAGCACTCCCATAGCGTAACTCTGTGCAATACAGGTGGAGGATTAAATTAAAATTGGTCACACTCACCAGTTATAGAGCCTCTCAATTCCAGGCTCAAGGAGTATCGCCTTGGGTCCTCTTAAGGTGGGGGCCCAAACCTCTTTGATGTAGCAGCAGTTGGTCCAGATGTCCAAAAAAGGTTAGGGAAATAAGGAAAAAGTGGCGAATGCAAAAATATAGGTAATGAATTTATTGGAATAAATAAAATCCTGGACAAATTGTACCGAGACGCGTTTCGGCTAAAAGCCTTCCTCAGTCGGTATGTTTAGTGTCCATAAGGTGCAAATAAATGACTTTTAGCCGAAACGCGTCTCGGTACAATTTGTCCAGGATTTTATTTATTCCAATAAATTCATTACCTATATTTTTGCATTCGCCACTTTTTCTTATTTCCCTAACCTTTTTTGGACATCTGGACCAACTGCTGCTACATCAAAGAGGTTTGGGCCCCCACCTTAAGAGGACCCAAGGCGATACTCCTTGAGCCTGGAATTGAGAGGCTCTATAACTGGTGAGTGTGACCAATTTTAATTTAATCCTCCACCTGTATTGCACAGAGTTACGCTATGGGAGTGCTGTCTCCCGATCCTCTCTGCTTTATCTAGTAATCATCACAGATGAAAGGAGGGACGTGCCACCCTATACTTGGCCGCAAGCTATTCTCCTTGAGCCTGGATTTCCCTTAGGCTCTAATAAATGTGAGTGAAACATTCATTTTATTAAATTACCTCATCTCAGTAAGACCATCTGCACTATTATTGCCTTTATTTATTTCTCTCTGAGGGACATCTTTAAAGAGAAGATTTGATATCCACACCACAGTGAAGATTAATGTATTTGTCTTCAATCAACACACCCCTTGAGTATAAACCACTGATTTTTTTGGACACTTATTTTGCACAAATTGACTTATTAATCCTTTTAAAATTTTCTTGTACTCTTTTACCTCCTCTATTTGGTATTTTAAAGGACATTTTTTGCATTTTTAAGGACACTTTTTATACCTTAAAGGACACCTTCACTTTTACTCCTATTAACCAGTTGTTCATATAATTATCTGTTCACTGTTTTATGCGCCGTATGGTCTCGTTTATCCTTTTATCTTAATCTTGGCACGTATTTTGGTTGTTTTTTATGTGCTTCTCACCATACCTAGGCAGCAATTGATTATTTATTCACATAGCACTTTAATTAACTAAAATTAACAAGCGCCCACACTGTACAGTGTATACCCGTATACACACTTTTTAATCAACCATCAAATCTTCCACCAGTCTTAAGTCACTCAAAATTTCCCTATTAACATACCTCAATACAGAATGCACCTGTAAACATGTAACCTAGTGACTATATTTCCTACATATTTATTTTCTGTTAATCTGTATATTTGTGTTGTTAATATCTTACATTGTATTACTTTGTATTTCTGTAAATGTAACACTTCAATGTACTTGAACCCAGGACATACTTGAAAACGAGAGAAATCTCAATGTATCCTTCCTGGTAAAATCCTTTATAAATAAATAAAATAAATAAATATGTACCAATTCTTGTAGGTCAGCCAATAAAGTGACTTAGCCCAAGTCTGACATAAATAAAGTCACTGATATTTTCCTGTAATAGCTTGATTTTATGAAGCAATATTCTTGTTAGTTTGCGTGTACCGATTGTAAAATGAGGCAATAGGGTGCACGCAGTAACAGATTGCAACAGTAATGTACCCAGCCTATCTAGTGTGGTTAGAGTCACCCTATTGCCTCATTTTACAATCGGTACACGCAAACTGTAACAAGACTATTGCTTCATAAAATCAAGCGATTACAGGAAAAAATCTGACTTTATGTCAGACTTGGGCTAAGTCACTTTATTGGCTGATCTACAAGAATTGTTACATATGCGTATTGGTATAATGAATTACCGGGACAGATCTGCACCAGCTGATATTGAATGTTATTAGAATATAAGGTTAGACATTTTCTACGATGTGGTGATCCCGTTCATAGTTAGGTGCTCTGTTTTTATCCTTTTGCTGATCCATGGTTTCAGGTCTGGTGTTACTTGTTTTTATATATAATTTATTTTCTTGGTTGTGTGTGTGTTTTCACATGAATTGAATAAAACTTTTTTATTTTATTTTTTTCTCACTTGACTTTGGATCATTGTGATCTAGTTTTTCTCATATATTCAAGGGTTAAGCCCTGCAAGTTTTGTTGGGTGAGGTAATTACCCAGGATCCAATATTCGTCACTTGCCATTCTCCAATTACACTCCTGTGGGGTGTTGTTATCTGTACTGGAGAGAACATTAACCACTTGGCTGCTATGGCCGCGCTCAGCGCGTCCAGCCAAGTGGTTCTCCTGTGCTACGGACGCGCTCAGCGCGTCCGAGCACAGGAGGCAGCAATCCGCCGGATTCCGGCGGATTGCTGCGCCCCCCCGGTGCGGGCTGACATCTTGGATGTCAGCCCAGCACTCGGGAGCCCGGCGGGGACATTAGATGTCATCGCGGCTACGCGATGACATCTAATTCAGGGCCCCCCCCCCGCATGTGTGGAGGAGGCGCCTGAAAGGGAGGGGGGGAGGTCCTTTGGACCTCTCTCCCTCCCGATCGCCGGGGGGGGAGGAGGGGGTTAAGACAGGCACCGCTTGGAAGGGCACAGCCTGCCCTTCCAAACGTGGCTCTCATTAACCCCTGGGGAGCCGGATCACGAATCGGCGCTGAAAAGCGCCGGTTCGTGATCCTTTCCCGGAGCTGGCCGACATCTTGGATGTCGGCCAAGCCTCCGGGAACTCCCCCTGAGGACTGGCGTCATCGTGCATAGCACGATGACGCCAGTCCTGGAGATAACCACTAGCTGTCACCAACGGTGGAGATAGGGGATTCCAATGAATCCCCTATCTCCCGATCCGTGGCAGCTAGGGGTTAATGTTTGGTACTGTTGGAATGGCCAGAGCATGGCCGTTCCAACGATACCAAACACCACTGTGAAAAAGTTTTTAAAAAACAAAATAAAATTAAAAATAAAAATAAAAAAATATTTTAAAAAAAATTATAAAAAAAAAATAAACTTTTTTTTTTTTTTTTGGTTTGTTAATGCAGCAATATTGTTCCCATTTCAATTATAATGTGAACAATGATGCTGCACTAACGATTTTTGTATGCGGTGCGTTTGTTAAAAATCGCGTAATTTCCCCCAAACAAAATGTAATGAGACCCCATCTCTAATTTTTTTAACAAGCGCACCCCATACAAAATATAACCGCAATTGCTCGCATGTTAAAATGTGAAAAAAATACACTTTACACGTTGTAAATTATTGAAAATTCATATTTTATTGCATTTTTTGTTATAATATACAGACAGGTCATGACGTATACATATAATAATGACATATTATTAATCTGCCGAGTCTGACGGAAAGAACGATATATAATATGTCTGGGTCATATACTAAAATAAGCCTTCAAAACGCATTTAAACATGATGA
Source organism: Leptobrachium leishanense (assembly GCA_009667805.1). NCBI lineage: Eukaryota > Metazoa > Chordata > Amphibia > Anura > Megophryidae > Leptobrachium > Leptobrachium leishanense. Next base: position 122,692,968 of record CM019066.1, read on the forward strand.
GCAAAACCGGTAAATATGACCTCAGCACAGAGGCGTGAAACGCCTCAGCAGCGAAAGGGTTAACAGGGATCAAATAGGGACAAATTTAACCTCTTAATTGTCAATTAAGGCCTAAGAAGACAAACTATCATCAACTGCTAACAACCATTGTAGGAGGTACAAGATGGAGCTCCCAATCAAGCTAAACTGAAGCCTTTTCCCTGCAGCGCCCCCTAGAGGTTGAAATGCATATTTTTTGTTGTATTCGTATTGCATTGAGACGTGTTACTTGAATTGTATTCCAGGATTTGCTCGTCTTCCCCTCAGAGAAATTGTAATGATTTAAGACTTTAAATAACGCCTCAGAAGTCTTTCATTAAGGTCCTAATGCTATGATATGGTATTAAATCTATATTAGACATATTATATATCATTGTAAAAGAACATATCACACACTTTTGATTTTTTTCAATTGTTCCGGAAAAAAACAAAAATTTGCTTTGGAAAAAACGGGGAAAAAATGTTTTTTTCTCAATTTTTTTTTTTTTTTCCATGCCTTCCCATCTCTAGTGGTGGCAACCAGGTGAGGAGTACAAAAGACAAGTGTGTCTTGCCTACAGTCAAGCATGGTGGTGGGAGTGTCATGGTCTGGGGCTGCATGAGTGCTGCTGGCACTGGGGAGCTACAGTTCATTGAGGGAACCATGAATGCCAACATGTACTGTGACATACTGAAGCAGAGCACAATCCCCTCCCTTCAGAGACCGGGCTGCAGGGCAGTATTCCAAAATGATACGACCCCAAACACACCTCCCAGACGACCACTGCCTTGTTAAAGAAGCTGAGGGTAAAGGTGATGGACTGGCCAATCATGTCTCCAGAACTAAACCCTATTGTCAGGGCGGGATTTGCACCTCAGGAGCCTGTAGGCACAGAAATGTGGAGCGCCCCTACCCCCCCCCCCAAACAAAAAAAGAAACATGCCAAAATTACTATTTAAATTTTTGTTTTGAGGCAAAAAACCTTAAAAAATAAATTTTAACCACTTCGATGCGGAGGACGCGCTCAGCGCGTCCTCCGCATGGCTCCTGCTGACGACGGACGGGTCCGGCCGATCGCTGGCCCCCCCCCGGTGCGGGCTGACATCCTCGATGTCAGCCCAGCATCCGGAACCGCCGCCGGTGAAATTAGGTGTCATTGCGGCAGCGCGATGACACCTAATTCAGGCGCCCCCCCGCATGTGCGGAGGAGGCGCCTGAAAGGGAGGGGGGGGAGGTCCTTCGGACCTCTCTCCCTCCCGATCGGCGGCGTTGCGGGGGTTAACCCAGGCACCATTTGGAAGGGCACAGCCTGCCCTTCCAAATGGTACCTGGCATTAACCCCTGGGGAGCTGGATCACGAATCGGCGCTGAAAAGCGCCGGTTCGTGATCCTTTCCCGGAGCTGGCCGACATCTTGGATGTCGGCCAAGCCTCCGGGAACTCCCCCTGAGGACTGGCGTCATCGTGCATAGCACGATGACGCCAGTCCTGGAGTTAACCCCTAACTGCCACCAACGGTGGAGATAGGGAGTTCCAATGAACTCCCTATCTCCCGATCTGTGGCAGCTAGGGGTTAACGTTTGGTATTGTTGGATCGGCCAGAGCATGGGCGTTCCAACGATACCAAACTCGAATGTGAAAAAAGTTTGTAAAAATAAATAAATAAATAAATAAAAATAAAAAAATATTTAACCACTTCAATGCTAAGGACGCGCTCAGCGCGTCCTCAGCATTACCGCTGGTGTGCTGAGGACGCGCTGAGCGCGTCCTCACATTGGGGTCAGCGTTCGGCCGGGTTCCGGCCGATCGCTGGCCCCTCCGGTGCGGGCTGACATCCTGGATGTCAGCCCGGCATCCGGACCAGCAGCCGCCATTATTAGGTGTCATCGCGGGGGCGCGATGACACCTAATTCAGGCGCCCCCCCGCATGTGCGGAGGAGGCGCCTGAAAGGGAGGGGGGGAGGTCCTTCGGACCTCTCTCCCTCCCGATCGGCGGCGCACAGGGGGTTAACCCAGGCATCATTTGGAAGGGCACAGCCTGCCCTTCCAAATGATGCCTGGCATTAACCCCTGGGGAGCTGGATCGCAAATCGGCGCTGAAAAGCGCCAATTCGCGATCCTTCCCGGGAGCTGGCCGACATCTTGGATGTCGGCCAAGCCTCCGGGAACTCCCCCAGAGGACTGGCGTCATCGTGCGTAGCACGATGACGCCAGTCCTACAGTTAACCCCTAACTGCCACCAACTGTGGAGATAGGGAGTTCCAATGAACTCCCTATCTCCCGATCCGTGGCAGCTAGGGGTTAAATTTTGATATCGTTGGATCGGCCAGAGCATGGCCGTTCCAACGATACCAAACATGAAAGTTAAAAATGTTGTAAAAAAAAAAAAATAAAAATAAAAATAAAAATAAAAAAAAAATTAAAAAAAAAAAAAAATAAACACTTTTTTTTTTTTTTTTTGGGTTTGTTAATGCAGCAATATTGTTCCCATTTCAATTATAATGTGAACAATGATGCTGCACTAACGATTTTTGTATGCGGTGCGTTTGTTAAAAATAGTGTCATTTTCCCCAAAAAAAAATGTAACGAGACCCCATCTCTAATTTTTTTAACAAGCGCACCCCATACAAAATATAACCGCAATTGCTCGCATGTTAAAATGTGGAAAAAAACACTTTACACGTTGTAAATTATTGAAAATACATATTTTATTGCATTTTTTGTTATAATATACAGACATGACATAACGTATACATATAATAATGACATATTATGAATCTACCGAGTCTGACGGAAAGAACGATATATAATATGTCGGTGTCATATACTAAAATAAGCCTTCAAAACACGTTTAAACATGATGCGCAAAACAGGTAAAAAATGACCTCAGCACAGGGGCGGGAAAAGCCTCAGCAGCGAAAGGGTTAAAAAAAAACTATAAAAAAAATAAACACTTTTTTTTCTTTTTTTTTGGTTTGTTAATGCAGCAATATTGTTCCCATTTCAATTATAATGTGAACAATGATGCTGCACTAACGATTTTTGTATGCGGTGCGTTTGTTAAAAATCGTGTAATTTTCCCCAAAAAAAATGTAACGAGACCCCATCTCTAATTTTTTTAACAAGCGCACCCCATACAAAATATAACCGCAATGGCTCGCATGTTAAAATGTGGAAAAAAAACATTTTACACGCTGTAAATTATTGAAAATTCATATTTTATTGCATTTTTTGTTATAATATACAGACAGGTCATGACGTATACATATAATAATGACATATTATGAATCTGCCGAGTCTGACGGAAAGAACGATATATAATATGTCTGGGTCATATAATAAAATAAGCCTTCAAAACGCGTTTAAACATGATGAGCAAAACCGGTAAAAATGACCTCAGCACCGAGGCGGGAAAAGCCTCAGCAGCGAAAGGGTTAAAAAACTGAAACTGTTTTTTTTCTTTGTGCTCAAATCAAAAGAAGGGCAGAATCTGTTGCCTTAGTTAAATTAGTTACAGTTACAAGTATTTATAAAGCGCCAACAAATTCCTTAGCGCTGTATAATGGGAGAAACAGAATAACAAATATACATATATGTTACACACACATCAGAAGGAGGGAGGATCCTGCTCAAGAGCTTACAATCTAAGAGGAGAGGGGTGACACATTAGGTGAGAATGAATAGGGTATTTGAAGTAGAGGGGTTGCATGAGGACTGATTGGGAAGAGGAGCAGGAAATGACAGTGGGGGATCATGGAGTGAGCTGATAGGCTTCTCTATAGTAATGGGTTTTCAGAGACTTCTTGAAGGACTGGAGAGACGGGGAGAGTCTGATGTTGTGGGGGAGGGAGTTCCATAGAAAGGGTGCAGCTCTGGAGAAGTCCTGAAGGTGAAAGTTGGGGGGTGCGGTGCGGGTATGAGGAACTGATAGCATCAGATCATTGGCCGAGTGAAATGGTCAGGATGGGCTATACCTGCTAATAAGGGAGGAGATGTAGTCGGGGGCGTGGTTATGGAGAGCTTTGTATGTGAGCACCAATATAATGAATTGGATTCTAAAGGAAACAGGGAGCCAGTGTAGAGCTTGACAGAGAGGTGAGGTGCAGGCGGTGAGGTGTAGGAGTCTGGCACAGGCGTTCATTACAGACTGCAGAGGGAGAATCTGGGATCTCTTAAGGCCAGAGAGAAGGAGGTTACAGTAGTCTAGGTGGGAGATAATAAGAGCTTGGATGAGCATTTTAGTAGAATCTGGATTAAGAAAGGGACAGGCGTGCGCAATGTTTTTTAGGTGGAAGTAGCAGGATTTGGTTAGAGACTGAATGTGAGGAGTAAAGGATAGATTGGAGTCCAAGAGGACCCTGAGGCAACGAGCCTGAGAGGTAGAAGTAATGGTGGCACCATTCACCTGAAGAGAATTGGGCGCAGGAATGGAGGTTTTAGAGGGAGGGAAAATGAGAAGTTTAGTTTTCGAGAGGTTAAGATTTAGGAAATGGGAAGTCATCCAGGCGGAGACAGCTGACAGGCAGGCTGTAACACGGTCCAACACAGGAGGCGAGAGATCGAGAGAGGAAAGGTAGATTTGGGTGTCATCAGCATAGAGAGGATATTAGAATCCATAGGAAGAGATGAGGTTGTCCAAAGAGGCAGTATAGATCGAGAAGAGTAGGGGACCCCGAACAGAGCCTTGAGGTACCCCAACTGAAAGAGGAACTGGTGGGGAGGAGACACCAGCGAAGGAGACATTGAAGGAGGAAAGAGAGAGATAGGAAGAGAACCAGGAGAGAGTGATGTCACTGAGGCCAAGTTGACGCAGCGTCAGGAGCAGGAGAGGGTGATCACCAGTGTTGAATGCAGTGGAATGGTCAAGAAGAATAAGGAGGGAGAAGTGACCTTCGTTTTCAGTGGCAGCTAAATCATTAGTCACCTTGGTCAGAGCGGTCTCAGTAGATTGTTGGAAGCGAAAGCCGGACTGGTGCGGATCAAGTAGAGAGTTAGCAGAAAGAAAACTGGTGAGCTGGTTATAGACCAGACGATTTTGGAGGCAAAGGGAAGCAGAGAGATGGGACAGTAGAGGGAGGGAAGTAGGATCAAGAGATGGCTTTTTTAGGATGGGTGATCAAAGCACGTTTGAATGCAGAGAAGATTCCAGAGGAGAGGGAGAGGTTAAAATTATGAGTCAAAGCAGGGACAGTAACTGGTAGGACAGACCGAATAAGGTGTGAGGGGATACGATGAAGTGGACAGGTGGTCGGGTAGGAAGACCTAAGAAGTTCTGTTACATCCTCCGAGACTGTAGAAAAGGAAGACATAGTAGAAGAGGGGGCAGGGAGTGAGGGAGTCAGTGGGGTAGAATGGTTAAAGGAGGAGGGCAGTGAATGCAGCAGCATTGTTTGTTTTATATGTAAAAGCATATATTGCCTCTGCTGTAGAACAGAAAAAAATATTTTGCATTTACTTTTTTCATTTTTTTATTTTTACACCTTACATCATCTTGTTTGGTATCATAGTAAAGACTAGACTCTGACCTTTCCAATGACCCCTCACTTAACCTTGTGCGGTGTACAATTCAGGGATTCAGTTTCCAAAGTTCTCCTGTCCCTCCTCACTGCAGCGCCACGGTTTAGGTTGTGAATTAAACAATGTGTTGCTTCACCAGATACACACTTGCTGGCAGTGTGGTAAATTAGGTGAGTTAGTGCAGCATCACTGTTCACTTTATAATTGTAAACTGAATAATAGTGCCGTGTTTAAATAATATTTTTCTCATTTATTTTCTAATAGATATTTTATTTTTACATAAATCTAACCTGGATATATTTAGTATCACTGGAAAGGCTATAAGTTGACCTTTCCAATGATACCTCATATGTCCCTCTAGCCCTTAGGGCTCCAGAGATACAGTGGTGCAAATTATTGGAAATTTTACACACCGAGCAAGGCACATGCCTACTCTGCCTAATGGTAAATCCTGCCCTGCCTATTGTGCATCTGTGGGGCATCATCAAATGGAAGGTGGAGGAGCGCAAGGTCTCTAACATCCACCAGCTCCGTGATGTCGTCATGGAGGAGTGGAAGAGGACTCCAGTGGCAACCTGTGAAGCACTGGTGAACTCCATCCATGCCCAAGAGGGTTGAGGCAGTGCTGGAAAATAATGGTGGCCGCACAAAATATTGACACTTTGGGTCCAATTTGGACATTTTCACTTAGGGATGTACTCACTTTTGTTGCCAGTGGTTTAGACATTAAGCCTGGTTCACACCTGGGCGTTTTACAGCTCGTTCCTACGCGCTATAAGACACTCAGACCCTGAAATCCTATTTCCTATGGGCATGGTTCACACCTGGGCGTTTTACAGCGTGTAGGAACGTGCTGTAAAACGCCCTTCGCCCAAAGAAGTACAGGAGTTTCTTCGGGGCGTATTACAGTGCGTTTGCAGCCATAGACTTCAAAAAACCTGCGTACGACGCGCGTTTCTAATTGTCAAAAACGCTCATAAAACGCCCGACAAAAAACGCGCGTAAATCGCAAATATGAGATACGTTCAGGTGTGAACCCAGCCTTGTGTGTTGAGTTATTTTGAAGGGGATAGAAAATTTACAGTTATATAAGCTGTACACTCACTACTTTACATTGTAGCAAAGTGTTGTCACATGAAAAGATATAATAAAATATTTAAAAAAATGTGAAGCTTGTACTCACTTCAGTGAGATACTGTATATATGGTGATATCAAGAACACATATTGATTGTTGCTGCCCATAGGATTCAATGTAAAAAAAAAATTGTTTTTATTTACAGTATGTTTTATTCAACCGTATATATTTTTAATCCACAGCATTTTTTTTCTATTTTTTTTTTTTTTTGGTATTTTTCGGGACTTTTTAGGTGAAATTTTGGGTTCCGATTTTTTTCAACCCCTTCACTGCGCATGACGTGTGGGGGAACGTCCTCATAGACTTCTGCTGTATGCGGAGGACGTTCTGCACACGTCATCCGCTAGAAGGAGCCCAGGAGCAGTGCCGGCCCGATAATGGTGCAGAGCGGAGCAGCAGCCTCCAGGCGGCAGAAATTCGGGGGCGGCAAATTTCAGCCACTGGCGCCGCTGCTGCACTACTTTTTTTACCGGTGCAGCGGCAGATCGTGCGGTCGCCGCGTTCGTTCCTTCAACGAGCGGCAGCCTGCATGAGTATCTGCCACTCGCCTGAGATCCATCCTCCAGCCTGCCACGAAAGAGATCACGTGAACTCCATGATCCGCACGGAGCCTGGGCCTGGCAGAGGTGAGCCTGGGGGCAATCTATCCATGAGTGATCCTGGGGGCAAATATATCAATGTGTGAGAGCTGGGGGCAAATACAGTCAGGTCCAGAAATATTGGGACATCGACACAATTCTAACATCTTTGGCTCTATACACCACCACAATGGAGTTGGAATGAATCAAACACAATGTGCTTTAACTGCAGACTGTCAGCTTTAATTTGCGGGTATATACAGCCAACTCAGGTGAACGGTGTAGGACTTACAGCAGTTTGCAGATGTGCCTCTCACTTGTTAAGTCCTACACCGTTCACATGAGTTGGATGTACATACCCTCAAATTAAAGCTGACAGTCTGCAGTTAAAGCACATTGTGTTTGTTTCATTTAAACTCCATTGTGGTGGTGTATAGAATTGTGTCGATGTCCCAATATTTCTGGACCTGACTGTATATCCATGTGTGAGCCTGGGGCAAATATATACATGTGTGAGAGCTGGGGGCAAATATATCCATGTGTGAGCCTGGGGCAAATATATCCATGAGTGAGCCTGCAGCAAATATATCAATGAGTGAGCCTGGTGGCAAATATATACATGAGTGAGCTGGGGGCAAATATATCCATATGTGAGCCTGGGGGCAAATATATCCATGAGTGAGCCTGGGGGCAAATATATCCATGAGTGAGCCTGGGGGCAAATATATCCATGAGTGAGCCTGGGGTCAAAGATATCCATGAGTGAGCCTGGGGCAAATATATCCATGTGCGAGCTGGGCCAATATATCCATGTGCGAGCTGGGGCAATATACCCATGTGTGATCTGGGGCAGTATATATCCATGTGTGAGCTGGGGCAGTATATATCCATGTGTGAGCTGGGGCAGTATATATCCATGTGTGAGCTGGGGCAATATACCCATGTGTGAGCTGGGGCAGTCTATATCCATGTGTGAGCTGGGGCAATATACCCATGTGTGAACTGGGGCAATATACCCATGTGAGCTGGCCTGGGGCAATATATCCATGTGTGAACTGGGGGCAATATATCCAGTGTGAATAAAGGAGTATTTATTAGGACACGAAAAATCGTCATAATAATCAGGTTTTCCCTGGGCGTGAGTATCCTCACCTATTTTTACAGAAAAAAAGCACTGGGCGGCGGCATCTAGTTTTGCAGGCCGCCGAACAGTAAATGGAGCCCAGCAGCCTGACGAGGATCTGCCCACACACGGGCCGTAATCCTGCACTTCCATTTCCTGGCATAGCTGGCCAGCCGGGTCTAGAATGGAAGCGTGGGATTACTGTAGTGCGCGTGTGAGGGGTTCTTCCAGACTGCGGCGGCAATTTCTCTCCTCGTCGAGTCCCGGCTGGGTATGTGACGCTGGGCACTGCTGGGCATGTGACATTGGGTTGTGCTGGGCATGTGAAGCTGGGTTCTGCTGGGCATGTGAAGCTGGGCTCTGCTGGGTATGTGATACTGGGCACTGCTGGGTATGTGACGCTGGGCACTGCTGGGTATGTGAAGCTGGGCTCTGCTGGGTATGTGATACTGGGCACTGCTGGGTATGTGATGCTGGGCATTGCTGGGTATGTGACGCTGGGCTCTGCTGGGTATGTGACACTGGGCTCTGCTGGATATGTGACACTGGGCGCTGCTGGGTATGTGACGCTGGGCACTGCTGGGTATGTGATGCTGGGCACTGCTGGGTATGTGACGCTGGGCTCAGTTATATACACCTCACATTACTGTATCACAGAGCTCCACAGCAATAAAAGTCTAATGTACGGTGTGTGTGAGTGTTTGAATTTTATTGCGGTGGCGCACTGTGATACGCTCATACACACTGCGTGTTTTTTTGGGGAGGGGGCAGCATTTCATCCTTCTCTCCAGGCAGCACAATGTCTTGAGCCGGCCCTGCCCAGGAGAGATACTCAGCTCTCTCCTCCGGGGTCCCACGGCGTTCTGACTTCTGACCTGGAGTCAGATGCAGCTTTTAAGGCCCTCCTGACGTAAATTATATCATTGTGTTGGAGGCGATGATGTAATTATCAGGCTAGCCCCTGGCATAGCCAGGAGATCGCCTGAAAGGAGGGGGGATCCTTTTGGATCCATCTCCCTCCCAATCGGGAGGACCTAGCGGGAGAAGGCAGGCACCGCTTAATAGGGGAGGCACTGGGCCGCGATCCGGTGCCATTTGGCATCGGATCCCAGCCTAGCTCCAGGAGGCTTGGATGGCGGCTCCACCTTCGGGTCCCCCATCGTCACCTGACGTCATCGCGCATGGCGCGATGACGTCAGTTAGCCAGGGAACCCCTAGCTGCCCGGGGATTTCCCAAGGAATTCACATGGAGATGGGTCAGAGCATAGCCTTTCGAATGATACCAAACATGACCATGTTCAAAATAATTTTTTTTTTTTTTTAAAAATAACAAAATTTTTAAACTAAAATAAAAATACCCCTTTCTCCAGCATATACAGTGTGTGTGTGTACATGTACAGTAAGCTCCTGTGAGCAGGCCCCTCTACACCTCCTGTTTCTCTTCCTAGGTTTATCATTTTGCTCAGTCCTCATGGGTTATTGCAAAGCGCTGCGGAAACTGTTAGCGCTATATAAATGATGATGATGATATTCACACTCAGCCCTTTTCATGTCATGCCCCTGACTTGGTGAGGAGGAGGTTCTCGCTCCTTCATCTCTCAGACCGGGGTCAGGCTGTGATGGAAGTGTTTGCTGGTGATATACTCGGTGGTCCATTTCTCAGCAGTCACCGTGGTACATCAGGTGCCTCATCCCTCTCAGGTGGAGGTGAGACGAGGCTGTGTCATGGAGGAGCCGCTGGATGTGTGGGCGCTGTGTATACTGCCAGCAGGTTAGTGTTCGTTCCTTTCGCTCTGTGACAGGACACCCGGAGCCCCCCGGGCCCCGCCCCCTCATCAGTGGGGGGAGGGGGGGGGGCGTGCAGGCGGCGGTGTGTTCTGCGCCCTGGACTCCGCTCCCAGGTGTGTTTTCAGTTGAGAAGCTCCCAAACCAGTCTGTCCCCTGCCCCACCCGGGGGACGGCACTTCCCTGCTGCTGCTGCTACTACCCAGAGCCGTGACTCACTCCCTGTGTGACCGGGAACAGACACGACGCGGCCACTCATCGTCACAGCTCGGTGACCATGGTCAGTGGGGATGATGCTGGGGTCTGGGTTCTGACTGGGAATGGCAGGTCAGGGGCAGGAAGTGGCATTCCTGGGTGCTGGGCTTGCCAGGGATCTGGGTGCCTAGGGAGGCATGTCAGGGTGCTGGGGAGGCATGCCAGGGAGCTGGGTGCCGGGGAGGCATGCCAGGGATCTGGGTGCCGGGGAGGCATGCCAGGGATCTGGGTGCCGGGGAGGCATGCCAGGGATCTGGGTGCCGGGGAGGCATGCCAGGGATCTGGGTGCCGGGGAGGCATGCCATGGAGCTGGGTGCTGGGGAGGCATGCCAGGGTGCCGGGGAGGCATGCCAGGGTGCTGGGTGCCGGGGACATGTAATGTAGTAAAGGAAGCTTGGGGGTCTCTGGTGCTGGGATGGCATGTCAGGAGCAGAGGATAAGATGGTCGTTTGTGGGTAGCTGGTGAATTGGCTGCCAAGATGTAGAGTGCCCTTTATGCCAGGATATGTGATCTTGGCCTCACCGATGATGCCGTGCCAGGTTACCTGGACAGGTAATGGGCAAAGAGCAGCTAGCAGTAGTCAGTGATTGTCCACATTAGCCAGTGTGCAGTGATCAGACATAAGATATGCCATGCAGGAGAACCTGCAGTAAAAGTCCCACTGGGAGATCCACACTCACCTGTGCCAACTAAGGGCCCTATTACATTCTTCAGGCAAAAACGCACGTGCAACGCGTGAATTTTTGCACAAAGCGTTAAACGTTAATGCGTGTAAATTAACGCTGGTATTACAATCCTCGAACATTTTTTCATCCGTCAAAAAAATAACGTGCGTAAAACGGACGCACAAAAACACACGCACATTAACGTTGTGCCCAGAAATCAGTGTGTGGACTGGGGGTTTTTTTGCACGTGATTCAGCCAATCAGAATTAAGAACCACAATTATCTCACGTTAAAGTTTTTGCACCTGTCAAAGTCAATCTGAGTATATATGCTGCAGCAATAATAAAAACACGCACAACTTCTCCATTTTATTGTTTGGGTATGTGTAGAATGTGTAACTATACTTTGCTGTATTTTTTTTTATTTATTTTTTAATGGCCTGGTGTATTTGGTTTCGGCCAGGACGTTCAGATTTGCCATTAACACCAGCTTTTAGGAGTTGTCAAATTATGCGCGCAAAGGCTATGCGTTACAAACTGCGCATAGATTGTAATACCATTCGCGTACCAGCGCACAAACACATTTGCGCTCACAATGTTAAGTATAGGACGCGCGCAGTACAGTACACTAGGAAAGGGTTCGCGCAGGTTCACCCGCGTAACGTTAGACGACTGCGCACGTTTGTTGCGCTGACTTTGTAATACAACGTTCTGCGCAAAGGGTTTTGCCCTTCTCGTTAATGCGCTTTTTTTGCGCGCGCAAACGTTTTTGTGTGAAGATTGTAATAGGGCCCTAAGCATGTGGTTTATATGCTCACCAGCCTCTGCTGAATTGTGTAAGCCTGGCTAACAGCCGGCCTGGGTCTAAAGCAAAATATACACTCTTAACCACAGAACATTCTTAAAGGTGAACTCTAGGCAAATATTTTTTTTGTTTGTGGTAAAATATGTGGATTATAAAACATGTATGTTTTTATTTAAAGGGACATGCATGCTTTGCTAGTGTGCTTTCAAAAACCTGCTTTGCATTTTCAATGAGTCAGTAGTGTCATTCAGTAGACATAAGAAGCAAATAAATGATCTTTTTTCATATTTACCTGCTTTTCTTTCTTGGCATTTTCCACACCCACCTCAGGAAGCACTTTGAGCGAACCAGTGTGCATACCTAGGTATAGATAAAACACTGAGCATGTGCATCTGAGTTGCTCCTCCTCCCTCCTGCACCGTGAGCTGAGGAGAGGGCAGGGCTGAACTTTCACCCCCAGCTACTGCAGAGACAGGGAAAGAAATCCATACACACTGGGAGAAAAAGAGACAACAGAGCGAGGGACAACAAAGAAAAGCACAGCGACACAGCAAGAATTTGTAAAGAGAGCAAGACAGCAAGATAAAAAGCACAACAAAAGGTGCAGTGAGGGCGCGCACAAGAGACACAGCACAAGAAAGAGTGTGAGAGGAAGTGACTGAGATAGTTTGAGTGAGACAGTGAGTATGTAACCCATGAAAGAGCGCAAGTGAGTGTGTCAGTCTGGGTGTGAGCGGGTGAGGGTTTGAGCGAGTCAGCGGGTAAGTTAAGTTTGCTTTCACAGTTGCAGAGATGCTAATATTCAGCTCCTCGGTTTCCCCAGTCTGAGGTCCTGAGCTGCACAGCTTGTGTTAGTTCATACAGTCACATGTATTTATAAAGTGCTGGCAAGTTCCATAGCGCTGTACAATGGGTGAGACCGAATAACAAATGTCCATACAGGTTAAACACACAGAACAGTAGGAGAGGACCCTGCCCAAGCGCTTACAATCTAAGAGGAGAGTGGTGACACACTAGAGGCGCGTTCAATACCTCAGCCGCTGCAAGTGCTAAATTAGCAACTTGCCATTGAACGCCGTTCTGCCGCTCAGCACTGCTAACTTAGCACTTGCAGCGACCCGAGGAGATGCTACGAGTAGCTGAGTGTGACGTAGTAAAGATGGCCGCCGCCATGAAGCAAGTAACAATTCCGTACAGCAATGTTAATTTTGAGGTTTTTGTTCGCCAAAGAACAAAATATTTATTATTTCCCTCTGCACATAGACATATATTACAGTTCAATTATATTTTGTTTCAGAAGTAAACATAAAGTTTATTCAATAAAAACTATCATTTGTGGTGTGTGCATACAAAACGGAATTGTGCTGCTGACTGCTTTTCTTTATCATATATACCTCAACTGTTGTCCGACTCATACGAAAAACAATCTGAATCTTTTAAGAAATCGTCTGCCGTTTTACTGTGAAATTCGCATCCAAAGCGTTCAATAACACTGCTGCAGCAAGCTGAATTGCTGCGCTGCAGCAATTCAGCAGCTGCTGAGGTATTGAACGGGGCTCCGGTGAGGGTAATAGCCGAGTATGTGAAGTAGTGGGTGCATGGGGGCTGTGGGCAAGATGGAGCAAGAAATGTAGTTCATGTGAAGCTTTGATGGGTAGAGTAGTGGGCAGGGAGGAGGCAGGGAATATACAGGAAGTAGGAGTTGAAGAAACACCCCTAGCTGAAGGGTGTCACCCAAGAAGATCAAACCGAGTTTAACTCCTTAGAGACCGGGCTGTTTTACAAAAATCCGTCCTTTAGTGCCTGCTGCTGTTTTTACGTTTCTGCGCTGTTTGTGTTTAGGGCAAATTTTTCTCGTTTATGCAACCCACACATGTTATTATATACCGTTTTTTTCTCACAATTAAATGGACTTTCTAAAAATACCATTATTTCCATCATATCGTATAATTTACTATAAATCAGGCCTTTCCAATGATATCAAACATGACCCTCTAGCTACCACTACCAAAGGATCCCCCTTTTCAATTGACAAATGTTTACCTTTCTAACCTCCTAATGTGCTGACATCAATCTGTTCCTATATAAACATATAGGGTGAGCAGGGCTTGGTTTATAAGTAGGCAGAGTATGAAAGGGGGCGCCTTGATCCTGAAAGTTGTAAAACAATTTTTAATTTTTTTTTTAATACATTAAACCCTGTATCTACAGAGCCATATGGGCTGGAAGGACATGTAAGGTATCATTGGAAAGGCCAGAGTATGGCCGCTCTAATGATCCCACACCTGTCCAAAGTTAATTTAAAAGTAAAATAACAAATTAATAAAATGATTGTGCCAGCAATTAACAGTTAGACAATCGACAGACGGTCACATAAGAACCTTCACCCGATGTCGATACATCTGTTACAGGTGCTACAATAGGTAATCAACTCTTTATAATAGAGGAACCTCTATTGTGCATAGGAACCTCAACCATTCCTTGTGATCGCTACATCTATGCTTTTGCCTGAACCTTATCTGGCTCGGTGACTTCTGGCTTTGGCCCCGCTCACTGCTGATATCGGGGTGCAAGAAATGACACACACCTTGGAGCTTGCGCATATCTTTTATTGAGACCACAAAGAGAAAGTGATGGGTCATTATGTAAGAGGACCCCAGGAATGTCATACGCCGAAATGTGACCTTGTCACAAGTTTGATTTGTTCTGTATAACGGTAAGATTGAGCAATACGTTTCTGAACATTTTGTTATGGAACATCCTGATACAATCACATTGAAAAACACTTTAATTGCAAGGCAGAGATTTTAACTGTTTGCTACGTCTCCTTAAATAAATTATACTTTTTGTTTCTTTTACTAATGCAGCTCCCTTGTTCGCTTTACAATTATAAAGTGAACAGTGATGCTGCACTAACCTTCTCATTTCCCACAATGCCAGTAAGTGTGGAGGTGATGGCACAACGCATTGTTTCATCATCAACCTAAACCGCCACACTGCAGTGAGGAGAGATAGACTCTGGATTTTTACACCTCACAACATCAAGTGAGGTGTCATTGGAAAGGTCATATTTTTGTTATTTCCTACAATAACAAATATGACCATGTAATGTGTAAAAATAAAAAATTGGGGATATACTTTTTTCTTTGTTCTAAGGCGGTGACTTAGTGCAGTGGCATTGTTTGCTGTATATGTAAAAGCACAAACTCGCCTTCTCCATTTCCACGCCAGGAGCAAATGTGGAGGTGATGGTGCAAAACATTATTATACATTAGTTCATCCAAAACACAAGCTCTGCTGTGAGGGGAGCATGGTCCTTTTGGACCCCTGTATCTTCATTATTTACACCCCACAAGTTCAAGTTAGGTGTCATTGGACTGGTCAGAGCTTGTTTTAGGCTAGGGTCAGACGAGCGCAGTATTAACGTGAGTTTAGCCGCACTTAATCACGGCCGTGCTAGCAGCAAATGACGTCCAATGCTGGGTAGCATACGAAGAACGGCCGCACAAAAGTGCGGCCGTGCAACGCAAGTGGCAAACTAACGCATTTTTTTTCGAGAACGTCAAACCGCTAGTACTGACATACAGAGTGCGCTGCGTCCGCTAGCGGCGTGTGTGCGTGATTAGGAGACGTCAGACGCTGCTAATGTCCGGCCAACATAACGTCCAGACGCAAAAAGTGTTTTATTGATGATCCGTACAAAATCACGGACGAAAATGTGCATCGTATGACCGCTATCGCGTATTCCGTGAAAAAATACGCCCATTCGTTCAACCGCACTTTTTCACAGACAACGCGACAAATGCGTTCGTCTGACCCTAGCCTTAGGGTTAGGTAACTATTTGTGCTTAAGGGTTAACCCAAGCTCTAATATTTTGCTCCATTTGGGCCTCCAGATTTCTGTGCCTATCGTCTCCTAAAATACAAATCCAGCCCTGAGGGCAATATTTCAAAGTTGGTGCCAACTTAACCAGAGCTGTTGTAAACTTAACTCAATAGACTATGGGCCACATTACATTCCTGACGGTAAACCGGGGGCGCTAGGGAGAAAAAACTGCGCCCGTAGTTTTCTCCCTACCGCCCCTGTTTTAACGTGGTTTACAATACAGGCGCTTAAAAAGCTGCCTGCATTGTTACAGCACTCTACGCCCTGGGATGCTCGCGGCAGCACGGGCGGCGGCGGCCGCCGCAAACCACTCGATTGGAGTCCATAGGACTACAATGAGTCAGACGCCGGCCATCACATGACCTGCTGGATCTCGGGATCCGGCCGGTTGGCGTAGTGATACGCATGGGGAGACTGAGGAACTTTCCCTCCAGTCTCTCCCTGCGCCCGCCAGACGGAGGAGGCGGACAGAGCCGCGGTTCTCACCGCGAGACAGGAAGTAAGTATCATTTATTTTTTTTGGCTGCTGTTAACGGATTCTGCAGAAGTGGAATCCGTTAACCACAGCCAGGACTTGGTGTTAACTTTCAGTTAACTGCAGCCAGACGTTAATCAGCGCTAATAGATTGTAATACTAACGCTGATTAACACTTTGCGCTGTAACACTTTGCGCTGTAATAAGCGTTTGCATTGTAATATGCGGTAGCCACCGCGGCTAACGTTAATGCTCACGCAAGTGAGCGTTAACGTTAGCACCTAGATTGTAATGTGGCCCTATGGGTCCTATTGCTTTACTAAAATGGGGATGCTAACTGGGAAAAGCCGCGCCTGTAGGTTTCCCCGTAGCGTCCCCATTTTAGCACCATATTTTGGGACAGGTGCTATTTCAGCAACTTTACCCGGAACACAGCGCAACCCTGGGGGATACTGACAGTAGTGCATAGCACTCCATGGAGGGTTGCACTGCCAGGCCATGAACCTTGCGAGAACGCGCAGGGCTGTGGCGTGATCACAGAGGGAGACTGACGACTATTTGTCCCCCGTCGCACTCTGCTCCCGGTGACAGGAAGCCACGGATCCGGCCACCATTTTCACACCGTGGGATGAGAGGTGAGTATTGGATTTATTGGGGGGCTTTTTTGCTGGTGCTAAATGATTCTGCAAAAATGTTCTTGCTTCTAGCAGTAGCTAAATTTTAGTTTTGGCACTAACAAAGTCCTAATGCGAATTACTGATTGCGCACCCTATACTTAACATGGGGAGTGCAAAGTACAGTAAACTCACGCAAGCTAGCGCGATCATCGACACGCAAACTGATATCTCACGGGTGCAGCGTTAGGAAGGTACAGATTAGGAACAGCTTTGGTTAAGTTGGCACCAATATTAGAATAGGGCACATAGGGTGGTGATGGTCTGTCCGGGCAGTTGCTGGAGCTGCTTTTTTTTTTTTTTTATGGAGCCCCTAAGATTTTCTTAATTTCCTTTGTGACTCTTACAAAACAATTTTGAATTATTTGTTAAATTCTTTATGTTAATAATTTTGAACTACAAAAATGCTAATTCCTTAACGGATTGCTCCGTCTTTTAGTGTACCCTGCCTTATATTGTAAAATGAGCTTGTTAGTGTTTGTATTTAATCTTTCCATCAATAAAATGTTTGAACCTTAACCTAATTTACAATCATTATTTATTTTTTCCCTTTTTTGTAGCAAGTTATTTCTATTTAAAGAGTCTACGTACTTCACCCTCCTGACCCAAAACGCGTGTGGCAGAACCTGTTCGCCACAGTCGGCTGGTCCCATCATATTTTCCTACAGGATGCATATGACGCGTGGGACAGGTCGTCCTTGCCACTCACCTATCCATCACTCCTGTTATGAACAGTATAACAGTATTGAAAGAGTTAATTCAGCATCACTATTCAACACAACGATGAATGAACGAGACGGCAATCTTTATCATACTTCAACGCAGTTAGATTATCCATCTTTTGCATCTTCTTGTCTTAAACAACTTCCTTTGCCAGTGAAGAGAAAAGGGAAAAGGGAGGGGGGAAAGTCCTCCCCAGCTGTGACAGGCTGCATGTATCTGTCCAAAGCCTGGGTTACAGTACAAAACATCACAATCCATACACAGTTCATGTAGCCTGCGCTACATATATTTAACTGTGTGTGTATATATATATAATAAAAAACAAAAACATCTTTTATGTCCTCAGAAAAGCCTACGTGTTGGGGTATCCTACCAAGTTAATCAGTATTTTTTTTTATTTAAAAATTATTTACATACACTTTAGGCAAAGCTGGAAAAGCAAAATAGTTAAAGAAATCCCTTGTAAATCCTCCACAATCCATCAATAAACCGCACAAAATTTTACTTTGAATGGATTTGGGGCCCTATTCTCGATTTCACGCTAATGGGGAAAATCTACGTCTGCAGATTTCCCTTTAGAGTCCCATGTTGCAGAGAGGTTCCGGGGTAGTCGCTACCTCAGCACCTCGCCCCAGAATGCAGCGCTAACCGCTGGGACACTCAGTAGCGCTGCTGTGAGAATCCCTCCTGGAGTCTGTAGAACTCCATGGAGGGTTGCACTTCTGGGCCATGAGCCCTATGCGATCTCGCCCTTGCCGGATCAGGCAGCGCTACCGAGTGGGGAGCCTGGAAACTAGTTGTTCCCAGTCTAACTCTGCTTGCAGCCAGAAGAAGCAGAGGATCGGGCCACCGTTCTCGCTGCGGGATGATAGGTGAGTATCAGATTTATTGGGAGGGGAGGTTTAGGTGGTGCTACACATTTTTGCAAATGCAGAATCATTTAGCACCAGCCTTTAGAAGATGCTAACTTTTGGCTGTTCACATCCCTGCGATAATTAGCGCTAGCACTTTGTAATACCTTTATCATTATGGATGTTTGTGCTCCCCATGAAAAGTATAGGATGCGCAAAGTACAGAAAAGTCATGGAAGCTTGCGCAAAAAACGATGCTCTAACTGGGGTAGCGTCAGGAATGTAATATGGGGAGCATGCTTTAAACAAACTTATCCTGGTGCATCGCGGCCAAAGCTGGCTATTTTAAACTCTGGGCGCTCAGCCACGCAGCCTGATACCGGCTGAGCGCACAGAGAAGATGGGGCCGCATACACTGAGTGTGTCTAGACACGCAGCGCTGACTACACATGTTGTGCGTCGCTGCTCAGTGTATCTCCGGCTTTACGTAGTTACATGGTTACATAGGGTGGAAAAAAGGCAGCGTTCAGCCTTTTCCACATCACCTACTGCTGTTGATCCATATCGAGGCGCTAACGTTGGTACCAACTACGGATTGGAGCCCTTAGTGTTAAGTCCTCTTTCAAACAGAATCATCTTGTCCTCCAGTACTTTGTCGTGTTTTGCTCAAATGTATTTTTGTCCCCGTCCCCTTTGCACAACACTCTATGTAAAGTAGAATAAAACAAATATTTGCTATTTCTTTGTTTTTCATTTATTTGAATTCTAACTTTCTGCTTGCTGTGAATTTGTAGATGGACTACACTTTTCTTGGAAATGACCACATCTAATGATGTCCGACAGTGACCCGCTCACTAGCCTGTCGCCTATAGAAAACCTATCTGAACTCTACATGATGGAGGGTTACGAGGTGCTGGAGCCGGCCTTGCTCACACAAACCCTGGAGCCGAGCTGTATTTTAATCCTGATCCTAACTGGTAAAATAATGATGAACACCTTCATCTTTGGAGCAAGGACAACTAACTACAGTTCAAGCTTCATGGGGTATTTCTGCTTGTCTTTGGCTTTTGCAGACTTTGCTTTATTGATTTCAATTTCCAGCATTCACTACTTTCAGGACTTTGCAATATGGGGTATTAGGATCACCACGTACCACATCTGCCTGCTGACACAGATTATATCACACACGTACGGCATCCTGCACTATCCGGTGTTTATCGTGTGTGGACTGGATTGCTATTTGATGATCGTTAGGTCTGTGAGTCTGCCAAGGTTGTGCACTGGCTTCCTGTATGCCGCCACCATGCTGCTCCTATGGACAATGGCCTTTATCTATACGCTCAATTCTCCGGCTGGCCTTTTCACGTCGGACACTGGAGTGATCTCCAACCAATGCACTTTCTACATCAGTTACCAAAGTTTTTTCTTGTCAGCTGTCATAGTGATCGGCATATTTCTGGTCCTTGCCATCTGTTTTTTTGAGCTGGTGGAATTCATAAAATCTATGAAAATAACTTCCTATGCTGAGAAAACGGTGATTCTGTTCTCTTACGCCAATGAGTGGCCCATAAGAGGAACTAAACGCCTCATGACTACTCTTCTTTTGTCTTTTTTGGGGACATGGTTACCATTTGTTATCCTTCAGATGATCATACTTCTATCTTGTGCTCATATCCCAGGATATATGGATCTGAATGTCCCGTGGTTGTATTTCATCAACAGCTTGCTGATAGGAATCTGTTACGGCATTAAATACCCCACTCTAAAGCTAACAGAGAAGACTCTTCTCCTCGATCCCTTTATCGAGTGGAAATACTGTGTCCTACCCTTTTATACGGGACATACCCGGAACATTGTTTTGAAGGAAATGCCAATTGAAATTGTGATTTGAATTTCTTTTATTTTTGTTCATATATATTAATTGAAGATTTGCTCTGACAGAAATATATGGCTGTATTCCAGAAGAGCTGGCAACAGGGAGCCGCCATGCTAGAAATAAGTTGCAAGCCTTTAAGTCATAGCGGCTCCTCATTACTGGCTCCGTTACGAGCCAGCTGCTATATTAGTAGCTCGACTTGTAATTTTAAGGAGCAGCTAATGCATATTGGCAGCTACTCTGCATGCCAACACCAGTATGTTCTCCTGTAGTCCGTAGGGCTTCATGGTGAGTTACACAAGATCACGTGGACACGCTGATCCAGAAGGACACGAGAACAATTTGTTCTTTAAGTCCTTCGCTCTACAGCCAGACGAGGTGACAATCACACCGTCCTGTATACTATGGGATGAGGGGGGAGTTTAACATTTTATAGTGTGTGGGTTTTTTGTTTTTTTTTGTTTCAGTTGCAGTAGCAAAAATCACTTGGTCATAGCTTTCGGAACCAGTTTTTTTTCTTCTTCAAATACTTTTGCAGATGAGAATGACAAGACTTTGGAATCTCTTAGTTCATCTGACTCAACATTTGCGCTTCCTGTGCTCTGTATAGGAAGTGGACATGTACAGTAGGCTAGAATAGAGGAGCTTCACTAACTGGTCTATATCCACAACAGGCAGGGTACACACCCTTTTTGTGAACAATCCTTCCACTAGGTACCACATTGAACAGGGAGTCACAGACCCCAATTAGTACACAAATGAACTGGGCACTCAGGTTGAAGAAATCTTGGGAGTCTCTATTTTGTACACATCTCACGTTTGTTGATGTGTCCAAAATAAAGGCTTCCAAGATTTCTTAAACCTGAGTGCCCAGATCAATTGTTTGTTTTTTAGCATTAAATAGTGGGGCCATTCTACTTAATTACCTCGCTTGTTAATGATAATGGGTGGATTGGTATTGGGCCGATAGTCCGTTGACAGGTTTTCATACATGTAATTAATCATCTTACTAAAAGCCATCAGAAAATGACACTGCCTGGTTTTAGATGTTTTTTTCCTTGACCACTGTTGTTTTGAAAACTTGCTTCTCTTGTTGTTATATTTTTTTCTTGGATATACAACAAAGCCTTACATCAGCACTCAGAGCTAAATGCCCAGGCTGGTGTAAACTTACCAGAGCCATTAAATTCTGAAGGTGCTAGGATTACCAGAGCTCTAGTTACATTTACATCAGACTTTGAATTTAGCCTTAATATGTCATACCCAAAACAAAATTTTGATTACAGATAATTGTCGCTAAATGAAGACATGCAATGAAGTTTGTATTTCTGTTAATGTACTAAGGGCTATATTACAATCATCGTGCAAAAACGCTCACGCAAAGCGTGAATTTTTGCGCCAAGCGTTAGTTTGCGTTCGCAAATCCCCACTGGAATTACAATCCTCACGAGTATTTTCATCCGGCGCGCAAACAGGATGCGCCTAACTGCTCGCGCAGTACCGTCGTTCGCAAAAATCAGTGTGCGCAATCAGAATTAAGAACCACAATTAAGTTTTTGCGCCTGCCACAGTCAATCTGCGCATATATGCTGTAGCAATAATACATGCACACACAACTTCTCAAATTTATTGGTTTGGTATGAGTAGAATGTGTAACTATACTTTCCTGCATTTTTTTAATTTTTTTTTTGGCTGGTGTATTTGGGTTCGGCCAGGTTGTTCAGATTTGCCATTAACACCAGCTTTTAGGAGTTGCTAAAATTATGCGAGCAAATGCTGTGCAGTAATTACCGCAAATAGATTGTGCGCTGGTACGAGGATGGTATTACAAATGGATTTGCGTTCACAATGTATAGGACGCGCAATGTACCGTAAGCTCGCGTCATGTTTGCGCAGGTTCACCCACGGTAGACGATTACGCGCATTTGTTGCGCTGACTATGTAATATGGCATTCGGCGCAAAGCGTTTTACCCCTCGCGTTAATGGATTTTTGCACTGGCGCAAAGATTGTAATTTACCCTAAGAATTCTGTAATTGTTCAATAAGAAGCAGGATGTGGGGGTGGTAGTGGTACAGGTTGAGCATCACTTAACGGAAATGCTTGGGACCAGAAATGTTTCAGGTTTTGGAATATTAAATGAGATATCTTGGAAGGGAACCAAATTAAACAGATTTAGTTATGTTTCATATACACCTTCATAGACGTGCACACCCATGTTTTAGGGTATACCCATATTACAATTAGTTTTCACATTCTTTCTCATGAACCAAACAGGGAAAACTCAAAGTGTAGATGGGGACCTGAAAGCAGGATCAATTCATCGAGCAGGCACATCCATCCACACGCGCCTATGTACACCTTCTATAAATTACCTTCATATGTGTTTGACATTTTTACTAATTTTGTTCTGTCATACAGTTATAAGTTTTTATAAAGCGCTAACAAGTTCCGTAGTGCTGTACCTATGAAGTCAGGTGTGGAATTTACCACTTGTGTCGTCATGTTGGACCCCAAAACTGAATCCACTTCAGATTTTTGAATAAGATATTCGACCCGTAGTTTGAATTTCCTTTATATATTTTGATTACTTTTTTTATTTTTTTTTGTTACCTTTTCATGATCAGACTTGGTTCGCTGTGGATTCCCACTCCTTGAAATTTTATTATAGCCCCTGTATAGTTTTCTTTAGCAAAATATATTTGTTTTCACTTCTTTGTTTTTAGTAGTGTGTATTTATGGGACTAATCTGTTTGGTTTGATGGAATATCATTGTATTTTTTTTTTAAAAAAATTTAACTTTAAGTGATTTCAATAAATGTGGAAAAGACAGCTCAATGTCCTAAAATTCGAATTCACTCAAAAGGTAGACTGTTGGAAAATTCCAGTGGAAATCACGGAGCCCAAAAAAATATTTATATAGCAGATACCTGACCCTATGATGCATACACTAGACTAATATCAGTCCTTGTAATGGCTGTGTAGGCAAATCTAGAGAAACGCATTGTCAAACTACCAGGAGTAAGGGGACCATAAATGAACAAAGTTGAGGACATGCATGATAATCAATGCCCCAGAATGTGTGTGATTTGATGTGGGTGTAATAATGACACATTGAAAGTTAGGATGAAGCAAGATGGGCTGCCCATATAAACAATCTCGATTGCACGTGAACCTCATAGCGTTACTGCGCCAGTGTCTGTGGAGGATCAAGAAAAACAACGCCAAACTGGGCAAACCACAGGCTGATCCAAAAAGGGTCGCTTGAGATGGGTGACATGATACGCCTAAGGCTGGGGTCAGACGAACGCGGTGCAACCGTGCGTTTAGCCGCACTTTAAGATGGCCATGGTAGCAGCAAATGACGGCCAACGCAGGCCCACACATGAAGTTTGGCTGCACGAAAGTTTGGCCGCGCAACGCAAACGGCAAACGAACGCATTTTTGCAAGAACGTCAAACCGCTAGTACTGACGTACAGAGTGCGCTGCGTCCGCATAACGGTGTGTGTGCGTGATTTAGGAGACGTCAGATGCTGCTCATGTCCGGCCTACATAACGTCCAGACACCCAAAGTTTCCTGGTTTGGATCCGTAAAAAAATCACAGCCGAAATTGCGCATCGTATGACCGCTATCGCGTCTGCTGTGAAAAAATGCATTCGGACGCATCAACGCACTTTTTGATGGTAGACGTGAAAAATGCTTTTGTCTGACCCTAGCCTTAATAAGGTGAGAAGCAGAGGTGGATAACCAGGATCAATCCTCTGGTCTTTTTCCTCTATTCTATATTACTTTACTGCTGTGATTTAACAGTTAATGGGGTGGAGGAGGGAATGTTTCGATAATGCTGCAGGCGGTCTGTTGTTCTCCAGCATAATTGAGAGAAGAGAGGGCAGTTGAATGAGATTAGTCCTGGATCTTGAAAGACTTCTAATCTATCGCCTGGTGATGTCCTTTGAATACATCCCACACAATACAATGATGTGAGTCGGCGATCGACCATTCACTCCATTCTATGCTCAATTCCAGACAGTGAGGAGCAAGTGATGTAAAGATACTATGGGTGGGGGGTGGGGGTTACAACACAGAAGAAAATAAAATGGATTGACCCAGTGACACACAGTAAAATATTTTAACTAACCAAACAAACAAGAGAAAAACAAAACACATGTAAGATATCAGCAACATAAAATAAATACAATAAGGACATTTTAATTTTTTTTTTTGGTAGTAGTGGCCCTTTAAACATTTTACTTTCATGGCAGGTCACCTAAGGGAAAGGGGCTCACTTTACCTGGTGGGGCTGGGAGTTCTCAGCTATTGTTCTCTCCCCTCCCCCTGGGTGAAATTTACATCTTATCTCCAAAGATAAATGCAACTGTCCATGCGATAAAAGTTGTTCCTGTTGTAATGCCTTGGCTGATATGGGGAAAAGTGATACTACTCTGCCCGGAGATACTCTATCCAGACCTCTGTTACAAATTAATTCTATCTAACAGAAAACTAACAATCGTTCTGATAAAAATAAACAACGCAGTGGAGTCCTTGTTCGGCTCTCCTTGCATCCTCATTAGACTTTGAATGGTATGCAGTAGAAAACTGAAGGGTGAAGCTGTTTGCAAAACCCCTCCAAAAGCCAGAAATAAACTGATTGCCTCGTTATTGGCTAATACCTCTGTAGCAATTAGGGATGAGCCGAACACCCCCGAGTTCGGTTCGCATTCGAACTCGAACTTTTCAAAAGTTCGAACTCGAACTGGAACTCAATACAAGTCAATGGGACTCAAAATTCGATTTTTAGAGTGCCCTCCAAGAGGGCATATATGCTAGATATTTGCCATAAAAGGTGTATGGGGGTCCAGGTAGTGCCCTGGGGGACAGGAAACAAGGACAAAAATGTTTTTAAAAAAAATGTTTTTAAAGAGACAGTGAGTTTTCCATGAAATAAGGGTTAAAAATAAACACGAAAATTTCCTTCAAATATCGTGCCTAGGAGGTCCCCATAACCTGCCCGTGAAGTGGCGGATTTCTAGGATTATAGAAACATTTAAAAACCATGTCCGGGCTCAGGTAGTGCCCTGGGGGACGGGAAACGAGGACAAAAAGTTTTTTTAAAAAAAATAAGTTTTTAACCCCTTCACTGCTGACGACGTCCTCCGTTACTCCCGCTGTATGCTGAAGAGGACGTGTCACGTCACCAGCTTTGCGGGACCCCCGGCGGAGATACTCACCTCTATGTCCGGGGTCCCGCGGCGTTCTGAATTCAGCGTCCCCAGACGCTGAAGTCAAGCTCCTCCCAACGTAAATGGGATGGCGCAATGACGTCATTTCCAGGCGACCCCCCCCCCCCCGGCAATGCCGGGAGATCGCCTGTAAGGGAGGGGGTGGGACGTTCGGATTCCTCTTCCTCCCGATCGGGAGGTCCCACAAAAAAAAGCCAGGCACCGCTTAAAAGGAGAGAGTCTCCCCTTTTAAACGGTGCCTGGCTTTACCCCTTAGGCGCCGAAGTGCGGCCTAGCTCCAGTGGGGGCCGCCATCTTGGATCGTGGCTCCACCCCCGGTCCTCCCTCACTGCCTGATGTCCTCACGCATAGCGTGATGACGTCAGATAGCCGGGGAACCCCTAGCTGCCCGGAATCCCCTGGTGGAGATAGGAGGTTCACAGAGATGCTGTGAGGTTGTGTATAGAGATGCTGTGTATAGAGATGCTCATGGGGCTGTGTATAGAGATGCTGTTTGTGTATAGAGATGCTGAAGGGATGTATAGAGATGCTGATGGGGTTGTGTATAGAGATGCTGTGTATAGAGATGCTGTGAGGTTGTGTATAGAGATGCTGATGGGGCTGTATATAGAGATGCTGATGGGGCTGTGTATAGAGATGCTGTTTGTGTATGGAGATGCTGATGGGGTTGTATATAGAGATGCTGATGGGGCTGTGTATAGAGATGCTGTGTATAGAGATGCTGATGGGGTTGTATATAGAGATGCCGTGTATAGAGATGCTGATGGGGTTGTGTATAGAGATGCCGTGTATAGAGATGCTGATGGGGTTGTATATAGAGATGCTGATGGGGTTGTGTATAGAGATGCTGATGGGGTTGTGTATAGAGATGCTGATGGGGTTGTATATAGAGATGCTGATGGGGCTGTGTATAGAGATGCTGATGGGGTTGTATATAGAGATGCTGATGGGGTTGTGTATAGAGATGCTGATGGGGTTGTGTATAGAGATGCTGATGGGGTTGTGTATAGAGATGCTGATGGGGTTGTGTATAGAGATGCTGATGGGGCTGTGTATAGAGATGCTGTGTATAGAGATGCTGATGGGGCTGTGTATAGAGATGCTGATGGGGTTGTATATAGAGATGCTGATGGAGCTGTGTATAGAGATGCTGTGTATAGAGATGCTGATGGGGTTGTATATAGAGATGCTGATGGAGCTGTGTATAGAGATGCTGTGTATAGAGATGCTGATGGGGTTGTGTATAGAGATTCTGTGAGGCTGTGTATAGAGATGCTGTGTATAGAGATGCTGATGGGGTTGTATATAGAGATGCTGATGGGGTTGTATATAGAGATGCTGATGGGGTTGTATATAGAGATGCTGATGGGGCTGTGTATAGAGATGCTGATGGGGTTGTGTATAGAGATGCTGTGTATAGAGATGCTGATGGGGTTGTATATAGAGATGCTGATGGGTTTGTGTATAGAGATGCTGATGGGGCTGTGTATAGAGATGCTGTGTATAGAGATGCTGATGGGGCTGTGTATAGAGATGCTGTGTATAGAGATGCTGATGGGGTTGTATATAGAGATGCTGATGGAGCTGTGTATAGAGATGCTGTGTATAGAGATGCTGATGGGGTTGTGTATAGAGATGCTGTGAGGCTGTGTATAGAGATGCTGTGTATAGAGATGCTGATGGGGTTGTATATAGAGATGCTGATGGGGCTGTATATAGAGATGCTGATGGGGTTGTATATAGAGATGCTGATGGGGCTGTGTATAGAGATGCTGATGGGGTTGTGTATAGAGATGCCGTGTATAGAGATGCTGATGGGTTTGTGTATAGAGATGATGTGTATAGAGATGCTGAAGGGGTTGTATATAGAGATGCTGATGGGGCTGTGTATAGAGATGCTGTGAGGTTGTGTATAGAGATGCTGTGTATAGAGATGCTGATGGGGTTGTGTATAGAGATGCCGTGTATAGAGATGCTGATGGGGTTGTGTATAGAGATTGTGTATAGAGATGCTGAAGGGGTTGTATATAGAGATGCTGATGGGGCTGTATATAGAGATGCTGAATGGGGCTGTGTATAGAGATGATGTGTATAGAGATGCTGAAGGGGTTGTATATAGAGATGCTGATGGGGCTGTATATAGAGATGCTGATGGGGCTGTGTATATAGAGATGCTGATGGGGTTGTGTATAGAGATGCCGTGTATAGAGATGCTGATGGGTTGTGTATAGAGAGAGATGTGTATAGAGATGCTGAAGGGGTTGTATATAGAGATGCTGATGGGGCTGTGTTTAGAGATGCTGTGAAGGTTGTTGTATAGAGATGCTGATGGGGCTGTGTATAGAGATGCTGTGTATTAGAGATGCTGATGGGGCTGTGTATAGAGATGCTGATGGGGTTGTATATAGAGATGCTGATGGAGCTGTGTATAGAGATGCTGTGTATAGAGATGCTGATGGGGTTGTATATAGAGATGCTGATGGAGCTGTGTATAGAGATGCTGTGTATAGAGATGCTGATGGGGTTGTGTATAGAGATTCTGTGAGGCTGTGTATAGAGATGCTGTGTATAGAGATGCTGATGGGGTTGTATATAGAGATGCTGATGGGGTTGTATATAGAGATGCTGATGGGGTTGTATATAGAGATGCTGATGGGGCTGTGTATAGAGATGCTGATGGGGTTGTGTATAGAGATGCTGTGTATAGAGATGCTGATGGGGTTGTATATAGAGATGCTGATGGGGTTGTGTATAGAGATGCTGATGGGGCTGTGTATAGAGATGCTGTGTATAGAGATGCTGATGGGGCTGTGTATAGAGATGCTGTGTATAGAGATGCTGATGGGGTTGTATATAGAGATGCTGATGGAGCTGTGTATAGAGATGCTGTGTATAGAGATGCTGATGGGGTTGTGTATAGAGATGCTGTGAGGCTGTGTATAGAGATGCTGTGTATAGAGATGCTGATGGGGTTGTATATAGAGATGCTGATGGGGCTGTATATAGAGATGCTGATGGGGTTGTATATAGAGATGCTGATGGGGCTGTGTATAGAGATGCTGATGGGGTTGTGTATAGAGATGCCGTGTATAGAGATGCTGATGGGTTTGTGTATAGAGATGATGTGTATAGAGATGCTGAAGGGGTTGTATATAGAGATGCTGATGGGGCTGTGTATAGAGATGCTGTGAGGTTGTGTATAGAGATGCTGTGTATAGAGATGCTGATGGGGTTGTGTATAGAGATGCCGTGTATAGAGATGCTGATGGGGTTGTGTATAGAGATGTGTATAGAGATGCTGAAGGGGTTGTATATAGAGATGCTGATGGGGCTGTATATAGAGATGCTGATGGGGCTGTGTATAGAGATGATGTGTATAGAGATGCTGAAGGGGTTGTATATAGAGATGCTGATGGGGCTGTATATAGAGATGCTGATGGGGCTGTGTATAGAGATACTGATGGGGTTGTGTATAGAGATGCCGTGTATAGAGATGCTGATGGGTTTGTGTATAGAGATGATGTGTATAGAGATGCTGAAGGGGTTGTATATAGAGATGCTGATGGGGCTGTGTTTAGAGATGCTGTGAGGTTGTGTATAGAGATGCTGTGTATAGAGATGCTGATGGGGTTGTATATAGAGATGCTGATGGGGTTGTGTATAGAGATGCTGAAGGGGTTGTATATAGAGATGCTGATGGGGCTGTGTATAGAGATGATGTGTATAGAGATGCTGAAGGGGTTGTATATAGAGATGCTGATGGGGCTGTGTTTAGAGATGCTGTGAGGTTGTGTATAGAGATGCTGTGTATAGAGATGCTGATGGGGTTGTATATAGAGATGCTGATGGGGTTGTGTATAGAGATGCTGAAGGGGTTGTATATAGAGATGCTGATGGGGCTGTGTATAGAGATGATGTGTATAGAGATGCTGAAGGGGTTGTATATAGAGATGCTGATGGGGCTGTATATAGAGATGCTGATGGGGTTGTGTATAGAGATGCTGTGTATAGAGATGCTGATGGGGTTGTATATAGAGATGCTGATGGGGCTGTGTATAGAGATGCAGATGGGGTTGTGTATAGAGATGCCGTGTATAGAGATGCTGATGGGTTTGTGTATAGAGATGATGTGTATAGA
Organism: Leptobrachium leishanense; assembly: GCA_009667805.1. Classification (NCBI taxonomy): domain Eukaryota; kingdom Metazoa; phylum Chordata; class Amphibia; order Anura; family Megophryidae; genus Leptobrachium; species Leptobrachium leishanense. The sequence goes on from CM019066.1 coordinate 122,722,714, forward strand.
GATGCTGAAGGGGTTGTATATAGAGATGCTGATGGGGCTGTATATAGAGATGCTGATGGGGTTGTGTATAGAGATGCTGTGTATAGAGATGCTGATGGGGTTGTATATAGAGATGCTGATGGGGCTGTGTATAGAGATGCTGATGGGGTTGTGTATAGAGATGCCGTGTATAGAGATGCTGATGGGTTTGTGTATAGAGATGATGTGTATAGAGATGCTGAAGGGGTTGTATATAGAGATGCTGATGGGGCTGTGTATAGAGATGCTGTGAGGTTGTGTATAGAGATGCTGTGTATAGAGATGCTGATGGGGTTGTGTATAGAGATGCCGTGTATAGAGATGCTGATGGGGTTGTATATAGAGATGCTGATGGGGTTGTGTATAGAGATGTGTATAGAGATGCTGATGGGGTTGTATATAGAGATGCTGATGGGGTTGTGTATAGAGATGTGTATAGAGATGCTGAAGGGGTTGTATATAGAGATGCTGATGGGGCTGTGTATAGAGATGATGTGTATAGAGATGCTGAAGGGGTTGTATATAGAGATGCTGATGGGGTGTGTATAGAGATGCTGATGGGGCTGTGTATAGAGATGCTGATGGGGCTGTGTATAGAGATGCTGATGGGGCTGTGTATAGAGATGCTGAAGGGGTTGTGTATAGAGATGCTGATGGGGCTGTGTATAGAGATGCTGTGTATAGAGATGCTGATGGGGTTGTGTATAGAGATGCCGTGTATAGAGATGCTGATGGGGTTGTGTATAGAGATGCTGATGGGGCTGTGTATAGAGATGCTGTGTATAGAGATGCTGATGGGGTTGTATATAGAGATGCTGATGGGGCTGTGTATAGAGATGCTGATGGGGCTGTGTATAGAGATGGGGTTGTGTATAGAGATGCCGTGTATAGAGATGCTGATGGGGCTGTGTATAGAGATGCTGATGGGGCTGTGTATAGAGATGGGGTTGTGTATAGAGATGCCGTGTATAGAGATGCTGATGGGGCTGTGTATAGAGATGCTGTGTATAGAGATGCTGATGGGGTTGTATATAGAGATGCTGTGAGGCTGTGTATAGAGATGCTGTGTATAGAGATGCTGATGGGGTTGTGTATAGAGATGCTGATGGGTTTGTGTATAGAGATGATGTGTATAGAGATGAAGGGGTTGTATATAGAGATGCTGATGGGGCTGTGTATAGAGATGCTGATGGGGCTGTGTATAGAGATGCTGTGTATAGAGATGCTGATGGGGCTGTGTATAGAGATGCTGTGTATAGAGATGCTGATGGGGCTGTGTATAGAGATGCTGTGTATAGAGATGCTGATGGGGTTGTGTATAGAGATGCTGATGGGGCTGTGTATAGAGATGCCGTGTATAGAGATGCTGATGGGGTTGTGTATAGAGATGCAGTGTATAGAGATGCTGATGGGTTTGTGTATAGAGATGCTGATGGGGCTGTGTATAGAGATGCTGATGGGGCTGTGTATAGAGATGCTGATGGGGCTGTGTATAGAGATGCTGTGAGGTTGTGTATAGAGATGCTGTGTATAGAGATGCTGAAGGGGTTGTGTATAGAGATGCTGTGAGGCTGTGTTTAGAGATGCTGATGGGGTTGTGTATAGAGATGCTGTGAGGTTGTGTATAGAGATGCTGATGGGGCTCTGTATAGAGATGCCTTGCGGCGCTGAAGTGTGGCCGAGCTCCACCCCCGGGTCCCCCCTCACTGCCTGATGTCATCACGCATAGCGTGATGACGTCAGATAGCCGGGGAACCCCTAGCTGCCCAGAATCCCCTGGTGGAGATAGGGGGTTCATTTGAACCCCTTATCTCCAGAACCGTGGCAGCTAGGGGGTCATGTAGGGTGTCAATCAAAAGGCCTGAGCATGATACCCAATATGACCAGGTATAAAGTAAAAATCCATGTATTTTTTTTGTGTTATTTTTATTAATGCAGCAATATTGTTCACATTTCAATTATAAAGTGAACAATGATGCTGCACTAATGATTTTTTTTATGGGGTGCGTTTGCTATAAATCACGTAATTCCCCCCACAAAACGTAACAAGTCCCCATTTCTAATTTTTGTACAAGCGCACCCCATAGAAAACATTACCGCAAACGCTCATGTGCTAAAATGTGAAAAAAAAAAACACTTTACACACTGCAGATGATTAAAAATTCAATTTTTATTGCATTTTTTGTCATGTCCTGCCTGTATACTATGACGTATACATATAAAAATTATATGTTATGAATTTGCGGAGTCTGACGGAAAGAACGATATCTAATATGTCTGGGTCATTTAATAAAATATGGCTTCAAATCGCGTTTAAACATGATGAGTGAAGGCGGTAAAAATGAGCTGAGCACACAGCAGTGAAATGCAAGGTTAAGGGGTTAAACAGCATATCAGAGGAAGATTTAGTAGAGAAATGAACACTTCTCAGAAGCACAGGTGTTGTTTGATACATGTTCAGATCAGGAGACCCCACACCCTCAGTCCCTCAGTCTACAGACAATGTATCAAATTCATCAGACCAGACTAATTAAAAGCACATGTTATTTCCAAACACTAACACCTGTTGTTTACGCCGTTTGAGAACACAGGTCATTTAGAGGTGAGAATCTTTGCACGTAGACATTATTTGTTAATTCAATATCTAATAAACCGTTGCTTATAATATTCTGCAGTAAAGAGTCTCTTTATTTCTAGATTTTTTTAGTATTTTTTTAAGCATTTTTTTTATACTTTTTACATTTAATTTTTTTTTTTAACTCGAACCGAACACGCCAAAAAGTTCGAAGTTCGCGAACTTGCAAACGGCCAAAGTTTGAATCGAACTCCGAACTTACTTATTTATATATTTATAAAGGATTTTACCAGGAAGGATACATTGAGATTTCTCTCGTTTTCTTTTCAACTATGTCCTGGGTTCAAGAACATTGATCGAACAGCTCATCCCTAGTAGCAATGCCAGACAGGCTGCCAATCTCCGTTGCTAAATTTTTTGGCCAGTTGGACAGCAGAAGGGGAGCTTTTTCAGTGGAACGGAATGACCTCTGTTTAGAGAACCTTGCCACAATATTATGGTTAACAGTTTTCCCTTTGGATAGAGGGAGATTGAGTAATCCCACGGGCAGAGTGCAGGACGATTTAGACTGGGCACATAACTATGAAGGACGTGGTGTAATATTTGATATCTTTAATCATAGCGGGTTAAAGTCTGGAGATAACAGACTTTGGGGGTTATTTAGAGAGCACCGAAATGTCACTGAGATTTCAGTGCTGTCTTGTTCCCTGCACTTCCCTGCACTTCGGGGAATCAAAGTTCCCTACCCTTAGGTGAATTCACCGCAGGGTCCACAGAGTGCAGGGAAAACCTGCTGCAATTCCTGCCGAACATCTGCTGAAAACCCACCGGAACCGCTGTAAAAAACACGCTGGGAAAAGCAACCAAGCCGCCGATCACAGCGCAGACCAGTCGCTGGAAAAAGACGAAAAGCTGCCGAACGGGCTAAACCCCCCCCCCCAAAAAAACAGCACTTTTGAAAGTTTCAAAACTGAAACGCTGTTTGCAAAAAAAACTACTGAACGAAAATGTCTGGAATTTACATATAAGATCCTATGAATGATAATTAAAAGGTCTGTTACAGAAAAAAGAAAAAACGATTTAAAAAAGACAGAGAAAACAATTGACTAAAAAAATCCTGAAAAATGCCTTAAACAACCTAAACAGAGACTTTTTACTGCAGAATAAAATAATAAATGGTTTATTAGATATTGAATTATTAAAATGGGAATATTTTTAATAGGGTTGCACCGATACCGATACTAGTATCGGTGCCGATACCGGGTACTGCAGGAGTACTTGGTACTCGTGCAGTACCCCCGATTATTTTTTTCCGATACCGGAAGCCGGCATTGAGCCGGCTTGCCGGTATCCTAGGGGCTGCGGCGGCTGTCCGAATGCTCTATCGGCATTCGGACAGGCCCTGCAGCTCCTCTCCTAACTTGGTTTAATACTTACCTTCCTTCAGCGCCGCCGGGAAAGTCTTCGCGCGCGCTCCTTGGAAGGACCCCAGCCGCGACCACGTGGGACCATGTGATCGCGGCTGGGGTCCTTCCAACGAGCGCGCGCGCGCGGAAACTTTCCCGGCGTCGCTGAAGGAAGGTAAGTATTAAACAAAGTGAGCAGCTGCAGGGCCTGTCCGAATGCAGATAGAGCATTCGGACAGGCCCTGCAGCTGCTCTCCGGTCATACTTACCTTCCTTCAGCGACGCCGGGAAAGTTCCCGCGCGCGCGCTCGTTGGAAGGACCCCAGCCGCGATCACATGGTCCCACGTGGTCGCGGCTGGGGTCCTTCCAAGGAGAGCGCGCGCGCGAAGACTTTACCGGCGGCGCTGAAGGAAGGTAAGTATGAACGGAGAGTGGGGGGCATATCCATGAGCTGGGGGGCATATCCATGAGCTGGGGGGCATATCCATGAGCAGGGGGGCATATCCATGAGCAGGGGGGGGCATATCCATGAGCTGGGGGGGGCATATCCATGAGCAAGGGGGGCATATCCATGAGCTGGGGGGCATATCCATGAGCAAGGGGGGCATATCCATGAGCAGGGGGGCATATCCATGAGCAAGGGGGGCATATCCATGAGCTGGGGGGCATATCCATGAGCAAGGGGGGCATATCCATGAGCTGGGGGGCATATCCATGAGCAAGGGGGGCATATCCATGAGCTGGGGGGCATATCCATGAGCAGGGGGGCATATCCATGAGCAAGGGGGGCATATCCATGAGCAAGGGGGGCATATCCATGAGCAGGGGGGCATATCCATGAGCAGGGGGGGCATATCCATGAGCAGGGGGGCAATTATCCATGAGCAGGGGGGGCAATTATCCATGAGCTGGGGCAATATCCATGAGCTGGGGCAAATCCATGAGACCTGGGGGCTTTATAGGAGGTCTGTTCTTATTGGAAAGCGTCACATGACATAAAATAAAAGTATCGGTAATTGGTATCGGTGAGTACTTGAACAAAAGTATCTGTACTCGTACTCGGTCTTAAAAAAGTGGTATCGGTGCATCCCTAATTTTTAACATTGAAGCCTATGGGATTCTCCTGAATAAATCTGCCGACTGTTCTGTGAATAGATTAACCATTGCTTCTCTATGGGTATTTCACTGCCTTGAATAGGCACCGTACCGGCTGGCAGTTCGCCAAAATTTGACAAACTGCCTGCTCTCTGAATAGCCGAAATGTCACCGTATGGGGAAATTCCCTGTTCGGTGACATTTCTGAGCCAGATCAGCTTTCTCTGAATAACCCTGTAAGTTTTTGTTATCCTACGGTGACCAGTGATTTTGGAGTCAAGATATAATGAGAGGACGAGTTCTTTCAGAAAGAGCAACAATGAACTTCTCGGGTTCTCAAGTGAGAAAATCCAGTCCAAAGTCAGGAAAAGAAAAAATAGCGTGGTCACAGGCAATCCAGGTAAGTGACGGAAAAACACACACGCATGTACTCTCAGGTAAACTGTACCACAACGAGATACAGGACAGAACAAGAAAAAGACTAAAACGCAGAGATGAACAATCTCGAATGTTAGTATCCTAATCAGTGCACCAGAATGTAATCAATGGAGGTGTAATGATGCATCGAACACGTGTACACTAGGGTGATACAAGTACAGACACCCATATAAACAACTGACACTGCAGATACCAGCTACAACATCTCTAAAGGACTGGCACGAATCCTACTGTTTGTGCTGCTGTCTTGTGTCTTTCCTCTCTTTTGTGACTCGAGTGGCCACATCCTGTTCGCTGTAGCCATTCTGACACTGGATGCTCGCTGATGCCTCCTATTAATGACCCTATTCGACGCATCATTATTGCGCATCCTTTCCTGTTCTAACAAAACTACAATATTGGAGGCAGCTGCCGAGATAAATCCAATATATACATATTGGAGGCACTGTACCGAGATTGTAGTTTTTGTTTGGAATATAACTGTCAGTATTGTCTGATTAGACAGAGGTAAAATATATATATATTTTTGGCTCCTTGTTGTTGTATTTTGACTTGTGGTTTTACGGTTGTCTACTAAACAGTGTTAAGAAAATGTCAGTCAGAATCTGAGACTCATGAAGATGTACATATACATGCAGATCAAATAGTATTGATGTTATGTCTTATCTAAAGGACAAGTTATACGTCACAGACGATTTATTTGATTGGATAAAGGAATTGCAATCAAATGTTTCTAGTTATGCTGTTCAATCTGGTCAGATCAGTCAAATTTTCTTGAGTGTTTGCGAAATATAAGTGCAGCCACAAATAAGAAAGACAAAGAGATTCTTGTCTTCAAATTTGTGCCTGAATGCATATACTTGATCGCAGAAATGAACAAGAGATTGATGACAAAGAAACCAGAGACAGTTTAGAAAATAAAAATCGTGACTTGCATGGTACCGTAAATAAATTAAAAGAGGAGTCAGAACGAATGATAAGGGAGTTGAAAGTGTGTGCAACAGAGAAAGATCAATTGCAAGTTGAGAGTGATCAGTTATCAAATTCGAATAAGGAACTGAGTGCACAATTGGCGAGATTGAAACGCGAATATGAGACATTTGCTGATGAGTTACGTCAGGTTGAAGCTGATGCTCAAAGGGTTAAAGCTCCTTCCTTAGAGAAGTTCCCTTTGAAAGTGAGCTATAACTCATCACTGATTAGGCCTGGTGACAGATCGCTGCAGTGCGAGAGTGAATGCGAAAGTGAAACTAAATCTCATGATGAAAAAAGAGAGAAGCCTCTTACACAGGAGTATTTCAAATCACATCACTCTAGCCAGCCACAGCCTATTAAGAAATCTCATAAAGTACAGGATTTAACTAGAATTGTCCATTTCTTAAACTCCGTAGGGGTCTGGGATCAAAAGGACTCTCCAAAGATCGTAAACCATTTAGAGGTGTTTGAAGAAGCATTATCAGTCTTAGGTGTCACTTCAGATGTTCAGAAAATTGAGTTTATCCCATGGGTCTTTGAAGGCAAACATAGGTATTTTTTTCAGTCTTTGAAAGAATCTGGTATACGTAACTGGAGTAAAATAGTCTCCGAGGTCAAATCTGAATTTGGGCCTCACCGCACCAGTCTAGCTGCGAAAAGAGCAATTTTAACTCTAAAATGCAGACCTAATCAAAGCCCCCGTGAATTTCTTTCAGTCCTTAAAAATGCGTACAGCTTGGCTGAAAGAAACTCAGATTTTGAAAACCCTGAATTTATCCAATTATTTTATGACGCATTGCCAAATAAAATAAAGGTTATTTTGGCAAGAGATTATGAACCGAGAAATGGTTTGGATTGGGTACTAAAAGAAAGTATGACCCTATTTACTGTATTTGAATATAGTGAAGAAACTCAGGGGAAAAGAGTGAAAAACTCACCTGAGGAAATAGTGGAAACACACGTTAAAAAGGGTGATATTAAATTTGAGTCCCAGAAAGAGTTATGCGGAACTTTTGCGTGACTCCATACCTAAAAGGGAGAAATCTAAGCCAGATCAGGAAAGAGGGTTTGCCAGAGAAAATTCAGGAAGTAAATTTCAATCTAGGAAGCAATGGGTACCTAGAAGTCAGTGGGTTAAATCAAGGGAAAATGTGCCTAGACAGGACGCGACCAGAGGTAAAACTGAATCAGAGTCTGAGAATGCGCAAGCTTCGTCCCCAAGGACGAACAGAAAGCGGAGATATAATGTACGACAGCGTATTGGTCAAATGCAGGAAAATTTCCGTGTGCTGACATTTAAACTGTATCGGATCACTCAGTTGATGACTGGAAATAACCCTGGTCAGGTTGTAAATGATGCAACACCTGCAGCCCCGCCCAACCAGTGACTAGATGATGATTCTGATGAAGTAACCAGTGTCCATGACAATTTACCAGAAAGTGATGATGAAATGGTTATCACAAATGTTTGTATGGTTGATGATTTAACCCCTTCCCTGTCAAGAGAAGGAAAATGTATTTTATCTCCCCAGACTAAGTGCGAGCAAGCCGAGAAGGACAGCACAGCTGCCAAGAGCATGCCTGAGAGAGGAAATTCTGTCGGTAAAATCTGTACAAAACCTAATTTCATATCTCTAAATTTCTTTGTAAATTGCATAGCATTGAAGACCGATATTATGTGAATGTAGAATTACAAGATAATTTACCACATATTACATCCTTGCTAGACACTGGAAGCCAGGTTACATTAGTATCAGCTAATTATTTTGATCAGGTTCAAGAACTGTCCACCAGGAAGCCTAGATTAGATAAATCTAATGCTAATCTAGTGAGTGTGAGTGGCACATCTCTGAAAGTTCTGGGCACAGCTAAATTGGATTTTAAATTGGGGAATAAAGTAATTCGGCATCCAATGCTTATCGTGGATCTGCCCCAAAATCGCCTAATTATTGCAATGGACCTTCTCAAAAGGTTAAATCCAATCATTGATTTTATCAATGAGGTTATTTGGTCCCAAGTAAATGTTCCAATCAGCTACGATAGATCCCAATCCCATCACGCTCAGCGTAACTGCCACGTGATTGAGGAAAGGCCGGATTCTATTGAAGTCCACTTCAGAAATAGCCAGACACCTGATATCTCTTTCTTAAGGCCAAAGTCCCCGACTCCAGGAGAGCAGGAGGATAACACCATATGTGTTCCCCTTGAGAGAATTCGAGATATATGTCTGGAAAATTACGTGCTAATTATTCACCTCCACAAGCGGGAGACAGAACCAAACGGGTATAGTGACCATTCTCAGTTCTTAACTGAAATAGAGAAGATAAATGAAGAGGTATTTTTCCCTATACGTGTAAATAGTTTAGCTAGAGAAAAAATGGCTAAACTAGATTTGCGCCAAGAAAATAGCTAATCTTAAAGTGATCAGATACCCAAATCCTCAAGAATGAGTGGATAGCAGATCTAGATAATGACGGAGACAGTCATAATGTTGTTGGAAAATGTATGTTATCTATTTCTATTGGGAATAAAACTGCCACACATTTATTTTTGGTCCTAAATGAGCCCGGTTATCAGATCTATGTAGGTAATGATATAATTCATCGTTTTGCTATGCAAGTGGATCTGATTAATTCCCACATATGGACCAGACTAAAAGAGAACCCCTGTGAATTCCAGGACATGAGGCATTCAGAGACTTGCATACAAGGCTAGCAGACCATCCCACGATGATGCACTCAAAATTTCACACCAAATCTCTAACTCACACCAAATCTCTAACTCCCATGCATTGCTTATCTGATATTGATAATTTTCACATATTCCAAAAACAATATTACATAAAGAATATTCCAAGGCAGTAACTCATTTAATCCAGATTGGAGGTAATGTATGAAAGCTATTTTTATTCAGATTAATGTAATTATATATATAAATAAGTATTTATTGCAACAGATAGATTGAGATTTCTCAGATTACTGTTAGATCTAAAATCTTCAAAATATTTCTATATCTGCAGATAGAGATATGAAGAAGAATTGGATATAAGGATTTATTCTAAAGAAACTGTTGTAAAGATTGATATACCAATATATATATTGAATTTGGAAATTACTGTGATTGAAATTAATAAGCAGGGAATTTATATAACTACAATATAAAAAGTAGAAGATTAGAAGCTTAATTCTCTAGTAGGGGAGGATTCACTAAATAAGTTTTTATTACATCATTCTAAAAATAGAGTAAGTGATAGCTCATCTTTTGTTGATCCAAGTAGCATAGAGAGATACATATATCTCTACAAGATCTAGCTTGTTAAACATTGGTTTGCTGGGAAATACATGTTTCGTTAAGCAGAATTGTTTATTAACCATTTATGTATTCGTTACTAACTGATAAGGTAAATGATATTAATCATATATGCAGTTACTAACAGGAGATAAATGTATTGTGAAGCTAGTTTCTATGTGCTGATGGATTTTGCGGTATATAAATTTTTGTTTATGATATGAGATTTGAAACTTTTTTTGTATACGTAATAAATATATATATTTTTATCCGATTATTCTTTTTTTTTTTTTTTTTTTTTTTATAAATTCTTTATTTTTGAAAGTTTGCATCGACATAGGAAGTCAACATAAAATGAGAAAGACCTCGCAGGGCCAAAATAAGTCATCTGTTAAATTACTTTTTTGTTTTTCTTGTATAGTTTAAGATCATTCTCGGAAAACACACTTAAATGTAAGGTCTCCTGCAAAAAGGAAAGAAACAAAAAACACACTGAAGTTTAAAGTCAGCTGCAAAAAACACATAAAGACTTCAACGTTTTTTACAAGGAATACACTCAACAAAATCATCCCTTATTAGGGGGTCTCATCCCAAAAAACAGGTTATCGGAAACTAATGGCTAGTAACAGCCAGAGAAAGTCATCAGGTACATAACAGAAACCACAAAAAAAAAGAAAAAACAGCCGAGGACATCAAGCTGTAGGAGAAAGAGGGGGGGGGGAATAAAAAGATGGCAAAGGCCAAAAATGTGCCTGCCTTGGCGACTACCCAGACGGTCCCTAAGGCCGCAGGGAGGCCAAGGGGGAGTAACGGCACCTGGCCCGGGCACTCGAGAGCAAGCCGGGCACCAGGCCACGGCTGCGTCCCCAAGATGTCCCGGAGTAGCCAAATAAAAAAAAAAAGGGGGGGGGGAAGAGAAAATAGCTCGGCGGGAAGTTCCTCCGCCCGACAGGGAGAATAGTCCCAGGTGGGGGATCAGAAGATGTCCACATGGTGCGGCTTTCAGCCCGGGGAAGTAACCGCCCGGTCCGGGTCGAGACATGCTCCCAAAAGCACCGGCCAGGCTTCAGCCGGATCTGATATAGTGTACAGTACATTCATATGGGTAACCGCTAGGGAGCCAGCTAACCCCCAGCGGTAGCGTACCCCCTTATGCCGTAGAAAGGTTGTCACATCCCGGAACCGACGACGTGCCATCAAGGTCATGAAGGGCAGGTCTTGATAAATCATCAGTAGGGCTCCGTCAAACCGAACAGGTGCTCTAGCCCCAGGGGCCGACATGAGTCGCGTCTTAATCGCCACATCTGTGGCTACCGCGATAACCTCCCTCGGGGCATCTTGGGGGGCTGTCGCAGCTTTGCGGATACGGTACACCACCCCAAACACTTCCGACCCATCGGGTGGGGACTCGGACACCTGCCGAGCCAGACGATTAATATAGACGAGCAGGTCCGCAGCAGGGATCCACTCCGGGATACCACGGACACGGACATTACGCCGACGATGGCGAGATTCCATGGTTTCCACAGATCTTGTCAGCAGATCAACCTGGGATTGTAGGGCCGTCACCTGGGACGAGAGGACCACCTGCTCGTTCGCAATGTCCGTAGTTTGGGCTTGTACCGCCACCACCTGGGAGCGTATCACCTCCACCTCAGCCTTCACGTGAGACATCTCAGTGGACAAGAGCGACTTAATTTCAGCGATGAAGCTCCGGTAGTCCCTCATCGTGGTGGGACGTGCATCATCCGAGACATCTTTAGTAGCCTCTTTAGTAGCCTCTTCAGGGGAAGTTGCATCCTCTGAAGGAGCTCCCGTCTCCCCGGAGGGCAACCGTTGCAAGACGTCATAGCGATGAGGGTGACCTGTGAGCTGTGGTAATTCCCCTTCGTCTGAGAGTGGTAAGTCTGCTTCGGAATAGCCTAGGGAAGGGTCTGGGGCAGGAACCGTGGACTCGGGAGAGGTCACCGCCAAGGTCTTCTTCCGTTTTTTTCTGTGCCCTCTTCCTCGCAGCAGGGCTCACTGCCACCGTAGCTCGGTCTCGAGACTCCGGGGCCAACCAGTCGGTCCCAGGCATACACCCCAGAAGCCCGGAACTATCTTCCTCTTCCGACGAGCCATACCCCAGGGGAAGGGTGGAGGCAGTGGCTGACACGCTGGCAGGGCGTCCACCACCTAAGGACTCTCTGATGTCCCGCTGTCTGGAACTCACCGATCCGTTGCTCCGTTGAAGTTGCGTTTTCTTCCCCCATCTTCAGGGGGAGGGGAGTGGTCAGCCGCCGGGAATCAGTTCCGCGCCAGACAGCAGGAAACTCCCCAGGCCTTGCAATATGGCTGCCTCGACCAGGCCGCAGCCGACCCGAGTCCCGCCGATTGAATGCAGCGGTGCAAAAACGCCTGGTACGAGGCAACTCGCCCAGCCCCAGCGCATTCAGCAGGCACCAGACCTCCTTGGAGTCAAGATTGGACGGGAGTGCCGCTGATTATCAGCGTCAAAACCCCGTGTACAGCGGAGCACTCACAGCATGCGGCTGCTCCCATCAGTCGTTAGCCACCCCCTCCTTTATCCGATTATTGATTAGTGTATTGTTCAAAGCAAAACAGACAATTAAAAGAATTTAGGAGAATTTCTAGGAAATATAATCGATTTGATATTTGTGTCTCGTATCTCGTATAAGTTTCTTATTGAATAATAATCCCTGACATATTGGAGGCACTGCTGAGATAAATCCAATATATACATATTGGAGGCACTGTACCGAGATTGTAGTTTTTGTGTGATTGGTGGAAAATTCTAAATAAATTCCAAGGAAGGGTGGCAGCATTCATAGTGGATCCTTTGAAGAGGGGTGCACCGCATACAACCAGGTTTGACCATGTAACGCTGTTGGATTATGTTCCATAATTCTTTTACTTGGTACACAACTTCATTTACCATATTATTGGTATAATTCTATATTTTTATGTAAGAACTCAGAAAACTGAGGCAGTGGAAAGCCCAATAGTGTATGGATCTAGGAAAGCATCCATATCAGGGGTCAAGTCCTAAAAAAATAAGTGTGGGAACTCGCCAGCATTTCTGTACATTCTGGTCTGAAAGAATACTGGGAGTTGCAGCAACTGCAGCGCTTCTTTATGCATGGGAATGCCATTCCTCTGGCAAACACAGAGAAATTGCCATGTCTGCCTTCCCAATGTACTTAAATCCAAGAAAAGCCCTTAAATATAGTTTTATGAATCCGTGTCAATATTCAAAGGTAGACAGCTTCCCAGTCATTCCAAAAGGGAACGAAGTTCCTTCTGCTAAAATAGTGAGAGAACTGTGTTCCCTTGCGTTCCTGCAGGACTTGACCCCTGGTCCATATGGTAATGTTTTTCATGTAACACACAAAAAATATAGGGGTCTGTGTATATCTAATCGTTCCTCAATGTATTCAGTGTGCTATCATAATGGTTAATACAAGGGTTACCAGAGTAATGTTCCTTTCTGTGTTGACTTTGGTGGAGGAAGTATGTTGATCTTTCCAGGTCTCTCTGCCAATAGCTTTTCCTCAGCCTTAAATTAAGCCTTGGGGTTATTTGTACACTTTCCTGTTGAAAGGATGTTTGTATGTTATTTTTTTGTTCTTTGTGATGCCACATGTTCCATCTAACTCTTTGTTACATAAGAAAGTGAACCTGTAATGTATTGGTTCCGGTTTTGTGATATATTGGGGTAATGTAACGTGTGGAAGTCTTTATCCACTAAACAGAGAGCATTCTGTGATTCTGTCACATTTGCAGGGTTATTCAAAGAGATCCGAATTGTGGCCGAAAGGTAACTGAACAGTGAATTCAGCGTTCTTTTACCTTTCCTGGCCATTCGGCTATTCAGAGAGCAGGCAGTTCGCCAAATCCTGGCGAATTGCTTGCACATACGGTGCCTGTTCGAGGGCAGTGAAATCCCCATAGAGAAGCAATGCTTCTTCTATTCAGAGAATACAAACCAGCAGTGAAAAGTTGCCGAATTGCCCTGCTGTTCGGTGGTTTAATTCGGCAGATTTATTCAGGCGAATCCCATAGGCTTCAATGTTAAAAATATTCCCGTTTAATGCAATATTTAATAAACCGTTGATTATAATATTCTGCAGTAAAAAGTTTATTAATAGATTTTTTTTTTAGGATCTTTTAGGCATTTTTTTTTTTTTTTTCCTTTTTTTTTAACCACTTGAATGCTAAGGACGCGCTCAGCGCGTCCTCAGCATTCCCGCTGGTGTGCTGAGGACGCGCTGAGCGCGTCCTCACATTGGGGTCAGCGTTCGGCCGGGTTCCGGCCGATCGCTGGCCCCTCCGGTGCGGGCTGACATCCTGGATGTCAGCCGCGCATCCGGACCAGCAGCCGCCAGCATTAGGTGTCATCGCGGGGGCGCGATGACACCTAATTCAGGCGCCCCCCCCCGCATGTGCGGAGGAGGCGCCTGAAAGGGAGGGGGGGGAGGTCCTTCGGACCTCTCTCCCTCCCGATCGGCGGCGCACAGGGGGTTAACCCAGGCATCATTTGGAAGGGCACAGCCTGCCCTTCCAAATGATGCCTGGCATTAACCCCTGGGGAGCTGGATCGCGAATCGGCGCTGAAAAGCGCCGGTTCGCGATCCTTTCCCGGAGCTGGCCGACATCTTTGATGTCGGCCAAGCCTCCGGGAACTCCCCCAGAGGACTGGCGTCATCGTGCATAGCACGATGACGCCAGTCCTAGACTTAACCCCTAACTGCCACCAACTGTGGAGATAGGGAGTTCCAATGAACTCCCTATCTCCCGATCCGTGGCAGTTAGGGGTTAAATTTTGGTATCGTTGGATCGGCCAGAGCATGGCCGTTCCAACGATACCAAACACTACAGTGAAAAATTTTGTAAAAAAAAAAAAAAAAAAAAATTAAAAAAAAAAAAATTAAACACTTTTTTTTTTTTTTTTGGGTTTGTTAATGCAGCAATATTGTTCCCATTTCAATTATAATGTGAACAATGATGCTGCACTAACGATTTTTGTATGCGGTGCGTTTGTTAAAAATAGTGTCATTTTCCCCAAAAAAAAATGTAACGAGACCCCATCTCTAATTTTTTTAACAAGCGCACCCCATACAAAATATAACCGCAATTGCTCGCATGTTAAAATGTGGAAAAAAACACTTTACACATTGTAAATTATTGAAAATACATATTTTATTGCATTTTTTGTTATAATATACAGACATGACATAACGTATACATATAATAATGACATATTATGAATCTACCGAGTCTGACGGAAAGAACGATATATAATATGTCTGGGTCATATACTAAAATAAGCCTTCAAAACACGTTTAAACATGATGCGCAAAACAGGTAAAAATGACCTCAGCATAGGGGCGGGAAAAGCCTCAGCAGCGAAAGGGTTAAATTGTTTTTTAATTTTTCTGTAACAGCCCTTTTTATTATCATTCACTGGATCTTATATGCAAATTTCAGACATTTTCGTTCTGTAGTTTCTTTGCAAACAGCGTTTCACTTTTCAAACATTCAAGCGTACTGTTTTTTTTTTTCCCCCACTCCATTCGTCTGCGGTGTCGGCTTTTTCCGGCGGCTGCTCTGTGCTGTGATCGGCGGCTGCTCGGGTTTCTCCGGCGTGTTCAGCGGGGTTAATCCAGCTGTTTTGCGGGTTTTAGTGACTGGTCGGCGGGTTTTGCGGTGAATGTTCGGCGGGTTGGCGGGGAGTGTTCGTTGGGTTTGCGGCGGGTTTTCCTTGCACTTCGGGGACCCTGTGGTGCTTGCTGAATACACCGCAGGGTCGCTGAAATAGGATCGCCAAATTGAAGAGAGCAAAAAGTCACCGAACGTACGGTGACTTTTCGATTCTCTTTGAATAACCCTGTAGAGCTCCTGGTACTTGTGAACAGAGCCATAATAATATTAGAAGTCATTTTAGAGCTGTCCAGTGAGGAGGGGCATCACTGTAATTTAGACAGAACCACCAATGGCGTCACTTAACCCTTACCTGGTGTTTGTAAGCAAAACTCAATGCCAGATGTCTGATCAAACCACATAAAAAGGTACCCATTAATCGTATGAGTATCTACAATTATTCACATCTAAAATGTACTGAAATCTCAGCAGTTTTCCATGTCCTTGCTGAGGATGCTGTTATCCAATGTTATTACATATTAGCAAGTGTGTTAATACTAATACTTTCCAGAGGCCAGAAAAATCCCACAAATAATTCCAGATTATTATTAAGGGTGCACTTTTCAGTCTAGGTAGCAAAATACTTGGACAAGACAGAACACCGTGAACCCATATTATAAGGTCCAATAAACATACAAGACACTCAGCGGGTTGTCTTTTTTTTTTTATTGATTAAGTCACTGTACACATAACCAGTGTTAAAAATGAACCACTCAAACCATACATAATGTTATAATGCAATCCAATTAGAGAATGCACTCTTGGAGCGACAGTTAAATAAAAGTGACAGTACTGCAATTATCAAGCAAATGGAACTTAGCAATAGAACCCTGAGGCTAGGGTCAGACTGAGGCAGTGCGAACGCGCGTGCAGGCGCACTTAATCACGGCCGCACTAGCAGCAGATGCCGGGCAATGACGGCCAATATACGAAGTACGGTCGCACAAAAGTCCGGCTGCGCAACGCAAGTGGAAAATGAACGCATTTTTTCGAGAACGTGAAACCGCAGGTACTGACGTACAGAGTGCGCTGCGTCCGCTAGAGGCGTGTGTGCGTGATTTGGAGACATCAGACGCTGCTAATGTCCGGCCAACATAACGTCCAGATGCAAGAAGTGTTTTATTGATGATCCGTACAAAATCACGGACGAAAATGCGCATAGTATGACCACTATCACGTATTCTGTGAAAAAATGCGTCCATTCGTTCGAACGCACTTTTTCACAGACAACATAAAAATGCGTTCGTCTGACCCTAGCCTGAACCGGCAATATATGCATGTCGTAATGTAACTGTAAAATAAGCAGTACTTTTAAACCTATATAAGATATACTGTAGGCGGACAAAAACAGATTCACTTTCAAGACGGCGCCGGACCGGGCACAAGTAAGGATTGTCAGAACACGAGTCTCTTCAGGAAAGGCAAACTTTATTGTGTCGTCACACAAGTGCCCACACAGGATTGAATCGCAAAGAGTGAGCCCCCCTTTTCACCCGTGCAAGGGATCTTATACCCAAAAATACGTAATTAGGTACATCCCAGTTAGCCCACCTCCCAATGACACTTTATTCCACCCCACGTGGGTTAATACCTCCCTTTGGCTAATACAACGACATTCCATTAATTGGCTGTAAATTGGCAAACTTTGTGTTAGTTTCAGTAAATCATAATTAATTGCTCTTACTGTTCTGGGCTGCGCCCTCCTCCCTTGCGCCTACAATCACTTGTTACAGATGGCACCTGGCCTGATCTCTACTCCTTTGTCTTTCTGCGGGCCCCAACGACCTTGGAGTATCTACTTCGCTTTTCTCCTCCGTGCCAGAAACAGCAGAGATCTTTCATAAGGCTTTAATTGCTTTTCTGCTAATCTAAACGCATTCCTAAATTTCTACGTATACCTCATTCTAGTTTCAGCTACAAACCTGTCTAGTTATATACAAGTGAACCAATATTCTGAACAAGATGGCCGCCTGTGTACAATGGCGGCCATCTTCCAGCCTATTTCCACTTCAATACTCCAAAATAAATTAACGGGAAAAAAAGAACATTTCAGCGAATGCTAAGATGCAATCACAAAATATCCACTAACTTTGCATTTAAGGTGTTCATTTGATGTTCTAGCAGACATTCCTTGAACTGAGCATCAAGGTATGTGCAAACAATCACAGTAATATATATATTTATAGTAGGCAACTGATTGATTTAATTATTGGTAGTTACCCAACACAACACTGTAGACATTTTTAAGTTAGTTTTTGTGTGGACTGCGGTCTCTAGGAATCTAATAGCTAATGCTGGCATTACAGATGTTTTGAAACGACACAATGAATGATCCTCAGGATTGGACATCCTTAGCATTTGGGGTGCATGGAAATCCAGTCATAGGAGCAGAAATACATTTGGTCAACCTGTATGACAACAATGTCACGTGTCTGAATTCCCTCCCACATAGAAAGTTATCAAAAAAAAAAGAAGAGACCATAATTAATTACCATCATACACCTCTTTTACAATTAATAACATCTCTGACAATATTACAAAAGCTATTGCCTGTTCCCCACATCCCCAGAAATTACAGGGTGATTGGATGAAGGATGAATTTGTAAGATCTACAGTAAGAAAGGAATTTAAGGATGTTTTTTGCCTTTTGGATCAACAGCAGTAGGTGATGTGTGAAAGGGTGAACCTGATGGACGCATGCCTTTTTTTTTTGTAACTATGATCATTTACGTAGTTAAAAAAAACATAATAAACATTAGAACAAGGATTATGGTTTGTCAATTGTACCTGTAAGACATGATGAGCACAGAAAGCTGACGGTGTGCTCTCCACAGGCACCGAACCCCGCCGTAACCATAACAAAAGCAATGAACGATTAAGCTCCTCTGACTGAAACGTTTGTTTTCTTTCAACTCCAATATCTGTCCTTTGGTGAACTTTGAGTGTTCATTGCTTATGTTTAGTCCAAGGAATATTTTCTCAACATGCATATGAATACAAAACAAATCTGTCCTAAATGAAGAGTTCACAATGCAAAGCTTAAGGCATAATTGCTCAACACTGTTTATTGTTCATTCACCATAACTACCTGCAAAGGCGTGGGCAGAGGCTGTGCCAGGGCACACTCTAATGTTGGGTGAAATTGTCCTCTTTCACTTCCTACACTGACATTTTAGATGTCCCTTATCTGGTTCATGGTGAATAACATAAAACGTGACTATCTCTGGTTACAGGCATGTTATTTCTAAGGGAAAAAAAGAAAAGAATGGAACTTTTTTTGCACAAGTAATAAATGTTTCATGGGTGCAAACCATAATGTAATGCGCTGCGCATGCCAGTGCCTACCTGCCATGTGCTGTAGGTGTGTTCGGTGTATGGACACGGAGCACGTGACCGTCCCCTCCTGCTAGCCAGAACCCTCTGTAGGCCAACTCTCCTGCTCTCACCTCACCAGGTAAACTTCACAAAACAACAGCTTTCTCTTGCAGCTCATTCCCTTGTGCTGAGCTTTCCACAGAGCTGGCAGCATTCAGACATACAGGGTTATTCAGAGAGAGGTGAAAAGCAGGAGAATGGAAAATTCTAGGTCTAAATAGCCGATTTGGAAAGTGAGATGAATGGGAGAATGTTTCTGGTTTGGCTAATTTAACCTAGAATTTTCCATTCTCCAGTCATTCTCCGGCTTTTCACCACTCTCTGAATAACCCTTTTAATAATAAGGTCTTTTTAATATAGCAATACAATCTACAAAATGAGATCATCTCTTTGCAGATTATTTTTTACTTATTGGCATTTTTTAATATTTAGTTCTGACCGTCATGTTTCATTCAGAAACCTGACATAAATTAACCCTTTTGTATATTGTTCAGGGATAGAACAATGAGCCTTTTTCTTGGGGTACAACATGCCCTGTCTGTGCACTCTGTGGAGTTACATCCTTTGCGGAAAACCAGAGACGGATTTTCTTCGGATACAGGAACACATGGCTTCAACACTATATTAATTGTTCATTCACCATACCTACCTGCAAAGTCAAGGGGCCATTGTGAAGGGGAAACCAAAGTGACTGTCCCAGGTTTAAAATGTTATTTTATAAGGTCACTCTCTGCACCACAACCACATTAGCTAAAGTGGTCAAAACACTAAAATCGCAATAACCAAGATATGGTGTGGTTTGTCTGCGGCTATTAGTTTTTTTTCTTCAAACCCCAGATATAAATGTCTTTGATTATTTTGCTGCTTGCACTGGAAAAAAACCTCCTGCAATCAGATACTCTATAGCAGTGTTTCCCAAAACTGTCCTCTAGTCTGGACCCTCTGCCTCGCCAGGTTTGCCAGATATCAGAAGCACAGCACAGGTGATATGATTTGTTGCTCAGTGATTGCAGGATTCAGTCTGCATTTCCCCAAGGAGATCTGCAAAATCTGGCCTGTTAGATGGTCCTGAGGACAGGTTTGGGAAACACTGCTCTATAGGAATGCTACATGTATCTGCTAAAATATAATGAAATGAAATATACTGAAACGTTGACGATTTTAAAAGTATGATGGAATAAAGCTTGGAATTTTTGAAAATCCTGGAGTGCTGGTGAATCCCTTTTGATTGAATATATCCATAGGAGGCTGCCGCCAAGCACCGGGTGTGTGAACTGTGAGTGCAGACCACGCGTATGTATGTATGTATGTATGTATGTATATACGTGCTCATGTGAAAGAAAAGAAGAAATATTTACTTTTTTTGAAGTTCCTTGTTTCCGGTATGATCTTAATCTACAACTTAGGGCTATGGATGTTGTTCCCAGAGTTGATGGCTTCCTTTCTGCTGCCAATTTCTGCACTCCACCTATTTTTGAACTTGGGTACACCTTCAGTTACCGAAGAAATAAATATCTGCCTGGCTGGGTTGTTACTAAAATACAAGCTTTTATTTCCAAATCGACCCACAATAAAATGCAATGAAAGCCAAAAATAAAATAATAATTAATTCGGATAAAAGTTCAAAAGTTATATACAAGTTTAAAAATAAATAGCACATTTTAATTTCAGTGATGCTATAAACAGGCTGAAGGAAAAGGAATCCTCAGACCACCATCTGCTGACCTATAAGAAGGACCCTATAAGTAGTTAAATAACACCCCATGAATTATAATATTAATAGATAAATTAAGGTTTAAATATAAGAAATAGTTTTAAGATAAATTGATAATCAGCAGTATTATAGGATTAAGTTTCACTTCTCAATATGTTTGCAATTGTCTCTGAAATGATGCTGATGTTTGCAAATGTCTTTAAAATGACAATGATGCTGATGTTTGCAAGTTTCTCTGAAGTGAAAAAAAAAGTGCTGATGGCTAGTATGTCTCAAGAAATCACATGTCTCGAAAATCACATGCCTCGGGCCACGGGACTGTCCAGAAATGTGTCACCAGACCTGTATTGAAACTGGCCAATGAAATAAAGAGACAACGCCTTGACACAGGTATAAATATGTGTCAAAAACCGTTGGAAGGCAGAGAGAAATTGCCAGACAAAAATACATGCCTCGTGTGTCTTCTTTGAAAGGATTTTCTCTCTCCCTGCGCAGAAGGAGAGTTAACTCAAGGTGTGCCTAAAACAGGGTCTTAGGGGTTAAAGGACGGACAATTGGAGACGATTGAAGAGAATAATCTGGAGGCACTGCCGACATGAACGGTCACCCCTCGTCCTGGTGAGTATATTGTCTTGTCTGGACGAGGGCAATGACAACGTTTATCTCGAACTAAAGTTAGTTGTCCATGTCCTATAGTGTATCAGGGATACAAATTAAAAGAAAATGTTGCCAGGGGCCGTTTATTTAAAGGAGTAAGGTCAGGGACCACACTCATAAAAAGGACATTATATGTCCAATTGATCACACCTTGCGTTAACCCTCATAAAATGTATAGAGTATAAGAATATTAGAGTGTTAAGATTCACTGTTGAACGATCTGTAAGGTAAGACAGACGTCCCTCAGTTGTGATAATAGAGTAAATTATATAAGTTCTTTCTTTCTTGTCCTATTCTTAAGGCAGAATTGGTCATGGCTGCCTGAAATCAGTTAACCCGTAGACGCCCGGTCAGTGACTTTCTCATGTTTTGGGAAGACGCACGGATTTTTTTTTCGTGGCAGTCGAGCACTATGAGAAAAACTATCCCTTTTATATTTCTTTCCTCTTGATACTAACATATTGTAATAGATTATTTGTTTTCTGATATTGAAATTTGTACTAGAAACAATGGGTACACAGAGCAGTAAGATAAAAGAATACCCCCTTCCTTTGGTGGGAGAAACATGCAAGGAATATGTAGCAAGAGTAGGAGGAACAGATTACTATCTTGTTAACCCTTGGGTGAATAATATGGCAGATTGGACAGAGGCAGTTGGGAGCTGTGACCCATTTCCCAGACAAGGAGATAACAGTCCATTTCATATGGACATGGTCAAGGGCTTATGTCTTGGTGACACCGAGGCATGGCCCCATTATGCAGGAGACCCTCAATGGGATATGAAATATATGCGTTTGGGAGGAGAGCAGTGGTTAATATCCGCAGGATACTGGTTTGATAGAGCCAACAAACAATGCAAGAAACCAAGTCCAGATGGTCTAAATAGCGAAAGATTACATCAAATAGAATTAAGCATATTACGGAGAAAACAGGAAGTCCCACAAGCGGACTGGGGCCCTCGACCCCCTCCCTCTTACAAATACTCAATGTATCCTTCACTTGCTGGTTTCCAAGACACCGAAATACTCGGTGCTGTTGCAGCAATCGAATGTACATCGTCAGCCCCTAGTAAACCACAAATAGAAGATACTAGGGACATAAATATGATAGACGAGAAAAGTGCAGAAGAAAAAGAGTAAGATAAAAAAAGTCCGATCCCTAAGATCAAAACACGCACACAAACAGGAACAGAGATAAAACCTCCAGAATTTTACACATTTTGCGCTGAGAAACAAAATCACTTTCCGTTTATGACAGTAGGAGATAAATTGCTCAAAAAGGCTATAGAAATAGAAGATATTAATAGAATTCTTAAACATTGTCCTAAACCCCGAGAAGCCCCACTAGGAGCATTAAACTACCTCAAAAAGGCATGTAACGGACGCAACTTTACCCAGGAAGACCTGAGACTGATTGTTGATGGTATTATAGAGAAAAATTCTTCTTGGGATTGGGATGAGATCCCATCGATCTCAGTCCCTGCCAAAGAACAATCAGCCGAGGGCTATCCATTAAATACAAGAGAAGGAATTACAAGAATGTGGGATGAGCTAGAAAACCAATTTAAACGGGCGTTTAAAGCAAGATCATCCCTTCCTATAGCCGTAGCCTGTAAACCAAAAAGCCGGGGAGGGAGTGATCGAATTCTGGCGCAGATTCCTAATCTGTTGGACAGAAGAAGCAGGGTTACCAAAAGAACGCGGCCATAGCCTTCTTATTTCTACATTTATGAACAATTTAGACTCAGCCCTGGTGCTAACCGTCCGCCAGGCGGTATCTAGCTGGCCCTCAGATTCCCTCCATGAGTTTGAAGCACATCTACACGAGAAAGAGGCAGCAGGGTGTTTTGAAATAAGAAAAAAGCCGACCCATAACCTGCAGAGGCAAGGACAGAATAGAATACATAATGCTAATAACAAAAATCAGACAACTCATAACAACTACACACCAAACGGCCAGACTTATACCCCAGAAAGGGAATCAACATGTTATAGGTGCGGCAGGAAAGGCCATTGGGCCCGGAACTGCCGTGCTTCTGATGAAGATGCGCAAAAATACCAGAAATTATACAGAGAATCTAAAAGACAGGAATTTTCCACCCAGCAAACAGCAAGCGATGATGCGCCCAGGTTCCCCATCAACTGGGACAGGGAAAATAAATGAAGGGGCCCGGGGGGTGATACCCTGACTTTCCCCCAATTGACAGGGGGGTGGCAAGATGATCCAATGTTGACATTACACATAGAGGGCAAACCTAGTAGTTTTCTTATTGACACGGATGCAACCACAAGTACGATAGAAAGCAAATATTACTCTGGACCACTTGCTAAGTCAGAACCTTCCATGGGAATTAATGGGGTATCCACAAACACATTCTCCACCCGCCCTCTAGCGCTCACCACTCCTGACGGTAAAACACTTTTATATCATGTGTTCACAGTAATAGAGGACTGTCCTATCAGTCTTCTGGGGAGGGATCTCCTGGGAAAACTAGAAGTCAACATATATTCAAGAACAAGGGGTCTCATAATAGATTCTCCATCAATTTCTTTGTTTTTAGACAAACAACACCATTTTTTTATGACTATAGACACATTGCCCACTGAACTCCAAGAGTTGGATCGATTTATGGTCCAACGGGCCCTATGACACAGGACTCATTAGTTGCACACCCTACAAAGCCATGTTACACGAGAATTGTCAACCGGTCTACCAGAAGCAATACCCATTGTCCAAAGAAAAGGAGGACGGACTACGTCCTATGATTGACCAGTTTCTACAGGATGGCATCCTGGAACCTGTAGTCTCCCCCTTCAGTACCCCAATTAACCCTGTCCGCAAACCAGATGGTACAGTGCGGTTTGTACAAGATCTACGTGCCATTAACTCCCTTGTCATCCCCATTGCACCAATAGTCCCGGACATTACAACATTACTCTCATCCATTCCAGCGACACATACACGTTTTTCTGTAATTGACCTGAAGAATGCATTTTTTAGCATCCCTGTACATCCGGAAACGGCATTACTGTTCGCATTCACATTTGAAGGCACCCAATTTACATGGAAAAGGTTACCTCAGGGGTACGTTGACGCCCCGGTGGTCTACAGTATTGTACTGCAGGCCACTCTGAAATCCTGGCACCCCAGCCATGGTTCTGTCCTGCTGCAATACGTGGATGATCTCCTCGTATGCAGTCCATCAGAGGAGGCCTGCCGGGAGGATGGTAAATCACTTCTTAGATGGTTACAGGAATGTGGGCACAAGGTTTCCCTTAACAAAATGCAGTGGTGTCAAACGCAAGTTGAATATTTAGGGTTTGTTCTCAGACAGGGGGAACGGAGCATCAGTCAGAAGAGAGTCCAGTCTGTCACGGGCCTGGTCAACCCGAAAACTAAGAAGGACATGCTGTCATTCTTAGGCATGATAAACTATTGCAGACAGTGGATCCCTGACTGCTCCTACTACGATAACATTCTGAGACAAGCCACCCTGTTGGGTCAATCCAATATGATAACATGGTCTAATGAAATGTTAAATGCTTTTAAGGTTCTCAGGAATGCAATGATGACAAGCCCCGCGCTAGGCCTCCCTGATTATGTACTTTCATTTCATCTGTTTGCAAGGGACAATTGTAAAACCATGGCTGGGGTACTGACGCAAGAACATGGGGGCCGGTTGCGCCCCGTAGCATTTTTTTCAAAGATTCTGCCAGTAACGGTACAAGGGATGCCAGCCTGTTTGCGTGCCCTGGCAGCATGTGCAATGGCCGTTAGTATGGCAAGCCAATACACATTAGGGTACGAAACTCACCTACACACAACCCATGATGTTTTATCTTTACTTAAGGGCATACATACACAGCACATGTCATCACAACGCTTTAGTGGATATGAAGTCACACTGCTAAGCAACCCTGCACTGCACATAGAATACAGTTCAAGTGTCTCTGGTCCAGCACCAATCCTAAACGCTTTACTGGGTCTTAAGAATCCCTCAGATACCATCCCACTCGAACATGACTGTGCTCTCTCCATTGAGTCTGAAACTGCACCCCGCCCTGATCTCATGTCAACACCTGTTCCGGACGCAGATGTCGTCTTTGTTGACGGCTCCTGTACCCGCCCCAATGACAACACTTATCATGCAGGCTATGCAGTGGTACAACTCCCTATCAGTCTGCCCAGGCAGCAGAACTGATTGCATTAACACGAGCCTGCAGGCTCTATGCGGGTAGACCTGTCACGATATACACTGACTCCAAATATGCTTATGGTGTGGTCCATGACCATGGGACGATATGGGAAAAGAGGGGATTTGTGGCTGCAGATGGCAAGAAGATTTCCCATTCGACCCTGGTCACGTACCTCCTAGCAAGCATTCTTATGCCCTCTCAGATAGCGGTGTTACATTGTAAAGCACACACCAGAGCCTCAGATCCTATTGCAAAAGGGAATCATCTGGCTGACCAAGCAGCTAAACGAGCAGCACAACAGGACATAGCTAAACTAGTAATGCCGGTTTTGCGACCTCCCACAATGGATGGGGACCAATTATTTTGTACCTTACAAAAATATGCAACCACAGAAGAGCTAAAAGATTGGTGCTACCCCATTTTACAAAAAAATTCAAATACTGGCCTAATTACCAAAGATGGGAAACCCTGTATTCCCCAGAGTAGCGCCTCTCTTTTCATTGATCATTTTCATGGGGTAGGCCACAATAGTATCGCTACAACCATCACCTTACTCAGTCAGCATTTTTACATCCAGAATTTGCGCAGCTTGGTACGAGATTATGTCTCAAGATGTATTATATGCCTTAGGAATTACCCAAACAATCCACACAAGGTAGACCATCAACATCTAGACTACCCTACCACCCCCTTCACGCACCTACAAATAGATTTCACACACATTCCTCGGACAGAAGGTAAAAGGCAAGAATATGCTCTAGTCATCGTGGATATGTTTTCACGATGGCCTGAGGTATTTCCCACAAAGGCAGAAGATGCAAAAACTGTAGTGCGTATACTGACACGGGAGATAATCCCACGATGGGGAGTCCCGCTGCAGCTCAATTCCGATAAAGGCACAGCATTCACCTCACGTGTAAGTAAGAGTCTAGTCCGAGCTTTGCAGGTGGAATGGAAATACCACATTCCTTGGCACCCGCAAAGTTCCGGGTTGGTCGAAAGAATGAACCGTTCGGTGAAGGACCGCCTTAGGAAAGCAACAGGGGGCACCTTTAAGAATTGGAAATTGGTACTCCCCATCATTCTGGCTGAAATCAGAATGGCGGTTAATAGGAACACAGGCTACTCCCCCTTCGAGATACTTATGGGCAGACCCTTTCCATTATCATGGTCTACAGGTAGGCTAACAATGGAGACAGGGGACTTAGAGCAGATAAGGGATGAATATGTTAGGCAGCTGATCTCAACCCTCGAGACAACCAGAGACGAAGTTATATTTAAGTCTCCCTTTCTTTCAGACAAACCTACCCACCCATTTAATCCAGGAGACAAGGTGCTGGTAAAGCGGCTACAAAAAGGAAAAAGACCAGAGGATTTCGCCTATGGACCAGAGACCACGGTGGTAGCCGTAACCCGCACAGCTATACTGACAGAGGACAGCCCGGTCTGGATCCACGCCTCCAGGATCAAGAGAATCCCGCAAGGGGCACTAACGGGGGCAGCTAATAGCCTTGGCCTCCATCAGGAAGAGGACCCGGACCAAGAGACACTCACGAGGGCAGATAGCCCTGGCTTCCAACAAGGAGAAGATGACAACCAAGGATCCTTTTCGAAGAGTATGGAGACGCATGTGGGGGAAGAAAAAGACTGAAATAATATGTTTACCCCCCCTTCGGAACATATGTCACAACCCCTATTGTCCACACCCCCTACCAGAAAGAACCCCAACCCAAACCATCACTGTCTGGCCACTGTTGTTTTTTTATTGTCCACCATTACTGGAGTATCTGCTTCCCCAGATGTAGGCATGACTACGGATAATGGGGTCACGACTTTCTGGTTCAATTCCTCCAGCACAACTGTAGCCACTTATGGTTTTCATTATTGCACCATAGGCTCATTCTGTAACAAAGGATCAGGTGACTGCAGTATGATACTGTACAAGGCAACTGTATATATATGTGTAACTGATGAGTACTGGGGACATAATTGTGATTATTGGGGCGCAGTGGGGTGGGACACGGGCAATATGGGATATGGTACCTCTGATGCAGTAGTTAACAGATGGGGATATAAACCAGATAGCGCCGCACGACGACGCAGTTCCGAGGGACAAAGCCTATTAAATCGTATGACTTTGAGCACCGCCACCCACCTCTCCCAATCAATCAGAAGCGGAGCTCAGACAGTACAATTGACGCTGACTATACAACACCCTTCCCAGGCCGACACGGGTGTCTATGTAATGGGAATATACGCAACTGCCACAACCAAATTCCCTCGATACAAGTTCAAACTCCAAGATATGGCCATTTATAAGAAGGAAGAGAACCCATTCCTACCCAGGAAATATGGAGAGGTAGTGAGACCTCCTCCTCTCCTACCTAACACCAAATCAATAGCCAATCCCACCTATGAAGACAGCATAGTAATGGAAACAGGATTTTCAGATGTAAATGTTTGGCTAGAATGGGTAAAATTTAGTGCCCTAAACAATAACCGTACAAATTGTTATGTGTGTGGTGCTGCTAGGCCACATCTAGGCACCGTACCGTTTAATATTCCGCAAGATGTAGAAGAATGTTTTCTTAGTTTATATACTAACACCACTGATAGCCAGAGTTTATGTGAATATTGGAAGAATAGCTACCCCATACTAACACGCCTCCCACAACCAGGAGAAGGGATACATGTTTACCCAGGGAACTATACCTGCTATAGGTCAGTAGAAAAAGGTAGGAACCTCACCTTCTTCCCCGAGGGTTATTGTGCCAATTATAGCAATATCAACAGTATTAAGTTACAGAATCAAGTTTTTCTGATTGGGGATCTCTACTGGATATGTGGAGACCTCAAGATTAGGGCGCGTCTGCCCCTTCAATGGTCAGGTGAATGTGCCCTAGCTAAGGCCATAATGGGATTTCATATTGTTTCGGATCCTGAGGAAATTCCAAATATTAGCTCACGTCGCAGGAAAAGGGAAGTCCCAAACCCACAAGGTAGTCTTGATCCGCATGTCTATATTGATGCTATAGGGGTACCAAGAGGGGTCCCTGATGAATTTAAAGCAAGGGATCAGGTAAAGGCAGGGTTTGAGTCATTCCTAGCACCTCTTGTTACTATTAATAAGAATGTAGATTGGATTAACTATTTATATTATAACCAGCAGAGATTTGTTAATTATACTCGCGAAGCTTTACAGGGCCTCGCTGACCAACTACAATCCACATCCATTATGACATTCCAGAACCGGATGGCTCTGGACATGATATTGGCTGAAAAAGGAGGTGTATGCAAAATGATAGAGGGGACAGGTACATGCTGTACCTACATCCCTGATAATGTAGGTCCAAATGGAAAGGTGACCCGCGCCATAAAAAAACTGAGTTCTCCGAAGAAATGAAACGTAACTCTGGTATAGATAACCCTTGGGATCAATACTTCGGGTGGTTTAAAGGGTGGAGACAGGCCCTGATACAACTAGGCATTATACTATTGTTAATTGTTCTTTGTATTGCAGTAATAGTCTATTGCCTTATGCCCTGTCTGAAACGAATGATGGCCAAGGGTAACCCCACCACCATGATGTACAGTACACCTCTACCGTCCACTCCAAATGATTATGCAGAATATGTCCAACTCCGCCGAATAGCTAATCGGAAGTAAAATATACTGTAGGTTAAGAAGATAAATAGGCACTGGGAGACTGCTATGTGTTACCCGTTCCGTGGCAGGTACAGCCCCCCCCTGGTTCTATATTGATCCACATGGGTATTGAGGGTCTCGCTCCCCAACCCATACTAACTTACAGTAGATAGATGAAACAAAGAAAGAATCAAATAGTATGATCATACTATGATTCTAAGAGGGGATTGAAGGAAAAGGAATCCTCAGACCACCATCTGCTGACCTATAAGAAGGACCCTATAAGTAGTTAAATAACACCCCATGAATTATAATATTAATAGATAAATTAAGGTTTAAATATAAGAAATAGTTTTAAGATAAATTGATAATCAGCAGTATTATAGGATTAAGTTTCACTTCTCAATATGTTTGCAATTGTCTCTGAAATGATGCTGATGTTTGCAAATGTCTTTAAAATGACAATGATGCTGATGTTTGCAAGTTTCTCTGAAGTGAAAAAAAAAGTGCTGATGGCTAGTATGTCTCAAGAAATCACGTCTCAAAAAATCACATGCCTCGGGCCACGGGACTGTCCAGAAATGTGTCACCAGACCTGTATTGAAACTGGCCAATGAACTATGTTATGTTTTGAAATGTTAACCAATGAAATAAAGAGACAACGCCTTGACACAGGTATAAATATGTGTCAAAAACCGTTGGAAGGCAGAGAGAAATTGCCAGACAAAAATACATGCCTCGTGTGTCTTCTTTGAAAGGATTTTCTCTCTCCCTGCGCAGAAGGAGAGTTAACTCAAGGTGTGCCTAAGACAGGGTCTTAGGGGTTAAAGGATGGACAATTGGAGACGATTATTCTCTTCACAGGCCCTCCGGCCTGTTGCCAAACTGCACCTCCTGTCTGAAGCATTGTATCTTCTGGTTCCTGTTCTTCATTTGCCTATTCCAAGCTTCCGCTTAGGCTATCAATGTTCCTTCAGCTGCAAAAAGCATTGCTTTTTTTCTTGCATCCCGTGGGTTACCTGCTTTATGTGCTACATTCAATCATCAAAATGTCCCACCCTCCAGCTACTTTTATGGCAACTACAGCTTTTATTCGGACTTCTTTCTTAAGAGTTGCACCAATTTATCATAAAAAATGTTCAAGACACACAGCACAACACCCCAAAAAAATGCATATACAAAAACAGGAAGACATGAACCTTCACCCTTTGGTCAATTATTATTATTATTTATTAAGCGCAAACACATTCCGCAGTGCTGTACAAGGTTTAATGGGTAAAGACATGACAATTCTACAATACATACAGGAGACAGGTCCGTATTCCTGCCAGCAGATACAGGAGGACATGAGGACCCTATTCCGGTGGGAATTTACAATCTAGATGGGTGAGGGGATTAGAAACAGGAGGGGGGGGGGCTGCAGTGATGAGTTAATGCAGGGAGAGGTGAGGACTGTTTTTGGTTCGGTCGGATGTCTTGTTACGGAGTCGGGTGGTAGGCTTCCCTAAATAGAAGGGTCTTTATGTAGCGTTTAAATGAAGCCAGATTTGGGGACCGTCTGATATTGCGAGGAAGCGCGTTCCATAGGGTCGGCGCCGCACGAGAAAAGTCCTGCAATCTGGCATGTGAAGAGGTAATGATGGAGGATGCCAGGCGCAGGTCATTGTTGGATCGTAGAGGACGGGCTGGGGTGTATTTGGTGATTAGTGAGGACCGGTAGTGAGGGTTAGTGGTGTTAGTGAGGGTTTTGTAGGTCAGGGTGAGTAGTTTGAATTTGATTCTGATGTGGATGGGGAGCCAATGCAGGGATTCACAGAGAGGAGCAGCAGAGACAGAGCGACAGATGAGATGGATAAGCCGGGCTGATGTGTTTAGGATGGACTGCAGGGGGAGAGGCGGGAGATAGGAAGGCCAGTCAGGAGGTTGTTGCAGTAGTCCAGGCGGGCGCTAACAAGCGAGTGGATAAGTTGTTTGGTGGTGTTAGCAGTCAGAAACGGATGAATTTTGGCAATGTTACGGAGGTGATTGCGGCAAGATGATGAGAGTGATTGGATGTAGGGGCTGAAGTTAAGTGTCACTCCGAGGCAACGGACTTGTGCAGAAGGAAGGATAGTGATACCGTAAACAATTATGGAGAAGTCAGAAATTGGAGTAGAGTTAGAGGGGGGAATAAAAAGGAGCTCGGTCTTGGACATGTTGATCTTCAAGTAGTGAGCGGCCATCCAGGCAGAGATACCAGACAGACAATGGTCAAGTACCATCAAATTAAAATCCAGACCACAACCAGCTTTTGGTCAGGCCCCAATGGCCAACCATCATCATCATACAGCACTCCACCAAGAGCATCCATTGCCACCAACTCTCCTTCAGTCAACAGGCTCTTCCATCATCCACCCCAGAAGCTAAATTAGCAGCAGACAAACAACCAGAGTATCTATACTCCCTTTGAGAATAATGACACAGCAGCACCTACCACATCACTAGAAACAACTGCATTAGGAGCGCAAAATACAGTAAACGGAGGCTTTGAACATCACCAATTGACAAAGCACAAGCAATGTTGGATTTATAGTCTGCCGACTGTTCTAGCAGCTTCTCCACTGCACCACTGAGTCTGGTTATTCGATCAAGACTTAAGCATTCTCCAAAATCAAATCCATCATTGCTGCCAACCCAGGCTCAAGCCTTTGTTCCAAATAATTTGCCTTAAGCTGTCAGGGGAAGGAAAAGAAAACAATGCACGGATATTGACACGATCACCTCGCCCAGGTATAATAATCCTACAAAATGAACCAACTGCAATCCAAAACACATACTATTTTTGAAGATAGTTTTGGAGTCGGGTTCATATATGAAGACAATAGAAGTGCTCATGCAGGAGATATTTAGAATGATCAGGAACATAGCGAATACTCTGAAAGGTGACCACTTGAGAAAAATATCATCAGGCATAGGTGCCAATATAAACACAGGCAAAGGTCAAGAAATGAGCCAAGAAAATCAACACCAGCCAAACATGTGCAGAGGAAGCACAGGAAACTGTACAACAGCTTATAACTGAATGCCACTGTAAAGGCAGAGCAGAAGACACCTCAGCACTGGAAAGATTGACTAGAAATCCTTCTTAAACCTAAGCATTTTATATTTTGGATCCAAATGTAGGAGGGGAAAAGAGTACAGGGCTATATTTGGGAAAACCTAAATAAACAAGATCATCATGAAGATCCAGGATAAGATGCTGATCAATTTGTAATTCCCTGGTGAGACCTGTAAGGTAATGTCATAATTTTTTTTTGTTTGGTCCCTGGATCCAGTCCTTTCATTTTTCTTAATACATGTCAAGTTAAAACAAACCTTAAAAATATGGTCCTAGTTGGCAGAAGTCTCCTAAGCCAATTGCAAAAAGTATTCAGGAGATGGAAAATGAATGATAAATTACATTGCTGTGTTACCTGCTCAGCTCATAATAATACAGAAGCTGCTAACATTTATCAGCTGCACAGCGCAAGCCACAGCCGGCAGCTTCTCCTGGAGTCCGATAGACTCCATGGAGGCCAGAGAGAGCCAGCGGAAGGACATTGGGAAATATCGGTTCTCTAATGCTTGCGATGAGAGGAGAGGAGGTGGCGGATCGTGCCATCCTCAGCAGCGTGGGACCATCATAGGCAAGCAAAGGATATTTTTGATCCATTTAATTTTGTGTGTAATGATTTTGCAAATACTCATATAGCACCACACACATATATATATATAATCTCCAAATGTCAAAAGTGGGATGTACTCAAGGACTTAGATCAAAAAAATACTTAACAAAATATTAAAGTTACATATTAAAAATCCTGTAACTTTTAATAAAGCTAGATTTTTAAATATTATTTTATCTAAGTCTTGAGTGCATCCCACTTGCGACATTTGGATATCTGTTCTTTGGATTTTGCATCTTGGCATGTTTTCGTTTCGCTGGCTTCTGCGCGTATTACATGAATATTGATAAACACACCACTTTTTTAAGACCGAGTACAAGTGCCAATACTTTTTATCAGGTACTCGCCGATATCATGCCTACTCAGATACATACATTATATATATATATATATATATTACAGACCAGTTCATGCCCAGATACATAGACCTCAGACCAGTTCATGCCCAGATACATAGACCTCAGACCAGTTCATGCCCAGATACATAGACCTCAGACCAGATCATGCCCAGATACACAGACCTCACACCAGATCATGCCCAGATACATAGACTTCACACCAGATCATAGACTTCACACCAGATCATGCCCACTCTCAGACCTCAGACCAGACCTTTAAATCGCCACTGACAGGCTCAGCCAGAGTCAGTGGCGTTATGAGGCTTCTGTAGCTCCACCCCCAGAGTGATGCAATGGTAGGTGGGAGGGATCTACAGGAAACTGTGCATGCGCCGTGTAACGCAGATCCTGCTCCTCCTCTCATCGCGCCACTCCGCAGCGGGTAAAGTTGGATTTTTCCAACTCCTGTCGCTCAGCGCTGCATCGAACGCAGCCTGAGCGAGGGAGATGGAAAAACCTTGACACACTGAGCGCGTCTCAACGCATGGTGCCGCCTA
This sequence comes from Leptobrachium leishanense, assembly GCA_009667805.1. Lineage (NCBI taxonomy): Eukaryota > Metazoa > Chordata > Amphibia > Anura > Megophryidae > Leptobrachium > Leptobrachium leishanense. Next base: position 122,756,396 of record CM019066.1, read on the forward strand.
CAGGCGCTTTGCGTTGCATCGTGCTCAGTGTATCTGAGGCATAATTCTCCCCAACACTGAAAAAAGCTGCAGATATTCCCAATCCTGCTGTGAACCAGTATAATAAGGAGTCTGCAGCAGGGGTGGACTGACCATTAGGGCAATAGGGCACTGCTCGAGGGCCCTGGCCTAGGCAGTTAGGGGCGGCAGATGAGGCAGGGCCTCACCTGTCTTTTCAGCATCAAGTGGATATTAAAATAAGTGATTTATTGAAATAAAATCTTCTGATAAATAAAAAGGTTCACATACTCACCTGCTGCACGCTCCCCCGCTGTCTGTCTCTGCTCCGTTTTTCTTTTTTTTCTTTTGAGTTTGCCAGCTGTGTGTGAATCATCACACAGCAGTGGCAGCTTGCTCTGAGCCTACGCAATTCGCGTCACTGGACACTACGCTAATCGGGTAAGCTCACGTTGGCCAAGAGAGATTCAGAATGTCTGCAGCACACATCTGGCGCCTCCTACTTCCTGAATCTATGCTCTTCAGTGTCTCTGGCACTGCGTGCAATTGAATTGCTTGAACCAATGGGAAAGTACCACTGGTCTCAAGCTATTCAAAAAACACCTCCATGGGAGACAGGCCTCCCATGGGTTGATTGACACGGGACAGTCATGTGCCTGTCTTCATCAGTCATGGGGGCGTGGCACGGGGCTTTGTGCCTGGAGGTACATCTTGGTGAGTCCTGAGAGCAGAAAGATCATGGAGAGCCCTGAGAGCAGCAAGAGATCCTGGGGAGCCCTGAGAGCAAGTTCCTGGGGAGCACTGAGAACAGCCAGATCCTGAGGAGCACTGAGAGCAGCCAGATCCTGGGGAGCTCTGATAGCATCCATTTATGGGAGCACTGAACAGCCAGATCCTAAGGAGCACTGAGAGCAGCCAGATCCTGGGGAGCAATGAACAGCCAGATCCTGGGGAGCTCTGAGAGCCAGCCAGATCCTGGGGAGCTCTGATAGCAGCCATTTATGGGAGCACTGAACAGCCAGATCCTGGGGAGCACTGAACAGCCAGTTCCTGGGGAGCACTGAAAAGCCAGATCCTGGAGAGCCCAGAGAGTAGCCAGTTCCTGAGGAGCACTAAACAGCCAGGTCCTGGGGAGCCCTGAGAGCACCCAGATCCTGGTAAGCACTGAGAGCAGCCAGTTCTGGTAGCACTGCGAACAGCCAGTTCCTGGGGAGCACTGAGAGCAGCCTGATCCTAGGGAAAAAAATAAAATAAAAAAGAACTCCAGAATCCACAATGTAATTCGAATGGATTTAATCCAACACCAAGAAAGCAAGGCAACGTTTCGACCACAGCTGGTCTTTGTCAAGCCTAAATCACAATAACACAGCTGGAAATAAATAGTACCACAGATCAATTGGGTTGGTATACACGGATCGGTTGCAATGATTAATAATCAATTAATCATTGCAACCGATCCGTGTATACCAACCCAGTAATTAAAAACAAAGTGTCTACATACTGATTCTTCAATTACCACATTAGCATCAATCATATTATAAATTCATTATGTATTAATATAGATCAGATCGTAGACATAAATTCGCCTATGAGAGAAAAGAAGCAATTCTACAGATCTTAGTGTAGAAGGGAGAGAGACACTTTACTAATGCAGTAACCCTGCTATTCCTAACCATTCCTTACACTTAAATCTGCAAAGATAAAGAGAAATTTAATACTTGTAATTTTAATTTTAATTAATACTAATTAATACTAAAATGATACAAATAATCATTTATAGAAAAGGTGAGAAATCCGATTCTCTATTAAGGCCATGTGGGGAAAGAGTATTAAGATGATGGATCCAATATAGTGCCCTCCTCTTAAGTAGTTTTTCTCTGTCCCCACCTCTTGTCAATTTAGGTACCTCATCAATTACCTGATAACTGTGAAATATCATGTCCACTACATATAAAATGTTCAGGAACAGGGAGTTCAGTCTTTTTAGTTCTAATATCCGACCTGTGTTTGATAAACCGATTTATTTTTTTACTTTTTGGGTGGTCTCACCCACATAGATCAACCCACATGGGCACTTCAAGTAAATCACATAAGTGGAATTACAGTGGAGTTATTAGTAAAGTGTCTCTCTCCCTTCTACACTAAGATCTGTAGAATTGCTTCTTTTCTCTCATAGGCGAATTTATGTCTACGATCTGATCTATGTTAATACATAATGAATTTATAATATGATTGATGCTAATGTGGTAATTGAAGAATCAGTATGTAGACATTTTGTTTTTAATTACTGGTTGGTATACACGGATCGGTTGCAATGATTAATTGATTGATTGATCGATCTGTGGTACTATTTCTAGCTGTGTTATTGTGATTTAGGCTTGACAAAGACCAGCTGTGGTCGAAACGTTGCCTTGCTTTCTTGGTGTTGGATTAAATCCATTCGAATTACATTGTGGATTCTGGAGTTCTTTTTTATTTATTTTTCTGCTGTATGGGGCTGTGGAGCAAGAGACCCTCACTCCATTGATCCACGTTTGGGGCTGCATTCGAGTCTACATTTTTATGAGTGATCCTAGGGAACACTGAACAGCCAGATTCTGGGGAGCACCGAACCTGAACCTACGAAACCTGTGTATATCTGGCTCTGATACTAGGCAGTGCCTCACCAGCCATTGACCTCACCGCACATCACTAGTACCCACACCACCACAGACAAAATTCATGTGGAATTAGTATCAGTGACCACCTGTATATGTATCTGCCCCACTGTAGTTCAGCATAGTAGTTCCAATATAGCAGAGCATACGCAGTGACTATATTTTAATTTTGAAAATGGAAAAATTAATTCTGTATTTAATCTTTGTACATATGTGCGGGCAGTGGTTCCATGTGGACAGGTGCAATGGGGGGCCCCATGACTTCCTATTGCTCGGGGGCCCCAGGAGTTGTCAGTCCGCCTCTGGTCTGCAGGCTCCTGGGGAAATAAGATGAAACACTTGTAGAGAAGAAAAAAAAGGATTGTTTTGCTAAAAAGCTTGGTTTATCGGACTGAGTTTATTGAGGCTTTTTTAAAAAAACACTGGAATGATATTTTCACAAACAGAATCAATTGAGAAACATCTGATGACCTATAAAACGCATACCGCTTGTCTTCCTCCACCCCAGCTCCTCTAGACTGTAAGCCAGGGGCGGACTGACCCATCGGGCACTGCCCGAGGGCCCGCAGGTTGGCAGAGGCCCGGTTTTGGGGTGCATTGGCGGCAGTGGCGTAACCACCGGGGCAGTCGCTGAAAGCAGCCATGGGCGCAGGGCTGAGGGGGGGGGGTGTCCCGCCGGCCGCTGTCACTCTGATTTATCATGCTGCACGCTTGCTCTGGGCGCAGCGTGAGCATTGAAGACAGCTCGTCCCCCACACATCACCCGCAGTGAAGGGGTTAAAGGCAATGCATTTATGATGTAACCGTTCCATCATTGGTCCTCAAGAGGTTAATCAGTTCAGGTCTTGGACACAAACTATAGTTCCTGACACAATGAGGAATCTCTATCAAGGTGAAGCAACATCATGTCATCTGCTAAATTATAAAATCCAATGTAATCACTCACTGCCCATCCAGATAAGAAATTAAGTAGATCCTATATTTGGCACCCCCCCCCCCCCAATTTAAAATGTAAAAAAAATGAAACACTTTTTTAGATGTTTTCAAAAATATTTATTGCACAAATTGTTTGTCAACTCACAGTAATGTGCGGTGTATATGAGCGTATCACAGAATCCACAGCAATAAAACTCACAGCAGGGGCGGATCCAGGGGGGGGGCAACGGGGCAATTGCCCCCCCCGAGATTTGTCCCGGGGGTTGAGGGACCCAGATGCCTTGAACAGTCCGTCCTGTGAAGTGGATGCGGCTGTGTGCGTGCGCAGCCGGTCACGTGGTCCGGCTAATCAGGTGGTACTGAGTCTCTGTACCACCTGATTACCCGGACCACGTGACCGGCTGCGCACGCACACAGCCGCATCCACTTCACAGGACGGACTGTTCAAGATCGGGCAGGCGCTCCCGCGCTGCCCGGCATCTGGGTCCCTCAACCCCCTGCCGGAGCTGGGGCAACAATCCAGGTGAGAGCTGGGGCAAATCCATGAGCTGGGGGCAAATCCATGTGTGACCTGGGGGCAAATCCATGTGTGACCTGGGGGCAAATCCATGTGTGACCTGGGGGCAAATCCATGAGCTGGGGGCAAATCCATGAGCTGGGGGCAAATCCATGACCTGGGGGCAAATCCATGATCTGGGCAAATACATGAGCTGGGCAAATCCATGAGCTGGGCAAATCCATGACCTGGGGGCAAATACATGACCTGGGGGCAAATCCATGATCTGGGTAAATACATGAGCTGGGCAAATCCATGAGCTGGGGGCAAATCCATGAGCTGGGCAAATCCATGACCTGGGGGCAAATACATGAGCTGGGCAAATCCTTGAGCTGGGCAAATCCATGAGCTGGGCAAATACATGAGCTGGGCAAATCCATGAGCTGGGCAAATCCATGACCTGGGGCAAATCCATGAGCTGGGCAAATCCTTGAGCTGGGGGCAAATCCATGTGTGAGCTGGGGGCTCTCTGCTCCTCTAGATTGTAAAATCCGGGGTGCCCTCTGCTCCTCTAGATTGTAAGCTCCTGGGTGTCCTCTGCTCCTCTAGATTGTAAGCTCCTGGGTGCCCTCTGCTCCTCTAGATTGTAAGCTCCTGTGTGCCCTCTGCTCCTCTAGATTGTAAGCTCCTGTGAGCCGGGCCCTCTGCTCCTCTAGATTGTAAGCTCCTGTGAGCCGGGCCCTCTGTAAATTCTCGTGAGTTGGGCTCTCTGCTAAAACACCTTATTTTCTGTAAGTGCCCCTCCCGAGACTAGTCTCTGGATCCGCCCCTGACTCACAGTAACCTGCCCTGTGTATAAGGGAATAACAGAGCTCCACATCTATTGAACACATAGAAATCTAAATTAAAGTGTGACTGTCACTGAGCTCCAACATATTAAATTGTGGTGACTGGACACGCATGCTTCGAGAGCTCCGTCTAAGCTACCACTAAAAGCGACTATTTTACCACTTTAAAGACGAGACAAAAGATTCAGCTGAAGCCCGAACGTCGGCCATCAGGTGCTGTAACCCCGGAGCTTGTTTAGTCCCCCCCTCCGGACCCGCAATTCGGGAGGAATACGTTTCAACGGCTACATCCCCGGTCATCGGCAGCCATCTTGGAGGCCTGCAGTGGAGGCGCTCGCCTAGCTCTGCACGTGGACGCTCTCCATAAGTATGGGGAAGAAGGGTAAGGGCGCCGGAGTGGTGGAGAGCCCCTGCACTCCTGATATACGTCTCTCGCTAGGAGGGGGATTGGGACGGCGGCTATTACGACCGAGTTCATCTGATGTTGGTGACCTGCAGACAGTGGAGGAGGCTGCTGATCCCCCTGCAGCGATGCTTGGCCCGACGGACGATGCGCTTCCCGCCACAAAAGGAGACATCAGAACCCTGCTGGAAGATGCACGGAGGTCCTGGCAGGCAGACTTCCAAGCCCTTGAGGCGGCAGTTGAGGTGACCCAAACCCAGGTAGGGGACCTGCAGACCCGCGCACAGGCACTGGAGAGAACGCAGACCGCAACTACCTCATCTATGCAAACCTTGCAACAGCAAATTTGTACCCTACAATCTGCGGTGGTGATGCTGGAGTCGAGACACAGACGTAGGAATGCAAAGCTTCGAGGAGTGCCCGAGACCGTGTCGGATTCGGATCTGCAGTCCTACGTTACACGTTTTCTGGAAGTGGTTATGGGTCCCTCAGACCTCCTGCAGAACTCTGCCTTCACCGCTTACCGGGTGAGAAAATCGGCCTTGGCTCCCATAAAAGCGCCGCGCGACGTCCTTATTACCTTCAAAGACGCAGCCTTCCCCTCAGCATTGTTTCGCGCTGCACGGAATTCGCCGACAGTCCTGTTTGATGAGGCGCCCATTGCTGTGTATCGGGACCTACCTTTTTTAGTTCTGGCGGCTCGACGGCAGTTTCGGCCGGTTACAGCCCTACTCCGTGCCCACTCAATAGGATATAAATGGGGCACCTCTGGCTCTCTCATTATTACCCCGGCCGATGGACGGGTCCTTGTGGCTACATCAGCGGAAGATGCTGGGACTCATCTTCGGTCCTTGGGACTACTCCCCACTGCTAAGGGCCAGGAAGCTGCGATTCGACCTGGTGGCTCTCCATTACCCCCCAGCGACCTGGACTGAGACTGCACTGCTGGGGGCGCCTCATCGGATACCCCGAGTATGGGGATTTTTGTTGTGTAGCTGTCGCTGCCTCTGCGGCCCCCCCCCCTCGTATATCATCCTTTCCTCCTTTTTTCCATTTCTATCCTATTTTAACCAGGGTGTCTATCCCGCGGGAGGATCTGTTCTCTTCCTTCTTTAATCCCCCTACCTCTCTCCCCCCCCTTTTTTTTTTTTTTTTGGCACATTCCGGCTGTGTGTGAGGCGCGCCATCATGATGATATTTGTCGTGCCTGGCCCTCACACTCCCGGGCCTCGTGACATTACCCCTCCATGGCCTCCCTTGGGAGCGTGCCAGGAGAGTCACGGTTCTGGCTTTTGCCGCTTCCCCCTCACTTCCTCCCCCCCCTCTTTTTTTTTTTTTTTTTCCCTCTCTTTTCTTCTCTTCTTTCCATCCTCCCATCGGAGACATTCTCCTCCCCACAGTGAACTGTAACACACCTCATGTTTCCCGTTTTCCCTCTCTTCCCCCCCCCATGCATTATTGAACTTATGCAGTCAGTATATATCCAGTCTACTGTGGACTGTGCGTAGCCTGGGGACACTTTCGAACGCGAACCGTCATGACTTTATGTGCAGTTACCTAACCCTTTCTCGTTCACGTGTTGTTGATTTTTGATGTGGCCCTGCGAGTCCACTTTTGTTGGTCGACTTGTGACCCCCGTTCAGAAATAAAATTTCAAATAACAAAAAAAAAAATTGTGGTGACTGTGTTTTATGTGAGTGTGTCAGTGTGATGGCTGTGTGCGATTTGTGTTTATGTATGTAAAAGTGAGAGGCTCACAGTGAGGGCCCCAAATGATCACCCCCTACTCCAAGTGAGGACCCCACATCTTCCTAGTGAGTACCCCAACTGACCTCCCACCACTCAATAAGAGCCCAAAAATGACCCCCCATCCTCCCAGTAAGTGCCGGAAATTACCTCAACCCCCCGAGAGAGCCCTAAATGACATCCCCATCTTCCCAGTAAGTGTTGCAAATTACCTCGTCATCCTGCCTGTGAGTACCCCATATGACACCCAGACTGAGTGCCCCAAATGATCCCACACCTCCCAGTAAGGGCACCAAACATGCCTCCACCCTCCCAGTGTGTTCTCCAAACAACCTCTCTATCTCCTCCGCTTGAAGTCATATGGATAAAGCGATAAGCTTGTGTGGGTTTAACTTTGCTAGATTTGTTAGTAGGTATTTGAGAGTGAACCTGTCTTGGCTCACACGTCATTTAATCTAGATTTATATTCAAGTATATAAAGTGTGCAAACCATACAACAAGCAAATGTAAAATGTAGGGGATATTCTGTAACTGCTGGTGTTTGTTGAAGTTTGAAACACATGCGAGATTCATCAGTGCTGCAAGTCCGACAAACACCTGCATTTCACAAAAAGGTTGTTTCAAAGAGTGACAGGAGAAACTTCCCAGTTACTGAATAACAACTGTAAAGTAAATCTCTATCAAATGAGCTACTGAAGTGGAAATAGGCTGGAAGACGGCCGCCATTGTACACAGGCGGCCATCTTGTTCAGAATATTGGTTCACCAAGTAAATAGAATAGATTTCATTTAGAAGAGAAGAGCTGAGCTCACGTAGAATTTAAGGAATGCGTGGTAGATTAGAAAAGCTAACAAGAAATCCAGGCAGGATCCGGCCAGCTCTTGGCATAGAGAGACAGAAAGATTTATGAATGAAGCAAGGTCAGTGCGATGTGCCAAGGAATAAAGAAAACATAGAAGACCAGGCCCCAGGCCACCTGAATAAACATAGCCGATAGGGAGGGAGGCACTGCCCGGAGAAAGACAGCACAAACAAATCACAGACTGTCAAACTAACGAGAAGTGTATCAATTTATAGTTATATGTGGAATGTTCTTTGTGTTCGAATTAATGATGGGAGGTATTAACCCACGTGGGGTGGAATAGAGTGTCATAGGGAGGTGGGCTAATGGGGATGTACCTAATTATGTATTTGGGGCATAAAACCTCATGTCTCTGTGTAATCGGGGCTCACTCTAAGCGATTCAATCCTGTGTGAGCACTTGTGTGACGACACAATAAACTCTTGCCTTTCCTGAAGAGACTCGTGTTTGGACAATCCTTGCTTGTGTCTGGTCCGGCGCCGTTCTGAAAGTGAACCTGTCTGACTCCGGCTACATTTTCTGGGGTCTCGATAGCCGGGATAACGGGCCTTTTGCCAAGACACAGGCAACGGCTGCTGAACACAGTGCGGCGCTTGACTGCAGCAGTGCCAGAATCCCGATGGTTGGGGGCGTCCGTTGAAGGTGAGCTGACATCTGCAGGCGCCAAGCAGGATTTCCTGTACAGTGGACCTCATCTCGTCCCAAACAGACCCCCCTGACCCGGGAAAACTGGGACACCAACGAGTCTGAGGAAACAGCAAGCAGCGCCGGCGATAGGTAACGTGTCTTCTATGTTTTGTATGTCTAAAGGAAATACCGGTATCTAAGGGAAACGTCCGACTGCGATAGACGGATAAGAGGATGCGATGGCCACCATCCTATTGGCATATCTTTCCCGCCGCTGGTAGCGCTGACATTGCTAAGGAGCCAGAGTGGCTAGCAGGCGTCTGGATTCGGGGGAATTGAATGCCAATCAAAGGGTAGTTCTGTATGAGAGGGAGAAGGTAGCTGCGTGGAGTTGCATAGTTCAGTGTTTGTAAATAGAGCTTCACCACGTGGGTAAACGGGAAAGGAGGAGGATTTTTCTGTGACTGGGCTGAGAGCCTGAGTCAGTGCCTAGTGTGTACGTCGTATAGTGACAAGGGCTTATAGTGAAGCCAACGATAGCTGCAGAGATAGTGGTGCTGAGTGGGTAGATTATCCATAAAGCAGATTGGAATTGCAGACGGAAGTGTAGACAAGGAACGGGGTGCACATAGCCACAAGCAGTCAAGAGTTAGAGTTCAAATTACGGGGTATAAGGAGCCACTAAGGAGGGAATACGTCCTCGGCTAATGGAAAGAGTTGAAGTGATATATGTTCTATATTATGCTGAAAGTATCTGATACGGAATGTGTTGTGAATGAATTGACTTGAGTGCTGTGAGTGAACGTGCGCCTACTCGCTCCGCGAGGAAGCAAATTCGAGAGTGGACCCTGGAACGTACGGTTTCGGCTCAGGCGACTGCAGTCGGCTACTGAAGGGGGAAGCGTATGTGGATGCGGATAAATTGTTGACTGAAGTATCAGACTGTAGATTTTAACTGTTATTGAAATAAGATATTTGTATCGCAAAAAGTATTGTTTTCAGGAGTGACAATGGGTAACGGGTCATCAAAGCCCAAGAAGGTAAAGGAGGGTGAGATGCCCCTAGAATATATGGTGCGGAATTTCGAAGCATTATATAAAAACGTATGATTATGGTGTAGAATTGACAAAAGAGAAATTAAAAGTAATGTGTACAGTTGTGTGGCCGTTATTAGTCCCAGGATGGCCAGAGCAGGGGTCAATGGACCCGGAGTTGGTACAGAAGGTACACTCCCAAGTTACAGAGCAGTACGGATATCCTGAAGAATACCGTATATAGATATATGGGGATATTGTATTAAAAACAAGAGTCATTTTGTAAATGATAGCGGGGAGAAATAAGAAACAGGACCCCCAAAATAATAGAGAGAGAGAGAGGTGTTAGTAGAACAACTGGAAGAAAATAAATGTTTTACCCCCGTCCTATTTATTATGTTATGGGGCAGCTAGGGAAGCTCTGAATGCCGCTGTTGTGCGGGCGGAAAGGGGGGGCGGGCAGCTGCTATGTCTCGGTCAGCTCCGCTCCGTCCCGTCCCGTATGGCTGAGGAAGAAGAGCAGGGTGTATCGGGTGAAGGAGATAGAGAGGCTCCACCAGAAAAGATTGAGATGCCCGATGGGAGCATATATAAATTAATTAATATTTTACGGAGTGAGATAGTTGCAATGCTGTATAGTTTATATGTGTGGTTCAGACTGATTTTGTCCGATTGTGTTTTTAATTGATCATTAAACTGTTCAATTAAAAGTTGAGATTGAGCGTCGTCCCTGGTGTAATAGGCCCCCTCCTTTTTCTGACAGACTGTTTGCAGGAGGGAGGAGCAGGAGGGAGCAGTTTGTTTTTCTTTGCTCTCTGAAAGGTGGAAAAAAATAACCCTTTGTGTACTTGTGCAGCGTACTATGTTTAGCTAATTTTAGTGTGTGTTACAATAGAATATTTGTCTGAAGTCGGTTGAGTGCAAGATATATGTTTATATTTTGTGTTGATATTATTAAAAAGGAGTCCTGGTTTTTTTTATATTATTGCATATAAATAATAATAGGTATGTAATGGTATACAATATTGCCTACTAAAATATAAAAATTTATTAACAAACTAAATTGAAATATATGAAACGGTTAGAAAAATTAATTCGAGAAATAATTAAAGTAATTTTTCTTTACTGTTTTTACAAGGTATGTTTTTGTTTGATTTTTGATGGAATGATTTATTTTTATTGTTTTTTTTGATGTAGTATTAAGAGTCTGTTTTGGGCTATGGGAAAATATTTCTGAGAATATTATTTACACAATGTGTATATGTATATGCCCGAATGTCCCATCCAGCTCCTGGGGCGGGATATTTTTTGCAAATTGCAAGCCCAAATTATGTTTTTTCTTTTTTTCCCGGGGGTCACGTTCAATTAAACCTGCCGGACAGTGGCAGTTTTGTTCGGTAGTATAATCCAGCCAGCCCGCACAACCCCCAATCTGTGAAAATCGCAGTAGTTATGCCGAGGGAAGAAGAATGGCGCACGGCACCTACTCTGTCTGCCACGCTGGATCCGCACGCACTACTCCTTGGAATTCCTGAGGTGGGGGGCGGAGGACAACCCGCCCAGATTAGTTGAATTAAAGTCCGGCGCAATACCGGTGGCTCTAAGACAATATTATATCCCAAAGAAAGCCAAGCAGAATATACAAATATATTTGCAGAGATTTAAAGACTACGGTATATTGAAATTCTGCGTGTCACCGTGGAACACACCATTGTTCCAGCAAGACAACTTTTTTTTTTTTTCTCAGTGGGAGGTATCTACAATGGATGCGCGCTCAGCCAGGACCTTTTGTCCTTCCACGCTACAGTATGTTGATTAATTACACTGGTTTCCCCCACAGAAAAAGACTGTTTATCTGTCACAAAAGTTTTGCTACATCTGCTAAGCCAAGCAGGTTACAGAGTGTCTAAAAAAAGAAAGCACAAATATGTAAACAGAGTGTAAAATACCTGGGATTCCAGTTAACAGGTACCAAACGTACACTAGGGGCAGAAAGGAAAGAAGCAATGTGCCGCATACCCCAACTAAAGACCAGGAGACAAGTCCGTGAATTCCTGGGAGCTGCAGGCTTCTGCCGCCTGTGGATCCCCAACTTCGCAGAAATTGCCAAGCCGCTTCATCAAGCAACCAAGGAAAGAGAATTAGACCCCTTTCATTGGGAAGAAGAGCAAACCGCAGCGTTTCTGAAATTAAAGACTCTGCTGATGGAAGCTCCTGCGCTGGGTCTGCCAGATCATAGCAAGCCTTTCCAGCTGTTCGTACATGAATATAACAAACAGCAACAGGAGTATTGGTCCAGACCTTTGGCTCGTGGCTGAGGCCTGTGGCCTATCTCTCCAAGCAACTCGACCCTGTGGTCTGCGGCCTACCCCTATGCCTGAAAGCAGTGGCTGCCACCGCAATGCTGATAGCAGAAGCAGACAAGCTGACCCTTGGACAAGTTCTTTATGTCAAGGTGCCCCATGCTGTCAAGGCTCTGCTGGATGTCAAAGGAGGTTACTGGTTTAGCAACAGCCGGATGACGAAGTACCAAGCCATGATGTGTGAAAATCCACGGGTTCATTTGGACCTCATCGCTACTTTAAACCCTGCTACTTTACTGCCTGACTGTGAAGAGGATCCAAATCATGAATGCCTCCAAGTCATGGAAGAAGTGTTCAGTAGCAGGCCAGATTTGAAAGACGTACCCCTAGACAAATACGATCTACAGCTATTCACTGATGGTAGCAGCTACATGGATGATGGGAAGAAAGTCTCCGGCTATGCAGTAGTCTCAACAGAAGAAGTTATCAAAGCAAAGCCACTGCCAGGCCATACATCGGCACAACTAGCTGAAATAACAGCTTTAACCAGAGCCCTTGAAATTTCTGAAGGCAAAAGAGTAAATATCTATATGGATTCCAAATACGCCTTTATGACAGTCTATGCACATGGCGCACTCTACAAAGAAAGAGGCCTACTCACGTCTTCAGGACAATAAATTAAATATGCTGCAGAAATCACGGCCCTCCTGGAAGCAGTGTGGAAACCAAGTGCTGTCAGCATCATGTACTGTCGAGGCCACCAAAAAGGCCGTGATGAAATTCCAAAAGGTAACAGACGCGCGGACCAGGCTGCAAAAGCAGCTGCGAAACCACCACCGCAAACAGAAGCTCAAGCTAAAGTATTGATCTGCAAGCAAGAGCCTCAATCTTCCATGCCAAATTACGAGTTCTATATGAATTTAAAAAAAAATTTGAACCCCACGGGGAGTTCATTGAAATAATATTGAACAAATGGCAAGATGATTATGAACTGTTAGAACTCAATTATGATTATATCCAATGGCTTTTTCCACAAGGACACAAGGCCGGAATTTCTACTCTACTCTCCCTAAACCCGCAAGAAACACGGTTAATGATCAACACCTCAGAAGTTCAGCAAAGACTGCGCAGAGTCTACAAGATGATGCTGAAATTCTTCGGCGTGAAAATAGTGGGGAGGAGGAAGACAAAGAAATAACTGAAGTTGAACGAGCAGAAAATTGAAATTTCGCGTCACGTTTTGAAAATTTGACAATCAATTCTCACAATAATCTACGAATCACACGAATACTGCACAGTCTAGGAGAATTTATCTGGGGAAATTATGGAGAATTGGCACGATACACACCAAAACAGTGGTGGCTGCACTCCTACCGGCGCCACTGAGCGAATGGACATCTGTGTACTCAGAGAAAGAAAAGAAGTGGCTGACAGACGAACCCGGAGGGTATGGAGAAGATGGATGGTTCCAGATGGAGAACGGACTAATAGTCCTACCAGCAACACTGGCTCCTGAAATCGTAAGAGCACTTCACGCAAGTACCCATGGAGGAAGAGAAATGATGGAGCAACAGTTGGAGCCACATTTCTACGTACCAGGATTGTCAGCAATCTGCAAAGCAACAGCTCAGCAGTGTGTAACATGTGCCAAGAACAACCCGAGAACAGGCCCCAAAGTTCGGGAAAAGTTGAAAGAATGAACCGTACCCTAAAGACTTTGATGTCCAAACTGTGCCAAGAGACGTCACTAGGCTGGTTGGACTTACTGCCGATAGTCCTTTTGCACATTAGGTGCAGACCAACCCCCCAATTGAAGCTACGTCCATACGAACTTATGTTTGGACAGACAACCCCTCTGATTAATGGACTAAGGGGGGACCTTCGGGCATTGGGAGAAATTAAACTAAATGATCAGGTAGTAATGCTGGGTAAATCAATGCAGAAGTTAAATATTTGGGTGGGGGATAATATACCGTATTCTCTGTATCCTTCACTGTATAAGTATTGTCCGGGTGACTCAGTATGGGTAAAAGAGTGGAAAAATGATCCACTAGGTCCAAAATGGAGAGGTTTTTATTTTGTCCTGTTATCAACCCCTACAGCAGTAAAGGTTGCCGAGGTGGTCCCGTGGATACATCACTCCAGAGTAAAAGCAGCTGCCAGTCCTGAGCTAACATGGAAGGTCGTCGCCAACGAGACCAATCCGCTGAGGCTGAAGCTGACAAAGACCACAGTCACGAGCACCTAAATGATCCTAACCCTGATGATTCAGAGGATCAACAAGTGGGTGTCTTGATGGGCACAGACCCTGACCACCTGCCAACGGGGGATAACCACAGGGTGCTTTTTAGGGGCCCGGCCCCCACCCTTGATCATCCAGAAATGTTTTTACTTTTGAAATTCCGGTGGGGAGGGATTGGGTTTATGTGACTGTAAAAAGAATTGCCCAAGGAATTCTGACACTCGGGGCATTTGTGGTGCTGATTTTATATTTTGCTAATTTGATTTATGGACTCTCGCGTGGAGTATGCTCTAATTGTACGGGCAATGTGGGGAAAGTGGATATTTCCCATATCTGGAATGGTACGCACCCGGTGATGGAGAACCGTACCATGTGGAGACAAAAACGAGAGGCGCTATCTGGAACCAACCCAAGAGGACACTTACTTGTGCAATTCAAATATGACTATGCTAAAAAGTCTGGGCAAACTGTATGCTGGGTGTGTAGTAGACTGCACCCAGAGACAATTCATATACCATTTGCCTCTGTTCCAATGAATTTGAGTATGTTTGTATCAGGGAAAAGACAGAATCAGTCAGTCCCGGGTACCCTATAATAGGACCAGTGTATCCACCAGAATGGTGTTTTCAACTAGGACCAGATAAAGAAACAAATAACGAGGGGTTATGTAACTCAAGTCAGTTCAACTGGACATTATATATTTACATATTCAAAACAGGACAAAAGGCGATTTATTTATACATACGATGCAGGCAACTCACTAGAGACCAAGAGGCGGTGATTGGGAATGTGACCAATGGGAGGCAGGGTGCAGTGGATATGATGAGACGGCTGAGACATTTTGCGATAGAGATATCAAAGTGAACACTACAGTTATTGCTATTTATAGTGAAAGGAGGATACCAGGTGTGCTGTGAAAGGGTGTGTTACACATAGGTACCACCAACAATAACGGGAATGTGTTATTTGGCTAAGCTGGTCCCAATCCAGAAACTAAGGGGAGAAGACACAAACACAGACACAGAACTACACCCTAGGTACCCACTGGTGTTTGAAAGACCGAAGAGAGAATTGTTTGCGAAGATGGATCGAATATGGACATGGTTGCCAGCATGGACTGGATAGGGAGGAGAGATGATGAGGAGATTGAATAGCTATGTCAATCTGATGGATGAGATTCTGAATAGGACCAGTATGGATATCCAGCTGTTGAATCTGGAAATGCGTGAGTTAATGAAAGGTGCAAATGATATATGAAATGGCGCTTGAGCAGATCAGTGCGGCCTTGAATGGATTGTGTGAAATGACAATGCACTATGAATGTTGCACCTTCATCAGAAACACTACACACGAAGTCCCAGACTATTACCAGGTAATTCAAGATTATCAGGAGAAGGTAGCACAGTTGCAGGGCACAGCCAGGAGGATTGCTGGCGAAGGCTGGAATCCGCTCCGTGGGTTTGGAGCAATGGGAGAATGGTTTGGTTCTATCTTACGATTCATCTCAAAGATTGGATCCATGATACTTATGATAGTGGTGATCTTGATCATAGGGATACTGATATCTACACAAACACAGAAGATACCACTGATAATTCCACAGGGTATGTTCCCAGTGAAAGAAACCCCCCCTTTTTCAGTAGTTTCAGAATAGTGGAGTATAATGGCTACAAGTGCCAGGAAAAGATCCTGACACTTGAGCCAAGGGGGGAATGAAGTGGAAATAGGCTGGAAGACGGCCGCCATTGTACACAGGCGGCCATCTTGTTCAGAATATTGGTTCACCAAGTAAATAGAATAGATTTCATTTAGAAGAGAAGAGCTGAGCTCACGTAGAATTTAAGGAATGCGTGGTAGATTAGAAAAGCTAACAAGAAATCCAGGCAGGATCCGGCCAGCTCTTGGCATAGAGAGACAGAAAGATTTATGAATGAAGCAAGGTCAGTGCGATGTGCCAAGGAATAAAGAAAACATAGAAGACCAGGCCCCAGGCCACCTGAATAAACATAGCCGATAGGGAGGGAGGCACTGCCCGGAGAAAGACAGCACAAACAAATCACAGACTGTCAAACTAACGAGAAGTGTATCAATTTATAGTTATATGTGGAATGTTCTTTGTGTTCGAATTAATGATGGGAGGTATTAACCCACGTGGGGTGGAATAGAGTGTCATAGGGAGGTGGGCTAATGGGGATGTACCTAATTATGTATTTGGGGCATAAAACCTCATGTCTCTGTGTAATCGGGGCTCACTCTAAGCGATTCAATCCTGTGTGAGCACTTGTGTGACGACACAATAAACTCTTGCCTTTCCTGAAGAGACTCGTGTTTGGACAATCCTTGCTTGTGTCTGGTCCGGCGCCGTTCTGAAAGTGAACCTGTCTGACTCCGGCTACACTACCTCACTGCTTCTGTCATTCAATTCAAATCTTTAGCTCAACAGATGGCAATGCCATTGAACAGCGACATGTGAATACTCAACAGATGCTCTCCCGCTCTCCACAACCACTCAGTGACTGACAAAGAGCAGATGAATAGCCAGCGCAGCAGCATCACTTAGGACTGATTGTGCACAAGAATGGGGTGCATGTGAAAGTTGACAGCCGGAACCCAACTTCAAAGAGGAGCTTGATGATGCAACAAGTGTAAAACAAATCTTTTATTAAGCTATCAAATACTGCATTGATCTTAATGATCTAGAGCAGTGATTCTCAACCCTGGTCCTCAGGTACCCCGAACAGGACAGGTTTACCAGATATCTGAATCACAGCACAGGTGATATGATTTTCTGCTCTGTGATTGCAGGATTCAGTCAGCATTTCCCCCAAGGCGATCCTTAAAGGGATATGCATGTCTAGAATTTTTTTTTTTTTTTTAAAATGACCTTAACACTTTTATACCTATAGACAAACTAGAATAAATCAATAAAAGTGTAAATAATGTTTATTTTCTTGCTTTAAACTCTGTCATTTCTTCTTCTCTGGCGATGCCTCTCAGCTAGGGGTGTTTCTTCATCTCTCACTTCCTGAATATTCCCCGCTTCCTCCCCGCGCACTAATCCACCCATCAAAGCTTCACATGAACTAGTAAAAGCTGTGCACGTGAAACCCTGTGCATCTCAAGACCTCAGACTGGGGAAACTGAGGAATTGAATAATAGCATCTCTGCAACTGTGAAAGCAAAACACTCACCCTCTGACTCGATCACCCATTGACTTGCTCACACACAGATTCACTCACTCACCCACTGACTCGCTCACTTGTGCTCTTTAAAGGTTTACATACTCACTGTCTCACTCAATCTCCCTCACACAGTCTTTCTTGTGCTGTCTGTCTCTTGTGAGCGCTCTCTCTCATTGCACCTTTTCTTGTGCTTTCTCTGCTTTATCTTGCTGTCCTCTTTTTACCTTTTCTTGCTGCCTATCTGTGCTTTTCTTTGTTGTCCCTCTCTTTGCTGTCTCTTTTTCTCCCTGTGTGTATTGATTTCTTTTTTTCCCTGTATCTGCAGTAGCTGGGGGTGAAAGAGTTAAAGATTGGAATGATACTCAGCCCCGCCCTCCCTTCAGCTCACAGCGCAGGAGGGAGGTGGAGCAACTCAGTCGCACATGCTTAGTGTGTTTTTTATCAATACCTAGGTATACACACTGATTGGTTAGCTCAAAGTGCCTCCCGAGGTGGGTGTGGAAAACGCCAAGAAAGAAAAGTAGGCAAATATGAAAAAAATATCATATTCACTTGCCTTTTATGCCTGCTGAATGACACTACTGACACTGGCATTGCACATTTTTAAAAGCAAACTAGTAAAGCATGCATGTCACTTTAAAGTCTGGCCTGCGAATGGTACATTAGGACCAGGGTTTCGAAATGTTGATCCAGACCATATCCATCCCATCATTAGATATGAAAGAAAAACTGAACCACTTGATGTCAGGTTCATTTCATAACAAATTAGTACTTGAAATGGCATGTTGAGACGGTCTTAGAAAAGGAGAGAAAAAAGGATCTGCAGATAAATATTTTATGGGGCTATCAGGGTTATTCAAAGAGATTCGAAAAGTCACTGCATGTTCTGTGATTTTTCGTTCCCCCGCACTTCGGGGCAATTCGGCGATCCTAGTTCGCTGACCCTGCGGTGTATTCAGCAAGCACCGCAGGGCCCTCCATAGTGCAGGGAAAACTCGCCGCAAACACACGGAACACTCACCGCAAACCCGCTGAACACTCACCAAACACTCACCGAAACCCGCAGAAATAGCTGGATTAACTACGCCGAACACGCCGGAGAAACCCGACTAGTCGCCGATCACATCGCAGAGCACCCGCCGGAAAAACCAGACACGCAAGCGAAAAACAGTACGCTTGAAAGTTTGAAAACACAAACGATGTTTGCAAAAAAACTAATGAACGAAAATGTCTGAAACTTACATATAAGATCCAATGAATGATAATAAAAAGGTCTGATACAGGAAAAAGAAAAATCGATGTAAAAAAAAAAAGTTCGACAAAAACAATAAATACTAAAAGATCCTAAAAAGTCTATGAAGAGACTTTTTACTGTATAATAAAATAATAAACGGTTTATTAGATATTGAATTAAAACTGGAATATTTTTAACATTGAAGCCTATGGGATTATCCTGAATAAACCTGTCGAATGAAACCACTGAACAGCAGGGCAATTCGGCAACTTTTCACTACTGGCTTTTGTTCTCTGAATAGACGAACCATTGCTTCTCTAGGGGGGATTTCACTGCCCTCGAACAGGCACCGAACGTGCAGGCAATTCGTCACAATTTGACGAATTGCCTGCTCTCTGAATAGCCGAATGGCCCCAAAATGTCCCCGTTCGTTGAATTTCAGTGTCCGGTTACATTTCGGGGCCAGATCGACTCTCTTTGAATAAGCCTGTATGTGTTTGTTTTATGTGTTTGTTGTATTATTATCGTTTACACATTGCCAGCATAACGCAGAGCAATATAAAACGAGGAAGTTAAACAGTAGAAATGTCAAACATATGGGTTTGGGAACGCCAGAAGGAAAACAATGTAGGAGAAACGTCCAGTTACAGATCAGAGTGAGTGCAATGTATTTGAGAAAGTTCAGATGATAAAGATGAAGCAAGGAAAATTGTTAACAGTAGAATATTCTTAGTACATTAGACAAGATTATATAATATTCCACTGGAGAATAACCGTCCAGAAATTTCCTATTGACATGTTTTTCCTATAACTAGATTGTGTGTAATTGACAGATGGCTGTAAATAAAAATTGTGTGCGTAAACCCCATTTAAACGGTGGCCAAAAGCAGCCAAGATGCACATCACTGCCAAAACATTTCCCCAGACTCCTGCAAAAACTTGCTTACCATCTAAAACTACCCGTCAAACCCAAATGAAACCGCCATTTTAACTACTGCTGTTTGCATCATAAAACTGCATTTACAATTTTCATTTATTACAAAGTACGGTATATAATATATACAGTGGCAAGAAAAAGTATGTGAACCCTTTGGGATTACGTGGAGTTTTGCATGAATTGGTCATAAAATGTGCTCTGATCTTCATCTAAGTCACAACAATTTGAAAAACACAGTCTGCTTAAAATAATACCACACAAACATTACATGTTTTCATGTGTTTATTGAACATAACATGTAAACATTCACAGTGCAGGGTGGAAAAAGTATGTGAACCTCTAGCCTAATGACTTCTCCAAGAGCTAATTGGAGCCAGGAGTGAGCCAACCTTGAGTCCAATCAGTGTGATATTATTGGATGTGTTGCTGAAAGCACGTTTGAAGTTTGAAAAAGAGCACCTGGATGTTCCACAGCACTACTGGCAAAATATTCTGTGGACAGATGAAACCAAAATTGAGTTGTTTGGAAAAAACACACAACACTATCAGGGTTATCCAAAGAGATCCGAATTGCTTGAGAAAGGTAACCGAACGCTGAAAATCAGCGTTCGGTTACCTTTCCTGGCCATTCGGCTATCCAGAGAGCAGGCAATTCGCCAAATCCTGGCGAATTGCCTGCACATGCGGTGCCTGTTCGTCCCTGTTCGAGGGCAGTGAAATCCCCATGAAAAAGCACTGCTTCGGCTATTCAGAGAACACAAACCAGCAGTGAAAGGTTCCTCTAATACCCTGCCATTCGGTGGTTTAATTCGGCAAATTTATTCAGGAGAATCCCATAGGCTTCAATGTTAAAAATATTCCCGTTTTAATTCAATATCTAATAAACCGTTCATTATAAAATTCTGCAGCAAAAAGTCTCTTTATTTATAGATTTTTTAGGATACTTTAAGCATTTTTCTGAATTTTTTTAAAAAAATGTAAAAGTCCGATTTTTTTTTTTTCAGTTTACTTATTTTTTTTGTAACAGCCCTCTTTAGTATCATTCCCTGGACCTCCTGTGAAAATGTCAGACATTTTCGCTCAGTAGTTTCTTTGCAAACAGCGTTTCATTTTCCCAGATTCATACAAATGGTTTTGCTAATTTATTCACTGCCTCCTCTACGTCACAGCTGCTTCGGCTCTGTGTGATTCAGCTCCTTTTCGGCTCCTGTTCGGCTCCTGTTCGGGTTTTTTCGAAGGTTAATCCAGATGTTTTTGCTTGTTTTCAGCGTGCATTCGGTTAGTTTTCGTCAGGTTTGCGGCAGCTTTTCCCTGCAATTCGGGGACCCTGTGGTGCTTGCTGAATACACCGCAGGGTCACCGAAATGGGATCGGCAAAAGGAACCGAATTGAAGAGAACGAAAAGTCACCGAACGTGCGGTGACTTTTCGAATCTCTTTGGATAACCCTGTAAGTGTGGAGAAAAAAAGGCACAGCACACCAACATCAAAACCTCATCCCCACTGTAAAACATGGCGGAGAGAGCATCATGGTTTGGGGCTGCTTTGCTGCCTCAGGGCATGGACAGATTGTTGTCATTGATGGAAAAATGAATTCCAGAGTTTATCAAGACATTTTGCAGGAAAACGTAAGACCATCTGTCCACCAACTGAAGCTCCGCAGAGGAGGGGTGATGCAACAGGACAATGACCCAAAGCATACAAGTAATTCAACAAAAGAATGGCTTCAACAAAACAAAATACGCCTTCTGGAGTGGCCCAGTCAAAGTCCTGACCTCAACCCGATTTAAATGCTGTGGCATGAGCTTAAGAGAGTGATTCACATCAGACATCCCAAGAATATTGCTACACTGAAACAGTTTTGTGAAGAGGAGTGGTCCAAAATTACTCCAGATCGTTGTGCAGGTCTGATCTGCAACTACAGGAAACGTTTGGTTGAGGTTATTGCTGCCAAAGGAGGGTCAACTGTCACGGTTCCCAGATCCCACCACGCAGTACTTAACACCCCACACTCCACAGAGCCCAGAAGCTACCAACAGAGTAGCCGTGAAAGATCTCTATCTGTCTGGTCCTTAGAATTGGCCAGGTAAACTAGCTAGACAGAAAGGGTTAACAACACGGGGAGTAGTCAGCCGAGCCAGAATCAGGAATACAGAGTTCAGAATGGTCAAATGGAATAGCCGGGTCGATATCAGAGCAGTGGCGTAGTACAAGAAAATGGTCTAGGGCAACAGAAGGCAAAATAGTCAGAAACAAGCAGAGGTCAATAACGGGTTAATTCAATATAGCAGTCAGGTACAAGGCGCTCAGGTATGGATAACCACGATCTGGCAACTGCTTAGAATACACTGTGGGTTTTTAAAGACCTTCACCAGGCCACGCCCCCCACTCAAGCCGCGCCTCATGCAACCACCTCCCTGCCTGTCTCCATTGAAACCGTGCATAGGTCAGCGAGCAGCATCAGACATGCTGCCCTCAAGCACACAGGTAGGGCTGGAAGCTCCCAACGTTACATCAACCAGTTATTAAGTCCAAAGGTTCACATACTTTTTCCACCCCGCACTGTGAATGTTTACATGTTCTGTTCAATAAAAACATATAATGTCGGGGGCGTGGTCGAACATCGAGCTGAACGGACGTGTGGTGGAGCAGCTCCAGCGGTTTTTCCCCTTCAAGCCCGATTACAATATTTTTGGGGCGAAATCGGGAGCCTGCCTGTCCACCTGAGCTGACCCGGAGCACGGAGGAGGCGAGTGGTAAGCCCTGAGGCGCCCGAATAGAGTAGCGGGGCCGCTGGATCCCCCCTGGGCCTACCACACGAGCGGAGCCGGAGCGGAGGTGCCGGCGCCGCGGGAGCCAGCACTCCCGGAAGTTAGTGGAGGACCCCTCTGGACTTGGCCGCTTGGTGCCCGGCATCGCCGACCTCTTGGGGTAAGACATCGGACGGCGGATTACTATACCCCCCCTCACCTGCTACAAGCGGCGCTCTCCCCTCGCCACGTGGTCCCACCATTCACAGGCTCACAACGCGGCAGCCCGCATCTTCGGCCCACGGCACATCTGGGGAAGGTGGAGCAGCACCTGTCTGCCCTTAAAAAGATAAAAAGAAAAGAGGGGGGCCCAGAGGACTCTTTTGCTCACCTGGACAGTGGAGGGACAGTGGAGCCCGCTCTCGGAGGTCTCCTTCGGCCCGGACGCCCTGGGGAGCTGATACTCGGCCTGACTAGACCTGGAGGCCTGGAGGCGGCGGCCATTACGGGAGCCTTGAGAGGAGGGGAGCGGAGAGCTAGAGGACGGAACGAGGAAGCGGCGCACTCGGCAAGAGCTTCTCCTCACCATCCCGACCGAGAGGCGGCCTGCTCCCTGCTCCGGAGTCAGATAAAATAAAAAAAAAAAAGAGAGAAAAAAAAGGGGGGGAAAAAAAAAAAGGGGAAAAAAAAAGCAACTTCTGGTGAAGGACTGTGCCCTGAGGGCAGTACGGATGGCTGCCTGAAGCTGTAACGCCAAACCCAAGAGACTCCCTTGAAGCCTTTTAAGCGACCTATTGCAGCACGACCTCTCTGCGTGAGTTTCCCTGTCATGCCTGGCTCTAAGTCTGGACGTAACCCGGGTCAAAAGGACATTTCTAGGTGCTTTACCCCTGCCCGCTCAGCGTCCTCTGCATCTCCAAAGATGGCGACACCCGCTGAGGAATCGGCGACCCAAGACGCACCGTGCACGCGCCGAGATATACAGGACCTGCGCCAACTCCTTCTGACGGTCAAAGACGACCTACAAGCAGACCTTCGGGCAGGCATTGATGGTCTGAGATCAGATCTGGGGACACTGGGGACACGAACGACGGCCCTAGAACAGCGAGCGGACGAGACCCAGGCAGCGGGCACTGTGGTGCGAGCGGATCTTGCGGCCCTTCAAAACAAATACGACCTCTTACAGGAGGCGGTTGAGGATATGGATAATCGGTCCCGCCGCTCTAACCTTAGGCTACGTAACATCCCTGAGACGGTGGTGAATCTACGGGACTTCCTTCATCGATATTTTCAGGTGCTTTTGCCCGAGACACCAGAGGAGGAACTGTTACTTGACCGGCCCACAGAGCTTTACGCCCGAAACCC
This sequence comes from Leptobrachium leishanense, assembly GCA_009667805.1. NCBI lineage: Eukaryota > Metazoa > Chordata > Amphibia > Anura > Megophryidae > Leptobrachium > Leptobrachium leishanense. The sequence continues at coordinate 122,780,014 of CM019066.1, forward strand.
CCAGAGACGGAGCCTTCTAGAGATGTGATATTACGATGCCACTATTACACTACTAAAGAAGCTATACTCCGGGCGGTGCGTAACGCTGCTCCGACCCTTGATGGCGTCACTCCCCACTTTTATAATGATCTGGCTCCATCCACACTCCAGAAACGCCGGGCGCTCAAGCCCCTCACGGATCTTCTCCGCCAGAGGGACGTCAGATACCGCTGGGGGTTTCCATTCCGCCTCCTCATTCCTCACAACGGCACTTTTCTGTCCCTTCGTTCGCCAGCTGATAGCTCAATGATCCTGGAGTCGTTGGGCATCCCGGAACCCCCGGGCCTTTTCGGGCGGGGAGAGGATGGAGACGGGCCGCGGAGGCAGGATCGGAGACGCTCCCCAGTGCGTTAGCCTACAGGAGGCTGCTGGCGCCGCCCTCCCCCTCCGCCCCCCCTATATGACATGACATAAGACGGATCTACTTCTCACCCTCCCCGCGGGACTTTGCCCGCTGGTCTTTTTTTTTTTTTTTTTTTTGGTCACCCCGAGTACTAAGTTGGGAATCCTCGATGATGACTGGAGAGCCGGGGAGAGGTTCCTGATACCCGGAGGGAGATCATGCCTGACGGACCCTTTTTAATTTCGATCCCAGTTCTAAGGCCAAGGTCCTGAAGACGGATAGCAGCTTTCTGACTGACCCCTCCGGGATCTGGGCCACCGGAGACTCTTGCAGAGCCGGGTCCCAGCTGTTTTGGGGTGGGGGGGAGGGTTGGGCTAGCTGTTTGGACATAGATTTACATGTTGGTTGGGGGGGGAGGCTGGGAGGGCTCTCGGGGATCTTGATGCTGGATTTTAGGTCACGGTCCCCCTTATGGGAGTTTATGGGTTGGCGGCCTTCTCTTCGTTGTCGCTCTCGCCCCCGAGTGCGTACCTAGTGGTCGGTACAATCCACCACGAGACACGTTTTTTTTTTGGTGTCTTCTATTCCTTTTCCTTTTTTCTTTTCTTTTTCTTTCTCTCTTCCCTCTTCTCTCTCTTTCTCCCTTCCACTCCTTTATTTAGTTTCTCCCTTCCTCTATTTAGCTCATCTTTTTATCACACCCATCTGTTTGCTCTCTCATGACGGGGAGGGGAGGCGAGGCGCGGGCCCGCCTCAAGGTTATCTCACACAATGTAAAGGGTCTGCTGTCCCCGAACAAGAGACGGGGAGCCACCAGATACTACCGAAAACTCCGCGCAGACGTGGTCCTCCTGCAGGAGACTCACTTCACGCGGGCCAGAGTCCCGGGCTATTGGGGGGAGGGTTACACAGCGCATTATCACTCAGCTGGAAGCACCCGCAAGACAGGGGTCTCGATACTGATGCGGGGGAGTCTTCATTTTCATCTTACCCAACAGGAGTCGGCTATGGATGGTAGATACTTGCGGGTGTCTGGGACGATTGGAGGCAAGCCGGTCACCTTTGTTAGTGTCTATGCCCCCTCTCCCCCTGAGGCTTCTTTTTGGAGGGCGTTGGAGGATAGATTTGCGCAGCTACCGAATAATGGGGTCTTTGTGGGAGGTGATTTTAATGCGGTCATGGATTCTTATCTTGACCGCAGTGGGACAGCACTTAACCGTGCTCCTCCCCGTAGTTCCAAGATCTTCCGAGGTGTAGTCCAGGCGGCCAATCTGTATGATTCCTGGCGGTTGCTCCACCCTAGAGACCGGGATTATTCCTTCTACTCAAATCCACATGATTCGTATTCAAGATTAGACCATATTTTTTGCAGTAGAGACAACATCCCGGCCCTTGTTTCCTCCACCATTCACGAAATCTCGTGGTCTGACCATGCTGCAGTTGAGATAGCACTATTGGGTTGGGGGACATCGGGCTCGGCCAGTGTGTGGCGGTTTAATGCTTCTCTCTTACTTGACCCAGGTTTGAAAGATACCATGAACCTCGACCTGACGGACTTCTTCGAACGCAATTTCACCCCGGACATGGCTGTTACCACAGTGTGGGAGGCGCACAAGGCGTTCATGCGCGGCAAACTCATCGCTATAGCGTCTCGCCGCAAGCGAGAACGGGCGGCTGAGACGGTGGCACTAACGACCAGGGTGGGCGACTTGGAGCGGGAACATAAGAGGACTGGGGACGCCACTTTGCTGAGGGAGTTGCTTGAGGCCAGGGGAAGTCTCAACATGTTGCTGTCTCGTCAGGTGCAGGCGGCTCTTCAGTGGACGGGTCGAAAGTTTTTTGAAAAGAGCAACAAACCCGACACCCTTCTGGCCCGCCGACTGAAGCAGCAGACCCGAGAGCGTACGGTGCGTGCGGTACGCCTTAGTTCTGGCGAGATGACCTCTGACCCCCGGGACATCTCGGGGGCTTTCTGCTCTTATTATGCGTCTCTCTATAACGGCACCACTGCGACACCGGGTCTAGCGGGGGAGGAACTTATTCGGGAATTCCTCAGTCGCACCGATTTGCCTTCCTTCAGCCACCCGCAGCGTGCGGAAATGGCAGCCCCCATCTCAACGGAGGAAGTAGCAGAGGTGATTAAGCACTTACATTCTTCTAAATCCCCGGGTCCAGATGGCTTCTCGGTCCCCTACTATAAAGGATTGAGTCCGGCCCTGCTCCAGCCCCTGACCAGACTGTTTAACACCTACATGAAGGGGAGGGAGGTTCCGTCCTCCGACATGCTCTTGGCCCGCATTGTGGTCATCCCCAAGCCAGGCAAAGACCCCGCGGTATGCCCCAGCTATAGGCCCATCTCCCTGATCAACGTGGACATGAAGATCTACGCTAAAATTTTGGCTAACAGAATTGGTCACTACATCGCCGAAGTTGTCCACCCTGATCAGGTGGGCTTTATTCCCGGTAGGGAAGCCCCGGATAATATCAGAAGGGCCCTTAATCTGATCCAGGAAGCTAAAACCTCAGGTAGAAGCACTTTACTCCTTTCTCTAGACGCCGAAAAGGCTTTTGACCGGGTTGACTGGAAATATTTATGGGCGACACTGACCACCTTTGGCATACGGGGAGACCTTCTGACGGCAATACAAGCTTTATATGCGGGCCCCAGGGCGCAGGTCGACACGGGGGGGTTTCTCTCGGCCCCCTTCTCTATTTTAAATGGGACTCGACAGGGTTGCCCCTTGTCACCTCTCCTATTCGCCCTATCAATAGAACCCCTGGCGGCGTATATTAGGAACCATCCTGATGTTCGGGGGGTGGAGGTAGGGGGTAAACCATACAAGATGTCCCTTTTTGCTGATGATGTTCTCCTGTCTCTGACTTCGCCCATTACCACCCTCCCTAACCTGATGCGGGCCTTGCGGGACTACGGTAGGATTTCGGGTTATAAACTTAATGCTGACAAGAGTGAAGTGCTTGACCTAAACCTGACGGAAGAGGAGAGGGCAGTAGTCAGAGATAGGTTCCCTTTCCGATGGTGCCGCTCATCTATGGGCTCCCTGGGGACCCAGCTGACACCCACATGGGAACAGCTGTACTCGGCTAATTACGGGGTATTGCTCCCCTCCCTTCATACACTATTATCAACATGGTCCCATCTGAACCTATCGCTCTTTGGTCGGATATACGCGGTCAAGATGACCCTATTACCGAAGCTGCTGTACCTATTCAGGACACTGACAATCCCTATCCGTAGGGCTGACCTGACTTTTCTTCAGTCGGCCATCCACTCTTTTATTTGGGGAGGGCGCCGAGGCCGGCTACCTAAAAATCTCATGTTCCAATCTAGGCGACAGGGAGGCATGGGAGTCCCACACCTCTACACCTACTACAAAGCGGCCCAATTTGCGATGCTCTCCATGATCAATCTACGAAGTGGGGCCCCGCTGTGGACTACCCTAGAACAAGATATGGGGGGACCTCAGCTGTTGCGCACGCTTCAATGGGCCCCTAAAGCCACTCCACGGACACTCCACAATAGTCCCACGCTGCAACATTCATTGCGCTTGTGGAACCTTTATAGAGACGGAGACGGTCTGTCCCCCCCGGGCTCGGGCCTCCAATCTCTATTCTACAACCCACGGTTCCCGGAGGGAAACCCCCCCAGGGCGTTCGTCTGGTGGCTCAGATCCGACATCACGGAGCTGCGCGATCTGACTTTACAGGGTCGCCCGGTTACCCTTGGGTATCTGAGGGAGTCGAGAGCGCTGCCCCCCTCGGAGACGTTCAGAGCCATCCAACTATTACATTTCGTCAGGGGTACCCTTAAAGAGACACCGGACCGCAGATTGACCCTTTATGAGACCTGCTGCCGTCGGAAATATAGAGGGAGCGGTTTGATCTCATCACTTTACTCCTCCATTCTTGACGCGACCTTCCCGCAGGAGGCGTCTTATGTGGCGAGGTGGGAGGAGGATCTAGGGGGCTCCCTGGAGGGCGACGAATGGGCGGACATCATTGACAGGACCTCCCGGGTCACAATATGTACCGCGGTGCGCGAGAACTGCTACAAGGTCATGGCAAGGTGGTATATCCACCCGCAGCGCCTTGCCAGGATGTACCCAGGGACGCCGTCGACTTGCTTCAGGGGATGCGGAGACGAAGGGACGTATATGCATGCATGGTGGGAATGTGACATGGTCAGGACTATCTGGACGGAGGTGTTTGGTGATTTGAGCAGGGCACTAGGGATACATCTATGTCCGGACCCCTGGACAGCACTTCTTAACCGCCCACACCCCGAGGCACGCCTTACGCGCGGCGAACATTCTCTGGTCTCTAGGGTGTGCGCGGCGGTACGCATCTGCTTGGCCAAGACCTGGAAGGGCCCTCCTCCCCCGCGCCAGCTAATTGAAGCCAAAATTTGGCATATGGTTCTGATGGAACGCCTGACAGCAGTAGTCCTGGATAGAATGGCCCACTTTGAGGCGGTTTGGTCACCATGGCTGACAACATTTGCCTCTCCGGCATCAGCTCGCATTGCTTTCTCTGGCTAGGGGGTGGTCTGGAGGGGTCGGGCCCGGGGCCTTGCTCCTTCCCCCTTCCTCCTCTCCCTCCCCTTCTTTCTTTTCTCTCTCTCTTTTCCCCCTTCTCTTCCCCTCCTTTTCCCTCTTTATCTCTCTCTTTCTTCCCTTTTTGGACGCATCTCTCCCGCTCTTTAGATTTCAGCATTTGAAGCTGGTGTTTCATCTACGTAATGTTTTCTGGAACTTTAGCATACTTGCGGGAGAGACTTAGAAAATTTTCTACTTTATATGTTTAAAATGATGGGTCTCACGTCAGCACAGTATTAGATACGAGACTTTATTGTATTTACGTTTATTTGTATTGTTTATTCCCCCTCAATAAAAACCTATTGAATTTAAAAAAAAAAAAAACATATAATGTCTGTGTTGTATTATTTTAAGCAGACTGTGTTTTTCAAATTGTTGTGACTTAGATGAAGATCAGAGCACATTTTATGACCAATTCATGCAAAACTCCACGTAATCCCAAAGGGTTCACATACTTTTTCTTGCCACTGTATATATATTATGCTTATTATTGCAGAAGCCATTTGCACATCACGGCAATTCAAAGAACTGCCTCCCAGAGCTCCTGTGCTACATTCCCCATATGCAGCAAGGAACTCTGGGTAGGACATGCAAATGACCTCTGTCTCACTTTTATGCATCCTGGGTCTGTTATTACACAGAACCCTTAAATCAATGCCATGCCTTTTTTTTTTAGCACAGACAAGGTTAATGTATTAATATATATAAAAACACACACAAATCTATAAATATGGGGAAAAAAAACACTTTACATGTATCAGGTTATAAATACAGGTATATTCAAAGAAAGGTGAAACTCATGAGAATGACTGGAAAAGTGAAAATTCTAGGTCAAAATAGCCAAACCAGAAAAATTCTCCCATCTATCTCACTTTCCAAATCGGCTATTTGGTCTAGATTGGTCTCTTCTCCTGCCAGTTCCCCTGGTTTTCACCTCTCTCTGAATAACCCTGATAGAGTGTCCTCCACTAATATTGACACCCTATTGACACATATATTTGACAAATATTTAATTTTTTGGATAAACCTGTGTTGTGCGTGCAACTTTTTATTTAATATCCATGAGAGCAGAGTATGTTTGTGCATTATTTAAACAAAAGATCAAAATGTTAAACAATAAGGAGATTTTTTGAACAGACTTTTTTTTTTTTTTTACACATAATTAAGAAGGCTGCCAGTATTAGCGGAGGGCACTGTAATGCAGTATATCCTGTGTGACATTACTGCTCAAGTAGTACCCTGGGTATAGACTGATGGATGGATGGAGAGAGGGCACCAGGGCAGTTATAACACTGGGTGAGCTGCTAAAAATATACTCCCAGTAAAAACACAAAAACTGTTGATTTTGTGCTTTAATAAACCAACAATTTTAAAACCTGTTGATACAAGAATGTTCCTGGCTTAATTGTGTATAACTTAATATTCTTGTCACACTATTTATCTTTAAGTAGCAAAGACGCTTATAAGTGAAAAATGCCAACATTTGTTGTGGAAAGTTCAGTTTGCTGGTATGTAAACAGAGAACTCAACAACTCAAGCAGGTCATAGTGTGGGTTTTTCCCAGCACGACGTAGTTTATTGTCACTTGTATCACTTTGCAGGTGGATGAAGCAATACAAAAATATAGATTACACCAAGAGTATTATTCAATGAGTAGATGTATTGTAATAAGCTTCCCTGTACAACAAGACTCCACAAAAAAACATGCTCTGGTGGAATAAAATAAGCAATATGCATGTGTGTGGGCACAGTAATTCAATGCTAAAGCACTGTAAAGCAGTAGGAAGGTACCCTTACCCTTGTAGATCTTATGCCAGTAGATACTCACATGGCAATCTAAATGAAGTTAACCAATCCATGTTGAATAAATATATTGCAGTTTGTTGGAAACGGAATAAAAAATATAAACGTATATCTAGGAAACACTTTATGGTAATCCGCTTGTGTGTTTAATACAGTCCTCTTATACATGATGCTTTCGTTTTGTCGAGGGTATATGATATGCTAATGATTGGCAATAACAGTTATTAAAGCTGATGAATGAGCATTGAAGAAGCATCAGAAACGGGCTCTTACAAACTTACAAAACTACAGGTTCTTTTAATGCAACTTACTTGGGAAAATCGCTACTTACAACCAATAAATTCAACAGAGTTCACCCTATAATTAAGTCTCCTTTAGGGAGTTTATCTGAGCACAGATCTTTAGGGCTGGTCCTAACTTTATATTCATAGTGCTCATCAGGTGGTCTTCTTTTAGCAAAAGGAGAGCCTGTCCATCAATCTCCTGCAATCGGAACTCATCAGCAATATCATGGCATCCTATGAGACACACAAGCATTGATATTAAACAAATAGAATTTGCTACATTGGTCAAAAAAAATTAAAACACAAGAAAAAAAGAAAGCAAAGCTAAGGCTAGGGTCAAACGAAAGCATTTTTACACGCGAACGTAAAAAAGTGCGTCCGAACGCATTGACGTATTTTTTCACGGAATACGCGAAAACGGTCATACGATGCGCATTTTTGTGCGTGATTTTTTACGGATCCAAACCAGGAAACTTTGGGTGTCTGGACGTTATGTTGGTCGGACACGAGCAGGGCCTGACGTCTCCTAATCACGCACACAGGCCGCTATGCGGACGCAGCGCACTCTGTACGTCAGTACTAGCGGTTCTGCTTTCTCGAAAAAATGCGTTAATTTTCCACTTGCGTTGCGCGGCCGGACTTTCGTGCGACCGTACTTCGCATATTGGCCGTCATTGCCCGTCATTTGCTGCTAGTGCGGCCGTAATTAAGTGCGCCAGAACGCACGTTAAAAGTACGCTGGTCTGACCCCAGCCTAAGTGTGGGCTTAACCTAGTTGGTGCTACTGTCAGCGCCTCGATATGTAAGCGTTAGTACCAGGGTGTGTTTAACACACGCCACCCATATTATATTCCTGACGCTACCCATGCTACGCATTGTTTTTCCATTGGCTTCTGCAAGCTTTCTGTACTTTGCTCATCCTATACGTAACATGGAGAGCGCAAACGTCCATCTCCCACGTTCCTAAGCTACCCACATTATAACTGATCCCCTGTTATTTATACTGGTATGACTTCATCTCCCACGATCCTCAGCCACCCACATTGTAACTGATCCCCCTTTTTAATTTCCCCCTACCATTTCTTTTCCTAATTCCCTAATAAGCATGTGAATGTCCTGCCCTATTGAGACGGCCCCGCATCAGGTGTGAGCTTAATCTGCCTGACTGCAATCAGTCTCCTCCATATAACACCAAGGTCTGGCTCTTGAGCCTTGGCTCTGGTGACCATTTCCAAAGTGGCAGCTTGGAGTTGCTTTGCTGGACTTGCAAAACTGGAGGAATGAACTGCAAGGTCCACGTTGTACATTGGGTAAACACACGGCTATATTAGGCTTTCTCTCACTCTACTACGCATTACTTCTACCTTTCTCCTTAAATGGAACTCCTGCCTCTCCACCACCAACCCCTACACTATCTGCATCTCTCCCTCCCCTCTTCCCACATGATGGCCTCACATAAGCTCCTTTGTTTAATCAGAACATGGTCTCCCTCTAATTCTCGTACTGCCAATCACTCCCACAAATCCCAGTCCCACCATCTCTTCCTCACTTTCCTGCTGTACCTCTATGCAGGTGACATATCCCCTAACCCATGCCCCACAACACATCCAATACTTCCCTCTCATCCTATCTCCATCGGACATAAATCAACTCCCTGCAAGCCCAGCAACCTCATTCCCATAAGCCCTCAGCGCCTGTCCTCTTTCTCCTGCGCCCTCTGGAACGCTCGCTCTGTGTGCAATAAACTCACAGCCGTCCATGACCTCTTCCTTTCAAACTCTTTCAACCTCCTAGCTTTAAATGAAACCTGGCTAACTCCCTCTGACACGGCCTCCGTTGCTGCTCGCTCACATGGTGGTCTACACCTGAGCCATACCCCCAGACCAGGTGAGCGACATGGTGGCGGGGTCAAAAATCCTGCTATCTCCCACCTGCACCTACCAGCATCTCCCTCCAACTCCGTCCCTCTCCTTCGAGACCCACTGCATCCGCCTATTCTCTCCCCTGGCTCTCGGTGGCAGACATCTACCGCCCACCGGGACCAACCTCCCAGTTCTTTGACCACTTTGCTACCTGGCTTTCCCACTTCCTGTCTTCTAATCTTCCATGCCTAGTTCTCTGACTTCAACATTCCCATTGTGATCCGTCTGCCCCTGCTGCCTCCAAACTTCTTTCACTCACGTCCTCCCTTGGACTCACACAATCCTCCCTCCTCCCTACCCACCGAGATGGTCACTTTATTGACCTTGTCTTTTCCAACCTCTGCTTCGTTTCGGAGTTCACCTGTCGCCCTTTCCACATCTCTGACCTTCTCTCTTTCAACCTATCCGGACTTCCTAAACACCCTGCTCCCCCACCCCGCACACACACTCAAAGAAATCTACATGCCGTGGATCCCCATCAATTCTCCAATCTACTTCACCACCTCCCTCACACCTCATCCTTCACCTGCCCTGATGCTGCCACCAACCACTACAACACCACACTTATCTCTGCCCTAGACACGCTTGCTCCTCTTCGACTCTGTAAGGCCCCACACCGCCAGTTTCAGCCCTGGCACACCCTCCAGACACGCTACCTGCAAAGATGCTCCCGCACTGCAGAGTGTGCCTGGAGGAAATCCCGCTCTGAAGCTGATTTTGTTCACTTCAAGTTCATTCTGCGGTCATACACCTCTGCCCTCCACTTGGCCAAACAATCCTTCTCATCTCTCATATGTACTCTATCCTCCAACCCTAAACAACTCTGGTCCACCTTCAACACCCTCCTCTACCCGCCCACACTTCCCCCCTCATCTGCCTTCAGCGCTCAAGACCTGGCAGATTTCTTCCTAAAAAAAAAAACTCTATCAGAAGCAACATCCCAACACAAGATGGTTATCTGCCACCTCCACTCCCAGAAGCCCCCTCTGCCGCTTCCCCCCAGCCACTGAGGAAGTCAATTCCTTACTGCCCTCCTCACAACTCACCACGTGCCCGCTCGACCCCATTCCCTCACATCTAATTCCTCTCCTCCTCCCTCACCCCTGCTCTCACACACATCTTCATCCTATCTCTCTCCACCGGCTCCTTCCCATCTGCCTTCAAACACGCATTAGTTACTCCTTTACTAAAGAAACCATCCCTCGATCCCAACTCTCCATCCAACTACCGCCCTGTATCCCTGCTTCCCTTCACATCTAAGCTCTTAGAAAAATTTGTTTTCAACCGCCTCTCCCTCTTCCTGTCCTCCAATTCCCTACTTGACCCCCTGCAATCTGGCTTCCGTCCCCTACACTCAACTGAAACTGCCCTCACCAAAGTCACCAACGACCTAACTGCTAAAAAACACGGCCACTATTCTATTCTCATCCTGCTCAACCTCTCGGCTGCTTTTGACACTGTTGACCACCCCCTCCTTCTACAGACTCTGGGCTCTCTTGGTCTCTGTGACACTGCACTCACTTGGGTTGACTCCTATCTATCAAACAGGTCCTTCTCTGTGTCCTTTGCTGGCAACTCCTCCTCTTCATTGCCTTTATCAGTTGGTGTACCTCAAGGCTCTGTCCTTGGTCCTCTGCTCTTTTCCATCTACACCTCCTCCCTGGGCAAAATCATTAATAGCTTTGGCTTTAATTACTACCTCTATGCTGATGACAGTCAGATCTACCTCTCTACCCCGATCTCTCTCCTCCTGTCCTTTCCAAAGTCAGTGACTGTTTATCTGGCATCTCCTCCTGGATGTCCTCTCACCACCTAAAGATCAACATGACTAAGACTGAGCTCTTACTAATTCCTCCCTCTAATGCCTCCCCACCTCCTGACTTCTCTATCATGGTGGAGGGTATCACTATCTCCCCATCAAACCAGGTTTGCTGTCTCGGAGTTACACTTGACTCTGCTCTTTCCTTCATCCCCCACATCCAGTCTCTTTCCGCCTCCTGCCGATACCAACTACGTAATATTTCCAGAATTCGGCCAATTCTTACCGCTGCCACCACAAAACAACTCATCCACGCCCTGGTAATCTCCCGACTTGACTATTGCAATAATCTCTTATCTGGCCTCCCTCTGTCCCGCCTCTCCCCCCTACAATCCATCCTGAATGCCTCTGCCAGGCTCATCCACCTCACCCGCCGCTCTGTTTCTGCCGCTCCCCTCTGCGAGTCCCTTCACTGGCTCCCCATCCAGTGCAGAATTCAATTCAAAATCCTCAGCCTGACCTACAAAACCCTCACTAACTCAGCTCGACACTACCTGTCCTCACTAATCACCAAATACACCCCAGCCCGCTCCCTAAGGTCAAACAGTGACCTGCGCCTAGCTGCTCCCCGCATCACCTCCTCCCATGATAGACTGCAGGACTTCTCATGCGCAGCCCCCATTCTCTGGAACGTTCTCCCTCGTACAGTCAGACTTTCCCCTAATTTCTCTTCCTTCAAACGCTCCCTTAAAACGTTCCTATTTAGGGAAGCCTACCACCCAACTCACTGACACAACCATCAATCACTCTCACCTTGCAGTCCTCTCCTCCTGTTTCCAACCCCAACCCTCCCAGATTGTGAGTTCCTACGGGAATAGGGCCCTCATCTCCTCCTGTACTGTTTGTCAAATGTTAGATGAATTGTAACCTCTCTAAACTGTGCCAATTGTACAGCGCTGCGGAATATGCCGCAATATTCTTTATAAAAAATAAAGAATAATAATAATTAGCGTTTCGATAAGTATTACAAAGTGCTAGCACTAATTACTGCAGGGATGCGGACAGCCATATTTTAGCACCTTCTAAAAGCTGACGCTACATGATTCTGCATTTGCAAAATCATGTAGCACCCTCTAAACACCCCCCCCTAATAAATCCAATGCTCGCTTCTCATTTGGCAGCGAGAATGGTAGTTTCCACTCAGTCTCCCTCCAAGATCACTCTGCGGCGTAGGGTTACCGACCCCCAAGTGCAACCCTCCATGGAGTAATATGGACTCCAGGTGATACTTGCCGCGTTGCGTACGAACAACCGCGACTATCCCAATGATTAGTGTTGCGTTCTGGGGCAAGATGCTGAGGTAGTGCCTGCCCGGGAATATCGTGGTAGCATGGGGGCGCTACAGGAAAATCTGCAGGCGCAGATTTTCTCCATTAGCATCCCTGTGTTAGCGTAAACAAGGGAATAGAGTCCCAGGTGTATACAGCTACTGAATTACCTGGCAACGTATGAATGAAAGACCAAACATCTTCAACTGTCCATTGGGATGGCTCTGTTTGCGAGTCCTGTGGCTGCACCAACTCAGGTGTTACTTTTCTTGTCTGGAGTAGTCGTAATTCTTGTTCTCTCTCAGTCTGACGTCGCAGGCGTGTGGACATAGCAACAGGTACAGATTCTTCCTGGGAATCTTCCAAAGCTTCATCTGTACATGAATACAGATTTGGCTGTTGTGACAAGTATAAGACAGCACGTAAGTGACCACGTCTCGCACCTTGTGGGATCACAGAAGTCTATATTTCCTACGCACCTGTCTCAGGTAGCCATCTCTGACCAACCCGCCACTACCACTAGAACGCCTCCCTTTGCGGCCAAAATTTCCCTCCATCTTTATGCTCCATCGACTAGTTTTGTCAGATTTGAAAAGTCCAAGTTTTTTGGTGCCGTTTACATTGTACCTGCAAAAAATTACCAATTAATGTAAAAGCTTCATTGAATCCAGGAAAACCAAAAGTACAAAGCAAACAAAAAACATAATGCCTCTAAACACACACATCCGCTTACAGAGGAAACATTCTTCATTCCTGGAATAATTATTATTACGCTGATGGCCAAATAAACTTTAAGAAGAGATCGAGCTTGTGGTGACGTATGTGATAATATAATGTGTAATATAGGTGGAGTGTCAGGAACTTTACAAAATAAATTTAGGTGTACCAACAATTTGTTTTAAAGGGGAATAATTCTGAACATCAGAAGACAGACATTCACAGTGTGCTAGGGATGACTAGCCCCTTTATAAACTTTTATGTATATTCGATATATGACAGAGTTGAATAGGATGGCCCCATCGGGGACTGACCAGTAAAAAAAAAAAGGATTAAGATGGGTAAAAGAGCACAAACACTCAACAGGAAGATTGGAAAAAATGTGTTATAGACAGAAAATATAGGTTTCCTGTGTTCAGATCAAGGTGATCAAGGAAAAACATTCATGAAGCTAAGATCAGAAGTAAAGCTGCTGGAGGAGAGTTTGACATCATCTAACAAGCATGGCGGAAGCAATGTGATGGTCTGGTGGTTGCTTTATACAGGGTAAATGGGACCTTGAAGCAAGAAACCTATCACACCAATATGCAAAGCCATGACATACCCTGTGGACTACTCTCAATTGGAGACAGCGTTCTTCCACATCAGCTCAATGACCCAAAGCAGAGCTCCAAATTATGCAAGAACTATTTAGGGAAGAACATTCCGCGGTAGGGATGCACTAATACCAATATTTGTTCTTGTGCAAATACCAGTGATACTTATACCAATACTGGAAGCCAGCACTGGGCTGGCTTGATGGGCAGTACGTGACAGCTGAGGTGGCTGGCAGAATGCACTTACAGCATTCTGCTGGGCCCCTCCAGCTAGCCTCGTTCCAGCGAGTGGCCGTCGACGCTTGGTCTCCAGCCATGCTTTCGCAAGATCTTGCAGTGTTTGCGAACTCAGCGGAGCCGCGTTACAACTTCACATGCCGGCAACCGCACTCTGCAACGAGGCCAGCTGGAGGGGCCTGGCAGAATGCTGTTAGTGCATTCTGCCAGGTGGTCCCAGTGTCTGAGGTCTGGGATGTATCTATATAAATGTGGATAGATGGATGGATGGATAGATAGATAATAAATGTATGTATATATAGTAGTGTGTAGTGATACCTTTTTTATTGGACTAACATTACATTTAAAAGACAAGTTTTCGAGAGTGTAACCTCTCTGCCTCAGGTCTTGATGCTAAACTGATCAAAGTCATAGAATTGAACAATAAAGCCCATGATCTGTTTACCTTACTTGACCATACGATTCCACTATTAGCATTTACAACACCCCCACCCCCTTCTGCTTGGCTCTTTATTGTTCAATTCTATGATTTTGGTCATTTTAACATCAAGACCTGAGGAAGAGAGGTTACGCTCTCGAAAGCTTGCCTTTTAAATATAACGTTAGTCCTATAAAAAAAAGGTATCACTACGCACTATTATACTCTGATTTTGGCATCTGGACTAACACAGTTTACCAAATCTACATATGTGTGTGTGTGTATATCAGGTCTGGTGCAGGTATACATGTATATGAGGTGTGTGTGTGGATATATATGTATCTGAGGTCTGGTGTGTATGTATGTATATGTATGTATATATATATATATATATATATATATCTATATATCTATCTATCATGAGTATAGCAGTGCTACTTTTTTTTTTTGGATAATAAATGTATGTATATATAGTAGTGTGTAGTGATACCTTTTTTATTGGACTAACATTACTTTTAAAAGACAAACTTTCGAGAGGATTCCTCTCTTCCTCAGGTCTGGAAGCTGTACTGATCAGTATAGATGAATCCTCTCGAAAGCTTGTCTTTTAAATGTAACGTTAGTCCAATAATAAAGGTATCACTACGTACTGCTATACTTGTGATTTTGGCATCTGGACTAACACGACCTATCGAATTTATATAGTGGCTTTGACCAGTTGCATAAACCTTATCTCTGCTACAAAGCCACGGTGTGGCATAGCATTGATTTTAGGGCTCTGTGTAATAACAGACCCAGGATGCATAAAAGTGAGACAGATGTCATTTGCATATCCTACCCAAAATTCCTTGCTGCATATGGGGAATCTGGCACAGGAGCTCTGGGATTCAATTCATCGAATTGCTGTGATGTGCAAGTGGCTTCTGCAATAATAAACAGACTATATATATATATATATACAGTTGTGTTCAAAATTATTCAGCCCCCAATGCTGTAAAGGGTTTTAGGGAATTTAGTGTACATTTGTAATTGTATTCAGAATGAAATCCTACAAGGACTTTTTAAAGAACCATATGCAACTAAAATGACATCAATTGGTTTTGTAATACAGTAGTAAATGTTTCTTTTGTGAATTCTTCATTGACACAATTATTCAACCCCTTAAAGACTACCACTCTGAAGAACAGAGGTTCATTCAAGTGTTTTCAATCAGGTATTGAAAACACCTGTGGATGTCACGGAGCAGCAATAAAGCATAATAAGCACCAATTAGGCAGCTTTAAAATGACTGTGATACTCAGCTCCTTCTAGACATTTACTGGTGTGGTTACAAACATGGTGAAGTCAAGAGAATGGTCCAGGAAGACAAGAGAAGAGGTGATTACTCTTCACAGGAAGGGCAATGGCTATAAGAAGATTGCAAAGATGTTAAACATACCAAGAGAGACCATAGGAAGCATCATTTGCAAATACAAGGCAAAGGGCACTGTTGAAACGCTACCTGGTCGTGGCAGAAAGAAGATGCGGACTTCGACTGCTGTGCGCTACCTGAAGCGTAGAGTGGAGAAAAGTCCCTGTGTGACTGCTGAGGAACTGAGAAAAGATTTGTCAGATGTGGGTACTGAAATTTCAGCTCAGACAATACGGCGCTTTCTGCGTAATGAAGGCCTCCATGCCAGAACTCCCAGGCGCACCCCCTTGCTGTTTCCAAAGAATAAGAAGAGTCGACTGCAGTATGCCAAAAGTCATGTGGACAAACCACAGAAGTTTTGGGATAGTGTTCTGTGGACTGATGAAACAAAATTAGAACTGTTTGGGCCCATGGATCAACGCTATGTTTGGAGGAGGAAGAACAAGGCCTATGAAGAAAAGAACACCTTGCCTACTGTGAAGCATGGCGGGGGGTCAATCATGCTTTGGGGATGTTTTGCTTCTGCAGGTACAGGGAAGCTTCAGCGTGTGCAAGGTACCATGAATTCTCTTCAGTACCAGGAGATAGTGGATGACAATGTGATGCAGTCCGTCACAAACCTGAGGCTTGGGAGACGTTGGACCTTTCAACAGGACAATGATCCCAAGCATACCTCCAAGTCCACTAGAGCATGGTTGCAGATTAAAGGCTGGAACATTTTGGAGTGGCCATCACAGTCACCTGACTTAAATCCGATTGAGAACCTCTGGTGGGACTTAAAGAAAGCAGTTGCAGTGCGCAAGCCTAAGAATGTGACTGAACTGGAGGATTTTGCCCATGACGAATGGGCGAAGATACCCGTAGATCGCTGCAAGACACTTGTGTCAAGCTATGCTTCACGTTTAAAAGCTGTTATAACTGTTAAAGGATGTTGTACTATGTACTAAGATTGAATGTCACTTGGGGGTTGAATACAAACTGATAATGATGTGAGCACAGAAAAGACATTTGTGGTTATTTCATTATAAATGTTATGTTATATTTGTCTGACCTACACGTGCCTCTTTGATTTAACTGTAAGCAAGATGACTGAATGATCAAAATCAATGTCAAACTGGCCAAAACACTCAATTTCAGTGGGGGTTGAATAATTTTGAACACAACTGTATATATAGTTTGGTGTCTGTGTGTGGTCAGAGCGTGTGCAGGCCTGTGCAGTGGGTAAATGGGTTGTCTGGCCATACATTTCAATATTAACATAAAATGGACAGGTGTTGAGCAAAATCCTAAATTGTTTATTGGAAAGTGGTCATGTGACAGTAAATAAAAGTATCGGTAATCATTATCGATGAGTACCTGAAAAAAGTATCGGTACTCGTACTCGGTCTTAAAAAAATGGTGTCAGTGCATCCCTAGTCAGCGGGTATACTCTATATAATTGTCACAAGATTTCAATCCCATTGAGCTTTTGTGGGAGCAGCTTGACCGTATGGTGCGTAAGCAGTGCCCATGAAGCCAATCCAACACTTGGGAGGAACTTCTGAAAGCATGGGGTGAAATGTCTTCAATGCTTAGGTGACACAATTTGAGGACACAATTATTATTTCATTTAAAATGCATCATTTCTAATCCTGGGAATAACTAGATTTCCTAAACAAATTCCATTCATTATGATTTCCTGGAAAATAAGAAAATTCCTGAGTGACCCCAAACTTTTGAACACCAGAGACTGTGCACGTATGTATATATACTATAATGCACACTGCCCATACATACATACAGTATATTTATTACATTTTTGTTTTATATAGATTTACACTTTTTGTGCCCCTCCTTGTATGTTTGCCCCCTCCCCCCATTGTTACCTTTGGAATTGTACCCTTGCCAAAAGTGTTGGGGTTGTTTGTCGCGGTGGATACTGGACTTTTGTATTTAATTCTACGTTACATACAGGGCTCTATTACATTCTTCGCGCAACAACGCACGGTAAACGCGTGAATTTTTGCACAAAGCGTCAAACGT
Organism: Leptobrachium leishanense; assembly: GCA_009667805.1. NCBI lineage: Eukaryota > Metazoa > Chordata > Amphibia > Anura > Megophryidae > Leptobrachium > Leptobrachium leishanense. The sequence continues at coordinate 122,797,506 of CM019066.1, forward strand.
TAACACGCGTAAATCAACGCTGGTATTACAATCCTCGCGCATTTTTTCATCCGTCAAAAACATAACGTGCATAAAACAGACGTGCAAAAACGCAGGTGCAGCAACGTTGCGCGCAGAAATCAGTGTGCAGACTGTTTTTTCACGCGATTCAGCCAATCAGAATTAAGAACCACAATTATCTCACGTTAAGTTTTTGTGCCTGTCAAAGTCAATGTGTGCATATATGCTGCATCAATAAAAAAAACACGCACAACTTATCAATTTTAATGTTTGGGTATGCGTAGAATGTGTAACTATACTTTGCTGTATTTTTTTTTTCGGGCTGTGTATTTGGTTTCGACCAGGACGTTCAGATTTGCCATTACCACCAGCTTTTCAAAGACGTTACAATTATGCGCGCAAACGCTGTGCGTTACATTTTGCGCATAGATTGTAATACCATCCGCGTAAGAGCGCACAAATGCATTTGCGCTCGCAATGTTAAGTATAGGACGCGCGCAGTACAGTACGCTCGCGCAGCGTTCGCGCAGGTTCACCCGCGGTAGACGTTAACGCACATTTTTTGTGCGGACATTGTAATATGACGTTCAGCGCAAAGGGTCTTGCCCCTCGCGTTAATGCATTTTTGCGCACGCGTTAACGTTTGCGCGAAGAATGTAATAGAGCCCACAATCTTTTAAGGCAGGATAGTAATATACACATTTACCATATAAACAGATTGGTCAGAAACTACATTAATGGGAAGGGGAATACATTAATAAACATTTTAAAATGCCACATTTTCATTTTACATAATGAATGCAGTGAGACTCACCTCTAAAGTGGTTGCTATTCAGATTGGTTATATATTTGTACAATTATAACATACCTAAATGAGTAAAAATATTGTATACATGTATATGTCATGTGAAATTTATTTTCGTGGCTGCTGAATATTGGATGGTACACCAAGTAGCCAGGACAAACAAATATAACTGAAAATAATTGTGAAAAAAAACAACATTATTTGCATGAGTCTCAAGAGAATCCACTCTCTATGTTAATAAAGCCTACTGGGATTTATTCCAGGACGCCACACCTGCCTTTGCTCAAAATAACTTATTTGGTTACTGACACTCATGTTTTGTATATGACAAAGGGTTGCAATTATCCCACATAATTCAGGGTAGACCTGATTTCAGCCCTTTCAGAATAGCCTAGCTCCTTCCGCTGGAATGAGACCGCGATAAGAATGAGATGAGTCAACAGCAGCAGAAACACCAAGTACATGCAAGTGTTTTCACCCACAGCCTGTATGTCTTCTTATCTTACAATCCACAAATTAATAAAGTATTTTCGTCACATTGTAATGGGTGTGATAATGTCTTAAACCTGTCGAGAACAGGGATATATGGATTAATAGTGTTCACCTTTTGCCTTCTGTGCGTGAGTTGTTGTGCCGCAGTGACTGATGGTTTAGTTATAGCATCTCATGGGGCATTTGGTAATAAGCTCCAGAGAATCTTCTCTCAGTATGGCAGTGGATAATTGCAGAAGAAGCGACATAAAGAGCAAGTCTAACTGTATACTGAATACAAAAAGCATACTAATAATTATACATGATAAAACCATTTGATTTTATTGCATCTGGAGTGGATTTCACGTATGCCAAATTTATTATATGTGTGTGGTTTAAAATCCTGCCCTTTCCCTTCATCTCCTCTCTGGAGTAACTAAACAGCTACGTTTGATCGATGCTCATTTAGCAAATGCTCTACAAGCTCAGTTCACACCCATTACAATGTGACGAAAGTACATTATTAATTTGTGGATTGTAAAATAAGAAGACATACAGGCTGTGGGTGAAAACACTTGCATGTACTTGGTGTTTCTGCTGCTGCTGCTGTTTACTCATCTCATTCTTATCACGGTCTCATTCCAGCGGAAGCAGCTATGCTATTCTGAAAGAGCTGAAATCAGGTCTAAGCAATTACGTGATTATTATCAATATTCATGATTATTATCAATATTCAAACTACTTAACCCCACATCAATCCGGCTTTTGTCCAAATCATTCAACTACAACCTCCCTTTTAAAAGTTTGTAATGATATCCAAGCTGGCAAGGAACAAGGAGACCTAATTGGAGACATCTTCCTTGATTTTGCCAAGGGCTTTGACACAGTAAACCCTCACATCCTATTACAAAAACTTATAAACTCCGGTATTGGTGATCGCACGCTAACCTGGTTTCAATCGTATGTATCTGATTGGTTGCAATATGTGTCCATTTCCGACAGCTCCTCCCTCCCCCTCCCAGTCACTTGCGGTGTACCCTAAGGCTCGTTACTCGGCCCCCTGTTATTCACAATATTCATAAATGATCTGCCCAACGTCTGCAAAGCCTCAACTGTACACATGTACGCAGACGACACTGTAATCTGTACCAGCAAACCAAATCTCCCACAGCTGGAGGCCGTGCTGCAAGAACAATTCACAGAAGTAGAAAAGTGGATCAAACACAACAAACTTTTTCTAAATACTGATAAAACTGTTACGATGCTCTTTGAAACAGCACCTAAACTACAAACTCCCCATCTATGTGTTGGGACAAAATCAAATGGCACGCTGACCACAGTCACTTCTCTCAAATATCTAGGTATGTGGTTAGACCCAAATCTATCTTTTGGCCCCCACATCGAAAAACTTTCATCTAAACTTTACCCCAAACTAGGCGCCCTGTACAGAAACAAATCCTGCCTGAGCCCCGCGGTAAGAAAGCAGATTGTACAACAAATGCTTATGCTGTCTATTGAATATGGAGATGTAGTGTATGCAGCTGTCCCGCAAACGCACCTCCAGAAACTTACTACATTGTATAACTCATTCTGCCGCTTTCTGCTACAATGTAACTACATGACCCACCGTTGTGACATGTTAATATGACATGTTAAAAGAGCTAAACTGGACTCACTGATGAATCTGATAGACCAGCGGCACTAGCTGCGCTCCTTCACAGCTGTGCCCGAGGCACGTGCCTCACTCGCCTTGCCCTTCCTACGGCCCTGCTTGCCGGCCTAAAACCACCCCGACGGGTTTCAGACCTAGTGCGGCCTAGCAGACACGACCATCCGGACGGAGCCGGGGAGTTTCCTGCTCCATCGGCCCAGCGGCGGAGCTTCCACCTCGGCCCTGCAATGGGGAAGAAGTCGCAGAAGCTGCATCCCGGGTCAGAGGGTGCGCGACAACAGGACATTAGAGACTCCCTGAGTAGCAGGCGCTCCACCAACGGAGCGACCCTCCACTCCTACACCCCCTAGGGCTATGGCTCCTCTGAGGACGGAGATGACACCTGGTCCCTGGGGAATGGACCTGAGTTTAGCTGGCTGTCACCGGTGTCCCGAGGGAAGGATTAGGGTCCGGCTGCGCGGAAGAGAGCCCAGATGAAGAGGAAGGCCTAGGCGGCAGCGCCTCTTGGGTCCTCGGTGCCTGTCCCCGACCCCTCGGTGGACTATTCTGAAGTGGATTTGCCGTTCTCGGACGGAGACGGCTCAACGCTGTCCTCGGTTTCCTGGGAGCCCAGGCTGCGGCGGCGAGTCGCGGACGCCCCAGGTCAGGCGAGTCTCCCCCTGGCTGCGGGGAGGTCCCCTTCCTGCTCCGCGTCCGCTCCTACTGTGTCCCCGGACGATACGCGCCCCACTACGATGGCGGATTACCGTAACTTCATCGCGGAGATCAGGTCCTTGTGGACAACAGAGATGTCAGGGGTGAGGGCTGAAGTGGAGACAGTACGTGCTCAAGTGGTGGCGGCTCAGGCACAGACCTCTGACCTGGCGGAGGAACAGGTTGTCCTCTTACACCAAGTGAATGACCTCCGCTCCCAAGTAGATCTACTGACCCGCACGGTGGAGGCCCTCGAGACTAGACATCAGAAACGCAATGTCAGAATTCGCGGCGTCCCGGAGTAGGTACCACCGCCAGACCTGCTCCCATATGTCAACCACATGGCTCTCCAGTTGTCGGGGTCGTCCGACAGGGGGCCGGGACCTTCAGTGCTGTATACCGGATCCGAAAGGCCGCAGCGGCACCACTAGCTGCCTCGCGGGATGTCATAGCAGTAACTACGGATGCCACTACCAAGTCGAGGATTATGTCGGCCCCGGGTGCACGGGCGGGAGTACAGTTTGAAGACGCGAAGCTTCCCTCTACCACGACCTCCCATTCGTGACCCTGATGGCACGTCGCCGATACAGAGAGGTAACGGCTTTCCTCCATCTCAAATGGGTTCGGTACCGTTGGGGCTTGGCTGGTTCCCTGTAGTGACCCACGAGAATGTACCCTGTACCATCACCGACCCGGCCGAAGCTTATGGGAATGGGACTGGCCCCGGACCGAGTTGCCACCCCGCCGGGTTGAGAGCTTTTCTATGACTTCTCTTTGTACCTAGTTCCTGTTGAGCGTGCTGTCTCACCTTGCTGCACACCGATATCTGGACTGCCGTCCTGATTGTATTTTTCCCTTTTTTTTTTCTCGTTTTGCCAGAGACAGTTTTGGCTGTCCTTTTGGAGATGAGGTGTTATCGCTGTTGAGCTATGCGTTATTCTGCTACTATTATACTCTTTTTCTGTATTTTTCTTTATTTTCTACAGCTGATGTTTCTTTTCTCTTACAGTGTTTCTTATGTGAGTGTGATGTTTGGCCAAGTGAGGCCATCTTTGCTGGTCGATACGTGACCATCTGCTTGCAAAATAAAAATCTTATGCCTTTTTGCCAGACACCAGGTGGATCGGCCTCCCCGCCGTATATCGTGGTGCCGACCCCCTTGCTGATGTTTTTTTTTTTTTTACCTTCAATTTACTGTTTTTGATGAGACCCCCAATTCGGGATACTTAGCTGAAAATTAGCTGCCCTCAGGAGACATTTTGCATTTATGGTTTTTGTCGCCACGTGCGCTGTTGTTTTTTATGTGTGACTTTCCTTGAGGACATTCGTGAATTTTCACTTGCTGCATTGCCTTTTGATCTTGTTATTTTTGTTTGTTATTTTCCTTAAGCTATGATGTTATTGATGACCAGACAAGGCCCTCACTTTCTACTTGGTTGTAAGATGACTTTTTTCACGAAATAAAATTTTTCAAATAAAAATAAAAAAAAAAAGCTAAACTGTCCATCGCTGGAATCTAGATGCACCCTTCACCTTTCCAACCTGGTGTTTAAGAGCTTTTCTGGGAAGCTACCATCCTACCTGAATAGGCTGCTTCCCCTAGCAGTTCCCTCATCCTATAACCTCCGATCCAGGACCTGCACCTTACTTGCAATACCACAATACAAAAAGACAGTGGCTCGATCCTCATTTTCCTACAGAGCACCACAATTATGGAATAACCTCCCACACCCCATCAAATCTTCCCCCAGTCTTAAGTCACTCAAGAGCTCCCTATTAACATACCTCAATACAGAATGCACCTGTAAACATGTAACATAGTGAATATATTTCTTACAAATTTATTTTCTGTTAATCTGTATATTTGTGTTGGTTTTAATATCTTGCATTTTATTAATTTGTATTTCAGTAAAAATTCAATGTTCTTGAACCCAGGACATACTTGAAAACGAGAGAAATCTCAATGTATCCTTCCTGGTAAAATCCTTTATAAATAAAATAAATAAGTGTGCGTTACAGTCATAAACGTCCAAAATGTGGCGAAAGGAGGGGGAAAAAACTTGCATATTATGCGAAAATTTGTGAGTGCTCTACCGCCTCAATTTGCTCAGTTTAGATTTAGGGTTAATATTTGTGCTAGGTTTACTAATTAACAGATTATACTCCATTGCCACTTGATTTTTAGGAAGAAAATGAAGCAGTATCTGTTGGTTAAGGATAGGGCTACCCTAAACCTAAAAGTAACCCTAACCCAAGCACAAATACTAACAGTAATACTGACCCTAAACCAACCTTAACCCTAACATGGAAATTAAGAAATAAGAAAATACAAGAGAGAGCGGACAGCAATGCGTGTGATTTAACCGTCATTCAGAACAGCTAGTAGAACGATCGCTGGACTGGAAAACCAGCTGTTAGCGTGTGCTCTACCACAATCTTATCTAAGAGGACCATTTGATCATCATACAAAGTGGTGGTTTCAAATATCAGAATCCGCGGAACGTTTCCATGCACTGACTGACCAACTGGATCCCTTTTGTATCCTATGATTCTTCTCTGGTAACCTAAATGTAGGTTGCTAGAGAAGAGTGCCAAGATTCCAAATTGATTAATAGAACGCCATATTAATATCTTACAAATCTGTTTTAACTCAAAATTACCTTTTTGCGCATAACTGAGAACAGAATCTGCCAAACTGTTTCTGCTCACAAATCTATCTTTGCCAATAGCTCCTGATGACGCCCTACGGCGGAAACGCGTAGAGCTACACAAGCTAATATATACATTCATGATAAGCTGTGCTTTTCTAGCATTATTTACGTTATTTTATTTAAGAAAAAATATGTTTCCCTTTTTACCCCCCCCCCCCCAGTTTTGCCTTGAAATTGAGGTTGGTAATGCAGGGACAGTCTGAGAAGGTGGCAAAAAGCAAATAGCAATTACTTATAGAGAACAGCAATGTTGAGTATGTTTCCTACTTTTTCTATCTATCTGCTGTGAACCCACGAAGGCTCACATTTCTCAAACTTTACCTTTTTCGCCAGTGAACCAGTAAAGCGGATTCTCTATGAAGTTATAAACAGCCACCTCTCGAGGTGGACAAGTCTAGCCCTCCCAAGTATTTTCCAATTACCTGCCAGAAATTTTGCTAGAGTAGGCAGGCAATAAATGGTTTCTATACTTTCCTATAATTGGTGAACCCTCAAAAGGCTCACTTTCTTCATTTATTTTGCTTTTTAAATAACTAACAACATGAGAATTGTATATAGAACCCTAGGGTAAAATGGGCTTTCACTTGCAATCCTCCTAAGTACAGCAATATTCACACCACCTGCTAACAGAGGATCGGGGACATATAGAAATAAGAGACCCTTCAATACAATAGGGTTCTCTTAAGTGAATGGACTAATAAATACAGGTCCGTTAGTATCTCCGTGTCTTTAGGCAATTCTAATATGTGTTTGTTTTTACTACTTAGCAAGCTCACCCAGAGCTTGAGTTTTACTGTTTCTTGTTCTCTAAGGCCCCCTAGTGGTCCAGAATACAAACGTCTATCTGGCTTAAAAGTTATGTTTTAACACTGTATTCCCTACCATTGACTTGGTTAAGAATAAAAGACCCAATTATTATTTTTTCTCACCAGTTTTGCCTTGAAATAGAGGTTGGTAATGGAGTGTGGCAGTTTAAGAACGTGGCAAAGAGCTATTACTTATAGAAAACAGCAATGTTGAGTATGCTTCTTACTTTTTCTATCTATCTGCTGTGAACCCACGTAGGCTCACATTTCTCAAACTCTATTTTTTCTGTCAGTGAACCAGTATAGCTGATTCTCTATGAAGCCATAAACAGCCATCTCTCAATGTGGACAAGTCTAACCCTCCCAAGTGTTTTTTAATTACCTGCCAATAATCTTTCTAAAGTAGGCAGGCAACAAATGATTTCTACACTTTTCTACACCTGGTGAATCCTAGAAGGTTCACTTTCTTCAATAACTAGCAATATAGGAAGTGTGTATAGAACCCTGGGGTAAAATGGGCTTTCACTTGCAATCCTAAGTACAGCATTATTTACACCACCCGCTAACAGGGGATTTGGGACATTTAGCAATAAGAGAACCTCTAATACAATAGTGTTCTCTTAAGTGAATGCACTAATAAATACAGGTCCGTTAGTATCTCCGTGTCGCTAGGCAATCTTGACATACGTGTCTGTTTTCATTTCTTTGCAAGCTCACACAGAGCTTGGACTTTACTGTTTCTTGTCCTCTGAGGCCCTCTAGTAGTCCAGAATACAAACGTCTATCTGGCTTAATAAAAGTTATGTTTTAACACTGTATCCTCTACCATTTACGTCTATATATTTTTGGGTTACCCCCGCATCTTTTGAGTGATACTTAGAGATATTTAGTAGTAGTTTGATTGACTGCCACTTATGTTTTCTTTAACATTGACAATAACATCATAGGCAAGTGTCACACCTGTATTTCAAAGTGGTGGTTTCAAATATCGGAATCCGCAAAACGTTTCCATGCACTGACTGACCAACTGGATCCCTTTTGTATCCTATGATTCTTCTCTGATACCCTAAATGTAGGTTGCTAGAGAAGAGTGCAAAGATTCCAAATTGATTAATAGAACGCCATATTAATATCTTACAAATCAGTTTTAACTCAAAATTACCTTTTTGCACATAACTGAGAACAGAATCTCTTTGATCTCATGAACTTAATAGGAAAACCAGTTTTTCCACAGAATTCACACTCTAACATCTCTCCTTCTGGCTCTTCCATGCCTTCTGCCAAAACAAAAGAATACAAATACAAAGGTTGATGAGTGTCCACATATACTACAGGACTATTGTCTGTTGTTCTGTTTATTTGTTAAGCGCTAACACATTCCGCAGTGCTGTACAGAGGTACAAGGGGTAACAAGAAAATTTTACAATACACCAAATGGGCAAGTCACTATTTCAATAACAGATACAGGAGGGCCCTATTCCTGTGAAAACTTAAAACCTAGATGGGTGGAGGGGAGAGAAACAGGAGGGGAAGATTGCAGTGCTAGAAATGATGGTAATATGGAGAAAGGAGGACGGTTATTGGGTTGCTTGGATGTTTAGTAGAGTTAGGTGGTAGGCTTCTCTAAACAGAAGTTTGTTTAGGGAGCGTTTAAAAGACGCCAGATTTGGTGAGGTCTGGTATTGCGTGGCAATGAGTTCCATAGGGTTGGCACTGCACCAGAAAAGTCTTGCAATCTGGCATGTGAGGTGGTAATGATGGAGGGTGCAACAGCTAGACCGTTGTTGGATCGTAGGGGGTCGGCTGGGGTATATTTAGTGATTAATGAGGGCAGGTAGAGAGGAGCGGCATTCGTGAGGACTTTGTAGGTCAGGTGAGTAATTTGAATTCGATTCTGCTGTGAATGGTGAGCCAGTGTAGGGATTCACAGAGAGGGGCAGCAGAGACCGAGTGACAGGTGAGGTGGATGAGCCAGGCTAAGGCATTTAGGATGGACTGCACGGGGAAAAGGCAGAAGAGAGGAAGGCCAGTTAGCGGGTTATTGCAATAGTCTAAGCAGGAAACTATAAGAGAGTGGATAAGTTGTTTGATGGGGTCTGCAGTCAGAAATGGGCAAATTTTGGCAATATTACAAAGGTGATTGCGGCAAGATGAGGATGTAGGGGCTGAAGGAAAGGCTTGAGACTAGAGTCACTCTGAGGCAGCAAACATGATCTGAGGGAAGGATAGTGACACCGTCAACAGTTATAGAAAAGCCAGAGAGTGGAGCAGAGTTAGAGAGGGAATTAGAAGGAGCTCAGTCTTAGACATATTGATCTTCAGGTGGTGAGAGGCCATCCAGGACGAGATCCCGGACAAACAGTCACTGACATGAGAGAGAACAGTGGTGGAGAGATCGAGAGAGTGGAGATAGTTCTGGGTGTCATCTACGTATAGGTGATATTTAAAGCCATAATTGGTGATGCGTTTACGCAGTACGGAGGTATAGATCGAAAAGAGCAGAGGACCCAGGACAGAGTTATGAGGAATGTCAACAGACAGAGGCACTGAATAGGAGCAATTGCCAACAAGGGATACAGAAAAGGATCTATTGGAGAGGTAGGAATTGAACCAGGACAGGTTGGAGTCGTATAGACCAAGAGAGCTGAGGGTCTTTAGGTGGAGGGGGTGATCCACTGTACCAAAGGCAGCTGGCCAAAAAGAGTAAGTATGGAGTAGTGGCCATTACATTTAGCAGAGGAGGTCATTGGTGACCTTGGTGAGAGTGGTTTCTGTCGAATGTTGGGAGCGAAAGCTGGATTGGGGGGGAGGGGTCCTCTTGGAAGACAGGAAGAGGGGTAAGTGGACGTAAACTAGCCTTTCTAGTAGTTTTGACGCTAGTGGAAGCAATGATACCGGGCAGTAGTTTTCAGGAAAATTTGGGTCGAGGGAGGGTTTCTTGAGAATGGGTATGATAGTGGCATGCTTGAAAGGAGAAGGTAATGAACCAGAGGAAAGAGATGAGTTGAAGATATGAGTAAGAGCAGGAGTGAGAGGTGAGGACAGAGAGGACAGCAAATGTGAAGGTACAGGGTTGAGCGGGCAGGTGGTGAGGCATGAGGAAGACAGAAGGGAGCGAACTTCATCCTCGGTGGTTGGGGCAAAGAAGCTGAGAGTTGCATTGGTGTTAACTGGGGGAGCAAGAGTATTATTATATGCTTGTGCAGGGATGTTGTTGTGAATTATAAGAGTTTTCTTTATAAAGTAATCAGCGATTACGGACAATACCTCTTTTATTACTGACATGTTTGTTGTGTTAAGGTGTACCGTCGGATTAATCAGAAACAATCTAACCAATGCTGCATTTCTCGGAGATAAATACCACCATCTCCCCAAAAATACATGTCCTTGTACAGATATAAAGCATTACTAGCATTAGATGTGCATGCATTCCAAGTCAAAAGGCATGAACAAGGGATATGAGATCTTTTGAGATAAGCACTGAATGTAATATTAGACTACAGTAAATAGGGAAATGATAAATATGTAGATATAGGAGAGGAAGGACCACCGGGATACAGTCAAGAATAAAGTAGCTAACAACAGCAAGGCAAACAGGCTTGAATAGAGCAAAATACAAATATGCTGTCCAAGGCCTCAGACAACTGGTCCTAATACTGGCAACAGACGATCAACAACAGTGTTTTGAAGAAGGAGGCAGGTGTGGTTGAAAAACTGGTCAAACCATCATTAACAAAGGTTACTTTGGTATTTATGGTATAGGTAGTAGTTAGGAAATGAGGTAACCATAACCTAAACATGTACGAGAAACATAATATGGAATCTGGTTTGCTATAAAAAAAATGCAGATTTCAGAAGAAGACTAGCTTAGACAATGGGTATCTGAGGGCACAAAATAGGAACGAATGCCAGGGGTTAAATCATAGGTCAGCCGCCTCTCAGTGCTGGTAATGGGTCAGCACCGATTAGAGCCAAAAGGTATCCAAAATGTGGAGGTTGGGATCTGAATACGGGCAAGTTAAAAAAAAAACCTCTAGGGGTGTACCTGCGCCCCCCAGCCATACCCCAACCATTCTGCTTATGACCCTAAGGCTGGCCATTCACTGGGTCCGTAGTCAGACAACCGACAACTTTTTTCAAAGATCCAGAATGATCTGGGTCATCCACTGGCAGCAAATATGGACTACCCAGATCGACTAATGGAAGACCGCTGAACGCCAACGAAATGGAAAAAAAAAATCTACTATGCTTCTAATAGGTGTTTGAACCAATAAAAATACATAAAAATTCTCGAAATAATGAAAAGGTCATTTAAAAACTAATAAAAAGGTATGTTACAGAATAAGAAATAACGCCTTTAAAAAAATTGGGAATCAAAAAATTTGTCTAAAAAATACTGTGACAGTGTGATTAGGGGTAGGGTGGTAGAGCACAGATTTATCAGCAGGAGAATGGAGAACTCCCTTTTCCCCCCTATAGGGTTATCGCACAGCCGATTCCTGATTAGAACTGCCCTGGACTTATATGAGATGTGGTTCCCTCTGAGAGGTCAGTCTTGGTGCTGAGTGCAGCAGGGAAGGAAGCGCAGTCCTGAACAGAAGGAAAGTATGTTTAATTTTGGTTTTACTGATTGGTAAGCGGCTTAGTTGCCTAATATTTCAGACAGGAATTCTGAATGTTTATTTAGCCTCCACATAAAGGAGTAGACGTTTGTTTTATATTTGCTTATTTTATTGTACTTTGCAAGTCCATGACTGCACAAAAAATAAAAGAAGAAGCTCTGATCCTGGTGTCCAGTGGCTATATCACAATACATAAATAAAAATATGGCTCGATGAAAATGAAGAGAATAAACAGCTGAATAAAAAAAAATAGAAACGATAATATTTTTTACATTGAAACCTATGGGATTCACCTGTTTAAACCTTTCTAACTGAATCATCGAAAATCAGGGCATTTCTCGGTCACTTCGGTGCAGTTCGGTGTTCTCTGAATGGATTAACCATTACTTCTCTATGGGACAAGTTCGCTGCTGGTGAAGATCACCGAATTGCAGCAATCTTTCACTCTCAGTTCACTCTCAGTTCACCAGTGTTTGATGAACTGACAGCTTTCTGAATAGATGAATTGCCACGAAATTGCACCGTATGGTGAAATTCACTGTTCGGTGAAATTCGGTGGCAAGTTCGTCGCTTATTGAAAAACCCCTACAGTGTCGGCTTAGAATAGAGGTGTTTATATTTTAAGCTCTATGTATGCTGTGCACATGGTGTTCAAGTATCAGACATCGTGCAATCCCCACTACAAACAGATAACACCAGGGGTCACAATACATTCAGGGTAATTCAAAGAGAATTGAAAAGTCACTGCACGTTTGGTGACTTTTCGTTCTCTTCAATTTGGTTTGTTTTGCCGATCCCATTTCGGCGACCCTGCGGTGTATTCAGCAAGCACCACAGGGTCCCCGAATTGCAGGGAAAGGTCGCCGCAAACTAACCGCAAAAGCCAGTGAATGCACGCCGAAAACCCGCAAAAACTTCTGGATTAACCCGCTGAAAACGCCAGAAAAACCAGAGCAGGAGCCGATCACACGCAGTGCAGCCGCCGGAAAAAGCCGACACCGCAGACGAATGCAGTGAATAAATTAGAAAAACAGTTTGCTTGAATGTTTGAAAAGTGAACCGCTGTTTGCAAAGAAACTACAGAGCGAAAATGTCTGAAATTTACATATGAGGTCCAGCGAATGATAATAAAAAGGGCTGTTACAGAAAAAATAAGTTTAAAAAAAAAATCGGAATTGTTTTTTAAAAAAGAAATCCAGAAAAATTCTTAAAATATCCTAAAAAAATCTATAGATAAAGAGACTCTTTACTGCAGAATATTATAATGAACGGTTTATTAGATATTGAATTAAAACAGGAATATTTTTAACATTGAACCCTATGGGATTTGCCTGAATAAACCTGCCGAATTAAACCACCGAATGACAGGGCATTTCGCAAACCTTTCACTGCTGGTGAATGGCCAAGAAAGGTAAATGTACACTGATTTTCGGCGTTCGGTTACCTTTCTCCAGCAATTCGGATCTCTTTGAATAACCCTGATAGTAAATATGCATACTGGGGTATGCATATCCGGGTAAACACACGTCTATATCATGCTTTCTCTCACGCTTCTACTCTTTACTTTACCTTTCTCCTTAAATGGAACTCCTGCCCCTCTACCACCGATCCCTACACTATCTGCATCTCTCCCTCCCTCCTCTCGTCCCACATGATGGCCTCACATGAGGTCCTTTGTTTCCTCAGAACATGGTCTCCCTCTAACTCTCGTGCTGCCAATCACTCCCACTCCCACCTTCTCTTTCTCACCCTCCTGCTGTTACTCTATTCAGGTGACATATCCCCTAACCCTGGCCCCACAACACATCCAATACTTCCCTCTCATCCTATCTCCATCGCACATAAATCACCTCCCTGCAAGCCCAGCAACCTCATTCCCATAATCCCTCAGCGCCTGTCCTCTTTCTCCTGCGCCCTCTGGAACGCTCGCTCTGTGTGCAACAAACTCACAGCAATCCATGACCTCTTCCTTTCAAACTCCTTCAACCTCCTAGCCTTAACTGAAACCTGGCTAACCCCCTCTGACACGGCCTCCGTTGCTGCTCTCTCACATGGCGGTGTACACTTGAGCCATACCCCCAGACCGGGTGAGAGAAATGGCGGCGGGGTCGGAATCCTGCTCTCTCCCACCTGCACCTACCAGCATCTCCCTCCACCCCCATCCCTCTCCTTCTCCTCCTTCGAGACACACTACATCCGCCTGTTCTCTCCTCTGGCTCTCAGGGTGGCAGTCATCTACCGCCCACCGGGACCAACCTCCCAGTTCTTTGACCACTTTGCTACCTGGCTTTCTCACTTCCTGTCTTCTAATCTTCCATGCCTAATTCTCGGGGACTTCAACATTCCCATTGACGATCCTTCCGCCCCTGCTGTCTCCAAACTTCTTTCACTCTCGTCCTCCCTTGGACTCACACAATCCTCCCTCCTCCCTACCCACCGCGATGGTCACGCTATTGACCTTGTCTGTTCCAACCTCTGCTCCATTTCTGAGTTCAAATGTCGCCCTTTCCCCATCTCTGACCACCACCTTCTCTCTTTCAACCTATCTGGACTTCCTAAACACCCTGCTCCCCCACCCCGCACACACACTCGCAGAAATCTACATGCTGTGAACCCCCATCAATTCTCCAACCGACTTCACCACCTCCCTCACACCTCATCCTTCACCTGCCCTGATGCTGCCACTAATCACTACAACACTACGCTTATCTCTGCTCTAGACACTCTTGCTCCTCTTCGACTCTGTAAGGCCCCACGCCGCCAGCTTCAGCCCTGGCACACCCTCCAGACTCGCTACCTGCAAAGATGCTCCCGCACCGCAGAGCGTGCCTGGAGGAAATCCCGCTCTGAAGCTGATTTTGTTCACTTCAAGTTTATTCTCCGGTCATACACCTCTGCTCTCCACTTGGCCAAACAATCCTTCTTCTCATCTCTTATATCTACGCTGTCCTCCAACCCTAAACGGCTCTGGTCCACCTTCAACACCCTCCTCTACCCACCTGCACCTCCCCCCTCAGCTGCCTTCAGCGCTCAAGACCTGGCAGATTACTTCCTCAGTAAAACTTTAACTATCAGAAACAACATCCCAACACAAGATAGTTATCTGCCACCTCCACTCCCAGAGGTCCCCTCTGCCACCCTCTGCCGCTTCCTCCCAGCCACTGAGGAGGAAGTCAATTCCTTATTGTCCTCCTCACATCTCACCACGTGCCCGCTCGACCCCATTCCCTCACATCTAATTCCTCCCCTCTCCTCCTCCCTCACCCCTGCTCTCGCACACATCTTCAACCTATCTCTCTCCACTGGCTCCTTTCCATCCGCCTTCAAACACACGCTAGTTACCCCTTTACTAAAGAAACCATCCCTAGATCCCAACTCTCCATCCAACTACCGCCCTGTATCCCTGCTTCCCTTCACATCAAAGCTCTTAGAAAGACTAGTCTTCAACCGCCTCTCCCTCTTCCTGTCCTCCAATTCCCTACTTGACCCCCTGCAATCTGGCTTCCGTCCCCCTACACTCAACTGAAACTGCCCTCACTAAAGTCACCAACGACCTCCTAACTGCTAAAAAACACGGCCACTATTCTATTCTCATCCTGCTTGACCTCTTGGCTGCTTTTGACACTGTTGACCACCCCCTCCTTCTACAGACCCTCAACTCTGGGTCTCGGTGACACTGCACTTGCTTAGGTTGACTCCTATTTATCCAACAGGTCCTTCTGTGTGTCCTTTGCTGGTAACTCCTCCTCCTCATTGCCTCTATCTGTTGGCGTACCTCAAGGCTCTGTCTTTGGTCCTCTGCTCTTTTCCATCTACAACTCCTCCCTGGGCAAAATCATCAACAGCTTTGGCTTTAATTACCACCTGTACGCTGATGACACTCAGATCTACCTCTCTACCCTTGATCTCTCTCCCCCTGTCCTCTCAAAAGTCAGTGACTGTTTATCTGGCATCTCCTCCTGGATGGCCTCCCACCACCTAAAGATCAACATGTCAAAGACTGAACTCCTACTTATTCCTCCCTCCAATGCCTCCCCACCTCCTGACTTCTCTATCACGGTGGAGGGTATCACCATCTCCCCATCAAACCAAGTTCGCTGCCTTGGAGTTACACTTGACTCTGCTCTTTCCTTCATCCCCCACATCAAGTCTCTTTCCTCCTCCTGCCGATACCAACTGCGTAATATTTCCAGAATTCGGCCATTTCTTACCGCTGTCACCACAAAACAACTCATACACGCCCTGGTAATCTCCCGACTCGACTATTGCAATAATCTCTTATCTGGCCTCCCTCTGTCCCGCCTCTCCCCCCTACAATCCATCCTGAACGCCTCCGCCAGGCTAATTCACCTCACCCGCCGCTCTGTCTCTGCCGCTCCCCTCTGCGAGTCCCTTCACTGGCTCCCCATCCACTGCAGAATCAAGTTCAAAATCCTTATCCTTACCTACAAAACCCTCACTAACTCAGCTCCCCACTACTTGTCCTCACTAATCACCAAATACACCCCAGCCCGCTCCCTAAGGTCAAAGAGTGACCTGCGACTAGCTTCTCCCCGCATCACCTCTTCCCATGATAGACTGCAGGATTTCTCACGCGCAGCCCCCACTCTCTGGAACGCTCTCCCTCGTACTGTCAGACTTTCCCCTAACTTCTCTTCCTTCAAACGCTCCCTGAAAACATTCCTATTTAGGGAAGCCTACCACCCAACTCACTGACGCAACCATCAATCACTCTCACCTTACAGTCCTCTCTTCCTGTTTCCAACCCCAACCCTCCCAGATTGTGAGTTCCTACGGGAATAGGGCCCTCATCTCCTCCTGTACTGTTTGTCAAATGTTGTTCAATGTATTGTAACCCTGTCTATACTGTGCTTATTGTACAGCGCTGCAGAATATGCTGGCGCTTTATAAATAAAGAATAATAATAATAATAATGCATAGTAACATCCATAAAAGGTATCTATTAGGAGCAGCGCCTTAGTATTACACAAAACAGACAGCATCATGCAAGCTCAGTGTCATATCTCATCCTTTTTACCTGCAATTACTTCAGGTGATATGATTTGATGCTCAGTGATTGCAGGATTCAGTCTGAATTTCCTCAAGGTGATCTGCAAAATCTAGCCTGGTTGAGGGTCCCGAGGACAGGTTAGGGAAACACTGATCTAAAAGGAATAATTAGCTCTTTAACACTAACATCAATTTTGATGGTTGAGTACCCAAGGGCATGTAATGTGCAGACTCTATGAATGTATTTTCGCATTTAAAGCATCATATGGTTTAGCCAGGGATCTCAAACTCTGGTTCATAGATGTTGCTGAAGTAGGACTCCCATGATTACCTGGCCATCTGGTGCATTCAAAGAATTATGGACCATCAGCATCTGAGGGGCAGCGTTTGAGGTCTCTGGTTTAGAAGGTACACTCAAACTCACACTTACTAATGGAGGGTACTTCCAGTCCAGGGGCCAAATCCCCATCAGCAACTCAACCAAAAATAAAGAAATGTATCGGTTGGATGGGGTAGAGGTAACATCACTGCTCTATAAACCTGGAGACCCAGGTTCAAATCCCAGCCAGAGCACCTCTCCAGTAAGTGTCCTTGGGCAAGGCACCTAACGGTACATACTTGCCTACCACACATTATCAGCTGTGGAGTCCAGTGGTAACGTCTCTACCCTTTGACGTGTAGAAGCAACTCAAATCCCGTTCAGCACATCCCTCCAATACAAATGTGGAGAAGTCTCGACTTTACAAGAAGCGGGTTCAACCTAACCACCTGGTCGCTGCTCTACAATCATGGAAAGATGATCCCACTCAGAAGACACCACCAGCGAGTGTCCTTGGGCAAGACACCGCCCTAATGATATGGACGCGCCTACCTCACAAAATACTTGTACTTCTCATAGACTGTAATTTCCTTTGAGAACAGGGTCCCCCTGAATCAGGCCGTATCATCCGTGTGTGATATTCTAATGTATCAACCCCTTGTACACTGAACTTGTAAAGCGCTGCGGAATATGTAGCGCTATAAAAATAAAGGATAATAATAATAAATAAAAATAGTCGAGCACGCGTATATTCAAAGTCATGACATACTCCAGTGTGCATCAAAACAACAAATTTAGAAGTCCTTATGGTCTATCCACAGCCACATAGACATAGGATGGAGTTTGATTATATTTATATTCTCTTTTAAACCTATGCCCTTTGACATGTTTTTTTCTGACCAGTTTACATAAATACACATATTTTACTCACATGATGATTCCACAATTGACATATAAATCCATTGTATTTTGCAGCTGAAAAAGTATCCATAGAGCAGCATTATTTTGACAAATTCAGCAAAATAGTTCAGTACACATATAGCAGACCTTGTACCACCTGTCCTTAGGGGATATCATTACCTGCCTGCACCTCACCTGCTAATTTCCACCGAAAGATCTTCCAAGTAGTTCTTTGTTCCTGGGCCTGGGTTTTGATACTTCTGTTTGGGGGTACACCAGTGAGACTGAGATTAGGGAAATAGCTTATTAAATTTAAGATGAAAGAAAAAGAAAATACTGCCCCAAAATACAATGGGGATAGGTTTTACAAAAACAAAGAACTATTTGGGAATCAATAAGACAAAGACATTACCAGATCACTTACCTAGTGAAGAAAAAAGTGCAAAATACAACAACGATACAATAATTTAGCTTTAAAGAATCAGAATTGAGCAGTACAACTATTGGAGCAATATTTGTACATATTGGAAGGAGCTTAATGCCTGCAATATTATGAGTTTTGGAAAAACTATTAAATTTGCTGTCTGATGTGTTGGTAATGACAGAGCAGGGATGCTATCAGTATGTTTTGCGATGAACGTGCTAAATAAATCTCTCAATCGAAACCAAAAAAATAGGAACTCAAGCATATACCTACTTTACCAATCGATGTAAAATTAATAGCTATAAAAGCAGCATTATACAGATGACATATGCTGATTTATACTAACCCTCTCCAGTCAGGTCCTCCACATCCGTGTCTGTGGAGTTATCAGGAAGCTTTGCTGATGTTTGCATCTCAGGTTCCATGTCAGTGATGTCCAAGTTGTGTTCGTCCGGAGAAGTTTGCCCTTTGCCATGTTTTTCAATCAACAGAGAAGATCGATTTACCTATAAAAACCGTAAAAAGTTATTTTTGTTAGGTGATGGTCTGCACATCCTCAGCTGTTACAATACTGCAGGGGTCAGCAACCATGGCTCTCCAGAGGATTTGGAACTACATCTCCCATAATATTCAGCAACTCAGTTGGCCGGCTGAGCATCGAGTGCAATTTAGTAAAAAAAACATCTGGAGGGCCAAGGTTACTGACCCTACTGTGCAAAACATAGAGATGAGTAATATTTACGTTCCATGAAATATTACAAGGCTGTGTCTGCAGATATATAACACCAAGAGCACTATAGCAGAAGACTCTTAGCTGACTGGACAAGACTTGAGCAGAGTGTCAAAATTAGCCTTTAGGGTCCTATGATGTTCTTGGGGGACACAGAATTACAAAGTGGTAGAATCTGCAATACCTTAAAGGGCCACTACCACCAAAAAATGAAATGTCCTTATTTTGTTTATGTTGCTGATATATTACATGTGGTTAGTTTTTCTCATATGTTAAGAAAATATTTTACTTTGTATGTGTCACTGGGTGCATTCATTTTGTTTTTTCTTTTGTGTTGTAAACTGCCCCCCACATTCTTACCGCTAAACCGGGTATGCTAAGGTGGTAAACCAGCACCTGCAGATTTCCCCTTAGCGTCCCTGTTTTAGTACCCTATAATGGGGCAGACGCTGATTCAGCAGCCTGCCCTGTAACACAGCGCTAAGCCTCCGTATACTCGCGGCAGCACTAACGCAGCACCACCAGTATCACCTCCTGGAGTCCAGAGGACTCCATGAAGGCCTGTGCTGCCAGGTCACGTAACCTGCAATATCTCGCTCTCTGAGATATTTGTCTCAAGTCTCACTCTGCTCCCGGCAGCCAGAAGCGGTGGATCTGTCCTCCATTCGCTACACGGGATGAGAGGTGAGTATCTGATTTTTGGGGGGATTTTCAGCTGCTACTAACTGATTCTGCAGAAGCGGAATCAGTTAGCACCAGCTCCTAGATGTGGATAAGTTTTCAGTAACCGCAGCGGTTACACACGCGGCGAAGGAGGATCAAGCGCGTCCTCCGCATGGAAAGGGTTAAAACACTTTTTTTAATTTTGTAACAGACCTTTTTATTGATTTATATTCTTATTAGGAGAATAGGAGACTTGTTTATTCAGTTCTGGTGGAATTCGCAGTGGCCAAATTGGCGGTTATCGGTGCAATTCGAAGGTTTTTCTCCGACGTTCGATAACTGGTTCAGCGACTCCAATTTTGGCAAAATACAGTGACCATTCGCTAGTGAATTCACTTTATATAGGGCAAGATGGAATCACCAAAAGGTGGGGAAATGGGCCACATGCAATTTCGGTGTGTTGTGAATAGACCCTCAAAACAGATGTGGAGCAGATCAAAATCCACATTCATGGCAGTCAGCAGATGAATTAAAGAAAGACTGTTATTTGTATTTTTGCTGTTGTGGCGTATCTGGGGTAGCTTTGGCCTGGGGGAAGGTGCTCTAATTCAAAAATAACTGCTTAGTTGATTTACCCCGTTATCGCATGCATCGTACCTGCGAGAGGTCACCTGCATCCGTGCTGGAACGTGCCTCTCGCACTGTTGGCCACGCTCTTGTGATATCTTTACATGATCTTGAGGGAGTGCAGTTGATAGTACGAGAGTCACGTTCAAGCACAGATACAGGCGGCCGCTTGCGGATACCTGGTCTGTGCGATAATGGGGTAAATCAACTAAGCAGTTATTTATCAATCAGAGCAGCTGGCCACAGCCCACAAGAGCCACCATGTGAAAAAAATGAGTAATATGAGGGGATGGGGAAATAATAAAATGGGGGGGGTGGAAATAATAGAATTAGAGGTGTGTGTGGAAATAATCAAAAAAATAGGGGGGATGTGGGAATAAAAAATGGGGGATAAGGTAATAATTCCCTTCCCTGGCAGCGTGCTCTGGTCGGGACAAGTGGAGATCCCTCTCATACTCTGCAGTCATTGAGCCGCGTCTTGCAGAAGGCTGCACACGTGACACGTCACACAGACCACCCGGAAACTGTGTGCAGCCCAAGTGAAGATGTGAAAGTCACATCTCTCCAAGCGCTTGAGCTGATCTGCTACCAGGCGCCGTCTACTAAACGGCGTTCTAGCTATGGCAGCTTTACCAACAGACTCTGCGACCCGACTCATCAGGCAAATGTCCGAAGGCCAGCCTGGGCTGCGGCTAGTAGGGGGCCAGGTGCCACGCACCTGTTGCACCGCTAAGAGCCGGCCCTGGGTACAGCATATGGATTAATGCAGAGATAATTGGTAAACCTCATTAATTACGCAGGCGTTAAGAGAGCATTTAAATCTTTGGAAGGTAGGTGACAGTAAGGTAGATGGGGGATAGAGCTCCACAATGTAGGTGCAGCCCAGGAGGACTCCAGAAGGTGTGAATGGGAGGAGGAGATGAGATGGCCAGAAAGGCTAGGGGAATATTTGGAGATGAGCTGAGTTATAAGACGGAGCAAAAGAGGACTTTATAAGTAAGTGTCAGTGTTTTCAATTTGATTCTGTAAAGTAACAGAATCCAGAGCAGAGATTGGCATTGTAGGGAGGCAGAAGAGGAGTTATGGCTGAGGAAGATGAGCTACACCAAGGCATTTTTAAAGGATTGGAGGTTCGTTGAGGGGAAGGCTGGTGAGTAGGGAATTGCAGTAGTCCAGTCTGGATATAATTGGAGAATGGACAAGGACATCTGTGGTGTCTTTTGACAGAAAAGGCCGGATTTCGGATATGTCATGTAGGCGGCAGCATCAGAAATTGGTCACAAATAGAATATGGGACTAGAAGGAGAGAGCAGATTCAATTATCACTCCAGCGGACATGAGAGGCAGATTGGATGGTGAAGCTGTCAGAAGTAATTGACAAGTCTGTCAGAGGTGTGTGAGGGGGAAATCAGCAGACGTTCATTCTTAGAATTGATATATTAAACCTCTAGGGTGTTCTTGGTGGTAGCATCATTTTTCAAACCAGGACAGGTGGTAGAGGGCAGCTGCCTTAACATGGTCCATCTTTCTTTTGAACACGATCCTTGTGCCTCAAGCATATGACATATGGTCATACGAATTGCCCAATCCTTATGTTAAGTGGAACCTAATTCCCTCATGTGATACTTTTGAGGAATATGTGTAGTCTTATTGGGATAAAACAGCATAAATTAGCACCTCATGGACCGATGATCATTAAAGTAAGAATAACTGTAAACAACATCTGATACACTATGGGATACACTATGCACATGGACCACTTTAACTGAATGCAGTAGTCAGGCTGTGTGGAATCACCCCACTTTCATGCTGACATCATCATGTCTGAGTGCTCGCAGTAGCATTGATTTGGGGAGAAAACAGACATGGGCCTGAGCTGCGTATACAGCATCAATCCATCACTCTGCCCAGGTGCTCACATACCTTTTATGTGTGTAACGTATATAAGGTACGCGAGATAAACAGTTTGTTTATATATGTACGAAAGTGATGTACACTATGCAAATTATGTAAACAAAAAGGAGGGAGGGGTTGATAGCGACATAGTGTTCCTTTAAGACAGGGCTGCCAAATTCCAGCCCCCAGATGTTTCTGAACTACAACTCCCATGATTCCACGGCCATCTATTGCATTGAAAGAATTCTGGGAAATATAGGCCATCAACATCTGCTTTAAGTAACCAAAAAAGTTATACATTTTTTCATCCGATTAATAAAAAAAATAATCGGCCAACTAATTGATTATGAAAAGTATCGTTAGTTGTAGCCGTAATATTAAGCAATCATAAAGTCAATTCATCTTTAGGAAATGATTCTCATCTGATATAAATCACAGAAAGAATGAGGAAGGGGATATCATCTTATCCACTGGAGGAGAAGATGGCTATGGCTTCATGATTGAGGGTCACACAGGAGAAGACAGGGTATTACAGATGGAAACTCAGTGAAGCAGTGATAATAGGTTATTCCTTTACAATCTAGCCGGTATGCAAAGGAAGGAACATGTAAAAAAATATTTATTTTGAGTATCATTTTTCAAACTTACAGGAAATGGCTCCAATCCCTCCTGAAATACAAATCCCTCTATAACATGGGTCAGAATCTGGGGTCTCACGATGGCCTGCGGTAGTTTGTTATCCGGTCCAGGAATGCTGTTCGGTTTTAAAGCACCATTGCTTCTGGTGGTAGCAGCTGGCAGCAGTAGTGGTGGTGCCGGTATGGAGGCATGAGAAGAGTCAGTTGGAGATTTAATCACTGACGCGCTCACTGAAGATGCCAGGGCAGGTAAACCTGTGGGGTTGAATGAACAAAACTCTACACATCACCTTTAACTTATTCTATTTCTGCATCTGTTCTTTCATAAGATAAACTTGAAAACTGTCAGCAGAAATCACATGTTATCTCTCCAGCTTCTCAAAGCACATATTGAACCCACAATGCGACTATTCTGGAACCCCAGGGTCATATGCGAGAAGTGAATGTCACATGCAGGATATGGTTGAAGTCAGATGGCTTAACTCATCCCCTTTTGAAAGCACACAAAGTCCATTATATTTTCTTCACTTTATTGGGAAAGTAACAACAAATAAAAGGTGGCTTATAGATAGAGAGGGCTTCTCAGGTGTACCTTGGTATGGGGGGATATAGATAGAGGGCTTCTCTGGTGTACCTTGGTATGGGGGGGATGTAGATAGAGGGATTATCTGGTATGCTCTGGTATGGGGGGACGTGGATAGAGGGTTTCTCTGGTATGCTCTGTTATGGGGGGACATGGAGAGAGAGGGCTTCTCTGGTATGCTCTGGTATGGGGGGAGGTGGATAGAGAGGGCTTCTCAGGTGTACCTTGGTATGGGGGGCGTGGATAGAGAGGGCTTCTCTGGTATGCTCTGGTATGGGGGGCGTGGATAGAGAGGGCTTCTCTGGTATGCTCTGGTATGGGGGAGCTGGGTAGAGAGGGTTTCTCTGGTATGCTCTGTATGGGGGGACGTGGATAGAGGGCTTCTCTAACGTGCTCTGTTATGGGGGGATGTGGATAGAGAGGTCTTCTCTTTTCACTTAAGAGACAATATACTTTTAAATATGAACACGTACTTTATATAATTAAGTATATTTGCTTATATAGCCTCTTAGCTAGTTTGTGGAGGATTTATACACTGGATCAGAGATTCACAAACCTTTTCACCAATTTAGAAAAGAGTCAGATCTCACCTCAGCTGCAAGAATTTTTTTTTCTAAAAAGTAAATAAATGTTACAGAAAAAACCAAAAAATTGAAAGTCTTAATTTCTCATGCCAGTTTTATTTTGTGCATGCTCATTCAGTCCTGCAGTATAGTATTCTTACATACACCTTATGAGGTGTTACATGTGATTTTATCCATCACTGGATAGTTACCTTGCAATATGTGATCCACAGGAAGCTCCTCTCCACTTCCAACAGGAAGCGCTGGTGGAGATAGCGTCGGAGGTGTGGGAGTGTGTGTAATTACACGGACACAGTCGGGCTGTGCCACTGGCATATCTTCCACACATACATTTTGGTAAACCTGAGAAAAAAAAAATTGTTACAATACAGTGCTGCATTGCCCTATTGAAACAACCCAAACTCTACCTACCCTATTAGATGGTGCTTCCACATGCTAAAAAAACACCAGCTTTAAATATATAAAGTCAGCAATAAACAGTAACATGTTTTTCACATGATTATGTGCAAATCACTGGACCTTATGGCACAGCTTGATAAATGTATATTACCAGTGCTTTTTTTTCTGGAAAATTAGGTGGGGGTACTCTCACGTCCAGGCAAAAACTGATTATTATGACTATTTTCATGTCCTCATAAACAATAGTTGTAGCTCAGTTAAAGGAAGACACTATAAAAGGGAACCATATTCTTTAATACTGTGTTCCTTTAAATGAACTACAACTATTATTGTAACCCTATGGGGGTTATCCACTAAGTGACTCTGTTGCAAGAAAAGTCTGTATTGCAGTGCAGTTAGCCGTTTTTTTTTTTTTGCAACGCTGGCACTGATTGGATAATCCCCTAGCATTTGTGATCACCACAGCAATAAAACTCACAGTTTTGCTGAGTATGTATGAGCTCCACAGCAATGAAACTCACAGTAATGCGCAGTGTGTATGAGCTCCACAGCCATGACACTCACAGTAATGTGCAGTGTGTATGAGCTCCACAGAAATGAAACTCCACTATCCACCAAGTACTGTTTGAATAATATTGGGGAACTCCAATGAAAGGGTGTTTGACCTAGAGAACAGGTTCACCTGGTAACAGCAGGACCAGGTGAACATACCTGTGTTGTCAAAGTTGATATTTTTAAATGCTGTTTTGAAGTGAATTTGGAAGCAGCAGCAGTTTTTTTCTTTGTTCTGAGGCCTGCCTGTCACTAAGTCCCTGCTGAGCAATGCAGCCAGGACATAGATTTCCACCTTCTCACCTTCCAGGGTGCACCACACACTGTCTGGAACTGCAGGGGAGGCTGGGGGTAAGGCGGCAGTGTAGACTTCTTTCGGCATGTCCTCCTCTTGACATCATCAGAGGGGGCCAGGCACCAGCAAGGAGGAAGGGACCAGGAGGAGAGAGAGCGCAGGCTTCCATATCAAGCATCTGCTCTCTGACCTGGCAGATACAATGCAGCTCGCTGGGCACTGGCTGCATCTTAGAGGAGAAGCAGCAGGGACAAAGCGCCAGGCAGATAGTTTAAAACTTTGGATCCCTGTCAAGGCAAGTGATGAGGGATTCAAATATTTTTTTTCACCCCCTCCTGGTCTTGCGCTCTTAGGCGGCCACCTGTACCGCCTTACAGTGCCAGCTCCTCTGATCACATCGCTTGCCTGACAATCCGCAGCTCTGGCAGATGTGTGTAAACATGCTGCACCCCACTCCCCATGCTGTTCAAAGTTTCAGCGGCTGCAGAGAGGGGGGGGGGTGCAGCATGTTTACACACATCTGCCAGAGCTAGGGCACTGAAGAAACAGAAGGGAGATTTTATTTAACCAGCCCTCCCTTGTCACTTACTGGGAGAAGAGGGGGGTTATCGGAACCCTACATACACTCCTGACAATCGGAAGCGTTCAGGAGGAATATGAGCTGCTGAGCGCTTCTGATTCTCTGCCTGCCACTGCAGGAGGCGGGAGGAGCATCATGCTCTCTCCTGTTAGTTCAGGCTGGTGGTGAGGTGCCGGTACTGAGTACAGGCAAGTACCCCCTGAAAAAAAGCCCTGTATATTACATTTTAAAATTGTAAGAAACTTTAGCAGCCACCAAGGAGCCAAGTTTAGTTTTGTATACAGATTTGTGTAGAATAATCCAGATGTTTAGGAGACATACAGGGTTATTGAGATAGAGGTGAAAACTAGGAGAGCGACTGGAGAAGTGAAAATTCTAGGTCAAAATAGCCAAACCAGAAAATTCTCCCATTCATCTCACTTTCCAAATCGGCTATTTTGACCTATAATTTTCACTTCTCCAGTCATTCTCCTGGTTTTTGCCTCTCTCTGAAGAACCCTGAAAAGCAAAACTCTAGAAGCACAAAGCTACCTGGCCCATGGGGATTTGTCAAGCCCAAAGGTTATTTGACAAGTGGTAAACTGGCAGGAATCACACATTTTAAAAAGGAATTAGTCAACACCTGTTGAATATTTTAGCCTAAAATACATGATGTGCTTGTAATTGATTTTAGAATTGAATGCGATTGCAAATGTCAATGTTATGACTAAAATAAGGAATACTCAGGAAGGATTGCACCTTCAGTACAGTAAAAGGTTTTATTTTTATCTATAAGAAAAAAGGTTGTCATTTGCGCTCACCCATGTAATTCCAAGTGAACCAAAACACAATCAGAGGTTTTAGTTTACCTGAACGGCCATTAAAGTGTAAGCTCACCTGCCACATCACAGCACTTCTTCTGTACGTATGTATATGCTACCCTTTTCCATGTTTTTCTTATTAATTCCAAATTGAAATTGTCCCTGGTGAGGGTATAAATGAAAACCCACCAGTCTCTCTCATGACTGAGAAGCAGCATGAGGATATGTGGTTGCTTAGAAAGCAGCTCTTGGTTTCATTAGGTAGGACTCCCCTTACCAGAGGTGCTGTGACGTGGCAGGTGAGCTTACACTTTAATGGCCATTCAAGTAAACCAAAACCTCTGATTGTGTTTTGTTTCGCATGGAGCCACAGGGATGAGCACAGATGATCATCTTTTTTCTTGTTGTTCTATACATGGAGCCGGCTGGATACTTTTGGTCCACAAGCCACCCTGATAGGGAATAGGCTCGAAACCATTTTTTTCTGTACGTATGTTTATTTTTTTTCTATGATTGCTAACCACCATAAATAACATGCTCATATGATAATACTTACTTATCTTTGTTTTGAGCAGTACAGGCTAATTGCTTTGTTAGAAACGTTTTACTCAAAGCAAGAAATGCTGGATATTTAAAGGATCCAAATAGACAGTTGGGAAAAAAAACCGTCAACTATAACACATCAATGGATTTTGCCTCGATTTCCAACACAAGTTTCAGAAGTATTGCAAAAGTATATATTTTTAAAATATAAATGTCAAAAAAGCAAGTGCAAATACAGAACATCGATGTTGTATTTTGTGCTGTTATGCATGTGCGTCATACAGAATGCTTACCACTGGAGGTTCCGCCTGTGCGGGATGCATGTGTAGGTTTACTGCAACCGTCTGGGGTGGTGGAAGTGTCTGGAACGGCAACTGAACCAGTGCTTCTGCTGCAGGAAGTTCTTCTTCAGAAAGCAGTGCGTTCTGCATCAAAACCTGGCCGGTTGTTAATATTTCTGGCTGAACTGCTATTGCTTGCATGGACTGAAGAGGCAGGGCTTGCAGCTGGGCCGGTGGAGTGGGCGTTAGGTGTGGAGAAGATATTGGAGGTGGTTGCACAATCTGGTCTTCAGACTGATGCGTAGATGTAATGCAAGGCAGTAACTGCTGAGCGGATGAAACTACTGCTTGGTGTTGTAATGGCCCAGTAGACATGGCTGAAGGGAGATGTGTTGGAAGAGCTAACTGTGATGCTGAGTGCAATGTGCCATGAAGAGCATGGTGTGAATTATCCCTTGATGAAAGGGATGATTGGACAAGCAGTGGTGGTGGAGGTTGTATAAGGGCTTGAGGGTGAATAATGATTGTAGGAGACTGACATGAGGAGTGATTTGGCTGAGGAGACACTACCACAGATTGCTGAGCTGGCTGTGAGAGAGTTGGAGATGGAGGTGGTGGGGTTGGAACAGAGGTGCAGTGTTGTGAATGAGTACTGGTGTGAATGGGAATATTTGCAATAGGAATGCATTGCTGAGGAGAGGGTGTTTCTATGCTTGGATTATGCAGGGTAATGGTCTGGATCTGATGCCTTTGTTGAATTTGTTGCTGCTGCTGTAATATCATCTGATGTTGGGACAATTTAGCAGGATCAGAGTGAAGTGGTATTGCTGGGTATTTGCCAAGAGAATGCGGATGAATTGGAGAATACGACACTGTGTAAATAAAACAAAACGAAGAAAAAAACCAACAATATTTTACAATAGTGGAACCCCTCTTTTGCAAACATTACAAACCTCCTAATCACGCGGCCTCTAAAATTAATGTGACAGCTCAGTGGTCTATCATGGAACCACATAACCCAAACTGTATATATGTGCAAAACAATAAGCTATTAAGGAAGAATTTATAAGCAGCGCTATGCAAAAATTAAAGGTTCACTCCATAAAAAAAATTACCCCGTTAACCCCTTCTATTCATTTAAGTAATTGGGCAGATGCTGCTGACAGTAGCTGCCCAATTTTTTTAATACCTTTTTAGTTAGGCGTATATACTCGCCTTTTCTCCCTCAGCAGCGAGTTGGTCCTCCTCTGCAGCTCAGACCTACCGCAATGGAACTTCTTATGCAATTTCTATAGTGTGCATAACTTTTAAATGTACACTATGCAAATTGCCTGTCTCGTGGAATGTTGTACATTCGCACACAAGTTACGCGAGCGCCTGAAAAGAATGATGGATTGGTGTTGCATGCGCACACGCAGTGTCAGTCCTCGGCTGCTGTCTCCCAGAACGCCCGCTGCTGCAAGCGATCTGAGATAGGATGATGTCAGCACATAATGGGCACTATCGCATGCCGCTCGCTAAAACTGGGATGCTAAGGGGAAAAATTAGTGAACGCTAATTTCCCCTTTGCGTCCCGGTTTCATCAGCAGATTATGGGGCAGGCGCTGGGTCCAGCAGCCTGTCTCATAGCAGCAGCTAGGCTCGCAGATACTGGGGGCAGCGCTAACGCGCTGTCCCCAGCTTCTGCTCCATGGAGTCCAGGCTGCTCCTGTTGGGTCACACGACCGGCAGCATCTCACCTCTCGTGAGATCCTGCTGGTCAGCAGAGTGATTGTGGTGGGAGACAGGGCACTTTTTTCCCCCCAGTCTCACTCTGCTCCTGGCGGCAAGAAGCAGCGGATCGGACCACTTTTCTCGCTGCGGGATGAGAGGTGAGTATGTGATTTTTGGGGGGTTTGAGCTGCAGGTAACGGATTCTGCAGCAGCGCAATCAGTTACATGGACCTCTGAGCGGTGGTAACTTTTTCGTTAGCGACAGCTCTTATTAACTAGCGTTAGGACCAAGCGATCCTAACGCTAGTTACTCTGTGCTTGTACTTTGCGCTCCCCATGTTAGGTATAAGGAGCGCAGAGTACAGTAAAATCGCACTACGAATTGCTAATTAACGAGCGCTAAAGTGTTTTTTAACCCGTTAGCGATTTGAAGGCGATCTGGCCGCAGTGCTATGACCTCCTTTAAGCTAGCGCTAATGCTGACGCTAGTGTTAGCTTGAAGGAGGTGATAGAGCCCATAGTGTGCTGACTTCATGGGTCCCCGATAGATGGGATATTGAAAATCCCAACTGCCTTGTGGCAGCTGTGTGGAGAGATTAAACTCCTCCACTTCACAGAGTGATATCGGGCAAACTGTGCTGGAGGAAGTGATGGGGGGGGGGGGGCACTTCACGCAGCCTACTCACTCTAATAAACTAAAGAGGTCAGGGTGCGTAGAGTGTCCCTTTAACTCAAAAGCATAACTGCTGTGAAGCACTAAAACAGGTAAAAATAGCTTTAACATTACATATCTAATAGCAAAAAATACTATGTAAGCCAAATACTACACTACAATTAAAATTAGTATCTTTTTTGCACCATACGGACGTGAGAAAACTAACGCACGTATGGTGCTAAATTGCACTGGGAAAAAAAACGATACAAGTGTGTTTTTTCACATTAAACGCAACTTTTTTTCCAAAGTGTCTAACTGCAGGCTTTTTTAAAAAATCTGTTGCATTTTACACACAGAATTATTTAGCCAGATAGGATATCACTTTTAAGACCTGCCTGGAGCTATGAGCTGGTGTAAGCTCGACGTGCGTGTGACAGCTGTGCATCGTGACTCGGCGCCAGAACTGTCCCCTTTGTGGGTATCAGAGCAGGAGTCCGTGAGGATGGCTTTAGAACTGGTTACAGTGGTTTTGTGACATATCGCCATAGGCTGGTCATGGTTGCTTATTTTTGCCAGGTTGTTCTGTGAACACGGCATCTCAAGCATTGGTTGGCTTCTCATTGTTAAATTCTGCACCTAAGAAGAAACACAACAAAAACACCCAATGGTAACAGCATCCACAAGCATGCAATATTAAAAATAAAAAAACAACAATGTATGGCTGCAACTAATGATTATTTTCATCATCAATTAGTTGGCCGTTTATTTTTTTATTAACTTAATGTATAAAAAAAAAAATATGAAATAGATCAACCCGAAGAAGAAACAATACAATAGTGCAAACCATACAAAACATTTATTGGCTATATATTCCATAGTTGTCGATAAGCTAAATACAGGAAACATAACACATAACATCTCCTATAGTTAGCTTATTGACGGGAAATGCTATTCCATTCTTGGTGCAAACAGAGCTTGCGGCTCGGATGTAGCCGTTTCCCTGTGCGAGGTTACTGTAAATTGACGAATCCTACACTTTTTATGGGAGACGTAACCTGCGTGTGGAAACACAGACTATTCCAAAGTAGCCAGCGCTTGCACACGAGAGCCATTATTTCAATGAGAAATACCAACTCCTATTAGCTGTGATAAGTTATTTAGAAAATGCAAAACCATATAACATGCTGTGGAAAACACCCCATTAAGGCCCGTGTCAGACGAGCGCACTGATCACGTCCGTGTTGCCGCACATTTATACGTCTGTTATAGCATATAATTATTAGGGATGAGCTGTTCAGGTTCGGACGGTTCGGAGTTCGACCCGAACTTTGGCAGTTCGAAAGTTCGCGAATTTCGAACTTTTTGGGCGTGTTCGGTTCGAAAAAAAAATAAAATTTTGAAAAAAGTATAGAAAATGCTTAAAAAAATACTAAAAAATCTAGAAATAAAGAGACTCTTTACTGCAGAATATTATAAGCAACGGTTTATTCGATATTGAATTAAAAACTAATGTGTACGTGGAAAGATTATCAACTCTAAATGACCTCTGTTCACAAACGGGCATAACACCAGGTGTTTTTAGTCTGGTAATCAATTTGATACATTGTACACTATAGTGAGGGGGTTGGGTGGTGTCTGCTTCTGATTGAGATTTGAGAATTAATTTCCCTAAAACATCCTCATATGCTGCATTTAACCCTTTCGCTGCTGAGGCTTTTCACACCTCTGTGCTGAGGTCATTTTTACCGCTTTCGCTCATCATGTTT
This sequence comes from Leptobrachium leishanense, assembly GCA_009667805.1. NCBI lineage: Eukaryota > Metazoa > Chordata > Amphibia > Anura > Megophryidae > Leptobrachium > Leptobrachium leishanense. Next base: position 122,829,244 of record CM019066.1, read on the forward strand.
AACCGCGTTTTGTAGCCATATTTTGATATATGACCAAGACATATTATATATCGCTCTTTCCGGCAGACTTGGCAGATTCATAATATGTCATTATTATATGTATACGTTATGTCATGTCTATATATTATAACAAAAAATGCAATAAAATTAGAATTTTCAATAATTTATTATGTGTAAAGTGGTTTTTTTTCACATTTTAACATGCGATCGTTTGCGGTTATATTTTGTATGGGGTGCGCTTGTTAAAAAAATTAGAAATGGGGTCTCGTTATATTTTTTTGGGGGAAAATTTCGCTTTTTTTAACAAACGCACCGCATACAAAAATCGTTAGTGCAGCATTATTGTTCACATTATAATTGAAATGGGAACAATATTGCTGCATTAACAAAACAAAAACAAACAAAAAAACTTGTTTATTTTTTTTTAGAATTTTTATTTTTTTTAAAAACATTTTTCATGCTCATGTTTAGTATACTTGGAAAGGCCATGCTCTGGCCGATCCAACGATATCAAACATTAACCCCTAGCTGCCACGGATCGGGAGATAGGGGGTTCATTGGAACCCCCTATCTCCACCATTGGTGGCAGCTAGGGGTTAACTCCAGGACTGGCGTCATCGTGCTATGCATGATGACGCCAGTCCTCAGGGGGAGTTCCTGGAGGCTTGGCCGACATCCAAGATGTCGGCCAGCTCCAGGAGAGGATCACGATCCGGCGCTTTTCAGCGCCGATTCGTGATCCGGCTCCCCAGGGGTTAATCACACCCACCGTTTGGAAGGGCAGGCTGAGCGCGTCCATAGCAGCCAAGTGGTTAACTGGTGTTAGAAAAAAATCTAAAGCAATGTCATTTTTCACCTCGGGATTAAACATTCACAGGGTTATTCAGAGAGCGGTGAAAAGCAGGAGAATAACTGGAGAAGTGAAAATTCTAGGTCAAAATAGCCAAACCAGAAAAATTCTCCCATTTAACTCACTTTCCAAATTGGCTATTTGGTCTAGATTGTTCTCTTCTCCTGCCAGTTCTCCTGGCTTTCACCTCTCTCTCGGGGTTGTTCAGAGAAAGGTGAAAACCAGGAGAATGTCAGGAAAAGAGAACAATCTGGACCAAATAGCCGATTTGGAAAGTGAGATAAGGCTAGGGTCAGACTAACGCATTTTTCGCAGCGACCGTCAAAAAGTGCGTTCGAACGCATTGCCGTATTTTTTCACGGATTGCGCGAAAACGGTCATACGATGCGCATTTTTGTGCGTGATTTTTTACGGATCCAAACCAGGAAACTTTGGGTGTCTGGACGTTATGTTGGCTGGACATGAGCAGGGTCTGACGTCTCCAAATCACGCACACACGCCGCTAGTGGACGCAGCGCACTCTGTACGTCCGTACTAGCGGTTCTGCGTTCTCGAAAAAATGCGTTCATTTTCCACTTGAAAACTTTCGTGCGACCATACTTCGTATATTGCCCGTCATTTGCTGCTAGTGCGGCCGTGATTAAGTGCGCCTAAACGCACGTTAAAAATTCGCTAGTCTGACCCTAGCCTAAATGGGAGAATTTTTCTGGTTTGGCTATTTTGACCTAGAATTTTCCATTCTCCAGTCATTCTCCTGCTCTTCACCGCTCTCTGAATAACCCTGACAGGGTTATTCAGAGAAAGGTGAAACTCAGGAGAATGACTGGAGAATGGAAAATTCTAGGTCAAAATAGCCAAACCAGAAAAATTCTCCCATTTATCTCACTTTCCAAATCGGCTATTTTGTCTAGAATTTTCCATTCTCCAGTCATTCTCCGGCTTTTCACCGCCAAAAAATCAGTAAACTTTTTCTACGTGTCCGAAAATGTCTCCTCTTTTCATACAGACTGCCGCCCCAAGCAGTTGTTTATGGATAGATTAAAGGAAAAGCATTTACCGTCATTTGAAATGTCATTTTTTGGTTTTTACATATTTCTATACATCCTAGAAATCCGCCACTTCACGGGCAGGTTATGGGGACCTCCTAGGCACGATATTTGAAGGAATTTTTGGTTTTTATTTTTAACCCTTATTTCATTGAAAACTCACTGTCCCTTTAAAAACGTTTTTTTTTTTACTTTTTGTCCTTGTTTCCTGTCCCCCAGGGCACTACCCGGACCCCGATACACCTTTTATGGCAAATATGTAGCATATATGCCCTCTTGGAGGGCACTCTAAAAAAAAATTTTCAGCCCCATTGACTTGCATGGGGGTTCGGGTTCGGTCCCGAACAAATGGGAAGTTCGGGTTCGGGCTCGAACCAAACTCGGGGAGTGTTCGGCTCATCCCTAATAATTATGACCAATGGAGCCCCACACACGAAGTACATCTGCACCGAACTGCGGACTCATAACAGACGCGTCAAACGGATGCAAGTTAGGCAAGAACGTAAATCCTCTAGAATGGACGCACAGAGTGCGCTTGCGTCCACAACATTCGCATAGCTTTGTGTGAGAGTGATGGAACGTAGTCAGACGGACTGCATTTTTGACGTCCAGCATTTTTGATGGGACAAAATTTTTTCATATTAATTTATTTTCCCTTCTACATCAGCCAAAAAAAATATCAGTCACAAAAACGGACTGTGTGGCCACTACCTTGTCGTCAGCCAGAAAGTACATCCATTGTGCACAGAATGCGCGCGTCTGACCCGAGCCTAAATCCCATACTCGCCTCTCATCCAACAGTGAAATGGGCGGTGCACTCCGCTGCTTCTTCTCGCCAGGAGCAGAGTGAGATTGGGAACAAATAGTTTGTAGTCTCCTTCGGTGATCTCCTAGAGGCAGCTCACACAGACTCAGACTCGCAAAGCTCCATGGAGTCCTGTAGACTTCACAAGCAGAAACTCACGTCAGAGTGCTACGCCGCTGCTGGTATCTGGCAGCTTTGCACTTCATTCCAGGGTTAGAGGCTAACAAAGCACCTACCCTGGAATATGAATGGTAAAATGGAGACGGCAGGAGAAGATTTTCCTGCTTACCGTCTCCATTTTACCATCAACTAGGGCAGGGGTCAAAATTTCCCCTCGCCTGCTCGCATTTTGCGAGTGAAAATTTAAAGAGGACGAATAAATTGTTTTGTGCTGCCTGCGCTGCATATTCCGAACGGCGGCTGTGTATTTCTTAAAGCATGCAGGGGGAATCCAAGGTGGCGGCCCCCTCTGATGACGTCAGAGAGGGCGTGCCAGACTGCCCAGTCCCCTGCCAGTGTGTGTCAGAGATGCGCTGGGTCAGGGAAGGCAGCTGCTCCCAGCGTTTCTGTCACTGGCAGAACTACGGGGGTGCAGAAATGTATCTGCTGTCAGGCTGGCTGCTCTGAAACAGAGTTCCAGCTTGTATTGAGGGAGACGGCCCCACAGATTTCACGGAGATCGCACCCAGGAGAGACGCTCTCTGTGTATCTATAGCCATGGATGATCTGCGTGTTCTCCTGGGTGTTGGAGCTGTCATTCAGTGAAGTCTGTGTGGCCGAGTAGTGGGGGGAGGGGTCAAAGCTTTAACTGTTTCAGAGCTGGCAGTCTTTAAGCTGAAACTCTTCCTCCCCAAATTCCCCAGCTTGCAGGAGGCAGGTTCTCCCCACTGTATGTGTGTGTCAGAATGTATAATGTGTGTGTGTCAGTGTATAATGTGTGTGTCTCAGTGTATAATGTGTGTGTGTGTGTGTGTCTCAGTGGATAATGTGTGTGTGTGTCTGTGTGTGTGTGGGGAGCTGAGTTAGTGAGGGTTTGTAGGTAAGGATAAGGATTTTTTCATGAAGAACCTGAGAGAGGGGAGGGACAAGGAGGTGGCAGGGAGAGAGTTTGGGCAAAGGACCAGACCCGTGTGGGAGGGAGTGACAGAGTAGTGTACTACCTGGGCGCACTTAGTAACATACTTATGCACTTGCTGCTAACCGAGTCAGTTTGATAGCCTCATGAACATGGAGGCCAAGTAGCTAAAGGAATTTATAGGGAACATGGAGATATGTTTTCTCCTGTTGAGCCCAACTAAGACAGTGGCACAAGGACATTTTGGCATTATTTAGCCACCTGGGAGACATTAATGTATGATCTTTAGGAAGTCACCTGCATTTTTTTTACCTGAGTACAGTTTGTGAAATTCCTAAAATGCCTCACTTTGAGTCTAACCTATTGTATATGCATAGCTTCAATTGGGAGCCTTTTCAAGTAGGACGATATGAGGTTAAATCAGTTGTAGACTATATATTGGAAACGCCCAGAGCGTGTATACTTGAACAGCCACTTAGATTCAGCACTGATTTGGGAAATCTCTCTCACCCAAATTAGATCCAGATACTTCTGTCACGAGGAGCCAAATACGAATTCAGCTGTGGACTCTACCCACTCCACTAGTGTCTACCTGCTTTAAATTATTTTAACTATGACGATATAGGAGGGCTATCTCCAAACTTTCAGTCACCAACAATTTATGTATATATTGTTTAAAATAAAGAGTAAGTTTTATTTTGGCTTACTTCAAACTCTAGTTGCTATTACCATTAAGGGTTACCGCCTACAATCCTTTGATGTAACCTAAGAGGGTCTTCAAGGTTACAGTATTGAATTGTTATTAATACACCAGTATCTACTGTGTGGTATGTTATACAAAATTTACATACGAACAGGGCCAGATTAACATAGGGGCTGATGGAGCAGCAGCTCCAGGCCCATGCTCCAGAGAAAGGATTACTATGTCTGAAACGATGGGCATTTGGACTCCTGTTTCTCCAACCACATAGAAGCTACAGGGTCATGTGAGGTATCACTGGAAAGGCCAGAGCATGACCTTTCCAATGATAGCAAACATGACCAGGTTTTATATAAAAATAAAATAATAAATATTTTCTTTTTCTTTCTAAGGCTAGGGACAGATGAGCGCATTTTCTGCAGCCACCGTCAAAATGTACGTCGATGCGTGCGCACGCATTTTTTCACGGAATACGCTTAAGTGGTCAGACGATGCGCAATTCTGGACGTATTTCATGACGGTGGGGTGAAAAGAAGTCTAGGGAAATCCGGCTGTTTGAACGTTATGTTGGCCGCACACTAGCAGCGTCTGACATCTCCTAATCACGCACACACGCTGCTATGCGGCCGCAGCGCACTTTGTACGTCAGTAGCAGCGGTTTCACGTTCTGATAAAAATGCGTTCATTTGCCGGTTGCGTGGTGTCGGCGCACTTTCGTACGCACGTACTGTGTATATTGGCCGTCATTGGCCGTTATGTGCTGCTACTGCCGCCGTGATTTAGTGCGCCTGCACGCGCGTTCCGACTGCCCCACTCTGACCCTAGCCTAACACAGCAATATTTTTCACTTTTCAGTTATAAAGTGAACAATGATGCTGCACTAACTCACCATCTCATTTCTCATGTCACCAACAAGTGTGGAGGTGATTGCACAATCCGTTGTTACGAATTGTTACATCAAAAATCTAAACCTTCGCACTGCAACGAAGAGCACTGAAGGGGGGTGCGACTTTGGAACCATGCGTCACTAATCTTTACAACGCACAAGGTCAAGTGAGGTGTCATTGAACAGGTCAGAGTCTGGCCTTTGCATTTATACCAAACGTCACCATGTAAAATCTAAAAGAAATGAAAACAAAAAAAACCCACTTTATTTATTTTTATTTCCAAAGCGACCGCATTGTCCATTTGTCACATATAAAATGAGCGATACCACTGCCATTACTCCCCTTTTCATTTTTCACCATGGGAGGAAGGTTAGTGTTTTATACATACAGGGCTATTCAAAAAAGAGGTGAAAACCTTGCGAATGACTGGAGAATTGAAAATTCTAGGTCAAAATAGTCAAACAAGAAAAATTCTCCCATTTATCTAACTTTCCAAATTGGCTATTTGGTGTAGATTGTTCTCTTCTCCTGGCAATTCTCAAGGTTTTCACCTCTCTCTGAATAGCCCTGATAGTCATATTATTCAATAACACCATCCTCCAAAACACAACGCGCCAAATAACAATGTTAGCGTTAAAACGTGGGAGCAAGGGAGGAAAAACTGCGCCTGCAGTTCTCCCCCTTGCGCCCGTGTTTTAGGCTAGGGTCAGACTAACGCATTTTTCGCGTTGTCCGTGAAAATGTGCGTTCGAAGAATGGACGTATTTTTTCACGGAATACGCAATAGCGGTCATACGATGCGCAGTTTCATCCGTGATTTTGTACGGATCTTCAATAAAACACTTTGTGCATCTGGACGTTATGTTGGCCGGACATTAGCAGCGTCTGACGTCTCCAATTCACGCACACACGCCGCTAGCGGACGCAGCGCACTCTGTACGTCAGTACTAGTGGTTTAACGTTCTCGAAAAAATGCGTTCATTTTCCACTTGCGTTGCGCAGCCGGACTTTTGTGCGACCGTACTTCGTATATTGGCCGTCATTGCCCGGCATCTGCTGCTAGTGCGGCCGTGATTAAGTGCGCCAGAACGCGCGTTCGCACTGCCTCAGTCTGACCCTAGCCTAAACGCTGGATTACAATGCAGGCACAAAAAACTCTGCCTGCATTGTTACCGCATGTTAAAATCAGGGGTGCTCGCGGCAGTGCTGAGCGCAGCCGCGAGCATCCACTCAATGGAGTCCATAGGACTCCATTGAGTTCCCCCCTGCCGGTCACATAACCAGCTGGATCTCGCCTTGCGAGATCTGGCCAGTCAGCGTAGTGATACGCAGGGAGAGACTGGGGGGACTTTTTCCCCCAGTCTTTCCCTGCTCTCGCCGGACGGATGAGGCAGTTTGAGCCGCGGTCCTCGCCGCGGGACAGAGGGTGAGTATGTGATTCATTTTTTAATTTTTGAGGCTGGTGTTAACGGATTCTGCAGAAGCGGAATCCGTTAACACAAAGTCCTGGCTCTGGTTAACGTTCCGCTGACCAGAGCCAGGTGTTAATTCAGTGCTGGGAGTTTGTAATACCAGAGCTGATTTAACACTTTGCACTCCCCATGTTAAGTATAGGGAGCAAAAAGTACAGTAAATTCGCGCTGAAAAGCGCAAGGTACCAAACGCAAACTGGTTACTTAACTCGTTTGCGTTTGGATTGTAATATGCAGTAAACACCGCAGCAAACGTTAACGCTCACGCAAGTGAGCGTTAACGTTTGCGTGAAGATTGTAATGTGGCCCAACATAAATATTTCATTTATGAAATTGTATATTTTCTCAGAAAAATGCAGTAACAGGTTCCCATTTCAGTTTTTTTTTAAACAAGAATTCCCTACAGAATATATTACCACAAAGGTTTGGATGATAAAATGTGAAAAAATGATTTTACACTCTGTAAATAATTGAAATCTGAATGGAAATTTATTTGCACAGTATCTGCCTGGTTAGTTATAGCCGTATCTGCAATATTAAATGACCTAAATATGTTTTCATTTCACTAAATTCCAAGAAAAGCCACCAAAATATTCAGCTCCAGGCCCATAGAGATCTTAATCTGGCCCTGCATACAAATAATGGAATGAGGAGCTTCACAGTGCATATTCTTCTGCCACTCTTTAGATTTAACTATATTTGAAATGCCGGCATTTGTAACAGTAGAAATACCTGATAAAACACAATAATAAATATTTCCGTACAAAGATTTAAAACAATCTGTTCTATTTACCTGAGTTGCCGAGGACTGACAGGAGGATGACGATGATGAGGAGGAGATAACAGGAATATCAGACTGGACAGCCGCTACAGTAGCTGTCGGTGTAAATATTAACTGCAAAATAAATAAATAAATCCAGTAACAAGAAGCTCTCAGACTAGTACTTAATAGTAAAGTTGTATGTTGGTACCTGACAGAACAGACCACATTGTCATCATTATTATCATTGGCATGAGAATTGCAGATTATTACCCTTTTTGGACCAGATTACAAACATCATGCTAACTGGGGAAAACCTCCACCTACAGGTTTCCCCATAGCATCCCCATTTTAGCGTGAGATTCCGGGATAGGCGTTAAGCACCTTGCCCCAGAACGAAGTGCTACTCTCGGTGATACTTTGGCTATCGCTTCTGCGCTGTCGCGAGTATCACCTCCTGGAGTCCTTAGGACTCCATGGAGGGTTCCGCTGTCAGGCTGTGAGCCCTGCGAATAGTCCCCAGTCTCACGCTGCTCCTGGCGGCAAGAGGCAGCGTATCTGACCACCGTTCTCACCGCAGGATGAAAGGTGAGTATCGGGGGGTTTAGCTGGTGCTAAAAGATTCTGCAAAAGAGGAATCATTTAGCACCAGCTTTTAAGACTCATTAAAAATTTGTTTAGCCGATTGGTGTGGTAATTTACAGTAGCACTTTGTAATACCTTACTCAGGAAGCTCACAGAACCTAGTGCAATCACTGATGCGCTATTGGATTTTTACCGGTTTTAGCGTTAGGGATGTAATAAGGTGGGGCATACATTAAAGTCACTTATCCTGACGTTAAAGCTTACATATCCGAATGCTGAAGTTATTCAGTATGTAATCTAGCCCTTTGGGCTATATTACAAACTTAACCAGAGCTGTTGTAAACTTAACCCCATAGTCTATATTGGCTTCGGTAAGTTTACAACATCTCTTATTAAGTTAGCATTGACTTTGTAATAGGGCCTTTTGTCTTTTATTCCCCATTAAAAATGGTGAAATATGACTATATAAACTAGGGATAGACCGATATCATTTTTTCATGGCCGATACCGATACAGATTATCGACAGCTTTTCTGGCCGATAGCCGATATTTGGTGCCGATATTCTGTAAATTTAAGGTTCTGAAAAAAAACAGCACAAATCTGACTATGCCATGAACTCAATGGCCTAAACAACAATCTTCGTGCAAACGTTTCCACCGGTGCAAAAAAAACATTTAACGCGAGGGGCAAAACCCTTTACGCCGAATGCCATATTACATAGTCAGCGCAACAAACGCACGTAATCGTCTACTGCGGGTGAACCTGCGAACCCTGCGTGAGCTTACTGTACGTCACGCGATCTATACTTAACATTGTGAACACAAATGCGTTTGTGCGCTGGTACGCGGATGGTATTACAATCTACGCGCAGTTTGTAATGCACAGCGATTGCACGTATAATTTTAGCAACTCCTAGAAGCTGGTGGTAACGGCAAATCTGAACGTCCTGGCCGAAACCAAATACACCAGCAAAGTATAGTTACACATTCTACACATACCCAAACCAATAAAATGGAGAAGTTGTGCGTGCATGTATTATTGCTGCAGCATATATGCTCGGATTGACTTGTGGTTGTGGTTCTTCATTCTGATTGGCTGAATTGTGTGAAAAAAAATGACAGTAAGCACACGGATTTCTGCGCGCAATGGTACTGCGCGAGCATTTGGGCTCGTCCGGTTTACGCGCGTTACTGATCGGATCAAAAATGCGTGAGGATTATAATTCCAGCCGTGATTTGCGCACGCAAACGTTTAACGCTTGCTGCAAAACTTCACGCTTTGCGCGAGCGTTTTTGCACAAAGATTGTAATATAGCCCAATGTGTTTAACATGTAAACATTGCACCACGTCCACTTCATTTATTCAATTTAATAAGAATTTTTATTTTATTTAATCTTTTATTTTTTACAAACAATCAGACCGTGTAGAAGTGGTAGAGGCCAAAACAGTAATTGAATTTAAGCAAGCATGGGATAGGCATAAGGCTATCCTAAACACAAGATAAATCCAGGTAAAGTATCCATGTAATTGGGCAGACTAGATGGGCCGAAAGGTTCTTATCTGCCGACATTTTTCTATGTTTCTATGTGTCTTTGGCTTTCTTAAAGATCCCTCATATGATCCTGTATGTAAGGGGTTCAGCAACCTTGGCCCTCCAAGGGTTATATTACAAAGTTATATTACAGCTCTGGTTAAGCAGTCACTTTGTAATATTGCCCCACGTTTTGGAACTACATCTGCTATGATGCTCATCTTCTCATTAGGTTCTTGGAGCGTCATGGTAAATCCAGTTCCAAAACAGCTGGCGGTCCTAGGTTGCTGACCCCTGCTGTAGGAAATAGACCCTGCATCTCCTGTATAGGGAATTCCCTGCCAGATGGGATGGAAGCCCCATTTCTGTTGCCATCACGCTCATGCACAATACGGTCAGTGAGCAGGGGTCATTCTGCAGTGAGGGCTTACAGCCTGATGTGGGAGAAGCCCCAGATTTGCACAGTTCTGTGGGATCTTGCGTGTCGCAGCTGCAGTGAGCAAACGTGTCCAAATATCGGCAATATCGGCAAATAAAATGCCGATATCGGTAATTTTCTGAATATCGGCGCCGATAATCGGCAATTTTCTGAATATCGGCACCGATAATCGGCTAAACCGATATATCTGTCTATCCCTAATATAAACTATGTTTCAATTACTGCCACAAGAAACAAAGTAGCTCACCTGAGCAGGGCCCTCTACAACCATCTGGTTCCTATGTTTGTTTGGAATTTTGGCTCACTCCCCATTGGCTACTGTAAAACTCTGTGGAAACTGTTCGCACTATATAAATTATGATAATAATAAAAAATAATACAGAAACAACATGTTTATTTTTCTTATATAATAGCAAGGTCTTCATTTTAATCTAAAGATGTCCCAGATCACAATCAAGATAACCACAGGTCCGGCTGGGTGGAGTAGAGGTAACATCACTGCACTATAATTGTTTTGAGAGACTGTGGAAACACAGGTTCGATTCCGGCAAGAGCACCTCTCAGTAAGTGTCCTTGGGCAAGACACCTAACGGTACATACTCGCCACCCAGGACATACTTGAAAACAAGAGAAATCTCAATGTATCCTTCCTGGTAAAATCCTTTCTCAAAAGAAAAGAAAGAAAAAAGATCCAATCACCATCTTGCTATCTGAAGTGTAAACTGAATAAATCAGCATTTTAAAAGGACTAGGATTCACTCAAAAGCATATCTAAATATTTCAGAAAGCAAATAGGAGCAAACCTTGAAAGAGAAAGTTCCTTTTCCCTATGCTAGATCTCCCTACCTGGATATGTCCTGATGTTTGAGTAACTTTAGAACCTTCTTAGGAGACTATTCTTAATGATGTACATGTGAGTTATTATTTATCTGAAAACCCTGTATTTCAATTTATATTTGAGAAATACATATTACAAATGTTATTTGAGTCCAGTAGTCATATCACACTTGTCTATTCACTAATAGAAGCTAGAAAAAAAAACTATATACTTATGAATGTAATAACTTGTATAAAATGTGGGAAATCGAGTAAAAGATAATAAAACATCAGCGCAGTCTCAAACAGTATCAGGAAAAGCTTCTAGAACTTTTTAAATGGCTTTGCTGTATTTTTGCTCCACATATAGTCCATGGAGACGCACAGTTCACTCTGATGACCTAACAAACAAATGTGTGGATTTCCTGTTGGAAAATAGTTCTTATAAAGATGCAAACTGTTAAATCTTGTTGTGACGGAACCGTTCTCTTCCGCCTGTCCTAACTCTCCAGACACCCCTTCGTTGCGGTCAGCCCGGCTACTGGGAGCGCTGTCCTCAGCGCCTCGAGCAGCTTGACCCGCCTGCTTTTGATTCTCTGCCCTGGAGCCGTTAGGAATTTCCAGAGGGCCGCTTTGTGCCTTCTGGGGGTGATAGTGGGTACCCTGAATGAGACACCAGACGAGCTGTATGTTCCCACAGGATTCTCTGACTTTTAATGAACAAAAACTCCACCATTTATGCTGAAATCCAACAGTCATAACTTGCATAAATGACGCACCTCGTTTTACCAATATGCTAATTACATTATGTCAGATAGGTATTTACAATAAACATTCTTTACATTCTTTAGCCTTTAGCTCACACAACATTTGCATAACCTATTGTTCTAACACATCAGATTAAAGACAAACACTATCACAGATTTCTTGAATTAAACATGCAGCCAGATAAGGGTAAAAGCCCTGTTGCATAAATTACACAGCAGTAAAGCTTGTTTACTGGCTATACAGAAACACATTTACCTACAGGAATATAAGTATATTTAAAACTAAAGTTACGCCATTTTACACTAAACTAATTTAAACTAAAACCAAACGATGTAATATATATTTAAAAACACACGATATAAATTGAACATAAAGTCTCTTGGGGTTTGAAGCATGGAGCGTTACATCAGCTCCATGACACTTGTTAAAACTAGGGAGTGAGCATTTGTAAGAATAATTACAAAAATTGCAATATTCCTACAAAACATTTCCGGCACTATCAGCTGCCCTGGGCTAAAACCGGGATGCTAAGGGGAAAACTTTGTGTTCGCTAACTTCCCCTTAGCATCCCGGTTTCCCCAGCAGATCGCGGGGCAGGTGCGGAGTCCAGCAGCCTGCCCTTTAGTGATCACTAGTCTCGTGGATGCTAGTCCCAGTCTCACTCTGCTCCCGGCGACCAGAAGCATTTGAATTGGGCCACAGTTCTCGTCGTGGGATGAGAGGAGAGTATTTTTTTTTGGGGGGGGGTTGAACTGCAGGTAACGGATTCTGCAGCAACGTAATTCGTTACCTACACCTCTGAGCTGTTGGTAACCTTTTCGTTTGCACCAGCTCTTATTAACTAGCTTTAGGACCAAGTGATCCTACCACTAGTTATTCTGTGATTGCACTCTGCACTCCCCATGTTAGGTATAGGGAGCGCAAAGCACAGTAAACTCGCACAACGAATCGCATATTAACGAGCGCTAATGGGTTTTTTAACACGTTAGCGATTCAAAGGCGATGTGGGCGCAGCACTATGACCTCCTTTAAACTAGCGCTGATGCTAGTGTTATCTTGAAGGGGGTGATAGAGTCTTTCTTCTTTTTGTTTTATTTATTAACATTTTTAAAAGCTCAATGCAGACTATAATAGATAGTTGATATTAATAATTCGCCAACCCCTCCCACCCAACAAATTTAAGTGGAACCAAAATTATAAAATTTCCCAAGAGTCTAAGGGTCCTATCACCTGGTGTGAGCTGAAACACCACCGCAAGACGCTAAAACTTAGCACCTGACGACCTACTAAAAGATCTCCTTATCCGCAGTAGTCTGTGTACAAGGTCGTTTAGTGCACGCTAGGGAAATGCTAAGACCCAGGCTGAGACCCAGCGCTAATGCGGTTGTGTACAGGATAGAACTGTTTTTTTCCAGTGCAGAGTGCCGGGCCATACCTATCCCCCGCCCTCACCAGCTTGTATAAGTATGAATACATCCAGCAAAGAGCCCTCACACCCTGTATTATTAAAATCCTCCAAGGTGGCGGTATTATCCATGTTTCTATGCACACATATATTAATTAAGGCTGATGGGCATTGCATGATAAATGCCACCCAACAGCATGTAGAATCATTACAATGCATTTAATATATCCGAAAGGAAGGCCAAGTGAGCGACAATAATTTCCCTGCAGCAGCATATAAATAATACATTTTTCATGGTAAGACTTATCCACGTGTCCCTTTAACCCCTTAAGGGCCGCTGACATACCCTGTACGTCTTGTCCTCGGGTCTCCCTTAGACCCGCGGACGTACAGGGTACGTCAGCGGCGCCTAATCCCCCTCCCGCCCGATACTCACCTCCCTCGCCGGATCCCACGGCGATCTGGCAGGGAGGAAGCCTGCCCATGTGATTTACATGGGCAGGCGAGGCTGATGACGTCGCCACGCTGCGTGGTGACGTCATCAGCAGGCGTCCCCATGCATTTCAATGGAGGGGAGGGGGGGCTCCTTCGGAGCCCTCTATCTCCCCAACCATTGAAGCTAGGGAGATGCCGTTTGCACCGCTGGAGAGGGGAGAGCCTCCCCTTTCCAGCGCTGTATGGCATTAACCGTTTCGCCGCCAGATCACGTTGCGGCGCCAATTGGCGCCAAAATGCGATTCAAACCTGGAGGGGGGCTGACATCTTGGATGTCAGCCAAGCCTCCAGGTCCCCCCCCACCCACTGACAACCTCACCATATGTGTGAGGATGTCAGTGGGCCAGTTAACCATCTAGCTGCCATGTAGAGATAAGGGGATCCTAAGGATCCCTTTATCTCCCGATCCATGGCAGCTAGATGGTCATATTTGCCATCATTTGAAAGGCCTGATTATGGCCTTTCAAATGATACCAAACATGACCAGGTTTGGTTTAATAAAAAAAAAAAAATTAAATTTGAAAAAAAATAAAAAATTTAATAAAATAAAAAAATGTTTTTTTTAAAAGTTTTTTTTGTCTGGGGGGGTGGTTTAATTAAATAGGACCTAGGCTGTCATCTAAAAATAATTAGCACAAAATGGTCAGAATGAGCGCAGCGCACATAGGTGAACTGTCTCAGCAGTGAAGGGGTTAAAAGCAAACGCATGTAAAAATTGGGTATTTCTAGTCTCGGGACAAAATTTTGAACCTATTTAGCCGGGGTCGTTTTGGGTGGTTGTAGATTTTGGGGATTAAATTACAAAAAAGTGTGTTTTTACCATTTTTTTCCTCATATTTCATTTTTTTTTTATAGTAATTATTCGATATGATGGAAATAATGGTATTTCTAGAAAGTCCATTTAATGGCGGGAAAAAGGGTGTATAATATGTGTGGGTTGAATAAACGAGTAAGAGGAAAATTTGACCTAAACACTAACAGCGCAGAAACGTAAAAACAGCAGCGGTCACTAAAAGACGGATTTGTGTAAAACCGCCTGGTCACTAAGGGGTTAAACCTGGTCCATATGGTCACCCTAATAATCAACTACATGCATACTATGAATAACCCCAGCATAAAATGTTTAAAATTAGCCAATATATTAGATTTAGGATATATGTGGATAAAGGATACATTTATAATATAGCCTACTGCAACAGCAGTGATATTGCTGACCAGATCCATTACTATGGTGAATGGGGCCAAGAGAACACCTGTGCTGCATTCCTTTCAATTGCCTGTTAATTATGAGCGAGGACCTGTTTTATGTGTTCTTTTTTAACTTAGCACCAGGGTTTAGCAGTAGGTAAAATTTAGAGATTAGCGTCGTTCCAGAAATTAGTGCAGACACCAAGTGATCTGTTAGTTACAAAAGTGCTAGAGAAGAGCTCTCTAGGGCTCCCCATGTTAAGTATAGGACGTGGAAAGTACAGTAAGCTCATGCTACGAATCGCCAATAGCGACGCGCTAAGTGATTTTACCTATTTCTAGCGGGAGGCAAACGATCTGTTGGTCAGGCGCTAGACTGAATTAACCCAGCGCCAATGCAAAAACATGCCAACGCTAACGTTAGCTCACACCAGGTGAAAGTGCCCCAAGTGTACTTACCATTTGAGCTCGGAGATACATCTGGGCCTGACTTGCACTGATGGTTGGAGACGTACTTCCTAAGAGCATGGTCTTCTGGGTGATACTGCTACTAGTAGTGTTGGATGCTTGTGATCGACTCATGATGTGAGGAGGTGGGGGGGAAGTAGACAGATTCATCTAGAAGACAAGTATATCTAAAGTCACACTACTATGACAACAGGATACAAATAATAAATTTATGCTGGCTGCTTAAAAGGCAACCTTTGTGTGTGGAAATGATTGGCACTACCATTTGTTATCCTCTTTATGCCTGTACATGGATAAGGCACTGGTACTTACAGATGGCTGGGAGACATTTGATTGCTGTGAAGCACTAGCAGGTGATGCAGATCTTCTGTCTCCAGATACACTTGCCTGAAATAACAAGAATTTATGAACTCGACTTTAACATAGGAAGCTTATGAAAAACAGAATTCAGCAATGCTGAGATTAAGAAGTCTTGTTTTTAAAACAGATTATGCAGTCTTCTATCCAAGGAGTGAGAAACATCCCAAACAGACAATAAATACAATAAGTTGCAAACATGAGCAAAAATCATCATTGTAGCAACAGCAACAAATGCCAGGGATTCAAAAAAGAAGAAACCACACAGAGGCAAGAAAAGCTTCAATGGGGGAACTCGCCTGCAGCTGGTTGGATTTATCTTTTGTGAAATGCTGGCATTTGTTGACGTTGCAACAAAGGTGATTTTCGCAGGTGTTTACACTGTCTGCGAACACCAGCGCTTATTGAATGATCCAACAAGTAACCAAAAATGTATAGAAAGAAAGGATAAACGTGAGATAATTATTATTCATTGTAAATCTACTTGTGTACATTCTTATATACCCACACCTTCACGTAAAAAGAAGGTCCCATGGACGAAGCAACTCGGTTTCACCATAATCTTTTGATTTTCATTTCAATACACAAATGGAAATAGAGAAATGGACCCTCCATCCTTCTTCTGTTTGTGAAACGTTGTCTTGTCTTTCAGATGCATTGCATTTGGCTTTTTTACTGTGCCGGTTATACCTATTTACAGGGCTACAGAATGTGTTGTTTAGAAATAAAGTATAATTACAAAAGCAATAATAAAAATAAGTTTATATACGTTTATCAATTTTTTCAATTTGGATTCAAATAATTTGAATCTACAGTAAATGTTTTCTGAGGCAAGAAATTTTTTTTTTTTTTTTTTAAATGGACTGATATGGGGACCGCAACAGTAAATAGGTGTCCAAATGATGGTAGAG
The DNA here is from genome assembly GCA_009667805.1 of Leptobrachium leishanense. NCBI lineage: Eukaryota > Metazoa > Chordata > Amphibia > Anura > Megophryidae > Leptobrachium > Leptobrachium leishanense. Next base: position 122,845,803 of record CM019066.1, read on the forward strand.
GAAACCTAGCTGAAAACAGAATAGCTACTTTTATTGATTGTTATACTTTGTGTCTGACATGCAAAACAATGCTCATGATAAGAGTTACTAGTGATAAGGCATGTTTACGTGTCACTAGTCAAAGCACAGGAAAGGTAACTAAAATGTCATTTAGCTTTCAATACCCTGATACTTCGTGATAGCTGTTATGGATAGATTAATATGAAAAGGTGTGTCAAATGCACTCAAGAGTACCTGGAACCCACACGGAAAATGTGTAGACCAATTTGCTTGATTTTTTTTTCTTTATCTATACATTGTAAAAGATTCTTAACTTTTCCCATGTATACTTGGGATACTGGCAGTTTTGGAATGTACTAAAGCACATCTTAGCAGACCTGAAAAAATTATATCTATATTGTGACGAAAACCTCCGCCACCTTGGGAAAGACTTGGGTTCCAAGTAGGGCTGAAACAACTAATCGATTAATCGGCAACTAATCGATAATGAAAATAGTTGTCAACTATTCTCATTATCGATTATTCGGTCTCCGATTAATCGATTTGTGTACAAACACTGATTAGAGTCAGACTGAGTTAAACGTTAAACGCTATAACCCCTGACTCTGCTTCGGAGCTGATTGTATAATTTAGTTGTAGGGTTACGTCAGACATATCCAGTTTGTTTTTATTCAGTTTACAACACTAGCAGCACTAGAACACAAACCCTGGGATTTTGCCCCTCGGTATGAGCACAGTACCGCTGGTGTTTTATCCTTACTAGAGTCCTGTGCCACCACCCCAACCTGCCTGCCACTCGTTCTTTGGTCTGAAGCTGACATTCTCTCCCTTTGGTCCGGTCCCTTCCTACAAACTCCCTCCCACACTCAGGTCTTTTGCAAAAATCCACTCCCTCTCATACTCAGGTCAAGTCTCTTGCCCAAACTCATCCACTTCCACCCCCGGACCCTCCTCCCGCTCAGTTTTTTCATGAAATTATTATTGTAAAGGGACACTCTCTGCACCATGACCACTTTAGCTTATTAAAATGGTCATGCTGCGTGGACTGCCAATCGTTCTCACCTTGCTTTCATGCCACATGTCTATCTGAACGCTCGTAGCAGCGTTTATTCGGGGAGAAAGCAGACATGGGCTTAAACTGCATATGCAGCATCAATCCATCACTCTGACCAGGCGCTCGTGTACCTTGTGTGCAGAAAGTATGCAAATTGCGTATGTACGTATAAAAGTAATATACACAGCTTATGAAAAAAAGGAGGGGGTGGGGGCTGATATATTATTTTTTTTTACATAATATTCCTTTTAAGTAAAAAAAATAAAAATTTTATCCGATGAATCGATTAATCGAAAAAATAATCAGCCAACTAATTGATTATGCAAATAATCGTTAGCTGCAGTACATATGGCCTACACATATGGACTACATATGGACTTTGTGCCAGCCTCGTGCCCGCAGACTACGGGTGATTATGGAAGAGACTGTTCGTGGAGCGTTTGGGCATTGCCATACTGTAGGTAGTGGATTTGTTTGGATTTGCTCCTGGAGTTCTTCGTCTATGCTGGTTTAACCACCCCCAGGAGCCGGCTTAGGGCAGTATTACAATGTTGGTGCTAACTTAACCAGAGCAGTTGTAAACTTAAAACCTCCATAGGCTATAATGGCTCTGGTTAAGTTAGCACTAAGTATGTAATATGGCCCTTAGTCGGGTTCTCCCTGCCCTCTTGCTTTAGCCTTTGTCTTACCATGACGTGTGTGTGGGGGGGCCATTGGGAGGCTCTGCCGAATGGAAACGCTGGTGGCGTGTTATCCTATACATCACCCCCCCCCCCCCGTCTGTCAAAGGTAACTGTAGACACTGTAAATAAAGTCATTAATTTCTGGTTTTACAAAAGGATCAAGTGTCACTGCTGGTGCGCGGGGAAACTTGGCTTCACTGGGGAATCTCTCCGCAATGTCAGGACTACAGGTCGCGTAGTCTGGAAGATGACTGTGGGTCTCCTGGCGTGGTTCTGGGACACAGAAGAGCCCTGTGTGTTCCCGTTACATGTATCAAGTATACTTGTGTCAGACATGTAATTGCAGTGATAACTTGCTACCATTAACCTGGTATTCTCAGGTTTCAAGATCGACCTGTATTAGGATTAATTTTTTTACGATGGCTGTTTCATGTATCTGAAACGTCAGGGCTGAAACATAAAAAAGAATAGCAGACACTTTCTTTGCATTATATGGCTAATCACTATTACACAGTTTGTTAGCTGCTATAGTGTAGTCAGTGTGAGGACAGAGTGACCACTCCCTTGGTTGTAGTAATAAAGAGCTTTACCTGCTGGACCGAGGCCAGGCTCTGGAGCTGGGCGCTGCTCAGGTGATGCTGCTGCTGTAGCGCCGTGGTCTGTAGCATGAGATGCTGCTGCTGAGCTGCATACATCTGCTGAAGATACTGCGCGGCCGAGCTCGGAGGACGATTCAAAGCCTGTTGTATAACCTGTAACCAGTTAAATGTTAGTTTCAAGATACTTGGAATACAAAAATAAAGCAGGCTGAATTACAGAGTCATTCCATGTCACATCATCACATTGCTTCAGCCCGTCCTCCATAGATATTTATGAAATTTGAGGTGCTCAATTGTCCTTTGATGTACAGTCATGGCCGAAATTGTTGGCACCACAGAAATTTTTCCAGAAAATCAAGTATTTCTCACAGAAAAGTATTGCAGTAACACGTGTTTTGCTATACACATGTTTATTCCCTTTGCGTGTATTGGAACAAAACAAAAAAAGCGAGGAAAAAAAGCAAATTGGACGTAATGTCACACAAAACTCCAAAAATGGGCTGGACAAAATTCTTGGCACCCTTTCAAAATTGTGGATAAATAAGACTGTTTCAAGCATGTGATGCTCCTGTAAACTCACCTGGGGCAAGTAACAGGTGTGGGCAATATAAAAATCACACCTGGAAGCAGATAAAAAGGAGAGAAGTTCACTTAGTCTTTGCATTGTGTGTCTGTGTGTGCCACACTAAGCATGGACAACAGAAAGAGGAGAAGAGAACTGTCTGAGGACTTGAGAACCAAAATTGTGGAAAAATATCAACAATCTCAAGGTTACAAGTCCATCTCCAGAGATCTAGATTTGTCTTTGTCCACAGTGCGCAACATGATCAAGAAGTTTGCAACCCATGGCACTGTAGCTAATCTCTCTGGGCGTGGATGGAAGAGAAAAAGTGATGAAAGGTAGCAAAGAAGGATAGTCCGGATGGTGGATAAGCTGCCCCAAACAAGTTCCAATGAAATTCAAGCTGTCCTGCAGGCTCAGGGAGCATCAGTGTCAATGCGAACTATCCGTCGACATTTAAATGAAATGAAACGCTATGGCAGGAGACCCAGGAGGACCCCACTGCTGACACAGAGACATAAAAAAGCAAGACTACAGTTTGCCAAAATGTACTTGAGTAAGCCAAAATCCTTCTGGGAAAACGTCTTGTGGACAGATGAGACCAAGATAGAGCTTTTTGGTAAAGCACATCATTCTACGGTTTGCCGAAAACGGAATGAGGCCTACAAAGAAAAGAACACAGTACCTTCAGTGAAATATGGTGGAGGTTCAATGATGTTTTGCTGCCTCTGGCACTGGGTGCCTTGAATGTGTGCAAGGCATCGTGAAATCTGAGGACTACCAAAGGATTTTGGGTCGCACTGTAGAGCCCAATGTCAGAAAGCTGGGTTTGCATCCGAGATCTTGGGTCTTCCAGCAGGACAACGACCCCAAACATACGTCAAAAAGCACTCAGAAATGGATGGCAACAAAGCGCTGGAGAGTTCTGAAGTGGCCAGCAATGAGTCCAGATCTAAATCCCATTGAACACCTGTGGAGAGATCTTAAAATTGTTGTTGGGAAAAGGCGCCCTTCCAATAAGAGAGACCTGGAGCAGTTTGCAAAGGAAGAGTGGTCCAAAATTCCGGGTGAGAGGTGTAAGAAGCTTATTGATGGTTATAAGAAGTGACTGATTTCAGTTATTTTTTCCAAACGGTGTGCAACCAAATATTAAGTTAAGGGTGCCAAGAATTTTGTCCAGCTCAATTTTGGAGTTTTGTGTGACAGTATGTCCAATTTGCATTTTTTCTCTCTTTTTTTGTTTTGTTCCAATAGACACAAAGGGAATAAACATGTGTATAGCAAAACATGTGTTATTGCAATACTTTTCTGTGAGAAATACTTGATTTTCTGGAAAAATTTCTGGGGTGCCAACAATTTCGGCCATGACCGTAATTTAAAAATGACCACGTTTTAGGCTAGGGTCAGACGAGCGTGATTTCTACGGACTGTACGTCCTTGCACACAGACGTACGTCAGTACGGAAGACACAGTAGTGGTCACACAGTCCGTTTTTTTCACTGACGTTTATTTTTTGACGGATGTAGGAGGAAAAATAAATTAAAAAGCAAAACCATTTTGTCCGTGAAAAATGCTGGACGTATAAATGCAGTCCGTCTGACCACATTCCATCACTCACACACAAAGCTATGCAGACGTTGCGGACGCAGCGCACTTTGTGCGGCCGTTCTAGGGGTTGTACGTTCTTGCCTGCCTTGCGTCCGTGGGCCGCGACCGTTGTGCGTCCGCAGTTCAGTGCGGTCGTACTTCGTGTGTCGGGCTCCGATGGGCTTTCTGTCATGCTATCACAGACGTACTTTTAGGCGCAATCACTGACGTGAACACTACGCTCGTCTGACCCCAGCCTTAGTGTCCAATATTCACTAACAGGATTATTCAAAGAGCACTGAAATTCCACCGGACTTTCGGTGCTCTTACGTTCCCTGCACTTTGTGGATTCAAATTCCCCGACCCTGCAATGAATTCAGCATTCAACGCAGGGTCCCGAAGTACAAAGAAAATCTGCCGAACGCATACGAAAAACTGCCACATCGAATGAAAAAACTGCTGCAAAACAGCTGAAAAAAATTGGAGTGATCCTATAAACTGCTGAAAAAAAAGCCAAATGATAAGCTGCAAAATTGCTGAACACATCAAAAAAAAGCAGATGATCTGCCAAACAGAATGCCGACCAGCCACCGGAAAAAGTCAATGAAAGGGGTAAAAAAAAAAAAAAAAAAAAAAATAATTTCCAACTTTTAAAAGCTGTTTGCAAAAAAAATACTGCACAAAAATGTCTGGAATTTAATATATATGGTCTTATGAATAATAATAAAAAGGTCTGTTACAGAAAAAAAAGCTATTTAAAAAAAATGGAAAAACTATTTCACTGAAAAAATTCAGAGCCATTTTGGCTCTCTCTGAATAACCATGTAAATCAAGTGAAGTTTCTGTCACCTATTTATATGTGTCAATAGAGATGGGGTCCTGGAGATTGAAGTATGAAAAAAAACTTAAAAAATACTCAAATGGCTGACTTCCGGGAGGCGGATCAAGTGAATTGCCACTTTTACACTGAGCTCCGTGCAGGACGAACAATTACCCCTCCGTTGACCGGATTTTCTAACACCTTCTGAGGTACCGTGCCTCGCAGGAGCTCTTTTAATCTCTGCTGCACCGAACTCTGATAAAGATCCGGATGGATCCGATCTCGCAGCGCTGACATCCCCGGAGTCGTCAGGCCGTAAGTGGGCCGCCTGTCCCAGCCTACCCAGGAACCTCGGATCTCCCTTCCCTGTGACCCTGGTTCTACCGACCCACTGGGAGCGCCGAGCGGAGCCTGATTGGGACTGATCTTGGTGGGTGGAGGAGCATTTGAGTGCCTCGCCTCGTGTCAACTCGGGGGGGGGGGGGTGCGGGACCGCCATCTTGCCGGCGCCACGAGGTGGAGTGGTGCTCTTTCGGGCTATCCGCGGGACTCGCTGGAGGCCGAACACCTGCTTAGCTGGAGGTTGCTCTCGGCGGCAGCGCCGTCTGTGGAGTAGTGAGACTCCCCGTGTGCCGACCGTCCTGCATTGTTCGGAGTTGGATTCCCGGACCCCCAGCGAGCCCCCACCCCCGCCTCTGGCGTCGGACTGAATCCCGGGCACGGATATTGAAGCCCTTCTTGCGGCCCTACCTGTTCTGCCGGCACAACGTCCTTCTGGCATAGGGGACGGTGATTCGTGGAAGCCGGCTGCCATCTTGCCGGGGCCGTGTGGTGGAGTTCCAGCCTCGGATAAGTACCGAATACAGCAGAGGGAAGTCAGGTGCTTGTCCCTCAGTTTTTCCGCCCTGGGGTTCCCCTGGGGCATCCTAAACAATAATTTTTCTCAGTCCTAGGGATCCCCTAGGGCACCACTCTCAAATTTTTCGGTCTCCTTTAAATAAGAGGCATCCTGCACAGACTGAATTTTTCTTGCCAGGTCTCCTGGGGTGACTTTCTTTTTTTTTTTTTTTAATTCTTTATTTAGAAATTTCAAATAGGGCCACATGTCGACCAACAAGAAAGCAGCCACACAGGGCTGTGATATCAACTGTCGTAAAACATTATATAGATAAAAAAATAATAAAAAAAATAAAATAAAGAAGCGTATTGAGACATCTGCAGGCGCCAAAGGCAATGCATCATAAGGGGGGGGGGAGAGAAAAGGCCTGAAACCTAAAGAAAAAACAGAAAAAAAAAAAAAAAAGGGGAAAAGGGGAACATAAAACATTTCCAAAATCCCAAATAGCTATACAGGCAGTGAGGGAGGGGGGGTGTGATCAAGGGGGCTCACAACACAATCCCCAAATCCATCTGAATAGCTCCTCAAACTATATAAAAATAAAAATTAAAAACAACAGAGAAAGAGAGGAGGTCTTCCTATAACATTCCGAGCAGCAAAAGACATCAGATAAACAACGAGACGTGAGTCACAAAATGCAAAACCATGAACTAAAAAGAACGCATTGAAAAAGAGGCGGCTTCTCATAAAGGTGTTGTGCAAACAAGTCAGATATTCCCATCACCTAAGATTTCAGCCCGGGGAGACGAGCGCACCATCCGGCGCAAAACCCGCCCCCAGTAAAACAGGCCAGGCCTCGGCCGGTTCCGAAATAACATACGACATTTTATTATGGGTAACCACTAACGAGCCGGCTGGACCCCAGCGGTACCGGACCCCTTTATGCCTGAGGAAAGTTGTCACCTCGCGGTATCTGCGGCGCGCCATCAGCGTTGCGAAGGGCAGGTCGTGAAATAATTTCAGGGTTACTCCATCAAATAGGACATCAGCTCGCGCCCCCGGCGCTGTCATGATCCGTGTTTTGGCTGCCACATCTGCTGTGACCGCGATCACATCTCTCGGGGCTTCCCGTGGGGCCTCAGCAGCCTTGCGAATGCGGTAGACCGAGCTAAACACCTCCGGGGTGTCAGGCGGATCCTCCAGAACCCGGCGTGCCAGTCTATTAGTGTACGAGAGTAAGTCCGCTGGAGTTACCGACTCGGGAACTCCCCGGACACGTACATTACGCCGACGGTGCCGGGACTCCAGAGCCTCCACTGAGCGCGTCAAAACCTCCACCTGAGACCTGAGAGCAGTCACCTGTGCCGACAATACCGTCTGTTCTTCTGCCAACTCCACATTCTGAGCCTGAACCGCCACCATCTGTGAGCGCACCTCCTTTACCTCAGAGCGCACGTTAGATAATTCGGTCAGCCATATTGATTTGATCTCCGCTATGAAGTTTCTATAGTCCTGCATCGTAGTGGGGCGCATGTCATCTGGGGCAGCCGCAGGGGTCCCGGCAGAGCTTGGAGGCGCTGCTGCACCCAATAAAGAGCCAGTCTCCCCTGGGGTTTCCGATATCCGCTGCGGTTGTAGGTCTCTCTCTTGTTGTGGGCTGTCTGTCCGCCGTGACACGTCCTCCACATCCGACAGTAGCGTATCAGCCTCTGAGCCACCTGCGGAGGGCTCCGTAGCTGTGGCCTCAGGTAACTCCGCTGCCAAGGCCTTTTTCCTCTTTTTCTGCGCTCTCTTGCGTGCAGCAGCACTCATAGACATTGGATTCTTGTCCCGGGACGTCTCGGCGGGCCAATCGGGCCCCCGTCCGTTGTGCCAGGGGCAGTCTTCCTCCTCAGAGGAGTCATACCCCATGGGCAGGAGGGAAGAGGGGGGTATAACTGTTGCAGAGCGTCTATAATTCAGTGAATCTCTAATGTCCGCCTGTCTGGTGTCCACCAACCTGCGCTGTGGAAGTGTTTTCAACTTCTTCCCCATGCTCAGTCGACAGTATAATCTCTCCAGCCAGGAATCAGGTCCGATATGGCCTCCAGGAAACACCCCAGGCTCCACAAGATGGCCGCCGCAACTAGGCCGCACCAGGCCCGAAGGTCCAGAAAGTCAGATGGGGGCGATAAAACGCTCGGAAATCAGCGGCGCCGTGAGCACCACGCAGTCCACTCGTCTTGGGGGCCCTCAGCAGGTCAAAATCGGACGGTTCAGACCCTGTAATCGTGACCCTGTATAGGGTAAACAGCGGAGCTCCTCTAACATGCGTCTGCTCCCGTCCGTCGCTAGCCACGCCTCGGAACCCCTGGGGTGACTTTCTAGACCTTCACTGCCCTGTCTCACTGGGCTTCAGGCTCTGCACGATTGAAGTCTGAACACACTACAACCGACCTTTCAAACAACACTATTCTCCTACACACCAATCCCTACAACTTTTTACCTACGTGCCACACCTTTTTTGAGCAACGGGGACAAACAAACGGAAAGGAGGGGAAAAAAAAAGGAGAAAGGAAAGATAATATTTTTTTTCAGTCCCCTTTAGTTAGGGGGCGTCCTGTCTCATAACGAATTTTTCATATTGTTGGTGGTCTCGAGACCCCCGGCCAGTTTACTTTTCCACATCTACATTTTTTCTACATCTCTGATTGGGGGCGTCCGTACTCCTGTCTGTCGCTGTGGTTTAGCTGCGGATTTACCCTACCACTATTCCTAATTCTAGCCACAATCAGAGTTCAGCCTTGGACGCTCTACCTCTTCTTCAGCATGGAGAAATTTGTGTCTTCCAGCAAAACAAACAAGAAAACCTTGGATAAATCATCATCGAAAGTGACCTCAAAGCTATCTCAACGATTGACTCTGCCATCCTCCCCGTCTACTACTCCTTTTGACCCCCAACTGGATCGATCATAGTCAGCGCAATCAGCCTCTCCTTCTTCTGGCGACAGTCGACAAGACCCCCGAGTCTGCATGGCGGACATCTCAGCGGTGTTGTCCCCCTTGCTTGATGAAAAACTCGGACGACTCTCCTCGACCATTGAATCCGTCTTATCGCAGTTGACATCGCAAGCACAAAGGCTTACAGAAGTCGAGGAACGGGTCTCGACCCTTGAGGATGACGTTAATCCACTAAAGGCACGGGTGGACGCACAACAATCCGTTATTCAACCACTGACAGAAAAATTGGACGACTTGGAGAATCGGAGCCGTCGCAATAATTTACGTGTGGTTGGCCTCCCGGAGACGGTGAAGGGCCGAGCCTTGCAAGAATGGGCTTCCAACTGGTTACCTACTCAATTGGGCTTGGACGCCCCTGACCTTCCCTTGGCTGTGGAGCGAGTACACAGAGTGGGCCCTGATCTAAATCCGCAGGCGGGACGACCTCGTGTTGTCATCATGAGACGTCTCAACTTTGTTGACAAATCTAAACTATTACAAGCCTTTCACAAGGCCAATGCTTTGGATTATAATGGAGCCCCGCTGAGACTGTTTCAGGACTTTTCGGCTTCTGTGTCCCTGAAGCGAAGGGCGTTTTCGCCCTTGTGCTCGGAATTGGTGGCAAAGGACATTCGTTTTTTGTTGTTATATCCAGCTCGTCTAAGAGTGAATTTTAATGGAGCAACCCATTATTTTGATTCCCCGGCTGAGGCAAGCGCGGCTCTCCTCCCAGGGCAATTCCATGGAGGGTTGACTTCGCCTCTTCCTCCTCGTGCGCCATCTACGAGGGTGCGCGCGGGGAGGTCATGACGAGGTCGTAACTGGACTTCATTCTACCTTCGCTTCTTTAAACTATGACACAATTCTTGTTTGTTGTGATGCAGCTAATGCTCTCCTTTTCCCTTAGGTTGTGCTTATTGAGGTTGGATGATGGATGGTTCATAGCCACATCTGATCTCTGGGTCCTGTTGATCCTTTTGTTTTTGTCTATGTTACGTTTTAGGTTTATTTCTGAACCCTCTTTACAGGTTTTGGTTCCATACAAGAGTAAAAATGTATTGACGCTCAGAATCAGGGTATTTAGTCTATTGCGCGTTCCCCTCACTGGGCTCCAGGGCTGTAGCTGGGACGACCCTGGTCCCCCCTTTAGGAGTGGCTATGCCATATTCCCTATGATAGGCACTCTATGGTGCCCCGTCAGTCCGAGACCCTCCCATGACATCTCTTGAGCCACCTACCCTTAAAACCTCCCTCAGACTCCTCTCTTGGAATGTGGAGGGTTTAAACTCTCCCGTCAAAAGGAAAAAGATACTTGCTCACTTAGCCACGTTGAAACCCGATGTGGTCTTCCTACAAGAGACCCACTGGTCTTCCCCTGATACCCAATCCAGGGAGATCGGAGATGGTTATCAAACTTCCGCCCCTTTTACGAACAAAAAAAGAGGCACTGCTATCCTTTGAAATAAATCCCTGCCGTTTATAGTCCTTGACGAAGCTAATGACTCCCACGGTCGCTTCTCCATTGTATTGATGTCAGTTCTAGGAGAGACCTATTTATTAGTGAATGTCTATGCCCCTCACCCTCCCCACTTACAATTTTTTTCCGATCTCTACACGACTCTCCTTCAATATACTTTTACACATTATATTATAGGCGGGGATTTTAATGCGGTTTTGGACTCTGTCCTAGACCGCTCTCGTGTAGGCTCTCGCCCTGCACCCTCACGGGCTTCAGTTGGCCCCATGTTCTTAAAAGACCACCTAGCTTTGTTCGACGCCTGGCGTTATGTCAACCCTGAAGGGAGAGACTACTCATTTTACTCACATCCCCATGATTCCTTTTCCCGTATAGACATTGTCACGGAATGGACATGAGAGCTCTTTTCAGCGAGCCACAGGACTAAAGACTGAACCCTTTTTAAAGACCATTTTTCCTGTTTTCGTTTTGCGTGTGAGCCTATGGACCTCTTATTTTATTGCTAGATGTGGTTTTATTGGTGTAATGTAATAAAAATGTACCCTGTATGATGTGACTGTAAAAGTATGAAAGAAACCGTTTGTATGTGTTTTTCCCCGTCGCCATTTTGCTCATCCCAGCATGGTTTCACAGAACAAAGGATCTCATGCCCCAAGATGGAGGATGCAGCGGGCCAGAGGATTGAAGGTTTTTCCAAGACCTCATCTGCCTAATCCCCTGGACAATGGGGGAGCCTGAAAGGGCAAAATAGAGGATACAGCAAGCCAGCTGATTGGAGGCTTTTCCCAGACCTCATCTGCCTAATCCCTGGACAATGGGAAGGCTGAAAGGGACCTGATAGGGAACAGGAGGCTGGGAAAGGAGCCAATCAGTGCTGGTTGTGTGGGTGGGGGAGTTGGTAAATTGTTTGTGTGAAGTTGTATAAATGAACCTGTTGAAACCCATAAAATTCAGTTCACTGTTTTAAAGCATACAGCCAGGGCCGGCGCTAGCCTAAGGCAGGTCAGGCGACTGCCTGGGGGCGGGCCTGCTGGGGGGCGGAGATTCTCGTTATTTTGGCCACCCAGAATCATGAAACACCTTCTGCAAAGATGCAGAAGGTGCTTCATACCGGTGCTCCCCTGGCTGTAGCCAGCTATCTGTGTGTGTGGGGGGGGGGGGGGCGCAGGGATTAAAAATAACAAACTGCTTTTTTTGGGGTTTTTTATCTGCCGCTGTGTGCAGGCAGGGAAGGGGGAAACACATGGTGGTGGGGGTGGAGCTGTGCAGAGAGGCAGAGGAGGGAGTCTAGGAGGGGCGGAGCTCCAAATGCACCTCTTACCTACACCAGGAAGGGAGCTGTGGCGTTTTGAATGTGCTGCTCAGCAACTGGCACCACCAGGCAGCGTCTATTCAGTGGCCCTGTCTGATTCTCAGGGAGGAAGTAAATGCATAACACACACACACACACACACCACTACCAGCCAGCACACACACACACACACCACTACCAGCCAGCACACACACACACACTCCCAGCCAGCTCTCACACACTCTCAGCCAGCCCAGCACACACCCATCACTTCCAGCCAGCACACACATTCACTCCCAGCCAGCTTTCATACACTCTCAGCATGCACACACCCATCACTTCCAGCCAGCTTTCACACACTCACTCTCAGCCAGCACACACATTCACTCCCAGCCAGGACACACTCACACCACTCCCAGCCAGCGTGCACACACCTCTCCCAGCCAGCACACTTCACTCCCAGCCAGCTTTCACACACTCTCAGCCAGCAAGCACACATACACAGACACACCTCCCAGCCAGCTCTCCTACACTCTCAGCCCGCCCGCACATACCCATCACTTCCAGCCAGCACACACATGCACTCTCAGCCAGCACACACATGCACTCTCAGCCAGCACACATTCACTCTCAGCCAGCACACACTCACACCACTCTCAGCCAGCACACTTCACTCCCAGCCAGCTTTCACACACTCTCAGCCAGCAAGCACACATATACACACACCTCCCAGCCAGCTCTCCCACACTCTCAGCCCGCACATACCCATCACTTCCAGCCAGCACACACATTTACTCTCAGCCAGCACACACATTTACTCTCAACCAGCACACACATTCACTCTCAGCCAGCACACACTTCACTCTCAGCCAGCACACACACCACTCCCATCCAGCTCTCATCACTCTCAGCCAGCACACACACTCACTCTCAGCCAGCACACACACTCACTCTCAGCCAGCACACACACTCACTCTCAGCCAGCACACTCACTCACTCTCAGCCAGCACACTCACTCACTCTCAGCCAGCACACACACCACTCCCAGCCAGCTTTCACACTCAGCCAGCACACACCACTCCCAGCCAGCACACATCACTCCCAGACAGCTTTCACACTCTCAGCCAGCAAGCACACATATACACACTGCTCCCAGCCAGCTCTCCCACACTCTCAGCCAGCACACACATTCATTCTCAGCCACCACACACATTCACTCTCCGCCAGCACACACACACCACTCCCAGCCAGCTCTCACACACTCTCAGCCAGCACACACATTCACTCTCAGCCAGATCTCACACACTCTCAGCCCGCAAACACCCATCACTTCCAGCCAGCACACACACTCACTCTCAGCCAGCACACACACTCACTCTCAGCCAGCACACTCACTCACTCTCAGCCAGCACACTCACTCACTCTCAGCCAGCACACACACCACTCCCAGCCAGCTTTCACACTCAGCCAGCACACACCACTCCCAGCCAGCACACATCACTCCCAGACAGCTTTCACACTCTCAGCCAGCAAGCACACATATACACACTGCTCCCAGCCAGCTCTCCCACACTCTCAGCCAGCACACACATTCATTCTCAGCCACCACACACATTCACTCTCCGCCAGCACACACACCACTCCCAGCCAGCTCTCACACACTCTCAGCCAGCACACACATTCACTCTCAGCCAGATCTCACACACTCTCAGCCCGCAAACACCCATCACTTCCAGCCAGCACACACATTCACTCCCAGCCAGCTTTCACACACCACTCCCAGCCAGCTTTCACACACCACTCCCAGCCAGCGCACACACTCTTAGCCAGCTCTCACACACTCAGCAAGCACACACACACACCCAGCCAGCAAGCGCACACACACACACACACACCTCAGCCAGCTCTCACACTCCCAGCCAGCACACACACATCACTCCCAGCCATCTTTCACACACATCACTCCCAGCCAGCTTTCACACACATCACTCCGAGCCAGCTTGCACACACATCACTCCGAGCCATATTTCACACACATCACTCCCAGCCAGCTTTCACACACATCACTCCCAGCCAGCTTGCACACACACATCACTCCGAGCCATCTTTCACACACATCACTCCCAGCCAGCTTACACACAGACACATCACTCCAAGCTAGATTTCACATACACATCACTCCCAGCCAGCTTTCACACACCCCCAGCCAGCTTTCACACACTCACACGTCACATCTCTCCCAGTCAGCTTTCGCATACATATCACTCACAGCCAGCTCTTGCATACACATCTCTCACAGCCAGCTTACATACACTCAAAGCCACCTCCCACACATCCCTCACACATGCAACACACCAAAGCTAGCTCACACACACTCACAGCCAGCTAATACACATCACAACACTCACATCCAGCTCACACATACAATAAATCATTCAGAGATAGCTCGCACGCTCACACAATCATAGCTGACACTCACATGCATCACTCACAGCTCAAACATACTCGGTCAACCCACTTCACTGCCAGGCTTCTCACACACTCTTAAGCCACAGACAGCACCACACTCAGTCCCATCTCGCACACTGCCACACACTCAATTATTGTCCTATACATGTAGCCCCGCACAGTCATACGACATTCGGCGCACACATACATGCACATGTCAGCTTATTGGGAGAGGGGGCGGCAAAATGCACCTTCGCCTGTGCACTCAAAATTCCTTGCACCGGCCCTGCATACAGCCACGTCTGGTGTCTTCATTTCAGAGCTACAATCACTATTGCAGGAGACACTCAGCGGTCTCCTGCATCACCACTCAACCCAGGAACGGGATCCCCAAGGCAACACCGCACCATCTCTCCAGACGCCGGACCAACGCCATTTCATCCTCCAGGCCGCTCGAGACGCCAAGTGCCGTGCCACTCGGTAGTCGGGCCGGACGCCACCAAAGGGGGGGGTCAGATAGAGCAGGACCGCAGGCGGACTTCCATCCCGCCACACTGGTGGCAACGGTGGGATAGCTCTTTGAACCCCCAGAAAAAGCACTCAGCATGGCAGGGTACGCCAACTACAAAAAAGACACCCTGCGAGGCATCCTGGAGAGCCGAGGAGGCACCCCGGGCTCAAAAAGTAAAGCCGCCCTGATCGAGGAACTGCAGGAAATGGACCAGGGAGCCGTGGGCACGCCAACCTTACCACCCACCCAGGCATTGGTCCCAGAAGATCCCTTCCAAAGGAAAGTGCGGCAGCGGCTAGCCCTCTTCGGAGCCGCCCCGTCAGAAGCCGCTATACACAACGCCATCCAGGAGGTCCGGCAGGAAGAGGAGCAAAAGAAGGACCGTCAGCACAAGCTGCGGATGGCGGTGCTCCGAGCAAAAAGGACTGAATACCCTACCCCTGAACCCTACCCCGTAGAACCCTGGTTTGAGGTTGACAGCTCGACTGGAGCTTCATCCAGGGAATCTACACCCCCCAGTGATACTTCTTTTTGGACTTACAGCTCGCCTGGAGTTTTAATTGAGGAAACCGCACATCTCAGCGACCCTTGGAAGGAGGCTTACAGCCCGCCTGGAGCTGCATCCGAGGACGCCACACCCCCCATCGAGTGGTGGTGCCACTGTTCCAGCACCCTCGCAGACACGAGGGCTGAATTCTCGAGAAGGCTACAGGAGGGCCTGGATCGGTATCATGGATCTACAGTTGAGCCCTCTGGGTCCGAGTGGCGGGACGAGATCCGCCAAGAACTCTGGTACGAGGCACTGTACCATGAAAGGGACTACCATGGTGTCAATGTTCCCTCCGACGCTGCCATCTACCAAGTGCAGTACAATGCCAGAGCAGCATTCCTGAAAGGCCAACCCCCAGAGGAGTGGGAGGCAGAGCTCCAATACCTGGTTCAGCAGGAGATCGCACTGGACGCCGCTTATCGGGCGTCCCAGTGGTTAATAGGGCCCCTGCTACCCCGCACCATCGACAGCGCCTCCACCGCAGGCCTCCACTACGGCGGCACAGGGCTGCTATACGAAAGGATGGCCAATGACCCCGGGTTTGGAGAAGAGTCGGAGTGGCGGTTGGAGGAGATACTGGAACGCCGGGAAGAGGAACTCTCATACGAGAGCAAGGACTTCGAGATAGAGGAACTGGAGTTCCTGGTAGAGCGCGAATGGGAGCTTGAGAAGGCCTACAGAAGGTTGTTGGACGACGCTCCGCAGTCAGGCCTAAGCCCCATGACCTGGGACAGTCTGGCCGAAGAAGCAGACAGTCCAAGTGACACGGAAGCATTGGAGCCCGAGATGCTCCCATGGGTCCCCGCCGGGACCACAGTAGACGAGCCGGCCAGGTCGGAAGCACGGCAGGTACCAAGCGACCAGAATGGGCCGCGTAAAGGGTCCGAGTGGCCCAGAGAGGAAGTTATCCTCCAGCCCCCGCAAGAAGACACTGTGCCAGTGTCCACTTACCCAGCAGAAGAGCTGGCAACGGGGCAGAGTGCCACTGGCCTCTGCCCACCCTCCATCGTCTGCCCTGAGGAGCAGAAGGAGGATTTACCCGAGCTGCTTATCCCGCAGCCGTTGACCCCCTGGACTTTGTTCCCACACCCACTTACCCAGCAGAAGAGCTGGCAACGGGGCAGAGTGCCGCTGGCCTCTGCCCACCCTCCCTCGTCTGTCCCGAGGAGCAGAAGGAGGATTTCCCCGAGCTGCTTATCCCACAGCCGCTTACCCCATCCAACCCCCTGGACTTTGTTCCTGTACCCACCTCCCCAGCAGAAGAGCTGGCAACGGGGCAGAGTGCCGCTGGCCTTTGCTCACCCTCCATCGTCTGCCCCGAGGAGCAGGAGGATTTACCCGAGCTGCTTATCCCGCAGCCGTTGACCCCTCCGACCCCCTGGACTTTGTTCCCACACCCGCTTACCCAGCAGAAGAGCTGGCAATGGGGCAGAGTGCCGCTGACCTCTGCGCACCCTCCCTCGTCTGTCCCGAGGAGCAGAAGGAGGATTTCCCCGAGCTGCTTACCCCGCAGCCGTTGACCCCATCCAACCGCCTGGACGTCGTTCCTGCGCCCGCTTCCCCAGCAGAAGAGCTGGCAACCGGACCGAGTGCCGCCGGCCTCTGCCCAACCTTCAACGCCTGCCTCGGGGAACAGAAAGCGGATACACCCGGGCTGCTTATTCCGCAGCCACTGACCCCACCGGAGATGGAGGACGCCATTCTCCTGCCCGGGGACCCTTCCTCGGCCTTGAACCCCCCAGCCGACGCGCTGGCAATGGGGCAGAGCCTGTTTCAACTCTGCCCATCTCCACACCCCTTTGGCCCGGAGGCCCCATGCAGCCACTGTTTTTTCCAACGGCTGACCAGGGCACTCGGGGCGCATGCATTTAGCACCCGTTTTTCCCGGGTGCGCGATACCTCCGGAGGTGGTACAGGCGGTACCCCTCCCCGACCACAGGACCCTTATTCCGGAGGGGGTACCCCCAAAGACTTGTACCCCCAACACGCCAGGCACTGCCGCAAGGACAAATGGAGAAGCCTATGGGCCACAAAGACTGCTCCGACTTCCCCAAGTCGACCCGTGTGGGTCCAACCGTGTCCGTCGGACTCTAGAAGGGGGGAGAAATGTCACGGAACGGACATGAGAGCTCTTTTCAGCGAGCCACAGGACTAAAGACTGAACCCTTTTTAAAGACCATTTTTCCTGTTTTCGTTTTGGTTTGCGTGTAAGCCTATGGACCTCTTATTTTATTGCTAGATGTGGTTTTATGGGTGTAATGTAATAAAAATGTACCCTGTATGATGTGACTGTAAAAGTATGAAAGAAACCGTTTGTATGTGTTTTTCCCCGTCGCCATTTTGCTCATCCCAGCATGGTTTCACAGAACAAAGGATCTCATAGAAACATAGAAACATAGAAAAAATGTCGGCAGATAAGAACCTTTCGGCCCATCTAGTCTGCCCAATTACATGGATACTTTACCTGGATTTATCTTTTGTTTAGGATAGCCTTATGCCTATCCCATGCTTGCTTAAATTCAATTACTGTTTTGGCCTCTACCACTTCTACTGGAAGACTGTTCCATGTATCCACCACCCGCTCAGTAAAATAATGCTTCCTGATGTTACTTTTAAACCTTTGCCCCTCTAATCTAAGACTATGTCCTCTTGTTTTGCTATTTTGTTTCCTTTTAAATATACTCCCTTCCTCTACCTTGTGGATTCCCTTTACGTATTTAAATGTTTCTATCATATCTCCTCTGTCTCGTCTTTTTTCCAAGCTGTACATGTTAAGATCATTAAGCCTTTCTTGGTAACTTTTCTCCTTCAAGCCGTACACCATTTTAGTAGCCCTTCTCTGAACTCTCTCCAAGATGTCTATATCCTTCTGGAGATACGGTCTCCAGTACTGCACACAGTACTCCAAGTGAGGTCTCACCAGTGCTCTGTACAGTGGCATGAGCACTTCCCTTTTCCTACTGCTAATACCTCTCCCTACACAACCAAGCATTCTGCTAGCATTTCCTGCTGCTCTATTACATTGACTACTTACCCTTAGATCCTCTGAAATAATAACCCCTAAATCCCTTTCCTCAGATGTTGAGGTTAGGACTGTATCAAATATTCTATATTCAGCCCTTGGGTTTTTACGTCCCAGGTGCATTATCTTGCACTTATCCACATTAAAACTCAATTGCCACAACTCCGACCATTTTTTTAGCTTACCTAAATCATTTGTCATTTGGCTGATCCCTCCAGGAACGTCAACCCTGTTGCAAATCTTTGTGTCATCAGCAAAAATACATACTTTTCCATTAATACCTTCTGCAATATCACTAATAAAAATATTAAAGAGAATGGGTCCAAGTACTGACCCCTGAGGTACCCCACTGGTAACAAGACCTTGCGCCGAATAAACTCCATTTACCACAACCCTCTGTTGTCTGTCACTCAGCCATTGCCTAATCCATTCAACAATATTGGAATCCAAAATGGAGGATGCAGCGGGCCAGAGGATTGAAGGTTTCTCCAAAACCTCATCTGCCTAATCCCCTGGACAATGGGAGAGCCTGAAAGGGCAAAATAGAGGATACAGCAAGCCAGCTGATTGGAGGCTTTTCCCAGACTTCATCTGCCTAATCCCTGGACAATGGGAAGGCTGAAAGGGACCTGATAGGGAACAGGAGGCGGGGAAAGGAGCCAATCAGTGCTGGTTGTGTGGGTGGGGGAGTTGGTAATCTGTTTGTGTGAAGTTGTATAAATGACCCTGTTGAAACCCATAAAATTCAGTTCACTGTTTTAAAGCATACAGCCACGTCTGGTGTCTTCATTTCAGAGCTACAATCACTATTGCAGGAGACACTCAGCGGTCTCCTGCATCACCACTCAAACCAGGAACGGGATCCCCAAGGCAACACCGCACCATCTCTCCAGACGCCGGACCAACGCCATTTCATCCTCCAGGCCGCTCGAGACGCCGAGTGCCGTGCCACTCGGTAGTCGGGCCGGACGCCACCACAGGGGGGGATCAGATAGAGCAGGATCGCAGGCGGACTTCCATCCCGCCACAGACATGTTCCTACTGTCCTCGACTTGCTACCCCTCCATAGTTGACGCAACGATAGGAATGATGCACATTTCCGACCATGCACCTGTCACGGTAGATCTACAGTTAAAAACGCCACTCCCCGCTCCCGAAATTGGCGCTTTCCCACTACTCTCCTTCACTCCAGTGATTTTAAAGCACATCTAGAACTTAGCTGGAACAACTACCTGGACGATAACTTGGAACATGTAGATGATGTTAATTTGTTTTGGGAAGCGGCTAAACCGGTCATGAGGGGTTGCATAATTGAATATATGTCCCATAAACGTAAATAAGTTAACAAAAGACTGCTAGAGGCGCACTCCTCCCTAGTGAATTCTTATAGAACTCATGTCGCACACCCTACCCCTATCACGTCAGAAGCATAAGGCGGACAAACAAAGCTATGCTAAAATAGCCGACGAAAAGGCCCAATATTCCTGGCTGCACCAGAAAAATCGTTTTTTCCGCTGGGGCAACAAACCAGGGAAACTCCTGGCCAATCTACTGAAATTGCAACACCCGTCGGTCCCGGCAATAACTAGAATTAAGACCCCCACGGGTGAAATGTTAACTGACCCATCAGACATCAATAGGTTTTTCCGCGACTGTTTTGAGACATTCTATAAAGCTGAACTTGATGAGTGGAAAGTCCAGGCTAAATTTTTTGTAACAGCAGGAATGCCGGAACTAGATCCTGAGACAAGAGATAAACTAAATGCTCCAATTAGCTCCAGTGACATCACAACAGCAATTTCTCACCTCCGTTCCAATAAAAACCCCAGGCCCGGATGGCTTCTCTGCAGAATATTATAAATTACTTGAGGACCGTCCCCCACCTCACGTCCAAGTTCAACGATATACTACAGGGAAAAGCCCCGCCACCTTCCTTTAATGCGTCTCGGATGATAAGGATTCCTAAACCAGATAAAGATCCTTTACTAATAACGTCCTATCGCCCAATTTCCCTATTACCCTATTAAATATTGATTTGAAACTATTATCGGCCATAATGGCTAGGCGTCTGCAGGCCCCGCTAACTCAGTTTATCTCCCCCGCTCAAACAGGGTTCTTGACAGGCCGCCACTCCACGCAAAATGTCAGAAAAGCCCTGGCTGCTATCTGGTCGTCAAAAAGCCGCACTCACTTGTCGCATTTACTCCTTAGCTGCGATGCCGATAAGGCTTTTGACCGCATATCATGGTCCTATCTACGACGATTCTTGAAATATCACTCCTTTGGTGTCCCAATACTTAATTTGTTTAATGCTTTATATGATAATCCTTCCGCTACGATCACGACTAATGGCCTTAATTCCACCCCTTTCATACTGGAACGGGGCACACGTCAGGGTTGCCCACTTTCCCCTCTATTATTTAATCTAGCTTTAGAACCACTCTTACGGATTTTCCAAACATGCCCGGATCTTAGCGGGATACGCATAGGTTCCCAGGAGGTCCGCATAGTGGCTTTTGCAGACGATTTGCTCCTCGTTCTGTCCCACCCCGACAAGGCACTCCCAACCCTTTTGACATATTTGGAAGAATTTCACCTAGCATCTGGATTTAAGGTTAACTATGATAAAACATTAGCGATATCGTTGGGTACGGATTGCGGAAGCTCGATAGGGCAGCACAGTCCTTTTCGCTGGTGTCAAACGGGGACTTTTAAATATTTAGGGGTGTTACTACCAACAAATATCGCAAGATTATACGAGGTTAACATACCTCCGCTCCTGTCTCAATTTAAGAACCAGTTAGCCTCCTGGGCAAAACTTCCGTTGTCTTACTTGGGGAGGTGCAGTCTTATAAAATTGGTCGCATTCCCACGTCTCCTATACCCGATACAAATGCTCCCTCTACTCCTCAAACGTAAGGATATAGCACAAATTCATGCTCTGTTTACCAGATTCATCTGGAGTGGGGGAAAAACCACGCATAGCACTACGCAAACTTCAGCTTCCCTATACTATGGGAGGATTGAACTTACCAGACATGTATTCCTAGAATATTTCAGCACTGTACCGAATAGTGGCGGATTGGATCGCGGACTCATCTAGGTACACGGATTGTGCCTTGGATCGAGCCATGTCTTTCCCACTATCCCCATTGGCTTTCCTTCACACCCCCCTGTCTAGGATCCCTCCAACCCAGAGATCTAATCCCTTGCTTTTTACAGGACGGGAGGCGTGGTATCGAGCACGTAAACTGCGGGGCTTGTCCTGGACATCCTCGATATTCCAACCATTACTACGTAACCCTGCTTTCCAATCTGGCTCAGCGGCCTCTGCATTTCGGGTCTTGGCGACTAAAGGTCTAACTCAAATAGGTCATCTGTTGTCGGGACCAGCTCACTCCCTTATCTCCTATAGAGATTTGTGTGTACTGGCGGCCCCTGCCCCCCTTCACTTGGTATATTATATGCAGCTATCGGCATTTGTATCAACACAGTTAAATACATTAAAACCACAGGACTTTTCCAATCCCCTTGATACTCAGGCATCTTTGGGTCCGTCTACCGCATCATTTCGCGCTCTGCTTCGGCCTCAATTTGATTGGTCGGTAGCGACCACGGGCTTAGCAGCCTGGTGTGTTCAGCTTCCCAAACAATCACCCTTTACCTTAATCTCGGCCACTAATAATTTACGTAAACAGATCCCCTCGGCTCAATATGACGAAATGTTTTTGAAATTATTACATGGCGCCTATATAGCCCCGGATAGATTGGCCCGTCTAACACCCCTCAGCTCTGGCCAATGCCTCAAATGCATGCATGCTAACGCGGATCTCTTTCACTGCTTATGGTCCTGCCCATTAGTGTCAAACTTTTGGAACTCCATACGGAGATTCGGTGTTCGGATCCTAAATATAAAAGTACCTACCAACCCAGACTGGGCGTTGTTTAACCTCCTCTCCGACAGCGAAAGACGTGGACTGGGCAGGAATCAGAGGGTCCTATTAGGAGTGCTAGCCGCAGTAGCTAAAAAGGCCATTTTGGGGAACTGGATTGCCACCTCTCCCCCCACATTTCCTATGTTTTATTCCCGCTTTTATGCTATTTTTCAACATGATTGGGTGGAGACTGCTCTGCATAAAGACGATAAAGTACAACAGTTTTTCGAAAAATGGGAGCATTTTATGTCATGTCTGCCGGCAAATGTCGTTGCAAAACTAAAAAGAGATTTTGAATATACTAACTGGTACCTGACTAGATCCCTATTGTCCCCTCCCTTAAGACCTAACACTAAGACACTCCTAGAACTTTCAGAATTTTTTGGGGTGTTACCATCGGCTTAATGTGTAAATATATCGAGGCTTCTCTTGTCGACTGTGGGGTGGGAGCGATGTCTTCCTAAGTGGGAATGTGAATATGCATATTGTACTATGAACGGAGTTTGTCAATTCAAAAATAAAGTTTATAAATAAAAAAAAAAAAACTCAAATTTGTTTTGTCACAATTAGGCTGGGGTCAGACGAACGCAGTGGGAACGTGCGTTTACCCGCACTTTATGACGGCCGTGATAGCAGCAAATGACATCCAACGCAGGCTCACACATGAAGTACGGCCGCACGAAAGTTCGGAAGCGCAACGCAAGCGGCAAACGACCGCATTTTCTCAAGAACGTCGAACTGCTAGTACTGACGTACAGAGTCCGCTGCGTCCGCATAGCAGCTTGTGTGCATGATTAGGAGATGTCAGACGCTGCTTATTTCTGGCCAACATAATGTCCAGACACCCAAAGTTTCCTGGTTTGGATCCGTATGAAATCACGGCCGAAATTGCGCATCGTATGACCGCTATCGCATATTCCATGAAAAAGTACATCCATGCGTTCAGACGCACTTTTTTACGGACGATGCGAAAAATGCATTCGTCTGACCCTAGCCTTAATTGTTTTGTTTGGTTGAGACACATAAAGTTTCCATTTTAAATGTTTGCATACTTACTAGGGCTGAAACAAATAATCAGTTAATCAACAACTAATCGAAAATTAGAATAGGTGACAACTAGTCTCATTATCGATTAATCGGTTGGTCAATTAATCGGCCTGTGTGCAGTACACGTTGTTTAGAGCAAGATTTAGAGATTAGAGTCTGAGTTAAACATTAATAATCTCAGACACTACTTCAGAGCTGATTGGAGAAGACATGCCACTGCTTTACTCTGTATTATTTTCCTGTAGGTTTATGTCAGACATAAACAAGTTGTTTTTATTTAGTTTACACCAGCAGCAGAATTATAGCCAGACCCTGGGGTGCTACTACTGGTGTTTTATCCATACTTGGAGATGGACTCCTGTGCCGCCACCACCACTCCACCCTCCCTGCCTCCATTCTCTGGTCTGGAACTGTCATCTCCGCTTTTGGTCCGTTCCCTTCCCCTTCCCCCAAACCCCCTCCCTCGCCCAGTTTCGGTCTCTTCCGCAAACCCACTCCCTCTCACACTCGGGTCAGGTCCCTTGCTCAAACTCACTTTCTCCCACCCCCAGGCCCTCCTCCTGCTCAGTTTGTTCATTAAATCATGTTAAAGGGACACTCTATGCACCCTGACCACTTTAGCTTATTAAAGTGGTCGTGTTGCGTGGAGTGTCCCCTTCTCATCCCACTTTCGTGCTGACATTGTCATGTCTATCAGAGTGCTCGTAATTGATAATTGCTTATGAAAAGAAGTGGAAACAAATGATTTTTACATAATGTTCCTTTAAAATAAAGATAATCATTGATTAATTATCTGATGAAATTATTGGCCAACTAATTGATTATGAATATAATCATTAGTTGCAGCCCTAAAACCTGCACATCATATCTATACAGTATATACACACAAATACCCGTTTTTTCTTTCCACCAGATACTTTGTAGGAGAAAGAGTAGGGAGAGAGTAAGAAATGTGCTCAGGGGGGCGTGGCCAGCACCGCATGGAAGCAGACGTGCTCTGGTGGAGCTCCACAAGCCTTTCTTGAAATTCAGCGATATTTCCCGGAGTCTCTACCTAGAAAACCCTTTACTGAAGTTCCTGCGGGGCTGGCTACTACGTGGATTGCTCCGGGGCCCGTTCCTGTCCCCCCCACGGAGCACAGCTGAGATTATTTTGTGCTTTTCTGAGGGATCTAGACGGCTGTCGGCCATTTTGCGGCCTACCCTGCCTCGCACGCTGGGTCTCCAGTTTCCCCCTGTCAGGTGATCGCTTGTCGTTAGCAGTGAGGATGGAGGGCCCCTGTCTTCCGGCGGCGCCTGGGGTCTCCTTGATGGTGGGGACGAAGAAGTGTGCAGTGTGGTGTGGACGGGAGCGCCCCTCCATCCTGGTAAGCGGAATGGAGGCGATGTTTGCGGCCATGGAGACTTGTCTGCAGGAGTTGCCGGAGGAAGAGGGAGAACCGCTTACATGTGGCTCTTGGCGTCGACTGATGGCTGTACTGAGGACTGGTCAGTTGGCTGCGGACCCGGAGGTCGAGGATGAGGGGACCGGGGTGCCGGCCGGGCGATCAGAGGACGCGGTACTTACTGTGGAGGATGTACCAAGACGAGCTACCCTGGAACGGCCAGCTCCTGCGCCAGGCTCTTGCTGCCAGATGACCGAGGGGAATCCTGAGAAGCGAGGAGATAATGCAAGAATTACCAGCACGGGCCCTGATGGGGTGGCGATCGCTGAGAGGGCAGTGGTAGCCGCGTCTGTAAGGTCTGTGCTGGCGGCAACGGACCGTGGAGGCCTAGGAGTCGCACGGTCGAAGTACGAGCTTTGGTCCCAGTTGCTGGCCTGTGCGGCTCTGGGACGGTCCTGGGAGCAGGGCACGCGACGTGATCAGTATCTTTGCCGATGTGCCAACTACGCGAATGATGGCGACCTTGCTTTGCCTGTACTACGAGAGGCTCCATTCAGGGATGCGGGCTGAAAGAACTCTTGCCGACTTGCCAAGTAGTATCCTCTAGTCCTTTATTTATTTTTTTTTTATTTTTTTTTTTTTTATTTTTTTTTTATGCTACAAGTTTACAGTTGCCCATTGAGACTTCCTTTTTTCTTCCTTTTTTTTTTTTTTTTTATTATTTATTCGTCTGTTTTTCTGAGGACATTTTTCTACCCCCCCATCCCCTTTTAGCTTTGCATTTTGAGACATCTCCGAGGACTCTTTCTCCCTAACTGTTGATCTGCGATGATTATTACTTACCTATTTTTCTTTTTGATGAGACCCCCCTGTCTAGGGATGTTCCCCCCCCCCAAGTGTTGATTTTTGATGACTTTTCATGTCACCCTAACCCCTCCTTTTTCGACATTCTACAGCTTTTTCGAGGACTTTGATTTCTGACGACATATTCCCACCCCCCTCTCTTTTCGATTTTCGATTTTCAGCTTCCTATTGAGACCCCCCCCCCTTTTCTTACTTTGTTTGTTTATATGCGAGTCTAATTTTTGACCCTGCGTGGCCAACCTTGCTGGTCGTTTGTGACCCTTTATTCTCTCAAAATAAAAATCTTAAATACAAAAAAAAAGGAAATGTGCTCAGCTCCCTCTAGTGTTGGAAAAGCAGAGTTACAATAAGCACATACGCATGTAAAAGTACAGTACAATAAGGGAACAGTAATAACCATAATTGGGGTTCATTCATAGAGTGGCAGTGTTCACCAAAGTTGCAAACACTAGAGAGACTTGACGTTGTTGTACAGTGACAGAGATGGACATCTCACAAAAGGGAAACCCAAACACCAGTAAGAGAAGCTTCACTGTGAATCTGAATAAAACAACCCACACTAACCTAGGAACACAACATTTAACTGTGGTACAAACCTAGAAGTAAATGTAATGTATGCTTTATGTCATATTTAATATTTATTTTCTATATCTTAATACAAAACAAAGGAATCTAGAGTTCTTTAAATGGCAGACTGTCCGTCTGAGCATCAGCACAGCAGAGCTGACAGGTTCGGCGGGTGCTTGTGTACGTTTTGTTCTTAACTTCTATAACATGCATGGTAGACATAGGAGTGCTCAGGGGGGTCCTGGTACCCTAATGTTGGGTGAAGAGGTCCTCTTTTAACTCTTGCATTGATATTTTAGATGTCCTTTATCTGATTCATGATGTATACCATAAAAACTGACTATCTCTGATCACAGGCTTGTTGGTTCTAATGAAAAATTTAGTGCAAAATCTTCTGAACCTAGGTTTTCAATTAATAAATGTTCCATGGGTTCACACACTAATGTTACAGGCTGCGCACGCCAGTGATGGTGTATGTTGTACCTGCACGGCGTGGCGGTCTGAATTGCTGTACAAGGAGATTGGTGGAGCTGTGGATGGAGAGGAAGTAGTCGTTGAGGCGGGTGCTGAGCATGTTGCTGGAATCTGTTCATTCTCCATAACTCTGCAACGTTCTTTCAGGCTTAAAGAAACAAACACACAACTTAACACTTTATGCCTTGACCCCATGCAATGGCATGTCCAAATATACCTAATGCTCCCTTGGCAAGTCTAATGCTGGATACCTACAACTCATCTACAGAGTCAAATGAATTATTTGGTATCCAGGGCTATAATGCAAAATAAAATACATAAAAATTGAGCTGCTCCGTGAGGTCTGGTGGTCCACTCTCACGGACGTTCCTTCCCCTCTTACTACCGCTCGTCTGACCCCAGCCTAAAAGCAGCTTTGATAGAACCCATCCCTGGATTAAGGGGCGAGTATTAATGGACACTCGCGTGTTGAGACGGGCAGGGTTAATATTTAATCTAGGGATCGCAAACTCTGGCCCCAAGATGTTTCTGAACTATACCTCACATGATTCTCTGGCTAGTTATAGCAGTCAAAGAATTCTGGGAATTGTAGGCAATAAACATCTGGGTAGGGGGGCAGAGTCTGAGCTCCGTACTTTAACCTATTATTATTCTCCCTCCACGCACTCCTTTTTAACTCTAGAGTGTCCCTTTAGTATGATTTACAGCAGAATAAGGCAGGAGTCTGACTTCTCAGTGGTCTTTACTAGGATTGGACTCGTTACAGCCAGGCGATCTGTGTTTTATATTTGATGGTAAAAAAATGGAAATGCTAATTCAGTCTGCGTGGTGATTGCACACAAACATGAGATCCATTCAATGAAAAGAGGACAGACAAGTGTATTCCACTGACAAAGCCCAGACAGGGCGCCATGCATCCACCAGATACCACACCGGAGAATACCATCGGGATGAAGAATGATAAGCAATGCCTTCCCTGAATAGAACTCAGCCAGAACACTGAAAGCACACGGGAGGGAAGGGGTTAAAGATGCAAGTATGAAGTGGAAAAATATCAGCTTTCATGTTCTTCAGCTAGGTAATGGCTGTCCACGAAGTTTTGGTATGAACCTAGATGTGGTTATGCTAAATAGACCAAGACCCTATTTCGACTGGTTAACAGGGCACTGCAGACAGGTGAATTTGGCGCATGCCCATAATAACACCTGGTGGTTCCCTATTACCGAGTCTATTATGAACAAGATGGCCTTGTTGCAGAAGGGGAGGCGCTTATACAGCCACTGGTATCTCCTGGAGTCCATAGGACTCCGCTGCGAACTACCATTGGGGTTATTATTAATCTTTATTTATAAAGCGCCAGCATATTTCGCAGCGCTGTACAATGGGCACAGTATAGACAGGGTTACAATACATTGAACAACATTTTGACAAACCAGTACAGGAGGAAACGAGGGACCTATTCCCGTGGGAACTCATAATCTAGAAGGGTTGGGGATAGAAACAGGAGTGGAGAGGATTGCAAGGGGAGAGTGATGGACTGCAAGGTGAGAGTGATGGATGAGGGCTGCGCGTGAGAAATCCTGCAGTCTATCATGGGAAGAGGTGATGCGAGGAGAAGCTAGGTGCAGGTCACTGTTTGATTTTAGGGAGTGGGCTGGGGTGTGTTTGGTGATTTGTGAGGACAGGTAGTGGGGAGCCGAGTTAGTGAGAGCTTTGTAGAGGTTGCTTTTTCTTCCTCTCATGTAGGGGAGGCTTCCTTTGCATTTCAGCTCTGGTGGAATCAGGAGGATTTGCACTTGGAATAGTCTCCGCTATTACAGATTAATTGGGCTAAAACTTTTATAAATAAGACCTGACTGAAATGATCTCTGGTGATTGCTCTATGTGTCGCACAGAGCAGACTTGGCTGTCAGTTCTGGCTGCCCTTTCAGGTGGGATCAGAGAAGATACACACGAAGTATACAGTTGTGTTCAAAATTATTCAACCCCCAATTCTGTAAAGGGTTTTAGGGAATTTAGTGTACATTTGTAATTGTATTCAGAATGAAATCCTACAAGGACTTTTTAAAGAACCATATGCAACTAAAATGACATCAATTGGTTTTGTAATACAGTAGTAAATGTTTCTTTTGTGAATTCTTCATTGACACAATAATTCAACCCCTTAAAGACTACCACTCTGAAGAACAGAGGTTCATTCAAGTGTTTTCAATCAGGTATTGAAAACACCTGTGGATGTCACGGAGCAGCAATAAAGCATAATAAGCACCAATTAGGCAGCTTTACAATGACTGTGATACTCAGCTCCTTCTAGACATTTACTGGTGTGGTTACAAACATGGTAAAGTCAAGAGAATGGTCCAGGAAGACAAGAGAAGAGGTGATTACTCTTCACAGGAAGGGCAATGGCTATAAGAAGATTGCAAAGATGTTAAACATACCAAGAGAGACCATAGGAAGCATCATTCGCAAATTCAAGGCAAAGGGCACTGTTGAAACGCTACCTGGTCGTGGCAGAAAGAAGATGCTGACTTCGACTGCTGTGTGCTACCTGAAGCGTAGAGTGGAGAAAAGTCCCCGTGTGACTGCTGAGGAACTGAGAAAAGATTTGTCAGATGTGGGTACTGAAGTTTCAGCTCAGACAATACGGCGCACACTGCGTAATGAAGGCCTCCATGCCAGAACTCCCAGGCGCACCCCCTTGCTGTCTCCAAAGAATAAGAAGAGTCGACTGCAGTATGCCAAACGTCATGTGGACAAACCACAGAAGTTTTGGGATAGTGTTCTGTGGACTGGTGAAACAAAATTAGAACTGTTTGGGCCCATGGAGCAACGCTATGTTTGGAGGAGGAAGAACAAGGCCTATGAAGAAAAGAACACCTTGCCTACTGTGAAGCATGGCGGGGGGGGGGGGTCAATCATGCTTTGGGGCTGTTTTGCTTCTGCAGGTACAGGGAAGCTTCAGCGTGTGCAAGGTACCATGAATTCTCTTCAGTACCAGGAGATATTGGATGACAATGTGATGCAGTCCATCACAAACCTGAGGCTTGGGAGACGTTGGACCTTTCAACAGGACAATGATCCCAAGCATACCTCCAAGTCCACTAGAGCATGGTTGCAGATTAAAGGCTGGAACATTTTGGAGTGGCCATCGCAGTCACCTGACTTAAATCCGATTGAGAACCTCTGGTGGGACTTAAAGAAAGCAGTTGCAGTGCGCAAGCCTAAGAATGTGACTGAACTGGAGGCTTTTGCCCATGACGAATGGGCGAAGATACCTGTAGATCGCTGCAAGACACTTGTGTCAAGCTATGCTTCACGTTTAAAAGCTGTTATAACTGTAAAAGGATGTTGTACTAAGTACTAAGATTGAATGTCACTTGGGGGTTGAATAAAACTGATAATGATGTGAGCACAGAAAAGACATTTGTGGTTATTTCATTATAAATGTCATGTTATATTTGTCTGACCTACACGTGCCTCTTTTATTTAATTGTAAGCAAGATGACTGAATGATCAAAATCAATGTCAAATTGGCCAAAACACTCAATTTCAGTGGGGGTTGAATAATTTTGAACACAACTGTAAGTCTCTGTTGTAATGATGCAAGTCATTTAAAAGCTCTAGGCCAGTGTTTCCCAAACTTTTCCTCAGGACCCGCTGACAGGTCAGGTTTGCCAGATATCTGAAGCACAGCCCAGGTGATATGATTTGCTGCTCATTGATTGCAGGATTCAGTCTGCATTTCCCCAAGGTGATCCTTAAAACCTGGCCTGTTAGTGGGTCCTGAGGAAAGGTTTGGGAAACACTGGGTATAGGAGCTGTGAGTGGGGACTGACTTGTCATCAAGCCATGGTGTTTCTCCAAGACGCTTTCTGGTCTCTGTGCTGCCATAAATACTGTGAAATGGATTTATTTTGCATAAATTCTGCAATTTATTCATTTCCCAATGATGTGTGGTTCAGCACAAAACCCTAAAATGGCAGCAGGACGGTCAAAGAAATAAACAAACAAGGGACGGACAGACTAGAGGCGCACATGAGATACTTCCCCATGATGAGATACTTCCCCAATGTGATACCTCTTGCCAGTGCTTTTTTTCAGGAAAAATAGATGGGGTACTCTCACGCCCGGGAAAAAACTGATTATTATGACTATTTTGATGTCCTCATAAACAATAGTTGTAGCTCAGTTAAAGGAAGACACTATAAAATGGAACCATATTCTTTAATACTGTGTTCCTTTAAATGAACTACAACTATTATTGTAACCCTATGGGGGTTATCCACTAAGTGCCTCTATTTGCAAGAAAAATCTGTATTGCAGGGTTGTTAGCTGTTTTTTGTTTTTTTTTGCAACGATGGCATTGAGTGGATAATCCCCTAGCATTTGTGAGCACCACAGCAATGAAACTCACAGTTTTGCTGAGTATGAACTCCACAGCAATAAACCTCACTGTAATGCGTAGTGTGTATGAGCTCCACAGCAATAAAACTCACTACCGCCTTACAGGGCCAGCTCCTCTGATCACACCGCTTGCCTGACAATCTGCAGATCTGGCAGATTTGTGTAAACATACTGCACCCCCCCCCCTCCCCATGCTGTTCAGAGTTTCAGCGGCTGCAGAGACAGGGGGAGCAGCCCTCCCTTGTCACTTACTGCAGGAGGGGGGTTATCAGTCCCTACATACACTCCTGACAATCGGAAGTGTTCAGGAGCAACATGAGCTGCTGAGCGCTTCCAATTCTCTGCCTGCCACTGCAGGAGGAGGGAGGAGCATCATGCTCTCTCCTGTTAGTTCTGGCTGGTGGTGAGGTGCCAGTACTGAGTGGTGAGGTGCCGGTACTGAGTACCCCCTGAAAAAAAGCCCTGCCTCTTGCTAATAAAGCCAAACTGATAAGATTACTTTTTTTTCCCAAGTTCAGCAATCGTGGTGTTAAAAAGCTGTGAGCGGGTTTAATAAAGGGAGCCCCCCCCCCGCATGTCACATTTTTTATATAAAATAAGACAATTAGGCTGGGGTCAGACGAGGGTAGTGTTCACGTCCGTGATTGCGCCTAAAAGTACGTCCGTGATAGCATGAAAGAAAGTCCATTGGAGCCTGACACATGAAGTACGTCCGCACTGAACTGCAGACGCACAACGGCCGCGGCAAACGGACGCAAGGCAGGCAAGAACGTACAACCCCTAGAACAGCCGCACAAAGTGCGCTGCGTCCGCAACGTCCGCATAGCTTTGTGTGTGAGTGATGGAACGTGGTCAGACGGACTGCATTTATACGTCCAGCATTTTTCACGGACAAAATGGTTTTGCTTTTTAATTTATTTTCCCTCCTACATCCGTCAAAATATATGTCAGTGAATAAACGGACTGTGTGGCCACTACTGCGTCTTCTGTACTGACGTACGTCCGTGTGCACGGACGTACAGTCCGTAGAAATCACGCTCGTCTGACCCTAGCCTAAACTGAAATATATTCTTTCCGCCCTAAAAAACAAACATTCTGTTACCAAACTACTATCCTTTACCGAAGGTGGAAGAGATTTTATTTATTTATTTAAATAATGTTCGGGACCGAAAGGAAAAGATTAAACAATTTAAAAATACCCAACTACCAACTTGTTCCTGGCATTGGGGAGAGGATTCACATAAACACATAAAGCACAGTCACTAGCCATCACAGCGAACCTCACACTCAATAACGCACAAACAAAATAGATAGGGCAAAACAGGTGCACTGGCACGATGTGAAGACCTAGAATGTCCCAGTGTGGTGCCCTGGCACGATGTGAAGATCTAGCATGTCCTGGTGTGGTGCCCTGGCAAGATGTGAAGATCTAGCATGTGTTGGTGTGGTGCCCTGGCATGATGTGAAGATCTAGCATGTGTTGGTGTGGTGCCCTGGCATGATGTGAAGATCTAGCATGTGTTGGTGTGGTGCCCCGGCATGATGTGAAGATCTAGCATGTGTTGGTGTGGTGCCCTGGCATGTGAAGATCTAGCATGTGTTGGTGTGGTGCCCTGGCAAGATCTAGCATGTGTTGGTATGGTGCCCTGGCATGATGTGAAGATCTAGCATGTGTTGGTATGGTGCCCTGGCATGATGTGAAGATCTAGCATGTGTTGGTGTGGTGCCCCGGCATGATGTGAAGATCTAGCATGTGTTGGTGTCGTGCCCTGGCATGATGTGAAGATCTAGCATGTGTTGGTGTGGTGCCCCGGCATGATGTGAAGATCTAGCATGTGTTGGTGTGGTGCCCTGGCAAGATCTAGCATGTGTTGGTGTGGTGCCCTGGCATGATGTGAAGATCTAGCATGTGTTGGTGTGGTGCCCTGGCAAGATCTAGCATGTGTTGGTGTGGTGCCCTGGCATGATGTGAAGATCTACAATGTCCCGGTGTGGTGCCCTGGTGAATTTCATAAAGTATGGTTTAAGCCTAGGTATGGCACTCTGGCATGATGTTTAGCCTGGCTGGGCATGTCATGATGCAGAGCTTAGCCTGTGTGTGGTGCAATGGAACTGCGGTGAGCCAAAGCATGATGTGGAACATCATAGGGCACGGGATGGAACCCTGGCATGGAGTGGAGCCTAGGCATTGTCAGCTGGTATGGTGTGGCACCAAGGAAAGGAACCCTGGCATGGTGTGGAGACTAGGTATGACATGGTGGCTGGGCATGCCAATGTATTGGCATGGAGCCTAGGCATGGCGTCTGGGCATGGGACAGTGGAATCTAGGCATGGTGTATCCCAGGCATGACATGGTATCTGGGCATGGCACTGTGTATTGGCATAGTGTGGTGCCTAGTCATTTCGTGGTGCCCTGACATGGCACAGTACAATGGCATACTGTGGTGCCCAGGCATTTATAGTGCCTTGGCATGGCACAGTGTATTGGCATGGCGCCCTGGAATGGCATGTTATGAGCCGCTGAGCCCCAAGCATGCCATTCGAGCCCACCCCAGTGTGTACACGGAGGGGAGCAATGCCCAGGGGTAGAGGATACACTGCTTCGCCCCCGGGCCTTGGTGGTTAAGCCTCACAGGACAGGCAGCCCCGTCTGGTCGCCTTAATGCTCACCTCCCGTCTCTGCCTGAAACTGGCCCTAAGCGCACCATGCCGCCCCTCCCCCCCACACTGCCTGCCTCGTCTTTAATCCTGAGTTATGCACGGTTCAGCCCCCACTCCCACTCCCACCCCACGCCCACTAACACTGCAAAGACCCCGCACTGGCCGCTCACTCACTCACTCAGCTTCCGCCATTTTCTGATGGTCGTCACTAGGTGACGCTGCGCATGCGCCGTGTGGCTCTGAGCGAGGCCTGTCAGCTGGCACTGTGGCATCAGGACCACGGGTAGAAGTGTGCAGAGCCATGCCCAGGCCTGTCCTGGAATTCTGGCAGGATGGGAGCCCTGCGCTGCAGGAGATGTCCAATGAGATGCCACCGTGTGCCCTCAGGGACCACTCCCACCTGCAGCCGTATGGGCAGCACCTTTCCTGCAGGGCCTGCCACCATGAAGATGCATGAGAACATTCTGGCTTTGCCTTGCTAGGGTAACCAGATCCGCCATTTTTTTTGGACACATGTCATTTATTCATTCTGATGGGCTGTGCCTTAATAATGCCACCCCGCAGCATGCAGAATCCAAATCAAAAGGGAATCCCAGGCAACCTGCCATGATTTTATTTCTGCAGCCAATTAATCACCCATTCCACTCTGTCCCATTATTCTATTATTCTCTGTGGGCATTCCACTCTGTCCCATTATACTCTATGGGCATTCCACTCTGTCCCATTATACTCTATGGGCATTCCACTCTGTCCCATTATTCTCTATGGGCATTCCACTCTGTGTCATCATTTTCAATGGGCATTCCACTCTGTCCCATTATACTCTATAGGCATTCCACATTGTCATTCTGTATGATTATTATGCTCTGTCCCATTATTCTCTACGGTCATTCTTCTCTGTCATTATTCTCTGTGGACATCCCATTCTGTCCCATTATTCTCTATGGGCACTCCACTCTGGAATACCTATAGGGAATAATAGGACAGAGTGGAATAATCATACAGAATGACAATGTGGAATGCCTAGAGTATAATGGGACAGAGTGGAATGCCCATAGAGAATAATGGGACAGCATGGAATGCCCATTGAAAATGATGACACAGAGAGGAATGACCGTAGAGAATAATGACACAGAGTGGAATGCCCATAGAGAATAATGGGACAGAGTGGAATGCCCATAGAGAATAATGGGACAGAGTGGGAGTCCATAGAGAGGAATGACCGTAGAGAATAATGACACAGAGAGGAATGACCGTAGAGAATAATGGGATAGACTGGAATGCCCATAGAGTATAATGGGTTAGAGTGGAATGCCCATAGAGAATAATGGGACAGAGTGGGAGTCCATAGAGAGGAATGGCCATAGAGAATAATGACACAGAGAGGAATGACCGTAGAGAATAATGGGATAGACTGGAATGCCCATAGAGTATAATGGGACAGAGTGGGAGTCCATAGAGAGGAATGACCGTAGAGAATAATGGGACACAGTGGGAGTCCACAGAGAGGAATGACCATAGAGCAGGGCTCAAAATTTCAAGTCCCAAGCTACTAGCCAGACATTAAGAGTTACTCGCCACCAGTTGCCCCACCTATCCCCTGCCCTTAACCCCACCCTTAACTCCTCCCCTAAACACACCCTCTTAAAATATCTTACAAAATGACAGTATGACAGTGGATTTGCCCCAGCTCATGGATATGCCCCAGCACATGGATATTGCCCCAGCAAATGGATGTTGCCCCAGCTCATGGATATGCCCCAGCACATGGATATTGCCCCAGCACATGGATACTGCCCCAGCTCATGGATATACTGCCCCAGCTCATGGATATACTGCCCCAGAACATGGATATACTGCCCCAGAACATGGATATACTGCCCCAGGACATGGATATGCCCCAGCTCACACATGGATATGCCCCAGCTCACACATGGATATGCCCCAACTCACACATGGATATGCCCCAGCTCACACATGGATTTGCCCCAGCACATGGATATGCCCCAGCTCACACATGGATTTGCCCCAGCACATGGATATGCCCCAGCTCACACATGGATATGCCCCAGCTCACACATGGATATGCCCCAGCTCACACATGGATTTGCCCCCAGCTCACACATGGATTTGCCCCAGCTCACACATGGATATGCCCCAGCTCACACATGGATTTGCCCCCAGCTCACACATGGATTTACCCCAGCTCACACATGGATTTGCCCCCAGCTAACACATGGATATGCCCCAGCTCACACATGGATTTGCCCCCAGCTAACACATGGATATGCCCCAGCTCACACATGGATTTGCCCCATCACATGGATATGCCCCAGCTCACACATGGATATGCCCCAGCTCACACATGGATTTGCCCCCAGCTCACACATGGATTTGCCCCCAGCTAACACATGGATATGCCCCAGCTCACACATGGATTTGCCCCAGCACATGGATATGCCCCAGCTCACACATGGATTTGCCCCAGCACATGGATATGCCCCAGCTCACACATGGATTTGCCCCAGCACATGGATATGCCACAGCTCACACATGGATATACTGCCCCAGCTCACACATGGATTTGCCCCAGCACATGGATATGCCCCAGCTCACACATGGATTTGCCCCAGCACATGGATATGCCCCAGCTCACACATGGATTTGCCCCAGCTCACACATGGATATGCCCCAGCTCACACATGGATATGCCCCAGCTCACACATGGATATGCCCCAGCTCACACATGGATTTGCCCCCAGCTCACACATGGATTTGCCCCCAGCTCACACATGGATTTGCCCCAGCTCACACATGGATATGCCACAGCTCACACATGGATTTGCCCCAGCTAACACATGGATATGCCCCAGCTCACACATGGATTTGCCCCAGCACATGGATATGCCCCAGCTCACACATGGATATGCCCCAGCTCACACATGGATTTGCCCCAGCACATGGATATGCCCCAGCTCACACATGGATTTGCCCCAGCACATGGATATGCCCCAGCTCACACATGAATATCCTGCCCCAGCTCACACATGGATTTGCCCCCAGCTCACACATGGATTTGCCCCAAGCTAACACATGGATATGCCCCAGCTCACACATGGATTTGCCCCCAACTCACACATGGATTTGCCCCCAGCTAACACATGGATATGCCCCAGCTCACACATGGATTTGCCCCAGCTCATGGATTTGCCCCAGCTCATGGATTTGCCCCAGCTCATGGATTTGCCCCAGCTCATGGATATGCCCCAGCACATGGATATGCTCCAGCTCACACATGGGTGTATAGCCCCCAGCTCTCACCTCCACCCGCCAGCGTTCTTCAGCTGTCCCAAGGAGGTGAGCGGCCACTGATATGCAGCTTGGTCGCTCGCCGGGAACCACCTGACCAGCCGGTCAGGTGGTTCTCATCCCAGGCGAGCGGCCAAGCTGCATATCAGCGGCCGCTCACCTCCTTGGGACAGCTGAAGAACGCTGGCGGCGATTTTCCCTCCTGGATCCGCTCCTGGCTGCAGCGTGCCTCCCACACTCATAACACGAGTCTGGGAACGGCACGCTGCAGTGGTTCCTCCCGCGCATCACCTGACCCCTCCTATGTGATGCGTCGCACACTCGCAGCGTGTGATGCATCACATGGGTGGGCAGGTGACCCGCGCGGGAGGGGGCAGCGCCGATCAGAGACAGCTCCGGATTCGGACTCCAAGAGTCCGATACCGGAGCTGTGAATAAAGGCGGCGGCACACTGAACCTGGCCCCAGCACGGGTCAGTCCGCCCCACTCGCCCTCAGATAATTTCCACTCGCCAAATGCGAGCAGGCGAGTGGAAATTTTGAGGGCTGCCATAGAGTATAATGGGACACAGTGGAATGCCCATAGAGAATAATGGGACAGAGTGGGAGTCCATAGAGAGGAATGACCGTAGAGAATAATGACACAGAGAGGGATGACCGTAGAGAATAATGGGATAGACTGGAATGCCCATAGAGTATAATGGGACAGAGTGGAATGCCCATAGAGTATAATGGGACAGAGTGGGATGTCCACAGAGAGGAATGGCCATAGAGAATAATGGGACAGAGTGGAATGGCCATAGAGAATAATGGGACAGAGTGGGATGTCCACAGAGAGGAATGGCCATAGAGAATAATGGGACAGAGTGGAATGGCCATAGAGAATAATGGGACAGAGTGGAATGCCCATAGAGAATAATGGGACAGAGTGGGAGTCCATAGAGAGGAATGACCGTAGAGAATAATGACACAGAGAGGAATGACCGTAGAGAATAATGGGACAGACTGGAATGCCCATAGAGTACAATGGGACAGAGTGGAATGCCCATAGAGTATAATGGGACAGTGGAATGCCCATAGAGAATAATGGGACAGAGTGGAATGCGATTTTTTTTTTATTTCCCTTTTTTTTAATCGTTTTTCTTTTTTCTGTATCAGCCCTTTTTATTATCAATCATTGGATCTTATATGTAAATTCCAGACATTTTCGTTCTGTAGTTTCTTTGCAAACAGCGTTTCACTTTTCAAACTTCCAAGCGTACTGTTTGGTTTTTTTTCACTCCATTCGTCTGCGGTGTCGGCTTTTTCCAGCGGCTGCTCTGATCGGCGGCTGCTCGGGTTCCTCCGGCGTGTTCGGCGGGGTTAATCCAGCTGTTTTGCGGGTTTTAGTGAGTGTTCGGCGGGTTTTCATTTATCTCACTTTCCAAATCTGCTATTTGGTCTAGATCGTTCTCTTCTCCTGCCAATTCTCCAGAGTGTCACCTTCTTTTAATAGTGTGAATTCAGATTTTATGGTGCAATGCTGGTATAATACATAGTCTGAATAAGGCTGGCTGTCCACTGGGTCCGTATTTGTGCGATTGTCTGTCATCGTCCGTCCAGTCCCACAACATGCAGGAAATTCAGCCATCGTCCACTGCAGACGACTTTGTGTGAATATAACAGACTAGCGATCTTTCCCATTTGAATGGGATTTGTCCGATGAAGTCAGGACAATCTGGTACAATTTGTGTATGGAGAGGTATTAGCAGTAGGAAAAGGGAATGCTCATGTCACTGTACAGAGCACTGGTGAGACCTCACTTAGAGTACTGTGTGCAGTACTGGAGACCGTATCTCCAGAAGGATATAGACATCTTAGAGAGAGTTCAGAGAAGGGCTACTAAAATGGTGTACGGCTTGAAGGAGAAAAGTTACCAGGAAAGGCTTAATGATCTTAACATGTACAGCTTGGAAAAAAGACGAGACAGGAGATATGATAGAAACATTTAAATACGTAAAGGGAATCCACAAGGTAGAGGAAGGGAGTATATTTAAAAGGAAACAAAGTAGCAAAACAAGAGGACATAGTCTTAGATTAGAGGGGCAAAGGTTTAAAAGTAACATCAGGAAGCATTATTTTACTGAGAGGGTGGTGGATACATGGAACAGTCTTCCAGTTGAAGTGGTAGAGGCCAAAACAGTAATTGAATTTAAGCAAGCATGGGATAGGCATAAGGCTAAACAAAAGATAAATCCAGGTTAAGTATCCATGTAATTGGGCAGACTAGATGGGCCGAAAGGTTCTTATCTGCCGACATTTTTCTATGTTTCTAATTTACATGAAAAAAGATGAATTGTATGAAGAAACCGCCGTGCGGCAGCAGGCAAATAGTCCCATAGAGAAGTGATTCAGTTTGACAGGTGAATCCCATAGGTAAAATTATACGTAAAATTATATTTTCGTTCTTATTCTTTGTTTATTCAGTTGTTTATTAAATAAAAAAGCCTTTTTATTGATTGAATTTTTTGAGTATTTTTAGGCAAAATGTTTAATTCACGATTTTTTCAAAAAGCTGTTTTGTTTCCTTTGCCGCCGGACTGAAAAAAAAAAAAACACTGCTGAACGCTTTCAAAGACCTGAAGGAGACTCTGGCTGTTGTCCCTGGTGCTGAAAGGGTCAGGCCCCCAGCCGCTGATGGAACCGTGCCTGCAAATGAAGGCAGCATCTTACATGCCTTGCCCACAGACTGTACCACTCTCACTCCAGGCCTGATTTATTCAGCCTTCTCTCTCAGCTGATTTCCATGAAGCACTGGTTGCCTCAATAGAGAGCAGCCACTTCCTCCAACCAGTGCTTCAGCATTGATGCTCCTTTACTCATAGAGTTAAGTCCTATTCTTACCTGCCCCTATTACTTGCTACTCCATGCCAAAGACTCTGGATATCGATCTGACCACGCTATCTGGATAACCCCTTTGTACTACGCCTGGATTCCCTTTGTACCCCTTCAGCTGCCTGCTGTACCCCTGTGTTTGCCAACCCAAGGTACCTTCCAGGTTCACAGCATTCCCCCAAGTATCCTGGTACCTTCCAGTTCCCGAGCCTCCCTCTCAAGTATTCAATACCCCTACTATAGTCAAGACCCCTTCTATAGTCAAGACCCCCCGCTGTAGTCAAAACCCTTGTACCCTCCAAGACTCTTGGTTACCTCTCTTGTGTTCCTGCTGATGTTAGCTCCGTTTCCCATATCCAGCCTGGTCAGCCCTCTCCAGGTCCCATTGTCCATCTTTTGCCAGCTCCCCTGTTCCTGCCTCTGCCTCCACCATTTCTCCCAAGTGTGTGTGTATATATCACCGCATATCGGGCTCAAAACTACAAGGCTGGTACCCCTCCGGTACGGATTTTGACGAAGGGCTTTAATAAGCCCTTTTAGCACCAGTTTGGCGGTGTTCACGTCTTCCCCTCGTTTGATCTGGGTCTTCCATAGTCGCTTGCAGTAGACGATCCAGATCGTTAAAAAAAAAGTTGTTTGTAGTCGAACGGCCAAGTTAGTCGTCCAACTACAGACCCAGAGGCCGGCCAACCTAAGACGCATCTTATTCACAATTTGGGGACAGTTAGAGGAGTCGCATGCAGACCGAAATCATGCAGTTCATCTTCCATACTGAGTGCTGCAATATAGGTTTTATTCGCTAAGCACCTCTAATTCACAATTGTTGCAACTATGGTCAACATCGGCTATACAGAGGAGCGCAAACAGACAGGGGAAGCTGATAAGGCTAATGACAGGCGAACGTAGTGTGAGTGCATTCTGCGTGCGTGCATAACGGACAGATGTACTGATGGAAGATACTGTGGACACCACACTGTCCATGTTTTTTTGATGGACGAAGAAAAAAAAAGAACTATGGGAAATAAAATTAAGATGAAAAATGATAAAAATTTGAAAAGGATATGAAAAGGCATTTTGTGCGTCAAGGTGCTGGACGTCGCAAATGTGCTGCGTCTGACATCTCATCACTCACACAGAACGCTACGTGAACGTGGCGCACTCTGCGCGTCCGTGGTAGCAGTTTTACGTTCTTGCCTAAATTGCGTCCGTTTGCCACATGCATTATGCGTGCGCAGTTCGGTGCGCACGTACTTCGTGTGTGGGTCTCTATTGATCATGATTCAATCAGGGTAATTCAAAGAGATCCGAATGGCTGGAGAAAGGTAACCGAACGCTGAAAATCAGCATTCGGTTACCTTTCTTGGCCATTCGGCTATCCAGAGAGCAGGCAATTTGCCAAATCCTGGCGAATTGCCTGCACATACGGTGCCTGTTTGAGGGCAGTGAAATCCCCATGAAAAAGCACTGCTTCGGCTATTCAGAGAACACAAACCAGCAGTGAAAGGTTCCCCTAATGCCCTGCCATTCAGTGGTTTAATTCGGCAGGTTTATTCAGGCGAATTCCATAGGCGTCAATGTTAAAAATATTCCTGTTTTAATTCAATATCTAATAAACTGTTCATTATAAAATTCAGCAGTAAAGACTAAAGAGTCTCTTTATTTATAGATTTTTTTAGGATATTTTAAGCATTTTTCTGGATATTTTTTTAACTTTACTTCTTTTTTCTGTAACAGCCCTTTTTAATATCATTCCCTGGACCTCATATAAATTTCAGACACTTTCGCTCAGTAGTTTCTTTGCAAACAGCGTTTCACTTTTCAAACATTCAAGCAAACTGTTTTCCTAATTTATTCACTGCCTTCGTCTGCGATCTCGACTTTTTCCGGCGGCTGCTCTGCGTGTGATCTGCTCCTGCTCGGGTTGTTCCGACGTTTTCGGCGGATTAATCCAGATGTTTTTGTTGGTTTCGGCGTTCATTCGCCGGGTTTTTGCGGTGAATTTTCGGCTGCTTTTCCCTGCACTTCGACGGCCGGTGACTTTTCGTTCTCTTCAATTCGGTGCGATTCGACAATCCCATTGTGGCGACCCTGCGGTGTATTCAGCAAGCAC
Source organism: Leptobrachium leishanense (assembly GCA_009667805.1). Classification (NCBI taxonomy): domain Eukaryota; kingdom Metazoa; phylum Chordata; class Amphibia; order Anura; family Megophryidae; genus Leptobrachium; species Leptobrachium leishanense. The sequence goes on from CM019066.1 coordinate 122,887,856, forward strand.
CACAGGGCCGTTGTAGTGCAGGAAAAAGCTGCCGCAAACCCAACGAACACTCCCCACAAAACCAGGCGAACGCACACCGAAACCCACAAAAACATCTGGATTAACCCCACCGAGCACACCGGAGACTAGCCGCCAATCACAGCGCAGAGCAGGTGCCGGAAAAAGCCGACACCACACACGAATGGAGTGAAAAAACAAAAACCGTACACTTGAATGTTTGAAAAGTGAAACGCTGTTTGCAAAGAAACTACAGAACAAAAATGTCTGAAATTTACATGTAAGATCCAATGAATGATAATAGAAAGGGCTGTTACAGAAAAAAGAAACAACGATTTAAAAAAAAAAGGAAAAAACATTTTCACAAAAAATCCTGAAAAATGCCTAAAAGATCCTAAAGAAATCAAAAAAAAAAAAAAATTTTTACTGCAGAATATTATAATAAACGGTTTATTAGATAATGATTTAAAATGGGAATATTTTTAACATTGAAGCCTATGGGATTAGCCTGAATAAACCTGTTGAATGAAACCACCGAACAGCAGGGCAATTCGGCAACTTTTCACTGCTGGTTTTTGTTCTCTGAATAGACAAAGCATTGCTTCTCTAGGGGGGATTTCACTGCTCTCGAACAGGCACCGTATGTGCAGGCAATTCATCAGGATTTGGCGAACTGCCTGCTCTCTGAATAGTCAAATGGCCAGGAAAGGTAACCATACGCTGAATTTCACTGTTTGGTTACCTTTCGGCCACAATTCGGATCTCTTTGAATAACCCTGATAGACTGCAGGAGAAACAATTGAGGGAATTAAACTGAACCTAGGTTTATTTTAGCATAAATGGCGGAGTTTTAAATATGTTTGTCATTTTTAGTCTAAACAATTAAAAAAAAATCCTATGAAAATACTGTCACTCAAACCTGTCAATCAAAATGCACAGGCTCCCTTTAAAGTCCTCCCTAATTCAGACACAATCTGGCCCTCTCTGTTTATGTCATAGAAGGTGCCGGTGAGATGGCCGTTATCTTGGAGTCCCCGCCGGGCCTAGGCTGCAGTCTAGGGAACACGGCCTGTGTTGCCCAGGCAGCCTCGCTGGCTGGACACAAGTTGTGGCAGGCAAGTTCGGTGGCTGCGATGCCTCCCATAGGTGCGAGACCTTAGGCGGCCGCCTAATTGGCCTAATTTGAGAGTCGCCACTATCCTCACATGGAAGGATCATTACCTCTCTGCCGCCCAATCGCCAATCAGGAAACCAAAACTTTCCATGACTAGTCACCAGTGCTGCAAGGAAAGTTTCGATCTCTTGATTGGTGGTTTGTGTGTCAGAAGGGCCCAGGATCCATCCACATCAGGAACAGAAAAATGAAAGAGGCATAAGAAAGACGAGGGGACATTATTACTGGTCTGCATGTCCATTAACTGAGCTGGGATTATATAAAGGCTCAGCCTCACGTGAGTGTGATAATTTCTCTCCTTACTAAGAAATTTCTGCAGTGCTGAGTTATTTGCACTTTACATGTGTCATTCTTTTTTGAGGTGTGATGCAGGTGAAGATGGAATCTATTGGACATTGATAATTAGACGGGAAAAGAGTGATTTATTCTTTCCATCCAAATAGAACAGCGCTAGGCTCGTTCTACTTTTTATTACTTATAAATAAATGTGTGTTGTGCCATTTAACATTCCGTTTGCGTCTTGAGAGGCATCTTGAGTGGGGACTGCTATAACGCAGGGCGTCTACTTGTACTTGTTATAAATTAGCTTACAAAAGTCCTGGTGGTGTGGTTTGGGAGTCAGCACTTCCTTCAGGGCATATAGTCAGATGTAAAGATGGAGCCTCTTATAAATGCTGGTGTTTAGCAGACGTGCCTCAAATATAACACAAAATAGTGCAATTTATCTCATGAGAAATAAATAAAATAAAAAAAAAGGTGCACTCACATGTGGGGGTGTTTTAAGTCAGACACTAAACGAACAGGCAGCTGCTGTCATTATGAGGGGGCACCGGATCTCCCTTCTTTAAGCGGTAGTTGTTCACCTTAGTTCCTTTCCTTTTTGGTGGATACGGGATATACCACCAGGTGAAGGAGATAAACTGCTGGACTCTTCATATGTGCTATACAACATTGCAATATTTGCTGATTTTATTTGTACCTGCCACTTTACAGGGTTATTTAGAGAGAGGTGAAAACCAGGAGAATGACTAGAGAAGTGAAAGTTCTACATCAAAATAGACAAACCAGAAAAATTCTCCCATTTATCCCACTTTCCAACAAGGCTGTTTGGTCTAGATTGTTCAATCTCCGGCCAGTTCTCCAGGTTTTCACCGCTCTCTGAATAACCCTGCAAGTATTTAATCATTATTTTTATATATATTTTTGAGTATAGCAGTATGTAGTGATACCTTTTCTATTGGACTAACGTTACATTTAAAAGACGAGCTTTCGAGAGGATTCCTCTCTTCCTCAGGTCTGGATGCTTACTGATAAGTTCCTAGAATTGAACATTAGGATATTAAGGGTCACATGGGTGGGGGGATTAGATGTCGTAAAAAGTGAGAGTCAAATGGTATTTTCAAAATGGGAAAATAAATGCATGAGGGATCTTGGGCCCATAATAAAACAACAGAGATAAGATCATACAACCTAGAATGAAAAAGGGAGGGGAAAAAAAAGGAAAAGAAAAAAACCATAAACACAAAACAGTGAAGGCTGAAAGAGACATAAAAAAGAAAAAAAAAAGAGAAGAAAAAAAGGAAACCAAGAAACAAAACATCAGCCAGAATTTAGAATGTTATGTGACGTTATGATAATGGGTTAAAAACCCAGAATCGACATTGAGTCCAGCATTTATAGTGTTAAAATATGTGATCATTTTCATTTCATATATGTTTCGCGTTCACGGTGGTCTTTAAAATGTCCTTTGAGGGTTTCTAATTTTGAGGTTTTGGATGGAGTGGCCTATTAGATTGAAGTGATTTATTTTTTGCTATATTTGATTATTTATATGTTTTAAAGGGAGACTTTTTGAGACCAGTAAGGGGCGCCATAATACAGATTCACCCCAGTTGCACATAAATTAGCTTACATCAGCCCCATCTCTCTCATCCCAGTAAGTTATTCCTATTTAGGCCGGGATCAGACAAGCATTTTTAAGAGCGGAAGGAACGTCCGTCAAAGTGGACTTTCCTTCCACTCTGACGCCTGTCTGGCCACCTCACTGAGCGCAGTTAGTGCAATCAGCGCTGCAAGGCTCGCTCCTCCTATGGAGGATCAGGCTTTGCAGACCCGCAACGCGCATCCTAGCACTTTGACGGGGAGGCTTGCGGCACAGACGCAACATGGTCGCTGTTGCGCTCACGAATTTGTGCGTGCGCAACAGCCTGTGGCTGGCCCCGTTGTGACGCTGCGACGGACGCCGGTAGGCACATCAGTACAGGAGCATCTAGTGCGTTCGTCTGACACTGGCCTTAAACCTGCCGAATAGGGATGAGCTGTTCGGTTCGGACGGTTCGGAGTTCGACCCGAACTTAGCCTGTTCGATTAGATCGCGAACACCGAACATTCTGGGTGTTCGCCGCATGTTCGACCACAATGGACCACAATGCATTTTCCCACTGGCCTGAAGCTCGTAATTGGCTACAGCCTTGCACTTGACCACAGGTCTGGTGCAAGACAGGTTCAACAGTATGCCAATCACGGCTCAGAGTCCTGATTGGGCAAATTTTGCCCAATCATGGGCTCACAGAGCTAAGTCCCGCAGCACACTATATAACGTTTCCACGCGCCGATTCTGCACGCATTTCAGAGGAGATTTCAGAGGAGATAGTTGTGTGTTGTTACTGCCGGTCTGCCACGCGTCTGGGGGGGTCTCATTTCTACCAAATATCAGGGAATTTATGTGATGTGTGTCTTGTCACTGTGCCAGCAAGTTTTTTTGGGGTTTACAACTTTCTTTAAAACATTTGTGAATTGAGGTGATCTGTGTCTTGTCACACAACCAGTACCACGCAGTATTTTGGGGCTTACTAATTTCTTTAAAACATTTGTGAATTGAGGTGATCTGTGTCTTGTCACACAACCAGTACCACACAGTATTTTGGGGCTCACTAATTTCTTTAAAACATTTGTGAATTGAGGTGATCTGTGTCTTGTCACACAACCAGTACCACGCAGTATTTTGGGGCTCACTAATTTCTTTAAAACATTTGTGAATTGATGTGATCTGTGTCTTGTCACACAACCAGTACCACGCAGTATTTTGGGGCTCACTATTTTCTTTAAAACATTTGTGAATTGAGGTGATCTGTCTCTTGTCACACAACCAGTACCACGCAGTATTTTGGGGCTCACTAATTTCTTTAAAACATTTGTGAATTGAGGTGATCTGTCTCTTGTCACTGGCTGCCAGCTATCAGGGTGTCTCACTGAGTTATACCAGAGTTCTTTAAATCTTTATACCGGAGTTGAATCAGAGTTCTGTATATATTAATCTATATATCACTCACCATGTCTGAAAGAACAAAAAGGACAGGCAGACGCTCCCAGACACAGATAAGAGGGCAAGCAGCCCCTGTGTCGGGAGGCTGTGCCTCTGGTCATGGTGGACGTGATGCATCCTCTGCAGGGGCACGCTTGACCTTTCTAACTGGTGCTGGCCGTCTTAAGCAGCAGCAACATACAGAGGACTTGGCGGATTGGCTAACCAGGCCATCCTCATCCTCCGAGTCCTCTGCCAGCCAGGCTTCTAGTGCTTTACAGTCCACCTCAGCTGCCAAAGCATCTAATGCAGCCTCCATGTCCACAGCTACTCCTGCCGTAGCCTCGCTATCACACACGGAGGAGTCAGCTGAATTGTTTGACTACAATGAGAGTGACATGCTGCTTGAGGATGCGCAGCAAGTACAGTGCTCTGATTCAATCTCTGAGGTTGAGGAAGGGAGTATAATCAACCTAGAGGAAGGGGGTGCCAGTGATGACACACAAATAACTGGCACTCATGTTGCCCCAGCAGCTGCAGCATACTGCCAAGTTGGCTCCAGTGACGAGGAGATAGGGGGTGATGATGACAATGATGATGAGGTCACTGACTCCACCTGGGTGCCTCAACGAACAGAGGAATTAAGTGAGTAAGAGGGGAAGGAGGAGGCACAGCAAACACGAGGCACAACATCCTCTGTGACCAACCGTAGCACTAGCCAGTCCAAGGCATCACATGTCAGAGCTGCTCCGGTACAGAGCGCTGTTGTCTCAAAGAACACATGCAGGAACTCTGTTGTCTGGGAGTTCTTTAAGAAATGTGCAGTAGAGCGCAGCGTTGCTATTTGTAATCTATGTCAGATGAGGCTTAAGCGTGGGAAAGATACCGGACACTTGGGTACCACGTGCTTGAGGCGACATATGAACAACTGCAACACACATCCTGTTGGCGCAAAACTTTGCGTAGGTCCTCCTCCTCCCAGTGGTGTATTTAGGTTTTGTGCGCCCTAGGCCTGACTATACTCGTGCACCCCCTAATTTAAATTTGACGCACCCCTTCCTGTCAAGGGCACACCTCTTCCTGGTTAATCCCCACCCTTCCTCTTTAAGCTCCACCTTTTCCTCTTAGAGCTCCGCCTTTTCCTCTCTTTATATTAAAAGTGGATACCAAGTGCCTACTTGTATATTTTGTATACCATTTCAAATGTATCTATTGCGAAAAATAAAATAATGAAATGTTTAAATTCAAGCATTTTTACAAAGAACAGCCACGCATGTCAAGTATACTGGATCACAGCCGCTCTAATTGGTTGAACAATAAAATCCACAGAAATGTGCACTGCATATGAGCGTATCACAGAGCTGCACAGCAATAAAACCCACAGAAATGGGCACTGTGTATGAGCATATCAGAGCTGCACAGCAATAAAACCCACAGAAATGTGCACTGTGTGTGAGCATATCACAGAACTGCACAGCAATAAATCTCACAGTAATGTGCAATGTGTATGAGCGTATCTCAGAGCTCCAGGGCAATAAAACTCACAGTAATATGCAGTGTGTATCACAGAATCCACAGCAATAAAACTCCCAGCATTGCAATGTTTGGTGTGTGTCAGCGTATCAGAATCCACAGCAATAAAATTCCAGCAATGCAATGTGCAGTGTGTATCAGAATCCACAGCAATAAAACTCCCAGCAATGCAATGTGCGGTGTGTATGAGTGCATCAGAATCCACTGCAATAAAACTCCCAGCAAACCGAGTGTATATAAGCACACCGCAATTATTTATTCTATATTTACTGGCCTCCGCCCGCAGTAGGGCTGTGTGCAGAGTCAGCAGGGACTGTGTACGGACTCAGCAGGAGGTCCCTCCAGGCCACGTTAGGATCGCAGCTGTGCCTGTGCGTGGAGCCATCTTGTCAGCAGTGGGCAGCCAGAGGGTGCACCGTGGCTTTGATTCCCTTCCCGGTGGGTGTTCAGTCCAGAAAGAATAGAGTGAGAGTCCGTGTTAACGAAAGGGCGGGCAGCTGCGTGCGTGCGTGTCACGTGGTTCAGCCAGTCAGGCGGTACTGAGACTCAGTACCACCTGACTGGCTGGACCGTGTGACCTGCACGCACGCAGCCTCACCAGGAGCCAGGCAGCTCAATGACAAATTTCTATCACTGCAGTGCTGGTTAAGGAAAGGTCCACTTTAAACAGCAGTAAGCAGACAGGGCTTCATATTCTGCTGATACCCCACCCTTTCCCTGCCGTTTACTGTCATCTTCTCTCTCTGCACACAAATCACATCCCCCTCCCCTCTCCTAGAGCTGCTGTGGGGGAGGGGAGGAGCTATGGAGGGAGGAGAGGGGATTTTTATTCTATTCGATTTTATTCCGAATGCAAACGCCCTGCTCCGCTGCTCGTTGTTTGAGAACACCGCTCAAAGCTGACACACAGTGACAGTGGCACCTCCTAGCATGGGCGTCCACAGAATTTTTTTCAGGGGGGGGCAAAATTTTAATGGTGTCCATATTCTGCCCTTTTGACAATGTCATAAAGCGGACAGTCATAAAATAAAGCGTAGTAATATAGAGGCTACGAAACCTGATGCAAGTCTAATAGAAGAATAAAGGTGTAAGTGTCTGATCTGAGTGTTGCATTTTCTAGCTGTTAGCGCCATTCAATGCACTGCACTAGTCACACACCCAGGATCAAGACACTAAAGGAAAATTTTTTTAAGGCCATCTCTGTATACACAGAGCCAGCTCTGTATACACAAACCATGACCCCCCACAGATACTGACAACCACACCAGGCCCCCCACTCCAAATATATATATATATATATACGCACACACATACACACACACACACCCCTTCCTACACACATATATGTGTATATATATACTGTATTTATACATATATTTATACACACTCACCTTCCCTGCATACACACACACATATCTCCTCTCCTCAACCCTCGCCTCTTAGATTGTAAACTCTGGGGCAGGGTCCCCTCTCCTCTTAGATTGTAAACTCTGGAGCAGGGTCCCCTCTCCTTTGGAGCAGGGTCCCCTCTCCTCTTAGATTGTAAGCTCTGGGGCAGGATCCTCTCTCCTCTTAGATTGTAAGCTCTGGAGCAGGGTCCTCATCCCCACTGCCCAGGCAAGACCCTGCCTAGAGCGCCTGAATTCTGCCAATATTGCCCTGGCCTGTACCTCATGCAAGCTCTGTGATCTTAACAACGGCCCCCACCAGATTACTATTAATAATTTTGTATCCCTCCTCCCCAGACAGATAAACTAGACCTCAGATCATGGGAATCTCATAAAGATACTGGCATCAACCTTAATAAAAATGTATTTATTTGACAATCATTACCTTTTTTTCTTGTGTCCAGCATCTCTTCCAGTGGCCCATAGAGCAGCTGCACCTGCATCTCAGCCCTGCCTCTCCCAGCATGCAAAGTGATTGGGAGCGCGTGGTAGATTGGAGGTGGAGTGGGGAAGTGATGCTGGTGCAGCCTAGTGGAGAGCCGAGGAACTGCAGCATTGCAGTGAATAAATTATAATTTAAGCCTGTTGATCCAGGGGGGGCAAGTGCCCCCCGTGCCCCATGCTGCGGACGCCCATGCCTCCTAGTACCCCCTAATGACACCCCAATAATCACTGGTACCTGGAGCGGCCCGCCCTCCACTCACACACAAGTTTGGCGAACTGCCAGCAAGTACGGTGCTGTTTGAAGGCAGTGCAAATCCCATAGAGAAGTAATGGTTAATCTAATCAGAGAACACCAAACAGCAGAGAAATGGCAGTGAAATGCCCTGATGTTCGGTGGTTTCAATCAGCAGGTTTATTCAGGCGAACCCCATAGGTTTCAATGTTAAAAATATTCATGTTTTTATGCAATATCTAATAAACCATTTATTATTTTAATCTGCAGTAAAAAGTCTTTATTGATTTTTTTTTTTTTTAGTACCTTTCAGTCATTTTTCAGATTGTTTTGGGCAAAATTTCCCCCCCCCCTTTTTTTAATAGCGGTTTTTCTTTTTTCTGTAACAGAACTTTTTATTATCAATCATAGGATCTTATATGTAAATTCCAGGCATTTTCGTTCAGTAGCTCTTTTGAAAACAGCAGGCCACGGGTTTGCGGTGGCAGCATTCAGTGGTGGGGACCCTGTGGTGAATGGTGAATTCACTGCAGGGTGGGGAAATTTTATTCCCCAAAGTGCATGGAACTACAGAACATCACAATGTTGGCGTCATTTCGGTGCTCTGTGAGTAACCCTTTTAGTGGTGAGGTTTTTTGCTGCCCCCTGGAACGTGAACGCCTAGGCCTTGTCTACCCAGGACATACTTGAAAATTAGTGAAACCTCAATGTATCCTTCCTGGTAAAATAATTTGGAAAAGTAAAAAAAAAAAATATATATATATTTTTTTTAGGGGTGGGGCCACCCGGTGCGGGCCGCCGCCCCCTGGAAAGTGCCGCCCTAGGCCTTGTTGGCCTAGGCCAAAATATACCACTGCCTCCTCCTCATCTGTCTGTATGTCCTGCCATGTCATTGCCTACAACCTCCACTGAAAGGGATGATGCTACAGTAATGGATGTACCAGGTCCTTCCTCACAATGTGACATCATCCCAGCAGCTGAAGATTTACGCAGTCAGATTACGTTGCCCCAGCTGCTGCAGCGAAAGAAAAAATATAGTCCCAACCATCCCCAAGCACAGCGTCTAAATGCCAGCTTAGCAAAATTACTCGCATTGCAGCTGCTGCCTTTCCAGCTGGTGGACTCTGCTCCCTTCCGTGAATTTGCTGAATGTGCTGTACCACAGTGGCAGGTTCCAAAACGCCATTACTTTTCACGCAAGGCCATTCCAGCACTATACCAGCACGTGGAAGGCAATGTTATCCAGTCATTGGGAAAGGCAGTCAGCAGCAAGGTGCATGTGACTTTAGACACGTGGTCCAGCAAGCATGGACAGGGTCGTTACATTTCCTTCACGGCGCACTGGGTAACTCTGATTGCAGCTGGGAGGGATCCAAGACGGGGCTCTGTGCTGGAGCTTGTTCATCCACCACGCCTCCAGAAAGATGCTTGTATGAGGTCTGTCTGCTCCACCACCTCTCCCTCTTCCTCCTCCTCCTTCTCTGTCTCTGGCGAAGTTGCAGTTAAACTGACGCCTGACAGGGTCTACGCAATGGCTCAAGCAAAAAGATGCCATACTATGCTTGAGCTGGTTTGTTTAGGGTTTCGGTGCGATTTGGAGATTCCATTTTGGCAACCCTGCGGTGTATTCAGCAAGCACCACAGGGCCGTCGTAGTGCAGGGAAAAGCCACCGCAAACCCGACGAACATTCACCGCAAAACCCGGCAAACGTACACCGAAACCTGCAAAAACATCTGGATTAACCCTGCCGAACATGCCGGAGAAACCCAAGCAGCCGTCGGAGAAAGCAGACACCGCAGACGAATGGAGTGAAAAAAAACCCAGAATGCTTGAATGTTTGAAAAGTGAAACGCTGTTTGCAAAGAAACTACAGCACGAAAATGTCTGAAATTTACATATAAGATCCAATGAATGATAATAAAAAGGGCTGTTACAGAAAAAAGAAAGAACGATTTTAAAAAAAAGCAAAAAATAATTTTCGCAAAAGAATCCCGAAAAATGCCTAAAAGATCCTGAGAAATCTATAAATAGAGAGACTTTTTACTGCAGAATATTATAATCAACGATTTATTAGATATTGAATTAAAACGGGAATATTTTTTAACATTGAAGCCTATGGGATTCGCCTGAATAAACCTGTTGAATGAAACCACCGAACAGCAGGGAAATTTGGCAACTTTTCCCTGCTGTTTGGTGTTCTCTGAATAGACAAAGCATTGCTTCTCTATGAGGAATTCACTGCCCTCAAACAGGCACCGTATGTGCAGGCAATTCGCCAACATTTGGCGAACTGCCTGCTCTCTAGATAGCTGAATGGCCATGAAAGGTAACCGAACGCTGAATTTCAGCGTTCGATTACCTTTCGGCTCCAATTCGGAGCTCTTTGAATAACTCTCTAACCCTGAAATCTGGCAGCACCGAGTATCACTGTATAAGATCAGTCTGTGACCTGCAGGACACACTTTAGGTGGGTTCCTATTCAATGCCCCCACCTTCCTGTGTAGGTCATTCAGAATGCGACGAACTTGCCCCCGAAATGCACAGAATGGTGAATTTCACCGTACAGTACAATTTCGTGGCAGTTCGTCTATTCACTAACCGGGTTATTCAAAGAGACCCGAATGGCTCCTGAAAGGGAACTGAACACTGAAAATCAGCGTACGGTTACCTCTCTTGGCCATTCGACTATCCAGACAGCAGGCAATTCGCCAAATCCTGGCGAATTGCCTGCACATACGGTGCCTGTTCGAGGGCAGTGAAATCCCCATAGAGAGGCAATGCTTCGGCTATTCAGAGAACAGAAACCAGCAGTGAAAAGTTGCCGAATTGCCCTGCCATTCGGTGGTTTCATTCGGCAAGTTTATTCAGGAGAATCCCATAGGCTTCAATGTTAAAAATATTCCCGTTTTAATTCAATATCTAATAAACTGTTGATTATAATATTCTGCATTAAAGAGTCTCTTTATTTAAAGATTTTTTAGGATATTTTAGGAATTTTTCGGGATTTTAATTTTTGAAAAGAAAATTTCCGATTTTTCTTTTCTTTTCTTTTGACTTTACTTATTTTTTCTGTAACAGCCCTTTTTATTATCATTCCCTGGACCTCCTGTGTAAATTTCAGACATTTTTGTTCTGTAGTTTCTTTGCAAACAGCGTTTCACTTTTCAAACATTCAAGCAAACTGTGTTTTTAAATTTATTTACTCCATTCGTCTGTGGTGTCGGCTTTTTCCGGCAGCTGCTCTGCGCTGTGATCGGCTCCTGTTCGGGTTTTTCTGGCGTTTTCGTTGGGTTAAACCAGATGTTTTTGCGGGTTTCGGTGTGCGTTCGCCCTCGTTCTGCGGTGAGTTTTCGGCAGGTTTGTGGCGACTTTTCCCTGCATTTTGGCGGCCCTGTGGTGCTTGCTGCATACACCGCAGGGTCGCCGAAATGGGATCGCCTAAATCGTACCGAATTGAAGAGAATGAAAAGTCACCGAACGTGCGGTGACTTTTCGATTCTCTTTGAATTAGTGACTTTTCGATTCTCTTTGAATTACCCTGTAAATTGTCAATTTTCCAAATACTGGTGAATTGACGGCGTAATACAACGCAGTTTTCTGCAGATTGACAACTTTTGGCGGAAGCGAAATCCCATTAAAGAAGTAATGCTTAATCTATTCAGAGAACGCCGAACTGCACCGAAATGCCAGTGAAATTCCCTGACTTTCTGTGATTCAGTTTGGTAGGTTTAAACAGCCGAATCTCATAGGATTTGATGTAAATAAAAAAATACCATTTTATTTCATTTTTTATTCAACCCTTTATTCTTTTCATTTTCAACAAAAAGTCTTTTTATTTATTTATATTTTGAACACCTTTTAGGTATTTTTTATTCCCAATTTCTTTTAAAAGGCATTTTTTATTCTGCAGTTCGGTGGCGCTCGGCGGTCAGCTCCGCAGCGATCGGCGACCCCATCTTCAGCACACTTTACATGGTCGGCGAAATAGAATCGCCGAAGCGCACTGAACTAGAAGCTCTGACATTTTGCTGAAATTTCGGTTCTTTTTGAATAACCCCTCAAGTATACAGGACAGTGATGTGAGGCCAGCTTTGCCTGCTCCCCCTAACCTGACTGTACTGCTGGTTCAGCCCTATCCTCACTCCCCTGGCAATAACTATGGTTCTGCCCAGGATCCCCCTATCCTAGTAGTGAGGATGGCTTTACTCTTTTACTCTGTCTCCCCCCCTTCCCTTTCTAGGCAGCAGTGCTGGTTGTGGTTGTGTCCGCTCTCCCCCTACCCGGGCAGTGTTGTTAGCTGCGCCCTTCCCTCTCTGTCTCCCCCTATCCAGGCGGGAGGCTGGGCGCAGGGCAGGGCGGCGGTCCCTCCCCCGGATGTGCGGCTTGGTACGCTCTCCCAGGCTGTACCGGGATCAGGAGTGGCAGCAGGAGGTGTGAGGCCGCTGGAGTTTCGGTCTGTCCTGGCTGTCTGTGTGCTGGGCCTGAGCAAAGCCTCTGATCTGCGCTCCGGGAGGACATGCCGACACAGCGGGACAGCACCATGTCCTTACCAGCAGATCACTCCCACCAGGTCCGGGTCAAAGCCTATTTCAAAGGGTGAGTACTTACTCCGCTCTGACTGCCTACTGCCCCCACCCCGTGTGTCCTCCCCATTTACTGACCCTTCTCTGCCCCCCACCGTGCCCTCCTGTTCCCCTTGTCACCCCTTCTCTCACCGGTCTCCCTGTGCTATTCTCCTCCTCCTGTCCTCATCTGCCAGTATTTCCCCCTTTCCTACTGCTCCCCTAGTGCCCTCATCTCCAACTGCCCACCAATCTCCTACTCTCCTGGTGCCCTCCTCTGACATTGCCCCTTTGGTGCCCTCCTCTGACACTGCCCCTTTGGTGCCCTCCTCTGACATTGCCCCTTTGGTGCCCTCCTCTGACACTGCCCCTTTGGTGCCCTCCTCTGACACTGCCCCTTTGGTGCCCTCCTCTGACACTGCCCCTTTGGTGCCCTCCTGCCCAAACGCTGGCTGGTCCATGCCATCCTCTCCCGCTGCCCGGCTCCTGGCCGCAGTTGCCCTGTTTTCCAGGGTACCCGTGATCCGTCACGCTGTTGGGCAGCACATGAGTAGTGCTGCTCTGTGCTTTTATATCATTTATAAAATCCAGGAATAAAATCTGTTCCCCTGGATCCCAGAGCTTCATTAAAGAGACACACAAACATTAGCCAAATTTACTCAGGATGCCCCCTCCATACCCCATGAGGCTGTGACAGCATTCCAAAGCGGAGGACGTTCCTGCACCCAGGAGGCTGTCAATGAGTTGATGCTGAGCAGCTTCTGAGGGTTCTGTCCAGCTGTGCATAGGATGTGCGGAACGGCCAATGCCTCTCAATGCTTTGCCATAGGAAGTACTGGGTGTCAGTGAGGGTTAGGCCTAGTTACAGCCTCTGCTTCAGGAGGCAGCACACCTGTTAAAGAAGCTGCGGACGATGCTGGAAAGGTGAGTTTTAAAGTTATCGTCTTGGGTTCCCTTTTAATTTAGCTATACTCTATCCATGGCAGCCCTTTGCATGTAGTGCCCATCGGCAGGTTGGATGTAGGGGTAGTCAGGAATACTTTGAGGATTCAGAAACCTTCATGGGCTGCAGACTCTGCTGTACGGAGGAGTTGGGGTCTACAATCAGACTGCATTAAGTTGTCTCTCCCCCCCCCCCCCCGCCAGCAGAATTCCAGTAGATTGTAAGCTCTGTGTTCTTGTGACATGTCCTGTTTGTCTTGTATATGGTAGTTTACTGTATAAATTCATATACATATAAAATGTGTTTTTGTGGTCAGGTCCCTCCTCTCCTAATCATCCCTTGTATACTGTATATATACTCATTTTTGTAATACCGGTGGGAAGCCCAGCAAACAGGGTTATTTGTTTGAAGAGTGTTGGTGCGGCGTTTCGTTGTGGTAGATCGGGTTACACAGGCAGTCAGTGAAGAGAGACCCATCGAACCGGCAGCACCACATTGTGCGACTTCACCCACCGGTACACTGGAGATTGGAGCGAGGGCAGGTCACAACAAGGTGAATCTAAAACCCGTAGAATGACGACAATAAAGTATCTCCGTAGGGATGCAAGGAAATCCCAAGTCTGATGAGAAAGATGGCATACTGCTGTATGCCTGCCTGTGTTGCTGTAACACTGCGGGAGGGAGCCAAGCATGGAGGTCTATGGAACTATTGCCACAAACCTCCTGACATCATGGCAGACCTGTACTTATGTCAATAGTCATACACCGCAACAATCTACAATGACACCAGAGACGTGAAGAATGGACAGCAGCTGGAACTTTGGACTGATGGCTGATATAGCAGCGGCTCCAGTTCAACTTTCCATTTTTTTTTATTCTTTTAATCAGGTTTTTTTTTTTTTTCTCTTTAGATAACTGGCAAAAAAAATAAGGCTTTGATCATGATTGACACAGGAATGAAGCTGCTTCTATGGCCCCACCATTCCCAATCCACTGGCACTAGTGATCCTGCCGTCCCGTAAAATTCCCCTTGTCTTCCTCAACCCCAATCCCTCTAGAACAGTGTTTCCCAAACCTGTCCTCGGGGCCCTCAACCAGGCCAGATTTTGCAGATCACTTTGGGGAAAAGGAGTCCTGCAATCACTGAGCAGCAAATCATATCACCTGTGCTGTGCTTCACATAACTGGCGAGGCGGAGGGTCCTGAGGACCGGTTTGGGAAACACTGATCTAGACTGTAAGCTCCTATGAGCAGGGCCCTCTACCTCTTTGTTTCCATCATATGTCTGTTTATCTGTATCTCGTTCCCTTTGGTTATTGTAAAGCGCTGTGGAAACTGTTGGTGTGTGTATCTATATCCTATCATCTGCATGGGGAGACGAACTCTCCAGTTAACTAGTTTTACTGTTAAGCTAGGCCTAAAGTTTTCATCCTCTACATCCCAAGGGGAAGCATCATATAATACCAAAATGTCTCTAGGTTCAGATGCATTACAGAGAACGGAACCAAAATGATCTCAAAGTTCACATCCAGCCGAGAAGAGCCGACCAGGAGTCAGCAACCTTAGCTTTCCAAATGTTTTGCAACTACATCTCCCAAGATGCTCAGCCACTCATTAGGCTGCTGGAGTGTCATGGGAAATGTAGTCTCAACATCTGGAGGACTGAGGCTGCTTAGACTGTGCATGAAGTATGCATTGTGGTTGAATGCAAGCGGATAGCAAAGGGTTAGTTTTTTTTGTTTGTTGTTTTAGATTCTTTGGTCATTATGGTATTTTTTTTTATTTTTAAGTAGGAATTTTCAGGAAATAACACACAAATCAAACTCCTACACAAGACTAAACAAAAATATGTCTTGGAAAGTAGGCAGGAAATAAAACAAAAGGGGAAATGTGTGAGGGGATCAACTCCGTGAGGAAAAATGGAGTACCAGAAGTGTAATATTGTTAGTTTTTTTTTTTTCTTGTCTAAATTCAGTTTTGTAGAAGAGGCCTATCTGCAAGAATGGGTAGATCCTAGAGACTTCCCAAACCTGATTATTCAGGCCCCCAATTCGATCCACTTTGTGCATTATGTCAGATCGGTCGATACAGAATCTCCATCCGATAACGCACAACCCGTGGCTCCCTTCTAAACATTTAATCGTGGGGCCTAGGCATTCACTCTAAGACCTGCGAGCTGGCAGTAAAGATGCCACAAGTGAATGCAGATGCACTTCGACTCCAGCTGGGCATCCCGCTGCCTGGTGTAATTTTTTTCTTTTTTTTCTTTCCCAAGCTAACCCGACCCCTGGAAAGTGCAAAAATTGGGATCGAATCAGGACGTCCAATTTATTTATAAATGCATACTCCATAAATCCTGAAGGTGTAAATCTGCTCCCATACTCATAAGGAGCTGTGCTTCTCCCAAACCATATGAGTACTTGTATACAGTGTCTGTTGGCTGGTGTGCACTGTGTAGCGTAGGGGGCTGCAGTCTAAGGCTAATGTCAGATGAGCGCACTGTGCGTGCACAATGGACGGATGTACTGGCGGAAGATACTGTAGACACCACACGGTCCATTTTTGTTGACGGATGTAAAAAAAAAAAAAAAATATGGGAAATAAAATTAAAATGAAAAATGCAAAAAATTGGAAAAGGATATGAAAAGCCTTTTTGTGCGTCAAAGTGCTGGACGTCGCAAATGCACTGCGTCTGACATCTCATCGCTCACACAGAACACTACACGGACGTGGCGCACTCTGCGCTTCTGTCTAGCGGTTTTACTTTCTTGCCTAACTTGCGTCCGTTTGCCACGTGCGTTGTGCGTGCGCAGTTCGGTGCGCACGTACTTTGTGTGTGGGTCTCTATTGATCATGATTCTATGCTAGGACGATGTTAAACTGCGCGGCAACACGGACGTGATAACTTTGTTTGTCTGACGCCGGCCTAATTGATCTACAACAAGAAAAAAGGTTGTCATCTGCGCTCACCTCTGTGGCTCCAAACAAAGCAGAGGTTTTAGTTTACTTGAATGGCTATTAAAGTGTAAGCCCACCTGCCACATCGCGGCACCTCTGGTCAGGGGAGTCCTAACCTAATGAAACCAAGCTGCTTTCTGAGCAACCACATATCCTCATGCTGCCTCTTAGCCAAGAGGCAAACTGGTGGGTTTATATTTATACCCTCACCAGGAACAATTTCACTTCGGGATTTCTTTAATCCTAAATTGTTCCTGGTGTGGGTATAATGATAAACCCTCCAGTCTGCCTCTAGGCTGAGAAGCAACATGAGGACACATGGTTGCTTAGAAAGCAGCTTTTGGTTTCATTAGGTTAGGACTCATCTAACCAGAGTTGCCGTGACATGGCAGATGAGCTTACACTTTAACCCTTTCGCTGCCGATAACGTATGGGACACGTCCTCATTGACGCCCGCTATATGCGGAGGACGTGCCCCACACGTCATCCTCCTTTGCGGGAGCCTCGGCGGAAATACTCACCTCTCTGTCCGGGGTCCCGCGGCGGTCTGACTTCAGCGTCCTCAGACACTGAAGTTAAGCCCCTCCCAACGTAAATGACGTCATCACGCCAGCGCAGCAATTCAGTTTGCTGCAGCAGTGTCATTGAACGCTTTGGATGGGAATTTCAAGTAAAATGGCCGATTTTCTTAATGAAAGATTCAGATTGTTTTTCGTATTAGTCGGACAACAGTTGAGGTATATATGATAAAGAAAAGCAGTCGGCACAATTCCGTTTTGTATGCACACACCACAAATGATAGTTTTTATTGAATAAACGTTATGTTTACTTCTGAAACAAAATATAATTGAACTGTAATGTGCAGAGGGAAATAATAAATATTTTGTACTTTGGTGAACAAAAACCTCCAAAATTAACATTGCCATACTGAATTGTTACTTGCTTCATGGCGGCGGCCATCTTTACTACGTCACACTCAGCACTTGCAGCGACCCGAGGAGATGCTGCGAGTAGCTAAGTTAGCAGTGCTAATGGCAAGTTGCTAACTTAGCACTTGCAGCGGCTGAGGTGTTGAACGCGCCTCTGGAGAGACGGTGGTTGAAGATAGTTTTTTTTTTTTCTTGCTCTATACCAGGGCTGTCAAACTCTGTTTCTGAACTACAAACTCCATGATTCCCTCGCTATCTGTTGTGTTTAAAGAATTCTGGGAAATTGTAGGCCATCAACATCAGGGGGCCGGAGTCTGACATCCCTGTTCAAACAGCTGAAGGCGGAAAAAATGCAAGTGGTGTGTCTGGAAGGGTTAATAACTCCTGATTTCCAACCCCCTGTTCAGTGGAAAGAAGGGTTTACAGGCAGAGCGGGAATGTGGAAGGTCTGAGGTATTGAGGTATGCTGCTGGTGTCAGTGGATTATATAAAGAAATGTATACAACTGATTTCAAATGACACAATGCGTAACAGGATCAGCGATGGTGTGTGAGTTGTTTTCAGCAACATCATTCTCCTTGTTGTAGAACTAACCTCTCATTTGGGGGAGATTTTTTTTTTTTTTTTTTGCTGAAATGACATTTTCCTGATCAGGTGTGAGCAAGGCTGAATAAAGGGTTAGTAAAGTTATTTGCCTTTATATATATATATATATATATTTGTTACTCGATCAGGCAAGCATAGCAAAGCACTGGTAAGTGCTGGATAAGAGCATTCTGCTGCAAAATCAATTTTAAATCTGTATTTAGACCACTGGGGGAGAACATATTTCAGATACCCTGGAGGAGACCCTCATCTGACTTCTCTATTGGACCACAATGAAGTTTATCCATGAACATGTCAGTGTGCAAGGTTTGCCGGTATGGGTGCAGGGTGCAGTAATACACAAAAAAAATGGATAGGTGAATGGTATACTGGATGGAGACAGACCACTAAGGTGTGAACGAGCTGGATAGGAAAAGGGCTGGCTGGGTATCAGCAAGAACAGGAGACAGAGATCTGGATGGTGGGGAGCGGGCTTTAGGAACAAAGAGCAGCAATGCATAGATGAACCTTCATTGTGACGGGTATAGGGCTATAATGCTGAGACACTGACTGAAAGGTGGAATAGTCTTTTTTGGTGTGTGTGTTGAAGCGGGGGAAGACCAGTGCTGGGGTCTGGGATGGAGTACCAGGCTACTCCAAAACCCGGTCTTGAAAATACTGACCTGACACGAAGGTTACTTCCAGGAGTCAGGCCACGGCTGCACCATTTCTGCCATGGCTCTTATTGTTATCCCGTAGCACCGGGCATGAGCCGTGACAGACCAGGGGCATTGTCTTCATGACACAGGACTATAAATTATACTGCTGTCTTCCTCCATGCTCACAGCAGAGTTTGGGAAATGTGGCTGCTATTCTATCGCACCTGTGTTGTCATTCCACACAGTAGGCTTTGCTCAGTTTGGTAAAGCATCGCTCGGCCTGTGATTCGCTCGAGTATGCCAAACTGGACTGCTAGAGACCCCACAGGAAATGCAACCCCATCCATCTCCACCTGGCAACACCATGTACACGGGCATGTCAGCCATGGAGAGACTTTTGCGGGAAAATATAAAGACCATATAAAAGACAATGCTAGTTTAACCCTTTCGCTGCTGAGGCTTTTCCCGCCCCTATGCTGAGGTCATTTTTACCTGTTTTGCGCATCATGTTTAAACGTGTTTTGAAGGCTTATTTTAGTATATGACCCAGACATATTATATATCGTTCTTTCCGTCAGACTCAGTAGATTCATAATATGTCATTATTATATGTATACGTTATGTCATGTCTGTATATTATAACAAAAAATGCAATAAAATATGTATTTTCAATCATTTACAATGTGTAAAGTGTTTTTTTCCACATTTTAACATGCGAGCAATTGCGGTTATATTTTGTATGGGGTGCGCTTGTTAAAAAAATTAGAGATGGGGTCTCGTTACATTTTTTTTTGGGGAAAATGACACTATTTTTAACAAACGCACCGCATACAAAAATCGTTAGTGCAGCATCATTGTTCACATTATAATTGAAATGGGAACAATATTGCTGCATTAACAACCAAAAAAAATAAAAAAAAAGTGTTTATTTTTTTTTTTTATTATTTTTTTTTAATTTTTTAAAATTTTTATTTTTATTTTTTTTTTTTTTTTTACAAAATTTTTCACTTTCATGTTTGGTATCGTTGGAACGGCCATGCTCTGGCCGATCCAACGATATCAAACTTTAACCCCTAGCTGCCACGGATCGGGAGATAGGGAGTTCCAATGAACTCCCTATCTCCACAGTTGGTGGCAGTTAGGGGTTAAGTCTAGGACTGGCGTCATCGTGCTATGCACGATGACGCCAGTCCTCTGGGGGAGTTCCCGGAGGCTTGGCCGACATCCAAGATGTCGGCCAGCTCCGGGAAAGGATCGCGAACCGGCGCTTTTCAGCGCCGATTCGCGATCCAGCTCCCCAGGGGTTAATGCCAGGCATCATTTGGAAGGGCAGGCTGTGCCCTTCCAAATGATGCCTGGGTTAACCCCCTGTGCGCCGCCGATCGGGAGGGAGAGAGGTCCGAAGGACCTCCCCCCTCCCTTTTCAGGCGCCTCCTCCGCACATGCGGGGGGGCGCCTGAATTAGGTGTCATCGCGCCCCCGCGATGACACCTAATTCTGGCGGCTGCTGGTCCGGATGCCGGGCTGACATCCAGGATGTCAGCCCGCACCGGAGGGGCCAGCGATCGGCCGGAACCCGGCCGAACGCTGACCCCGATGGGAGGACGCGCTCAGCGCGTCCTCCGCATACCAGCGGGACTGCTGAGGACGCGCTGAGCGCGTCCTCAGCAGTGAAGTGGTTAAATGTGTTTTTGCCAAGAGAACTGGTCCAGGCTAAGCGGGATCCAAGGCTTTATACATCTAGGAGCCAGAGCCTTCAATAATTTACCCCTGGCCTCTACATATCTGTGTGCATATATATAATGTAGACTAGATACTCAAGCATACAGCTAGATTTTGGTGACAAAATTTTACCTTTAAAATTGGAGGGGGTCGCGTTATATTCGAGACATCTGCATCGCGTGTGTTAAAAAAATAAATAAAAAAATTGACTTGCTCATGGATCCCAAGTCTCCCAGAAGTTCTAGTAGTCACCCTGAATTGAATGTGGGTTCCCTGATGCCTGCAAACACTTCAGGAGCTCCCAGATTCAGGAGAGGTGGGATCCATCAGTCAGTGGGCACGCTCGGATTAGGCCAATCATTCAAGTTTGGCTTAAAATTGAGCATGCACCCTCGTTCCATGATGCAGTGGTTGAGCCTGCCTGCTGGAGCCGGAGGTGAGAAAATGACACCTAGCGTACTAGCTATCGGTGAATGATTCACCGCGTTGGTCACCTCGGTCTGCCGGCCATCTTATCGCAAGTAAAGAAGACGGGTGGCTGGCGGGGCTTCATACTTAGTAACAACTATCATTCTAGAGCAGAGCACCCTGGCCTGAGAGGGAGCCTGACTGTGTTACAAGAAGCTCGAATTTTAATTGTTTACCAGTACAGTATACTTCTATAATTTTGCTCCTCGCGTTATATTCGAGTCTTGAGTATTGTCTCATTTCCGCAATAAATCTCTATCCATCGCGTTTTATATTCGGGTCGCACTATACTCGATGATCTACGGCAGGGATCTCAAACTCACGGCCCCCCAGATGTTTTTGCCTACAAGTCCCAGAATGCTTTGAATGCAATAGATGGCCGTGGAATCATGGGAGTTGTAGTTCAGAAACATCAGGGGGGCCAGAGTTTGAGACCACTGATCTACGGTAATAAGGAATTTAGGAGAGCTGCACTTAACCAGAAGATACATGCATCAGATTAGTGCTGTCGGGACCATTTAACACCAAATTAAGAACACCCCCCCCCCCCACCCCAAACATACAGTATGTCTAAGGCTGGGGTCAGACGAGCGTTTTTAAGAGCGGAAGGAAAGTTCGTGAGAGTGGATGTTCCTTCCACTCTGATGCCCATATGGCCACCTCGCTGAGCGCAGTTGGTGCGCTCAGCGCTGCAAGGCTCGATCCTGCTAATTGGATTGTGCTTTGCAGCCCGTCAAACGTGCGTCATAGCGCTTCAATGGGGAGGCTTGCAGCACGCCCGCTCTTGCATGCGCTACAGCGTGTGGCTGGCCCCGTCGCAGCGTCACAACACTGCAACGGACGCCAGGAGGCATGTCGGTACGGGTGCACATAGCCCGGCCTAAAGATTCCAAAACTCCTGAGCTAGGGAAAATACTCAGAGGGCTTACTTAAAAAGAAAGAAGAAAAAAAATCGTGCTTCTCAGATGCCGGTCACAGGTGCCTCCATTGCAGGAGCTTGCACTGCAGAGAGCTCCAGGAGGATGTAAGTGGGTTAATCTCCTATGAGCAGGTGTTAAGTTAGGAAGGATGGGACCTGTCATGGTGGGATAAACTGACTTCGTGGCAGGTTTTTGCAATCAGATTTTATAACAGTCCCCATCATGTATCCCTAATCTAGATGTTTTTTAATTTTTAGTTGTATGCTTGTGTGGAGCGCTCTGAATTTAGTGTCCTTCTAACGCTGTTTTCCTTTACAAATCACTGAGGAGCCTGAATCTGTCAAGCCCTGTGATAAAAATAAATGCACGTTCCCTGGGATCCTAATTTAATTAAATACTACATGTAATATGTCCATTTTGATGCTTGGTCAGCACACTGCGTATCTGTGTCTCCCAGGCTGTGAAATTGAGAGGCAATAAATATAATCTGTGTAAATGAGAAACTGTAGAGTATTTTATATGGGGTGAGGGGAGTGCACCGTGGGTTCAGTGCCAGGATCTCCGTCATATCCACAGAGGCAGGTCGCGCATCATGGAGGACATCTGCAACGGCGAGATTAGCCACAACGTAGCGACGTGGTCACAGCATAATGAAGCGGAAGGCTTGATTGTATTAAAGTATATAAAGGTCAGTTTAATAAGGAGCTGTGCCTGTGTAATTAAGGTGGCTGAACCTGCCAGGAATCCAGATCTCCTCCTCCTCCTGTGTGGTCTTCCTCTTGCTTAGAATAATGTATATTCATTGGCCATATACACAGGTGTATGATCTATGCCATGAAGCCCAAGTACTAGGACTATTAACCCCACATTTGCCAGTACCACGACCCAGCGCCGAATCAGACTTCTCCCGGTGGGGGCTGACCTCGCCTCTCGCCCACTGATGTCGTTGCGCATTAGCACGATGTCAGAAAGGGAATCCCACACAGACACTCTTGTACCCCCATATTTCCCAATCGATAGAGGATTATATTTGGTATTGGTGGAAAGGCCAGACCATGGCCTTTCCAATGACACCAAACATAACCAGGTTCTGTGTAATATAAAAAAATGTTTTTATTTATAATGCAGCACTATTATTCACTTTTCCATTATAACGTGAACAGTGATGCTGCACTAACTCGCCTTCTCATTTCCCACGATGAATAATTTAGTTTTTTCAGTTTTGGTTCAAAACTGAGTTTTCTCAGAAAAATACAGGAACAGGTTCCCATTTCTAATTTGGTATTTAACAAGGGTATCCAATCTAATCTATAACCACGAAGATTTGGATGATAAAATGTGAAAAATAATTTTACACGCTGTAAATGATATCTGAAAGGGAATTCTGTTTTTTTTTTTTCTTCTTCTAGCATTCTGGCAGGGCATGACCTATACATGTAATGATATATTATGAATCTGCCGAGTCTGCTGAAAATACAATATCCTTTGTCTGGGTCCTACAATAAGTACAATACCTCTCCAGTAAGTGTCCTTGGGCAAGACACCTAACGGTACATACTCGCCACCCAGGACATACTTGAAAACGAGAAATCTCAATGTATCCTTCCTGTAAAAATCCTTTCTCAAAATACAAAGAAAAACATGACTTCAAATCGCGTTTAAACATGATGAGCACAAAACGGACAATATGAGCTCCGCACACAGAGGTGAAATGTCTCAGCAGTTAACGGGTTAATAGTGTGGCTCTAAAGATTTCAATTTAAAATATTTGTGTTTTAAAGCCGCTTCTGGCAGAGCCCAGTCTACAATTCTTCTCATTCTTTGCATTTTCACAACGTGTTGCAAGTTCCTCAGATGATTTTTAGATACTTTTACTCTTCATCGTCCTGTGTTTGAGAATGGGTAATATAATTCCAATGAGAAAAATGTATACATTTCCTGTTCATGTATGTAAGTGCCAGACTCTGTATTGTAGAACTGGGCAGCTATTGATAAGCTTTGTTTATAAGCAGAGTCTGTTGGTTACTGAGTGTTTAGTTTCCCCTGCAATAAATGAAGTGGTTTATGGCAGTGTGAACATGACTAGATAACGTGTGTGTGTCGCCAACCTAAGGTTTTGTAGGAGCCAGGCAAACTTGCTCTATTGTATAGAGCACTGCATACATTTTAGGAGCAGGAGGCAAATTTCTACCATCCCGTGGCTACCTGAATTTTAGCAATTGCTGTGTAGAACAATTCTGGAATTTTGAAACCAGACGTGAAAGTCTATGAATTCGTGGTCACTTATGATTTAATCTGGAACCGTAAATGGCAATAGACTGTAGACAAGCACTTCAGATAGTATACACAGACGTAGACCCTTCTGTAAGTGCTCATGGAGCCCAGAGCATGGCCCAGACTCCTAGAATACATACAGAAGCATGGATGGTCCAGGCACTCCATGTAGGCTTCAGATACCAAACAGCAGTGACGGGCTTGGATAAGGCCAGGTTTGGTGAAACTTTGGTGCTGTTTGTCTAATAAATCTTTTTCTGGACCCTTCTTTCTTTACCTAGTCTGGAAAGACCTAGAAGTAGATGGGTAATCCTGGTCCTTCCATTGTTTTTAAATGTGTTTTGTGCAGCACAACCTTTTAGGGATTTCTAAATCCGTCATATTTATATTCAATAATAAACCTTTTTCGAGCTTTGCCAGACATGGCTATGAGAGCAGTATAGTTGGCCTGCACTCCAACTAAACAGAGTTAAAGGGACACTGTATTAATAAATTGCCCCCCCCCCAACCTTAATCAGGCAAATGCTAACATCTGTCAATTTTAGTCCTTTTTTTTTCCCTTACGTTTAGCTGAAAATGATCACTTTTTCTCCCTCTGTGCACAAGGTTTCTCTCCTTCACCTCGGTGCTTCTCGAAATTTGGAAGTACCTGCAGCTATCAAATTCAATTTGCATACTCTGCACTATAGATGGCCAGGCTGCTCGGCCGGGCCTCCAGGCCCAGGTTCGGATGACTGCTCCTACATACTCCCCTACATCCTCCTACTTCGGCCCTGAGCTCCAGGGGTGGCAGCCCCGTGGTGGCAGTCCTCCGGGAGCCAGTTCCCGCTCTCCGTCAGACGCAGGGATGACGTGCGGAGGAGGAAGCCTTTGACCCGGCTGTCTGCAGGGTCAAAGGCTTCCGACAGCCGGGTCAAAGGCTTCCTCCTCCGCAACGTCATCCCTGCGTCTGACGGAGAGCGGGAACCGACTGCCGGAGGACTGTCACCACGGGACTGCCACCGCTGGAGCTCAGGGCCGAAGTAGGAGGATGTAGGGGAGTATGTTGCCTACACATGTTCACCTGCATCGGCCCCGAGTCCTCCACTGGTGGCACTCCTCCTGCTTCCAGTGTCCGCTCTCCGTGTCAGTCGCCGGTATGACGTCACGGATGCCTTTTGACCCAGGGTCAAAGGCTTCCGTGACATCATACCGGCGACCAACAGAGGACACTGGATGCAGGAGGACCTAGGCGAGTATGTGCAACGCTCTACACCCCCCCCCCCCAACAAAATCCGGGGCCTGGAGGCCCGCCTGAGCCCCCTGCTCAGCCGGCTTTCAGACTCAGGTGAGCCCCCTGCTCGGCCGGGCCTCCAGGCCCTATTTTGAAAGGGAAATTTTCGGCCGATTTTGGTGGCTGACATTTCAGTGCATCCCTAATTAAGAGGTTAAATCTGTCCCTATTTGATCCTTGTTAATGTTCTCTCCAGTACAGTCTGGGATTCTGCAAATCCTATCCCTTCTGCAACAAGGTGGCAAGGTCTCTGCACAACACGACCTCTGACACTTCTTGCATCTCGCTTCCTGCAGAATCCGGCATCTTCTGCTGCTGCGTGTGAAAGAATCTGCTCTAAAAAAATTTTTTTTTCCATGGCTTCAGAATTTCCAGAAATTTTACATCTCCACTAATTACTGCTAATTACGTGTCACTCAGAATTTGCACACTTCTGTATGCAGGTTCCATAGCGCCTGCGCAGAACCTATCCAGCTGCTAAAACCAAAGGTCTCTTCTCCCTGCTTATTCTTATTGACCTTTCCACTGTATTTGACACTGTTGACCACCCTCTCCTCTTGCTCCTCACACTGTGTCAGCTTGGCCTCAGTGGCACTGCTTTCTCTTGGTTCTCTTCCTACCTCTCTCTTCGCTCCTTCAGTGTCTCCTTTGCTGGTGCCTCTTCACTACCGGTTCCTCTCTCTCTCTCTCTCTCTCTGTTCTGGGTCCCCTACTCTTCTCAATCTATACTGCCTCTCTGGGCAACCTCATTTCTTCCTATGGACTCCAATATCATCGCTATGCTGGCGACCCCTAAATCTACCTTAACTCTCCCGATCTCTCTCCCCATGTGTTGGACAGTGTTACAGCCTGCCTGTCGGCTGTCTCCGACTGGATGACCCCCACCCACCCTGTTTCCTAAAGCTTATCCTCTCCAAAACTGAACTTCTAGTCTTCCCTCCCTCCTGTAACCAACATTCCTGCACCCAATTCCCTTCAGGTGAATGGTGCTTACATCTTCCTCCGAAGGCTTATTGTCTAGGGATCCTTGTGGACTCCTCTATCCTTTACTCCTCACATTCTGTCTATAACCAAATCTTGCTACTTCCACCAAAAAATCCATCCCTTTCTTAATAAGTACTCTACTAAAATGCTCATCCAAGCTCTTATCTCCCACCTTGACTACTGTAACGTCCTTCTCTCTGGACTTAAGAGATCCCAGATTCTCCCTCTGCAGTCTGTAATGAATGCCTTTGTCAGACTTGTTCACCTCACATCCCGCACCTCTCACACCTCACCCCTTTGTCAATCTCTACACTGGCTCCCTGTTTCCTTTTTAGAATCTGTTTCAAACACTGGCTCTCACATACAAAGCTCTCCTTAACCACGTCCCTGCCTACATCTCCTCCCTTATTAGCAGGTATATTCCTTCCCTACCAGTTCGCTCTGCCAATGATCTGATGCCATCAGCTTCACGTACCCGCACCCCCAACTCTCCCCTTCAGGACTTCTCCCGAGCTGCCCCATTTCTATGGAACTCCCTCCCCTGCATCATCAGACTCTCCCCGTCTCTCCAGACTTTCAGGAAGTCTCTGAAAACTCATTACTTTAGAGAAGCCTATCGGCTCACTCCATGATTCCCACCCAGTGTACATTTCATGCACCATCTTCCCGCCCAGCCCAAATGCGCTCTGCTACTTCACATACTCTGTTTACTTTTACCTAGTGTGTCACCCCACTCCTTTTGGATTGTAAACTCTCGAGCAGGGGTGTGTGTGTGTGTGTCTGTCTTTTGAGAAAGTATTTTACCAGGAAGGATACATTGAGATTTATCTCGTTTTCAAGTATGTCCTGGGTGGCGAGTATGTACCGTTGGGTGTCTTGCCCAAGGACACTTACTGGAGAGGTGCTCTTGCCGGGATCGAACCTGTGTCTCCACGGTTATAGCGCAGTGATTTTACCTCTACTCCACCCAGCTGACTTGTTATTCTGTCTCCCATTGTACAGCGCTACAAAACTTGTTGGTGCTTTTATAAATACTTGTAACTCCTTTCTCCCAGAATGCTCGCTACTGCGTGCGTTCAGTGACAGGATAATGTCAGCATGTAGCGTGTGTCTTTTTTTGGAGACTGACAGGAAGTGGGGGAAACTATTCTACTTCACAGACTAGCTACATAAAAGCACTGATAGGGGGGGGGGCACTCCACTCAGCCTGACCACTATGAAAAGCTAGTGTGTAAAGTGTCTCTTAATGGAAGCCAGGACAAGAGCCCTGAGGTGATATATTTCAGTAAGGGTAGATAATGTGGCGTGAAGCTAATTGGGCAATTTGTGACACAATGGCTTCTCTGCACGGAACACAGTTCTTGGAAAAATACAAGTAATTCCTGGTATCAGTCTGACTTAATGTAATATCTGCAGAGCCATAAATGTGTCTTTAGTGCGTGGTTTCCATCATATACCTGAACATATCACTCTTCTGTTTCAGATATGCTGTTACAATCATTTTAGTACGTAGGTATCTTTCAAATCCATTACAGACCCCAGGGTTTCTCCCCCGGTTTGTCATAAGAATTTCTAGTTGTTTTTTTTTTAGGCTTTATATCCATGGTGGTGTGTGTGTTTTTTTTTTTTTTTTTTTTGTACTTTTGAGTGTTTTTTACTTTTAATTGGTGGGGGCGGAGTGCTTACCACCTGGCTTTGCAGGTGTTTCTCAAATGATTTTAGAGAACTTGGGTGCAATAGTCACAATGTGAACATGCTCTGTGCAATAGGGAACATATTACTCTGGGATAGACAAGTAAGAGGCCTCCAAAGGTTTTGTGCACATATGTGTGTAGAATAGCCCTAACGTTTTGGAGCCAAAATGTAACACTTGGCATCCTGACTCCTTATTTTGCAGG
This sequence comes from Leptobrachium leishanense, assembly GCA_009667805.1. Lineage (NCBI taxonomy): Eukaryota > Metazoa > Chordata > Amphibia > Anura > Megophryidae > Leptobrachium > Leptobrachium leishanense. The sequence goes on from CM019066.1 coordinate 122,916,164, forward strand.
AGCATCCCATTAATAAACTAGAACATTCACCTCTAGTGACATGTTTGTCCCACTGAGTCAGTGCTCTCCAGGGATTCACTTTTGTATTTTGGATTAAACTTTTTCCGAGAGGAGTAATCACAATTTATTCCTGTTTATGTGGTTTCCTTTTTTTAGATTATTTCAGATGGGACACTTTTTTTTTTTTTGTCTCGCACGGTGTGTGATCTTCTGACGAAAGCTCTTGGCTATACTGAGCGTTAATTAGTAATGGTACCAGAATTTATATAGCGCCAGCATAGTCCGCAACACTTAACAGTGTGTCAGCACGGATAGCAGATGTAATAATAAAACATAAGGAACCGATTGCTCTGTCCGTAGGATCATTGTCCTGCTAATACAACACACATACATGTACTCAGATTGTAGACTCACGGGATGTCTAGCTAAGGGACTAAGGTATGTGAAACACCAAGGGAGCAGGGGGGAGTTTGGAGTGGATTACCAGAGTTAGCAGACCCTGCATGAGGCTAGACTAACGGTGTCACCAACGCGCTCAGCGGCAAAGGAAACGCAGGGTTATAAAAGTCACTATCGGTCTACACTAGACCCAAAATAATGACCACGTGGCCCACAATCCCCCACACGCGCTTGCCTAACTGTCACGGCAACACCTTCACTCCAGAAGGGCACGCAACGTGAAGTGGCCACAGGGTTGCAACTCGGTATCCGTCTACACTTGACCCGGAGTACTGACTACGTTGCCCTCAATCCCTGTACCCTCTTTCCTTATACTGTTAGTTACACTGCCACCACAAACTGACTTTTTTACCTAAGATGCTTACTGTCTGAACCAGAGCCGGTTTGAGACTCTGGTTATGCATCCTAAATTAGAAAACAGTCCAGACGACTTACTGCACCCCAACTCACTGTTTAGATCGACTCGAGCTTAAACAAAGGCAAATCTCTACGATAATCCATTCCTTCAGTTAGCGTGGATCGAATATCAGGCAGAAGCAGATCTTGATAAGTTTTAGAATTTTTTTGGTTTATCATAATAAATATATCGCAGTGCATTTGGTTACAGAAAAAATATGATAATTAACAATTACACACACAAGCAAAAAAATAAAAGGATTAACACACAGACCCTTACATGTCAGCAAGCTAGGACATCTGTGACCCCTGGGGCTGGAGATTGGGAAAACTGACAAATTCCCACTTCTTCAAGTTCTTGCATGACCCCAAGGAATAAGCCAAAGCACATGGCGCGCTTCAGAATATATATACATTTTCCCAGTTCTTCCCAGGTACAGCCCATAGATGGTACAGCCCGCCCATTACATTTGCCAGAATCTCCCCTCCTGCTAATTCGTGGGCATGCTCAGTTCACTTATTTAATTCAGATATAATAACAATTATCCAAAGATTGTGTCTAGCGAACAAAGGATGTGCCCGCTTCTTTGAAATGCACTTTTGGTCACAGTGGTGCCGCGCCGACTGGCTTTCCCTGGACATGAGCGAGTGCACCTTCCTCCCCCTGCTGAGCAGAACAAAGGGACAATTTTCTCCATTCACATCTTCTATGACTTCAAAGGACTTTGCTGGAGACCGGGCAGAAAGGGTATTTGTAATTCATATTCACAAACTATTACCAGTCATTTATGGCGATTTTTATATATCTAGATCTATCCAATCGTGACAAAGGGCTTGGGCATGATGAGTTTAAACCGAGAGAAGTGAAGCAGCTGGAAGAAGTAGCTTATATAATTAGAATAGGGACTGGGTGGGACAGCAGGGGGAAGAAGCCGTTTAGAGAGATGGCCAATGCACGTAAAGCATTTACAACAGGGAGGAGCAGAACAAACAAAAAGGGAGGGAAAGGAGAAAAAAAAAATTGGCTTTCAAGATATAATGGATGCGATGTAAAGCTAAAAATCAGTAATAACATTATTTAATCAGAAACAAATGTGGCAAAAGTTGTCTTGTTTGAAGAATACCTTGCTGGCTTGTTACAAACGGAAGATGGTGGCGATTAGTAAAATGGTTAATTTTTGTGAGCCTTGATATGTAGAATAGCCCCTTTGTCCATTCTGAGGTTTCATTACCTGGGGGGGGGGGTGTCGTCAGTGAAGCAAGTCATGATAAATTAAAGACCCAGACTCTAAATAAACGTACCCAATCTTAATGTAAACTAAGAGGGGGATATAAAATCCATGCAAATATATTCTGTTTTTTATCTGGTTCCACCTGAGCACTTAACCACTGCTCGCTGCTAATGAATTTGGTTAAGAGAAACCTATTCATGTGGTGACACATTAAGATGACTGTTCATTCATAGCGAATAGTTGGTACGTGACCAGTTCCCAAATGAGCGACTTGGAGCCCAGCATATAAATGGCCCTCAGCTGGGCATCAGAAGAGAAACCCATTTATAGCTAATACAGAGGCTTGTATCTAACATGGGTTCTTAGTCGTGACTAGGGCTACGCATCTTCACTGGTCTCAAAATTTGAATCGATTTACGATTATCTTGTCAATGATCCGATGATGCATCACGATTACTATCCAAAGTGCCCATGGGTTTAGACACGCACACGCACTTAGATTCACTCACCGATTATTAATAGTTCCCCCTTCCATGCACCTTCTTTCCCACTTTTTCCATTGTCTTCCTCTAGTCTCTACTCCTTTCATCCTCTTCCTCCCCTTCTCTTGTCTGATTTCTCCCCTTTTTTCCCCATGTAAATTCTCCCCCTTCCAAGTCCATTTCCAACTCCTTTTTCATGTCCATCTTCCTCCATGCTTTTCATGTCCAGTCCACCCCCTCTTTTCATTTCAATGTCACCCCCTCCTATTTGTGTTCGTTTCACCCCCTCCTTTTTCATTTCAACTTAGTTTGATCCTGCAAGGAGCTTTGTTCCTCCGCGGCTGCACGTGCATGGAGCGCTGTGAGGAAGCGATGTTATATGATCCCTACCTCCCTGCGCAGAGTAAATGGGACTTGCTAGGAGGAACTGGGGTCCTGTAGCTGTATCACCCAAATTGGTGGAGGTAGGAGGTGCAGCCATTGACTTGATGCTGAGACGCAATGCATCGATTTTTTTCAGTGTCACGGTCGGCAGCCTTGCAATGCATTGTGCTGCCGGTTATTTTCAAAAGCCCTAGTCGTGACCCTCAAATTCCCTGAATTCATAAATCATAGATATTTTGCACAATTGGTTTATAGGGAATCTGTGATGATCCATTATAAGGGGATCCATCCATGTTGATAGTTTTTCACCCAGTTGGAATTCTTTCAAGTTCGTGGAGAATCTCTGGTTGGCTCACCAGGCCGACTTGATAGATTATGTTGGGAATGCCCGATACATTTCAGTGTTTCTTTGTCTGGCAAGAATATTTGTAAATCGACATTAGAAGAATTACCATTTAAGACCCAATCCATCATAATTGGTAGCCAGTCCCCCATTCTGTCAGAGGACAAAGGAAAGTGGATCATCTATGGTTCTCCGATTTTAAACTGTGAGACCAAATATTATGTAGCCATGGCCCCCTGGCAACTGAATTTTGCTGAGCTGCAGGATAACCATTTTTGGAGTTTTCACACTTGAACATTTGTGGGAAGTAATTGATGTAATTTATATGGAATCATTAGAGGAATACCACAGCCAGTCACCACACAGGTCAGAGAAAGGGCTTGAGTTTTGTCTGTAACATACCAAAACCAAGTGTATGCTGCATATAGTGAGAGAAAGTGGGTGTGTGAGGGTCCTGAGGACGAGCAACAGCACTAGTGGCTTGCTCTACGGTGGGGCCCGCTCAGGTCTCACAAGGCTTTAGCTTGCTTGTGCCATTACATGGATGAATGCTCCATATGCAAATCAGCCTGCTCTCACCCAATGAGGGTGGCCAGTACTGACTGCCAAGGACGTCATCCCTGCACGAGCGGTGCAGCAACCCCCAACGATTGTTTCTACCTTGTTAGGCCTCGTCTGGAGGGTATAGCTGACACCCCTCTAGGCACATCAAGCAAGGGGTCCATTTCTGGATTACCCTGTATACTTATAGTAAGAGAAAGGGGGTGTGTGTGAGGATCACCCCCCCCCTTTCTCTCACTATAAGTATATATGGTCATCCAGACGTCGGCGGTTGCTGCAACGCTCGTGCAGGGATGACGTCCTTGGCAGTCAGTACTGGCCACCCTCATTGGGTGAGAGCAGGCTGATTTGCATATGGAGCATTCATCCCTGTAATGGCACAAGCAAGCTAAAACCTTGAGACCTGAGCGGGCCCCTACCGCAGAGCAGGCGACTAGTGCTGTTGCTCGTCCTCAGGATACTCACCCCCCCCCTTTCTCTCGCATATAGACCTCCACCGTTACTCTGGGGTCGGGTAGCCATGGCTTCATAGAATATATTGCCTCAAACTCCTAAACTTCTTAATTGAAATCTACAAATCCAACATGTAACATAGTAAATATATTTCCTACATCTTTATTTTCTGTGTTAGTCTGTGTATATTTGTTTTGTTTTTAATGTTTAATTTTGTTGCTTTGTATTTCTGTACCTGCTGGAAAAAATTCAATGTTCTTGAAAATAGGACATACTTGAAAATGAGAGAAATGTTTGTTTGCTGTGAATGTACAGTTGGCTCATATGTTTTACATGAAATTGGAAAGCCCTGCTATAGCTTTTTTTAGGTCTGAATACTGCGTAGAGTGACGGTATACAATCTCTAGGCTTTAGAAGATGATGGGGCAGCAAGTGACCCATCGTGAAACACCAAAGCAAAAGCCAGATGTCTGAGGAAGTTAAAAAGATAAGCCAGATGCAGGATAATCCTACAATAAGCAGAGCCAAAACCAAATTGGTGACACAAAGGAATGGTCTTCAAAAAGTCTACAAAGGAGAACTTGTGTCCCTAATAGATGCCGGTGTGTAATCTGTATTGTCTAGAACTTGTCTGTCACTGCTTGCCATACGGATGGCAAGGTACTGTGACAGAACACTCTGTCACTGTGCGACTTGGAGGGGGCTGTGCGCTAGCCTCCTGCCCAGAGACGATGGCCAGTGAAAGACTATTGGGACAACTGGTGGACCTTTTTTAAATCTATTTGGTTTTCACTGGTTTCTATATCTGCCAGCTAACTAAATATTTCTGATGTCTTGTGTGTTATTCCCTTGTGTATTTATTGTATAGTCTCTTGTGTATATTGCGTACATTCCATCAATTATCTAACCCATCCCTGTATAGTGTAGATCTCTGTATTAGTGAGAGAAGGGGGGCCACCCTCATTGGGTGAGAGCAGACTGATTTGCATATGGAGCATTCATCCCTGTAATGGCACAAGCAAGCTAAAACCTTGAGACCTGAGCGGGCACCCAACGTAGAGCAGGCCACTAGTGCTGTTGCTCGTCCTCAGGATCCTCACCCCCCCCCTATCTGTATTAGTACCTGCTCTCTCTATTGTGTAAGTTCTCTATAAGAAATTCCTTGTTTTACCTGCCTTCTCCCTCCCCCATTCTCCTCCTAGGAAATCCCATTGTTTGAAGGTCCTGTGCAGCTATCTGCTCGATTGTATGCAAATGACGTTGGTGGTTGACTGTATCTGTTGGGTGTAAGCATGAAGGGGTTGTTCGTGCCTGTGTAATAAACAACCAGTTCTATTCTGACCAAGCTTGAAGTCACGACTCATGATTTGGGGTACCAGGAATCTTCTGCCTGCTGTGCCAAGGAAAGGCTCCTGGTCTTCGGCTTATTTCTGGGGGTGCTAGCCAGGCTCTCTACATGCACAAGGCTTTAAGCTACGGCTAAGGTACTAGAGAAAGGTGTGAGACACGAGGAGACTCCGTCTGTCCATGCAAGGAAGCGGCATTTGACAGATGTGACCCTGTTCGGGCACAGAGATCTGTTACAGGTACCAAAAAGGTCCACTTAATTTGCTGATGGCTAAATGTCAAGATTAAGGCTAGGGTCAGACGAACGCATTTTTCGCATTGTCCGTGAAAAAGTGTGTTCGAACGAATGGACGCATTTTTTCACGGAATACGTGATAGCGGTCATACGATGCGCATTTTCGTCCGTGATTTTGTACGGATCATCAATAAAACACTTTTTGCGTCTGGACGTTATGTTGGCCAGACATTAGCAGCGTCTGACATCTCCTAAACACGCACAAATGCTGCTAGCGGACGCAGCGCACTCTGTACGTCAGTACTAGCGGTTTCACGTTCTCTAAAAAATGCGTTTGCCACTTGCGTTGCACGGCCGCACTTTTGGCATTGGACGTCATTTGCTGCTAGCACGGCCTGATTAAATGTGGCTAAACGCACGTTAATACTGCGTTCGTCTGACCTTAGCCTTAGAATAAAAGGCACCAATAGATTTCAAACCGTAGCGTTGACTCAGGATTAAGACATTGGGTGCAGCGGTGTGTGGGAACTTGATTTATAGTACTTTTATTTTTATGAATAGACTGTGAGAAGAAGCGGCAACATTTGCTTTAGAAATACTTAGGGCTGCAACTATTTATTATTTTCATAATCGATTAGGCTAAGGTCAGACGAACGCAGTATTAACGTGCGTTTAGCTGCACTTAATCACAGCCGTGCTAGCAGCAAATGACGTCCAATGCCGGGCAGCATACGAAGAACGGCCGCACGAAGGTGCGGCCGCGCAACGCAAGTGGCAAACGCATTTTTTCGAACGTCAAACCGCTAGTACTGACGTATAGAGTGCGCTGCGATCGCTAGCAGCGTGTGTGCGTGATTAGGAGACGTCAGATGCTGCTAATGTCCGGCCAACATAACGTCCAGACGCAAAAAGTGTTTTATTGATGATCCGTACAAAATCACGGATGGAAATGCGCATCGTATGACCGCTATTGTGTATTCTGTGAAAAAATACGTCCATTCGTTCGAACGCACTTTTTCACGGACAGCGCGAAAAATGCGTTGGTCTGACCCTAGCCTTAGTTGGCCAATTTATTTTTTCAATTAATCGATTCATCGGATAAAAAACTATTTTTTTTGGTTTCCTTAAAAGGAACATTACGAAGGGAAAAAAAAACCTGCCTCCCCCCTCCTTTTTCACAAGCAATTTGCGTAGTGTACATAACATTCGTACGTACATAGGCAAATTGCATACTTTACGCACAGAAGGTACACAAGCACCTGGTCAGTGATTGATGCTGTGTATGCAGCTTAAGCCCACGTCTTCTTTCTCCACGAACACTGCTAGGAGCGCTCAGACCTGATGTCGGCATGAAAGCAGGGCAAGAACCGAGGGCACTCATCACAGCCTGACCACTTTAGCTTATTAGAGTGTCCCTTTTACAATAATTTCATGAACAAACTGAGCGGGAGGAGGGTCCTGAGATGGAAGGGAGCGAATTTGTTCAAGGGACTTGACCAGAGTATGAAAGGGAATTAATTTGGGCAAAAGAGTGGACCTGAATGTGGGAGGGAGTTTGTGGAAAGGGACCGAAAAGAGCGAGCGAATGGCAGCTCCAGACCAAAGGGGGGGTGACAGGCAGGTTGAGGTGGTGACACAGGTCTCCAGCTTCAAGGATAAAACCCCAGCGGTACAATGCCTATACACAGTGACCGTATCCTAGGTGTTTGTGTTACAGCACTTCTGCAATTGTAAACTAAATAAAAGCAAACTGGTTATGTCTGTCATAACTTTAGAACTAAATAACGAGTAAAGCAGTGACACATCTTTTACAATCGGCTGTGAAGCAGAATAAGAGTGTAGGTTTAACTCCGTCTGACTCTAAACAGTGTGTGCTGTACATCGATTTGACAGCCGATCAGTTGTCAACTATTCTCATTATCATTTTCATCATCGATTAGTTGTTTCAGTCCTAGAAATACCCGTTCAACATGAAGGCTGACATCACTGGATAGTGAAGTAGAACAGTCACTGCTCACAAAGTCCCTTGTTTGCCAGTCATGGCTTTGATAATGAGATGGGGTAATGTTGGAACATACTCTGGAATCAGCAATGTTTTTCTATGGCATTACTTGAGCTGAGATGGAAAACCACAGTTTGGCGATTTACAGCTTTGTTGCACTCATCATTCAGAGAATGGTGTTCATCGTTTGCTTTCCTGATCCCAATGCTTTATAGTCCCCTGCAGTCCTGTCCTAAAGCCCGTGAATTAGGCCTCATGTTGATAGTACCGTGTTGGATGTGACCTCATTCCCTATTGTAATGCCTGGCCCATCCCAAACTAGTCTTTCTGTGCTCAACCCTGGAAATCCATACCGTGCCCTGACTGACTCATTCACTGCCTCGGCTGATGAGGCAGACACATTGTGTAATAAGATTAGCATTTGTGTTTATGATTCGTAGTACAAATATTTGTGAGGTCTTGGTGTGTAGAATATTTCTTTGACTTGTTCTAGCATGGAATTTCGTGCTCGAAAGAACAGGAAATATTACATCTTTTGTAAAAGCTATTCTTTGCAAATTCACCTGAAATGTTATCTCTATTAATCAAGACCCAAAACACAGGAACCGATAACTGGGATTTTATCATGATGCATTAATGATTGTTGGAGAGTGACTGTTGTAACAAATGTCGGTGTTTTCCCAGTGTTTCACCGTGTCCTTAATTGTACCCAGGTTCCAAGTTAACTGATCAGATGAGCTTGGTAGAGTCATATAGCCTGGAGACGTCTGCTTAGTGTCAGATCCAAATCGGCAATAAATCTTTAGAATATCAGATACAGGGGATGACAAATTTCTGCCAGTCAGTTTAGCGTTGGCTACATATTTCTAGGAGCCAGGCATAATTTTCTGCAGACATTTGTAAAATAATCCTGAAATTCTGTCGATGGAGGGAATAAATGTTCCAGGATACAATGGCTGCCTGGTCCCTGGATGTGTATAGTCTTGTTGTAATAGAGTCGTATCAGCGAATGGGCATTTTACAATTTTTGTTTTGAACTTGGGTAACTATAATAACGGACTAAACTACAGCAGAAAAGTCGTAATCTTGATTGAGAAGATCTATGACTACCAAAGTGGTCTATCACACCGTTGTAGGGTTTCCATCTTTTTAAGGAAGGGTTTCTTTGAAGGGTTTCCATCTTTTAATTGTACATTGTAGCAGAAGATGTAGATGTGTGGCATCACCTCCTTCCAACGCTCGGACTGGATGTGAGCAAGGGAGCACTGAAGTATAGCAGCGGTGACAAACGCCAGCATTTCACAAAAGGTAAAATCAAGATTGACAGGAGAAGCTGCACAGTACAGCGTCTCCTGTCACTCTTTGGAGTTTACTGTTGTGAAATGTCAGCACTGCTATACTGACTATTTTTGTCAGTGTCTGAAACACTGGACAACACAAAGCTTTGAGAATAACTCAAGATTTGTTCTTTAAAAATGTTCTATGTACATAAATAATGATGTCAATTCGAGGCACTGCTACCTTTTTTGATGGGTAGGGTTTTTTCCTTGTGTTGTCAGTCTTATAGCAGGCTGTATAGAAATGCTGTTGAGAGGTGGGAGTATGTTTTGAAGATCCCTGCAGATTGAGACAGGTTGTTTTGCTATTTTTTTTCGTTCCATAAGCATAACAGTGACTAATTACCTCTGCTTGCGGAGGAAGGTAATTCTGCATAGTGAGCAAGTCTTGGCGGCTGTCACCATTGGGGGCGAATAAAGTGACTCGTGAAAACCTGCTGCGCTGCCGAGTCCCCCACAAGGCCTTCCCAGGGATCCACAGGAATTGGATGTGTCTCTGCAGATGGTTCTGATTTCCCTGTGCCCTGCTGCTATTGGATGTGCAGAGCATGCACAAGGATCCATCGCGCTCCTTTGTTTAGAACGTGTGGAATAGTCTCCCAGAAAATGTACCATATTCCACATGCATCTGTATACCTTCCTTAACTAGAACTACCTCCAGTTTGTTATTTCTGCTTTTGTATGTTTATTTTAAATACCCGGCTTTGAGCTCTGGCTGAAAACCAGAAAGAACAATCCTTTGAGTTTATCCTCTATACCTAATACTAAATTATTCTAATTATGTGGAGAATTGACACTAGAATGCTATGATTTCAGAAAAATTGCCAAATTGGAATTTTTTACATAAAATTTGTAGTTTAACAATTCGATTTTAGTGAATGACTTCAATATTGTATCTGGCTTGAAAACAAAAAAATATATGGAACCAAACCTTTACACTTAAGCCATACATAGGAACCATTTTTCTCTTTTCTGTACGGCCTCACATCTTAAATTTTATATTTTGGTGCCCCCCTCTCCATTAGTTTAGTATTTTACAGAATCTAATTAAAAAAAAAAAACTTTGGCCAGGTAGCTATTGGCTCATGTAACTGCCCATCTGGATTATTCTGCCCAGATCTGGATTCAAGCCACTGGCTACCAAGTTTTCTTGATGGCATCTTAATAGGATATTTTGGGGTTGAACCGTGCTCCAAGAAGATATGCAAGGATATTTAGAATAAAGATAAAAATCGAGGCACCGTTTTGACCCATATGGCCATAATCATGCCAGGAGAGGGTTAATGGAGGACTTAATAACCTCTATGCCCCCCCCCCCCGTCCCCTTAGTTTTAACACTTTGGCTAGTTCTGAAAACACACCTTGATTCCAGCATTGGGCTCCCTTGGTGCTCCTCCTGGACATGATGAGGTCAGCTTTCGTGGAGTTGCAGCATCCACCCAGTCATTGCAATGGCTTTCTATGCGAGCGCATTGAGAGTCAATGGTGGGACACAGTTCCCAAAAAAGAGCTCCCTTTACTGGGAATGTATAAGACCAACGTTGAGATCTGCGTCCAGGAGATTGAGCCCTCAGAGTTCAGAGATTAATCGACTCTGAGACTGAATGCTCTCAGGTCATTGTGATCATTCGAATTCCTTTTAGTGATCACGGTGCCTTCAGTGTCCCTTAATCTTTTATTCAGGTTTGTGACGCTCTATGTATACACTTACATTGTTTAAATTCTGCACAGTTCAGCCGCATGGCTGGAATACCTGTGAAACACTCTGGGTCTGGCAAATTGATCTCAAGCTAAGGAGCCAGTAAGATAACCTAGGAGCCAACTGCACATTTTTTTTTAGTATATCGAAGATTTCTATAGGTGCTATAGGAAGTTTCTCCTGTTGCTGTTCGGAATACCTTTTTTTCAGAAAAACTGGTGTTTCTCGATGTTCCAACAATGTCATTTTTTCGACAGGGTTTTCAACATTGGTAAACACCAGTGCTCTTTGAATAACTCCTTTTCTTCTTCTATGGCATGAGCCAGGAGCCCAATTCTAGTAGCCAGTGGCTACCAGGCCCCTTGTTTGTGTCGAGCGCTTTACAAGATTCTTTATTTCTGTGATTGCTCAGTCGAGGCTGTCTGGATGGAGGGATTCAGTGAATAAAAGGGGTGAGACGGGTATCCCATTAGCTGGGCATGGGATCAGTGGTGTATTTTGGCCTAGGCCGACTAGGCCCAGGCCTAGGGCGGCACTTTCCAGGGGGCGGCGGCCCGCACTGGGTGGCCCCACCCCAAAAATGTTTTTTATATTTTTTTTACACTTTTTTGCAAATTTTACCAGGAAGGATACATTGAGAATAACTAATTTTCAAGTATGTCCTGGGTAGGCAAGGCCTAGGCTTTTACTTTCCAGGGGGCAACAAAAAACCTCACCACTAAATGGGTTACTCACAGAGCACCGAAATGACGCCAACATTTTGGTGTTCTGTAGTTCCCTGCACTTAGGAGAATAAAATTTCCCCACCCTGCAGTGAATTCCCCATTCACCGCAGGGTCTCCAAAGTGCATGGAGTCGGCCGCTGAATGCTGCCACCGCAAACCCGTGGCCTGCTGTTTTCAAAAGAACTACTGAACGAAAATGTCTGGAATTTACATAGAAGATCCTAGGATTGATAATAAAAAGTTCTGTTACAGAAAACAGAAAAACTGCTATTAAAAAAAAAAGGGGGGGAATTTTGCCCAAAAAATCTGAAAAATGACTAAGAGGTACTAAAAAAAAAACCCATTAAGTAAAGACTTTTTACTGCAGATTAAAATAATAAATGGTTTATTAGATATTGCATAAAAACGGGAATATTTTTAATATTGAAACCTATGGGGTTCGCCTGAATAAACCTGCTGATTGAAACCACCAAACATCAGGGCATTTCACTGCCATTTCTGAGTCTCAGTACCACATGACTGGCTGAACCACGTGAAACGCATGCGCGCAGCTGCCCGCCCTTTCGTTAACACAGACTCTATTCTGGACTGAACACCCACTGGGAAGGGAATCAAAGCTACAGTGCACCCTCTGACAGTGGCACCCCACTGCTGACAAGATGGTTCCACAGCATAATTGCTATGTGCTCATATACACTCGGTTTGCTGGGAGTTTTATTGCAGTGGATTCTGATGCACTCATACACACCGCACATTGCATTGCTGGGAGTTTTATTGCTGTGGATTCTGTGATGCACACTGCATATTACTGTGAGTTTTATTGCCCTGGAGCTCTGGGATACGCTCATACACACTGCATATTACTGTAAGTTTTATTGCTGTGCAGTTCTGTGATATGCTCATACACACAGCAGCACATTTCTGTGGGTTTTATTGCTGTGCAGCTCTGATACGCTCATATGCAGTGCAAGTTTCTGTGGATTTTATTGTTCAACCAATTAGAGCGGCTGTGATCCAGTTTACTTGACATGCGCGGTTGTTCTTTGTAAAAATGCTTGAATTTAAACATTTCATAATTTTCTTTATCTCTAGATACATTTGAAATGGTATACAAAATATACAAGTAGGCACTTGGTATCCACTTTTAATATAAAGAGAGGAAAAGGTGGAGCTTAAAGAGGAAGGGTGGGGATTAACCAGGAAGAGGTGTGCCCTTGACAGGGGTGCGTCAAATTTAAATTAGGGGCTGCACGAGTTTAAATACACCACTGCATGGGATGCTTGCAGATTTTCCCCTGTTTGGCGATCTGGCGTTTTATGATACGGGTGGTTGTGCGTTTTCCTAGTGTATCATTATTTTTGATGTTTAGTACGTGTAGTTACCCTGGACCCATCTCCCACTTGTTTCCTTTCTGACCTTGTACACTCTGTACGTTTAGGGATTAAGTGAGCTCCTGCCATGAAGTTGATTCGGCTCCAATTCACGCTCGCCTGACTGCGACTATCTATTGCACCCCCTCTGTGCCGAGTCCACTGGCTTCCATCGAAACTCTCCCGCATCCTTTAGAAGTCGTCCTTGCGAGTATCAGATAACACGTACTTCAATGCATGTCGCCTAGATAACCCAACAAGGAAAACATGCTTTTATTGATTTTAAAGCACCTGGGAGACTGACACGGTGGATTTTCTCAGCAAACAACTCTTCCTTTTCACCGGAATTTTCCCCCCTTCTGGTTTTTGTTGTAAATGCAGCATAATCCATCAAGATCTGACGTTCACGTGTTCTGTAAATAGTTGGTCTCCTGTGTGTGTGTGTGTGTGTGTTTTTATAAGTAATGGTTGCAGCATTTTAAATTGAGGGTGTTCACTGCTATGTACAGAGACATGTGTCGCCCTATTGGTGTCCTTTTTAATTCAAGATTTTCCAGTTTTGCAGATTTCTCACTTCCTGTTATTGCTATGGAGCCGTGCAGTGCGGGATATCCTGATCATGTAGGGGTGGTACGCGGCTGTGCATTACGAAAAATTAAAGATGTTTTAGCCACCATGAGCGAATTAACTCCGTTAACTGATAATACCATGCCAGGGATACTCCTTCCTCCTAGGCAGTGGTGTATTTAGGTTTTGTGCTGCCCTAGGTAGGCCTGACTAAACTTGTGCACCCCCCTGATTTAAATTTGAGGCACCCCTTCCTGTAAAGGGCACACCTCTTCCTGGTTAATCCCCACCCTTCCTCTTTAAGCTCCACCTTTTCCTCTCTTTATATTAAAAGTGGATACCAAGTGCCTACTTGTATATTTTGTATACCATTTCAAATGTATCTATTGAGATAAAGAAAATTATGAAATGTTTAAATGCAAGCATTTTTACAAAGAACAGCCACGCATGTTAAGTATACTGGATCACAGCCGCTCTAATTGGTTGAACAATAAAATCCACAGAAACGTGCCCTGCATATGAGCGTATCACAGAGCTGCACAGCAATAACTCACAGAAATGGGCACTGTGTATGAGCATATCACAGAACTGCACAGCAATAAAACTCAACAGCGCTGCGGAATATGCTGGCGCTTTATAAATAAAGAATAATAATAATAATAATAATAACTCAGTAATTTGCAGTTGTGAGCGTATCCCAGAGCTCCAGGGCAATAAAACGCAGAGTAATATGCAGTGTATCACAGAATCCACAGCAATAAACCTCCCAGCAATGCAATGTTTGGTGTGTGTCAGTGTATCAATCAACAGCAATAAAATTTCCAGCAATGCAGTGTGTATGAGTGCATCAGAATCCACTGCAATAAAACTCCCAGCAAACCGAGTGAATATGAGCACACAGCAATTATTTATTCTATATTTACCGGCCTCCGCCCGCGGTAGGGCTGTGTGCAGAGTCAGCAGGGACTGTGTACGGACTCAGCAGGAGGTCCCTCCAGGCCACGTTAGGATCGCGGCTGTGCCTGTGCGTGGAGCCATCTTGTCAGCAGTGGGGTGCCACTTCCAGAGGCTGCACCGTGGCTTTGATTCCCTTCCCGGTGGGTGTTCAGTCCAGAATAGAGTGAGAGTTCGTGTTAACGAAAGGGCGGGCAGCTGCGTGCGTGTCACGTGGTTCAGTCAGTGGTGTATTTAGGTTTTGTGCTGCCCTAGGCCTGACTAAACTCGTGCACCCCCTAATTTAAATTTTAGGCACCCCTTCCTGTCAAGGACACACCTCTTCCTGGTTAATCTCTACCCTTCCTCTTTAAGCTCCGCCTTTTCCTCTCTATATTAAAAGTGGATACCAAGTGCCTACTTGTATATTTTGTATACCATTTCAAATGTATCTAGAGATAAAGAAAATTATGAAATGTTTAAATTCAAGCATTTTTACAAAGAACAACTGCGCATGTCAAGTAAACTGGATCACAGCCGTTATAATTGGTTGAACAATAAAATCCACAGAAACTTGCACTGCATATGAGCGTATCACAGAACTGCACAGCAATAAAACTCACAGTAATATGCAGTGTGTATCACAGAATCCACAGCAATAAAAGTCCCAGTATTGCAATGTGCGGGTCAGCGTATCAGAAGAATCCACAGCAATAAAACTCTCAGCAATGCAATGTGCGGTGTGTATGAGTGCATCAGAATCCACTGCAATAAAACTCCCAGCAAACCGAGTGTGTATGAGCACACAGCAATAATTTATTCTACATTTACCGGCCTCCGTCCGCGGTAGGGCTGTGTGCAGAGTCAGCAGGGACTGTGTGCAGACTCAGCAGGAGGTCCCTCCAGGCCACGTTAGGATCGCGGCTGTGCCTGTGCGTGGAGCCATCTTGTCAGCAGTGGGGTGCCACTGCCAGTGGGTGCACCGTGGCTTTGATTCCCTTCCCGGTGGGTGTTCGGTCCAGAATAGAGTGACAGTCCATGTTAACGAAAGGGCGGGCAGCTGCGTGCGTGTCACGTGGTTCAGCCAGTCAGGTGGTACTGAGACTCGGTCCGGCCAGTCAGGTGGTACTGAGTGTGACCTGCACGCACGCAGCCTCACCAGGAGCCAGGCAGCTCAATGACAAATTTCTATCACTGCAGTGCTGGTTAAGGAAAGGTCCACTTTAAACAGCAGTAAGCAGACAGGGCTTCATATTCTGCTGATTACCCCCCCCCTTTACCTGCCGTTTACGGTCATCTTCTCTCTCTGCACACAAATCACATCCCCCTCCCCTCTCCTAGAGCTGCTGCGGGGCAAGGGAGGTGCTATGGAGGGAGGAGAGGGGGATTTCTATTCCATATGCAAACGCCCTGCTCCGCTGCTCGTTGTTTGAGAACACAGCTCAAAGCTGACACACAGTGACACCTCCTAGTACCCCCTAATGACACCCCAATAATCACTGGTACCTGGGGCGGCCCGCCCTCTGCCACTCCTCTGTACACCACTGCTCTGGTGATATGCTCACACACATGTTTGGCAAACTGCCAGCAAGTACGGTGCTGTTTGAAGCAATGCATATCCCCATAGAGAAGTAATGGTTAATCAGCAGAGAAATGGCAGTGAAATGCCCTGATGTTCGGTGGTTTCAATCAGCAGGTTTATTCAGGCGAACCCCATAGGTTTCAATGTTAAAAATATTTCCGTTTTTATGCAATATCTAATAAACCATTTATTATTTTAATCTGCAGTAAAAAGTCTTTTATCTTTTTTTTTTTTTTTTTTTTTTTAGTAATTTTTCAGAATTTCTTTTTGGCAAAATTCCTCCCCCCCCGCTTTTTTTTAATAGTGGTTCTTTTCTCTGTAACAGAACTTTTTGTTATCAATCATAGGATCTTATATGTAAATTCCAGACATTTTCGTTCAGTAGTTCTTTTGAAAACAGCAGGCCATGGGTTTGCGGTGGCAGCATACAGCGGCTGACTCCATGCACTTTGGGGACCCTGCGGTGAATGGTGAATTCACTTCAGGGTGGGGAATTTTATTCCCCGAAATGCAGGGAACTACAGAACACCAAAATGTTGGCGTCATTTCGGTGCTCTGTGAGTAACCCATTTAGTGGTGAGGTTTTTTTGTTGCCCCCTGGAAAGTGCCGCCCTAGGCCTTGTTGGCCTAGGCCAAAATACACCAGTGGGTTCAGTCAGGTGGTACTGAGACTCAGTACCACCTGACTGGCCGGACCGAGTGTGACCTGCACGCACGCAGCCTCACCAGGAGCCAGGCAGCTCAATGACAAATTTCTATCACTGCAGTGCTGGTTAAGGAAAGGTCCACTTTAAACAGCAGTAAGCAGACAGGGCTTCATATTCTGCTGATTACCCCCCCCCTTTACCTGCCGTTTACGGTCATCTTCTCTCTCTGCACACAAATCACATCCCCCTCCCCTCTCCTAGAGCTGCTGCGGGGCAAGGGAGGTGCTATGGAGGGAGGAGAGGGGGATTTCTATTCCATATGCAAACGCCCTGCTCCGCTGCTCGTTGTTTGAGAACACAGCTCAAAGCTGACACACAGTGACACCTCCTAGTACCCCCTAATGACACCCCAATAATCACTGGTACCTGGGGCGGCCCGCCCTCTGCCACTCCTCTGTACACCACTGCTCTGGTGATATGCTCACACACATGTTTGGCAAACTGCCAGCAAGTACGGTGCTGTTTGAAGGCAATGCATATCCCCATAGAGAAGTAATGGTTAATCAGCAGAGAAATGGCAGTGAAATGCCCTGATGTTCGGTGGTTTCAATCAGCAGGTTTATTCAGGCGAACCCCATAGGTTTCAATGTTAAAAATATTTCCGTTTTTATGCAATATCTAATAAACCATTTATTATTTTAATCTGCAGTAAAAAGTCTTTTATCTTTTTTTTTTTTTTTTTTTTTAGTAATTTTTCAGAATTTCTTTTTGGCAAAATTCCTCCCCCCCCGCTTTTTTTTAATAGTGGTTCTTTTCTCTGTAACAGAACTTTTTGTTATCAATCATAGGATCTTATATGTAAATTCCAGACATTTTCGTTCAGTAGTTCTTTTGAAAACAGCAGGCCATGGGTTTGCGGTGGCAGCATACAGCGGCTGACTCCATGCACTTTGGGGACCCTGCGGTGAATGGTGAATTCACTTCAGGGTGGGGAAATTTTATTCCCCGAAATGCAGGGAACTACAGAACACCAAAATGTTGGCGTCATTTCGGTGCTCTGTGAGTAACCCATTTAGTGGTGAGGTTTTTTTGTTGCCCTGGAAAGTGCCGCCCTAGGCCTTGTTGGCCTAGGCCAAAATACACCAGTGGGTTCAGTCAGGTGGTACTGAGACTCAGTACCACCTGACTGGCCGGACCGCGTGACCTGCACGCACGCAGCCTCACCAGGAGCCAGACAGCGTTAAACAGACAGGGCTTCATATTCTGCTGATTACCCCCCCCCCTTTACCTGCCGTTTACGGTCATCTTCTCTCTCTGCACACAAATCACATCCCCCTCCCCTCTCCTAGAGCTGCTGCGGGGCAAGGGAGGTGCTATGGAGGGAGGAGAGGGGGATTTCTATTCCATATGCAAACGCCCTGCTCCGCTGCTCGTTGTTTGAGAACACAGCTCAAAGCTGACACACAGTGACACCTCCTAGTACCCCCTAATGACACCCCAATAATCACTGGTACCTGGGGCGGCCCGC
Source organism: Leptobrachium leishanense (assembly GCA_009667805.1). Classification (NCBI taxonomy): domain Eukaryota; kingdom Metazoa; phylum Chordata; class Amphibia; order Anura; family Megophryidae; genus Leptobrachium; species Leptobrachium leishanense. The sequence continues at coordinate 122,934,447 of CM019066.1, forward strand.
CCTCTGCCACTCCTCTGTACACCACTGCTCTGGTGATATGCTCACACACATGTTTGGCAAACTGCCAGCAAGTACGGTGCTGTTTGAAGGCAATGCATATCCCCATAGAGAAGTAATGGTTAATCAGCAGAGAAATGGCAGTGAAATGCCCTGATGTTCGGTGGTTTCAATCAGCAGGTTTATTCAGGCGAACCCCATAGGTTTCAATGTTAAAAATATTCCGTTTTTATGCAATATCTAATAAACCATTTATTATTTTAATCTGCAGTAAAAAGTCTTTTATCTTTTTTTTTTTTTTTTTTTTTTAGTAATTTTTCAGAATTTCTTTTTGGCAAAATTCCTCCCCCCCCGCTTTTTTTTAATAGTGGTTCTTTTCTCTGTAACAGAACTTTTTGTTATCAATCATAGGATCTTATATGTAAATTCCAGACATTTTCGTTCAGTAGTTCTTTTGAAAACAGCAGGCCATGGGTTTGCGGTGGCAGCATACAGCGGCTGACTCCATGCACTTTGGGGACCCTGCGGTGAATGGTGAATTCACTTCAGGGTGGGGAAATTTTATTCCCCGAAATGCAGGGAACTACAGAACACCAAAATGTTGGCGTCATTTCGGTGCTCTGTGAGTAACCCATTTAGTGGTGAGGTTTTTTTGTTGCCCCCTGGAAAGTGCCGCCCTAGGCCTTGTTGGCCTAGGCCAAAATACACCAGTGGGTTCAGTCAGGTGGTACTGAGACTCAGTACCACCTGACTGGCCGGACCGCGTGACCTGCACGCACGCAGCCTCACCAGGAGCCAGACAGCGTTAAACAGACAGGGCTTCATATTCTGCTGATTACCCCCCCCCCCCCCTTTACCTGCCGTTTACTGTCATCTTCTCTCTCTGCACACAAATATCCTTCCCCCTTCTCTCCTAGAGCTGCTGCGGGGCGCAGGGGAGGAGCTATGGAGGGAGGAGAGGGATTTTTATTCTATTTGATTTTATTCCGTATGCAAACGCCCTGCTCCGCTGTTCGTTGTTTGATAACACCGCTTAAAGCTGACACACAGTGACAGTGGCACCTCCTAGTACCCCCTAATGCACCCCAATAATCACTGGTACCTGGGGTGGCCTGCCCCCTGCTACTCCCCTAAGTACACCACTGCTCTGTGATATGCTCACACACAAGTTTGGCGACCTGCCAGCAAGTACGGTGCTGTTTGAAGGCAGTGCAAATCCCCATAGAGAAGTAATGGTTCATCTATTCAGAGAACACCAAACGGCAAAGAAATTGCAGTGAAATGCCCTGATGTTCGGTGGTTTCAATCAGCAGGTTTATTCAGGCGAAACCCATAGGTTTCAATGTTAAAAATATTCCTGTTTTTATGCAATCTCTAAACCATTTATTATTTTAATCTGCAGTAAAAAGTCTTGTTTTTTGTTTTGTTTTTTTTTGTACCTTTTTTAGTCATTTTTCTTTTTTTGGTTTTTGGCCAAAAAAACAAACTTTTTTTTTTTTTTTTTTTTTTTTTTTTATAGCGGTTTTTCTTTTTTCTGTAACAGAACTTTTTATTGTCAATCATAGGATCTTAAATTCCAGACATTTTCGTTCAGTAGTTCTTTTGAAAACAGCAGGCCACGGGTTTGTGGTGGCAGCATTCAGCGGCCGACTCCCTGCACTTTGGGGACCCCACGGTGAATGGCGAAGTCACTGCAGGGTGGGGAAATTTTATTCCCCGAAGTGCATGGAACTACAGAACACCACAATGTTGGCGTCATTTCGGTGCTCTGAGTAACCCATTTAGTGGTGAGGTTTTTTGCTGCCCCCTGGAAAGTGAAAGCCTAGGCCTTGCCTACCCAGGACATACTTGAAAATTAGTTAAATCTCAATGTATCCTTCCTGGTAAAATACTTAGCAAAAGTGGAAAAAAATAAAATATTTTTTTGGGTGGTGGGGGCCACTCGGTGCAGGCCGCCACCCCCTGGAAAGTGCTTCCCTAGGCCTTTTTCGGCCTAGGCCAAAATACACCACTGCTCCTAGGCGTGGCAGCCTTCCAACAGTGAGGGTTTGCATTGCCTAGAAGTTCGTCCAAAAGGTCATGGTGGGACAGCCCACCGGTGTCACAAACTGCACGTCGCAGGATGTGCTGCGTGGACTGGCCAATGCACCTCAATGCATTGTTATGGCTGTACCTTTTTGGCAGGACGGCAATGTCTACTTCTTCCTGATGCCGACGCGGTCAGAGTCCCTGGTGCTGAAATGAAGGTAATGTTTTATAATGTGCCGCTTCAGTAATTTCGAACCGGAAAAGCTTGGGTTTTCTAATGTAAAATACTACAGCCCTATTCCTGCATGCTGGTAACGGGGAAATAATCGCCATGAGCTAATAACGCTTAGCAACACCCTGTTACGGACTCAATCACGCCAATGAATGTGCAGCTCAAGTCGGAATATTTGGTAGCTGCTTACCGATACCAGCAGTGGTGTTGCCACTGGTATCAAATCCCTGAGCCCATAGGACTCTGTGGAGACCTGCATGAGTTCTCATACGAGGGGTCGTGCTGAGGCTGGAGAGGGACATTGGGAACTATTTGTTTCTAATGTTTTGCTGCCTTTGTTCAGAGGAAGCGGCGGGTTGCGATTCCCTCTGCATCGAGTGATCGTGGCAAGTTTGGAATTTTTTGGTGGGTCTATTTTTGAGTGTTATGTGATTTTTGCAAAATCTGAATCTCTGCACACTGAGATGCTATTCTTTGCAGAATAAAAGCTCAAGCTAAGAACAGCAAGCTATGTTGTTGCTCTGAACCGTAATTAACAGCCCCATACCGAGTACAGGAGCTGTCATTGTACAGCAGGGTTCAGGAACCTTGGCCCTCCAGATGTTTTGGATCTAAATCTCCCATGATGCTCAGCCACCCAGGAGTTATAAAAACCTCTGTAGGAGCAAGATTGATGATGTCCTGTAAGGAGCTGCTACAGTTGTGTTCAAAATTATTCAACCCCCAATGCTGTAAAGGGTTTTAGGGAATTTAGTGTACATTTGTAATTGTATTCAGAATGAAATCCTACAAGGACTTTTTAAAGAACCATATGCAACTAAAATGACATCAATTGGTTTTGTAATACAGTAGTAAATGTTTCTTTTGTGAATTCTTCATTGACACAATTATTCAACCCCTTAAAGACTACCACTCTGAAGAACAGAGGTTCATTCAAGTGTTTTCAATCAGGTATTGAGGTAATAAGCACCAATTAGGCAGCTTTAAAATGACTGTGATACTCAGCTCCTTCTAGACATTTACTGGTGTGGTTACAAACATGAAGTCAAGAGAATGGTCCAGGAAGACAAGAGAAGAGGTGATTACTCTTCAAAGGAAGGGCAATGGCTATAAGAAGATTGCAAAGATGTTAAACATACCAAGAGAGACCATAGGAAGCATGATTCGCAAATTCAAGGCAAAGGGCACTGTTAAAACGCTACCTGGTCGTGGCAGAAAGAAGATGCTGACTTCGACTGCTGTGCGCTACCTGAAGCGTAGAGTGGAGAAAAGTCCCCGTGTGACTGCTGAGGAACTGAGAAAAGATGTCAGATGTGGGTACTGAAGTTTCAGCTCAGACAATACGGCGCACACTGCGTAATGAAGGCCTCCATGCCAGAACTCCCAGGCGCACCCCCTTGCTGTCTCCAAAGAATAAGAGTCGACTGCAGTATGCCAAAAGTCATGTGGACAAACCACAGAAGTTTTGGGATAGTGTTCTGTGGACTGATGAAACAAAATTAGAACTGTTTGGGCCCATGGATCAACGCTATGTTTGGAGGAGGAAGAACAAGGCCTATGAAGAAAAGAACACCTTGCCTACTGTGAAGCATGGCTGGGGGTCAATCATGCTTTGGGGCTGTTTTGCTTCTGCAGGTACAGGGAAGCTTCAGCGTGTGCAAGGTACCATGAATTCTCTTCAGTACCAGGAGATATTGGATGACAATGTGATGCAGTCCGTCACAAACCTGAGGCTTGGGAGACGTTGGACCTTTCAACAGGACAATGATCCCAAGCATACCTCCAAGTCCACTAGAGCATGGTTGCAGATTAAAGGCTGGAACATTTTGGAGTGGCCATCGCAGTCACCTGATTTAAATCCGATTGAGAACCTCTGGTGGGACTTAAAGCAGTTGCAGTGAGCAAGCCTAAGAATGTGACTGAACTGGAGGCTTTTGCCCATGACGATTGGGCGAAGATACCCATAGATCGCTGCAAGACACTTTGTGTCAAGCTATGCTTCACGTTTAAAAGCTGTTATAATTGTAAAAGGATGTTGTACTAAGTACTAAGGTTGAATAAAACTGATAATGATGTGAGCACAGAAAAGACATTTGTGGTTATTTCATTATAAATGTTATGTTATATTTGTCTGACCTACACGTGCCTCTTTGATTTAATTGTAAGCAAGATGACTGAATGATCAAAATCAATGTCAAACTGGCCAAAACACTCAATTTCAGTGGGGGTTGAATAATTTTGAACACAACTGTAATTCCAAACCGTAGGGTCAGAATAGCGTCTTGAGTGTTTGTTGCTGTTCAGAAATGTGTCATATTTTGTATCTAGCATTTCCCAGCATTAAACAGCTGTTTTGTTTTTTCTTGGAAAAACATTAGTATTTTGTGTGTAGAGGGAGAGCACAGAGAGGGTGCTGCCCTGTAACCACAATAATTGTGTGCTTCAGGTGTAAAATCAAGTGCTTTTTTTATATAAGCAGGTTGTCTGGGAATCGCGTTGCTTTATTGACTTGTTACGTATAAATTATACATCCTTCAGGGTTAAATTTTTTTTTCATACTTTTGGAGGTTTGCTGGGCTAGAGCATGAAGACTCTGCTACTGATTTGGCTCCTATCGAACATAGGAGCCTTAGGGTAAATTGTAGGAGTGTGGGGCTACCTGGCCCCTTCGGCAGGAATTTTGGGTATCTTTTGCGGTAGTTTCAGGGTAACGTGGCACACCCCTCCTGGGCCCAATGCCCCGGCTTTTGACGGTCAGGACCTGGGGAGGCTTGTCAGGACTGGTAGTCAAACACCCTCCTGTTTTTTTTACATTGTGTGGTGTTGTGTAAACTGGGCAGTGTTGGCACTATTTTCTGTTTTTGTTTTCACTGGTTGTATGACCCCTGGTAAACAGATTTATAACGTAGCAGATAAAATGGGTTTACCTTTGAGAATGTGACTTAGGAATGCTCTTCTTGAAGTCTATTCTGAGGTTTTGTTAGTTACTGTGGATCCTGTATTAGCTACGTGCCCTCCTCACTCACCTCATGTCAGGTCTTTAACCCCTTAAGGACAGGCAGATGTCGCCCGTTGGGTGGGGGTTAACGCCGGCGAAGTGTACAGGTATGCATTGCCGACAGGTGCTGTCGCAGGCCTCTGATTTGGCCAGCTGTCGCGTTCTGCGAGTCATTGATTGCAGAGGGGTGGCCTAAGTTCAGGCTGTCTCTGCAGCAAGACGTGCGGCTGCGCATAGGGGACGAGGTGGCCCATTGAAGTCAGCAAGATGTATCTGTGTACGCCCTGCGTCTTCACGGCCCACCTGCCACACGCACGTCCCGTGGCGTTAACGGGTTATTAGCATGGGATATGATATGCTCGCATGATCCTGGTATTCAAAGTGTCCATTTATATTTTACAGTATATATGGCAGCAGCTCTGAAAATCATATTAAGCCATTTCACCAGGGATCTCAAACTCTGGACTACAACTCCCATGATTCTCTGGCGATCTATTGCATTCAAAGAATTGTAGGAAGTCTGTATCCGGGTGGGCAGAGTTTGAGATACCTACACTACACGTTACATTTTATGTTTTGCATTAATTTGTATTTTTGCTGTATCCTGCTCTAAAATGTACCTGATTTCCCTCCCCAGAGACATCATGATTACACATTTTGACCCCAGTATAAACTATGACGGTTTGTGCACAGAGGTGCGAGACATGTGCACGTTTGACAATGAACAGCTCTTCACCATGAAATGGATTGATGAGGAAGGTAAGAGGAATGTCTTGACAAAATAACAGTGTATTTGGGTGCATCATTTTGCTGTTTGTAAAGCCCACAGACACATTCAGAAAATAACCAACATACCTGTGTGTGTCTGTCTTTCTCTGTATATACAGTAAAGATATATTTCTTGCACATGTGTTTCTGTACAAAGTTTTTTTGCCTGGCTCCTGAATTTGATGGTTCAACCCTGGCCGATACAGAACATTTCTGGTATTTGGCACTCAGAAGATATTATTATTGATGATACATTAAATCGGTGTTTCCCAAACCTGTCCTCAGGTCCCCCTAACAGGCCAGGTTTGCAGATATCTGAAGCACAGGTGATATGATTTGCTGCTCAGTGACTACACGATTCAGTCTGCAGCTTAAATCTAAATCTGAGTCGTTTTGTGGTAGAATTATTATTTTTTGCCAAATAACACTTTTTTTTATTTTCCAAACTGTGGCAACTTTTTCCGTTCCAGTTTTCATAGAAAATGAGTTTGTCACCAATGTGTTTACACTTACGAGACTTGCAGCCATGGCCGGTATTGGATAGGTTAGCACTATATAGAGCAGTGTTTCCCAAACCTGTCCTCAGGACCCTCTGCCTCGCCAGGTTTGAAAGATATCTGAAGCATAGGTGATATGATTTGCTGCTCAGTGATTGCAGGATTCAGCCTGTATTTCCCCAAGGTGATCTGCAAAATCTGGCCTGGTTGAGGGTCCCGAGGACAGGTTTGGGAAACACTGATATAGAGGTTGCCTGGTTAAGGTGGGATGCTTTACCTCTCTAGATAAAGCTTGGCACCAGGTAGTCGGACGTATCAAAGCAATTTAGAATGGTCACAATGGGTTTTGCACTTGTATTTAAGCCCTAGTTTAACAGCCTATGCTTGATACAGGATCAACATTGTATGACTACCAGATTGCCAATGACTGTGCTAGTCGGACAGGTATAGCGCCTTTGTGATGTCATCTTTGAATCTACATAATTTTCCTGTCCAGTCGTTCGTACTCTCAATGTCCTACTGTGAATGTCCTACTGGATTGCTTTTTCTGTGTGAATATTTGCAGTGGAAGGGAGATGTTTTTGTTTTAATTATTTTGGTGTCTTACCTGCCCTTCAAAATTATGAGCACTCTGAATAATATTCTAATCATTCTTTCTGGTTTATGTATAGGAATGCACCGATACTTGTATTGGTGCTGATACTGGCATTTGCTCGAGTACTTGGTACTTGTGCAAATTTTTCCTGATACCGGAAACGAGCGCTGGGCCAGCTTGCTGGTATCCGTGGGGCTAGGGAAGCTGGCCGAAATGCGTTAAAAGTATTTGGCCTGCGTTCCCCCTCTGGCTGGCCGTTGGGCTGTGGAGGCTGTGACGCTGCCTCCAGCCGAGATCTCGCGGGAGCACGTCACAACGTGTCACTGCCCTGCGACAGCTTGGTAATATGGCCACCTGGAGGGGAACGCTGGCCAAATGCTTTTAATGCATCCAGCCAGCTTCCCCAGCGTCTGAGGTCTGTATACATGTATCTGAGTGGGTATATCTGGTCTGAGGTCTGTATACATAGTCAGGTCCAGAAATGTTGGGACATCGACACAATTCTAACATCTTTGGCTTTATACACCACCACAATGGAGTTGGATTGAAACAAACACAAAGTTCTTTAACTGCAGACTGTCAGCTTTAATGTTGAGGGTATGTACATCCAACTCAGGTGAACGGTGTGGGACTTACAGCAGTTTGCAGATGTGCCTCCCACTTGTTAAGGGACCAAAGGTAATGGGACAATTGGCTTCTCAGCTGTTCCATGGCCAGGTGTGTGATATTCCCTCATTACCCCAATTACAATGTGCAGATAAAAGGCCCAGAGTTCGTTTCAAGTGTGCTATTTGCATTTGGAATCTGTTGCTGTCAACTCTCAAGATGAGATCCAAAGAGCTGTCACTATCAGTGAAGCAAGCCATCATAAGGCTGAAGAAACAAAACCAACCCATCAGAGAGATGGCAAAAACATTAGGTGTGGCCAAAACAACTGTTTGGAACATTCTCAAAAGAAGGAACGAACCGGTGAGTGCAGCAACACCAAAAGACCCGGTAGACCACAGAAAGCAACTGTGGTGGAGGGCCGAAGAATTCTTTCCCTGGTGAAGAAAACACCCTTCACAACAGTTGGCCAGATCAAGAACACTCTCCAGGAGGTAGGTGTATGTGTGTCAGAGTGAATACAGAGGGTTCACCACAAGATGTAAACCATTGGTGAGCCTCAAAAACAGGAAGGCCAGATTAGAGTTTGCCAAACACCTAACAAAGCCTTCACAGTTCTGGAACAAGATCCTATGAACAGATGAGACCAAGATCAACATGTACTAGAGTGATGGGAAGAGAAGAGTATGGAGAAGGAAAGGAACTGCTCATGATCCTAAGCATACCACCTCATCAGTGAAGCTGATGGTGGTGGTAGTGTCATGGCGTGGGCATGTATGGTTGCCAATGGAACTGGTTCTCTTGTATTTATTGATGATGTGACTGCTGACAAAAGCAGCAGGATGAATTCTGAAGTGTTTCAGGCAATATTATCTGCTCACATTCAGCCAAATGCTGCAGAACTCATTGGACGGCGCTTCACAGTGCAGATGGACAATGACTCAAAGCATACTGCAAAAGCAACCAAAGAGTTTTTGAAGGGACAGAAGTGGAATGTTATGCAATGGCCAAGTCAATCACATGACCTGAATCCCATTGAGCATGCATTTCACTTGCTGAAGACAAAACTGAAGGGAAAATGCCCCAAGAACAAGCAGGAACTGAAGACAGTTGCAGTAGAGGCCTGGCAGAGCATCACCAGGGATGAAACCCAGCGTCTGGTGATGTCTATGCGTTCCAGACTTCAGGCTGTGATTGACTGCAAAGGATTTGCAACCAAGTATTAAGAAGGGAAAGTTTGATTTATGATTATTATTCTGTCCCATTACCTTTGGTCCCTTAACAAGTTGGAGGCACATCTGCAAACTGCTGTAAGTCCTACACCGTTCACCTGAGTTGGATGTACATACCCTCAAATTAAAGCTGACAGTCTGCAGTTAAAGTACATTGTGTTTGTTTTATTCCAACTCCATTGTGGTGGTGTATAGAGCCAAAGATGTTAGGTCCAGAAATATTGGGACAGCGACACAATTCTATCTGGTCTGAGGTCTACAAGTGGGTATACATACACTATATTGCCAAAAGTATTCGCTCACCCATCCATATGCGAGTCAAGGCAGGTGAGCAAATACTTTTGGCAATATAGTGTATATCTGAGATGAGGTGTGTGCAGGGAGTAAATGGGGAATCTGGCTATACGTTTCAATGTTAACACAAATTGGACAGGCTTTCAGCAAAATCCTAAAATATTTATTGGAAAGCGGTCAAATGACCTTAAATAAAAGTGTTGGTACTTTGTTCGGCGAGTACCTGAAAAAAAGAATCTGTACTTGTACCCAGTCCGAAAAATGGAGTATTGGTGCAATCCTAATTTATGTATAATCCATGGGTGTTTGAACGAGTAATGACCCACATCCAGGTCCAGGTCCAGGGTTTTAAGAACCATCCTAACCTTTTAGGGGCTGAAGTGTGTGCCCCGCAGCGCAGGATACTCTGAAATGGATGTGTCGTGCTTGTTGCTGGCTGCGGCATTTGCTGGTCTCCTATAGGCTGCCTATTCTGATCTCGGCGGTAAAAATCAGCTTTAACTAGACCTCAGATTGCTGTGCCAGTGCTATCCCATAGATGGCAGTGCCCTATGGGCAAGTGTGACAGTTTACTTTGAGGAATTATTTGTTCTAGTTAAATGTAAAAATGAGGATCGTATGATTTTAATTAAACATTCCGGCAGGTACCAGCCCTACAAATGGATAGCTGTAATACATTTCCAAAATACAAACTGGCGAACAAGCCAAGAAAATAGGATCTATATTTCTATACAATTTGTATTTTTTTCAAAGTTACATAGGCTGAAAAAATTGAACATTTCGTACAATTTTCTAAACATAAGTTTTTATATTAATAAATGTTCCATGGGTGCACACCCTAATGTTAACGGGCTGCGCACGCCAGTGCACAAGTGTCACTTATTTTCCCATAAGAAGCATTTATGATCACATACATTTTCCATGGGAGTAATTGTTCACGTTATTGTGAAGCATGGGTTCTGATGTAAAAAAAAAGGTGTCTAATCCTACAAATGCCCGGTATTGGCACAGATACTGATTCTACTATTGGTACATCCCTACTGCCTTCAGAGTGCCACCTCTTTGGTAATAGAATTCCCATAGCAATCTGAGAGCCAAACAGAGCTGTTGAGATTTATATATCACAGGGGTCATCTTTGGTCCTCCAGATGTTTTGGAACTACAGATCTCTTGTATCTATCTACATATCTGATGCTCAATGATTTGTTAGTCTGGCAGTCTCATGGGATCTGTAGTTACGAAACATCTGGAGAGCCATGGTTGCTGACCCCTGATCTGTGAGGTGAGATCAGAAGAGCCGGCCTTTAGGGGACAGGCAATGGCGGCACCATGCCGTGAGAATGAGTGGTGCGCAATGAGGTTGCCAGCACAGAGTTCATAATGGATTAACAATGGACAGAATGTAGTTACGGCTGAAGCGCTCTCCTGTTAAGACAAAGGCATCTTATTTTCTATATTCGTAGACACGCGCATGTCTCATTTCTGAGAGCAACAGACCATAATAACATTGTTACGGAATCAAACCTGACTAGACACGTCTAGGAGCAAACACAATGAGACGCGGGGCCGACTAGCCAGCGCTTTAAAAATACCCTCCTGTCTGCCTGTTTCTATTGGGATCTACGTACCAATGCTTGCATCGTGTCTGACTAAACATCGCACACCGTGAAGTGTGTGTCCCGCAGCGCAGGATACTCTGGATGTCTTCTCCCCCAAAACCTCCAGTAATGCACAGCACGAAGTGTGTTTTGGAGATTTGTAAAGTGGATACAGATTCTCTTCCCATCCAGAGCATTCATATAGAAATCTCTGCTGGCTACCTGTGCGTACCTGTGACTAACACCGATCTGGAGAGCCGTGGAGCGCAAAACTGCCCTCCAAGCTTGCACGCACACAAACCTATACACACATACGTGCCCGTGCACACATTGGCTGCTACTTTTGGTGTACATGATTTTGACAAACCTTTGCTGAGCTTATTTTACGGATCTATTATTTCTCTTGAAGATGCATACGAAAAACCTGCTATGAATGTTTCATATCTCACTATGTATGTTTGATAAAAACCAATAAAACTTTATTATTAAAAAAAAAAAAAAAAGCCAAGAAAAACCTGCTAAACCAGAACTATCAAACTTGCGCCCCCCCGATGATGGCCTACAATTCCCAGAATTCTTTGACTGCAATATATGGTCATAGGTGGCCAGTGAATCATGGGAGTCGTAGTTCAGCAACATCTGGTGGGCCTTGTGCTGAACCCCATATTGGCGCTGTGCATGCTGTCGGTTTTAGGCAGTATAGTAAAGGCCTCACGTCCCAGTGGTGATGTTATCCCCATGATTAGTGTCTGTGCTTTTGTTCTTGTCTCCCATGCGCAGGATTCCACTGTGTATAGGAAAGACATGCTGGGAGCCGGGTAATAATGCACACAATGGCCTAGTGTCGGCTCCGCAGCAAAGAAAGTGATACTAAACCAGAAATACAAAGTACATTTAACTAAAAATATGGCTTTTCTCCATTATAGAATAAACCGTTTCTGTCACTGAGCCTTGGATTTAACCTGTTGATTTCTAATGCTTTCGCTGTTTGTGTTCCCTTATCAGGAGATCCCTGTACCGTATCCTCCCAGCTAGAGCTGGATGAAGCTTTGCGCTTGTATGACTTGAATAAAGATTCCGAGCTGCTCATTCATGGTAAGGAAACGTGGCCAATGCAGACTGAATCCCCAATACACAATCTATACGCAAGAGCATGACAGTCTATGGACTCCGATTAACCCTTTCTCAGTTAAAAAGATTTCCATCTCTTTAGAGGGAGGTTATCTTTGTGCATGGACACGTGGGACATATACCAGCTTTTTCACAACCTCCATGGCACTATAGGTGGAGCTGATTTTATACGGTTTATCATTGCAAAAAATCATGTGGAAAAATATGGAAGATCTAATGTATTTAAAGAAATTTTGCCCTATATATAGTTTTAGTATTTTACTACTCTATATAGTATTCGTACTAAATAATCATTAACTATAAATCCTGTGGTTCCCCCCCCCCCTTTTTTGTGTGTTTTCACATTGTGTTTACATTTCTGTAATCCTCTTTTGGTTTGTATATCCAGTGTTTCCGTGCGCACCAGAGAGGCCAGGGATGCCCTGCCCGGGAGAAGACAGTAAGTACACATTTGGAATTAACCCCTTTTTGAAGTGTTGTGCATATATTGTGTAAAATCTAGAGCACGGATCAGCAGCCCTGGCTCTCCACATGTTTTGGAACACCATTTTCCATGATACTCATTAGGTTGGCTGAGACTCATGGGAAAGGTAGTCCCAAATATGGAGGGCCAAGATTTCTGACCCAATATCTAGTCCCATTGTGTGTTTTTTTTTTTTTTCCTGCGCTCTAGCCTGAAAGGTGCCATGGTAAGGAACCTCTGTATGGTTTGTCTAGGATGCTCTGGGTTTCTCATTTTCAGTTCTCTGGTACCCATTTCTGGAGAAGCCTGTGCTTCATATGTGCTGCTCCTCTGCACGCTGCCACAAATCCTACACCACACGCCAATCTATATTCTCTACTACCATGTTGGCAATTCTTTGCCAAGCTGCCACAGATGTAGTTCTACCCTTCAGCCAGCCGTGCCTTAATCCATACCCAGGTTTTACATATTCCTCAAATTTATCTAAATGGTGAAGTTTAATGGGGGGGGGGGGGCGCCTCCTGCTAGTTGGTTACATCTACGCCAGGGCTCGACTCCTGTAGATATTATTACTGAAGATAAACTGCACCTGTCATACTCAACTGCTGGATGCCACCACTGCATTGATCTTATACACTGCCCATTGTGAGATCACCTGACTGGCAAACATCAGCAGCTCCGATTAGACCTAAGATTTCTGTGCCAATGCCGTTACAAAGATGGGGCATCCTGTGTGCAGGGCTGCCAAGTGCACTAATAATATTTCTATGCGTTTTAATAAAGGAAGGTTAAAATCACAATGAAAGATTAAATTCTGCCAATATTGCATTTTTTGTGTGCCGCCCCCCCCCCCAATAGAAAAATATATAATTTTCTTTTTTTCTCACCCTATCACCCTCCCTTTTCTTTTCAGGCTTTACATTTTCTAGCAATGCTACATCTCTAATGATCGAACATATGTTTACCCTCCAGCACACCATAATCTATAATTTTATATTTTTTTGCGCGGCCTGTGCTGCATAATGTTCAGGATATTCATGGAGCCCGTATGCAAAACCATCTCCTGACTAGACTTTTCTGCCTGTATTAAATGTAAATGTTTTATTGGTGTCTTTAAAGGGTTAAAGAAAATATAAACGTAAAGGATGTTGGTCATGATAATAACAGGGGATCTAATCAGCTGGAATTAAATGCACGGTATGGTGATGATTAACGAAGAATACATAGGCCTATTAGAACAAGAAGAAAAACTTGGTTTTTTTTTCGAGTCCTATTGTATCGGGGTTTTTTTTTTCTTGCACAGCGATATCCATATTACTCCATATTATTTGTGCCAACCAAATTACATCAAAAACACGTAAACCCTAACTAAACCTCAATAGATGGAGTTTAGGAAGGCCTTTTGAGCCAGATCTCAAATATCACAGTAAAATCTTTTATCTCCATTCCAAATACGATAGACGTTAGAAGTCAGAATCTGTCTTTTGCATAGAAGATCTAATAACTAACTTGACACTGATTGGTCCCCATAGATATGCAATGTAAGCTAGCGGTATTGTTCATTCAGTGGAAGGGACGCACACGGGATTGTTTGAATATCTTCCTCTCTATGTAGAGCAAAACAACCAAAGAAACTGAGGCGGATTGGGCTGCAATTAGACATTGGGAACTCGCAGTGTTTCAAAACTGTTCTGAACAGGGGAGGCTGCACTGAAGAGTGTGTGTGTGTGTGTATCTTTTTATTAAGCGCCAACACATTCTTCAACAGCCCGGCCACAAGCTCACATCACCCTCAGCCACAGAGCCTGCTTCTGGACTCTGCTGTCCCACCCACCCAGTGCTGGTCTGAAATTTGTAGCTTCCTTTCCAGCTGCTTCCACTTTGCAAATCATCCTAATTAACCCAAGGTTCTAGCCCTTCCCATGATATGTTAATCTGTATATTTGTGTTTTGTTTTTAATAGTTTGCATTTTATTACTTTGTATTTCTGTAACCACTCAATGTTCTTGAACCCAGGACATATTTGAAAACGAGAGAAATCTCAATGTATCCTTCCTGGTAAAATCCTTTATAAATAATAAATAAAATAAATAAATTACGCAGCGCTGTACAATGGGTAACATGACCTATACTGTCAGTAGAATTTTTCTGTTTGCATACATTTTGTGAATAAACAGGGACTTGTGATTGCTGTTCATTCCCAGGAACATTTATGGTAGTCCTTTATTATTATACTTTATTTATATAGCGCCAGCATATTCTGCAGCGCTGAACAATGGGCACGATATAGACAGGGCTACAATACACTGAGACTTAACAACATTTTGATAACCCAGTACAGGAGGAAGCGAGGGCCCTATTCCCGTGGGAATTTACAATCTAGAAAGGATGGGGGTAGAAACAGGAGGAGAGCACTGCCAGGTGAGAGCGATGGACTGGTTGGGGCAGTGAGGTGAGTTGGGTGGTAGGCTTCCCTAAATAGGAATGTCTTAAGGGAGTGTTTGAAGGAAGGGAAACTAGGGGAAAGTCTGACCGTACGAGGAATAGCTTTCCAATGGATGGGGCTACGTGTGGGAAATCCTGCAGTCTGTCATGGGAAGAGGTGATGCGGGGAGAAGCTAGGTGCAGTAGATTGAGCTAAAAAAAAAAAAGTCCAGCAACCTTTTTGGGAAGTTGAATGAGCGGAGGTGATTCATTGAGTCCTCGCGGTAATTACACAGCCTCATGCTATCGCTAGCGCCTCTGGTCTCTTCCATTGAATTTCATGGCACATAGCTGACCTGTGCTCCAGTTCCTCATTAAATTGCTCTTTTTTTTATTGGTTTCTTGAAATATTTATATGCTATTTTTTTTAAGGTAATATGCTTGATATGTGGTAAAAATATACTAGGAGTAAGGGTTAGACGAGCCCTTTTCACCTCTGTGTAATGGGTTTCTTAGTCATTATGTTGTTTTGCTACAGTCAATAATAGAATATTAAAATCTCATCTGCTGAACAATTTAAAATAAATATTTACGCAAATCGAGCCCTTTATACACTCTGCTGATTTGTGTAAAGTAATTTCTAGGGGCGAGTTGATATAAGTGTGATATTATGAATGTAGAAATTGCACTTATTACATTTTGTAATTAACATGCTCTTTTCGTCTATTATGTCTGGTGTATTGAATTAATGCAGTTAATCTGTTATTTATTTTTTGTGTACTGGCTGTGTTCCCAAGGGTCTGTTGCCTGTATTTGTTTTTTTTATGTGGGTGTTTCTGGATCTATGAAGCTCTATCCGCATATAAGTCTTGTGTTTCTATGGCTGTGATATTGTATTCTTACGTGTAAGTGTGTTTCCTTGTACCCAAACAGACATGTGGAGCTAAATGTTGATGAAGCTTCACATGGTGTAAAACTATATTTATTTATAAAGGATTTTACCAGGAAGGATACATTGAGATTTCTCTCGTTTTCAAGTATGTCCTGGGTTCAAGAACATAAAAATGTTAGTTGTTACAGAAATAGAAAGTAATACAATGCAAGATATTAAAAAAAACACATATACAGATTAACATAAAATAAATATGTAGGAAATCTAGTCACTATGTTACATGTTTACAGGTGCATTCCATATTGAGGTATGTTAATAGAGATCTCTTGAGTGACTTTAGACTGGGGGATGATTTGATGGCATCTGGGAGGTTATTCCATAATTGCGGTGCTCTGTAGGAAAATGAGGACGAGCCACTTTCTTTTTGTATTGTGGTATTGCAAGTAAGGTGCTGGTCCTGGATCGGAGGTTTTAGGATGAGGGAACTGCTGGGGGAAGCAGTCTATTCAGGTAGGGTGGCAGCTTCCCAGAAAATCTCTTAAACACCAGGTTGGAAAGGTTAAGGGTACGTTTAGACTCCAGTGATGGCCAGTTTAGCTCTCTTAACATGTCACAATGGTGGATTATGTAGTTACATTGTGGCGCAAAGTGGCAGCATGAGTTATACAATGTGGTAAGTTTCTGAAGGTGTGTTTGCGGGGCAGCTGCAAACACTACATCTCCATAATCAATAGCTGGCATAAGCATTTGTTGTACAATTTGCTTTCTTACCGTGGGGCTCCGGCAGGATTTGTTTCTGTACAGGGCACCTAGTTTAGGTTAAAGTTTAGGTGAGAGTTTTTCGATGTGGGGGCCAAAGGATAGATTTGGGTCGAACCACATACCTAGATATTTGAGAGAAGTGACTGTGGTCAGCGTGCCATTTGATTCTGGATAAAGCCACAGGATTTTTGGAGAAGTCTCTGACTATGTTCTAACACTGTTGTCATACAGATTGTTTAAAAATTATCCCTTTCTCACGTTGTCACCAGAGTCCATCTATCGACGTGGAGCCAGGAGATGGAGAAAGCTTTATTGCGCAAATGGTCACACTTTCCAGGCTAAAAGATTTAATAGGGTAAGTTTAAAAAAAAAATTAAAAAAATTTAATCCTAAATGGGGATGGTGGTAATGCCCACATGTCACCACTAGGAGCGCTGTCTGTCATTGTGCCCCTCTGAGTATGTCAATGGTAATATAACCTACCTATGGTGGTTGTTGTTATCAAGCTTATTTTCTATGCCTGTGCCCATTCCTATGAGATGCCAGGGAGGCAGAGACCATTTCATACGTGTTAAATGTAACATTAAATGTTTCAGAATCGATACCCACTGGGAAAAAAAAATTCCAAGATCTAAAAAGATTCATGTACGATTGCATGGTGTTTTATTACACCTGACCATGTACATATAGAATTAAGTGGAAAGACATTTTACTCCCAAAAGAAATGTAAAAATATATTTCTCATGAATGGCATATAAGGGATCTCAACCTCTGCCACCCCACCCCCGATGATTGTGAACTAAAACGCCCATGATTCTCTGGCCATATTTTTCACAAAAAGATTTCTAGGAACTGTAGGCCATCAACATCTGGGGGAGGGCAGGGAATGACATTTCCTGATTTTTATATCCAATAACTGATTATTCGCCTAGTTATATGCACACTAATTTCAGTCTTCCTTTGCGGAGTATCCCTCCCAAACCGCTCAGCACTTTGCCATCTTGGATTTCTATTTCTTGTTTTCCCAACTATAGAAGGACAACACAAAAAGATTAGAGCATATTCCTGAAAGTTTTGTTTTATTCCATGGCTCCTTCACACTGTGTGTATTATGAGAACGTGTCTCGCCGACGAATGAGGTGGGCGGCGCGTGACTGGCAATCTGTAAAGATGGAAAGGTTTGTGTTAACTATCTGTTTGATGCCTTCCAGCGGGCACACTGTGCCATCTGCACCGATCGGATATGGGGCCTGGGACGACAAGGTTATAAATGCATCAACTGTAAGCTGCTGGTTCACAAGAAATGCCACAAGCTCGTTACCATAGAGTGTGGGCGCCACACCATAGCAGTAAGTAAAAAAGTCACTACAACATAGCCCCCATGCACCATGTGTACAGTATTTCATTAATGGGCCAGTTGTTGGCTGTATACTGGGTCTTGGATTCTGGCTTTATTGAGGCAAAATAAACATTTTTTTATTTTTTTTATTTTATAAATGTTAGCATTTCATTTTTTTAACATGTTGTGCATCTGACTGTACTTAGGTGTGGTGCTTTTGGATTTATTTTTTACATTTATTCCATACTGTCACAATGATGATACTTTGCATTATTGGCGAATCTGTTTGTCAATACCAATTTTTTTAAATTAAAAACAATGATGTTTGGTTATTCTACTACACCCCTGTTGGCACATTGGAAAAGCAGAAACTGGGTTATTTTTGTTTCCTTCTGACACTTGCAACAGTTTCTGAGCCTTTCCACATTTTTCAAGAATAAAAGTAAGAAAGTGATTACTCCATAGGACAATAACCAACTGTTTGTCAAATACTAAAATAGTCGCAAGGAGCTGAGCATTTGTGATTTAGGCGATTCTGTTTCCTCATCACAGGAATCCATTATTCCCATGGAACCACAGGGTATGCACCAGGAGCACCACGATCCAGGTATGTTGCAGTATCAAAATCTAGTACAGGAGAATGTTTAATGGGTATATTGGTCAGCACTGCATGACCGGTACCATGCTTAAACACTTTTGATCTTTGGGTATGTTGCACTTTTGTATAAAATTCCCTTAAACCAGGGGCAGCAACCTTGGCTCTACAGATGTTTTAAAACATCTCCCCATCTCCCATGATGCTCAGTCACACGTTAGGCTGACTGAGCCACATGGGAAATGTAGTTCCCAAAACATCAGGGAGCCGAGGTTGCTGACCCCTGCCTTAAACTCTTTCCGGCCAACAAATGTCTACATTTTTAATATGGTTTAATAAAGATTTTAGAGTTCTGTACAAGTTTAGCTTTTGTGGCACTTAAAGTATATAAATGTATGCATTTGTTATTGAATAAATGTTTTCTGCCAAGCAAGTGCACATACCATAAAGCAAGAAATCCCTACACCTTCACACAGCAAAACTCCACAGCCAACGCTATAGCAATCTTTCAGTAGGCAGTATGTCAGAGAGTGCAGCTTTTCTCTGCAGTCAGTCTTCCAGAATGGTTTAGTCTCTTTTGAGCTGCAGAAAAACCCGGTCTGCATCAATTAGGCCCACATTATTATTATCCTCCTCATTTATATAGCGCCAACAGTTTCCACAGCGCTTTACAATAACCAAACGAAGCAAGATACAGATAAACAGACATAGGATGGAGACACTAGGTATAGAGGGCCCTGCTCATAGGAGCTTAAAGTCTAGAGGGATTGGGGTTGAGGAAGACGGCAGGATCCTTGGTGCCAGTGGTTTGGGAATGGTGGGGTCATAGAAGCAGCTTCAATCAAGTGTGAATAGGTGAGCAGAGGGATGAGTTGCATCAGTGATGCGGTACACTAATCTGAAGAGATGGGTTTTGAGGGATTTCTTGAAGGCCTGACGATCAGGGGAGTTTTTGATGGGGTGAGGCAAGTCATAGCCACAGGACTGGTGCTGCCCTTGAAGTCTTGGAGGCGAGAGTTGGCAGTGTGGATGTAGACAGATGACAGGTGGAGATCGCCTGCCGACTGGAATTGTTTAGATGGGACGTGTTCGCGGCATAAAGATGACACGTAGGGAGGGGTTGAGGTATTGCATGATTTGAACATGACCGCCAATATTTTAAACTGTATCCTGAAACAGGAAGCCAATGGAGGGACCGGCAGAGGCACATCCTTAATTAAAGCAATACCTGCAGCCCTGCAGACTGGTCCCAAAGACAAAAATGCTGGGTTAGAATGCAAAAATACCCTATGTCAGACCTGGTTTAGAATAAACTAGATGCACTGAAACACGCAATCATTGTCAAATTAGAGAGTCCATAAAAAAATCTCCATGTACAGCTTTCCTCTCCTTCATTGATCATGGCGTTTCACACACACTGTTAACCTCTTCTGTAGCTATAATTAAGAAATATTCTAAAATGCACAAATCCTCTGCTGCCCCATCCTTATGAGATTGCTTTGTGAACGGCAGCTCTTTTTGATGCATGACACTCACTGCGCTAGTTTGCATCTCTCTTGTGCTATTCTGAGGTAACCGTAGAGGCTACCCCACCCCCTGATTTATCAAGACATGGCCTCGTGCCTGAGAGAAAAGGAATTGCAGATATTAAATTCATTTGTTCGTTGTGTCACGAGAAACACACCGCAATAAATGTCAGCATTCTCCTACATCTTTGTGGTTTTGTTCCTAGGATAGTGTGCCAGAGGAGGGACACTTGCCGCCATGGCCTTTCTGTAGTCCCTTTTTATAAATAGCCTCTTGTTTTTTCACAGCACAGAAATATAAGATGGTGTTTTAGAGATTAATGGAAAAGGCAATATACGTCTACACCGCTAATACCTTCCTCCCAGGGGTCCGTGAAGATAATTTCTTACTATTCACTTTTTAATCAACATGGCTTTCTAATAAGGTGTTAATTTTCCTGTGATTATAGCAATACGTACCTCTGACAATTAGGGAATGTAACGCTATGAATCTTAAATATATTGCACATTCAGGAGGTTTTCCCCGGGGCGAGAGAATTACACTTATTAAGCTTGGATCATTTTGCCGAGATGGTAGGCTGCGCACATATAACCCCGCTGTAATAAAAACCAATACTGTTTGGAAGCACGTTCTAGGCCGTGCTGTTTTATACATTTTATGTGTCGGGATGTGGAGGCATTTGTATTTAAAGTCAGATTACTCATGCTACAACTGCACTCTGGAAGAGCAATACTGTATTTCATTTTTAAATACACCGATAGGAATTGTGTATGATTTTCTTATTTAGGATGAAGTATGACCTGTGGGGAAAGCCTGCAAACGGGGAAAAATCCATACAAACACATCATTTCTTCTGTAAACGTTTGGCTAGTATGAATTAGTCTTAAGCCTTTTGGGAAATCTATTAGAGTGTTATTGTAGAGGAAGCCTAATATTTTGTGAGTAAAGTTACGTGTGTGATTTTTTATAAATCTATTATATTCAGATCAACAGATTGAATACTGGATGAAGTGGTTTTAAGTAAATCCAGGGCTTGACAAATTCAGGAGCCAGGGAGCTCTTGCCTCCAGTTCTTCTGGCTCCTAAATCCTAGGTTATCCTACACAAATCTATATACAAAACTGTTTGATTATTTATAACATTGACTAAGTCCAATATGAATATGTTGAAATCTGAATAAACCAAGCAAAGAGTTTGTGTGTGTGTTTGTTGTATGAAGGCACATGAGGTGGTGTGCGCATGCACCTGCCTGCCTATCATTTGTATGCATGTGCATAGCTGTGCATAATGAATTGAAACCACCAGAAATCCTCATTACGGATGTATACGGTGTAAGCCATGGCTGTGCAACATTTACTGTTGTTGGGGTGTAATGTTATTTGTAGACCTGATGGGGAATAAGAATATGTTCACATTTACGAGCAGGTTTCGTCTCCCTGTATTGATAAACCCTTGTCATGATTATCTTTAATTGACAGTAAATTTATGCTCCTTTCAACCCCCCCCCCCCCCCAATAGTTTTTTAAAATTGCTTTGTTCACCTAGAAAATCTCTAAAAATAAATAAATGATTTTTTTTTATTTATTATTTAAGGACTCCCCAGGGTTTGCTGATCTTGCAAACAACTGAGACAAACTTTGGCATTTCACAAAATGGAAATCCAGCCAGCACCAGGAGAACCTTTTTAAGAGCTGAAGCTTCTCCATCTGCATTTTGAGCTTCTTTTTGAAATGCTGAAGTTTGTGGTTGCAACACCAGCAAACACCACTTTTTGAATAGCCCCCTATTTACATTCCCTATTGTAACTTCAGCGCACACATATTCTTGTTTGTTTTGTAGTGACGGTTTGACTGTTCTATGAATCTAGTTTGATGTATAGTATTGCTGGGTTGTGCCTAGATGTCATCCGTTGATACAGAAAAATGCTGTATTTGCAGATCTCCCCTACAGGCCTAGAAGCCAGGATAACCTGGACCAAACTGGCGAGGAGAAAGAGGTAAAGTCCTCTTTATATGCTTCACTTACACAATTAATGAAGTGTCATGGTATATATGTTTTGCTTTATACAGCCACACAGGTCTTAAGATAAAGCAATAGCAGGATTGTAAAAAAAAGAATAAAACATTGTTTTAATTCTCGTGTCAGACCATTGCTTCCTGTAGGTTTGACGACAGAAGCAGCAATTTTTAGGAACATTTGTGCAGCATTAGGGTGGGCCTAGCTGGTGTAACCTTCACCTTGGACGATACAGTTTTTGTTGAGGGTTTTGGCAGCTCCTCTCGAATTCAGGCTAGGATGGGTACAGTCTGTCAACCTGGATTACTTTATGCAGGGGGTAAGCTGATGGTTGGGGCAAACCAATAGATACAGAGGTAGGGGAGCTGCATACGTTTTGTCACCCTCAAGCTTGATAAAAGCCCAGTGGGGCTGAAACGTTGGCGTGGACTCCCTAAAGACACGCCCTTGGCCAAGCAGGTGTCGCCTCCTTCCTTTTCGGTTTGTCATTTTAGGATCAACCACCTCAGAGCACTGCGTACCATTTAGTGTGTCTTCCCCTCTTTTGAGCACCGTTTTCTATTCTTTATGCAATGGAAGATGTGTACCGTAGATACTCGAGTATAACGTGACCTGAATATAACGCGATGGATAGATTTATTATGGAAATGAGGGAATATTCAAGAGTCGAAATATAACACGAGGAGCAAAATTATACTGTACCGGTAAACAATTAAAATCCTTCCAGGTTCTCTTAACACAGTCAGGCTCCCCCTCAGGCCAGGGTGCTCTGCTCTAGAATGATTGCAGCTGTTACTAAGTATGAAGCCGCCGGCCACCCGTCTACTTTACTAGCCGTTAGATGGCCGGCGGAGGCGAACTAGGTGAATGATTGGCTTAAACCGAGCGTGCCCTCTGGCCGTGATGGAGTTCCTGTTGAGTTTGCAAGCATCAGGGAGCCCACATTCACTTCAGAGAGACTACCGGAACTTCCGGGAGACTTGGGATCCAGAGCAAGTCTTTTTTTCACGCGATGCAGATGTCTCAAATATAACGTGACTCCTCTAATTTTAAGGTAAATCTTTGTCACAAATCTAGCTGTATAATCGAGTATCTACAGTAGTCGTGTGAATTGCAGTTTAGAATGGGATGCCAAGCAATCATTCCAACAGGACCTACCGCAGTAAGACTTAAGCCAAGCTGACCATTGAAAGGGGTTATTTTGAAGTGAGCAATGCCAGGTCACATTAAAGTTTCCTTTTAACATTGTTTCGATGTATTTGACGCAACATTTGCTATCCTAGTGTTAAAACACTCAAAGAAGAACCTACCCCCCCCCCTCCCCTTCCCTCTATAGTATATCATGGGTGGGGGAAACTTTTCTCTTTTGGCTTTAAAAATTTCAGGCCAATTAAGCATTCCCAAAAGCAGATAAAGTAGCAGCAGGCAATGTTTCCAGTGTGCCCTCCTACTGTGATGAAGGTGTTTTTTTAATATAAAGGATTACATTGAATGCAGCAGGTATTGATTGCACGAGCATGGCTATTGTCAGCATTCGTTTTGTTTCTGCCTTGTAATCGGTGTCTTTATAATTCTGCTAGAATACTTTTCATGTGCACGGTTGTGCCCATCCTGAGAAGCCATCTATAGCTGACATTGTTTCTTAAATCCACCACCGCTTTTCTCCCGCGGCGTGAACACAACCTCGCTGGCTACAAAGCTGCTTTTCTGACATATAATAAGATGTGCTGCCGTTAAGTGCTTTAAACCATCCCTTTTGTAGGCAATGAACAGCAGGGAGAGTGGCAAGGCCCCCTCCAGTTTGGGTCTGCAGGATTTCGACCTTCTGCGAGTTATCGGAAGAGGCAGCTACGCCAAAGTACTGCTTGTGCGGCTGAAGAAAACCGAACGCATCTATGCTATGAAAGTGGTGAAAAAGGAGCTTGTGAATGACGACGAGGCAAGTGACAATGCCATAAATATATTCTTTTTAACAGGCATGAAATGTTTTACATGTATAGAGATTTGACCTGCGCCAGTAGCTTTACAACTTTCTAGGCCGCTTTATTGTAGCGGATCTGATGTCCGCCTTAGATAAGTCTCGCTCGTAATGGAATGTATAAGACTTCTTTTTCTTTTTTTTTTTTTGCCCGGCAGCGCTCTGTGTATTTTAAATGTATTGCAAAACACTTTTAATAGCATTCTGGTCTTGAAAGAAATACTTTTATCATATTAAAAAAATGCCACAAAAGCATTTCTCACCCAACTTGGACTGAAATAATATATACACAATATAATAGAAGAAATACAGAACTTGGAACAGCAAAAAGAGGGCCTTTTTATCCAGAAAGTCCTGTATGTTCTCTAGATCAACAAAGCCTTATAAAAGAAAAAAATAACCATGTTCCTGTAACAAGGAAGACGTGAAAATAGTGTAAAACCTTAAAACGACACATTAAAAATAGGATAAAAACTGCACAAGATATGGAAAGGGAATAGCTAGTCACTCTCCCCTTGTGAAGGGATACACCGATGTGGCTTATCTTGGAGGGATCAGGTGTAGACTTTATACTCAGTTGAAAAATTTATTTACTTATCAGAATAATAAACAGTATAAATGAATAATAAAGGCTCAACGCATTTCATTTGCCATTGTAACCTTTCGATATAAATCAAGCCCGAATCAAAATACTTGTTCCATAATGGGTGAAGCCTCTTCTGGCCTCTCACCTTGGTGCACCCAACTAAGGGCAATATTACATACTTAACACGAACGTTGGTGCTCAGCTATGTGAGCATTTAACGTTAAGTGGCCCCAACCCGGGCCGACCAGATTACAAACGGGTTAAACTCGTTAAGCACAAATCTCTGATGCGCTTTCAGCGTGAGTTTACTGTGCTTTGCGCTTCCTATGCTTAACCTGAGGAGTGCAAAGAGTATTATTTTTCGCTCCATAAGACGCACTTTTTTCCCCAAAAAGTGGGGGGAAAAGTGGGTGCGTCTTATGGAGCGAATATGGCCCAGCAGCTCGTGGATGTGCCTCCGCTCACCTGCCGCCGCCGCGTTCGTCTCCCTCTGAGCATGCGTCTGGCGGCAGGAAGCTTGGGCACTCGCCTGGGGGAGCCACGTGACCGCGGAGATCGCGGTCACGTGGCTCCCCAGGCGAGTGCCCAAGCTTCCTGCCGCCGGACGCATGCTCAGAGGGAGACGAACGCGGCGGCGGCAGGTGAGCGGAGGCACATCCACGAGCTGCTGGGCCATATCCATATGTGAGCTGGGGCATTATCAATGTGTGAGCTGATGGGGCAAATCCATGCTGGCTGGGGCAAATCAATGTGTGAGCTGGCTGGGGCAAATCCATGTGTGAGCTGGCTGGGGCAAATCCATGTGTGAGCTGATGGGGCAAATCCATGTGTGAGCTGATGGGGCAAATCCATGTGTGAGCTGATGGGGCAAATCCATGTGTGAGCTGATGGGGCAAATCCATGTGTGAGCTGATGGGGCAAATCCATGTGTGAGCTGATGGGGCAAATCCATGTGTGAGCTGGCTGGGGCAAATCCATGTGTGAGCTGGCTGGGGCAAATCCATGTGTGAGCTGGCTGGGGCAAATCCATGTGTGAGCTGCTGGGGCAAATCCATGTGTGAGCTGGCTGGGGCAAATCCATGTGTGAGCTGGCTGGGGCAAATCCATGTGAGAGCTGGCTGGGCCAAATCCATGTGTGAGCTGATGGGGCAAATCCATGTGTGAGCTGGCTGGGGCAAATCCATGTGAGAGCTGGCTGGGGCAAATCCATGTGTGAGCTGGCTGGGGCAAATCCATGTGTGAGCTGGCTGGGGCAAATCCATGTGTGAGCTGGCTGGGGCAAATCCATGTGTGAGCTGGCTGGGGCAAATCCATGTGTGAGCTGGGGCAAATCCATGAGCTGATGGGGCAGATCCATGTGTGAGCTGGCTGGGGCAAATCCATGTGTGAGCTGGGGCAAATCCATGTGTGAGCTAAGGCATATCCACGTGTGAGCTAAGGCATATCCACGAGCTGGGGCAGTATATCCATTATTACACTATTTCATTCAGAATATTTATTTTCCGGTTTTCCTCCTCTAAAAACTAGGTGCGTCTTATGGTCAGGTGCGTCTTATGGAGCGAAAAATACGGTAATTGGCGTTAGCCCCGCTGCGGTTAACTAATACTGCTTTTGCAGAATCTTTCAGCAGCAGCTTAATATCCCCACACAAATCAGATACTCGCCTCTCCTCCCGCGGCAAGAACGGCGGCTGATCTGCTGCTTCTGGCCACCAGGAGCAGAGTGAGACCGGCAAAAGAAAGTCCCCAGTCTCCCTCTGCGATCACTCCGCATCTGTAGGATCTCGAAGAGGTGAGACCTTGTAGGTCATGTGACCTGGCAGTCGCAGCCTCAATGGAGTCCTATGGACACCATGGATGGAATGCTTGAGCCTGCCACTTACAGGGCAGACTGCTGAGTTGGCACCTGCCCCATAATATGGAGCTAAAACTGGATCGCTAATGAGAAACCTGCAGGCGCAGATTTTCCTCCTTGGCATCCCCATTTTAGCGGGCAGTATATAATGCAGTCCTAAGAGTGGTCTGGAAATTCGCATGTAATAATTAACCCGTTCGCTGCGGAGGACGCGCTCAGCGCGTCCACCCGCAGGTAACGTTCCTTGCGGTGAGCGCGTCCTCCCTTTTGGGGCCAGCGTTCGGCCGGGTTCTGGCCGGTCGCTGGCCCCCCCGGTGCGGGCTGACATCCTCGATGTCAGCCCAGCACCCGGAACTGCCGCCGGCCTAATTAGGTGTCATCGCGGCGGCGCAATGACACCTAATTCAGGCCCCCCCCCCGCATGTAACGGAGGAGGCGCCTGAAAGGGAGGGGGAGGAGGTCCTTCGGACCTCTCTCCCTCCCGATCGCCGGCATTGCGGGGGTTAATCCAGGCACCGTTTGGAAGGGCACAGCCTGCCCTTCCTAACGGTACCTGGAATTAACCCCATGGGGGCTGGATCACGAATCGGCGCCGAAAAGCGCCGGTTCGTGATCCTTTCCAGGAGCTGGCCGACATCTTGGATGTCGGCCAAGCTTCCGGGAATGCCCCCTGACGCCAGTCCTGGAGTTAACCCCTAACTGCCACCAATGGTGGAGATAGGGGGGTTCATTGGAACCCCCTTATCTCCTGATCCGTGGCAGTTAGGGGTTAATGTTTGATATTGTTGGATCGGCCAGAGCATGGCTGTTCCAACAATACCAAACTTGACTATGAAAATTTTTTTTTTTTAAAAAAAATTAAAAGTAAAAATAAAAAAATATTTAAAAAAAAATTTTTGGTTCCTTAATGCAGCAATATTGTTCCCATTTCAATTATAGTGCAGCATCATTGTTCACATTAACGATTTTTGTATGCGGTGCGTTTGTTAAAAATCGCGTAATTTTCCCCAAAATAAAATGTAACGAGACCCCATCTCTAATTTTTTTGACAAGCGCACCCCATACAAAATATAACCGCAATTGCTCGCATGTTAAAATGTGAAAAAAAACACTTTACACGTTGTAAATTATTGAAAATTCATATTTTATTGCATTTTTTGTTATAGTATAGAGACAGGTCATGACGTATACATATAATAATGACATATTATGAATCTGCCGAGTCTGACGGAAAGAACGATATATAATATGTCTGGGTCATATACTAAAATAAGCCTTCAAAACACGTTTAAACATGATGAGCAAAATCGGTAAAAATGACCTCAGCACAGAGGCGGGAAATGCCTCAGCAGCGAAAGGGTTAATGATGCGCTGCTGTGTATTTTAATATCTGAAAAGTCTGTTCCTAACCTATTCCATGTGTATTGAAAACAATCCGTAGTATAGTGCTTGTAATTTCTTTTTGATAGTAAATCCATTTTATTTTCTATATTTTTATAAAGTGTATAGAACAGATATGATAAAGGTTTACTACAGTTAAAAGGACTCTAGAAGTGAAGACATTGTGTTAAACATTAACCTCTCCCGACCTTAACCTCTTTGTTACACTTTGAACGCTGCTTCAGATTGTGTTGAAGCTGCCGTTGTCACGTGATTAGGGGTTAGCTAGACACTCAAACTCGTCCACTGACTCTCAATGCAACCACATTGGTTAGATAGGGAATGTACTACTGTACATTTATGCCCCCCCCCCCCAAAGCAGATAAGCGAGCGATGATGGTCCACTATTGAACCAAATCCCCTATGCTCTGAGGGCTGAGTATTACATTGCAAGGTTCCCAGGCCTATTGTGTCCGCTGACCAATAGAGCCCAATGATGTCAACATTATAAATACGTTAAGGTTAGATCCTTATTCTTGTGGCGAGCATATCGGCAGCACTGGGAAGTATCGTTATTATACTGCAGGCCAGAAAAACGCAGCTTTTTAACAGTGACTCTCTTACAAGTTGGCCGCTATAGTAACAACGAGGCTCGTTGACATTATACTGGCTTGCACAAACTTAATATCATTGCATCTGCCCAAGTTTATTTGCACAAAATAGTAAATGCGTAAGAAGCTGTCTATACTGCAGTGTTTCCACTGAAGAGGTGCTCTCAGAAGGGGCATTAATTTGTGTGTATTCTCCTCTGCAAGGTGTGTCTGTCCTGCACAACAGGGCATCTGGTGTAGCTTGAGCGAACAATGGTCATTCCATTCGATATGTCTGGGAAAGAGACACCAACACATGTCACCTCTGCCGATACAAAAGGGGGGACCTAGTGGCAGGGGTGCATGGTAAGAAACTGTGCTGCTTTTTTCAGTTTTCCTTTATTTTTTTTGTGTAGGACATTGACTGGGTACAAACAGAGAAACACGTGTTTGAACAGGCCTCAAACCACCCTTTCCTTGTGGGACTTCATTCCTGCTTCCAAACTGAGAGCAGGTAAGATGAAAAGTAGGAGATCAAGTATTATGTGGATTTGGCAATCCATGATCTAATCCTGTAGTGTCATTCATGGCTCTGCTGGCTTAGTCAATGTTCATTTGGTGCAGCAGACTACCCATGCCCATGCGTGACCACTATTCGGAGGTATGATGTACAGCTGAGCATTATCTATAAAGAGGAATTATGTGATTTGGAGATGAAGTCAAAATTGCTTCAGCTTTAATGCATTGTGGAGATGTCGGAGTACGTTGTGCATGCTGCGAAGTTCATATAATTTGCCATTCAAACACCTATAGCGCAAACACCAAACAGAAAAAACTTGCAATCTGTGACTGTTAAAGGATCCAACTTCTTAATATTGGTTTATTTCTGTCATTGGGATGAATTCCCCATTGGATTTGGTTTCCAATTTCCATAGACTAA
The DNA here is from genome assembly GCA_009667805.1 of Leptobrachium leishanense. Lineage (NCBI taxonomy): Eukaryota > Metazoa > Chordata > Amphibia > Anura > Megophryidae > Leptobrachium > Leptobrachium leishanense. The sequence goes on from CM019066.1 coordinate 122,963,769, forward strand.
AGGCTCAGCAAGGTGAAATATCTGCACTTGCATATATTGAGCAGTCAGGTGGTTTGTATATAAAGGGGGAGGGGGATAAGCGAATTCCTTGTAATTTGACACACTTCAGGAACAGGAAATAGGTCCCTTAGGGATGCACCGAAATTTCGGCCACTGTCATTATCGGCAGAAAATCATGTTTTCAGCCGAAGACGCCAGCTTTTTTTTTTTTTTTTCCAGACCTTAATGATCTGTTTTTTATTTGTAAAACACTTTGTAATTTTGTATCAGATCTCTAATATTTTTATTTTTTTTAAAGAACCTTTTTTATTGACTTTAAGCTCCTGTTTTTATTTTTTCCCTCAGTTCAGAAGAATTTGCTGATTTGGACATCTATGATATTTTCTGTCCAATTTTGGCATATTACCTTAAATAAATGTGTGGTTTTATTGGCTTGATTTTCATTTCAAATTAAATCGAATACTTATATCTAATTCAATTATACAAAAATATTTTAGGTTAAAAAGTCCTTTTTGTTTTTTCTTTGCGGCTGAGCTCATCTTTCAGTTTTGATCCCAAATTTTCATTTCGGTGAACCACTAATGTCCCTAGAACGTCCTTGCAAGGATGAGTCGAAGGCCTCAACGAAGGTGCTTTGGTACGAAAAGCACAGTGAGGAATTCTGCTGCTAGGGTCAGGAATATCGGCGATGCCACCAATGTGTGACTCCTATTTAACTGCCAGATTAAATGTAGGAGATGACTGGTCTGGTGAAAGGCAGTCCAGCCAACGCCTGGTTGTATGGGATTGTATAGGCTTCAGATTCAGGACCTTCTCAGTTCACAAAACTGGAGATGATGATGATGCCAGGTTTCAGTGTATTTTTGTTCATTTTGGCTTTCTGCTTCTGTTTCAGGCTGTTTTTTGTCATCGAATATGTCAATGGCGGTGATCTCATGTTTCATATGCAGCGTCAAAGAAAACTTCCAGAGGAGCACGCAAGGTCTGACCCGCACCTTATCTTATTAATGTGGGTTTAACCAGGCAGCGTGTCCATTTCATTCCCTGCGCTGCTTGCGAAATTGCGGGTAATTGAAATGGAAATTGCTACGTGATAAAAGAATACTACCCCAGCGATGACGCTGGCCTATAGCGATATAAATTGTATCATGCAAACGAGGAGACTTATTCTGCCGTCCTGCCATGCACACATTACCTCTCTGTAATTGGCCTGTGTTTTCCTCCCCATAGGTTTTATTCTGCAGAAATCAGTCTGGCATTAAACTACCTTCATGAGCGGGGGATTATTTATAGGGATTTAAAGCTGGACAATGTCTTATTGGATTCTGAAGGGCACATAAAACTTACGGACTATGGCATGTGCAAGGTGAGAAAATCATGTTTTATGTTTCCTGTCAACTCGAGCAGTTTTCCAACCTTTTTATTTTATTTTTTCTCTCACACCCCCCCCCCCCCCATCCCGCTCTGGTAGGAAGATAAACACTAGTGGTTTTTGGCCTTGGATATTATGTTAAAAAAATACAGTATATAAATACAAAGGTATGAAGTACAATGAGCATCGGATTCATCCTCAGCTGTCTTTAACTGAATTTGAAGGCATAGTTGGCATCTGTGTATTCGTTTTATTATTGCAACCACTGATAATTCCTAAAATGTGATAAATTGATTTTACGCTTTATTGATGCAGATAGTTATGTGCAGGCGCTCAATGGGCCTGTCATTACCAAATGAGGGCAGCATCTAGTTTGGGTAAATCAGGCAATTTAAGTTCTTTATTTTACTTGTAAGACACAATGTGTAGGTGAGGTGAAATATTTTTTATTGAATGCAGAGGCACATCATTCACACAAAATAGGTAATTTGTTGAAATGAATCAGATTATAATTTTTTAAGTCTGTTTCTATAAGACAGTCTTCGATTTAGAGGGGCAAAGGTTTAAAAGTAACATCAGGAAGCATTATTTTACTGAGAGGGTGGTGGATACATGGAACAGCCTTCCAGTTGAAGTGGTAGAGGCCAAAACAGTAATTGAATTTAAGCAAGCATGGGATAGGCATAAGGCTATCCTAAACAAAAGATAAATCCAGGTAAAGTATCCATGTAATTGGGCAGACTAGATGGGCTGACAGGTTATCTGCCAAGTGTTTTGTGGGTTGTTTTTTTTTTTTTTGCCTGTTTGTTTACAATCCTGGTTTCTCTGCAGCAGCCTGGTCACTTCTTCCAGTTGCACGCACCTAAAGCAGAAGAAACGTAGACAAGCGCTCACATACTTGTTACGCTGACGCATTTCACATTCACAAAACAAGCTCTCAGCCTCATTGCGATATTTAGATAACGTGCCCCAAATGCACTGCAGATTTATTAAAGCTACCTATGTAAACAAATTGAAAACCTTCACAAATAGTCCTAAAAATACGACCCATTATGATACAGGAGACTTCATGTTCCTGTTGGATGAGCCCTGCAGGTTTGCCACGTGGCCAGCTTATCCGCCTGCATTACAAATAACCTTTTCATATTTTGTTGGCAAGTATACATAGACCATAAACCATTCAAACTGATACAGAGCAGCACTTGGTTTTAAGAGATCCCGCTGGAGATCAATTCAGAAACTGGGCTATTCCCACACTTTCTATGTGACCTCACAACCTATCGGACGCAGTATAAAATGGCAAAGTGTTTTGCACCGACAGTTACTATACTTAGATACCCATGGGCGGGAGGTTTATTGCTTTGCATCGCTATTATGTACTCACACTTCCTGACTATATGGAGAAGCCCCTAAAAAGACACCGGCACTCCCCAACTTTATGGAGGAGCCCCTTAAAAACAAAATGTAAAAAAAAGACTTGCAGGTCTATTCAAAGAAAGGTGAAACTCAGGAGAATGACTGGAGAAGTGACAATTCTAGTTTAAAATGGCCAAACCAGAAAAATTCTCGCATTTATCTCACTTTCCAAATTGGCTATTTGGTCTCGCTTGTTCTCTTCTCCTGACAGTTCACCTGGATTTCACCTTTCTCTGACTAACCCTGTATGTGATTTGATCAGAAAATAGACTGTTCTTCCTAAATAAGGGTAATTTGGAAGTCTAATCTGACCAGTAACTATTATCCATATACTCTGCCCGATCACATTGTCCCCATTTTAGCGTTAGATTCTGGGGCATGCGCTACTTCAGCACCTGGAACCAAGCGCTACCCTTGGTGATACTCGCGGTAGCTGCAAGTATCACCTGGAATAATCCATACGACGCGAGTCCTTCGCAATATCACTTTTGCAAGATCGTATAGCGCTGTGGAGGGAAACTGGGGCCTATTTGTCCCCATTCTCACTCTGCTCCTGGCAGCAAGAAGCAGCAGATCGAGCCACTGTTCTCTCTGCAGGGTGAGAGGCGAGTATCTGATTTATTGGGGGGGGGGGTTAACTGGTGCTAAATGATTTTGCAAAAGTGGAATCCTTTTAGCACCCGCTTGTAGGACTCATTAAAATTAATTTATCCCATTGCTGCATTAATTGGCGCTAGGACATTGCAATACCTTAACGCTTATTACTGCGTGTGCAGCCCATGTTACGCATAGGATGCGTAAAGTACAGTAAGCTTGCGCAATCACGGACAAGTTAATGGATTTTTAACCTGCTTAGCGTTAGGGATGTAATATGGGGGGCATGTGTTAAAGTCACTTGACCTTAAAGCTTACCTATCGAAACGCCACAGTTAGTGGGCTAGATTACATACTGAACACTGTGTATTAGATTACCATTCTTGTGTTAGAACTCAGTCCTCGCGGGCACTAATGTGGGGATATATCGCACCTAGACCCCACAGCACAGGATTCTTTACATTGGTATGTCGACGTCTGTGATCCTTCAGATTTTTTTTTCCTTTTGTTTTAGGAAGGCCTAAGGCCTGGAGACACGACCAGCACCTTCTGTGGCACTCCAAATTACATTGCTCCAGAAATCCTACGAGGAGAAGATTATGGTAATCCTTGTGAACCTGTAAAGCACTTGCTTGTACTGTGGGGGTTATAGTTTAAATTTGAAGCCACCAGAGTCTTCTCTTTACTATTCATGTCAACATGCACCCTCAAGGCCAGGACAATGGGTAACACGGTCACATCTATGTTCATTGCAGCTGCAGGCTCGGCAGACTGGCTGGGATCGTTGTAAAACAGATGTCTCTGGATAGTTGTGTTCCTTCCGGGATTAAAGTGATCACATAGTCACATAGGCTCTGGGGTTGCCATGTTCAATCACACCATTGAAATAATGGTTTGCCCTTGACCGAGGTGGAACTCTGTGTATATGGAGGATAAAATAATCTGTCACCCTGACTGTTTTATGACTTGTGTGCGCTGAAGTGAGATTGCTGTTCTGTGTGACATAGGTTTCAGCGTGGACTGGTGGGCTCTGGGGGTCTTGATGTTTGAGATGATGGCTGGAAGGTCGCCGTTCGATATTGTTGGGAGTACTGACAATCCAGACCAAAACACAGAAGATTTTCTTTTCCAAGGTGAGTAGTTTCCTGTTGCGTTTTTGTTTATTTTTTTTGCACCCGTGTGATTTTTTTATTTTTTTTATTTTATTTTTATTTTATTTATTTTTTAATATAAATATTTTTTTATTTTACTGCAGTTAAAGATGGAATTTTTTTTTTTCTAGAAGGCAATTACTTAAATTCTATTTGATACATTTTAGAAGATGCAATGCATGCCAATGTGTAGCATTTATTGAGCCATGTAAAGTTAACTCGGGTAAAAGGATGTCTGGTGGATAGTGTATATTATGCACTGTGTGTTGCCTATATTATCCTGAGTGATGGCTCAGCAAGGAATTTATTTACAGGAAGCTTCTTCAAGCAGATATACAGCTTAAAGAAGCAGATGTAATATCATTCAGTCTTCTCAAATGCTTTGATTTTGTGTAATGGATGAAATGAGGAGAAAAGAATAGCGGAGACCCTTTTGTGGGACGTGATGTATTCCAACAGATGAGCCAGAGTATTGTGGCTTAGATAGAAATAGTATTTATTTTTTCCTGTCTATTACATCAGCAATATCGGTGAGATTTAGTACACAGGGAAATTTAATTCTTATTTGTGGCAGGCTGTTCATTATTACAAATGATTTATTTTTTTTTTTCTCTTTTTGAGAAAGGATTTTACCAGGAAGGATACATTGAGATTTCTCTCATTTTCAAGTATGTCCTGGGTGGCGAGTATGTACCGTTAGGTGTCTTGCCCAAGGACACTTACTGGAGAGGTGCTCTAGCCGGGATCGTACCCGTGTCTCCACAGTCTCTCTCCACACAGAGCAGTGAGGTTACCTCTACTCCACCCAGCCGGTGCTTAAACCAGTTCTGTTGAAGCTGGACTGTGAGATTAGTAAACAGGGACATGTTGAATTAAACAAAAAATGGATTAGGCGACCTTAGTTTTAAAATCCATATATTTACATGCACAGGTCTATGAAATCAAAGATTATTATTTTGAATAAAAAACAACTTAAATTAGGCCACGCAAATAAAGAAAAATACATTTATCAGTGCCATCAGGATCGTTGGGTTAATGTAGTTTGATAGAAATAATTCTAAAGGGATCCATAAAACCGTTTTAGAATGTGACCAACACCTTAGGGTGTGTGTGTGCGTAATATGCTTAATATTTTGTGATTTGTGTATCTCCTCTTATTTTTAGTTATTCTGGAAAAACAAATCCGTATTCCACGGTCCCTGTCTGTGAAAGCAGCTAGTGTTTTAAAGAGCTTTCTTATCAAAGTGAGTAATGGGGATCTACATCGCTCTTCCTACAATTCCCCCCCCCCCCTTCGCCATATTTAGGTGTCAGACAAAATGCATTTACTCCCGTCTAACCTCCTTGTCTGGACTGCTCCTTACTCACCATTGAGCAGCTACACGTCTTCCACGTTTTTACAGCTCATCCATTTATCCTTTTAAAAATTTCAGGAGCCAAAGGAGCGGCTTGGTTGCCACCCGCAGACTGGGTTTGCTGATATTCAAGGTCATCAATTCTTCCGCAACGTTGACTGGGACCTTGTGAGTAACCCTGATTTACTGTAAGGGGCAGGCAAAGTTGTAACAACGGAGGTTATTATTTCATTGATTTATTTCTACAGAAGTACATGGGAAGAGTCACAATTTGGAAGTTTTACCAGTGCTATAATACTCTTCAAAGCTGATCAGTGGGGCTTACTGTATAAGATGCCGGGTGTAAATGATTTGTGAGGAACACCAACCAAAAGAGCTGCCAGGCCAGTTGCGAGGAGAATAAAAACAGTTTTTACACCTGGCTGCAAAGTGTTTTATTCTTTTTGATACAGAAGCGATACACAAGAATTTATACCAACACCCTCCTCTACCCACCTGCACCTCCCCCCCCACAGCTGCCTTCAGCGCTCAAGACCTGGCAGACTACTTCCTCAGTAAAACTCTAACTATCAGAAGCAACATCCCAACACAAGATAGTGATCTGCCACCTCCACTCCCAGAGGTCCCCTCTGCCACCCTCTGCCGCTTCCTCCCAGCCACTGAGGAGGAAGTCAATTCCTTATTGTCCTCCTCACATCTCACCACGTGCCCGCTCGACCCCATTCCCTCACATCTAATTCCTCCCCTCTCCTCCTCCCTCAGCCCTGCTCTCACACACATCTTCAACCTATCTCTCTCCACTGGCTCCTTTCCATCCGCCTTCAAACACGCGCTAGTAACCCCTTTACTAAAGAAACCATCCCTAGATCCCAACTCTCCATCCAACTACCGCCCTGTATCCCTGCTTCCCTTCACATCAAAGCTCTTAAAAAAATTAGTCTTCAACCGCCTCTCCCTCTTCCTGTCCTCCAATTCCCTACTTGACCCCCGGCAATCTGGCTTCCGTCCCCTACACTCAACTGAAACTGCCCTCACCAAAGTCACCAACGACCTCCTAACTGCTAAAAAACACGGCCACTATTCTATTCTCATCCTACTTGACCTCTCGGCTGCTTTTGACACTGTTGACCACCCCCTCCTTCTACAGACCCTCAACTCTCTGGGTCTCGGTGAAACTGCACTTGCTTGGGTTGACTCCTATTTATCCAACAGGTCCTTCTGTGTGTCTATTGCTGGTAACTCCTCCTCCTCATTGCCTCTATCTGTTGGTGTACCTCAAGGCTCTGTCCTTGGTCCTCTGCTCTTTTCCATCTACACCTCCTCCCTGGGCAAAATCATCAACAGCTTTGGCTTTAACCCCTTCACTGCTGAGCCATTTCACGTCTTAATAAAAAAGTGTGTTTTTTTTATTTTTATTATTTTTGTTATTCACTTTAAACATGGTCATGTTTGGTATCATGCTTCCCCTAGCAGTTCCCTCATCCTATAACCTCCGATCCAGGACCAGCACCTTACTTGCAATACCACAATACAAAAAGACAGTGGCTCGGTCCTCATTTTCCTACAGAGCACCGCAATTATAGAATAACCTTCCAGACACCATCAAATCTTCCCCCAGTCTTAAGTCACTCGAGCTCCTTACTAGCATACCTCGGTACAGAATGCGCCTGTAAACCTGTAAGCTAGTATCTATATTACTTACATATTTATTTTCCGTGTTAATCTGTATATTTGTGTTTTTGTTTTTAATATCTTGCATTTATTACTTTGTATTTCTGTAACAACTGTAAAATTTCAATGCTCTCGAACCCAGGACCTACTTGAAAACAAGAGAAATCTCAATGTATCCTTCCTGGTAAAATCCTTTTATAAATAAATTAATTAAATAAATTAGAAAGGCCATGCTCTGGCCTTTCTAATGATACCAAACATGACTCTGCTAGCAAAGGAACCCCCTATCTTTCCTTAGGAGTCAATGAGGACGTTCTCCACACGTCCTCAGCAGTGAAAGGGTTAATTACCACCTCTACGCTGATGACACTCAGATCTACCTCTCTACCCCTGATCTCTCTCCCCCCTGTCCTTTCAAAAGTCAGTGACTGTTTATCTGGCATCTCCTCCTGGATGGCCTCCCACCACCTGAAGATCAACATGTCAAAGACTGAACTCCTACTTATTCCTCCCTCCAATGCCTCCCCACCTCCTGACTTCTCTATCACGGTGGAGGGTATCACCATCTCCCCATCAAACCAAGTTCGCTGTCTTGGAGTTACACTTGACTCTGCTCTTTCCGTCATCCCCCACATCAAGTCTCTTTCCTCCTCCTGCCGATACCAACTGCGTAATATTTCCAGAATTCGGCCATTTCTTACCGCTGTCACCACAAAACTCATACACGCCCTGGTAATCTCCCGACTCGACTATTGCAATAATCTCTTATCTGGCCTCCCTCTGTCCCGCCTCTCCCCCCTACAATCCATCCTGAACGCCTCCGCCAGGCTAATTCACCTCACCCGCCGCTCTGTCTCTGCCGCTCTCCTCTGCGAGTCCCTTCACTGGCTCCCCATCCACTGCAGAATTAAGTTCAAAATCCTTATCCTTACCTACAAAACCCTCACTAACTCAGCTCCCCACTACCTGTCCTCACTAATCACCAAATACACCCCAGCCCGCTCCCTAAGGTCAAACAGTGACCTGCGCCTAGCTTCTCCCCGCATCACCTCTTCCCATGATAGACTGCAGGATTTCTCACGCGCAGCCCCCACTCTCTGGAACGCTCTCCCTCGTATGGTCAGACTTTCCCCTAACTTCTCTTCCTTCAAACGCTCCCTTAAAACATTCCTATTTAGGGAAGCCTACCACCCAACTCACTGACGCAACCATCAATCACTCTCACCTTGCAGTCCTCTCCTGTTTCCAACCCCAACCCTCCTAGATTGTGAGTTCCTACGGGAATAGGGCCCTCATCTCCTCCTGTGCTGTTTGTCAAATGTTGTTCAATGTATTGTAACCCTGTCTATACTGTGCTTATTGTACAGCGCTGCGGAATATGCTGGCACTTTATAAATAAAGAATAATAATAATATAATAATTTGCCAATATTTGTTCTCAAGTTACATTTTGGATTAACACGGCTATTTTTTTAGTTTTGACAAGTGAGCATTTTGTGTTTTACATAAACACCTGTCCAAAATGATTTGGAAAAAAAAAATCCGCAAACTCTTCTTTACCATGTGATTGGAATACCCATTGTGAATGTCAGTTCTTCGGTCTAGTTTGTACATTTCGATGTGCTGCATTTTGGGGGCTCTGGGAACTTCAGTTTAACATGAGTCTGTATGCTGTAAGAGTATGGAGGAAATGGTGAAAATATTAAATTCCATACGCGACATGTTTAGGTTCATGTTCTCAGCCAGCCATCCACTTTAGGTGAGGCAGTGTCAGGGTTATTCAGAGAAAGGTGAAACTCTGGAGAACTTTTTGAGAAGTGAAAATTCGAAGTCAAAATGGTCAAACCAGAAAAATTCTCCTTTATCTCACTTACCAAATCGGCTATTTTGACCTAGAATTTTCACTTCTCCAAAAGTTCTCCAGAGTTTCACCTTTCTCTGAATAACCCTGAGTGTTTCAGCATCACACGTCCATCAGGAAAAGGAGGAAAGGGGCAGGATGGGATTGGAGAGTTGAGGTAGTAAATTCCCAAACCAGTATCCCATGACAGCCAGATATATTTACATCTAAGTATATTTATTGGTTGTTTTCATTTAATATTTTTGACCGCTTGAAAACCAATGGATTCTGCTGGCATCAACATATATAGTAGGGTGGGAGCGACGTACAGATGGGGAGTGGGCAGTTGACTTGAAGGTGAGTATGTCCTGCCCTTGAAATATGTGTGAAGACTTGTAGCAGTGAAAGGAGGAACGTGGCAATGATGGCAGGACCAGGAGGGATGTGTGATGTCTGGAGGTTTACATGATGTTGAATAAGAGGAAGGCATGGTGGCATAGGCGCATGGAGAATGTACTATAATGCAAGTGTGACGGGAATTTTTATGAGAAGGAAAAAAGCACGAGGCAGATGAAAAAGTGACAGAATGCAGTTAAAGGTAAGGGACATGGGGTTATTCGGAAAGCGCTGGTGATTTGAAAATCGAAGTGGTTGTAACGTTAAAATAAAATCCAAAGAGACGTTGGAGAGGCTTCGCTGTGAAGATTCTCCTGCAGTTGTATCGTTTACACATTTCATGTGTTTCACAAAAGTAGAATCTAAACCGTGATCTTCAACTGTGTTTGCAACATCTGCATACAGCCAACACTTTCTGAATAACCCCCATAGAAGAGGCAGAGCTGAAATGGGAGAAGGGGTGAAAACGGGCAAGAAATGGTAAAGGAAAGGTGGATGACTGGGCACTGGGGAAAGGAAGATGTGCAACATCACTAGTAGCCTGAAAAGTCGAAACAGGATTTGGTGAGCTGCATTATGTTCTTGGGCATCTTTCGTTTAAATCCTGTATGTGACTCCATACAGGGGGGGGGGGCACTTATCAATGTTGGTGTTAACACCTAGAGGGTTATTCAGAGAGGTGAAAAGCAGGAGAATGACTGGAGAATGAAAAATTCTAGGTCAAAATAGCCGATTTGGAAAGTGAGATGAAAGGGAGAATTGTTCTGGTTTGGCTATTTTGACCTAGAATTTTTCATTCTCCAGTCATTCTCCTGCTTTTCACGCTCTCTCAATAACCCTGCTAGTGTTTCCATCCTATGTCCGTTTATTTGTATCTCGTACGTACCCTTTGGTTATTGTTCAGTGCTGCGGAAACTGTTGGCGCTATATAATTGATGATGATGATAATAAAAGTTTTCTTTAACATTATCTTTGTATTAGATGGAGCAAAAACAAGTGGTTCCCCCTTTCAAGCCCAATATCTGTGGAGAATTTGGTCTGGATAATTTTGACGTGCAATTCACCAACGAACCTGTCCAGCTTACCCCTGATGATGAGTATGTGACCTCCATATTTTATATAAATTTCTAGCAAGCTGTATCAAATTACTTTTTTCTTTGCGTTCTTTACAGTGCTTTATGTGTGGGTGCTGGGGATGTGTTCTTCAGAATCGTTAGCATGAGGTGACAATCAGGATTTCATTAACATTCAGATGTGTTACTGCGTGACTCCCTGCTTAGCGAATCCTGAGTATCCATTAAAGGGACACTTCCCAATAGAACATTTTAATGGAGTAAAAGTACTTGCAGTAGCATAAACTAGATAAAACTACAGTGTGGATAAAGAATGACTTTTTTTTGTGTGTGCAGAATGCAAAGGGATTAAAGAAGTGAGATTGTCCTGTGTGTATACAGTCAGACACAATAGGTGGTTATACATAGAGGTGGCTGAATTGTAATGTAACACTATAACACAGGTCTATTCACTAAAGGGTGAATTCAGTAGAATTGGCATAAGTGAAAATTCTAGGTCAAAATAGTCCAGAGAAATTCTCCCATTTAACTCGCTTTCCAAATCGGATATTTCGACCTACAGGGTTATTCAGAGATTCTAATTCAAGGTCAAAATAGCCGATTTGGAAAGTGAGATGAATGGGAGAATTTTTCTGGTTTGGCTATTTTGACCTAGAATTTTCCCTTCTCCAGTAGAGATGCACCGAAATTTCAGCCACCAAAAATTATCGCCTGAAAATGGTGTTTTCGGTTTCGGCTGAAATGGAAATTAAGCTGAAAAAAAATTCCCTTTCAAAATGGGGCCTGGAGGCCCGGCCGAGCCCCTTGGGTCAAAAGCTTTCGTGACGTCTTACCAGCGACAAACGGAGAGAGAGGACACTGGATGCAGGAGGACTGCCACCGGTGGAGGACTCGGGGCCGATGTAGGGGAGTATGTGTAGGCAACATGCTCACCTACATCCTCAATCGGCCCTGAGCTCCAGCGGTGACAGTCCTCCGGCTGTCGCAGGCTGCTCAGGCGAGCCGAAGTAGGTGGATGTAGGTGCAACCAATCAGCCATGCGAACCTGGGCCTGGAGGCCCTGCCGAGCAAGCTGCTCGGCTGGGCCTTGAAGGCCAAGCCGAGCCGGGGGCTCACCTGAGCCTGGAGGCCAGCCGTGCAGCTTGCTCGGCTGGCCTTCGGAATCAGGCGAGTCCCCGGCCTCCAGGCCCAGGTTCTAATGTCTGATTTTCGGTATCGGTTTTCGGCCGAACTGATCCTGAATTTTCGTATTGGCTGGAAATTTCCGTTTCGGTGAATCCCTATTCTCCAGTCATTCTCCTGCTTTTCACCTCTCTCTGAATAACCCTGCTAGATTTTCCACTTCTACCAATTCTACGGGCTTCACCCTTTAGTGAACTGCGCTAATAGTGAAGCTTCCCTTACGGCTGTTCGAATCTTCTGTGAAGCGCCGGTGATTTTCACCGGTGTTTGCAACATTGGCAAAAAATACACTTTCTGAAGGCCCCTTTTTTTTTTTTTTTTTTTTTTTTTTGTGGGGGGGGTGCTTCGTTCTTGTTTGAGGGGGTTGATTTCAACATATTTCACACAATTGGCTAGTAATCTGCTTGTTATGTGCATAAAAGAACCATGATTGAACAAGAAAGTGTTACCACAACATTTTGGAAAATGAAATGATTTTATTAAATGCCTCCTATTTCTCAATTCAGTATTTAGAACAAAAAAAGCAGCACTGTGCTGGCATTAAGTAGATCTGGGAATGCCCTTTAAATGTCCTTTTGTAGCCTGCTATTTCGCAATAAAACGTGGCAGGCACCTCACCCGTCTGATCTTGATAACAGGCCCCCTGCATGAGTGCTATTATTAAGCATTTTACACCTTGAATTGGAAGCTCGTTAAACCATTTTCCTTTTATTTCCCCCCCCCCCTTCTCTTTTTCATGCAGAGATGTGGTGAGGAAGATTGACCAATCTGAATTTGAAGGCTTTGAATATATCAACCCTCTCTTGATGTCGGCTGAAGAATGCGTATGATTTTCTGTCCGATACGTACGGCATGTTGGTCTCCTCCTCAGCTTGGTTATTCTGCGACGCAGATACTCATTTGCTCCAGGAACAAACGCCATCTCCCATATCATGTCATGCTGCTGTGTTAATATAATCTGCTATTTAAGCCACTGAATCACTGGAATGCAATTTGTTAACTGTGTGGACGTTTAAAAACGAAATGTTGTGAAGTAACACAAATTACAGCTTCACACCGTTCAAGATGACTTTTTATGTAACTCTACTAGTAACTGGAACAGCTGAGCACCAACTTTATGCCGGTGAATGACAAAGCAAATACTCTTGCGCAGGGATTGGGGTACATGCCAAACACCATAAATTTAAAAACTAGGCCTTGGCTGTATTTTATTACTAGGTTTAGATTGTGGGGTGGGCATAGTTGGAAACCTATCGTTTCTGTAATCCTCTCATACAGTTTCATGTATGCTGCCACTTCACGCTGATAATGTGATCATGCCTGTGGATTCGGTGATGTATTTTACTCATAGGTACTCGGACCTTACGTTCTAAATAGGGTGAGGTCAGTGGAATTGAGGGAGATGCGCAGGTACCCTGCCTTTTGGATCCGTGGTAAAACTGTTGAAGATTTGACATGGCAATCCAGGCCTGTGTTTCTATTGACTCAGGGAGTGAATAAATGCATGTAAAGCGTGGGAACGGTGTGTGTATTGATATGCGCCTGCTTCATGTGAACAGTACCAGACTGCTGTATTCTCGTGTTTCATGAGCTGACACCCGGCTGTGTAACAATTGGCTATTCTCCTGACAGATACGTGTGTATGTGGACACAATAGGCCTTCAAAGTCAATGAAATTAAGATTTCATTTATGCAACCTTTTTTTTTTTCTCTCTACCCGAATAGGTTCAGAATATGACTGGAGTATTCCATCTTGATTATGATATTAATTTAGCAAAATTAGTTTTTCGTTCTACCACAGTTCAGTGAATAAACACAAATACGTTTGATTCAATGAGACCCTGTGGGACTCTGAGCTTCAGACCCCTCTGGGAATTAATAAAGAGTTAAGTGTGTTCTAACAAGTGTCTTAGGCTGACTTACTGTTAAATTTTCAAGAAAGGTTTAACTTCACAGGAGACGTGGATTTTTTTTTTAATATCAAAGTACAACATGCGCAGTACGGTTCTTTAACCAGTGCCAAACAAATGTCTGCCCCCCCCCCCCCCCCGATTAGTGTCATGGACGATTGCTTGGGACAGTGCAACATCTTTTGACTTGGATATTTGATGCACACACAGCTAAACAATGTGTGTGATCGTGTTCATTCTAGAATTGTTTTATTTATGGCCCGTCTGAATTTTCTCCCCCGGTATTTGCAAAACTAGTTATTACTCCGCTGTCTGAAAAGCCAAACCTTTTCCCATTTATTTTCCAGTGACATTTTTTGTTGTCGTATTTTATCTTGTAGTGGATTGATTTGCCAGCCTGATTCCCTTCACTTCTGTTTAGGTTGCCATTATGGCTGGGATATGAAGTCCATCCACAGTCCAGTTTGTATTTTTGCAAGCTCCCCAACTCACAACATCAGACGCTACGTCGCGCTTTTCATGAACCGCCGTTAATGGCTGGCTTTCTGTTGGGCAGAATACCCACTGAGTATTGTTCATTAGGATATAATTATTTTGTTCTTTTCCTTGCTTATCATTATCTTTAAATATAAGGGTGTGCTGGGGAAAATTAACCTAAATATCATTACTTTTCTGACTAGGGGAAATATCTCCCCCCCCCCCCCCCCCCAGTTTATTAACGTGCTGCCTTGTAACCTGTCAGATCTGCAGGAGAAGTGTTAATGAGTTTCCCTAAATAGTGGCACGGTATCTCAAGGATTGCGGCATGCTGATTATAATAATGCAGCATTAATAAACATTTTTTTTATTTAGATTTTTTTTTGTGTTAATTTACTGCTTAATCCAAATCTGCCAATGCACCACACGGTGGTATAAATGTAAAACCTGGGCAGACGTGGCCTCCTGAAGCGTGCAGGGCTCCTGATTCATTGCCAGCCATTCCACATAAATCTGTTTAGTGACTGCTTTACCCAGTGTATACATCCAAAGCATTAATAATGAGCTGGGCCTTTGTTGCATGGTTTCATTTCAAACCTTAGGGGTGGATTTATGTTTTGCGTATCGGGTTGAACAATACAGGAGTGGGTCACGAAGACGTGAATTGGTAGGGAATGAAACCTTTTTAGCACGTAGCGAGACTTCCCCCAATTCCTATACTCTTTAGCTGCTTTGATGTAGAATTTGCAGTTCTCTCCAATCCACAGCTTGCCGAATAGCCCCCTTATGTCATCACATTGCCCTGTATTATGTCTGTAGGTCTTTTGATCATCTCTGAATTAAATGGGTTTTAGTTTGCTTTAAGGATCCAATGCCTTTTGTCATGAGTTATAGGCCTGGAAAAAGAATAGAAAGCTAAAAAATATAATTTTCTTGAAATGCATTAATACTGTGTAGAATGACTGTGACATCTGTATGTTCCTCCTGGGTCTGGGTTTTAAATGTAACGTATGCTACAAGCTTTGTGTTGGTGGTATAATCCATTGGATCTTCTAAAGCTCTGGATCTTTAAATCCTTGCTATTCTCCATGAGATCTTTACAAGGAGGGGACGGTTATGCATCTAAATCTAAAAAATGCTACAGTTCTCACTAGGAGAACCTCTGTAAATCTTGAACTCGCTCACCAATCAATGCCTTCATCCATACCTTAATTGTACTTTATTTAATGGACTCCTGTTACCGATGTTGTTTTCTCCTGTAGTTTTACTCTTAGTCTTTTTTTTATTTAAAAAAAAAAAGTTATGGGATAAGTTCATATGCTTTTTTTTTATACTTTAATGCACAAAATCTTTTAATTTTTATACATTTTGTTTTATTTTTTTCTATGTACTGTTCTGTTTTTGTTAAACGGTCACTTACGCGTGTGTATACTTCATTATGTTTTAATATCCGTATTTCCATCAGTAGCTGACCATTTCTTGTGATCTATAAAAACTTTACGACTTTTAATGCATTTTCTTTAATATTTAACCTGTAAAGTACCGGCATCATTCTGCAACGGTGTGATGTGGAATATGACAGCAGTATCTGGACCAATATAAGGCATCTGGGTATATATTGATATATGAAACCTTTTGCCTGTCAAGTGCAACTTCTTTGAAGGATAAGTAAGACCTAAACAAACTTCATCTTTCATTTGATGATAGTTGACCGTTCTTCCTTTGGTACATATTCTCTATGCCTGTGCTAGCCAACTTTGGCAACCCTGACATCTCTGACCTAGAAGACTCGTCATACTGCGTCATCCTTTAAATCTGTCTTGCTTCTCCATCAGACGTTAACCTCTTGGGTGCCAAGATTGGGCCATTCCCTACCCTTAACTCTGGTAGTTAATACTTTAACTATGCCTTGTGTGGAAGTTACAATTGACTAGCTTCTGATTATTTTTTTTATTTCTTTTCATAGTTCCCTCATGATTATCCAATATTTTAAAGGTTCACTTTAAAAGGTTTTGAGAAATAACTACAATGCAAAGAACGAGTGAACAAAGACCAAAGGTGGTTCTCTCCACCCATAGGACCACCTGTTCAGATTATTAAGGCACCTGTAACAATGGAAGAATTTTGTTCCTATGCGATGAACCTAAAGTTTGTTTTACAACGCTACCCTAATAAAAATATCTCATTACTGGTATTCCTAGACACTGACTGAATATACAGTTTTTAATCCAAGCCATCGACCAGTTTTGCATTATTCAACTTTTTAGAGACCTTCAGCGTTGCTTTGGAGAAGTTGAGGATTTAGCAAGTGGCATTTTGCACAGGGTACACAAATCATTTGCTGCCAGAGATGCTCGGTCAAAAAGGCAGGAAAATATTCTACAGGAAGAGCGATAAACGTAATATATGATGCAATACGTTGCTGACATTGTTATACATGTGCACCATCTTATTATACTGTTCATTCACCAAGCTGATTGTACCATAGCACAAGTAGTAGTATTTGCATGTAGACTGAATCTGTACGAAAACAAGATGTAATTGTATTTTTTCCTCCATTTTAATAAAATGTTTATATAAATCTTTTTGTCCTTCATACATGTATATGATCTATAATATGGACGGTGTTTAATTATCAAGGTTAAAACCTGGTCCATTTCTTGACAAAGGCTAATCCCCGTCAAACCAACACAATGAGCAGGGACAGATATCAACTACTTACATTTTCTCATTATAATAATACAAATGCCCTTCCCGAGACCACCCAGAGCATGACTGTCTTTAAGGTGCAGCCTGTTCTTGTCCATTTAATGGCAAGATTTACAGAATGTTACACTCCAGGGCAGAACTTGTCAGTCGACGAATCCTTGCTCCTTTTCAAGGGACGTATTGGTTTTAACCACTTCGCTGTGGACACGCTCAGCGCGCCTACAACTGAAGAAAGTGTGTGTGATCTAGTTTCACCCATTATATGATAAAGGTTACCATGTTTATATGGATAATTTTTATAGTGGAGTGCTGCTGTACAAATATTTGTACAATACGTGCCAACAAGAAAGGATTTCCAACATATATGTTCCGAAAGCAAAAGAGGGGAAACTGCAGCCTAAGGCCGGGTGCACACGAGACTTTTTTTTTTTTTTAGTGCATGCGAATGCTTGTTCCGAACGCACGTCGCAGCATATAATTACGCATAACGTGAAGATCACATGCATAATGCACGCTATGCATAACGCGCGCTGAAGACGTCTGTCTTGAAAACACAAAGGCTGTTGCGCTAGGATTGACGCGACGTTGGGCGTCAAATGCAGTGCGCATGCCCACTTGAGCGCAGGAGAATCGCGCAACCCAGTCGATGCGCATCCTAGGTGATGTGCTAGGATGCGCGTCTCGACGGGGCTGCGCGATCGCGCTTTGCAGTGCTGAGGGGGGGCAGGTGAACGCCGGGGTGTTAGCGTTTTCTTTAACGCACATACATTAGTCATTCAAATTGGTTGGACTGGCACACGGGGTGTCCATGTGAGTAGTAACACTACGTCGAGGCCCCAACCATGGTTACTGACCATTCACACATCTTTCATAACCGTTTCACTCCCAGGAGCACCCACCTTTCACTCCGTTCACACCACAGTCACATTTGTCAGCAGTGACTTCTTCCTATGCCATTCCTACATTTGCAAATATATGGGGAACTTAGGGGCAGCAACGCGGTCTCGTTCCCAACTTTGCAAAGCTTTGCAGCCGTTTGAGGAAATTGGTGTCGGGTGGATGGTGAATTTGAATTGGTTTTATCTGGAAATAACACGTTCAAGAATTTGTGGGAAAGTGACAGCTATGTATCTGGGACTAGTACTGTCCAGATTTAGCTGCACATTTATATGGGATATGAGCCAGAATTGAATGTGGATCAAAATGATCCAGATCCAACTGCTCTGTATCAGATGGGTAGAAATTGTATACAATGGTCATTTGTTTGGGCTATTTCCAAAATAACCTACTTCAACACCTAAATTTAATGCCCCCAATCGGTTGGAAGTGTGTGGTACATACGGAACCAGGTTGGCATGCATAGTCCTTGCGCTGCCCTTCTGCAGGGCCTGGCTGTGTTCAGTTCGTGGTAGGAGGTCACTCAAGTGGCGGTTCCTTAACCTTGCCACATCTTCAACAGCTTCACCAACTGGAACAATTTCTATCAAAGAGAAGACTTCATAAATGGATTTCTGAAACTTCAGGAACGTTATTCTTCTAGGTTGGATAGCATGGTACAGGACAAATGCATTAACAGCTTCTTGTACAAACGTCAAACACAATGATAGATTTTGAGTCTGCCGAAAAAAGGATATATAATTTGAGTTATACAATAACATATGACTTCAAATCTCGTTTAAACATGAGCAAAAATGAGCTCCGCACACAGGAGTGAAATGGCTCAGCAGCCAAGGGGTTAATGATGGTTGTAATCGAGTCAGTGAAAGAGTGCAAACTGATAAGTCTTCTAATAAGCCTTATAGCACTACTGATATATTTAGTGGCATCTTGTTACCAACAAGACTGGAAATGGGGTCTCTATTTCCATAATAAATATGGGAAAACCTCTCTAAATCCAGCAGAAGAGAAAGTATAAACTATCCTGTGAATGTTGACCGGATGGACAGTTGAAGAAAAAAAAAAGCGTAGAAGCTGGTGTTACGGAGTAGATTAAGACCTGGAAAATGAGAGATTTGTTTGGATCATAAACGTGGTGGTGGAGATAAGACTGATAAATTGGTGGCCTCTCAAGGAGTAGGGACATGTATTGGGTAAAGAATAGATGGTGGAGATGTTACTGTATGAAATAGACATTCGATAAGGTCAAAAAACTCCCTGCAGAAGCGGTCACACTTTTAATTAATGGCTTGATTTTCCCAGACAGTCCACCTTTCTCACATTAACTATGGCCAGGTAATTGTTTCATTTGTGCGGAGGCAGTTCCTTTTATTCCTCGTGTTTCCAGTCCTTTGTTCTTGCCGTTCCAGTGACCACTCTATAGCTGTGGTGTTCTTGCCGTTCCAGTGACCACTCTATAGCTGTGGTGTTCTTGCCGTTCCAGTGATGGCTCTGTAGCTGTGTTCTTGCCATTCCAGTGATGGCTCTGTAGCTGTGTCGTTCTTGCCGTTCCAGTGACGGCTCTGTAGCTGTGTTCTTGCCGTTCCAGTGACGCCTCTGTAGCTGTGTTCTTGCCGTTCCAGTGATGGCTCTGTAGCGGTGTTCTTGCTGTTCCAGTGACCACTCTATAGCTGTGGTGTTCTTGCCATTCCAGTGATGGCTCTGTAGCTGTGTGCTTGCCGTTCCAGTGACAGCTCTGTAGCTGTGTTGTTCTTGCCGTTCTAGTGACGGCTCTGTAGCTGTGTTCTTGCCGTTCCAGTGACACCTCTGTAGCTGTGTTCTTGCCGTTCCAGTGATGGCTCTGTAGCTGTGTTCTTGCCGTTCCAGCAACGGCTCTGTAGCTGTGTTCTTGCCGTTCCAGTGATGGCTCTGTAGCGGTGTTGTTCTTGCCGTTCCAGTGATGGCAATGAGGCTGTGTTCTTGCCGGTCCAGTGATGGCCCTGTAGCTGTGTTCTTGCCGTTCCAGTGATGGCTCTGTAGCGGTGTTCTTGCCAGTCCAGTGACGGCTCTGTAGCGGTGTTCTTGCCAGTCCAGTGACGGCTCTGTAGCTGTGTTGTTCTTGCCGTTCTAGTGACGGCTCTGTAGCTGTGTTGTTCTTGCCGTTCCAGTGACGGCTCTGTAGCTGTGTTCTTGCCGTTCCAGTGATGGCTCTGTAGCTGTGTTCTTGCCATTCCAGCGACGGCTCTGTAGCGGTGTTCTTGCCGTTCCAGCAACGGCTCTGTAGCTGTGTTCTTGCCGTTCCAGTGATGGCTCTGTAGCGGTGTTGTTCTTGCCGTTCCAGTGATGGCAATGAGGCTGTGTTCTTGCCGGTCCAGTGATGGCCCTGTAGCTGTGTTCTTGCCGTTCCAGTGATGGCTCTGTAGCGGTGTTCTTGCCAGTCCAGTGACGGCTCTGTAGCTGTGTTGTTCTTGCCGTTCTAGTGACGGCTCTGTAGCTGTGTTGTTCTTGCCGTTCCAGTGACGGCTCTGTAGCTGTGTTGTTCTTGCCGTTCCAGTGACGGCTCTGTAGCTGTGTTGGTATTTGTGTACAGTAGATAAAAGTGATTAATATATATTACATATGCTGCTCTCGCTGTGTATTTACATGAATTGCCGTTGTGAAGCCTCAGTGTAAACAAAGACCAAAAATGTTATAATGGAACGAGTAAATGGATTACTGAGATTGAGAGATTGGATTTGCCCAAACACAATGAGGACAGAGCTATGCTGGCTAATTAAAATGGGATATAAAACATCGGGGATGAAGCCGGCTCAGCCTCTGATTTATAGGAAGAACTAAACCTTTGATCTGTACAATATCTCTGTGAGGGAGCATAATGCGATTATGTAGAGGTAGGAATAAAATGCATGATGAAGTTATGGACCATGTGTTTTAATTAAACTGTAAAGGCATTGTGTAGATCCCTGATGAACGCCATAATATTGAGTATTCGTTAAGATGAACAGGAAGTTAGCTCGACATATTCAATGTACTTGAACCCAGGACATACTTGAAAACGAGAGAAATCTCAATGTATCCTTCCTGGTAAAATCCTTTATAAATAAATAAATAAATAATTTGGTTTTTATTCAGATTGTAAATCTGATGGTGAGCATTTTCTGAACATCCAATCCTCATGCTTGCAAAGCCTCTATTCACTTGACATGGGAATTTAATTTGGGGGGGGGGTCCTTTTTAACTAACCTGTCTATTTACAACTTAAACTTTTAGCATTTTTTGTAAAACCGTGCTGAAATCTTGCCTTTTCTCTCTCTCTTTTTCTTAGTATTTGACTTTCTTAGAGGACCTTCTGTATGTAAAACAGCATACCAGTGTGAGCATTACAATCACGATCCATTGCTCTTTTTTAACCCGGGAAAGGGAAGCTGTATGTGGGAAACCCTAACCCATGTTCCTTAACCATATACCTGACAATATTGGCTGTATGAAGAGCAATTGGAGGCTGCCAGGGGCATATCTTTGTGATCTATTGCCCTGCTGCCCATTACAGAAAGTGTTTGTGTTGGCAGGGATCACATCACATCATCTGAATTTAAAAGAGCACAATATCGGGAATATGGAGCCAGGAAGATCCTTTTGATTTATCAACACACCAAGAGATGCAGAACACTTCCTTTGAGCGGAGTAGCATTAATGACGTGAGCAGCACCAGTCCTTCATTCTGCGCAGGTGCTGTGAACCTTCCGTACAATAGTATTATTTATTATTATTCTTCATTTATATAGCGCCAGCATATTCTTCTGATCTGTACAATGGGCACAGTATAGACAGGGTTACAATACATTGAACAACAATTGACAAACCAGTACAAGAGGAAACAAAGGCCCTATTCCCGTTGGAACTCACAATCTAAAAGGGTTGGGGGTGGAAACAGGAGGAGAGGACTGCAAGGTGGGAGTGATGGACTGGTTGCGTCATTGAGTCGGGTGGTAGGCTTCCCTAAATAGGAATGTCTTAAGGGAGCGTTTGAAGGAAGAGAAACTAGGGGAAAGTCTGACCGTACCAGGGAGAGAGCGTTCCAGAGTATGGGGGCTGCGCATGAGAAATCCTGCAGTCTATCATGGGAAGAGGTGATGCGGGGAGCAGCTAGGCGCAGGTCACTGTTTGACCTTGGGGAGTGGGCTGGGGTGTTTTTAGTGATTAGTGGGGCACTGAGTTAGTGAGAGCTTTGTATGTCAGGGTAAGGATTTTGATTTTAATTCTGCAGTGGATGGGGAGCCAGTGAAGGGACTCGCAGAGAGGAGAGACAGAGCGACGGGTGAGGTGGATGAGCCTGGCAGAGGCATTGAGAATTGATTGTAGGGGACAAGGCGGGAGAGTGGGAGGCCAGCAAGAAGATTACAATAGTCAAGTTGGGAGATTACAAGAGCTTGGATGAGTTGCTTTGTGGTGCCAGTGGTAAGAAATGGCTGAATTTTGGAAATATTACGTAGTTGGTAGCGGCAGGAGGAGGAAAGAGACTGGATCTGGGGGATGAAGGAAAGCGCCAAGTCAAGTGTAACTCAGACAGCGAACCTAGTTTGATTGGGAGATAGTGATACCATCAACCACGATGGAGAAGTCAGGAGGTGGGGAGGCAAGCTTGAATGCAGGGGGTTGAGTAGGGAATTAGGACAGGAGGAGGGAGAGGCGGTTGAAAACTATTTTTTCCAGGTGCGTGTTTGAAAGCAGATGGGAAGGAGCTGGTGGAGAGAGGTTGAAGGCTGGAGTTACTGTAGCGCTGGTTTAAATCCTGCCGCTGTAGTTACTTGTTTCTGGCCACCAGGGGGAGACGAACGCAATGTAAACCAATACTGTACACTTCTGGACTACGTTTTCCAGCATGCTTTGGGGCAGGGACAGGAAGTGGGTGGGGAGAACCGAGAGACATCCGCAACCTTGTGCAGAGGAGAGCCAGTGAGCGCCAAGGGGTGAATAGAGCAAGACGCACGTGAGACAAGGAGCGATTGTGACCAGGCCGGAGTGCAGGTGCTGCCTTGCGGAGCTGGAGATCGGCCCAAATCACTTGCCAGAGACCTATTAACCTATCGGTGAGAAGATTATACAGATACAGAGCTGCAGAAGGACCCCGAGTTAGGAGACCGCGATGATCTAACGGGAGTGCAGGCGGTGAGCTGAGCATCTTGTGGCAGAAACGGACAAGCAAGACAAGTGGATCCGGTGGCACAGAGTCCCAGTCAAGTCGAGCGGAAAGACGTCCTGGGTCGAGCAGAGCGCAGAGTATCTGGTGGATGGGTGAGAGGCCTTCCCGGCCACAGTGAAAATAATAAAGCATGCTGCAGTTTGTCTAAACCTACAGGGCCCCAATGTGACTAGTCGAAGACACATTGAAATCATTCACTGGCCAGTTGAATCTAGTACCCGGGTACCAACACACGCATACACGTACACCTTTCTTGGGACACAACCTGTACGGGACTCACATTTCAGCAACGAAGGGGTTAAAATTCCTTTTTCTTTTCCGCTGCGCGTTTCTCGCATTACGAACTTCTGTAAATATATATGTATACCGTGCTGCTCTATATATGCCAGTTTATTTGAGAATAGTAAACTATATAACTTATAAAATCCACAACAGTGCTGGTGTATATTTATTCCCTAGTGCGGGGAGACTGACCCGAGGTTTAAATTCAGCGGCTCCTCCGGTAGTGAGCGCTACATTACAATCAAATATACATAGTACAGGAGGAGCGGGTCGCGCCTATTCCCGAATGGGGCGGCTGCAATAAAAAAAAACACTGGGCTGGATACATTTGGTGGTTGCAGCCACCCCATTGGGGAATAGGCACGACCCCGCTCCTCCTGTACTAATATATAATCTCTTAGGCTGCAACATGTCCCTCAAAATGTACTTTCTCCGCTCTATTTCAGGTAGTAATTGTAATTCCTCTGTTTTTATTGTTTTGTTTGTTTTATTTTGTGTAGTTTACAATTGATTGAAAGAAAATTGCTTTCATTTATATTGTAGTTGTATAATGTAATACTGTGAAATTTTGCTTTTCGCTATAATAAATATTTATTTCATTTATTTATAAAGGATTTTACCAGGAAGGATACATTGAGATTTCTCTCGTTTTCAAGTATGTCCTGGGTTCAAGAACATTGTTACAGAAATACAAAGTAGTAAAATGCAATATATTAACACAAAACAAATATACAGATTAACAGAAAGTAAATATGTAGGAAATATAGTCACTATGTTACATGTTTACAGGTGCATTCTGTATATAGTCACTGTGTTACATGTTTACAGGTGCATTCTGTATTGAGGTATAACAGAGATCTCTTAAGGGACTTTAGATTGGGGGGAGATTTGATGGCATCTGGGAGGTTATTCCATAACTGTGGTGCTCTGTAGGAAAATGAGGATTGAGCCACTTTCTTTTTGTATTGTGGTATTGCAAGTAAGGTGCTGGTCCTGGATCGGAGGTTATAGGATGAGGGAACTGCTGGGGGAAGCAGCCTATTCAGGTAGGGTGGTAGCTTCCCAGAAAAGCTCTTAAACACCAGGTTTGAAAGGTGAAGGGTGCGTCTAGATTCCAGCGATGGCCAGTTTAGTTCTTTTAACATGTCACAATGATGGGTCATGTAGTTACATTGTAGCACAAAGCGGCAGAATGAGTTACACAATGTAGTAAGATTCTGGAGGTGTGTTTGCGGGGCAGCTGCATTTTTTCGACCCAAAGTTAGTAAAATCTAACTACTTTTATTCAGGAAACAAAGTAGTTTTTTTGTTGTTGTAGTCTTATTTAAGGGGGAATTTGTCATTTAGTGTCCTTTTTATTTTTAAATTAAAAATAAAGTCCAATAGATGCTTTTGGAGCGCTCCTCTAGGCGTATTGGTTGGGGCGCTCCTCTTGGTGCGTTCCTTGGGAGGCCCATATTCGTACGTTGCTCAGGGTCCCCCGTCTTGGTGCATTGCTCGGGCATCTGCTGAAGCTCTCATACCTTGGTCTTGAAGTGTCAGTTCAGATTATAAGGTTGAGTTTGCACAAACTGTCCTGTATACCAGTGGTTCCCAACCTTTTTTCACCCGAGTACCCCCTGGCAGCCCATTTCCATAAATTGTACCCCTTCTATTAAAAAAAATCTTTCAAATTTAATATAATATACTTTTTTTTATGTTTCTTTCGCCTCCATTTGTCTCACAACCATCTCTCCTTTTCTCTGCCTTATCTACCCTGGTCTCGCACCTTCTACCCAGCTTTTCCTCTTCTCCCCACCCCCCCTAGTTTCTCCCCATCTTCATCTTCTCTATCTTCTCCCCTGCTTGTCCCCATCTTCATCTTCTCCCCTGCTTCTCCCCATCATGTTTCTCCCCTGCTTCTCCCCATCTTCATCTCCCCTGCTTCTCCCCATCTTCTTCTCCCCTGCTTCTTCCCATCTTCTTCTTCTCCCCTGCTTATCTTCATCTTCTGCCCATCTTCATCTTCTCCCCTGCTTCTCCTTATCTTCTCCTTATCTTCTACCCTGCTTCTCCCCATCTTCTTCTCCCCATCAGGTTTCTCCTCTGCTTCTCCCCATCTTCTTCTCCCCTGCTTCTCCCCATCTTCGTCTTCTCCCCTGCTTCTCCTATGCATCTCTCCATCTTCATCTTCCCGGCTTCTCCCCATCTTCATCTTCTCCCCATCTTCTCCTCGGCGTCTCTCCATCTTCTCCTCTGCTTCTCCCCATCTTCATCTTCTCCTCTGGTTCTCCCCATCTTCTCCCCTGTTTATCCCCCTGCATCTCCCTGTCTCCTCACTAGCTTTCCACATCTCCGCCCCAGCTTCTTCTTGTCTCTTCCATAGCTTCTCATTATCTCCTTCCAGCACCCCCTCATCCCCAGCTTTTCCTCATCTTTTAACCTAGCCTTTTCATATCTCCTCCCCATTGTCTCTTTATCTCCAACCCTGCACCTCCCAATCTCCTACCCAGCACCTCCTTATCTGCTCCCTATCTACTCATTATCTCTTCCCATCTTCTCACACTTATTAGATATATTTACTGCTGTTACTCCCCTTCTCATTTCCCACGCCGTGCGCGAGCAAGGTCAGTGTTTTTTACAGAGTTATAAAATTCATAAAACAAAATACGGCAAAATAAAACTGAAAGCTAATTTTTTCGCTTGTAATCAAACACTGCATTTTTCTGAGAAAATATGCAATTAACAGGTTCCCTGTGAAATATAAAAGCACAAGGTCTGAATGATAGAATGTGGAAAAATAATTTTACAGACTGCAAATGACTGACATCTGAATAGAAATGTACTTTTTTTTTTTTTTTGCTATAGCACTGACATACCCAAACATGCGGTCACACAAATGGATTTGTGACTGTGTGGTGGGATATGTGGAGCACTGTGATATGTTCATACACACTGCACATTACTGTGAGGATTTATTGCTGTGGAGCTCTGTGATACGTTCATACACACCGCACATTGCTGTATCACAAAGCTCCACAGCAATAAAACTCACAGTAACATGCGGTGTGTTGTGTATCAGAGCCCCACAGTAACGGGCATATCACAGAGCCCCACAGTAACGGGCATATCACAGAGCCCCACAGTAACGTGCGTGTCACAGAGCCCCACAGTAACGTGCATGTCACAGAGCCCCACAGTAACGTGCATGTCACAGAGCCCCACAGTAATGTGCATGTCACAGAGCCCCACAGTAACGTGTGCGTGTCACAGAGCCCCACAGTAACGCGTGTGCATCAGAGCCCCACAGTAACGTGTGCGTCAGAGCCCCACAGTAACGTGTGCATGTCATAGAGCCCCACAGTAACGTATGCATGTGTGTCAGAGCCCCATAGTAACATGTGTGTGTGTCACAGAGCCCCACCGTAACGTGTGTGTGTGTGTGTGTGTGTGTGTCAGAGCCCCACAGTAACATGTGCGTGTGTCACAGAGCCCCACAGTAACGTGTGCGTGTCAGAGCCCCACAGTAACGTGTGCATGTGTGTGTCACAGAGCCCCACAGTAACGTGTGCATGTCACAGAGCCCCACAGTAACGTGCATGTCACAGAGCCCCACAGTAACGTGTGCGTGTCACAGAGCCCCACAGTAACGTGTGCGCATGTGTCAGAGCCCCACAGTAACGTGTGCACGTGTGTCAGAGCCCCACTGTAACGTGTGCGTGTGTGTCAGAGCCCCACAGTAACGTGTGCGTGTCACAGAGCCCCACAGTAACGTATGCATGTGTCAGAGCCCCATATTAACGTGTGTGTGTCACAGAGCCCCTACAGTAACATGTGCGTGTGTGTCACAGAGCCCCACAGGAATGTGTGCATGTGTGTGTCACAGAGCCCCACAGTAACGTGTGCGTGTCACAGAGCCCCACAGTAACGTGTGCATGTCACAGAGCTCCACAGTAACGTGTGCGTGTCACAGAGCCCCACAGTAACGTGTGCACGTGTGTCAGAACCCCACTGTAACGTGTGCGTGTGTCAGAGCCCCACAGTAACGTGTGCGTGTCACAGAGCCCCACAGTAACGTATGCATGTGTCAGAGCCCCATAGTAACGTGTGTGTGTCACAGAGCCCCTACAGTAACATGTGCGTGTGTCACAGAGCCCCACAGTAATGTGTGCATGTGTGTGTCACAGAGCCCCACAGTAATGTGTGCGTGTCACAGAGCCCCACAGTAACGTGTCCGTGTCACAGAGCTCCACAGTAACGTGTGCGTGTCACAGAGCCCCACAGTAACGTGTGCGTGTCACAGAGCTCCACAGTAACGTGTGCGTGTCACAGAGCCCCACAGTAACGTGTGCGTGTGTGTCACAGAGCCCCACAGTAACGTGTGCGTGTCACAGAGTCCCACAGTAACGTGTGCGTGTCACAGAGCCCCACAGTAACGTGTGCGTGTCACAGAGCCCCACAGTAACGCGTGCGTGTGTGTCACAGAGCCCCACAGTAACGTGTGCGTGTGTGTGTCACAGAGCCCCACTGTAACGTGTGTGTGTGTGTGCGTGTGTACACTGACCAGGTGCTCCAGTGGTGGTTGCTTGGGCTCTCTGGGAGGCAGTATGATGCGGGGGGGGGGTCCAGGCTCTGCTGGGGGGACCAGGCTCTGCGTGGGGGCGGGGTCTGGGTTTCCACCCGGTGGGTGCAGAGCTCTTCTCCCGGAGCCTGCAAAAGCTTCCCGCTCCAGCCGTTGAACGCGCCTCTCAGTGATGTCACTGCCGGGCTAGATCAGCAGGAGCCAGAGATTGACCAGGGGGAGGTGGGCATGCCCTTAACATGTGAGGAGAGCGTTGCCAATGGGAGGGAATTCCCGCGATGCTCCTCTCACATCCAGGGCTGCCTGCTCCCCTCTGATGTCATCAAAGGGGGTGGATGAAAGCTTTCATCCAATCTGGGCCGAGGTAAGCAGGTGGAAAAAAAATTAAAATTACGATTTTTTTTTTTACGCGTACCCCCGGGGGTCCTCGTGCATACCCCTGGCGGTACGCATACCCCAGGTTGGGAACCGCTGCTGTATACTATGGCCAAGTGGATATGACCTTCCACCTGACCATTTAACTCTACCACAATGTAAAACTATACTGCGCAGTCGCTCCTTTTTTCCTTTTACAGTTTATTCAATACATCTCCTACATAAGATGTATTGCCGGCTGGGTGGAGTAGAGGTAACATCACTGCTCTATAACCGTGGAGACAAAGGTTCGATCCCGGTAAGAGCACCTCTCCAGTAAGTGTCCTTGGTCAAGACACCTATACGGTACATACTCACCACCCAGGACATACTTGAAACTGCGAGAAATCTCAATGTATCCTTCCTGGTAAAATCCTTTCTCAAAAAAATAATAAAGTGGATTATGGAGGATTCAAATAATGTGTCGTAAATTCATTGTAATTTTTCTGTTATTATGGTTGATATATATAATACCTGTATGTTTTGTGCTTAATTCCCCATATACCAGTGAGCCAATAGTCTGCACTCACACACTGACTCGCTCACAAACAATCCCACTCACTCACACACACGCACTCACTTATGCTCTTCCCTGTTTCACATAGTCACTGTCTCACTCAAACTCCCTCAGAGGTCACTTACGCTCTTTCTTGTGGTGTCTGTTGATAGTGCAGCAAGAGAGTGCGCACACAATTTCTTGTGCTCTCGCTGCTTTATCTTGCTGTCTGTACCCTTTCTTGCTATGTCTCTCTGCTGTCTCTCTTTCTCCCTGTGTGTATGGATTTCTTTCCTTCCCTGTCTCTGCAGTAGCTGGGGGTGAAAGAGTTAAAGATTGGAATGATACTCAGCCCCGCCCTCCCTTCAGCTCACAGTGCAGGAGGGAGGAGGAGCAACTCAGTCGCACATGCATCAGTGCGTTTTTTATCTATACCTAGGTATACACACTGATTGGTTAGCTCAAAGTGCCTCCTGATGTGGGCGTGGAAAACACCAAGAAAGAAAAGCATGTAAATATGAAAAAATATCATATTTACTTGCTTTTTATGTCTACTGAATGAGACTACTGACTCATTCAAAAGGCAGTGCATGTTTTTAAAGCACACTAGCAAAGCATGCATGTCCCTTTAAGGACCTGAAATATATTTATTGCAATTATCAAAATGATTCCCTAATACCCAGCTTAGCATTGTAATTAAACAGTGATATAAAATTTGAGTTTGGGTTTGTGGGTTACGGGTGACATGTCAATGGTTAATAGAGGAGCAGTAAATGTAGAGAGTTCACATTTTCATTTTTTACTAAACCCCTGTTCACTTCCAATATGTGCATTAATTGTTTATTAACCTTTGTTACCAATTGCAGTTTGTGCCACCAAAAACAGTTGGGACGTACATAACTGTCCATTCCAACATGGACCATTCATGAATTGCTCAGTGTCCTGCTCTTCTTAGGACTGAAGACCGGTACAATGTGTTTTAAGCATGTTTTGATGGGAAACCAATGAAAAGAGAGAGCATTTTCATATCTTGACATGAAAATGGGGGTATGGCTAGGGACTGGCTGTCTTTATTAGGAGGAGGGGTGTCAGGTGTCATTTCCCATTGGTTGCTAGGTTTCTCTTTGCACTGTATATATTTAGCTGATGTGTTTCGATAAAAATGACCTGTAGTTTTACCCCCGAGTACTGAGTGCTGCCTCATTTCTTCTATCACCGCTCTTGCATTGTACCTGTCCTTAAGCTTCAGCTAAGGGCTGGAGAAGACACAAAAGATTGCTGGTGGGAGAATTGATATTTGAAAGGGAGCAGCATTAGCAGATGTGACCCAGTTGGAGGTCTGAGATCTGTTACACCACATATCAGGAGAGAGCCAGATGAGTACGTTTTATAAAAATCACAATGTTATCACATTGTGCAAATCAACTTATTGCTTAATAAAAAATTTTTTTATAACAGAGCATCATTGGACATGTAATTCCAAAACATGTTTTTGGGGTGGTTAAAATAAGAAAATTGTTCTTTAAATATATGGAAATAAAATATTACTACATTCATGACACAATCTTCTATTAACCTTAATATACCTTTGCATTTTCTGAATTTCTATTAAAACGCTGAATTCAAGGTATTGTACAGAGTATTGAAATATTATGTGCCAATGAGACGCAGAAAATCAATGCTTGTGAACCATAAAAGCCATATATCTGATTTTTTTCCCCATCGAGTCTACAGTAAAAAAATATAAATCTGGCAGCAAGGCACAGGTTAGCATTTCTTGATTGATGAAATACGGGTCTGGTAATTGCTTTGGCACAGTACATGCATGAGTTGATTTTACGACGGGGAGAAGATATTGTAAAAGGATTAATGATGAGAGGTACATATCGATGTAGTGCATGATTTTACATAGTAAGTGGGGGGGGTAGAGACTTTCCATGGAATAGCCCAAAAACAAAAAAACCTAATAAACATAATTTAGTAATACATTAGCTGGTATATTTGCTTTGTTTGCACTGAAAGGCACAGGCTAGACATCAATGCACAGAGCTGTATGTTGCTGCTGCCCTAAACCAATGGCGTCGTAACGTGGGGGTGGGGGGTGCAGCCCGCACCAGGTGACACCCGCCCTTAGGGTGACACCGTCGCCCTAAGGGCAGGTGTCTCACCCTCCGCCGCGTATTCGCTCCCTGCGAGCGTCCGAAGCATGCAGCTTCGGCGCTCGCCTGGAGGAAACACGTCACCAGCCAATCGCGGCTGGTCACGTGGCTCCCCTAGGCGAGCGCCCAAGCTGCACGCCACCGGACGTGCAGATGGAGCGAACACGCGGTGGAGGTGAGCTGGGGCCATTATCCATGTGCTGGGGGCAGTATCCATGAGCTGGGGGCAGTATCCATGACCTGGGGCAAATCCATGAGCTGGGGCAGTATCCATGAGCTGGGGCAGTATCCATGTGCTGGGGCAGTATATCCATGTGCTGGGGCAGTATATCCATGTGCTGGGGCAGTATATCCATGTTCTGGGGCAATATATCCATGAGCTGGGGCAATCCATGAGCTGGGGGCAATATCCATGAGCTGGGGGCAATATCCATGAGCTGGGGCAGTATATCCATGTGCTGGGGCAGTATATCCATGTGCTGGGGCAGTATATCCATGTGCTGGGGCAGTATATCCATGTGCTGGGGCAGTATATCCATGTGCTGGGGCAATATCCATGAGCTGGGGGCAATATCCATGAGCTGGGGCAGTATCCATGAGCTGGGGCATATCCATGAGCTGGGGCAGTATATCCATGTGCTGGGGCAGTATATCCATGTGCTGGGGCAGTATATCCATGTGCTGGGGCAATATATCCATGAGCTGGGGCAATATCCATGTGCTGGGGCAATATCCATGAGCTGGGGGCAATATCCATGAGCTGGGGGCATATCCCATGAGCTGGGGCAGTATCCATGAGCTGGGGGCAAATCCATGAGCTGGGGGGCAAATCCATGAGCTGGGGCATTATCCATGAGCTGGGGGGCAAATCCATGAGCTGGGGCATTATCCATGAGCTGGGGCAGTATCCATAGGCTGGGGCATATCCATGAGCTGGGGCAATATATCCATGTGCTGGGGCATATCCATGAGCTGGGGCAATATCCATGAGCTGGGGCAATATCCATGAGCTGGGGCAGTATCCATGAGCTGGGGGCAAATCCATGACCTGGGGGCAAATCCATGAGCTGGGGAAAAATCCATGAGCTGGGGCAATATCAATGAGCTGGGGCATATCCATGAGCTGGGGCATATCCATGAGCTGGGGCATATCCATGAGCTGCTGGGGCAAATCCATGAGCTGGGGTATATCCATGAGCTGGGGCATTATCCATGAGCTGGGGCATATCCATGAGCTGGGGCAATATATCCATGAGCTGGGGCAATATCCATGAGCTGGGGCAATATCCATGAGCTGGGGCAATATCCATGAGCTGGGGCCATTATCCATGTGCTGGGGGCAGTATCCATGACCTGGGGCAAATCCATGAGCTGGGGCAGTATATTCATGAGCTGGGGCAGTATCCATGAGCTGGGGCAGTATCCATGAGCTGGGGCATATCCATGTGCTGGGGCAGTATATCCATGTGCTGGGGCAGTATATCCATGTGCTGGGGCAGTATATCCATGTGCTGGGGCAGTATATCCATGTGCTGGGGCAATATATCCATGAGCTGGGGCAAAATCCATGAGCTGGGGGCAATATCCATGAGCTGGGGGCAATATCCATGTGCTGGGGCAGTATATCCATGTGCTGGGGCAGTATATCCATGTGCTGGGGCATATATCCATGTGCTGGGGCAATATCCATGAGCTGGGGGCAATATCCATGAGCTGGGGCAGTATCCATGAGCTGGGGCATATCCATGAGCTGGGGCAGTATATCCATGTGCTGGGGCAGTATATCCATGTGCTGGGGCAGTATATCCATGTGCTGGGGCAGTATATCCATGTGCTGGGGCAATATATCCATGAGCTGGGGCAGTATCCATGAGCTGGGGCAGTATCCATGAGCTGGGGCAATATCCATGTGCTGGGGCAATCCATGAGCTGGGGGCAATATCCATGAGCTGGGGGCATATCCCATGAGCTGGGGCAGTATCCATGAGCTGGGGCAGTATCCATGAGCTGGGGGCAAATCCATGAGCTGGGGGGCAAATCCATGAGCTGGGGCATTATCCATGAGCTGGGGCAGTATCCATAGGCTGGGGCATATCCATGAGCTGGGGCAATATATCCATGTGCTGGGGCATATCCATGAGCTGGGGCAATATCCATGAGCTGGGGCAGTATCCATGAGCTGGGGGGCAAATCCATGACCTGGGGGCAAATCCATGAGCTGGGGAAAAATCCATGAGCTGGGGCAATATCAATGAGCTGGGGCATATCCATGAGCTGGGGCATATCCATGAGCTGCTGGGGCAAATCCATGAGCTGGGGTATATCCATGAGCTGGGGCATTATCCATGAGCTGGGGCATATCCATGAGCTGGGGCAATATATCCATGAGCTGGGGCAATATCCATGAGCTGGGGCAATATCCATGAGCTGGGGCATTATCCATGAGCTGGGGCAGTATCCATAGGCTGGGGCATATCCATGAGCTGGGGCAATATATCCATGTGCTGGGGCATATCCATGAGCTGGGGCAATATCCATGAGCTGGGGGGCAAATCCATGACCTGGGGGCAAATCCATGAGCTGGGGCAGTATCCATGAGCTGGGGGGCAAATCCATGAGCTGGGGCATATCCATGAGCTGGGGCAATATCCATGAGCTGGGGCAGTATCCGTGAGCTGGGGCAGTATCCGTGAGCTGGGGCAGTATCCGTGAGCTGGGGCAGTATCCGTGAGCTGGGGAAAATCCATGAGCTGGGGCAGTATCCATGAGCTGGGGGCAGTATCCATGAGCTGGGGGGCAAATCCATGAGCTGGGGGCATATCCATGAGCTGCTGGGGCATATCCATGAGCTGTTGGGGCATATCCATGAGCTGCTGGGGCAGTATCCATGAGCTGGGGCAGTATATCCATGAGCTGGGGCATTATCGATGTGCTGGGGCATTATCCATGAGCTGGGGCAATATCAATGAGAGGAGCTGGGGGCATAGCCATGAGAGGAGCTGGGGCAAAATCCATGAGAGGAGCTGGGGCAAAATCCATGAGAGGAGCTGGGGCAATATCCATGAGAGCTGCTGGGGCATATCCATCTGAGCTGGGGCAGTATCCATGTGTGCTGGGGGCAGTATCCATGTGTGTTGGGGGCATATCCATGAGAGCTGGGGGCAATATATATCCATGGATGAGCTGCTGGGGGCAATATCCATGTGTGAGCTGAGGCGCAATATATCCATGTGTGAGCTGAGGCGCAATATATCCATGTGTGAGCTGAGGCGCAATATATATCCATGTGTGAGCTGAGGCGCAATATATCCATGTGTGAGCTGGGGCAATATATATCCATGGGTGAGCTGCTGGGGGCAATATATAATTGTGAACTGGGGCAATATATCCATATGTGAGCTGGGGGCAATATATATCCATGGATGAGCTGCTGGGGGCAATATATCCAGAGCTGCTGGGGGCAATATATATCCATGTGTGCTTTCACTGCCTTCGAACAGGCATCGTACTTGCTGGCAGTTGGCAAAAAGTTGTGTGAGCATATGAGAGAGCTCCACAGCAATAAACCTCACAGTAATGTGCGCTGTGTGTATGAGCATTCAGTGTTATATGTGAGTACTGATTTAGGAGTAAGAGTAGTTAAAAAAGAAATCCGTAAAACTCGGGGGGGGGTGACACCATAGGTTACCGCACCGGGTGACACCAACCCTAGTGACGCCACTGCCCTAAACCCTGGAAGGCTGTATAGTATGAGCTGATTGACAATCGTCCAAGTGAAGAAAAGCCTTCCACTTTGAAAGGCTGTCAATCTGAAAGGACACCTGTTAAGGAGAGGAGAGGAACAGGACCTACAACAGCATTACCATTTAAATCCGGAATCTCGAACTCTGGCTCCAAAGATGTTTTTGAACTACAACTCCCATGATTCTCTGGCCATCTACTGCATTGAAAGAATTTTGGGAATTGTAGGCAATCAAAATCTGAATGGCCGTAGTGTAAAATACCTGATTTAAATCTACATCAATAAATGTAATTAAACTGTCATGGTGGCTGCGCTACAGGGTCAAGAGACTGCTTTGTCCTATATCAAGATCAATGCCCATTCAGGACAAGATGGGTCACAACACAAAAATCTGATTGACTACATTAGCGCCACATGCCTAAGAGTATTTCAAATAACCAAACATTGTCTCTAACCCTGCCGCCAGGAACACTTCAAATGTTGTTGTGAGGATTTTTAATGACTTCACTGCCTTTCCAGGCCCTTTATGTAAAGAAAAGGGTAGTTTAGAACAAGATAAATGTATCTTATTTATTATAGTTTGGAGGCTCATTACTGTGAGTTTTTGCTACCCAGTTATGTTATACACATCTATGCTCAAAAATACTAACAGGGTTATTCAGAGAGCGTGAAAAGCAGGAGAATGACTGGAGAATGAAAAATTCTAGGTCAAAATAGCCGATTTGGAAAGTGAGATGAAAGGGAGAATTTTTCTGGTTTGGCTATTTTGACCTAGAATTTTTCATTCTCCAGTCATTCTCCTGCTTTTCACGCTCTCTGCATAACTCTGTTGGACTCCCTAAATAGAGGAGCATTAGAATGGTAGTACAGGGGATTTTGACCCTTAAAAGAGACGTTTGAGAGGTGTGGTATGAGTTGAAACATTAAGCTTTGTAGTGAATTCTAATGATCGGCGTTATGTTGGTTTTTTTTTATCACCAAGCTGGATGCTATGGAGTCTTGAGGGAGAATGGGCAGAGGTATCGCTCAGCGGTCCCGCAGGTACTCAGCAGTTTACAGCCCAACTAATAATACCCTGTGCTCCTGATTAGATGATCTCTGCTCAGAATCCTACAATCACCATAGCGGTCTGACTCGTTCTTGGAAAGCTATGACTCATCATAATCTCTCAGGTGCCAAAGCGTAAATGAACAGGATATTCCTTCTAACGAGCAAGAGCCTGATGAGCATTAAGCCATCTTGACAAATATAATATTATTACCTGCCACATTCAAGGAAGAAGCATGGCGAGGTATTTTGTTATGGAGTATAGCATTTGAGTCACAATTTCCTGTTATTGGATTACTGCTTATTTACTAATTTATAAATTTTGTTATTTTTATTCAATTTCTCTTTTTAATTTTTTTCTAGGTATTCTCCCCCTCCCTAAACCCATGCAATTTTATTCTGAAAATAAATCTGTCGTATAAGAGATTTTGATGTAACAGCCATGGCTATTAACCCTTCACTACCAAACAGGGCTGGACTGTGACAAAAAAAGCGGCCCTAGATTTCATCCAGACCGGTCCACTCCGATATGCCTACACGCAGGACCGGATTAAGATCTCTGTGGGCTGGAGCTAAGGATTTCGTTTGGATTTTTGGGCATTTAATGAAATGAAAACATATTTTATGGTATTTTAAATTGCGTGCAATTTCGGAGCTTTTTGTTTCACCGTTTTTCGGTGATTACATTTTGCCGAAAATACAGTGAATTCAATATTTACTGAATGTTCACTGTGTTTTGCTGAAAATGGAGTCGCCAAAACCGTTATCGGGCGTCACCGAAAACCGCCGAATTCCGCCAATAATCGCTGAATCGAGTCGAATTGGCATCGGAATATAAAAGTCTCGTAGTAGAAGCAAAAACAAAAATATCAATAAAAAAGGTGTCTAGATAATAAAAAAAGGTCCATTAAAAAAAACAAAATTTAAAAGTCTTTTAAAAGTCAAAAACAAAAATGTCTAATAAAATAGGAAAGGATCTTTTCAAGATAAAAAGCGTTTTTGCAAAATATAAAAAGGCTTGGCGGGCAGGCTCAGACCCAGATGATTGTCAGGCTTGGCCGGCAGGCGATCGCCAGGCGATTGCCAGGCTCGGCCGGTGCCTGGGCGATCGCCAGACTTGGCCGGCGGACAGGCCAAGGCTCAGACGGCACCCCGGCCCACTGAGGCATCGGCACACGGGGAATCTCGTGATTATTATCAGTATCAGAACTATTTAACCCCGGATCAATCAGGCTTTCGTCCAAATCATTCAACTACAACGGCCCTTTTAAAAGTTTGTAATGATATCCAAGCGGGCATGGAACAAGGAAACCTAACTGGAGCCATCTTCCTTGATTTTGCCAAGGCTTTTGACACAGTAGACCATGGCATCCTATTACAAAAACTTAAAGACTCTGGTATTGGTGATAGGCAGCACGTTAACCTGGTTCCAATCATATGTGTCTGATAGGTCACAATTTGTGTCCATTTCTGACAGCACTTCCCTTCCCCTTCCAGTCACGTGTGGTGTACCCCAAGGCTCGATACTTGGCCCCCTGCTATTCACTATATTCATAAACGATCTGCCCAATGTCTGCAAAGCCTCAACTGTACACATGTACGCAGACGACACTGTAATCGATACCAGCAAACCAAATCTCCCACAGCTGGAGGCCGTGCTGTAAGAACAATTCACAGAAGTATAAAAGTGGATCGCAGATAACAAACTTTTTCTAAATACTGACAAAACTGTTACAATGCTCTTTGGAACTGCACCTAAACTACACAAATTGCAGACACCCCATCTATGTGTTAGGACAAAATCAAATGGCACGCTGACCACAGTCACTTCTCTCAAATATCTAGGTATGTGGTTAGACCCAAATCTATCTTTTGGCCCCCACATCGAAAAACTCTCATCTAAACTCTACCCCAAACTAGGTGCCCTGTACAGAAACAAATCCTGCCTGAGCCCTGCGGTAAGAAAGCAGATTGTACAACAAATGCTTATGCCAGCCATTGAATACGGAGATGTAGTGTATGCAGCTGCCCCTCAAACACACCTCCAGAAACTTACTATATTGTATAACTCATTCTGTCGCTTTGCGCTACAATGTAACTACATGACCCACCATTGTGAAATGTTAAAAGAACTAAACTGGCCATCGCTGGAATCTAGACGCACCCTTCACCTTTCCAACCTGGCGTTTAAGAGATTTTCTGGGAAGCTACCACCCTACCTGAATAGACTGCTTCCCCCGGCAGTTCCCTCAACCTATAACCTCAGATCCAGGACCAGCACCTTACTTGCAATACCACAATACAAAAAGAAAGTGTCTCGATCCTCATTTTCCTACAGAGCACCGCAAATATGGAATAACCTCCCAGACACTGTCAAATCTTCCCCCAGTCTAAAGTCCCTTAAGACTACCCTATTAACATACCTCAATACGAAATGCACCTGTAAACATGTAACATAAGGACTTTATTTCCTACATATTTATTTTTCTGTTAATCTGTATATTTGGTCTTGTGTTAATATCTTGCATTTTACTATT
Organism: Leptobrachium leishanense; assembly: GCA_009667805.1. Taxonomy (NCBI): domain Eukaryota; kingdom Metazoa; phylum Chordata; class Amphibia; order Anura; family Megophryidae; genus Leptobrachium; species Leptobrachium leishanense. The sequence continues at coordinate 123,002,231 of CM019066.1, forward strand.
TTGTATTTCTTTAACCACTCAATGTTCTTGAATCCAGGACATACTTGAAAACGAGAGAAATCTCAGGCTAGGGTCAGACGAACGCATTTTTCACGTCGTCCGTGAAAAAGTTCGGTCGAACGAACGTACGTATTTTCCCCCGGAATACGCGATAGCGGTCATACGATGCGCCTTTTCGTCCGTGATTTTGTACGGATCATCAATAAAACACTTTTTGAGTCTGGACGTTATGTTGGCCGGACATGAGCAGCGTCTGACGTCTCCTAATCACACACACACGCCGCTATGCGGCCGCAGCGCACTCTGTACGTCAGTAGTAGCGGTTTGACGTTCTCGAAAAAATGCGTTCGTTGGCCACTTGCGTTGCGCGGACGAACTTTCGTGCGGCCGTTCGTCGTATGTTCCCCGACATTGGACGTCATTTGCTGCTAGTACGGCCGTGATTTCGTGCGGCTAAACGCACGTTAAAACTGCGCTAGTCTGACCCTAGCCTAAATGTATCCTTCCTGGTAAAATCCTTTTATAAATAAAATAAAATCTCCCAGTAGTCCTGACGGCCAATACATGTCTGTTTCTAAGTTATTTTCTATAAAAACCACTGACAGGACTAAGTGGTTTTGTGGAAATTGGCTTTCCATTACACACACAGTAAATACAGAGCGAGACATTTCTGTATGCAGTATATGTTCACTGCAGGTAAGCCCTCTTTGACAGAAAGAGGCCAAAAAGCAAAACTACACTTACATTATAGCTTGTTCTCCCTGTGTATGTGAAGGATAAAAAGACCAACATTTTTCAATTAATTTTATCTGGAGCTGAATAGGCTGTTATGTATCAGCATGTTTGTTGCAACCTATGTGTCTATAAAATCTAGAGATGTCCTGATCAGATCCCTAGGACGGGACCCAATTTCCTGTTTTTTGTATCGGGGATCGACTTTAATCAAGCCAATCCAATCCCTGATTCTGACAAATGACATGGCGTGAGACTCCCAGTCTCCCAGCACCTCTGTATTGACTTGCGGGGACTTCCTTGCCTGCTCATAGGCCATGGAGGAAGCAGGGAAAATGTCAATGCAGAGGTTAAAAGGATTCCTTTACATTAGAGAGCCTCAAATCTGGAAAGGGGGCATGCAGTATCCGCTCAGGACTTGGTATAGGCTGATCCTGAATACTAGACAGCCTGGACCAGATAGGGGTCCTGAAAAATCACAATTGGCACAACTGAATAAACACATGTACATACAGACCACGTCTCTACTCCAGGGCAGCAGTATACCCAGTTTGTATTCAGCCCCACTTAATGTATTATTATAATTTGTATAAGAAACTGTTAAACCAAATTATACTGTATATTTGCAGAAACTAGACTTCTCAGTCCTTTAGGGGCGCAGCAACTATCTGTACTTTTTGATCCGGTTCATTAATTTTAGCACCGGTCACTTGCCAAATCAGTTGATTAAAATTAATTTAGCACAATGAATGTGACCATTTCCAATTTAGATCTTCCTGTTCTCTCCAATATCTCCCATCCTGTGCATAATTTTTCATCCTCTATTGCGTCCTTTGACACAGAGGCCACCTCTGCTTAACAATCAACAAGTGTTGGAAAGACTTCTGATCCTCTGATCTATTCTCTCATGTTGCATCGGCATTTAACATTTACACCCCACCCCATCCCCATTTGGGAACGTCATTGTGATGAAACAGCCAGCCCAATGTTTATTTGCAGTTATTTTCTTTACAGTTTATTGTCTCTGTATATAGTGTAGAGTGTTGTGTGATGTGCTATGCTGTTGTCAAAGTGTGTATGTTACAGTTATAAGTTGTTATATTTTGCACTCACAAAACAGTAGGAGTGGACCCTGCTCAAGAGCTTGCAATCTAACCTCTTTGTGTCCACCCTTTCTCTGCATGTTGTAGACTTGCTGCTGTAAGAAGACTCCTTGGTTTCCCTCTAGTCCTAGCACACTGTTTAGATAAGAGGGCATGTGTAAACACTCCATTGTGTTGAATGTCTTTTCTATTATCCAGTGGCTGGAGCCTGTTATCTGTAATGTATTCTGGAAGGGAGGGGGTTGTCTCAACTGTGTGTATTTGAAATAAAGAGTCTGTCTCCATTTGGATTTTGAATCTGCAAGAACTCACAGTTTATGTGTTGTATACTCTGTGTTGTACAAATGTCTCCTGTGTACAGTGGAAAGGGGCACCCAGACAGAGGGTACCCCAATCCATAACAGTCATACTCTCTGTATTTTGGGTATAGCACTGGCTTATACCCTGAGCACCAACAATAAGATAAATATACCATTGTACCTCTAAACCATCTCCAATCAATATCAGTTTCAAAGAAGGAACTATATTTATATATATTTAATACAAAATCATTTTGTAGAATATATAAAAGATTGATAGGGGACCTATCAGCCTTAACAAAAGCATAAATATATTCTGATAGATTTGACCTTACAATAGCTGTAATGAGAGCAACCTCTGCACTCATGGAGAGTCATCCTTCAACTGGCAGAAGAGATAAAACCTCCTGTGGAAAAAGGCTCTGAGGAAACATGGCATGAAAGACTGTCCTTCCCTCTGGGCATCAAGAGGTTAATGTAAAGTTTCTATTAAAAAAGGGACTTGTTCATTTTAAGGGTGAATTTATTACAACACACATGTAGATGATATACAGTCCGAGGCTTACAATTTTTTATTTCCTATACAGTCATTCTCATTTCCCACCCATTATATATTTCTTTTGATATTATTTCTCTATTTGATGGAGCCAATAAACATAAAATGAACTCCCACCTATTTTCACCTTTTTTCTTTGTCTCTCAATCTTTCTTCCTATGTTTTCCTTTTACTTTACATTTGCTTTCCTTTTTTTTTTTTATATTCAAAGTTTTTATTTTGAAAAATAGTCAGCATAAGAGCATACTGCAAAGTAAAGGATGGCCGCGCAGGGCCAAGACATGTCATCAGAGAATAAACCGCAAGATAAAGCAAATAATAAAGTCATCTAATATTTAAATAAGCAAAATAAAACATCCCCTGGGGGGGGGTCTCGTCTACAGAGAAACAACATAACAGAGAAACGACTGCTTGCAAGTACAGCTGTGGTCAGGGACCAAAACAAAACAAAACAATTGAGGGGGCGGGGTTGGAGGGGAAAAATTGGCAAAGGCCAGATTTGTGCCTGCCCAGGCGGGTTCCCCCACGACTCTACAGCCATGGGAGGGGGCCAGGGGGGGTAGCGGCACCAGGCCCGGGCACTCGGGGGGGCCAAACTGGGCACCAGGCCACTGTAGTACCTCCCGAAACATCCCGAATATGCCGGGAAAAAAGAAAAAAAAGAGAAAAAAAAAAAAAAAAAAAAAACCCACAAAAATGAAGAAGGGAGGGGAATATCAATCATGGCAACTCAGTGAAGGGAGGGGGAAATGGTGGAAATAAAAGAAAAAAAAGGAAAAAATATATGGGAATATTACTCAGCAGGCCTGGGAATGTGTAGAAAACAACAACATTTCTGATAGTATCAGCAATAGTCCACAGAAAATTCCAAAAGGCATAAGTCCTCTTAAAACAAGCAAGTGTCCTCGGAAATAAGTCCTAAGGGGGAGAAAAAAAAAATAATAAAAAAATAATAATAATAAAAAAATAATAGTAAAAAAAAAAAAAAAAATCCAACATCTTGGGGGGGATTGAGGGGAGTCGAATAGCGTAGGCATGCAGGGGTAGAAAGGGAACAGGCCCAGAGCTGCTACCGCAGCAGGAATGGGTTACTCAGCCAGTGTCCATCCACATGGTGTGGCGGGTGACATCGTTTGGCGTTGACCTCTCTCGATAAGCCCGGTGAACAATCAGGCTCCTTGACAGCTTGGCCGGGGCCACACAGTAACGGCTGGGCACACGCCCCATCTCCCCAATGGAGCCGGCAGTAGCACCAGGCAGCCTCATCATCGTGGATCGCACCCGAGGGCCAGCAAGAAGCGCCTCGAGGGCATCCACCGCCACCACCAGCACAGCAGCCCCTGACCTGTCTCCCACGCTTTGGTCCTCCTCGATATCAATAAGCGCAGGAGGAGCCTCGGGGACCAAGACCTCCGCCATCAGCTCCGTAGGTACCGGTTCGACTTCGTCATAATGTACCGCAGTTTCAGTGGGGAAGTCCTCTTCGCGGTAAGCGTGCAGGGTCACCCCCGCTGTGCTGTCAGCCATAACCTCCGCTTCCCTTCTTCTGTCTCCACACAGCACCGCCATTAGCTTAAACCAGGAGCCTTTCGTCAGCGGACTCCCCTCGTCCTCCGGTAGCAGCCGCATGCACTCCTCCAAATCCTCGAATACAGCCTCCAGGCTTCTAATAGGAGGAGGGCATGGTATCTGCCGCTGGATATTCTCCTCCATCAACTCTGCTACAGGGACAGCCGTTTTGGCCAGGAGATGGGGGCCCTCCATCCACCAGCCTCCTAACAGCCAATCAGGTGTCCACAGGGGTAGGCTGGAACGACGAGGGGTAGGTCCCAGCAAGCCAGAAGGTAGGCTTCAAAATGGCCACCGGCAGCTCGTATTCGCCGGGAAGACTGGTCTCTCGTCCGGATGGGGGGACTAAACGGCCTCCGGACAATGCTAATCCGATGGCCAGCTCCTCAGGCACCTTTAAGTATAGCAAATACCTGAAATAGAGTCCTCTGAAGGCACCGAAAAGGAGAGGACATGTGGAGCTCCACTAGAACATGTCCGCTCCTCTGAACAGCCGGCCACGCCCCTTGCTTTACTTTTTTGTCTCTTTTTCCTTTCCTCCTTTGTATAACGTAATGACAGTTTATTTCCTCCTTTTTATGTTGGTCCTTTCTAGAACATTTACTTACAAATTACAGCACAGAACAAGGAAGGGAGTGGAGTGATCAAAAACACTCGTACCCGCCCTTAGTATATGAATGCCTATTGTGTGTGTCTCTGTGTATGTGTGTGGAATGTGTATGTAGTGTACATATGTGCAGTATAATGTGTAAATAGTTTGTATATATTGTATATAGGCATAATAATAAAAAGGTGTGTATATAGTGTCTACATACATTGCACATGTGTTGTAAAAGGTGTATATAGCATATAGCAGGGGACATCAAACTTGGCCCTCCAGATCTTTTGGAACTACATAAGTGTCTGAGCATCCTGGGAGATGTAGTTCCAAAACATCTGGAAGGCCAAGTTTGATGACCCCCTGGCATATAGTGTGTTGGATATGTAATTTATTTATAATGTATTTTACCAGGAAGGATACAGTGAGATTTCTCTCTTTTTCAATTATGTCCTGGGTTCAAGAACATTGAATTGTTGCAGTCGTTGCAGAAATACTTAGTAATAAAATGCGGGGGCGTGTCTGGACGCCGAGCTGAGCTGACGTGTGGTGGGGGATCTCCTGCTGCTGAGTATTGTCTTTGCATGCTGACTTTGTACACTCGGACCCATGCTCGTGTCCCGGTTTGTCTCCTGAACTCTACTTCTGTGCTTCCTGATATTGGGGTACCTCCCTTGACCTCCCCAAGGTACTTTTGCCCGGTCCCTGCTCTAGACTGCCTGCGGGAATGTGGGACGGTGGCCATTTTGTTTGTGGTCTATATACCTGCCAACGTCTCCCATTATCATGGGGAAGAAGAGCAAGAGGCTGGAGAGGTTGGAGGATCCCACTCTCCCAGATATCAGGATCTCTCTGGGTGGCCCACTGACCTGTCAGCAGCGTCTGCCTCGAACGGAAACTCCGGAGTCGGCTGAGTCACCTGCTGATCCGTCCTGCCGGAGCCCGGAGGCGCCTGTTGCCCCACACCCGCAGCTGTCTACTAAAGAAGATATAAGGCAGCTCTATGAGGATCTGTGGGTCCTTTGGCAGTCAGACCTTTCACAGGTTAGGGCTGAGATTACAGCCTTTTCATCTGGCTCTGTCACTATGGGGACCGTTTGACGGCACTGGAGGAGGAGGGGGTGGGGGCTAGGACCCGGCTAGAAGACCTTCAGTCCCAAGTGACGGCTTTATCAGCCACTGTTATGGAAATAGAGAACAGACATCGCCACCGTAATTTACGGCTCAGAGGTATCCCTGAGACTGTGGGTGAGGATGACCTGATGCCATGTGTTGTGGGCCTAGTGAATATGCTGCTGGGTTTACCTCCGGATTCTCCTGCTCCGGTCTTCTCCGCCTTTAGGGTGCGCAAGGCGGCTGCTGCGCCTGTTATGGCCCCCAGAGACATCATTGTCACCACTAGGGATGAGCCAACACCCCCGTGTTTGGTTCGCATTCGAACTCGAACAATTTCAAAAGTTAGAGTTCGAATGCGAACACGAACCGAACTCAATGCAAGTCAATGGGACTCGAAAGTTCGATTTTTAGAGTGCCCTCCAAGAGGGCATATATGCAAGATATTTGCCATAAAAGGTGTATGGGGGTCCGGGTAGTGCCCTGGGGGACAGGAAACAAGGACAAAAAGTAAAAAAAAAAACGATTTTAACTCCATGAAATAAGGGTTAAAAATAAAAACGAAAAATTCCTTCAAATATCGTGCCTAGGAGGACCCCATAACCTGCCCTGGAAGTGGTGGATTTGTAGGATGTATAGAAACATTTAAAAACAAAAAATGACGTTTCAAATTACAGTAAACGGTTTTCCTACCTAAACGGTATTCATAAACACCTGCTTGGGGCGGCACCCTGTATGAAAAGGAGACATTTTAGGACACACAGAACAAGTTTACTGATTTTTTGGCCAAATTATGGTGAAACTTATGCAGGCTTTGGATGAAAGTAACAATAGGTGCTTTAAAATTGGGCCTTTAGTGTCGGCAACAGTGCCGTCACACCGTAACCTCTCTGCAGTATTGTGGAAGAGTGCAGGGTTGGACCCTGCGGTCCAATATTAAAATGATATAAATCTGGTAATATACACGTCAGTGGCAGTGCACCCAAATATTTTGCCTTTGGTGGCAGCAAGTGCCTTCACACCATAACCCCTCTGAGGTATTGTGGAAGAGTGCTGTGGTGGAGATTTTGGTCATGCAGAAGAGATCCCCGATCTATTCAGTTACATCAGCAGCTATAACAAAACCGGGTCAGCAATGTTTAGGCACTTGTACTGCGCTACTGTATATGGTGAGAATCGGCGCACACCAGTAGCAACAGGAAGCAAACAGAACAGGCAGGGAATACACAGAGAGAATAGTCAAATGACAGGCAAAGTCGGCAACAGATCGGGTCCTCAGAACAAGCAGGGTCAGTAACAAGTATACAAACTGATATCGGTACATTACTGTGAGGTTTATTGCTGTGGAGCTCTGTGAACGCTATACACTATATGAAATTAATTTAAGGGGGGAGGGGGTGAAAGTAATTAAAGGGGAAAAATGAATTAAGGGGGAGTGAATTGAATTAGAGGACGAGGACCCTGCTGCCAGTCTGCTTCTGGAGACCTGGAGTCAGACAGTGGACCACAGCAACAGAGTGAGAGTGGTAGGTAGCAGGATCACAGGGAAACACTGGGAGTGGCAGGCAGTTTGAAAAATGTGGGTATATTGACACAGCAAGACCAGGGGGCACCACCAGGCCATATTGCAAATTTGTGCAGTGCCTGGTGCCCCTCCTATGCCACATTGCCAAAGGAAGGGACCACACACTCTGTAGATTGGCCCTGTGGCACAGGAGGGGCACCAGGCACAGCATAGATTGGCAATGCGTGAGGACACCAAACACTCCCGATTGGCATGGCATGGCACGGATTGGGTGGAGGGGGGCACCAAAACGCAACTTCGCCTGAGTAAACAAAAATTCTTGCACCGGCCCTGGATACCACACACAGACATATACGTATATATCAACACGCAGACCTATATATACGTATATATCAACACGCAGATATATATTAGGCTTGTGCACCGATTTTTTTTTCGGTTCGATTTTTCGGATTTTTAAACTTTTCGATTCGGCCCGTTTCGACCGATTTCGGTTTCGATTCGATTCGGTTCGGCACGTTTTTCGGGTACATTTTTTTTTCGGAATTTCGACCATTTTTCGTATTTTCGTGTCACTGTGCTCGGTTTTTGTATCGACTTTTCGTAATTTCGGAAATTTTCGTTTTTCGGAATTGCACATTTTTCGGAATATCGACCATTTTTCGTATTTTTCGTGTCATTTTGCCCGTTTTTTGTATCGACTTTCCGTTTTTTCGAAAAATATTCGTTTTCAGAAATTTTCGTTTTTCGGAAAATTTTCGTTTTTCAGAAACTCTGTTCTCCTCGTTTGACACATTTCAAGTCCATTCGAAAAATCCGAAAATATTTCGTTTCGGCTCGGAAAACATTTCGGATCTGAAATTTTCGGATCTAAAAAATTTCGGAAATTCGGCCGCATCCGAAAACACGAATCGGGAAATTTCGTGAAAATTCCGAAATTCCGAAACCCGAAACGCACATCCCTAATATATATATATACACCCACCCACAGACCTCAGACCATATATACACATACGCACATGGGGGGGTGGCATGTGGACAATCTCAACTAAATGCGCCCCCTCCCCATTTGGCTGATCCCTCCAGAAGAAATGTTGAACCCGACAGAGCAGAGAATATATATATAATTCTCTGCTCTATCGGGTTCAACATTTCTTCTGGAGGGATCAGCCAAATTGAGGGGGGGGGCAATTAGTTGCCAAAATGTGTGTGTAATACAAGTCGGATATATATATTTATAAGAAAATATATATATATATATATATATATATATATATATATAGATATCATACCTGCCCTTACCTTCCCCTATAAATTTGCTAAAAATATACACACAAAAACAACAAACCACTGCCTGAGACCCCGGGCAGCCCACATGCCCCCCCCTCTACCTGGCTGAATGTATCTAATATATATAACTAAATACATCCAGCCAGGTAGAAAAAGAAAAAAAAAAAAGTTTTATTTTATGTTCCTGGGGACATTTAAAAATGTCCTCGGATTTAATTTTTTTTAGAAATGTGTCACCTTACCTTAGCCTGGTGGTCAGTGGGGGCTCCCTGGATCCTGGTTGTAGGGGGGCGTCTGCCGTGGCCGCTGGTGCAGTGGCTCCCTCCCTGCGCTGCCTGTCTCTGCCTCATGCACCCGGGCGGCTAGCCCACACAGTCGCAGCTCTGTCATCCGGTGGCCGCATGCTCCTCAATGCTCCTCAAGGGGATCCTTGGGAGGCCCCTGCAGGCTGCCCTCTACAGTGCCTGATTAGAGGGCCATGTCTGCCTGATGTTTTAGTAACAAGAATGTTTTATCCCATAGGCTTAAATGTTAAAAATATTCCCGTTTTAATTCAATATCTAATAAACCGTTGCTTATAATATTCTGCAGTAAAGAGTCTCTTTATTTCTAGATTTTTTTTGTAATTTTTAGGCATTTTTTATACTTTTTTCAAAATAGTTTTTTTTTTTTCGAACTCGAACCGAACACGCCAAAAAGTTCGAAGTTCGCGATCTTTCGAACGGCCAATGTTCGAATGGAACTCCGAATCGATTGAACCGAACAGCTCATCCCTAGTCACCACCACTAATGTCTCCATTCATGCCAGGGTGCTCCAGAAAGCGGGCTCTGTCCCGGCGATGACCTATAAAGATATGCGGATTGCTGTCTACCGGGACTTATCATTTCTCGCCCTGATGGCACGCCGATGTTTCCGCGAAGTGACAGCCATCATGAGAGGTCGAGGAGTTTGTTACTGTTGGGGTTCCTTCTGGCTCCTTGGTGATGGCGCATGCTGGGAGTATGTGCTTTGTGTCCACTCCGAATGAAGCTCAGGCCCTGCTAGAGGCAGATGCGTTGCCTTCGGCCATACCGACGTCAGCTACCCAGGTTGCCGCGGGTGCAGGTCCATTGAGTTTGGATCCGGGCTGAAGACATCTGGCCCTTTCTCTGAGAGTTTGACTGCTCTCGAGCCTTAGGAACGCTATTCTAGGGTTCCTTTGTTTTCTTGCTGACTTCGCGGGCATAAGTTTTTGCTTGCAGTTGGAAGCCTTTTGACACCTGTTACCCTGTTGATGGTTGCCTAACCTCCCCTTCCCCCCCTTTTTATAAATATATATTTTATGATGGCGCTTTAGGGTTTCCCCAGGGTGAGCCATTTTGCGGACACCATGGCTCTGCTCGCCATATTTGGCCCTTGGGTACCTGGGCCTCGTGACACTTGTCTTCCATGGCCTCCTAGGACCCCTATGGGACTGGGGAGCGAGCCTGGAAAGTCACGGTTTCGGCCTTTAGCTATCTTCCTTTTTCTTTCCCCTCCTCCTGTGGGCCCATCTTATCCTTTTGATATTTCTGTGTCTATGCGTTGTATATTGCCTGCTGCCCTGATAGCCTTCTATGGACGTTTCTATGATATGTTCTGCTGACCCTTTATGGGGCCCTGCATGGCCTTTTCGTTTTTTATGTTTTGCTGTACCTATGCTCGGCCATAATAAAAAAAATTCAATATAAAAAAATAAAAGTAATAAAGTGCAAGATATTAAAAAACAAAAAACACAAATATGCAGATTAACACAGAAAATAAATATGTGGGAAATATATTCACTATGTTACATGTTTACAGGTGCATTCTGTATTGAGGTATGTTAATAGAGATCTCTTAATAGACTTTAGACTGGGGGAAGATTTGATGGTGCCTGGGAGGTTATTCCATAATTGTGGCGCTCTGTACTGTAGGAAAAAGAGGATCGAGCCACTTTCTTTTTGTATTGTGGCAATGCAAGTAAGGTGCTGGTCCTGGATCGGAGGTTATAGTATGAGGGAACTGCTAGGGGAAGCAGCCTATATAGGTAGGGTGGTAGCTTCCCAGAAAAGCTCTTAAACACCAGGTTGGAAAGGTGAAGGGAGCATCTAGATTCCAGTGATGGTCAGTTTAGCTCTTTTAACATGTTACAATGGTGGGTCAAGTAGTTACATTGTAGCACAAAGCAGCAGAATGAGTTATACAATGTAGTAGGTTTATGAAGGTGCGTTTGCGAGGCAGCTGCCTGCATACACTACATCTCGGTATTCTATAGACAGCATAAGTGCTCGTTGTACAATCTGCTTTCTTACTGTGGGGCTCAGGCAGGATTTGTTTCTGTACATAGCACCTAGTTTGGGGTAAAGTTTACAGTCGTGTTCAAAATTATTCAACCCCCAATGCTGTAAAGGGTTTTAGGGAATTTAGTGTACATTTGTAATGGTATTCAGAATGAAATCCTACAAGGACTTTTTAAAGAACCATATGCAACTAAAATGACATCAATTGGTTTTGTAATACAGTAGTAAATGTTTCTTTTGTGAATTCTTCATTGACACAATTATTCAACCCCTTAAAGACTACCACTCTGAAGAACAGAGGTTCATTCAAGTGTTTTCAATCAGGTATTGAAAACACCTGTGGATGTCATGGAGCAGCAATAAAGCATAATAAGCACCAATTAGGCAGCTTTAAAATGACTGTGATACTCAGCTCCTTCTAGACAATTACTGGTGTGGTTACAAACATGGTGAAGTCAAGAGAATGTTCCAGGAAGACAAGAGAAGAGGTGACTACTCTTCACAGGAAGGGCAATGGCTATAAGAAGATTGCAAAGATGTTAAACATACCAAGAGAGACCATAGGAAGCATCATTCGCAAATTCAAGGCAAAGGGCACTGTTGAAACGCTACCTGGTCGTGGCAGAAAGAAGATGCTGACTTCGACTGCTGTGCGCTACCTGAAGCGTAGAGTGGAGAAAAGTCCCCGTGTGACTGCTGAGGAACTGAGAAAAGATTTGTCAGATGTGGGTACTGAAGTTTCAGCTCAGACAATACGGCGCACACTGCGTAATGAAGGCCTCCATGCCAGAACTCCCAGGCGCAACCCCTTGCTGTCTTCAAAGAATAAGAAGAGTCGACTGCAGTATGCCAAAAGTCATGTGGACAAACCACAGAAGTTTTGGGATAGTGTTCTGTGGACTGATGAAACAAAATTAGAACTGTTTGGGCCCATGGATCAACGCTATGTTTATAGGAGGAAGAACAAGGCCTATGAAGAAAAGAACACCTTGCCTACTGTGAAGCATGGCGGGGGGTCAATCATGCTTTGGGGCTGTTTTGCTTCTGCAGGTACAGGGAAGCTTCAGCGTGTGCAAGGTACCATGAATTCTCTTCAGTACCAGGAGATATTGGATGACAATGTGATGCAGTCCGTCACAAACATGTGGCTTGGGAGACATTGGACCTTTCAACAGGACAATGATCCCAAGCATACCTCCAAGTCCACTAGAGCATGGTTGCAGATTAAAGGCTGGAACATTTTGGAGTGGCCATCGCAGTCACCTGACTTAAATCCGACTGAGAACCTCTCGTGGGACTTAAAGAAAGCAGTTGCAGTGCGCAAGCCTAAGAATGTGACTGAACTGGAGGCTTTTGCCCATGACGAATGGGCGAAGATACCCGTAGATCGCTGCAAGACACTTGTGTCAAGCTATGCTTCACGTTTAGAAGCTGTTATAACTGTAAAAGGATGTTGTACTAAGTACTAAGATTGAATGTCACTTGGGGGTTGAATAAAACTGATAATGATGTGAGCACAGAAAAGACATTTGTGGTTATTTCATTATAAATGTTATGTTATATTTGTCTGACCTACACGTGCCTCTTTGATTTAATTGTAAGCAAGATGACTGAATGATCAAAATCAATGGCAAACTGACCAAAACACTCAATTTCAGTGGGGGTTGAATAATTTTGAACACAACTGTAGATGAGAGTTTTTCGATGTGGGACCAAAGGATAGATTTAGGTCTAACCACATACCTAGATATTTGAGAGAAGTGACTGTGGTTAGTATAAAGTGAATAGAGCAGTGATGGCGAACCTATGGCACGCGTGCCACACCCGGCACGTGGGGCCGACTGGGTCGGCACGCGAGCCATAGGCTCCCCTCACTGCCGCTCCGAGCGTCTTCCTCCAAGCACGCGCGGGCAAATGATGTTGCCCGCGCTCGTTGAAGTCCACCAGCTGCGATCTCGTGAGATCGCTGCGTTAACTCCGGAGTTAACGCTGCGATCTCGCGGCTGGTGGACTTCAACGAACGGCCGGGCAGCATCATTTGCCCGCGCGTGCTGGGAGGAAGACACTCGAAGCGGCAGTGGGTTGGGGGCATTATGCATGAAAGCTGAGAGCATTATCCACGAGAGCTGGGGCATTATCCACGTGAGCTGGGGCATTATCCACGTGAGCTGGGGCATTATCCACGAGAGCTGGGGTATTATCCACAAGAGCTGGGGCATTATCCATGAGAGCTGGGGCATTATCCACGTTAGATGGGGCATTATCTGTGAGAGCTGGGGCATTATCCATGAGAGCTGGGGGCATATCCATGAGAGCTAGGACACTATTCATCCATGTTTGAGGTGGGGGCAATATCCATCCATGTGTGAGCTGGGGCAATATCCATCCATGTGTGAGCTGGGGCAGTATACTTCCATGTGTGAGCTTGGGGCAGTTATATCCATGTGTGAGCTTGGGGCAATTATATCCATGTGTGAGCTTGGGGCAATATATAAATGTGAGCTGGGGCCAATTATATCCATGTGTGATCTGGGGGCAATATATAAATGTGAGCTGGGGCCAATTATATCCATGTGTGATCTGGGGGCAATATATAAATGTGAGCTGGGGCCAATTATATCCATGTGTGAGCTGGGACCAATTATATCCATGTGTGAGCTTGGGGCAATATATATAAATGTGAGCTGGGGCCAATTATATCCATGTATGAGCTTGGGGCAATTATATCCATGTGTGAGCTTGGGGCAATATATAAATGTGAGCTGGGGCCAATTATATCCATGTGTGAGCTTGGGGCAATATATATAAATGTGAGCTGGGGGCAATTATATCCATGTGTGTGCTTGGGGCAATTATATCCATGTGTGTGCTTGGGGCAATTATAGCCATGCGTGAGCTTGGGGCAATATATAAATGTGAGCTGGGGCCAATTATATCCATGTGTGATCTGGGGGCAATATATAAATGTGAGCTGGGGCCAATTATATCCATGTGTGAGCTGGGACCAATTATATCCATGTGTGAGCTTGGGGCAATATATATAAATGTGAGCTGGGGCCAATTATATCCATGTATGAGCTTGGGGCAATTATATCCATGTGTGAGCTTGGGGCAATATATAAATGTGAGCTGGGGCCAATTATATCCATGTGTGATCTGGGGGCAATATATAAATGTGAGCTGGGGCCAATTATATCCATGTGTGAGCTTGGGGCAATATATATAAATGTGAGCTGGGGGCAATTATATCCATGTGTGTGCTTGGGGCAATTATATCCATGTGTGTGCTTGGGGCAATTATAGCCATGCGTGAGCTTAGGGCAATATATAAATGTGAGCTGGGGCTAATTATATTCATTGTGAGCTGGGGGCAATTATATCCACGTGTGATCTGGGGGCAATATATTCATCTTCTTTATATTGTATTTTTCTTTTAAGACTTAAGCACATAATTAGTTCAGACCGTCGTATGAAGTGTTTTTTCTAAAATAAATCTGAAATTCAGGTCTAATTGTGGGGTTGGCACTTTGAGACAAATAAGTTGGTTTAGCGATCCAGTTTGGGCACTCGGGCTCAAAAAGGTTCGCCATCCCTGGTATAGAGTATAGGTATGCACAATATGAGGCATATAAATTATCTGTATATAGTGTCAGTTTACAATGTGGACACACACACACAGATTGTTGCTTTTAGGCTAGGGTCAGACGAACACATTTTTTGCATTGTCCGTAAAAAAGTGCGTCCAAACACATGGACGTACTTTTTCACAGAATACGCGATTGCGGTCACACGATGCGCAGTTTCGGATGTGATTTCATACGGATCCAAACCAGGAAACTTTGGGTGTCTGGACGTTATGTTGTAGGCCGGACATGAGCAGCATCTGACGTCTCCTAATCTCACACACACGCCGCTATGCGGACGCAGCGCACTCTGTACGTCAGTACTAGCGGTTCGACGTTCTTGCTAAAATGCGTTCGTTTGCCGCTTGCGTTGCACGGCCGAACTTTCGTGCGGCCGTACTTCGTGTGTCGGCCTGCGTTGGTCGTCATTTGCTGCTACCACGGCCGTCATAAAGTGCGGGTAAACGCACGATCACACTGCGTTCGTCTGCCCCAGCCTTAATATGCAGTATAAAATGCTGTTGTTGCTGCTTTTGTGGTGTGTGTGTGGGGGAGCTTGTTTTCCTCTCATAACACAAGCTGGGTGCCTCCGCATCTGTGATGCCTAGACTCAGAGTGGCTGCTCAGTAGATGGATATGGGCTCTGTGCTGTATATCTGCCAATCTGTGCAGCATATACCTTGCCACTTACATATCTATACAGCTATATATTCTCTGCAGTATAATTAATGCAGCATATGAATCCACACACAATGCGGGGAAGCACCTCTCTGCGGTATAATTAATGCAGCATATGAATCCACACACAATGCAGGGAAGCACCTCTCTGTGGTATAATTAATGCAGCATATGAATCCACACACTGCGGGGAAGCGCCTCCCTGCGGTATAATTAATGCAGCATATGAATCCACACACTGCAGGGCAGCACCTCTCTGCAGTATAATTAATGCAGCATATGAATCCTCACACTGCTGGGAACTACCCCGCAGTCTGTGGACTCATATGCTGCATTAATTATTGCTAAAAAAAAAAAACTGATCCGAAAAATGAATCAAGCCGAATCGATCTGCAGAGAGGCGCTGCCCCAGTGTGCGGATTCATATGCTGCATTAATTATACTGCAGAGAGGTGCTTCCCAGCAGTGTGCGGATTCATATGCTGCATTAATTATACCGCAGAGAGGTGCTTCCCAGCAGTGTGTGGATTCATATGCTGCATTAATTATACCGCAGAGAGGCGCTTCCCAGCAGTGTGTGGATTCATATGCTGCATTAATTATACCGCAGAGAGGCGCTTCCCAGCAGTGTGTGGATTCATATGCTGCATTAATTATATCGCAGAGAGGTGCTTCCCAGCAGTGTGTGGATTCATATGCTGCATTAATTATACCGCAGAGAGGCGCTTCCCAGCAGTGTGTGGATTCATATGCTGCATTAATTATACCGCAGAGAGGCGCTTCCCAGCAGTGTGTGGATTCATATGCTGCATTAATAATACTGTAGAGAGGCGCTTCCCAGCAGTGTGTGGATTCTTATGCTGCATTGAAACCTATGAGTTAAAAATTCTTGTTTCTTTTAAAAAAGTTAGAAAACCTAAAGTTTCAGCAAAAAAATGCCTAAAAAAATAAATAAGTAAAGAAACTTTCATTCTATTGGTAGTATCTACTTCTCATTCTTAAATAATAATAAACGAAATAACTCTTAAAAACAAAAAACTAACTGATCCGAATCACCCGAATCAATACAAATCGCGGATCGATCTGAATCGTCAAATTGATCCGAATCACGCCGAAATTTCGGATCGATCCTAAATTTTCAGATGGCTGATTATTTCATTTTCGGAAGTGCTCCCAAAATACGAAAATGGTGAATTTCGTCCGAATTTGGATTCGGAACTAAATGAATTGCACATCTCTAAAGTAGGTCACATATGGACACGCTGGCTTCATTGCCAGCACATAAGTATTATACGATTGACCCTCAGAGGCAGTATGAGAGTTACATGTATGAAGATTCTTTTGATCTCTGCTGCCACTTTTCATCATAGAAATAAACACGGTGTTAATCATCAAAAAATCTGTGTTCATAATGACCTGAGTAGGTAAATACTTCACCTAGCTCTGGGGGTAACCCATTATTAACCATTTTGTGCTCAGGTAAAGTATATTGAAATTTAAAATATAACTTTTATTATAAAGTGTTAAAACGTCCAATGATTTATTACCTCAATCAACCATACAAGGGTTAAAAAAACACTTATAATCAAATATAAGCCACACACAGTGTAATTATATCTCTTTAAGTCAGTGTACGGGTCCATATACCTCGTAGAGGATTTAGGCTGGGGTCAGACGAGCGTAGTGTTCACGTCCGTGATTGCGCCTAAAAGTACGTCCGTGATAGCATGACAGAAAGCCCATCGGAGCCCGTTACATGAAGTACGTCCGCACTGAACTGCAGACGCACAACGGCCGCGGCCCACGGACGCAAGGCAGGCAAGAACGTACAACCCCAAAGTGCGCTGCGTCCGCAACGTCTGCATAGCTTTGTGTGTGAGTGATGGAACGTGGTCAGACGGACTGCATTTATACGTCCAGCATTTTTTACGGACAAAATGGTTTTGCTTTTTAATTTATTTTTCCTCCTACATCCGTCAAAAAATAAACGTCAGTGAAAAAAACGGACTGTGTGACCACTACTGTGTCTTCTGTACTGACGTACGTCCGTGTGCAAGGACATAAAGTCCGTAGAAATCACGCTCGTCTGACCCTAGCCTTAGTCTAATAGTGATAACGTGCTGAAATATTTCTATGAACTAGATTGCAGCACGTTATCACTATTAGGCTAAATCCTCTACGGGATATATGGACAGTACACTGACGATATAATTACATTGTGTGTGGCTTATATTTGATTATGAGTGGTTTTTAACCTTTGTATGGTTGATTGCGGTAATAATTCATTGGACGTTTTAACACTTTATAATAAAAGTTATATTTTAAATTTCAATATACTTTACCTGAACACAATACACTTTTCATCATAGAATCTCACTTAGCCATACAGGGTAATTCAAAAAGATTCGAAAAGTCACCGTACGTTCGGCGACTTTTCGTTCTCTTCAATTTGGTTCCTTTTGCCGATCCCATTTCGGTGACTCTGCGGTGTATTCAGCAAGCACCACAGGGTCCCCGAATTGCAGGGAAAGGCTGCCGCAAACCCACCGAAACCTCACCGCAAAACGAGGGCGAACGCACACCGAAACCTGCAAAAACATCTGGATTAACTCGCCGAAAACGCCGGAAAAACCCGAGCAGGAGCCGATCACACGCAGGGAAGCCTCCGGAAAAAGCCAACACCGCAGACGAGTGAAGTGAATAAATTATGAAAACAGTTTGCATGAATGTGTGAAAAGTGAAACGCTGTTTGCAAAGAAACTAATTAGCGAAAATGTCTGAAATTTACATATGAGGTCCAAGGAATGATAATAAAAAGGGCTGTTACAGAAAAAATAAGTAAACTTAAAAAAAAAAACAGACTTTGTTTTAAAAAAAAATCCTGAAAAATGCTTAAAATATCCTAAAAAATCTATAAATAACGAGGCTCTTTACTGCAGAATTTTATAATGAACGGTTTATTAGATATTGAATTAAAACGGGAATATTTTTAACATTGAAGCCTATGGGATTCTCCTGAATAAACTTGCCGAATTAAACCACCGAATGGCAGGGCATTTCGGGAACCTTCCACTGCTGGTTTGTGTTCTCTGAATAGCCGAAGCAGTGCTTTTTATGGGGTTTTCACTGCCCTCGAACAGGCACCAAACAGGCACCGTATGTGCAGGCAATTCGCCAGGATTTGGCGAATTGCCTGCTCTCTGGATAGCTGAATGGCCAAGAAAGGTAACCGAACGCTGATTTTCAGCGTTCGGTTACCTTTCTCAAGCAATTCGGATCTCTTTGAATTACCCTGATAGTCTTATATGATGAAGAATTGATTGACAAGAGGAGACAGAGTAGCATAGGCTTTTTTTCCCTCTAGTGATTAGCAATTTAAACTATAGATAAAAGGGCCAATTAATCAGCAAAATGAAAAGCCAGAACATTCAAATCGTTTATTTGCGCTACAGTGAACCTGGACATGACATGGACACTTTGAGGTGTTTATTTTCTGATATTAGGGGTATGGGGAGATCAAACACTGAGGAACATTTCTTTGGGATTATTCATACAGTGTCTTTGTTTAGAATTTTTCTTTTGCAATATTTGCAAACAGCCACAAGAGAAGCTTCACGGTGAAGTTTCTCCTACTGCTGTTTGAATATTAAATTTGTGAAATGCCAGCATTTCTCGCTGAAGCAATGATGCAACTTTTGCCACTGTTTACAACCTCAGCAAACCCTGGTTCTTTCCAAATAACCCTCCTTTTCTTACTAAACAATCATACACCTGAAGCAAGCAACAATGTAGCACCTTCAACAGGCTGTACATTCATGAGAAAGAACAAGGGGAAATAATTAATGGGTTTTATATACTAAAACGCAAAACATAAAGAGAAAAACAAAAGGAAAAAACAACCGAAATGCAATTTTGTGACTGTTAATGTGGAGAGTTTATCAGATATCAAATAAACAATACACAGTATCTGACTATAATTTTTGTTTTGACTTTAGTGTCCATTATTATGGCTTAAATTGCTTCAATGCACTGACTTGAATGTGGACACAGCAGGTTGGCTTTTTGCAGTCATTACTGGCATATTTTTATCACATGAGCTGCACGAAACCTCTATTTGAGCTCAGACTTCTGGATACATGTATTTAAGGAAACATGAGCTCATTCAGTGGTTAATGGCGAGACATT
The DNA here is from genome assembly GCA_009667805.1 of Leptobrachium leishanense. NCBI lineage: Eukaryota > Metazoa > Chordata > Amphibia > Anura > Megophryidae > Leptobrachium > Leptobrachium leishanense. The sequence continues at coordinate 123,021,803 of CM019066.1, forward strand.
TCTTCAGTTTCCTGTCTGAACAATATGTTCTAAATTGTCACTGTCTGCATCCTAGTCATGTGGCTGTCTGTTCAGGTATCAGTCATTCATCACGATGCCTGAACTAGATTTAAAATAATGTTTTGCTAAATTTGTTTACTAGGCTTCTGATGATAATGTAGAATGTATCATATATTGGTACTGGTCTAACCGCCCTTCCCATTATTTCAATTGGATATAAATTCCGACTATTTCTATTTACATTTATTTATTTTTGGTTGCTTTTAAATATAGAATGATTTTATATCAATTGTATATTTTAATTCCGTTCTTAATGGTGGTTTCTCCACAAGTACCAATTAGAAGCTATAAAAGTAGTGTTGTGGAACCTGAAAGCAGGTCTTCATACAAAACATTGGTGTGTAGGGTTCCCAGATCGGCCATGTTTTCCTGGACACATAATTATTCATACTGAATATCATAGGCATTATGGTCTGCGGCTGTCAGGACTCGACCCGTGCCTGCACATAACGGTTCCTTGGCAGCACTCTTCCTGCACTGCTCATCATTGGCACTGGAATCCCTGAACACAATCCGTTAAAAACACACATTGCAGATCACATGACACACCTGAATTAACCCCTTCACTGCTGAGCCATTTCACACCTTAAAAAAAACATTTTTCTTTTTTTTATTATTATTGTTATTATTTTTTTTCTTTACATTAAACATGGTCAGGTTTGGTATCATTGGAAAGGCCATGCTCTGGCCTTTCTAATGATACCAAACATGACCCTGCTAGCTGAAAACAGTTAGGGGTTCCTTTGAACCTCAATATCTCCCATCTCCACCCCTATCTTTCCTTAGGAGTCAATGAGGACGTTCCCCACACGTCCTCAGCAGTGAAAGGGTTAAGGGCTACGTCCTCTGATTACCAATGCTTCAGCATTGTAGCTCAATCCTTTGCAGAGTGTGGACCTGTGCTCTGTAACCTGCCCGGAGAACCAAACCCGCCATCTTACCATGATCCCCTAGCCATCAACCTGTTCCTGTGTGTGTGTGTTTCCAGCCTCCTTTCCTCCAAGCACCCACCGCATCTCCAGATTCCTGGTCCAGGATCTTCATCTCCTATCCTCCTCAGTTACTAACCTGGTCAGTTTCAAGTTTACTTACCCTCCTCCACCCATATGCATGTCTGTCTGAATGCAGATCACTGGATCCTGGGCCATTATCACAATCCGGTGCCACCCCGGAATCAGCACCTGACAGTGGCAGATTGCAATTCTACAGAGGGGTGGCACCCAGTGGCACCCAAAGTTATATATTTTGTTTTATCCAAGCGCTGGGGGTGAGCAGATAAGACAGAGACAACGGGACACTGGATAAAGTAGTCATTGCCAAGACTGTATTATGTGTAAACCAGAGTCTGGATATAGACAGACAGGATGCCCGTTAGCCACAGTGAGGATCTTGATATATATACAGTAGTAAACAGGAGGATAAATCCCCGGCACGGCTGTGGCTGGTGAGCAACACAGTGTCTAGGAACAGAGCAGGCCAGATACCTGTAGTCACAGTTGAGATCTTGGACAATGGATGCTGGTATACATAGTGCACTGCTGGAAACACAGAGGTCTTGGACACTGGTTGTTAGGAACAGAGGAGAGATGCTGGATAACAGGAGCTCTAGTAATAACCCTCTCACTAGATGAGACCAGGGCTGGATTTACAACTAGGCAGAGTAGGCATGTGCCTACAGGCACCCGCCACAAGGGGGCACCTTGCTCTGTAAAAAAATTAATATATTTTTTTACAATCATTTACCACTGTATCTCTAGAGCCCTGAGGGCTAGAGGGACATATGAGGTATCCTTGGAAAGGCCATATTATGGCATTTCCATTGATAACTCTAACCTGGTTATATTTGATATGTAAAAAAAAACAAATAAAATAATTTTATAATTAATAATATTCTTTATTTTCTAATGCAGCACTATTATTCAGTTTACAATTATAAAGTGAACAGTGACGTTGTGTTAATTCACCTTCTCATTTCCCACACCACCAGCAAGTGTGGAGCTGATGATTCAACACATTGTTTCATCGACAACCTAGACTGTGGCACTGCAGTGAAGGAGACAAAAGGGGACTTTGGAACCTGCATCTCTGAATTGTACACCGCACAAGGTTAAGTGAGGTGTCATTGGCAAGGTCAGAGTCTGATCTTTACAATGATATCAAACATAACAATATAGTGTGTAAAAAATTTTAAAAAAGAAAATGCAAAATTAATTTTTCTGTGGTCTACGGCAGAGGCAATATATGCCTTAAGGCTAGGGTCAGACTAACGCATTTTTCACGTTGTCCGTGAAAATGTGCGTTCGAAGAATGGACGTATTTTTTCCCGGAATACGCAATAGCGGTCATACTATGCGCAGTTTCATCCGTGATTTTGTACGGATCATCAATAAAACACTTCTTGCATCTGGACGTTATGTTGGCCGGACATTAGCAGCGTCTGACGTCTCCTAATCACGCACACACGCCGCTAGCGGACGCAGCGCACTCTGTACGTCAGTACTAGTGGTTTAACGTTCTCGAAAAAATGCGTTCATTTTCCACTTGCGTTGCGCAGCCGGACTTTTGTGCGACCGTACTTCGTATATTGGCTGTCATTGCCCGTCATCTGCTGCTAGCACGGCCGTGATTAAGTGCGCCAGAACGCGCGTTCGCACTGCCTCAGTCTGACCCTAGCCTTACATATAAAACAAACAATGCCACTGTACTATCTCCACTAAGGCAACAGATTCTGCCCCTTACTTTGATTTGAGCATGGAGAGATTTTTTTTTTTTTAAATGTTTTGTTTTTTTATTTCTTTAGGTTTGCCCCCAAAATGAAAATTAAAAAAGGTTTCTTTTTTGGGGGGGGGGGCACTCCACAGTTATGTGCCTACAGGCTCCTGAGATGCAAATCCGGCCCTGGTTACATTCCATATCTGTTGGAAATCAAGTACTGTGTTTGTGCTCACCCTGTATCGTTTACGTTACCTTGGGGGGGGGGGGGGGGTGATAAAAATGCAAGTTAAGTAAATCAACAAAGACCATAAGGGTTACCGTATTCACTAACCACCTTTCTTTTATTGGAACGATGGTGAATTCACTGTTTAAGGGACTGCCTCCGTAGTTGCTGTACTTTTCGCCATTGTTTCCACTATACGTTCTGCCTTTGTGTATCGCTCAGTGTAGGTTTCAATGGGCTTTGCATTGTTGTTGCCACCATATTTGCTGCCCTAAGCAAATTGCCTAACTTTCACTGATGTTTCTAGCGTTGTTTCAAAGTTGTCGCCACATTGTTTTCTACTGTTGTTGCCAAGATAGGTTGCTTGGAAGTTCCATGAAGATCTCAAATGAAACAATGGTAAAGAGAATAGCCACAGCTTACACTTTTTATATATCGACAACGCCGGTACTGATGTTCAGTAGTGTTTGCCATTGTGTGAATTTCCCTCTCTGGATCACCGAAGTTCACCATATATATATACACAACAGTGAACAGCGGCGCTTAGAAGAAGAAAAAAAACGTGGTGAAAAGAATCAAGCGGTGTGAGGACTTATTCAAAACAACACGATTACAATCTCGAGGTAATGGCTGTGACTACAAAAATGTCTGCAGTTCTTTGATTTTGGTTGGACCATGTGGATACAATCCACAGGTACATATTTTGCTGGTGTCTCTTCATCCGGCAGTGATTCACTGCACAACTTTAACATCAAACCAATTACCGATACACCAACGTTTATGCCGTCCAGTGATATATTTGGATCTGTTCTTTTGTGATCCAGACAAAGTGCAACCACCCTTCCCCCAATGTAATGTATTTACACTGCCCCTCCCTTAATTACATGTTCCTCCACTGGCCATAAGGTTGTTCTTTGTCTCTCTTCCCCCCTTCCCTCTTGAGACATCAAGTGTGCATGGCACCTGCTGCATTATAAAAGAAAAACCCAAAGCAAACAAAAAACAACAAATTCTTTGTTAAATAACAACTATTCATTGTATTTTCTTCAATTTCAGGCACTGTGAGACACAATAAAGACATCTGAGCCTTATCTATCACTATGGAAAAAAAGATCCCTGTATAGAAGCACCAGGTTGAGAATCACAGGTTACAGGGCATAGCATACTGATAGCGGGTACCTACCCTAAATCTTACCTTAGTACCTCTGATAACTCCTTAAACCAACCCTAATCTCACCTAAGCATGCTCTTTTAAATATTATCACAAGATAGAGCAAGAATTCTACACCTTCTAGGCAATAGAGGATTGCGTCACCCTTACGAAGTGACTGTCACCATAAGAGACCGAATGTGGTTTCCAGGGCTTCCATCCCAAATTCATCCTCGAGAGTAAAACAATTATCTTCTAGGATATGTACTACAGAAATCCTGAAGCTCGAGTGCCCTCATCTTCACTGTATAGCCCGCACTCCACGTAGGGAGCTCTATGCTTGTAGTTTGTCTCTGACTCTACTAAGGAGTAACATAAAAGCTGTTTGCTGCCATTCAATTACTTTTCTGTTGACAGTAATTGAAATTTAAGCAGGCATGGGATAGGCACAAGGCTATCCTAAACAAAAGATAAATCCAGGTAAAGTATCCATGTAATTGGGCAGACTAGATGGGCCGAAAGGATCTTATATGCCGAAATTTTTCTATGTTTCTATGTTTCTATTTGAGGCAAAACAATCACAGACGAGCCCACTTGATGTTGGCGAACATTGTATCTAATGGGTTGTCCTATGTTGTGTGCAGCATGTGTGTAAGAGCACATTGCTAGAAAATAACAATGCGAGAACGCGATATTGCTTGTGGTGCTTGTGGTGAAGGAAAAGAAGCCAATCAAACACTACACCAAAATGAATGTGGGACAAACATGTAACAAGCAGTATTCAGAAAAGCTATAATTCTATAAATTTATTTATTTGCAAAGGATTTTACCAGGAAGGATACATTGAGATTTCTCTCGTTTTCAAGTATGTCCTATAAATAAAATTATAATGCTAATGGAATCTTACAGGAGTCTATCAGGTCTTTTCAAAGAAAGGTGAAACTCAGGAGAATGACTGGAGAAGTGAAAATTCTAGGTCAAAATAGCCAAACCAGAAAAATTCTTCCATTTATCTCACTTTCAAAATCGGCTATTTGATCTAGATTGTTCTCTTCTCCTGCCAGTTCTCCTGGTTTTCACCTTTCTCTGAATAACCCTGTAAGTTTAAGGCCACATGAACGCAGAAGGTTCGCCTGTTATAACGGCCAAATTTGTACACTGATGAACAGTACTTGTGGACACCACATGATGTGCATGAATTTTGACGTTGAAGATAAATAAACTCCAGAAATATGAAAACTAATGAAGTACAGTAATCCCCCGGTCATTCGCAGTTCCGCGTCCGCGGACTCAGTGGTTTGCGGATTTTTTCCGCTTACCACGTGGTAGTAGCATCCCGGTGTGTCATCTATGGTTCCTTATCGAATACTGTTCCAAGGAGCCCTCGGCAAAGAACGGAACTCCACCTCCCCAGGCTCCAACATATCAGCTCCTCCCAAACACACGCCTTTGTGCAGCCCCCTGATGTGTTGGAGCCTGGGGAGGTGAAGTTCCGTTCTTTGCCGATGGCTCCTTGGAACAGTATTCAATAAGGAACCATATATGACACGACACCTTGGCAGAGAAGCTGCTCCTGTGCGTCTCCGGGCGCACGATCGTGGCCAGGGCATTCCCTTCTCTCGGCATCATTACGAGAGAGATGCCGAGGCTCCTGGATCCCCGGACCACGCTTGCGGGGGTGCACAGGAGTCTCGGCATCTCCTCTCTCTGAACGATGCCGAGAGAGGCGAATGCCCTGGACACGATCTTGAGTCTGGAGATGCACAGGAGCAGCCATTCTGCCAGGAGGACGGCGGCTCCTGGGTCCTAACGCCGTATGGCTGTGCTTTTTTTAGCACAGCCACAAATCGCGTTTTTTCAAAATTCGCGGGGGTTGTTGGAATGTAACCCCCGCGAATTTCGGGGGATTACTGTAGTTGTGTTTTGCAGTATAATTTACCTACACATATGACTGACGTGAAATAAGCGCTCATCTAATGTACTATACTCCCACCTATAGAAATCATCACTTCCGTAGATATACCTTGACGCTTGCCTTGGCATTTTAACGCCCACCATAAATCCATGTCCATTCTCACGTGTGTGAAATAGTGTGTGCATATGTTGTGTGTTGTTCCCTATATGATCTGTCAAAATTCTTTGATTTCACTCACAATGCCCGTTAAAACAGACGCATTTAGTGCACTCATATGGCCCCAGCCTAAGGGGATGTTAAGGGTTTCAGTCTTGGCATTAGCAGACTTTAGGGTAGGGTAACCTAGCTTGATACCTGGAGGAGTGCTGGACTTTCTTTATGCTTATAGTTGCTAGAGTGTCATTAAAATGTTATGTAACACTTTTTTTTATTGAACTTCCTTGAAGCTATGCTTGTCAAGTTACAAGCTTATTTTTATTTTTTACAAAACATGAGCAATTTTAGGTCCCCCAAGTAATATGTGAGACATTTACCATTTATTTGTGTTTATGCAAGTGTACCTCCTGCAGCACTGAAAGGGTAAGTTTAGTCATTGCTAGACAGGTTATGCTGCGAGCAATGCTGCTCATGATTTGAGGTTTAGAATTTTTCTTTTCATAGGGGAGATGGGTTAGCACAAACCTGAGGCATGTGAAAATGTCAGTACTAGAGAGAGGTGCAAACTAGCACAACCTACTTTTCTGTTTCATTGATTTCTGAAAAGTTAGCGAATGAAGACTTTCTGTGATAGATGATGTCTATGTTTGGATAACATCGACCCCTTTACTACCTACAGGGTTATTCAGAGAGCGTGAAAAGCTGGAGAATGACTGGAGAATGAAAAATTCTAGGTCAAAATAGCCAAACCAGAAAAATTCTCCCTTTCATGTCACTTTCCAAATCGGCTATTTTAACCTAGAATTTTTCATTCTCCAGTCATTCTCCTGCTTTTCACGCTCTCTGAATAACCCTGCAAGTGATATTTGTTGAAATCATTTTTATTATAACATTTATTTGAAATGTAGGATCATGCAAAGGGAACGATTAAATATGGGGTAATATAGAAAATTTTGCACAGAAATTGTTGTTCTGAGATGGTTAAAAAAATTAAAACGATGCACTCTCAAAAATTATGCTGACAGACTGTGCTCAATTTTTATTTTTTTTTGTGGTAAATTCATTAACCCTTTCGCTGCTGAGCCATTTCACGCCTGTATGCTGAGCTCATTTTTACCGGTTTCGCTCATCATGTTTAACCGCGTTTTGAAGCCTTATTTTTTTTATATGACCCAGACATATTATATATCGTTCTTTCCGGCAGACTCGGCAGATTCATAATATATCATTATTATATGTATACGTCATGTCCTGTCTGAATATTATAACAAAAAATGCAATAAAATTAGAATTTTCAATAATTTACAACGTGTAAAGTGTTTTTTTTTTCACATTTTAACATGCAAGGGTTTGCGGTTATATTTTCTATGAGTTGCGCTTGTTAAAAAAATTAGAAATGGGGACTCGTTACTTTTTTTGGGGGGAAAATTATGCGATTTTTAACAAACGCATCCCATACAAAAATCGGTAGTGCAGCATCATTGTTCACATTATAATTGAAATGGGAAAAATATTGCTGCATTAGCAAAGCAAAAAATTTTTTAAAATTTATTTTTTAATATTTTTTTATTTTCATTTTTATTTATTAGTATTTTTTGCTTAAATTTTAAAGGCCATGCTCTGGCCGATCCAACAATACCAAACATTGAGCCCCAGCTGCCACGGATCGGGAGATAGGGGGTTCATTGTAACCCCCTATCTCCACCAGTGGTGGCAGCTAGTGGTTAACTCTAAAACTGACGTCATCATGCTAAGTCGTCAGGGGGAGATCCCGGAAGCTTGGCCTACATCCAAGATGTTGGCCAGCTCCTGGAGAGGATCACGATCTGGTGCTTTTTGGCGCCGAATTGGCATCCGGCCCCCAAGGGGTTAAAGCCAGCCACTGTTTGGAAAGGCAGGCTGCGCCATTCCAAAAGGTGCCTGACTTTCATCGCTGCCCCGCACGGAAGGGGAGGGAGAGAGATCCAAAGGACCTCCCCCTCCCTTTCAGGCAACTACCCCGCACTCGCGGGGGGCCTGCAATAGAGGTCATTGCGCCGCCACGGTAACATCTATTAGTGCCTGCGGCGGTCGCGGATGCTGGGCTGACATCAAGGATGTCAGCCCACAGGATGTCAGCCCGCACTGGGGGGCACAGCGATTGGCCGGAATCCGGCCGATCTCTGGCTGCAAAGGGAGGACACGCTCAGTGCTTCCCGCGCAGCCAACGCTTCCTGCGGGAGGACGCGCTGAGCGCATCTTCCGAAGCGAAGTGGTTAATATTATTATTATTTAGCAAGCGCCAACACGTTCTGTACCACTGTACAATGGGTAAACACAAGACCATTCTACAATACACCAAGAAGGTGAGTCAATATTCCATCACCAGATACAGGAGGAAATGAGGGCCCTATTTACATGTTAATTTACAATCTAGATGGGTTGAGGGGTGAGAGATGGGAGGAGAGGACTGCAAGGTGAGATGTTACGTCAGAGAGAGATGAGGACAGTTATTGGGTGGGTCGGATGTCTTGTTATGGAGTCAGATGGTCGACTTCCCTAAATAGAAGGGTCTTTAGACGCCAGATTTGGGGACCGTCTGATATTGGGAGGAAGCACATTCCATAGAGTCAGCGCCGCACGAGAAAAGTCTTGAAATCTGGCATGAGAAGAGGTGATGATGGAGGATACCAGGAGAAGGTCATTGTTGGATCTTAGGGAGCATGCTGGGGTATATTTGGTGATTAGTGAAGACCAGTAATGGGAAGCGGCGTTAGTGAAGGCTTTGTAGGTCAGGGCGAGTAATTTGAATTTAATTCTGTTGTGGATGGGGAGCCAGTGAAGGAAGTCAGATAGGAGCGGCAGAGACAGAGCGACGGGTGAGCTGGATAAGTGGGGCTAATGCATTTAGGATGGACTGCAGGGGGGAGAAAGGGAGATAGGAAGACCAGTCAGAAGAATGTTGCAGTAGTCTAGGCGGGAGATGTTAAGGGAGTGGATAAGTTGTTTGGTGATGTCAGCAGTCAGAAATGGACGAATTTTGGCAATATTGTGGAGGTGATTGTGGCAAGATGAGGAGAGCGTCGGGGGCTGGAGGAAAGACTGGAGTCAAGAGTCACTCTAAGGCAGCGGACTAGGGCTGCAGAAAGGATAGTGATACCGTCGACAATTATATAATTGAAATCAGAGTTAAGTTAGAGGTTTGGAATTAGAAGGCGCTCAGTTTTAGACATATTTATTTTAAGGTAGTGAGAGACCATCCCAGAAGAGATACCAGACAGTCACTGACCTGAGAGAGAACCAAGGAAGGCAGATCAGGAGTGGAGAGGTAGATCTGGGTGTCATCTGTCTATAGGTGATACTTGAGGCCAAAGCTGGTGATGAGCTTACCCACTGTGGAGGTATAGATGGAAATAGCAGAGGACTAAGGACAGAGCCTTGAGGTACGCCAACTGACCAAGGTTTTTGAAGAGGAGGAATTTCCAACAAGAGATAATGAAAATGATCTATTGGATATGTAAGATTTTAGTCAACAGAGGGTGGTATCACAGAGACCAAGAGAGCTGAGGTTCTTTAAGAGGAGGGGATTTACTTACTTTGTCCCTCGTCATGCACAGCTCCTCCTCTTAAGCTCAGGGACTTCAGAACCAGGTAGGCTCTGAAGCTTTTCTGCAGAATTTGAGCACAACTTGTGTAGTTTAGGAGTGGCAAATTGTGCAGTGCAATGGGACTTGTGTACTATTCGTATGCAGGTTCCATAGCACCTGCGCAAAACGATGGATCAGAGCTGCACGCATCCTTAGATTCAATCCATCATCTGCCTCTCTGAGACTGCTCGCTCACTGGTGACTGGCAGCTGGGAAATTCAAAAATCCGGACTGCTGGTCATGCACAGTGGGGTGGAGGAGACTCCACTTCACCCAGCAATTCTGTCAGGCAGAGTGGGGGGGGGGGCAACAGTGGTACTCCTCAATCTAACCACTTTCAAACTATAAAGTGGTGGGGATGAGTAGAGTGTCCCTTTAAAATAATGTAAATTTTCTCAATTTTAATTTTTCATGTGTTTGTTAATCCATTAAAGAAATGTTGTTGGAATGAAAGATTCTGAACTGAAGATGGAGTCCCTTATCTTGCACAATGTCACACGGGGTCTACATTTTCAGCATACTGGCAGAAATTGCATTAGTGTCAAATACTAGAACTGTGATAAAGATGCATTTCTGGAGGTTAGTGAATAACCCCTTTTATAGTTATACACAATAGCTAACACATACTCTTTATATTTAATATGCAGTTACAACTGAGAGGGGATATAGCTTCTAAAACGTTACATGGAAAAATAATGTGTGCAGTTTAAATTATGGTATAACATCACCACAAGTCACCATCATAGCTGAAACCATTAGACTGGTCCTATTATTTTTATTATTATTAATTATTATCATTTATATGGCGCCAACATTTTCCACAGTACTTTACAATGAAGATTGGGGGATCAACTAACAAATTCACAAACCTAGGGGCCAGAGGAGCTAATATTCAGGAGGAGTTTGGATGGAGAACAAGAGGAGCTAGCATCGTATTAGTGGAGAGAATATCCAAAGCTAGTGTTTGCAGCAGATATGGTGATGATATGGTAGTGAGACAAGTTATGAAAACCATAACGACCTGGGTAGGGTAGGTGCGGGGGGGGGGGGGTTAGTAAGGAATTTGATATACTACTCTAAAAAGACCAAAGATTAGGGTAGAGTCTGATAGGGTAAGATAGGTCATTCCACAGGACCGGTGCTGCTCTTGGACATCTTGGAGGTGAGAGTTGGCGGCGTGGGAGGAAACAAAGGGAACTGTAGTGTCGGTATAATTTCGGTGCTCTCTGAATAACCCTGACAATCATTTGCATTGCTTTGCTTAGTAAACATTTTAATAATAAATCCTGTATTCTTTCGTATCCATTCCCTTTGTGAATGTTGCATCTGTATGTAGTTTACACTCCCATGTAACAATTTCAGTCATTTTTGGTTGGTAGCTATAAACACACACACCAATCTTCATAGACGCATATCATCACTAGTCATTGTATGGTTAGTGGCAGACAAGCGTCTTTGGGGAGCGGAAGGAACGTCCGTGAGGGTGGACGTTCCTTCCACTCGACACCCGTCTGGCAATCTTGCTGAGCGCACTCTGCGCTCAGCGCTGCAAGGCTCGATCGCGCTTTGCAGCTCCGTCAACGCGCATCCTAGCACTTTGATGGAGAGGCTTGGATAACGGACGCTTGTTGCGTGCGCATTTCGTGCGCGTGCACAAGTGTGTGACCGGCCCCGTTGCAGCATCACACCGCTGCGACAGATGCCGGTAAGCACGTCGGTACAGGTGCACATAGCACGCTCGTCTGACGCCAGCCTTAGCCGTGAGCATCACACATTTACCGAATATTTAAAACAAAGAGAGACACTTGTATTTTAGGCAAAGTCACTGCAAGTCCATCTGGAAATTAGGCTATTGTAGAGGACTTCACTATCTTCTAGAGTTATTTATAAATGTAATTTAATAGATTAAAGAATCTTGTACACGCCAATCTATTTCTAACATTTATTATTACAATTTATAGACACATTGTTGTTTTATTGTTTTGGCGCACCTACAAAACAGCTACTTTGCTTTTCTGTCCGACATCTTTGAAAGAGCAGCAGCATGCCGCCTAAAGACGATAAGAAGAAGAAAGATGCGGGAAAGTCTGCCAAGAAGGACAAGGATCCCGTGAACAAATCAGGGGGCAAGGCCAAGAAGAAGAAGTGGTCCAAGGGGAAGGTGAGGGACAAGCTGAACAGTTCGACAAGGCCACATACGACAAGCTGTGCAAGGAGGTCCCTAACTACAAGCTGATCACACCCGCTGTGGTATCTGAGAGGCTGAAGATCAGAGGCTCTCTGGCCAGGGCGGCCCTGCAGGAACTGCTTAACAAAGGTCTTATCAAGTTGGTCTCAAAGCATCGCGCTCAGGTTATATACACAAGGAATACTAAAGGAGGAGATGCACCCGCAGCCACAGAGGAGGCATAAGCAGGTTCTAAACATTTGCAGTTTCTATGTACAAATAAACCATTCTGAGTAAAAGTAAAAAAAAAAACAACACAGCTACTTTGTGGTTACGACGTGAGCCAAATTGGCAGCTTATCCTTGGAGCTCTACACCAGTCATCCCCAACACTCACTTTTTCCACATATGTGATTGATTTATGGTATGTGAGAAGAAAGGAACATACAGGGTTATTTACGTTCGGTGACTTTTCGTTCTCTTCAATTCGGTTCGTTTTGCCAAACCCATTTCGGCGACCCTGAGGTGTATTCAGCAAGCACCACAGGGTCCCTGAAATGCAGGGAAAGGCTGCCGAAAACTAACCGCAAAACCCGGCTAATGCACGCCGAAAACCCGCAAAAACATCTGGATTAACCTGCCGAAAATGCTGGAAGAACCCGAGCAGGAGCCTATCACATGCAGCGCAGCCGCCGGAAAAAGCTGACACCGCAGACGAAGGCAGTGAATAAACTTCACTTGAAAGTTTGAAAAGTGAAACGCTGTTTGCAAAGAAACTACTGAGCGAAAATGTCTGAAATTTACATATGAGGTCCAAGGAATGATAATAAAAAGGGCTGTTACAGAAAAAATAAGTTAACTTAAAAAAATATATAAATAAAATCAGACTTTTTAAAAAAAAAAAAAATCCAGAAAAATGCTTAAAATATCCTAACAAATCTATAAATAACGAGACTCTTTACGGCAGAATTTTATAATGAACGGTTTATTAGATATTGAATTAAAACGAGAATATTTTTAACATTGAAGCCTATGGGATTCGCCTGAATAAACCTGCCAAATTAAACCACTGAATGGCAGGGCATTTCGGGAACCTTTCACTGCTGGTTTGTGTTCTCTGAATAGCCAAAGCAGTGCTTTTTTTATGAGGATTTCACTGCCCTCAAAGAGGCACCGAACAGGCACCGTATGTGCAGGCAATTCGCCAGGATTTGGCGAATTGCCTGCTCTCTGGATAGCCGAATGGCCAAGAAAGGTAACCGAATGCAGATTTTCAGCGTTCGGTTACCTTTCTCCAGCCATTCGGATCTCTTTGAATTACCCTGTATGTATAAAATGCTGACCTTGCTCCCAGAGTGGTAAATTAACAGGTTAGTAATGGCAGTGGTATTGCTTATTTTATATGTGACAAATGGACAATGCCATCGCCTTGGAACTAAAAAATTAGTAAATAAAAAAAGTTTTTTTTTTTTTACTTTTCTTTTAGATTTTACATGGTCATGTCTGGTATGAATGCAAAATCCAGACTATAACCTGTCCAATGACACCTCGTTTGACCTTGTGCGGTATTAAGATTAGTGATGCAGGGGTCCAAAGTCCCCCCTCCAGTGCTCTTCGCTGCAGTGTGGCAGTTTAGGTTTTTGATGTAACAATTCTGTGTTAGAAAGAAAAAATAAAGAAATATTTATTATTTTATTTTTATTGTTACATAAAACCTGGTCATTAATATTATTATTATTATTCTTTATTTATAAAGCGCCAGCATATTCCGCAACGCTGTACAATAGGCACAGTATAGACAGGGTTACAATACATTGAACAACATTTGACAAACAGTACAGGAGGAGATGAGGGCCCTATTCCCGTAGGAACTCACAATCTAGAAGGGTTGGGGTTGGAAACCGGAGGAGAGGACTGCAAGGTGAGCGTGATTGATGGTTGCGTTAGTGAGTTGGGTGGTAGGCTTCCCTAAATAGGAACGTTTTAAGGGAGAGTTTGAAGGAAGAGAAGTTAGGGGAAAGTCTGACCGTACGAAGGAGTAGAGTGGGTAGTAGAGTTCCAGAGAGTGGGGGCTGCGCGTGAGAAGTCCTGCAGTCTATCATGGGAAGAGGTGATGCAGGGAGACGCTAGGCGCAGGTCGCTGTTTGACCTTAGGGAGCGGGCTGGGTGTATTTGTTGATTAGTGAGGACAGGTAGTGGGGCGCTGAGTTAGTGAGGGTTTTGTAGGTAAGGATAAGGATTTTGAACTTAATTCTGCAGTGGATGGGGAGCCAGTGAAGGGACTCGCAGAGGGGAGCGGCAGAGACAGAGCGGCGGGTGAGATGAATTAGCCTGGCGGAGGCGTTCAGGATGGATTGTATGGGGGAGAGGCGGGACAGAGGGAGGCCAGATAAGAGATTATTGCAATAGTCAAGTCGGAGATTACCAGGGCGTGTATGAGTTGTTTTGTGGTGACAGCGGTAAGAAATGCCCGAATTCTGGAAATATTACACACTTGGTATCGGCAGGAGGAGGAAAGAGACTGGATGTGGGGGATGAAGGAAAGAGCAGAGTCAAGTGTAAATCCAAGACAGCGAACCTGGTTTGATGGGGAGATGGTGATACCCTCCACCGTGATAGAGAAGTCAGGAGGTGGGGAGGCATTAGAGGGAGGAATTAGTAGGAGCTCAGTCTTAGACATGTTGATCTTTAGGTGGTGGGAGGCCATCCAGGAGGAGATGCCAGATAAACAGTCACTGACTTTGGAAAGGACAGGGGGAGAGAGATCAGGGGTAGAGAGGTAGATCTGAGTGTCATCAGCGTAGAGGTGGTAATTAAAGCCAAAGCTATTAATGATTTGGCCTTTCCAGTGATACGTCACTTGACCCTGTAGCTGTCCATCAATGCAGACATAGTTATCCTTTCTCTGGGCCTATTCTGGGGCATGGGCTTGGGGCTGCTGCTCCATGAGCTCCTATGTTAATCCGGCCCTGCCCCTCTCCCTCCTCCATTCACATGCATACCCCTCTCCCTCCTCCATTCACATGCATACCCCTCTCCCTCCTCCATTCACATGCATACCCCTCTCCCTCCTCCATTCACATGCACAGGGCAGGATTAACATAGCGGTTTATGGAGCAGCAGCTCCAGGCCCATGCCCCAGAATAGGCCCAGAGAAAGAATAACTATGTCTGCATGAAAGGGCATTTGGACCCCTATATCTCCAACTCCATAGCAGCTACAGGATCATGTGAGGTATCACTAGAAAGGCTAGAGCTTGTTTTATGTAAGAATAAAAATAAAATAATAATTATTTAATGGTTTCTTTTTCTTCTAACAGCAATATTTTTCACTTTTCAATTATAAAGTGAACAATGATGCTGCACTAACACATTTCTCATGTCACCAACAAGTGTGGAGGTGATGACACAATCCGTTGTTATGCATTGTTGCATCAAAAACCTAAACCACTGCACTGCAGCCAAGAGCAATGGGGGGGGGGACTTTGGTCCCCTGCGTCACTAATCTTTACACCTCACAAGGTCAAGTGAGGATGTCATTGAACAGGTTGGAGTCTGGCCTCTGCATTGATACTAAATGTGACCATGTAAAATCTAAAAGAAAAGAAATCAAAGAAAAACTTTTTTTATTTATTTATTTTTAGTTCCACAGCGATGGCATTGTCCATTTGTCAGGTATAAAATGAGCAATACCACTGCCATTACTCACCTTCTCATTTCCCACAGTGGGAGCAAGGTCAGTGTTTTATACAGTTATATTATTCATAAAACACCATCCTCCAAAACAAAAGGGAAATATTTCATTTTTTTTTTAATTTTATATTTTCTCAGAAAATTGCAGTAACGGGTTCAGATTTTTTAACAAGAATTTCCTTGTAGATTATACTGTATAACCACAAAGGTTTGGATGATAAAAATGGGAAAAAATTATTTTTACACAATGTAAATGATTGAAACCTGAATGGAAATTTCCTCACACAGTATCTGCCTGTTTGGATATAGCCGTATCTGCACTATTAAATAACCTAAAATATGGTTTCATTTCACTAAATTCCCAAAAAAGCCACCATAATCTTCAACTCCAGGCCCATAGAGATCTTAATCCGGCCCTGCACATGCATACCCCTCTTCCGCCATCTTTCATCTCTTGGCCTCTCTCTTATCTCACTTTTTCCCTTCCTCTTTCCTCCTGGCCAAATAAGAGGGACTCATCTTCAAATATTTAATTTTATTAAATATTTCCAGCAGACAAGGATTGGTCTCAAACCCTGACCAGTGTTTACCCATTATTTTTGGAATATCATCCTGCGGAAAATAATTGATAACGTTTATGTTTGTCAAGGTTGTGAAATATGAGAACTTAAGCTTCCTTACAGTGTTCCTTTAAATCTGCCTAATTTTATCGACGTCTGTCATTAACAGTTTATTTAATTTCTTGCTGGTTTTTCTTAATAAACATGTCACGGAAACCCCCACCCCCAACAAAAAAACGGGGACTGTTGGAGAATAAAGTGGACTGAGGCATTAGAGGCCCAAATAGCGTCTGTCCTATATAAGGACACATGGATGGTACGTATGCACTTGATGGATTTCCCTGGCTGCATTTGCTGGGAGAAGCCTATAGAGCTGTGCCAGACAGTGAGTGAATCACAAATGAATCTTGTCTGCTTTTCAATAGTGACGATCAGTGACTGCTGACAAACAACAACGTATATCATTCATCTTTATTCATGCATCATGCACGCTAGACTGAGTGCGTCACTGAGCTCGGAACAACCACCTCACTAAGCTGCATTCTTCTTGGTGTCTCTCGAGTTCAGCCGCCAAAGCAACCAGAATCTGAGGGAATTCAAAATTTCTGGAGCACAGACAATGAACGTCAAAAGCTACAGGAAGAGAAATCACTCCTGCTAACATTTATATATAAAGTGTGATTCATTCCTAATGTTCTATCAATAGAACCTAAACTGCAGCTAGAGCTGTTTAGGCCCAGTACCATTTGAGCATGGTACCTCCCCCACCACCCAGATAACTACTGACCGTAGAAAATGACTACCCCCCTCTAACATACATAAATAATGCCTTCCTTCTCTGCCGCTAATTTTCAGATACCCTGCACCACCCACCCCCTAATTTCTCCATCCCAGCCCTCCATCGCAGCACCCATTCCATCATACTTGGCTGTCCCCTACTTTACACTCTCATGCCCCTCTCTCTTCAGTCTTAGCACCTCTCTTAGCCCTCTGTCATTTCTAACAGCCTTTGCCATCCCAATCAATCTCAGTCATAACATTATTATTATTGTCCTCATTTATATAGCGCCAACAGTCAGGGCCAGCCCAAGACATTGTGCTGCCTGGAGTGAAGGCTGAAATGCTGTCCCCCACCACGTTCCCCAAAATACACCCACGTCCATTATATTATGTCATGATATTTATAACTCAAATCCAAGTATAACACTAAGGGGTTATTCAGAGTTAGGTGAAAACCAGGAGAACTGGCAGGAGAAGAGCACAATCTAAACTAAATAGCTGATTTGGAAAGGGAGATAAATGGGAGACTTTTTATGGTTTGGCTATTTTAACCTAGAATTTTCACTTCCCCAGTCAGTCTCCTGGTTTTCACCCCTCTCTGAATAACCCTGTGTGTATTATATTCTCTCAGTGCTCCCCACGATCTGGCTGCTCTCAGCGCTCCCCACAATCTGGCTTTAGGCAAGCAGGAGACGGTGATGTAACTAGAGGTGAAAATAAAAATATGATAACCTGATGTAACCAATAGCTGCCGCTGCTATGAACTGAAGGAAAAAAATGCTTGGAGCATCAGATGGACAGCGGGGGAGCGTGGAGCAGATGAGTTTGTTAACCTTATTATATTCAATCAGTACTTTAATAGCAGGCGAGCCCACTTAATGGCTGCCGTTCCTGATGGCACTTCCCTGCTTCAGATGGCTACCACTCTGTGTGAGGTATGAGTGTATCACAGAGCTTCACAGCAATGTGCGGTGTGTATGAGCAAATCACAGAATCCAGGTCGACCATGCTTTCATGGACACATTACAATTTCATGCAGAGGAGAGCACAGGGAAAAGTGCTGCCCTGCAACATGTGTAATTCATATGCTGCAGGAGGGAAATCAAGGCAGGTCACCTGGGATCCCTTTTTTGATTTCTTACCTGCAGAGTATGGATTATACATGCTGCAGGGTAGCATTTCTCATGCACTGCAAATCTGCATGAAAATTGTATGTGTCCAGAAAAACATGGCCGACCTGGCGACCCTATCTGTACATGGCAGAAGTTCTAAGTGTGAGAAAAAGCAGCTTTAAAACATGACGAGTAAATTGTGGCTAGATGAATCCAAAGGATTCTCCTCATCCAGGCATTTACTGGGAAAAAAATGTCTGATTGTGAATAGAGAAAAATGCTTTTTTTACACCATTCTTACTATTACTAATAAAAAACCACAGGCAGGATTTATTCATATGGACCCCAAAGGGGTTTACATATTAACCCCCAGGGCACAGGCAGGAATTTACACATTAACCCCCAGGGCACAGGCAGGATTTATTCATATAGACCCCAGAGGGGTTTACACATTAACCCCCAGCGGCACAGGCAGGATTTATTCATATTTACACTGAAGTTGATCCTGCCTTGTGGCAACGTGTCTTTAAGTGCTCTTCTACTGGGTGTGGGTCAACATTCAGGAAGGAATGGAGACTTGTGGAGCACGTGTACTAGCACACTGGGCAGGTAAGATCTTGTTTTGTTTCCCTGTGCTTTTGAGCTGCTGATTAGGCACATACCTGGTGGTGTGGCTGGCTGGTCCCGACGGGAGCCGGAGGAGAGACCATAGAGCCGCCCGGAGGAGAGACCATAGAGCCGCCCGGAGGAGAGACAATGACCAGCTCCTGCAGCCAGGCTGAGGATCCGCCACCCACACGACACGCGTCTTAATCCTGCGCTGGCGGCTGACCCATGTAGACGCATGCGTGTGGGCGCGGTCAGATGGCGTCACTCACTGCGCTCATGGGCCGAGCTCCAATTTAAATCCTTCCGCCGGGCTGATGAAAAAAATAGTGCAGGAGGGGCGCCGCGGTGGCACAAAAATTTGCCGCTGACGCTTTTTGCCACCTGGCGCAAGCGCTCCACCCTGCTCCATCATAGGGCCGGCCCTGCCAACAGTTTCCACA
Source organism: Leptobrachium leishanense (assembly GCA_009667805.1). Taxonomy (NCBI): domain Eukaryota; kingdom Metazoa; phylum Chordata; class Amphibia; order Anura; family Megophryidae; genus Leptobrachium; species Leptobrachium leishanense. The sequence continues at coordinate 123,041,007 of CM019066.1, forward strand.
GCACTTTACAATAACCAAAGGGAACAAGATTATAAACAGACATATGATGGAAACAAGAGGTGTAGAGGGCCCTGCTCATAGCAGCTTACAGTCTAGAGAGATTGGGGTTGAGGAAGAAAAGAGGAATGTTACTGGACGGCAGGATCAATTGTGCCAGTGGTTTGGGAATGTTGGGGCCATAGAAGCAGCTTCAATCATGTGTGAGTAGGTGACCAGAGGGAGGAGTTGCATCAGTGATTATATTTATTTCTGCCCCTGATTAATGTTAACTTGCTTCCTATCATACTCTGAACCCACTGTCCTATCTCTAAAAGATCAGACGCTATAAAAAATATTAATATAAATATTACCCTGGCCTGAAGAGACATAAAACCAGTTGTAAATAGCAGCCCTAAACCTCACTGTAACAAAGTTCAAATAGATTACTGCTGCACTGTAGCTGCCAGGTAGAGGGCAGAATACAGAGAGCGCTCTGGGATCACTCACTGCTGTACAGGGATACGATTCATGGGATTATGAGTGAAAATTCCTGTACAGTGCTGATACAAGGTGTTACTGTAACATCCATATACAGGCATTATACACTATATATAATTATACACCTACAGATATCATTTTTATATTTTATTGGTATTTTTTTAGAAGCTGCATTGCTAATCTCAAGATTACTACAAATCCCCATAAGCAGGAGATCTGAACATTTTTATTAATTATGTTTATCACAATGACTGAATCTAACAAAAAGGCCTTTCCTGCCTGTATGCGGATATTTCAGACCCCTTTGATATTTTGTAAGATAAGGGACACCATCTAGAGCTAAGAATCTTACATTTCAACAATATTTCTGTAAAGGATAAACGAATACATGAAAATTTTAAAATGAGCAAATTAACATAATTTCAATTTTTTAACTTATCTCAGAATAACAATTTCTGTGCGAAAAGTCTATTTACCCTAGATTTAATTGTTAACTTCACATCCCATGGTTCAAATAAATGTTGTGATAACATTTTTTCCAACAAAAATAGCTTGGTAATGAAGGGGTTAAACACCGCAAAGCAGTTAAAACATGCTTCAACTTGTCCTCAGATTTACACCTAGCCAATAGGTGCGAGAGGTGGCAATATAACCGACATGCACATTGCTTGAATGTGTGTCATTCCAAGAGCGATAAACCTTTATGTGGGGGTTGTAAACACATTTCCTCTTGCAAACAGGTTAAGTGACATGCCCTATAGGAATTAATAGGTAGAGGAACTAAAGCAAAAATCTGTGTCAAATTCATATACGAACTTTCGGTACCAATGCCTCTCTAGTTTTATTACCATGAGTATCATGCTTTATTTTATTATATAAGCATATTACATACCTGCAGCGTCCACAAACTGCAGAGCCTGACCAATGGCACGTGTACATTTTACGGGCAATTATTGGTTTATTCTTTTGCACCATTTGTATTTATTTCCTGTTTGTGTATAAAACCAGCGTGACATGTAGTCCCCAGACAGATCCTTATATAATTCAATTTATAAATTGTTTAAATCATTATTTAAATGAGTTCTATTCTTGTTCTAGACATGTGAATGTCACCTCATTGGCCTTAAGAGATCCCAGATTCTCCCTCTGCAGTCTGTTATGAACGTCTGTGCCAGGCTCATCCAGCTCACCTCACGCACCTCACCCCTTTGTCAGTCTCTAGACTGGCTCCGTTTCCTTTAGAATCCCATTCAATTAATGGCCCTCACGTACAAAGCTCTCCATAAATGTGCCCCTGCCTATATCTCTTCCCTTCTTAACAGGTACATCCCATCCTGACCACTTCCCTTTGCAAATGATCTGATGCTATCCACGTACCCGCACAACCAACTCTCGCGTTCGAGACTTCTCTCGAGCTGCCCCTTTCTATGGAACTCCCTCCCCCGCACCATCAGATTCTTCCCATCTCTCCAGTCCTTCAGGAAATCTCTGCAAACACTTTAGTTTAGAGAAGCCTATCAGCTCACTCCATAATCCCCCTCTGGATGTTTCTTGCTCCATCTTCCAGCACATTACTTCACATAGTCAGCTATTCACCCTCACCTACCATGTCATCCCTCTCCTCTTAGACTGTAAGCTCTCGAGCAGGTCCTCTCTCCTACTAATCTGTGTGTCTAACTTGTCTATATATTTTTTATGTCCCACCCATTGTACAGCACTATGGAACTCGTTGGCTCTTTATAGCTACTTGGAACTGTAACTGTAATTGTCAGATATTTCCATTTTGTTTCGTTCTGTTTTCATTTGTTAAGTTCCCTCTTTCGTTATTTCGGCTAATATATTTCAGTTTTCAGAAAGTTCATTATTGTTGATTCATTCCTTTCATTCTGTTTTAATACGGTAAGTCCTTTATTTGATTATTTCAGATTTTGTTCGTATTATCCGATCATTGGTATTTTTTGATTACTCGTTATTTTCAGATCATTCGTTATTTAAAGGGCCACTACCACCAAAATATGAAATGTTCTTATTGTGTTTATGTTGCTGATATCTTACATATATTTTGTTTTTCTCTTGTGTGTTTAGTTAAGAAAATAGTTCACTCTATATATGTCACTGGGTGCATCCATTGTGTGAACTTTTGTGTTGTAAACTGCCCCCACAGTATCTTTCTATCACTTGCTCCTCACTGTGTGGCTATGGCCATAGAATGGAGTCTAAAGGTGGCTCATTGTATTGTGTGGGATATATTCAAAGGACATTACCAGGGGGTAGCTGACAAGTCTTTTAAGCTCCCTTATCTAAACATTCCCTTCTCCACTTCATTAACTGTTAAATGCTATAATACAAAGTAAAACTCACCATAAGATTTCTGGTAAATGTTGCATCATGGAAAAAGTCCACAAAATGGAACCAAGAAAAAAAAATACTTTATTTTGTTTTTCCTTTTTACATGCAATTACTTCAAAGAAAAACAACAGCATGTGTTTTAGAAGATGGTTTTTGTTTGTGATATACCGGTAGTAACCGCTTATGTAAGTTCTAGTGTCCCTTTACATTAAATATACTGCTGATTTCGTAGGTCTCCCACTAAACATTTACACAATAAAATTTACAAAACTGCTATTTATTCATAGGAATTCTGTTGTTTAGACTCGGGACGGGGGAAGAAACTGACTTTATTGACATTTCAACTTGTCATTTGTTTGGTTCTGATATAAAAACTGTATTTTAAGATCATTCGTTATTTTCAGATCATTCGTTAACTAGTCGTTCATTATAGTGTTTCTATTTTTGTTATTTTGACTATTCAGCATTTCGGATTGCTCTGAATAAGTCAAAATTCAGAAGAAAATCAATTTGTTACGAAACGTAATTGCACACGTCTACTTTGTACTAAAATTTGCAGTTCATGGCTTGAAGGTAGCTAGGACTAATGCTCCCCTCATTAAAATTTTCCTGGATGCATCAGGTGCCCTCCTTGCTTAAATAGTAATCCAGAGTCATGTTGTCATCAGTCCTTCGACAATTACGCTGTCTGCATTGTTAGTCTGGGGTCAATAGTCTTTATTTAACAATAGCATGTCACTCTGCAGCTGTCTCCTAGCTTTCCTTCGAGCCTACTGCCCTAATTTTCTCTGCTGCCTGCATGTATTTGAAGCAAGGGATGTCCCAAGCGGATCTCAAAGATCAGTACTAGTGCTGATCAAGGGATTTTTTTTGTAGAGAATGGGGATAGAAAGCCAAACCCTCCCACTGTTCTACCACACTGGGATGACGGCACCATTCGGCATGAATGGAAACCTGGGTTCATGGCAATCCAACAGCCAGCAGGATACGCGTGGGTCTGCATGATTGCGCATGATTGCCACAGCTGTGCAGCGCGCATGCACTTACACTCAACTAAATATTACAGCACCAGTCAGGTGCTCTGTCAGATTGTGTCACCTCTAGTGCCCTTTCATTGACATTCGATTGGTTGTTTAAATCATCATATTCATATATCATCTGTGGCAAACTAAAAGACATACGTGTTTGTAGTGGTTGAGACTATATTAGATGTTTCTGTATTGCCACACTCTATTTTATATTTCTGCTTCATTGTTAAGGTTTGTATAGTTGTTTTAGTTTGACCTCCCCCCTGACTGAAATGGGGGAGGTGTAGGACTCATGTTACAGAGCAGCAACGGGGCATAACTCTCTCCTATTTCCCTGACCCCCCCTCCCAGACAACGGGGCTCGATTTCTGAGCCCTCTTGGCAGCTGAATTGGAATATGATGGCTAGGCCCTTCCCAGAGGCGTAGCAGGTCATGAGGTGCCCGGGGGCAAGTCCTCCCAGAGTGCCCCCTTTCCTTGTTCACCCCCATGATGGTCCATCTCCCTGTTCGCCCCCCTTCTGAATACTCCTTCTCACGGTTCATACCCCCCCTTTTGTTCTCAATGCTGCCTCTCCCTGGACAGTCCTAGGTGCAGGGGCTTACCCTGGATGCAGCAAAGATTATTATTAATTAATTTATATAGTGCCAATATTTTCCACAGGGCTGAACAATGGGCACAATACAGACAGGGCTACAATACATCGAGACTGAACTGAAAGATCTGATTTTTCCTCCCGTGCAGCTGCCATACAATGCTGGGAGGAAGTGATATATTACACAATCACTTCCTTCTAGCAATGCCACGAAGTAGCACTGGGAGGGAGGAGGTGGCGCCGCAGCCCTTAACCCTTTCACTGCTGAGCAACTTCACCCCTGTGTGCTGAACTCATTTTGCGCTCATCATGTTTAAACGTGATTTGAAGTGATGTTTTATTGTAGGACCCAGACAAATTATATATCCTTATTTTCAGCAGACTCGGTAGATTCAATATATATGATTATTATATGTATATGTCCCGCCAGAATGCTATAAAAAAACATGTTAAAAAAATAGTTAATTTCTATTCAAATTTCAATCATTATACAGCATGTACAATTATGTTTTCACATTTTATCATCCAAACCTTTGTGGTTATATATTCTATGGGGTGCTCTTGTAAAACAAAAATAGAAATGGGAACGTGTTACTGCATTTTTCTGAGAAACTATGCAATTTTTACATAAAACTGAAAAAAAAATTCATTTGTATTTTGCAACTTTGTGTTTTATGAATAACTAGGTATTAAGGCTGCCCAGAGGGCAATCTATTGTTGTAGCGGATCTGGCTGCCCAGTGCTCCCAATGATGTGGGTGCTTGTCGCACTCAAGATCTGGCCGTTCAAGTGGTCCCCTGGATCTGGCTGGCCAGGTTCTCCCCAGGATCTGGCTGGCCAGGTGCTCCCCAGGATCTGGCTGCCATGGTGTTCCTCAGGATCTGGCTGCTCTCACTGCTCCACAGATGGCAGTCTATTGTTGTAGAGGATCTGGCTACTCAGTGTTCCCAATGATGTGGCCGCTTGGCGCACCCAGGATCAGGCTGGACTGCGCTCCCAATCAGTGATGTATTTAGGTTTTGTGCTGCCCTAGGCCTGACTAAACTCGTGCACCCCCTAATTTCAATTTGAGGCACCCCTTCCTGTCAAGGAGACACCTCTTCCTGGTTAATCCCCACCCTTCCTCTTTAAGCACCACCGTTTCCTCTTAGAGCTCCGCCTTTTCCTCTCCTTATATTAAAAGTGGATACCAAGTGCCTACTTGTATATTTTGTATACCATTTCAAATGTATCTATTGAGATAAATAAAATAATGAAATGTTTAAATTCAAGCATTTTTACTAAGAACAGCCACGCATGTCAAGTATACTGGATCACAGCCGCTCTAATTGGTTGAACAATAAAATCCGCAGAAACGTGCACTGCATATGAGCGTATCACAGAGCTGCACAGCAATAAAACTCACAGAAATGTGCACTGTGTATGAGCATATCACAGAATTGCACAGCAATAAAACTCACAGTAATGTGCAGTGTGTGTGTATGAGCGTATCCCAGAGCTCCAGGGCAATAAAACTCACAGTACTATGCAATGTGTATCACAGAATCCACAGCAATAAAACTCCTAGCAATGCAATGTTTGGTGTGTGTCAGCGTATCAGAATCCACAGCAATAAAAATTCCAGCAATGCAATGTGCGGTGTGTATGAGTGCATCAGAATCCACTGCAATAAAACTCGCAGCAAACCGAGTTTATATGAGCACACAGCAATTATTTATTCTACATTTACCGGCCTCCGTCCGCGGTAGGGCTGTGTTCAGAGTCAGCAGGGACTGTGTACAGACTCCGCAGGAGGTCCCTCCAGGCCACGTTAGGATCGCGGCTGTGCCTGTGCGTGGAGCCATCTTGTCAGCAGTGGGGTGCCACTGCCAGAGGGTGCACCGTGGCTTTGATTCCCTTCCCGGTGGGTGTTCGGCCCAGAATAGAGTGACAGTCCATGTTAACGAAAGGGTGGGCAGCTGCGTGCGTGCGTGTCATGTGGTTCAGCCAGTCAGGTGGTACTGAGACTCAGTACCACCTGACTGGCCGGACCGAGTGTGACCTGCACGCACGCAGTCTCACCAGGAGCCAGGCAGCTCAATGACAAATTTCTATCACTGCAGTGCTGGTTAAGGAAAGGTCCACTTTAAACAGCAGTAAGCAGACAGGGCTTCATATTCTGCTGATAACCCCCCCCTTTACCTGCCGTTTACGGTCATCTTCTCTCTCTGCACACAAATCACATCCCCCTCTCCTAGAGCTGCTGCGGGGCAGGGGAGGAGCTATGGAGGGAGGAGAGGGGGATTTTTATTCTATTCGACTTCATTCCGTATGCAAACGCCCGGCTCCGCTGCTGGTTGTTTGAGAACACAGCTCAAAGCTGACACACAGTGACACCTCCTAGTACCCCCTAATGACACCCCAATAATCACTGGTACTTGGGGCAGCCCGCCCTCTGCCACTCCTCTAAGTACACCACTGCTCTGGTGATATGCTCACACACAGGTTTGGCGAACTGCCAGCAAGTACGGTGCTGTTTGAAGGTATTGCAAATCCCCATAGAGAAGTAATGGTTAATCAGCAGAGAAATGGCAGTGAAATGCCCTGATGTTCGGTGGTTTCAATCAGCAGGTTTATTCAGGCGAACCCCATAGGTTTCAATGTTAAAAATATTCCCGTTATTATGCAATATCTAATAAACCATTTATTATTTTAATCTGCAGTAAAAAGTCTTTATTTATTTATCGATTTTTAATTTTTTTATTTTATTTTTTTTTAGTACCTTTTTTAGTAATTTTTCAGAATTTTTTTGGCAAAACCCCCCCCCCCTTTTTTTAATAGCGGTTCTTTTTTCTGTAACAGAACTTTTTATTATCAATCATAGGATCTTATATGTAAATTCCAGACATTTTCGTTCAGTAGTTCTTTTGAAAACAGCAGGCCATGGGTTTGCGGTGGCAGCATACAGCGGCCGACTCCATGCACTTTGGGGACCCTGCGGTGAATGGTGAATTCACTGCAGGGTGGGGAAATTTTATTCCCCGAAGTGCAGGGAACTACAGAACACCAAAATGTTGGCGTCATTTCGGCGCTCTGTGAGTAACCCATTTAGTGGTGGGGTTTTTTGTTGCCCCCTGGAAAGTGAAAGCCTAGGCCTTGCCTACCCAGGACATACTTGAAAATTAGTGACATCTCAATGTATCCTTCCTGGTAAAATAATTTGCAAAAGTAAAAAAAAAAAAAAAAAAATGTAATTTTTTTTAGGGGTGGGGCCACCCGGCGGGCCGCCGCCCCCTGGAAAGTGCCGGCCTAGGCCAAAATACACCAGTGCTCCCAATGATGTGGTTGCTCGGTGTTCCCCAGGATCTGGCTGCTCGGTGCGCCCCAGCCCCTCCATATACCCCCTATGCGCGCATCGCCGACCTGTAGGGCTGCACACTCATCTGGCTCTCCTGGATCTGCACGAAGCCGACTGGTAGGGCTGCACGCGCATCCACATCCGGCTCCGCTGGATGCGTGTGCATCCTCTACGGCGATGGACGGAATGATTATATATATATATAAGATATGAATATGTATAAAACAATGATCTTGCTCACGGTGTGGGAAATGAGAATGTGAGTAACGTCAGTGGTATTGCTCATTTTATATGTCAGAAATGGACAATGCCATTGCTTTTGAACAAAAAATAAATAAAAATAATCTTTTATGTATCATTGTGTTGTTTTTTTTTTTTTTTACATGACATTTTACATGGACATGTTTGGCATCATTAGAAAGGTCAGACTCTGACCTGCTCAATGACACCTAACAAGCGGTGAAGCGCTTGTGTAATAACGGTTTGCACCATCAGCTCCACATTTGCTCCCGGTGTGAGAAGGGTAGTGCAGCATTGTTTGCTTTATAAGTAAAAGCACATGATGTCACCACCTTAGCAATGAAGGGGGGAATTAAATGTTGCATTTAATTTTTTTCTCTATTTTTACATAGTACATGGTCATAATTGGTATAGTTGGAAAGGCCAGACTGTGACCTTTCCATTGACATCTTGCATGACTGTGCAGTGTAAAAATCAGAGGCACAGGGTTCCAAGGGACCTCCAATGTCCTTTGCTGCAGTGCGCCAGTTTAGCTTTTTGATGGATCAATGCGTAATAACATATTATGCCATCACCTCCTCACTTGCCGGCATTGTGGGAAATGAGAAGGTGACTTAGTGAAGTATCACTGTTCACTTTATAATTGAAAAGTGAACAATAGTGCTGCATTACAGAAAAAAATATCGAAATTTTATTTATTTTTCCATTTTAGTTTAACATGCTCTGGCCTTTCCAACAATACCAAGCATGGCCAGTATCTTCTATAGTTCAGGAGATAGGTAGGTCCTTTGGTCCCTCATATCTTCTTTATTGGGATTTCCAGCCCGGTTGGGGTAGGTCCCTTTGTGACATCATCATGGTCATGCGTGATGCCGTCAGGCGGTAGAGGAAGTCCCAAGACGTGGTTTGACTTCCAGGAAGCCAGACCAGCCTGAGATCCCCCTCAGACCTGCAGAGGTCTCCCCCAAAATTGCAGGTAACCCATGACATGTGGGGGATGTCCTCCGCATGCTGTGGGGAATCCCCCATACATCAGTCCACCCGGCTTGCGGCACCCCACCAGACAGGTGACCGGGGCATATGCCCCCCTCGCTATGCCACTGGCCTTCCGACCAATCAAAACAAGAATGCCAATGCTCATACCATGATAGCCGAACAGAATCCAGCAAACATGTTCAAATTGTCTGATAAAAGGCTGCTTCTGAATCTAATTTGAATTGTAGACCATATGCCCTTATTATCAACCCCTCACCCACCGGCCATGTGTTAATGGATACAGAGGGAACCGGACTTACCTCTATTTTATTATGACTCCATCACACAGCTTGGGCATGGTGGTTAGGAATGTATGGGCTGCAAAGTAGCCCTCCAACTCTGGTTTTCAGCCCACCCCTCAGTCTTGGGTGAGAGGTATTGGGGTGAAGGGAGTCCACTCTATTTCTTTTGTCCTCATTCCAAAGACAAAAGGGATTGGAGTGGGAGCATGTGGGCTGTCGCGTAATACCCATCTCTGATATATATATATATTTTTTTTCATATACAGTTGTGTTCAAAATTATTCAACCCCCACTGAAATTGAGTGTTTTGGCCAGTTTGACATTGATTTTGATCATTCAGTCATCTTGCTTACAATTAAATCAAAGAGGCACGTGTAGGTCAGACAAATATAACATAACATTTATAATGAAATAACCACAAATGTCTTTTCTGTGCTCACATCATTATCAATTTTATTCAACCCCCAAGTGACATTCAATCTTAGTACTTAGTACAACATCCTTTTACAGTTATAACAGCTTTTAAACGTGAAGCATAGCTTGTCACAAGTGTCTTGCAGCGATCTACGGGTATCTTTGCCCATTCGTCATGGGCAAAAGCCTCCAGTTCAGTCACATTCTTAGGCTTGCGCACGGCAACTGCTTTCTTTAAGTCCCACCAGAGGTTCTCAATCGGATTTAAGTCAGGTGACTGCGATGGCCACTCCAAAATGTTCCAGCCTTTAATCTGCAACCATGCTCTAGTGGACTTGGAGGTCATTGTCCTGTTGAAAGGTCCTACGTCTCCCAAGCCTCAGGTTTGTGATGGACTGCATCACACTGTCATCCAATATCTCCTGGTACTGAAGAGAATTCATGGTACCTTGCACACGCTGAAGCTTCCCTGTACCTGCAGAAGCAAAACAGCCCAAAAGCATGATTGACCCCCCGCCATGCTTCACAGTAGGCAAGATGTTCTTTTCTTCATAGGCCTTGTTCTTCCTCCTCCAAACATAGCGTTGATCCATGGGCCCAAACAGTTCTAATTTTGTTTCATCAGTCCACAGAACACTATCCCAAAACTTCTGTGGTTTGTCCACATGACTTTTGGCATACTGCAGTCGACTCTTCTTATTCTTTGGAGACAGCAAGGGGGTGCGCCTGGGAGTTCTGGCATGGAGGCCTTCATTACGCAGTGTGCGCCGTATTGTCTGAGCTGAAACTTCAGTACCCACATCTGACAAATCTTTTCTCAGTTCCTCAGCAGTCACACGGGGACATTTCTCCACTCTACGCTTCAGGTAGCGCACAGCAGTCGAAGTCAGCATCTTCTTTCTGCCACGACCAGGTAGCGTCTCAACAGTGCCCTTTGCCTTGAATTTGCGAATGATGCTTCCTATGGTCTCTCTTGGTATGTTTAACATCTTTGCAATCTTCTTATAGCCATTGCCCTTCCTGTGAAGAGTAATCACCTCTTTTCTTGTCTTCCTGGACCATTCTCTTGACTTCACCATGTTTGTAACCACACCAGTAAATGTCTAGAAGGAGCTGAGTATCACAGTCATTTTAAAGCTGCCTAATTGGTGCTTATTATGCTTTATTGCTGCTCCGTGACATCCACAGGTGTTTTCAATACCTGATTGAAAACACGTGAATGAACCTCTGTTCTTCAGAGTGGTAGTCTTTAAGGGGGTGAATAATTGTGTCAATGAAGAATTCACAAAAGAAACATTTACTACTGTATTACAAAACCAATTGATGTAATTTTAGTTGCATATGGTTCTTTAAAAAGTCCTTGTAGGATTTCATTCTGAATACAATTACAAATGTACACTAAATTCCCTAAAACCCTTTACAGCATTGGGGGTTGAATAATTTTGAACACAACTGTAAAAGATTTTTATTGGAGTTCAGACAGGAATTGGTACAAACATATAAATGAAAGAAACCATCAAAAGGAAGAAACATAGATGAGCAGCATTGACAATAAACAGTGTAGTTCAAGTTGGTTATCATTGTAATCTGAAAAGGGGGTCAGTTGTGCGGACTCCATTTTCCAATAACATATAAATTCCTGAACTAACATAAAACATAAAACATGGCAGCACTACAATCTTACATGTCGAAGTACCTTATATCAAAGTTCCAGACTCGACAAACACCCTCCATCCCTCCCACGTATCCTAAAGTAGGCACATAGAATTATTCGCGGTGTTTCCTCATATTTTCTCATATTTAAAAACACTTTCGAGGGCAACCATAACCTCCTTCATAGAGGGACAGATGGAAGAACGCCAATGTCTTGCTATAACTATTTTAGCTGTCCCAAGTACCATGGAAATAAACCTCCTATGATGGGTCTGAATAGTAACGGGTAGAAGGTGTAGGAGGTACACTTTCGGGCAAAGTGGAAGTTTAAGTGAAGTACAATGGGAGATCAGTCTATTTATTTTTTCCCAATATCCCCCCAGTATGGGACAGAGCCAGAATGTGTGCAATAAGGAGCCAATGCCGGTAAGGCATCTCCAACAGAGGCCTGAGTTCCCTGAAATATGGGCCAACCGGGTGGGTGTTAAGTACCATCTACACACAGCAGTTTGATATGGGCATCACGTAAAGAGGAGTCGTTTGTGCTCCAGTTGGAGAGCTGTGTCTCTATAGAGGTCAATAGTGGCGTAAAATTTTCCTTAAGGATGGTTCCTTGCGATTTAGAGAGGGATATACCCAGATATTTTAAAGCGGTAGAACGCCAATCAAAATGGTACTTACTACGCATAAAGCTGAGGGATGAAGCAGCAATATTTATGGGGAGAGCTTGCGTTTTACTCATATTATTTTTATAATAAGATATCGCGCCAAATCTATCGAGGAGATTAAACAGGGGAGGGAGCGAGGTCTCCGGTGTGGTCAGAAAAAGCAGTATGTTGTCCGCGAAAAGTGCCAACTTATGTTCCCCATTCGGGGTTGGTAAGCCTTTAATTGCCGGAGCGGTTTTGATCTGCAACGCCAGGGGTTCTAAGGCCAGAATGAATATTAACGGGGATAGTGGACAACCCTGTCGGGTGCCATTGGTTATATGGAAAAAGGAGGATAAAAACCCAGAAGCCAATACTTTCGCCGACGGAGCTGAGTAGAGGGCCATAACACTATTTACAAATTGTTCTGGGAAACCAAACTTTAGTAACACCGTCCACATATACCCCCAGTGCAGGCGATTAAACGCCTTTTCAGCATCCAATGCCAGCAAGAGTCCGGAGGTATTAGTCCTATGGGCCAAGTCGAGTATGTCATAAAAACGTTGGGTATTGTCACACGTTTGGCAGCCCAGGACAAAGCCAGTTTGTTCATTCGCGATCAAGGAAGGAAGTAAAGGAGCCAATCTATTAGCTAGTAATTTAGCATACAGTTTTGCATCTACATTCAACAGGGAAATGGGACGGAAATTGGCACAATGTGTTGGGGGGTTTACCGGGTTTAGGCAGGGTGACTACAGTCGCTTGCAGCATCTCCGGGGGAATAATGCCGGTACCCTTAATATCATTAAAAACCAGGGTGAGAATCGGGACTAGAGATGAAGCAAATTTCTGGTAATACAGATTCGTAAAACCATCAGGGCCTGGAGCTTTATTTTTTGGAAGTGCATTAATAGCCTTATGTACCTCCTCCTCTGTAAACGCAGCTAGCAAACCTGTAGTCTGAGAGGGAGAGATATAAGGGAGACTAGCCGTCTGAAGAAAGAGCTCTATGTCGTCCGGTGCAGGGGTCGGCACGGTGTTGTTTAGTCCCAGGTTGTACAAGGAGGCATAATAGCGTGCGAATTCATCAGTGATAAGGGCTGGATTATAAATCTTCACGCTATTAGCATCCAAGAGGAACGGTATGTTAATTTGCATTCTTTTCACTTTCAATTTAGACGCCAGCAATTTCCCCGGTTTATTCCCTTGTGTCTAATTGAACGCGCCGTGACCTGGAGCATAAGGTGCTCCAACTCGCGGCGCTGTAAAGTCAACTGAGCGGTAATATTTGGGGCAGGAGAGGTTTTATTCTGGGACTCTAATACAGTGATTCGTCGTAGAAGGGCAGTCGTCTGAGCATTAAAACGTCTCTTACGCTGCGCTCCTTTCTGTATAAAATGTCCTCGCAGAACAGCTTTGTGGGCCAACCAAACCGACGATGTCGCAACATCCTCAGTCATGTTCGCCGTGAAATACTCCTGAAGGAGTTGTAGTGTATTTGTCACGTCATCCCTATTCACAATAAGTGAGTCATTGAGTCTCCAGTTCCCCATACCCCTCGGCATGAGGCAAATGAGACAAACAGTACATACATTACAAACATAAGTCGAACCAGAAAAAAATAAAAAGAAAAGAAAAAAAGAAACCCAAACGAACCACAAAAAGAAAAAAACTGCACTCCATAACTGCAGTTGAGTGGAGTCAATCAACACAGCAGATTGATATAAATGGGAAAAGAAACACGTTCAAGAAAAAACTCCAGTAGGGGAAAAAACAAGAGTCCCAACTCTACACGTGGAGGTGACTGCGCCAATATACAGGCCATTGAAAGGCCTCGGGGCTAGCCGATTGAAGGAACAGAACCCCAGAAAGCGCCACCCATAGGACGAATCAAAAGGGGTGAGTACTGCAACCACGATAGAGTCTCAATGCCCGAGTAGACTTAGAACACCTGGCGGAATAAAAGAAACACGCCCCGGAAGCGAGAAAATGCAGGACCATAGCATTTCACTTAGGCCGGACCCGGTGCCACTCCGGAGAAACTTTCAGGGGCGAAGACGATTCCTCACGAGGGGGAGTAAACTCAGACACCACCTTCCATTCCGTCAGCAAACGCATGCCAGTGAGGTGCTCAGGGATGACGTGCAGGACTCCCTCCCGCCATAACAAGAATTTTGTGGGAAATCCCCATCGATACGCCATGTTGTGGTCACGTAAAATTTTGGTGAAGGACGATTTTGGTGAAGGCATGCGCGCCTCTCATGTAAGCAAGCCAATTGGCAGGCTTCCTCCCGGCTCCCTCTGAGGATTAGTGTTGCGCGCAAGAGGATGCGCGCAACACTAACCCTCAGGCGCTGCCGCGACGAGTTGGAGACGTCATCGCGCTAAAAGCGCGATGACGTCTCCTACTCGGCAAAAGTCGGCAGAAGCGGGAAATATGATTCCCGCTCTGCTGACTGACAGCTGGGAGGGCGGAGTAAACTCCTCCGCCTCTCTCAGCTGTTTTCAGCTTTTTCTGCTGAACTGCTGAGCGGAGGGAGGGGAGACAGAGGGTGGCATACTACGGGCATCATGACCACCTAAAATAGCTTAGGTGGTCATGTTGCCTAGAGTATCCCTTTAAGGATTCGCCTGAGACCCACTTTATTCTCAACTAATAATGACTTTTGCGCGAAGTTTGAACAAATATTAAATACATGCTTCGATATTATGTTGCTAACTATTGAACAACTACAGAAAGAAATCAAAGAGATGGAATTAATGATTGTGGATCTTGAGACACAGCTGAAAGATTTGTTAATCTTTGAAAGATCAGTTTAATGTACAGCTGAATAAGCAAATGGAGGAACTGAAAATGCAACTTGAGGAAAACAAAAGACTGAAATTTGCTAGGGATTTGAATGACTACCAAAGTGGGAAAGTATAAAAAAAGGACTGTACAGAGTTCTAGGTTTAAACCTACTAGGAGTAGAAATACTAGAAGAAAAGGTCCTACACAATCCAGTACTGGAACTGGATCAGACAGTAAGGATACCAACGCGTCTGATAATGAACTGTTTGTCCAGACACCATTATCATCATTTTTAGCACAGGGTCACTTGGAGAATGAAGGAGGGGGACCCGGAGGTCAAAGAGGTAGAGGCTTCATTCCACAATCAGCACAGGAACGACAGAAGAAGGTATATCACCCACGGATGTGCAATCCCACACGATGAATATAAATGTATTAAATATTTCAGATACAGAACTCTCATCTATAGAGACTGAGGTACTCTCGAAGGGTTTGAGTTTCTGCCCTACTACTGCAATTGATTCATTTAACCTTAGAGTTGATTTAGAACACTTGTTCTGTAACATCAAGCTGAAGGTGTTTTTTCAAAATAATAAAAAAAGAAGATGGTCCACAGGTTGTGAGAACGGAGGCATTTATAGCAAGCCAAATGGGTCTGAGGAATAAGAGTAATTTTACACCTCCTTCAAACGCAGTGATTGACACATTTATTGAATTTGTCCGGAAGGACATTGACATCCTCTTGTCTGAGTTCCATGACCAAGGTCAGCCAAACTTGTCACATGATGACTGGATAGCTCTAAGGGCCCTTCAAAAACGAGAGGATATTATTATCAAGAATGCTGACAAGGGAGGCTCACATGTGGTCATGGATAAAGTCAAATATGTTGCAGAAGCACGTAGACAATTGTTAGATATTGCAACATACGCCACTGCGACAGTAATCCTATACCGAAATTAATAGAGGAAATTGATTACATCTTGAAGAAAGCTTGAGACCAGGGAATTATAGATGAGCCTTTACAGAAGTTCTTGGTGAAAGGTAATCCAGTTCTGCCGGTTTTTTATATACTTCCCAAAGTGCATAAGGATCCTGTCAATCCCCCTGGTAGACCAATAGTTGCTAGTACTAACTCTGTTTTACATCTCGATCTTTTTAGGTGGTATCTTACAACCATTGTTCAGGAATATTAAATCTTTTATATTACATACGTCTGATATATTACACAGATTGAACAGTCTTGTTGTAGAAGGACCTTTGATCCTCTTCACATGGGACGTTGTAAGTCTTTATACATCCATCCCTAATGATAAAGGTATGAAGGCTATTCAGGATACTCTTGAAAGTCAAAATATGAGGGGAGATGAGATTACATTTCTCATGACATTGGTCTCGATAGTGTTAACTAAGAAATATTTTTTTGTTTGGAGATGAGATCTTCCAGCAATTGAGAGGGACTACAATGGGTTCTAATATGGCCCCTGCATATGCAAATATTTTTATGGACTCTTTTGAGACAAGTCATGATTATAAATATGACACATTTAAAAAATATGCTTTTGCATGGTGGCGTTTTATTGATGACATTATTGGCGTATGGAGGGGCCCAAAAGAGGAACTTGAAAGGTTCCATAAGGAAATGAATGACGTACACCCTTCCATTCAATTTACGATGACCTATAGTGACCGCCAGATTAATTTTTTAGATTTACTCCTTACTATAGAAGATCAAAAGATTAAAACAGATCTATATGTCAAACCCACGTATAGGAATAGCCTTTTACTTTTTTCCAGTTTCCACCCTAAGAATATCATTAATTTCCTACCTAGGAGTCAATTTACTAGAGTAGCCAGGAATGTCTCTGATTTGGATACATTTACTATCAGGTTGGGAGAAATGACTAAAAAGTTTGCAGATAGGGGATATCCTGCCCCTCTCGGAGTTGGAGTCAGAGAGGGCAAGATATCTCAAAGGGAAGGAATCTAGAGATACTGTAATTAAACAAACAGACAAGACAATCTAGGATACCGTTTGTATGCCAATATAATCGAGCGAGTAACAGGATTAATAATATTTTACGTGGACATTGGAATTTGTTAGGCAGGGGATTCCCAGAGCTGGATGTGTTTAAATCACCTCCCCTCGTGTCGTATAGGAGGAACAAAAATTTAAGAGACTTTCTTGTAAAAGCAGACATAGGACCCCTTAAAGTGAAACATCAGAGATTTTTAGGTAATAAGACCTGCGGCACATTTCCATGCTTGAATTGCAGTTGCTGCAATGCTATCATACGAGGGGATCATATCGAGGGGATCATATCTCCCATCCGTTTAGTGGTCAGAAATTCTATATACGAGATTATTTTACATGTGATGCTACCTATGTTGTTTGTTTTAAAATGCCTTTGTGGCCTTCTTTGTCAGAGAAACGACTAGGAAAATTAAAAAAAGAATTACCCAACATACGCACTGGCAAGACGGATTTACTAGTACCAGAGCACTTCTTAAAAGAACATCCCACTATATCACAATTACGATTTTTGGTGATAGGAGGAGATCGATTAAAGTTATTAAAAAGAAAGGAGAAACTGTGGATTCATAAACTTGACACATTGTGGCCAAGGGACCTCAATAGGAAGTTTAATCTTGATATTTTTTATTGAGGGTCTGTTATTCATTTTATGTGTATTTTTTCTGTATGTAACATACTTGCCTTGTGATTAAAGAGACAGATGGGAGACTAAAGGGTTAATAGCACAAACTCCATACAAACTGCACCCTTATTATCTAATTATTGGAGAATGATTTGGTCTGTTTAAGAAACTGCATTTGTATGTACATTTATCCACGATTAATGTCTTGTAGGACCGAAACGTCACATTTTTATTTGCTGTCTTATTCGTTTTCCTAATAAAATTTCCGTTGGAGACATCTGTGTTGCACGCTTTTGTGGATCTGTGAATGCCCAATGTCAAACAGCAGCCGTCAAGGCCAGAAAGGTATTGGCATGCATTAAAAGGGGAATTCACTCTCGGGGTGAAACCATTGATTTATAAAGAGGCAAAATTATGTTGAGACGCACCTTGAATATGCCGTGAGATTTTGGGCACCTATCTTAAAAAAGGATATAATAGTGCTAGAAAAAGTGCAGAAACGGGCAACTAAATTAATAAGGGGAATGGAAGGTTTAACTTATGAGGAAAGGCTAACAAGCTTAAACCTGTTTAGTTTAGAGAAACAGCGCCTTAGAGGGGATCTGATAACTTTATATAAATATATACGGGGCCATTATAAACCATTGTCTGGAAGCCTATTCATTAATAGGACTATACACAGGACACAAGGTCACCCATTTAAACTGGACGAAAGTAAATTCCGCCTAATGCATAGGAAGGGTTATTTTACGATGAGAACAATAAAGCTTTGGATCTCTATGGCTGTTGAGGTGGTTGGGTCAGAGACTGTACAGACTTTTACACACTCAGCAGTGTATATGTGGGTTATATATATGAAGTTTATGTGGTTTATATGTAGTTTAATATGTGGGTAGAAGCTTCTTGATCCAAGGAGAAATCTGACGCCATATGGGGTCAAGAAGGAATGGTTTCCCACTATGTTGCATATGGGCAAGAGCTTCAGACTGGGTTTTTTTGCCTTCTTTTGGATCAACAGCTGTAGGTGATGTGTGAAAGGCTGAACCTGATGGACGCATGTCTTTTTCAGCCTATGTAACTATGTAACCTAAGCGAGGCCTTTGTTTTCCATATAACGTTATGTTATTGTGCTGTTACCATGCTGGAGGAAAAGCCACGCCCACTTTACCATATATGATAAGCACAGAGGACTCACGTATTATAATGTCATAGTAAGAAGGACAGTACATGAGCTCAGAGCCCACGGGATGATCTTCAAGCAGTAATGGCAAATCTTGGCAAAACATCTGTTGCGTCATGGTTCGCAATCACTGATTTAGAGATTAGATGTCGGATGGTTTGTATCACCGGCTGATGTGTTGCAACAGACATGAGAAGGTAAAGTATTCATCCGCCGTGGGATCAAAGAATTAGGAGCTGCACCCCCTTTTTGGTTTAATATTGTTTGGTTCCCTGAAGATAGCTAGCTGTGCCAACCATTCAAGGATCGGAAGGGTAGATGGGATTCTATGTACGGGGACCAACATCTAAGATCCAAGGGGGATCCGTGACAGTATCACCGGCTGATGTGTCACAACAGACATGAGACGGTAAAAATATTCGTCCCCCGTGGGATCGAACAATTAGGAGGGGCACCCCCTTGCTGGTTTTATATTGTTTGTTTGCCTGAAGATAGCTAGTTGTGCCGACCATTCAAGGATCGGAAGGGTAGATAGGAGTCTGTGTACAGGGACCAACATCTCAGACCCAAGGGGGATCCGTGACAGTATCATCGGCTGATGTGTCGCAACAGACGGGAGCCGGTAAAGTATTAGTCCCCCGTGGGATTGAAGCATTCGGAACGGCACCCCCTCCGTGACAGCATCACCGGCAGAGGTGTCGCAACAGACATGAGATGGTAAAGTTTTCGTCCCCCTTTGGATAGAAGAATTAGGAGCGACACCCCCTTGCTGGTTATATATCGTTTGGTTCCCTGAAGATAGGTAGCTTTGCTGACCATTCAAGG
Organism: Leptobrachium leishanense; assembly: GCA_009667805.1. Taxonomy (NCBI): domain Eukaryota; kingdom Metazoa; phylum Chordata; class Amphibia; order Anura; family Megophryidae; genus Leptobrachium; species Leptobrachium leishanense. Next base: position 123,060,474 of record CM019066.1, read on the forward strand.
ATCGGAGGCTTAGATAGGATTCTGTGTACAGGGACCAACATCTCAGACCCAAGGGGGTCCATGACAGTATCGCTGGCAGATTTGTCGCAACAGACATGAGACGGTAAAGTATTCGTCCCCCGTGGGATCGAAGAAATAGGAGCCGCACATCGGATGAAGAGGATCCGGAAGATTTTTTTTTTCTTGTCCTAAAGATTCTTTTCATTTTAAATATGGCTCCAGGGACAGACAGATTTTCTGTATGGCCGACCGCCTTAATATGGGGTCAAGAAGGAATTTTTTGCTTGTGATACCTTGCTAGAAGGATGCCCAAGTCGTTTGCCTTCCTCTGGAATCGATAAGGAAAGCATCTTCTGGACATGGTTTTTTAATGACATTGTGAAATTTTTAAAATAAATAATTCATTTTACATTTTGTTTGTCATTATTTTCCATAAATAAATCTGAAGGTTATAGATTTTTTCGAAATGCACACGCAGCAAAATTCAGAAGGTTAATATCTGGGTGTTCGCGGTACTGCTGGCTGTATATACCATTGGAGGTTGTTTCGTTATTGCATATATCATAAGGGGTTACTAGGAGGGTCGCCGGGGGAAACATTTCCAGAGCAGGTAATTTGAGAAGTTTATTTAACCCCTTAAAGACCAAGGGTCTTTAACCCCTTCACTGCTGAACCATTTCACCTCTATGTGCTGAGCTCAATTTTACTGTTTTTGCTCATCATGTTTAAACGAGATTTCAAGCCACGTTTTATTATACAACCCAGACATATTATATATATTGTTTGTTTTGGCAGATTTATAATATATCATTAATAAATGTATACGTCATGGCTTGCCTGAGTATTATAACAAAAAATGCAATAAAATTAAAATTTGTAATCATCTACAGCGTGTAAAGTGATTTTTTTTCCCCCACATTTTATCATCCGAGCCTATGCAGTTATATATTCTATGGCAGTGGTTCCCAAACCTGTCCACGGGACCCTCTGCCTCGCCACTTTTTCCAGATATCTGAAGCACAGCACAGGTGATATGATTTGCTGCTCAGTGATTGCAGGATTCAGTCTGCATTTCCACAAGGTAACCTGCAAAATCTGGCCTGGTTGAGGGTCCCGAGGACAGGTTTGGGAAACACTGTTCTATGGGGTATGCTTGTTAAAAAAATTAGAAATGGGGGTCTCGCTAATTTTTTTGGGGAGAAATTACGTGATTTCTAGCTAAATACCCCGCATAGAAAAAATCGTTAGTGCAGCATCATTGTTCACATATTTGAAATGGGAACAATGTAAGATGGCTGCCCCCACTGGAACTAGGCCACGATCCTGCGCCGAATGGTGCCAGATAGCGGACCAGCACCTCAGGGGTTAATGTCAGGCAACGCTTGAAAGGGGAGACTCTCCCCTTTTCAGCAGTGCCTGGCTTTACAATTTACCTCCTCCCGGATCGGGAGGCTGCCTGAAAAAGACCTCATCGTGTCTGATGAGATGACGTCATTACGCCGGGAGGAGTCCTGCGGAGAGGCCTGACTTCAGGTAAGTCAGACCACTGCCGCAATTTACTCGGAACAGTCGGGATTTCCCGAAGGTCTGCTGAACATCCATGACATGTTGGGGACGTCCTCAGCATGCTGCAGGGACATCCCAGGACGTCCCTCACACGTCACCCGCAGTGAAGGGGTTAAAGGCAATGCATTTATGACGCAACAGTTACGTCATTGGTCCTCAAGAGGTTAATCAGTTCAGGTCTTGGACACAAACTAAAGTTCCTGACACAATGAGGAATCTCTATCAAGGTGCATTAACATCCTGTCATCTGTATTAAGTTATAAACTCCAATGTAATGCCCAACCAGATAAGAAATGAAGAAGAGGGGGTGGAACATAAAGAGGACAACTATAAGCAGTGGCGTATCTAGAACATTTGGCACCCACCCCAACTTTAAAATGTAAAAAAAAGTAACACTTTTTTTCCCAAAAAATATTTATTGCACAAATTGTATGAGTGTATCACAGAATCAACAGCAATAAAACTCACAGTAACTTGCCCTGTATATAAGGGAATAACACAGCTCCACATCTATTGAACACATAGAAATCTAAATTAAAGTGTGACCATCACTGAGCTCCAACATATTAAATTTTGGTGGCTGTGTTTTATGTGTGTGTCAGTGTGATGGCTTTGTGCGATTTGTGTTTATGTATGTAAAAGTAAGAGGCTCACAGTGAGGGCCACAAATGATCACCCCCAAGAGAGGGCCCTATAGGTCACCCCATCTTCCTAGTGAGTACCCAAACTGACCGCTCAGTAAGAGCCCCAAATGACCCCCCATCCTCCCAGTAAGTGCCGAAAATGACCCCCACTCCCAGAGACCTAAATGACATTCCCATCTTCCCAGTAAGTGCCTTAAATTACCCCCTCATCCTGCCTGTGAGCACCCCATATGACACCCAGACTTATTTATTTTTCTCGTTTATGTTTTAACCACTGAATTCCAGTGTGGAATTGTACAGCAAACGATGACGCCTGACCTAAATGAACCAAGCTGATTTTATTTTTCCGTGCCAACCGACATGCAACATTGCTGTCTAGCCGGCATGCAAAGCTGGTGGACAGATCTGCCTATGTCTGCAGGCAACCCCAAAGCCATAATGTGTATTTTTGTATTCTCTGACCCGCCATTTGCCTATGTGTCTGTATTTACCTACTCTATTGTCTCGCTTTGTACTGATTTTGTCCTGGGCTTTTGTCTCCCAATCCAGAATGTCAAACATGGTTGTCCAAGTGGTCTCCTCAGTCGAAAACATTATCTGTACTGCTATTCTTTATATTTATGTGCCTTCATGGAAACGTGCTCCTGCTCGCCAAGATGTTACCGCTATATATCTGTCTGTTTATTATCTCTCTCCTACCAAAAGAGCTGTATCTGTGTTATTCATCAGCCTGGTCAGGACATGTGCTTGTATGTCATTCTCAGATAGGAAAGGGCAGACAAAGACATAAAACTAGGACAAAGACATACACGGAGACACAGGCGGATACACAAATAGGTAAGCGGAAAGACACAGATGGAAAGACAGAGAACTGCATAGTAAACAAAGCAGTGGGGATTAAAAGACCTTGTTTAAACAGACGCTAACAAAACACAGAAAAAAAAAATACTAGGCAGACATAAACAGGTAGGAAAAATAATAATATTCTCTGAAAGAAGGATAAACTGTTTAATGAGATACGGTATGCGCGTACGATGGCTCATCATTTATATTGCCAGCCTCATTATGTCGTTATAGGACCTTATGATGTTTTATCTTTATAATGCAGTAAGTGGGAAGTGCAGTGTTACATCCAGACCCGCTAATTCATATGGTGTGGTATGGAAGCAGAGGGAGCCTATTGGGGTTAGGCTCTGAAAAGGGAACTGAGGAGAAATAACAACGTCTATGCAGATCATAGACTAAAATATCACAACCAAAAATATTCCCTATAACCAACATTATTGTGTCCAGGAACTTGTCATTCTTCACATTTTTTCAGCATCCTGGCTACTAGCTATGAGAGTGTATTATTGTTATTTTTGGTTAATTTATAAGTAGACAGCTAAGTTCATGTTATATTTCTGATATGGATCGGTTAATTACGTAATACCTTATTGCACAAGGCAGATTCATTCAGATTTTCCATGTTACAGCTTACTGTATGACATGCCATCCTTTCCAAAAAAATAGTTTCTACATTATCCAGCGACATCCCGGACAAAACTGAGAAATTTTAAGGGATGAGAAATTTGGAGCAATTTCTCAAGACTAGAATATTGTACTTTAATTGACAAACAAGCCAAGAGTAACTAGCAAGTAGGTTGAGTAAATGTCACTAATCATATCTGGTAATCACACCTGACAAGTTACATTATTTCACAATGTGACATTGATAAATACCGCTACATATAAAGTCCCAATGCCACACTATCAGGTCTATTCAAAGATGAGTGAAATCAGGCAAAGAGAACAATCTAGACCAAATAGCCGATTTGGAAAGGGAGATAAATGGGATAATTTTTCTGGTTTGGCTATTTTGACCTAGAATTTTCACTTCTCCAGTCATTCTCCTGAGTGTCACCTTTCTTTGAATACACCTGTATGGGGAGGAAATTCTAAATAACGGACAGTATTTACCAATGGCTGATTGTTACATTGATCCCAGGAACACTAGGTCAGTGGCTATGAGGCTTTTTTCTAGTTTCTCCAGTGGGATAACGGACAAAGAAAACACCCAGACAAGCGCAACAGAGACAACCCAGTATTGACTGTAGCTTCAAGATCGGCTTCTGTCTGAGAAATATCGTTTGTTGATTTACCTTTCAATCTGTCTCAAAATGTCCAATTCAGCGTATGGTTACCTTCCCTGACCATTCGGCTATCCAGAGAGCAGGCAGTTCGCCAAATGTTGGCGAATTGCCTGCACATAAGGTGCCTTTTCGAGGGCAGTGAAATCCCCATAGAGAAGCAATGCTTCGGCTATTCAGAGAACACAAAACAGCTGAGAAAGTTGCCGATATGTCCTGCCATTCGGTGGTTTCATTCGATAGGTTTATTCAGGAGAATCCCATAGGCTTCAAGGTTAAAAATATTCCCGTTTTAATTCAATATCTAATAAACTGTTATTTTATTCTGCAGTAAAAAGTCTATTTTTAGATTTTTTAGGACCTGTCAGGCATTTTTTGGTCAACATTTTTTTTTAAATCGTTTTTTCTTTTTTCTGTAACAGCCCTTTTTATTATCATTCATTGGATCTTATATGTCAATTTCAGATATTTTCGTTCTGTAGTTTCTTTGCAGACAGCGTATCACTTTTCAAACATTCAAGCGTACCGTTTTTTTTTTCCCACTCCATTCGTCTGCGGTGTCGGGTTTTTCCGGCTGCTGCTCTGATCGGCTCCTGCTCGGGTTTCTCCGGCGTGTTCGGCGCGGTTAATCCAGATGTTTTTGCGGGTTTCGGTGTGCCTTTGCCGGGTTTTGCGGTGAGTGTTCGTCAGGTTTGAGGAGGCTTTTCCCTGCACTATGACGGCCCTGTGGTGCTTGCTGAATACATCGTAGGGTCGCCGAAATGGAATCGCCAAATCGCACTGAATTGAAGAGAACGAAAAGTCACCGAACGTGCGGTGACTTTTCGATTCTCTTTGAAAAACCCTGACGGTATATTTGTGGACAAAAGTAATGAGACACTCAGGGCTACTCAGAGAGAGGTGAAAACCTTGAGAATGACTGGAGAATTGAAAATTGTAGGTCAAAATAGCTAAACCAGAAAAATTCTCCCTTTTATCTCACTTTCCAAATTGACTATTTGGTCTAGATTGTTCATTCGCCTGCCAATTCTCAAGGTTTTCACCGCTCTCTGAATAGGCCTGACCGTATTTTGGAGAATGGACCGGAAGACTGTATTTAGGGGTAATAGAGAGGGACACTGCGCATTTGAAGGAATGGAGAAAGATACTGTATTGGACGAAGAACGACAGGCAATGTATTTTTAGGGAATAGAAACACTGCATATTTTGGGGAAGGAAGCGACATTGTATTTATATATTGTATAATGACTATTTTACTCACATATTTATTTTCTGTTAATCTGTATATATGTGTTGTTTTTTAATATCTTGCATTGTATTACTTTATTTCTGTAAGAACTGTAACATTTCAATGTTCTTGATCCCAGGACAAACTTGAAAATGAGAGAAATATCAATGTATCCTTCCTGGTAAAATACTTAATAAATAAATTTAAGGGGATGGAGAAAGACACTGTTCAGTTTGGGAAATGGGGAGAGACGGGATTTTGAGGGAATGGAAAAAGACACTTTGTATTTTGGAGCGGAGAGATGCTGCATTTTGAGGAATGGGAGATACATTGTATCTTGGGTAATAAGAGACAGACACTGTTTTTGGGGAATGAAGACAGTCTTTTGAGTAGTGAAGAGACAGTAGGGGTTATTTAAAGAGCACTGAAATTTCGGTGCGCTTTCATTCGGCGCGCTCAATTTCCTGACCCTGCAGTGAATTCAGCATTCACTGCAGGGTCCCGGAACTGCGCTATATCAATTCACCGCCCATAAACCAGCCGAATGCAGCCGCAAGCTGCCAAATGCCATTGATAAACCCGCCGAACGCATCCGATAAGCCAAACGCCGCCTAAAAACTACCTAACACATGCAATAAACCACCGAACAGACTGCCGATCAGCTGCTGAAAAGCGCCGCCCAGCCACTGAACACTGGTAAAAAAAAAAAAAACACAACTTTTAAAAAGTATTAAAAAAATAAATAAATAATGCCTGGAAATAATATATATATATATATATATATACCGTATTTTTCGCTCCATAAGACGCACTTTTTTCCCCCAAAAAGTGGGGGGAAAAGTGGGTGCGTCTTATGGAGCGAATATGGCCCAGCAGCTCGTGGATGTGCCTCCGCTCACCTAACGCCGCCGCGTTCGTCTCCCTCTGAGCATGCGTCCGGCGGCAGGAAGCTTGGGCACTCGCCTGGGGGAGCCACGTGACCGCGGAGATCGCGGTCACGTGGCTCCCCCAGGCGAGTGCCCAAGCTTCCTGCCGCCGGACGCATGCTCAGAGGGAGACGAACGCGGCGGCGGCAGGTGAGCGGAGGCACATCCACGAGCTGCTGGGCCATATCCATATGTGAGCTGGGGCATTATCAATGTGTGAGCTGATGGGGCAAATCCATGCTGGCTGGGGCAAATCCATGCTGGCTGGGGCAAATCCATGTGTGAGCTGGCTGGGGCAAATCCATGTGTGAGCTGGCTGGGGCAAATCCATGTGTGAGCTGGCTGGGGCAAATCCATGTGTGAGCTGGCTGGGGCAAATCCATGTGTGAGCTGGCTGGGGCAAATCCATGTGTGAGCTGGCTGGGGCAAATCCATGTGTGAGCTGGCTGGGGCAAATCCATGTGTGAGCTGGCTGGGGCAAATCCATGTGTGAGGCTGATGGGGCAAATCCATGTGTGAGCTGATGGGGCAAATCCATTGTGAGCTGATGGGGCAAATCCATGTGTGAGCTGATGGGGCAAATCCATGTGTGAGCTGATGGGGCAAATCCATGTGTGAGCTGATGGGGCAAATCCATGTGTGAGCTGATGGGCAAATCCATGTGTGAGCTGATGGGGCAAATCCATGTGTGAGCTGATGGGGCAAATCCATGTGTGAGCTGATGGGGCAAATCCATGTGTGAGCTGATGGGGCAAATCCATGTGTGAGCTGATGGGGCAAATCCATGTGTGAGCTGATGGGGCAAATCCATGTGTGAGCTGATGGGGCAAATCCATGTGTGAGCTGATGGGGCAAATCCCTGTGTGAGCTGGCTAGGGCAAATCCATGTGTGAGCTGATGGGGCAAATCCATGTGTGAGCTGGCTAGGGCAAATCCATGTGTGAGCTGATGGGGCAAATCCATGTGTGAGCTGGCTGGGGCAAATCCATGTGTGAGCTGATGGGGCAAATCCATGTGTGAGCTGGCTGGGGCAAATCCATGTGTGAGCTGGCTGGGGCAAATCCATGTGTGAGCTGGCTGGGGCAAATCCATGTGTGAGCTGGCTGGGGCAAATCCATGTGTGAGCTGATGGGGCAAATCCATGTGTGAGCTGGCTGGGGCAAATCCATGTGAGAGCTGGCTGGGGCAAATCCATGTGTGAGCTGATGGGGCAAATCCATGTGAGAGCTGGCTGGGGCAAATCCATGTGTGAGCTGATGGGGCAAATCCATGTGTGAGCTGGCTGGGGCAAATCCATGTTGAGAGCTGGCTGGGGCAAATCCATGTGTGAGCTGGCTGGGGCAAATCCATGTGTGAGCTGATGGGGCAAATCCATGTGTGAGCTGGCTGGGGCAAATCCATGTGTGAGCTGGCTGGGGCAAATCCATGTGTGAGCTGGGGCAAATCCATGAGCTGATGGGGCAGATCCATGTGTGAGCTGGCTGGGGCAAATCCATGTGTGAGCTGGGGCAAATCCATGTGTGAGCTAAGGCATATCCACGTGTGAGCTAAGGCATATCCACGAGCTGGGGCAGTATATCCATTATTACACTATTTCATTCAGAATATTTATTTTCCGGTTTTCCTCCTCTAAAAACTAGGTGCGTCTTATGGTCAGGTGCGTCTTATGGAGCGAAAAATACGGTATTTATTAAGGTCCTATGAATAATAAAAAGGTCTGTTACAGAAAAAAAGAAAAGAAATGAAAATTGTCACTGGAAAAAATCCAGAAATGCCTAAAAATTAAGAGACTTTTTGCTGTAAATAAAAAGAATAAACGGTTCAATAACAAATAAAAATGGGTAATTTATTTTTACATTCAAACCTATTGGATTTGCTTGTTTAAACCTGTCGAATGAAACCGTGAATCTAGGCATTTTGACAGCTTTTGCTGCTGTTTGGTGTTCTCTGAATAGATTAACCATTACTTCGCTATGGAGAATTTTACAGCCGGCCAAATTGCACCGTATTTCGGTGGCAATTCATTAAAATTTGCGAATTGCCAGCTTTCTGAATAGCCGAATTGCCAAGAAATTACATTGTATGGGGAAATTCACCGTTCAGTGCAATTCGGTGGCCAATTCAGCGCTCTTTGAATAACCCCTAGAGTGTTTTTGGGGAATGGAGATTGACACTGATTTGGGAGAATGGGGAGATACACTGTAGTTTGGGGAATGAAGACACAGTGAGGGTTATTCACTAACCTCCGAATGGTGAATTTCACCAAATGTGCAATTTCAAGGCAATTTGTGTATTCAATAAAGCTGTCAATTCTCAAACAGGCATATTGACAGCAGAAATACGGTGCATTTTGCTGCGATTTGGCTGCACTGAAATTGCCAAATGGAGAACTATTGATTCATATATTCACAGAATTGCAACGAAATTGCAGCAAAATGACCTGATTTTAATGTTTCCATTTGACAGGTTTAAACAGGTGAATCTAATAGGGCTTTATAAAGGATTTTACCAGGAAGGATACATTGAGATTTCTCTCGTTTTCAAGTATGTCCTGGGTTCATTGAGTGGTTACAGAAATACAAAATAGTAAAATGCAAGATATTAACGCAAATTATTTAACACACACACATATATATATATATATATATTTTTTACGAAAAACTTTAAAGACCTTTTTGTACTTTAAAAGACATTTTTGTTTAATGGTTTAGAAGACTTTATTTTAACAAACCTTTATTACTTTTTAAAGGAACTTTATCATTTAGACACATTTTTGCTAAATATTTATTGGATTTAACCTATTAAGAGAATACGAGACTTCCTATTTTATTGTATTTCATTTAGGTGGAATTTCCCGAAGCTAATTAGGTGCTTTTCACCAACGTCTGATAACTGCTTCAGCGACTTCATTTTTGCCAAAATACAGTGAACATTCTATAAATAGGGAATTCACTGAATTATAAAGGAAATGGAATCGCCAAAGTGAGCTGGAATGGAAAGCATCGAAATTGACCATTTCCAGTGTTTGTGAATAAACCCCAGGGGAGGAACTGGAGAGACACTGACAGAGAATACTATTACCTACTGTTATAATTCAATGTTCTTGAACCCAGGACATACTTGAAAATGAGAGAAATCTCAATGTATCCTTCCTGGTAAAATATTTTATAAATAAATAAATTACTGTGCCTCTGTCATTTTGTCTGTATGGATAGTCCAGGCACAAAGGGCGTAAACATTGACAGGACTTTTGGGATGGCTGTTATTGTGTCTGTGAGAGGGCTGCCAGATGGCTGCTAATTGATCAGACAGGCAGTATATATGTATATTTAGCTGTGAGTGTGAGGATGGCTGTGTCAGTCTGTGTTACTAGATATGGCCCAGTGCACATTGTAGTTACATACAGGGTTATTCAGAGAGCGTGAAAAGCAGGAGAATGACTAGAGAATGAAAAATTCTAGGTCAAAATAGCCGATTTGGAAAGCGAGATGAAAGGGAGAATTTTTCTGGTCTGGCTATTTTGACCTAGAATTTTTCATTCTCCAGTCAGTCTCCTGCTTTTCACGCTCTCTCAATAACCCTGATTGTGCTTTGGGAAATGTGTGTATCAGTGCTGGAAGAAGGCGGCCATGTAGAGGAACAGCAAAAACATTGTTAAATACACAGTTCCAGTAACGAAAATACAGCATAGAATAATGGAGACTGGATCAAAACAAAGGAAAAATGTATGTGGAGGGACAGACATGCTTAAAAGGGGAAAACAAAGTGGGAAAAACCAAAAATAGAAAATGCACAAATATGGGAGGTGGATGGGATTCTACGTTTGTAATTCTGAAAAATATTTCTATTATTTACATTAATATTTATAGATGGTTTTGCCTCTTGAAGACTTTGTCCATTTGTGTGGACATCTGTCATTGCAGCTTATAAGGTTTATCAAGTCTGTGTTACCTTGATGTCATATGTTGTATCTGTAGAATCCATACAGGAACGGAGTATTGAGACTGGAACAGGGGGCTGAGAATCTCCTGTATCCCCAATGAACCAATTAACAGAGAAATACAGGGAGGATGGAAAACAGACAGAACAGAAAGGAATTTCTCTCCAAGAATTACATAAATGTGTCATACTTCCAGCAATTAATCTCAAATTCTAAAATGGGATGAGAGAGTCTGTATACAGGCACAGACAGCAGTGAAGGGATATAAATAGATACACATGGACAGAGCAGGGCATGTTCTTGCATAGCTCATCCAGGCACAGGCAGTATATTAGAAGGGGCAGCCTTTTTTTTCCCCTAATGACCTTTATTTTCGTTGCCCAATATGTTTGGTCTGTGTGGGTGTATAACTGAGCTGCACAGCAATGAGTCTCTAAACCAGTGTTTCATAAACCTGTCCTCAGGACCCGCGGATACGCCAGGTATCTGAAGCACAGCACATGTGATATGATTTGCTGCTCAGTGATTGCAGGATTCAGTCTGTATTTCCCCAAGGTGATCTGTAAAACCTGACCTGTTAGGGATACTTGAGGACAGGTTTGAGAAACACTGATATAAACCATGTTATAGAAACTCCGTGTAACCAGAATACTTTGCATGAAATAAATAATTAAACAACAAATAGCCCTGATACCGGTTATTCTCTCTCTTAATGCCATATTCCTTTATGTGGGGGGGGGGGGGGGGCAGCAGTACACCTATATAGACCACATTCTATAACAGATCTGCACAGCAATACAACACCCGGCTATGAGTCTCTAAACCACAGGTCTGAAACTTCGGCCCCTGCAGGTATTGATGGCCTACAATTCCCATGTTTTGAATGTAATAGATGGCCAGAGGATCATGGGAGTTGTAGTTCATAAACATCTGGTGTCAGAGGGGGAGGGAATCCCTGCTCTAAACTATATTAAATGTTGTTCGAACTTGTCTGCAGCAAATAACGTAGAATTTAGAATGACTCTTACAGCTTCAAGCCTACAGACTCTATGTGAATAGACTAGAATTGCCAGACCGGCCATGTTTTCCTGGACACAGATCACCCCTCTCCTTTCAGATTGTGGGCTCTCGACCCACGCGTATGTATAGGTTATTCTGTCTCTCCTATTGTACAGCGCTAAGGAACTTGTTGGCGCTTTATAAATACTTGTAACTGTAACATATTACCATTTCATGCAGAGGGAAAGCACATTGAAGAGTGCTGCCCAGCAACCTGTATAATTTATATGCTGCAAGAAGGAAATCAAGGCAGGTCACCTGGGATTCCTTTTTTTGTGTTTTACCTGCGGCACAGGGATTCTACATGCTGCGGAGTTGCATTTTTCACGCACTGCCCATCAACATTTACAAGCCTAAGGAAACATGGCGGATGTGGGAACCCTAGACACGACACACACAGTGCTGGGGAGTCAGGTGCACGCGCGGCTACTGGGCCTCCCGCCGTCAGACAGGTGTCCTCCGGCCCTTGCACTCCGCAGCGCGCGCGCACACACACCCATATCGGGAGGGAGCAGCCAGGCGCCCACACCACACAGCCTGGGGAGGGAGCAGCAGCCACACACGTCACGTGACCACGCGCGTCTGCCCGGCGCTCACCCCCCTCCCAGTGACGTCACTGCTTCCTGCGCCCCGGAGCCCCGCAGACAGAGCCGACAGACGGCAGGAGGGAGGCGGCTCGTGTGCAGTGGTGACGTCACGGGCCGTGTCTGTGGAGGCGGGGGAGCTGCTGGGAGGGGGGTAGTGGAAGCTGGCTGACACCGAGCCAGAACAGTATCGGCAGCACCGGAGGAAGAGCCTGCCTGACAGGTAAACATCGGCCGCCAGCCCCCCGCACCGTGCCTGGCATGTCACGGGCCCCTGCAGGAGGGAGGGGGTGCTGTGCAAGGCATCATGGCCCACTCCCCCTGGCCTCTGTCTCCAGCATTGGGCTGATGGGTAGACTCTGGTGCATGTTATCAGCGGGCTCGGTGCCCCCGGGGTGGTGGGTGCACTTAGCCTACATGGGCCATTGGCATGCTAAGGTGCCCAGTGCCAACGGAGCAAACAGGCTTCCCCCTGACGACTGTGCCCCCAGGGTGAATGAAGGGATGGCATGGGGGCGCTGGGAGTAATGGCAGGGACTCTGGCCTGCTGGCATGAAGGTGCTGCTGCTTGTGCCACTGGGGAAATCACCATGGGCACCATGTTTTAATATGTCCTGCAGGGGGGCATGCGTGATGTGCAGGGCATGAGCAGTGGGTAGATGCCCTGGCACAGCTTGCTGTGAGAATATGGAGGGTGACAGTGTGTGGGCACACACCAGGGACTGGCAACACACCCCCTCCATCCCAAGATGCCACCTATTGATTGCTCGCTGCAGCTGTAATGGGGATTCCCCTCTCCCATTGTTCCCAGTGTCTTCCTAATGACATTAGCGCTGGTTGTGCGCACATCGCGGGCTGTCGCCACGCGCTCTCCCATCACCTGTCACATGTATGTATGTGTGTGTGTCTGTGCATATGGCAGTGTATATCCTGTTTTATGACATTCTGCCATCATTCCAGCCCAATAGCTTTGTCTACTAAAAATCACGTGACCATATAGATATCATTTTTGACCACACCGATTTGAGATTTAGTGGTCGATTAAAAAAAAAAAAAATCCACCCTCCCCCTTTTTGTTAACGCATTTTTCGTTGCCTTGGACACATTAACATTTTTTAAAAATTATTAATAAAAAATAATCACCGTGCTTTTGTCATTCTTTATTAAAGCGCGCTATATAGTGTCCCTGTTACTGATGACGAACCCCATCACTGGTGTATACGTCTTGTTTTTTGGGGGGGGGTGTTTGTGCGTGTGTATTACGGGAGTGTGGGGTTTTTGGGGTTGGATTTGTTTGTTTGATGGTAGCCTTTTTGTTGACTCAAACGACTGACCACCTCTTCGGTTGACCCCGTGTGTTGTATTCAGAATCTTTTGTGTCCTGTTTGTAGCTGTGGTGCTGTGCCAGAGGTCCACATGGGTAAGGGGCTGGAGGCTAGCGCAACGTGCGGGCTGATGTTTACAGCGCTCCTGTCACGCAGCGATGGAGAAAGCTTCTGGGGTCATGCCATCAGCATCCCCAGCCGAGTTATCAGCCGCCTGCTGGACTGCAGTGAACTGTTAGCTGTCTACATAAGGATTATCACATGACATTATTCAGATTTCCGCTCCGTTATACCCCCTCCTCTCCAGCCCCTCGTCTTACGGTGTTTTTTCTAGTATTTACATGTGTTTACGCTGGCTGTCACATTCACATCCTCTTATTAAAAGGATGTTTTATCTTTGTGATCGATTATGCAGTGCGCATCGTGATGCGGAGCATCCCTCGGACCGGAGAAACGAGAGGGGAGGAGGAGGGGGGTTTGTTGGGCTTGGCACGCGACTTTGATATCGTTGGATAAATTGGGGGTTGACACAAAGGATGGATGTTGTGACTTTCCATTATAAGCGTTGGTTTGATAGATCCTTAAACCCCGAGCTGCCTTATGCCGTCAGTCATAAAGGATCCTCGCCAGTCGGCTTTTTCTTTTCGATATCTCTTTGATAGTGCCCGTATCATTTAGATATCAAAAGCTTCTGAGTTTCATGTTTTAACAATTTGACCTTGAACGCAGTAAAGGATATTATCGTCATTTTCATGGTATTCTTTTGTTTTTTTTCTCCTCGCAGATAAGTGAACGGCAGAAGGAGATGTAACATACCACCCGGAGCCGCGTGCTGTTTTATCCCTTGGATGTGCTTTTACATGTAACTCGTGTTAACTGGGTCCTAGAAAACACATTTGCTGCATGCTCTGTCGCCATTTAAAGCTCGTGTTCCCCGTTGGATTTCATTCTCTTCTTTTGGCAATACATAGGTTTATGTTTAATGCGGATGCAAGTTTCTTACAGATACTGTGACCAAATATTCTTTAGCCCTAGCATTTCCAGACTAAAATCACGTTAACCAGACGTGGTCATCTTGTAATATACAAAGCACATAGCACTATTCCCCGCCGTGCAGGTTTCACGTTTCCTTGCTCTCATTTAATTACTCACAGCTTTCTATAGCAAAGTATATATATATATATATATATATATATATATATATATATATATGCAAAGCCGAGGTTTAGGAAACCACATGATGTGATGCTGGCATTATTCATAAAACCCCCTCCTATATTCCCGTTCCTAGTATAATGTGGATTCTTAGACGTTGAAGGTTTACTCTTCCCTGTTGTGATTTTCTGTGGAGGGGGAGTTTGGATAGGACATCAACCATGGGGGAAGATGGGAGCCCCCCGCTGAAAAAGGTAGCCAAGGAGATGGATCTCAGTGTTGAAGTCTCCAGTGTTGTAAGCAAGGTGGTAACAATAAAAATGGAGGTGGACGATTATAAGGATGCTTCTGGGGAGAAGCCGGACAGTGTTAAATCTAGCGGAGGATCTTCTGAGCTGAACCCAGGACTGAAGCACACCTTGGCGCAGTTTAATTTGAGCAGCCAGAGCTCTCTGGGTGGACCTGCCGCTTTCTCCGCTCGATTCTCGCAAGAGAACATGTCCCCTACAGTGTTCTTGCCTCTTCCTTCTCCCCAGATTCACCCTGGACCCCTTCTCATCCCGTCGGACAGCTCGACAGAGCTCACCCAGACGGAGTTGGAGGGGGAATCGATTTCCTGTTTCATGGTGGGAGGGGAAAAAAGACTTTGCCTTCCTCAAGTTTTAAATTCTGTGCTCCGGGACTTCTCACTCCAGCAGATTAACATTGTGTGCGATGAAATGTACATTTACTGCTCTCGGTGCACCTCGGACCAGCTTCACATCCTAAAGGTTTTGGGAATCCTTCCGTTTAACGCCCCTTCCTGCGGACTCATCACGTTGACCGACGCTCAGAGACTATGCAATGCTCTTCTGCGGCCGCACACCTTCCCACAAAATGGCAGCTTACTGCCGGCAAAGAACTCTTTGGCTCAGTTAAAGGAGACTGGTAGTGCCTTTGAAGTTGAACATGATTGTCTAGGAAAGTGCCAGGGTTTGTTTGCACCCCACATCTACACCCAGCCAGACGCCCCGTGCATCCAGTGTTTGGAGTGCTACGCCATGTTCTCCACGCAGACTTTTGTCATGCACTCTCACCGATCCCCAGACAAGAGGACCTGTCACTGGGGCTTTGACTCGGCCAAGTGGCATTGTTATATCCATCTGAGCTCAAAGCACGCAGAGTCGCCAGACAGCAAAAAGATGAAGTCCATCCTGAAGGAAATGAAAGAGAAGTTCAGTAGGAAGAACCAACCGAAAAGGATACAACCCAAAGTAAGTCTACTTGATGTGCAATATATGGTCCCAAAAATGTGTGTGCTTGTATTTCTTGTGATAAATATATCAAATCACCAATTTAAATACGTCAACTTTTAAAAAAAAGTCCCCTGTGGAACTGAAATGTCACTTTATTTTCTTGTGTATTACCGCAATAAAAAACATATATGTAGTTAAAAGACTCTAGGAGTGCGCACGCCTTTTTGATGTTTTTTTTTTTTTTTGACAAATTTTAAATACGATAGAATAGGTGAATATCCTTTCTTGCCCTGGTGCATACTTTATATACAAATATCTGTACGGTCACATCCCGCAGTCACAGGTCTTACTAGGTTCAGAATAAAATAATCTTTATTCCAATCAAGACATCAACATTTCGGACCTTTTTTATAAAGACTATACGAGCAGCCAAAACGTTGATTCGATTTGAATAAAAAGGATTTTACTCTGAGCTTAGTAAGGCCATCCTGTGGGACATATATAGATATATATATCTATATTATAACCCCCTTTGATTTTTGAGCGGTTGTCGTCCTGGTATCTTTTAGTACGATTTAATACTGGTAATTATCAAACACCTATTTTATGTAATAGCCATGCTGGTATATATGGCACGTTTTGATATGCGAGTACCTTTTTATTGTTGCCTTGTAACGTCAAGCATGTATCTCAGAGCCTGGTGAGAGAAGCCGCGTTCTGAATTCCCGCGTATATTTACTTGTTTCCGTAAGAAATTCTGCATAGTGAGTCCTTTATGATTTTTTTTTTTTAAATTTTATTAAAAGCATGAGGTCAGTCAGTGAATCTGTGCACAGTATTCCTTGTGTTCACCCATTGTATTCCCTTGATGACACATCATGCGGCGTCGTACCTCTTTAGTATACCTGTACGTTCACCTTGCATGCACACGCTCTTTGTGTGTTTTCAGTTTGGTTCAGGATTTTCTGCATGTGTCATGGCCAATCTGTAGATGCCAGATGTTGTTTTCTATTCATTGTGTGTGATCGGATGCAGCATTTTCATTTTACAATAGAGAATGCATCGAAGGCTATGATATGGAACAACCACGTTAAAGCCCCCAATGGAGGAATATATTCCTGGACATTCTCCCTATAAACCGGTTTCCCCAGTCACCCACTCATCTTTCACTTTCCATTCTTTTTTCTGTTTATATCTATTTTCCCCCCCAGTCTCTCTCTCATCCTGTCTCACTCTTTAGGCCATTATATTTATACCCCCCCCCCGCGCCTTTCCCAGAATTTTAGGTAGCATTTACCTTGGATTTGCAGCTACATTTCCCATGAGTCGCAGCCATCCTAATGAGAGGCTGAGCATCAAGGGAGATGTAGTTCCAAAACATCTGGAGAGCAAAGGTTGCTGACTCCTGCTTTAAAGGGACTCTGCCACTTTCATTAGCTGTAACAAATAAAAGCACCTTATAAAACCCACGCTGCTGTTTTTTTCTTTGTAGTAATTGCATGTGAAAAGGAAAATAAAGTTAGGTTTTTATATCATGTTTCCATTTTGTGGATTTTTCCCATGATGCAACATTTAGAAAAATCTGTGCAAAAGTTTTACTTCAGTGGTTTATTCTACAGTATTTAGCAGTTAATGAGGTGGAGGGAATGTATAGATAAGCTTAAAATCTACCGTCCCCCGCGATGTCCTTTTAAATACATCCAACACAATACAATGATGTGAGTCTGTGCCTGACCCATCGACTCCATCCTATGGAAAAAGCCCGACTGCGAGGAGCGAGTGATGAAAAGATACTGGCGGGTGTTTATAACACAAAGTATCACACAATGGATGCAACCAGTGACAAAGTAAAATATTTTCTTAACTAAACATATAAGAATACAAAGCACATGTAAGGTGTCAGCATCTTCAAACAAACACCAGAAGGACATTTCATGGTTATTGTGGTAGTGGCCCTTTTAAAGGGACACTATAGGCGCCATGATTACTCAAAGTGTGCACCCCCTCCTCCAGAAAGCTGTCAGCCTTGAGCTTTTCAGGATTTAGGTCAGGAATGTACAGCTGTAGATTTGAAAACCAATGGATTGGTGGGATGCTTGCTTGAACGTCCACCCCTCTACATGCTCCAGCACGCTACTTTTTACCGGACAGTAATGACAGCTGCCAGCTTGAAGCAGTCCCTAGAGAGTCCGGCGCTGGATTAAGGGGCGAGTATAAAGGGTGCATAATGGTTAATACATGTCTAGGGGGTGTCAGGCTTTAAGTCCTCTTTTCCTGAAACCTTTTCTTTGTTCTACCTCTTGCCTTATCACTATTTGCCCTTTTGCATGTCTGCCTGGTTTCCGCAGGATGACCTATATTTCTGTAACTCCCATCTCAAGGTCCCATTCTCATTATTTCTACTCTTGCCACATTATGTAGGTTTTTTTTTTTCCCCCTCCTTTTTCTGTCTATGCTTTGACCATCTGCCCTGTAATAAAATCATCTTGCAAGCTCCCCTCCTACTTTCATGCTTTTCTCACAGAGGCTGCATCAAAGCCCTATTACAAATGAATCGTCTCATTATACAGTCGTGTCATACGGCTGGCTCACGCTTCACCACCACTGGGCATAGGAAGTCCTTCATGCATAGTCTTCCACAAAGGTGCCCGTTCATTCTGTGTATCAGATTTCGGCTGCAGTGTCAATGGCTTACCCGCACGCCAGACAAATAAACGCCTTGCTCTACAATAAGTAACAACCTTACAATTTATATGACACATTATACGTGCGTAGAATTAGGATACTTTGGCTTTGAGTGAAGCACGATGTGGCTCAAATTTTGTTTGGGATATATATATTTATTATTGCAGAGGTCATTTACACATCCCAGCAATTCAAATAATTGCATCACAGAGCTCATGTGCTACATTCCCCATATGCAGCACAGAACTCTGGGTAAGATATGCAAATGACGTTTGCAATTTCTAATTTTTTTTTGCATCCTTGGTCTGTTTTCACACAAAACCCTCCAATCAATGCCATGCCATACTAGATGGCTTTTTTTTTAAATTTATTTTTTAGCAGAGATCTGGTTTATGTAACTGGTCAAAGCCGCTCCTGGACAGCGCGGTTTCAGGTTTATTGGACCCTCTTCAGCAGAAGCTAGGCATGACCAGCTGCAGTATGATGCTTAACCTGTAGGGTTTGTGTTTTATTTTTTTTAAATCATCTGTGACACCCAGTAGAATTTGTGCACTCTCCCTTTCTTTCTGTTGTGTGTAATTTTAAGATCATTCCTGTGATATCCCTGTGTCCTGTTCTTGTGCAAGGGCTTCTTACCTAGTGGTTTTGTGGAGAGTGATTGCTCAGGGGCTGCTTGGGCTAGTGAGGTTCCTGTACCTGGGTCTCATTGCTTGAATGAAGTGAAGCCACTTCACATCTTCCTCGTGCGCGGAGACCTTGATGCTGTAATGGAGAACAATGGGAGCCTTTATCTGCATCTGTTTCAGGGAAAGACCATTGACTATAAGAACATAATGTTATACATAAGGAAGAATTCGTACAGCAGATGTATGTTTGTCTCTAGGTCTGTGTGTGGCTGCCTGGCTGGTGTGAGTTGTGTGTCAGAGTCCTTAATATGCGTGTGGTTACTTCTGTACGACTAGTTCCTATGAAATGTGCTTTGGTATGTGTTTGTCAGGCACCGCTTTACAACATGGTAGTACATCCTATAACTCCTTTTTATTCATTTTAGTGAACTCTTTCATGTTTGTGTAGTATTAATATTAAATAAACATAATGGGTTATCCAGAAGACCGAAAACATGCAGGGGTGCCGTGAAAACGGCCTATTCTCCCTGTAGCCACAACTTTATTGACCAAAAAAGAAAAGACGGCATACCCAAAGTCATATTTGGCTAATAAAATATATTTTTTGTTTATATTGGCTGTGCAGTCTTTTTTGTTTGTTTGTTTTGTTGATGTATGTGAAGTATATGCAGATTAGTACAGGTTGAGTGTCCCTTATTTGAAATGCTTGGGCCCAGAAGTGCTCTGGATTTGTTCTTTTTTTTTATTTTTATTATTTTGGAACCCTTGTTTATAATATGGAGATATTTTGGGGTTGGGGACCAAAGTCTAAACAAACTCCTTTGTTTAGTCTACACCTTCTACTAATAGCCAGAATTTTATATGCGGTTATGATATCATACCCTATCACGAGGCCAGGTGTGTAAATTCCCCACTTTTGGCTTCATGTCAGCCCTCGTAAAGTTATTGGATTTTCAATAGTGAATACTTAGCCTGAATACTGTTCCTATTTCTTTCACTCCCCCTCCCCCAATATATAGATCCCGTTTAGTACAACTGAAAAAGGAACATTTTGTGGATTTGTAATGGATGCATTTCCCAGTGGGGTAGAGCTTTGTAAAGAACTCGTTTTGTTTGTGTATGTTCATGGTGTCTAACGCTGTGCGGTCTCAAACTGTAATAATTGACTGTGCTTTGTAAGCGGGTTAACACTTTGGTGATTGATGACTCCGAACAGAATCCATCAAGTGTAATTATTCTGCAATGTCTCTGATAACCAGCCTCTACATGTTTGTATACTACATAAATTGAGCCTTGTGAATTGCACTTACTCTCCCCGTGCCTCTTGTTCGTGTCTGAGCATTTAAGCAATCTTCCACTCTCCTCGTGATTTTAAGGGGACTATATATAACAAAAGCGCAAGATGGATAAATCCGATGTGGTGTGATACCCATTTTCCCATTGTTAACCATGTAATCGTATGTGGTAGCTGTAAGTACCAGATGATGTCCTACCTAGCTGGCATTTTACTGAGGTTTTCCATGAAAGTAATAACCTGAGCTATCCAAGATGTGCCAACAGGGCAGGCTGCTTTCTATTTTATGACGAGGATTTCAGCGTTACCTTCCCAGATCCAAATTAATGCCCAGTGACCAAGTGTACTCCCGTTTGAGGATTAGCATAACTGATAACTTTGCTTTAGGTTCAGTAATAACCGTACTACGCAATAATCTTCAATGCTTCTCAAGGATAGCGGCATCATCTGTTCCCATGAAGCCACTTAGCTTTTATAAATGAATGCAGATATCCCCAGGCTTCTGAAACCACAAGTCCCCACTTTATTATACAATGTATCAAACCAGAGCAAGACTGTTGTTTGTTCCCCTGCATTGTCTTCTGGTGCCACTGGAGCCTTGAGGTGGAGTGTGGTGGTCTCTGGACTCTGAAATGTTGTCATCTACATTTTAGCACCTGGCTTCCTAAGTGGCAGCTTTTTTACTTCTGTGAGACCTAAAGGGGCAGTGGCGACTCTAGGAACACTTGGGGGGGGGCACAGAAGATACCACAGTCAAAACTGGGGGGGCACTAATAATTTTCACCACTAAATCATATCATTGAATAAAACTAGGGGTCCCATCACCTGGTGTGAGCTAAAACACCATCGCTAAAGGAAAAATTTAGCACAAGTTGCTAAAACTTGGTGCCTGACGACCCGCTAACAGATCACCTTGTCCGCGGTAGTCCATGAACAAGGTCGTTTGGCGCACGCTAGGAAAACTCTGAGACCCAGCGCTAATGCGGTTGTGTACAGGATAGAACAGTTTTTTTTTTTCCCAGTGCAGAGTGCCGGGCCATACTTATCCCCTGCCCTCACAAGCTTGTATAACCCCTTCGCTGCAGATGACATGTGGGACACGTCCTCATTGACTCCCGCTATATGCGGAGGACGTGCCCCACACGTCATCCGCTCAGCGGGAGCCCGGAGAGATACCCACCTCTCTCCTCCGGGGTCCTGCGGCGGTCTGACTTCCCCTAAGTCAGGCGTGTCATTTAAGGGCCGCCCCACATAAATGACATTGCGCCATGCGAGGTGATATCGCACGGATGGGAGGGGGGATCCTTTCGGATCCCCCTCCCGATCGGGAGGTCGCAGCCGCTCAACCAGGCACCGCTTTAAAGGGGAGAGTCTTCCCTTTTAAGCAGTGCCTTGGTTTAACCCCTCACATACCGGGCTACGATACAGCGCCATCCGGCGCTGCGTCGCACCCTAGCTCCAGTGGGGGCCGCCATCTTGGATGGAAGCTCCACCTCCGGGTCCCCCCCCTGGCTACCTAACGTCATCGCACATGGTGCAATGACATCAGTTAGCCAGGGAACCTCTAGCTGCCCAGGGATTTCCCAAGGAAATCCCCTGGTGGGGTTCCTTTCGAATGATACCAAACATGACCAGGTACAAAGTAAGAAAATTTTTAGTAAAATAAAAACGTGTGTTTTTAGTAATGCAGCAATATTGTTCACATTTCAATTATAATGTGAACAATGATGCTGCACTAATGATTTTTTTCTATGGGTTGCGTTTGCTAAAAATCCCGTAATTCCCCCCGCAAAAAATGTAACAAGTCCCCATTTCTAATTTTTGTACAAGCTAACCGCATACGCTCATGTGAAAAAAAACACTTTACACGCTGTAGATGTTTAAAAATTCTAATTTTATTGCATTTTTTGTTATAATAAACAGGCAGGACATGACGTATACATATAATAATGATATATTATGAATCTGCCGAGTCTTCCGGAAAGAGCGATATATATATATATAATATGTCTGGGTCATATAAAAAATGTGACTTCAAATCGCATTTAAACATGATGAGCGAAAGTGGTAAAAATGAGCTCAGCACACAGCGGTGAAATTCCTCAGCAGTGAAGGGGTTAAGTATGAACACATCCAGTGAATAACCTCACACCCTGCATTATTAAAATCCTCCAAGGTGGCCCTATCATCCATGTTTTGATAAACCTATATATTAAGGTAGATGGGCATTGCATGATAAATGCCTCCCGACAGCATGAAGAATCTTGCAAAGCATTTAATGGATCCAAAAGGGAGGCCAGGTGAGCCACAATAATATCCCTGCTGCAGCATATAAATACATATTTCAGGGCAAGACTTATTCACGTGTCCCTTTTAAACATGGTCCACACGGTCACCCTAATAATAACCGCTTCCATACTATGAATATCCCCCAGCATAAAATGTTTACAATGAGGCAATCTATTCGAATTAGAATATATGTGGATAAAGGATACATATATATCATAATAGAGATCACTGCAACAGCAACGACATTGCAGACCAGATCCATTTCTATGGTGTATGGGGCCAAGAGGACACCTGTGCTGCATTGCTTTCAATTGCCTGTTAATTTTGGGTGAGGATCTGGTTTTTCTGTTTGTTTGGAGTTAGCACCAGGGTTGAGCAGTAGGTAAAATGTTGCAATTGGCTTCCCTCAAAAAATGTGCGCTGGCACCAAGTGATCTGCTAGCTGCAAAAGAGCTAGAGATCTCTAGCGCTCCCCGTGTTAAGTATAGGATGGGGAAAGTGCAGTACAAATCGCTAATGGCTATGCGCGAAGTGATTTTTCCAGTTTGTAGCGGGAGGACTCAATTAACCAGGCGCGAACGCAAAACCATGCCAACGCAAGGGCTAGCTCACACCAGGTGATAGTGCCCTAAATAAGTATATATAAATGAGTTAAATTCAATATTTTATTTGCTGCAATTCGACAGTTTTTGCTGAATGTCTGATTTGCTGCTTCAGCGACTCCACTGTTAGCAAATTACAGTGACCATTCGCTGAATAGGGAATTAACCTTATTTTCGGCGAAATTAATTCCTCGAAATGTGACGAAAAGCAGAGGATCTAAAGACCATTAGACCCTTTAGATTCTAACTTCCATAATAACCCCTAAAATGCCATAAACCCAGGGAAATACAATAAAAATAATAAACAATGTGGCATTTAGCCTCCCCTTTAACCCCTACAATGCCATTAATCAAGGGAAAACATGGAATGAATGCACTGAGACATGTAGCCAACCCATTAACCCCTACAATGCCATTAATCAAGGAAAAATTTAAATGTATACTGTGAGGGATGAAGCCTGCCCATTAACCCTTAACATACAACTAATCCAAGGCAAAAACTAACGTAATGCACAATGTATAGTCTGAACTTTAACCACTTCACTGCTGAACCATTTCAACCCTGTGAAAATGTTTAAGTGGCTGTTATTATTTAATGTTTTATGACTTTTACTTCACACTGCATATGGTCATGTCGCATCTAATTGGAAAGGCCAGAATCTGCCCTAACCAATGACACATAGGTCGTCCATATGCGATTCACAGGAACTGAGATACAGTGGTCCGAAGAAGTGTGGGAAGCTGGATGCTGATTTTTGATGGGGGGGGGGCAAGGAATAATCATGGGGGGCAATTGCCCCCCTGTAGAGTCGCCTATGCGAAGGGGATCGTCTTTGGCTCAGACTGTACAACATATGTATATTGCATGTTTTCCATACTATTGTGAAACGCCCTCTATCCTATGTTTGATGTATTGTGGGCTGTAAACTTATGTCGGTGATGTGTGGCGTCGTGGTTGCGTATTTAATGTTTATGTATAGGTATGGCCACACTATTCCCAAACCACTGGCACTAATGATCCTGTTGTCCAGTAAAACTCCTTGTCTTCCTCAACCCCAATCCCTCTAGATTGTAAATTCCTATGAGCAGGGCGTTCTACACCTCGTGTCTCCATCCTATGTCTATCTGTATCTTGTTTCCTTTGGTTATTGTAAAGCGCTGCAGAAACTGTTGGCGCTATATAAATGATAATAGATAAGGTGGTGATGGCAAAGGGTCGGTCCTTACTTGGCACCTGTAAAGACTACAATTGCCTAATTGTTTACTGACCATAAAGGGACACTGCAGGCAAAAATAGAAAGCTGTAGAGACTAGGGGGTTCATTTTTATCCCTGCTGGACCCTAATCCCGCATTCACCTGTCATGTTACGCTCCTTCTGTATTCTGGGTGTATCGCTGTGTCACAAGATATCTGGCTGGCGTCGTGCTTCACAAAGTCAATTTGATGCCTCTCAAGGATGTTAGTCAAATTTCTTCATTAAAGGGCCACTTTAATGATGGTTTACCCCCTCCTTTTTATAATTTTGCGAATGCTGCTGTTGGCATCTTCTCTATTGTTTTTCCTGTTATTTTAAGTGAAAATACATAAAATGCTAAAGTGTGTGTCTTTTTAAAGGTTGGACCAAGACCTCTGCTTTGACGGTCTCTCACACCATCCATCCGGTAAAAGTGGAGGTGGCGCTGTGGTTTCCCTTAACCATTTCTCTTCACTAAAAGGAATCCTCTTTCCACCATAAACGCATAAAACAAGAATGCTCATGGGTTTGATTACGGCACGTGAGATCTGACTCTTGGAATTAGACTTCTTCGTGAATCCCTTTCTTTGCGCATTCTTTTTCTTTGCCCCCTGTTTGCCCAGGCTTTCAGCTTGGCTGAATTTAAACACCTCTGGACTGGAATATGTATTTATTGAATCAGTGAAGCACGTCAAGCTTTGGTTCACGGACCCCCCTACCTAAATAAAAAATGTAAAGCTCTTTGTCGACTGAATCTTTTTCTTTCTGCTGGTTTAGTTTCTGGTACATAACTCTCTGTATGTCGGCTGTGCCGGAATCAAAGCATAGGCTGCTGCCTGGAACGTGTTTCTCCAGGAGTGACTCCATGCTTGGATCAAGGTACTTGCCTCTGGATCAAAATGCAATATGTTCTAACGTGAGCGTCTCCTCTCAGAGCTGTCAGCATGCATTTCTTTTCAGTGTGTGTGTGATTTCTGTGGGTTTTCATGTGCTTGTCTTTCCAATGGCTAAAGGAAGCCTGGCAGTGTTAGACTGATCTGAAATGTGTGGAGATAATTTGGAGGTCTACCAGTAGAGGGAAAATAAGAGACTAGACAGGGTTTCAACTAGGTTTATTTTTACCACTGTCAGGTAAACCATGGCCATCTCTGGATTTAACAATATATCGGACACCCACGTCTAACGTCAAAATCTGTTTCCGGAAATTCCATTTAATTAAATGTATAATCTATTGGACGGAATATTCCCCCCCCCCAATAAAAAGGTCTGAGCTGATAAAATCAAAAGGAAGTAGTTGGTTCAGGCACCCAACCTCCAACCATTGATGATGTAAACAATTAGGGATGCACCGATACCACTTTTAAGACCGATACTTTTATTTTATGTCCTGTGACCTGTTTCCAATAAGAACAGACCTCATATAAAAATGCCCCCAGCTCACATGTATATACCCCCCCCCGAGAGATAGATAGAAAATATAATATATATCTCTATTCCCCCCCCAGCTCCCATGGATAATTGCCCCCATCGAATGCTGGCCGCGTGCATGAAAAGCACGCGGCCAGCGTTCCCCTCCGGCGGCTGCAATACTCACCTGCTTCCGGAGGTCCGGGTCGTGCTGCTGTGGCGCGATCACGTGGCCGCCGACCTCCGGAAGCAGGTGAGTATTGCAGCCGCCGAGGGGAACGCTGGCCACGTGCTTTTCATGCACGCGGCCAGCTTCCCCAGCCCCGCGGATACCGGCAAGCCGGCCCAGTGCTGGCTTCCGGTATCGGGGGGGGGGGGGGTTGTATCGGGCCGTTTGCACGAGTACTAAGTGCTCGTGCAAACGGCAGTATCGGCACCGATACGATACTAGTATTGGTGCATCCCTATAAGCCATCTATAATGTTATCTGAATACCATACTCATAATTACATAGGCTGAAAAAAGGATGTGCGTCCATCGAGTTCAGCCTTTCCCATCACCTACTGCTGTGATGTATAAAAAAAGGACCCAGTCTGAAGTGCTTGCCGAATATGCAACACCCTGGGAAATCACACACACATCCCCCCCCCCTTGCTGAATCCTCACAGAAATTATGTTCATAATGTCTGGCATCAATGATTTACTTGCATATCCAGCTTTAATATAATAATTAAAAGAAACATTAACCTCACCATACTCTCGTTTTTTATTCTTTTTAAAACTCCCCATAAATCCAGCGCTGGGTTCCCTTGGCACTGGTCTGGACATGAGCTACTGCTGGCTTCCTGAAAGCCACAGCTGACACACAGAGGCTGGATGCTTGAGCGAGTGTCTGGCCAATCTAAAAGCTCTCAGTGCTGAAGAGCCAATGATGAAGGCTAGGTTTTGGAAGGCCTGATCGGACTCCGAAGGCAGAATCGGCTTCCTATTATCAGCTTCCTCCCAGAGAGGGCAGAATGCAAACCTGACTGTGACCGCTCATATTACATTGAATGGTCACAGCACCTAGCTTGTCCCTTAATGTTTTATTACTGTTAATTAGGGCTGTGCAATATTGACAAAATGATCATATTGCGATTTCTTGAATGAATATTGCGATTTTATTTGCGATTTAGCCAATTGTTTTTGCTTTTTCAAACATGCTACATACATTCTAAATGTATTCAGTATTCAGCACATGGATACTGCCCCAGCTCATGGAAATGCTGCCCCAGCACATGGAAATGCTGCCCCGGCACATGGATATACTGCCCCGGCACATGGATATACTGCCCCGGCACATGGATATACTGCCCCGGCACATGGATATACTGCCCCGGCTCATGGATATACTGCCCCGGCTCATGGATATACTGCCCCGGCTCATGGATATACTGCCCCGGCTCATGGATATACTGCCCCGGCTCATGGATATACTGCCCCGGCTCATGGATATACTGCCCCGGCTCACCTCTGTGCGCCACGTGTTCGGCTCCCTGTTAACTTCTGGCGGCATGGAGCTTGGGCGCTCGCCTGGGGGAACCATGTGACGAGCCGCGAGAACGTGGCTCGTCACGTGGTTCCCCCTGCGAGCGCCCAAAGCACCATGCCGCCGGAAGTTAACAGGGAGCCGAAAATTGCAGCCTTATGCGATTTAGAAATTGCATGGTCGGAAATCGCGATTCGATTGCGATTGCAATTAATTGCACAGCCCTACTGTTAATGGATAAAAAGAATCTTTTACACAAAATTGTTCTCCTGGTACAGACAGTATGGATTGGACTGTGTTTGCATATTGTCGACACACACAGACCAGGAGACATTGTGTCTTTAGTCGATAAACAGTGTTTAAATTGTTTTGGGTAAATGCACCCATGTAGAACACCTGCAGATAGATAAATTATTGTAACAAAGTGTGTTTTGGTCAAAATAGAAACCAAGAGTAGTCTAGTTCAAGGTAAAATAGTGTTCTCACCTGGATGTCTTGGCATGAGTTTCCTTTGATCAGATTTCGCCCAGACACTGCTTGGAGTCAATCAAGCTAAGCTTGTCTCCATTTTACACCTTTTCTCTTATATTGGTAATCACATTCTTGAAGAAAGGTGAAAAACACATTTTTAATTCTATATTTCATTGTATACAATATAAAAATTATACTTGAATGGTCGTGCCCTTTATTGCCATTTGTAATGCATCTTGGACAGAATCCTGACAGGGTTTCATTAAAGGGACATGCATGCAATGCCTTTTGATTGTGTCAGTGTGTCATTCGGCAGGCATAAAAAGTAAGGAAATATGAGATTTTTTTTCATTTACCTGATCTTCTTTCTTGACGTTTTCCACGCCCACATCAGGAGGCATTTTAAGCAAACCAATCAGTGCCTATACCTAGGGAGAGCTAACAAAATGCACTGTGCATCTGAGTTGTTTCTCCTCCCTCCTGCACTGTGAGCTGAGGGGAGGGCGGGGCTGACCTTTTACCCCCAGCTACTGCAAAGACCGGGAAGGAAAAAAATCCATACACACAGGGAGAAAAAGAGCGAGGGACAACAAAGAAAAGCCGAGACACAGCCAGAAACGGTATTGTGAGAAAGGCAGCAAGATAAAGCAGAGAAAGCACAAGAAAAGGTGCAGTGTGTGAGAGAGAGCGCGCACAAGAGCCAACAAGAGTGAGAGGGAGTGACTGTGTGAGGGACTTTGAGTGAAACAGTGAGTATGTAAATCTTTTGCAAGCGCGCAGGTGAGTGAGTTTTGCTTTCACAGTTGCAGAGAGGCTAATACTCAGTTCCTGGGTTTCCCCAGTCTGAGGTCCTGAGCTGCACAGCTTGTACGGTCACGGGTATTTAAAATGTGCTAGCAAGTTCCATAGCGCTGTACAATGGGTGAGACCGAATAACAAACGTCCATACAAGTTAAACTCACAGAACAGTAGGGGGGAGAGAGAGAGGACCCTGCCCAAGAGCTTACACTCTAAGAGGAGAGGGGTGACAAACTAGGTGAAGGTAATAGCGGAGTATGGGGGGGGGCTGTGGGGAAGATTGAGCAAGATAAGTAGTTCATGTGAAGCTTTGATGGGTGGAGAAGTGGGCGGGGAATGTTCAGGCAGTATGAGCTGAAGAAACACACCCCTAGCTGAGGGGCGTCGCCAGAGAAGATGAAATGACAGTTTAACCCTTTCGCTGCGGAGGACGCGCTCAGCGCGTCCACCCGCAGGTACGTTCCTTGCGGTGGACGCGCTGAGCGCGTCCTCACTTTGGGGCCAGCGTTCGGCCGGGTTCTGGCCGATCGCTGGCCCCCCCGGTGCGGGCTGACATCCTCTGTCAGCCCAGCACCCGGAACCGCCGCCGGAGTAATTAGGTGTCATCGCGGGGGCGCGATGACACCTAATTCAGGCCCCCCCCCGCATGTGAGGAGGAGGCGCCTGAAAGGGAGGGGGGGGGGGAGGTCCTTCGGACCTCTCTCCCTCCCGATCGGCGGCGTGCAGGGGGTTAACCCAGGCACCGTTTGGAAGGGCCTGCCCTTCCAAATAGTACCTGGCATAAACCCCATGGGGGCCGGATCACGAATCGGCGCTGAAAAGCGCCGGTTCGTGATCCTTTCCCGGAGCTGGCCGACATCTTGGATGTCGGCCAAGCTTCCGGGAATGCCCCCTGAGGACTGGCGTCATCGTGCATAGCACGATGACGCCAGTCCTGGAGTTAACCCCTAGCTGCCACCAATGGTGGAGATAGGGGGCTCCAATGAACCCCCTATCTCCCGATCCGTGGCAGTTAGGGGTTAATGTTTGGTATTGTTGGATCGGCCAGAGCATGGCCGTTCCAACAATACCAAACTTGACTAAGAAAAAAGTTTTAAAAACTAAAAATTAAAATTTTTTTTAGTTATTTTTTGGTTCGTTAATGCAGCAATATTGTTCCCATTTCAATTATAATGTGAACAATAATGCTGCACTAACGATTTTTGTATGCGGTGCGTTTGTTAAAAATCGCGTAATTTTCCCCAAAAAAAATGTAACGAGACCCCATCTCTAATTTTTTTAACAAGCGCACCCCATACAAAATATAACCGCAATTGCTCGCATGTTAAAATGTGAAAAAAAAAAACCACTTTACACGTTGTAAATTATTGAAAATTCATATTTTATTGCATTTTTGTTATAATATACAGACAGGTCATGACGTATACATATAATAATGACATATTATGAATCTGCCGAGTCTGACGGAAAAAACGATCTATAATATGTCTGGGTCATATACTAAAATAAGCCTTCAAAACGCATTTAAACATGATGAGCAAAATCAGTAAAAATGACCTCAGCACAGGGGCGGGAAATGCCTCAGCAGCGAAAGGGTTAAAGCAAGAAAATAAACTTTTTTTTTTTTTTTTTTACATATTTTTAAAACTTATGATTTTAGTTTAGTTTTTCTATAGGTATAAAAGTGTTTAAATGGCAATTTAAAAAAAAAATTGGATCTGTAACCCAAAACCTTATTTAAGTTCTTTTGGAACTTGGGCTAGTTTTTATAAATCTCGATATGCTTTAAAGAGCACCACTGTAGGTAATTATTTTCACTGCTAGCGTTTAAAATACAAAATAAATTACTATAAACAAACTTTTGTTATGGAACATGAGTGGCCGAACACAATAATTGTAAGGAACTTTATAAAGCGTGAAAAGGGACCTTCCAGTTTGGAAATAATCCTTTTTTCTATACATTGGGAAATGCAATTATTGGCAAAAGAAACAGATTTTTGTATATATTACAGCACATATTAGAATATTGTACAGATTACAGCAAACACAAAAATATCATTCTCCTGTGAGGTCTGTTAGGATTAGTCTTCTAGTAGGAGACCTCCTTTCACCATAACATCAGTGACCATGATGGCACTGTGACTTCTTATCTGTTAGCATGCAGGCAGTCAGTCAAGCGCACAAAGTGAGCAAAGGGCTGTGTTGTACTTCCACTCACAGCTGTCGCTCACCCTAGCGGTATGCAACCGGTAGTGACGGGAAGGCTTTTTGTGTTTAAAGGGATACTCTCTTAAAAAATAGTTGGTTTTTTTGCACTTAAATAATTGGGCAGATGCTGCTGACAGCCTTTGACCAATTTTGTTTTCTATTTAGGGGTCTTCGTCCCCCCCAGCCTTGATGTTTGCTGCTCCTCTTTGGCTCGGGTACTACCAAATCCGGTAGTCCCTGAGGTTTCTAATGCAATTTGCGGTCCTTCTCAACTTGCGCAGTTTGCGGCTCCTACAATACACAACGGGGCTTGCGTACTAAACATGCACAAGTTCTATGTGCCTTCACAGAATGATCGGAGCTGTGCGCAGGCTTCCTCTCAGAGACTGATCACTCTCTCTGAGACCAGTCACTGTAGCGATGTCGGCATGCTCTGTGTGTGCTGATGTCACATGTGACTGATTTTGGTGACTGGGAGGCAAAAAATTCAAAAATCGTGGCTGCTGGTGATGTTGGGTGGGTTTGAGGAACCTCCTCAACTTCACCAAGCTTTTCTGCCAGGTCGGAGGAGCCTACAAATTTTCCCGTAGTGTCTCTGTATTAGTGCGATATTCTGGGGCAGGCACTAGCTCAGCACCTTGCCCCAGAATGCACCACGCAGCCATGAGTATCACCTCTTGGAGTCCATAGGTCTCCATGAAGGATTGTGCTTCTGGGCCGCGACACCTGTGTGATATTGCGAGAAGGCAGAGTGAGAATGGGAACTATTTCTTCCCAGTCTCACTCTGCTCGCGTCCAGGAGAAGCGGTGGATTGGACCATCCTCCTTGCCTCGTGACTGGAGTTGATTATCGTATTTATTAGGGGTGCTAATTGATTTTGCAAATGCAGAATCATTTAGCGGCTACTTTTAGGTGCGTCCCTGCAGCAATTAGCGCAAGACATTGTGATACCTTACTTATCGAAACGCCAATTAATGATTACGCTTCCCATGTTAAGTATAGGATGTTCAAAGTACAGTAAGCTCCTGGAAGCTAGTGCAAAAACACATGCGCCAAGTGATTTCTTAAGAGTTTAGCGTCAGGAAGGTAATATGGGGGGGCATGTGTTAGTCACGTATCCAGGCGATAACGCTTACACATCCAAACGCTAACGTTAGTGTTCACTATGGAAGTGTGTTCAGGAGGAGTTGAATGTCATTTTAACCAGGGGTGGGTGGGTGTGTGCTTCTTGCTAACACATAGGAAACGATTTCCCTGTAAAATAATCTGAATTCCAGTGGGCTTAACAGGTAACATTTAAGGTATTAAATACTTCCTTATAATGCCCTGATGGTTATCACTTCAGTGACTCTTCACAAACCAAAATTTAAGTGGAAATAACTCAGGGTTATTCAGAGAGAGGTGAAACTCCGGAGAACGACTGGAGAAGTCAAAATAGCCAAACCAGAAAAATTCTCCCATTTGGTCAAGATTGTTCACTTCTGCCAATTCTCTTGCGGTTCACCTCTCTCTGAATAACCCTGATAGTTTTTAGTAAAAAATATCAGCTTCTTGAATAATATTTGAGACCTTTTACATGCTATGAAAGACATACAATTGCCTGTGAAGTTGTAAGTAAAAGCTAGATTTATTTTATGATTTTCAATACATTTTTTTTTTTTTTTTGTCTCCAGTTTTGCAGGTTTCTGTTGGTAGTGGACTTTGTCTCTGTTGTTATTTTGCCAAACTCCTGCCTTTCGAAATCAACCTTAACATGAGCAGAGAATATAATTGTATGTTTCTGCCTGAGCCATCAAAGGGACAGTAAAGCCTCAGAGCAAATAAACCTTATATTAAACAAAGCGCCTCTGACTTATATTGTGATCAAAGCGGTCTGCTGCTGGCTATTGGTAATAAAGTTTGCCAATTTTCAGACACCTGGGCAAACTGGATATTTTTTCTTTTCCCTTATTATTTTTATAGAAATTCTGCTTTCTACGCTGCAAAGACGTCCATGTTTCCGCGGGTTTCTAAATTCCACAGATTCGGCTTGATCTGAAAGGCCACCCAAGGGTTAAAATACACACTGATGTTGTAGAAAGCTACATTTTCTGTAGATACTCTTGTTTGCTTATTGAAATAAATGATTTGTAAAACAATTTTGTGTAAGTCATTGTATATGTTCTATGTGAAGTGTTCTTTTGCTGTAATACCGGTGTCTTTTTATATCGCTGCTGTGATGTCACATGTCTTATTTTAACGAATGATAATTGACGACTCTCCATATGTGCGAACAGAAATCTTATTACATAGGTCTTTCACTCTCACACAAGGTCTTGTAAATCATAGTAACGGAGTAATCTATAGATAAATGCAAGCTGCTGGTTATTGATTTTGCCGGCATGCCAGAGGGGAGTGAGTAAGGCATTGCTCATCGTTCTGGTGTGTAGGTTTAAATATACATTTTATGTTCACGGACAGTAGGTGGGAGGCGGTGTGTTTCTGGCTGTATCCTTTTTTTTTTTTTTTCTTCTCTCCAACACGTCCAAGGACGCCGAATCTCTGTGCAGCAATATTCTGTGTGTCACTGTCTACAAATTGAGCCACCAAAAAACACATCCTATGGAAGAGAAACATGTCATAGTGTGATGCAGAGGGCTATGCGGGTGTTGATTTAGAATTCTATCACTGCATTATTGTTTACCAATGCTTGTTTATTGTACTTTGTATTGAAAATTAATAAACATTTTAAAATAATTAAAAAAAAATTGAATTATGTCAACTACAGTTTAAAAGCAGTGTTTCCCAAACTTTTCCTCGGGACCTGCTGACAGGTCAGGTTTGCCAGATATCTGAAGCACAGCACAGGGGATATGATTTGCTGCTCAGTGATTGCAGGATTCTGTCTGCATTTCTCCAAGGTGATCCTTAAAACCTGGCCTGTTAGTGGGTCCTGGGGACAGGTTTGGGAAACGTTAGTTTAAAAGGACCATCACTAGGCTCATCCATTATGTGTTTTTTTTTCTGTATTGTAACCCCCCCCCCCTCCATATTTTTACCTCACTTGGTCCTCACTGGGTGGCAATGGCCATATAGTAGTCTATGGGTCGATCACTGACTCAAGTCATTGTATTGTGTGGGATGTATTCAAAGGACACCAGGGGTTAGATTAGAAGTCCATTAAGCTCCCTGTTTTATCTCCTTCAGCCGTCACTTTTTATCTTGGCCTAGAGAACAATTCCCCCCCCCCCGCTGCATTATCTGTTAGATAATATACAGTTGTGTTCAAAATTATTCAACCCCCAATGCTGTAAAGGGTTTTAGGGAATTTAGTGTACATTTGTAATTGTACTCAGAATGAAATCCTACAAGGACTTTTTAAAGAACCATATGCAACTAAAATGACATCAATTGGTTTTGTAATACAGTAGTAAATGTTTCTTTTGTGAATTTTTCATTGACACAATTATTCAACCCCTTGAAGACTACCACTCTGAAGAACAGAGGTTCATTCAAGTGTTTTCAATCAGGTATTGAAAACACCTGTGGATGTCACGGAGCAGTGATAAAGCATAATAAGCACCAATTAGGCAGCTTTAAAATGACTGTGATACTCAGCTCCTTTTAGACATTTACTGGTGTGGTTACAAACATGGTGAAGTCAAGAGAATGGTCCGGGAAGACAAGAGAAGAGGTGATTACTCTTCACAGGAAGGGCAATGGCTATAAGAAGATTGCAAAGATGTTAAACATACCAAGAGAGACCATAGGAAGCATCATTTGCAAATTCAAGGCAAAGGGCACTGTTGAAACGCTACCTGGTCGTGGCAGAAAGAAGATGCTGACTTCGACTGCTGTGCGCTACCTGAAGCGTAGAGTGGAGAAAAGTCCCTGTGTGACTGCTGAGGAACTGAGAAAAGATTTGTCAGATGTGGGTACTGAAGTTTCAGCTCAGACAATACGGCGCACACTGCGTAATGAAGGCCTCCATGCCAGAACTCCCAGGCGCACCCCCTTGCTGTCTCCGAAGAATAAGAAGAGTCGACTGCAGTATGCCAAAAGTCATGTGGACAAACCACAAGTTTTGGGATAGTGTTCTGTGGACTGATGAAACAAAATTAGAACTGTTTGGACCCATGGATCAACGCTATGTTTGGAGGAGGAAGAACAAGGCCTATGAAGAAAAGAACACCTTGCCTACTGTGAAGCATGGCGGGGGGTCAATCATGCTTTGGGGCTGTTTTGCTTTTGCAGGTACAGGGAAGCTTCAGCGTGTGCAAGGTACCATGAATTCTCTTCAGTACCAGGAGATATTGGATGACAATGTGATGCAGTCCGTCACAAACCTGAGGCTTGGGAGACGTTGGACCTTTCAACAGGACAATGATCCCAAGCATACCTCCAAGTCCACTAGAGCATGGTTGCAGATTAAAGGCTGGAACATTTTTGAGTGGCCATCGCAGTCACCTGACTTAAATCCGATTGAGAACCGCTGGTGGGACTTAAAGAAAGCAGTTGCAGTGCGCAAGCCTAAGAATGTGACTGAACTGGAGGCTTTTGCCCATGACGAATGGGCGAAGATACCCGTAGATCGCTGCAAGACACTTGTGTCAAGCTATGCTTCACGTTTAAAAAGTGTTAGTACAACATCATTTTAGTTATAAGTACTAAGATTCAATGTCACTTGGGGGTTGAATAAAACTGAATGATGTGAGCACAGAAAAGACATTTGTGGTTATTTCATTATAAATGTTATGTTATTATTTGTCTGACCTACACGTGCCTCTTTGATTTAATTGTAAGCAAGATGACTGAATGATCAAAATCAATGTCAAACTGGCCAAAACACTCAATTTCAGTGGGGGGTTGAATAATTTTGAACACAACTGTAGAATGGAAAATCAAGAGCCGCGAAGCTTTTGGTAAATGCTGATTCATGGGAAAAATATAAAAAAAGTAAACGGGAGATGAAAACGTGTTTTTTTTTTTTTTTTGTTTTGTTTTGTTTGTTTTTCCTTTTTACATCCAATTATTTCAAACAAAAAAACCAGCTGCATGTAAGTAGAAATGTCCCTTTTTAAATGGTCAGTGTCTACCCAGAGTGCGTCCGTGTGACCGCACTTCCCTGCATCCATCGCAGCTTTTGACAGGCTTGCGCGCGCTACCACCGGATCTGATTTCAGCCTCCCCGTGAAAAAGATACAACGGACGCTGACGGGGCTACAAAGCATAGGAGGATTGAGCTTTGTAGCGCTGAGCGCAACTAACTACGCTCAGTGCAGTGGCCACACGGGCGTCAGAGTGGAGGGAACGTCAACTCTCGTGGACGTGCCTTCTGCTCAAAGCTGTGTCTCAGCCGCTGCATCTTCACTCAGAAGGCTGTCACCCAGGAGGAGTACAGGACAGAGGACAGCCTTTGGGGTTCGGGGGCTACCGGATACAATTCTGAGTTCCTGCACTAGCTTATTTATGGAGTTTGCTATTCCAGAAGCAGAAACAGTGGCGTACGGGTGTGGGTCATCGTGTGATAATTTGCCCATTGCTTTTTGTGCTGTTTACCTTTTTAAATAGGTCCGTCAATAAACCATTGACCTGTATGCATGAACAGTGTAGATTTGGGGTTTTAATAAAGAAAATATTTATTAGAAATTCAGCAATTAAAGCAACTTTAAAGGAACACTCTAGGCTAAAAATTCCCCCCCTTTTTTTTTTTTTTTTTTAACTTTTTACATTAAAATATACCTATTCGCTACCTAGTTATTCAGTGTGTGTTTACATATACACAATTTAAATTTTTTTTTTTTTACTGTAATACTCTAAAAACCACTGGTTTCCAACGGCGTGTGTGTTTTTTTTTTTTTTTTTTTTTAATACTCCCCTCATCTTCCGCTCCCGTACTGAAAATCTTTAACTTGGCTAATGGTTTGCGTGAGAAGCGCGCATGCGCGCCTCTCACGTAAGCCAGCCAATCAGCAGGCGTCCTCTTTTTTGATTAGTGTTACGCGCAAGAGGATGCTCGCAACACTAATCAGCTACTGCGGCGAGTTGGAGACGTCATCGCGCTGAAAGCGCGATGACTTCTACTGGGCAATATTTGGCAGAAGTGGGAAATATGATTCCCGCTCTGCTGACTGACAGCTGGGAGGGCGGAGTAAAGTCCTCCGCCTCTCTCAGCTGTTTTAGCTGATCGGCTGAGCGGAGGGAGGGGGGAAAGACAAGGGCATACTCAGGGCATCATGACCACCTAAAAAAGCTTAGGTGGTCGTGTTGCCTAGAGTATCCCTTTAAGTGATTATTGTAGAGCATCTTAATGCCATGCTACAGGATCTGTATATCTGGCTGACATGCAGTGGTTTTAGTCTCCTGATACTTGTGTTGTTTTTTTTATATTTTTTTTGGTGTTTTTTTTTTAATACGCTTGTGGTTTGGTGCCAAGATACATTCTGCGTGTTGAAGCATCCGTCCCAAGATACCTTTTCAGCTTGATTCCTGGATACTGCTCATTAAGAAGAAAAAAAATTATCCGTGGTTAGCCGATTACACTACATCCACATTGTAGCAAAGGATTTTTTTTAAAATGTATTTATTTTTAATCCCTAATCCACTGCATTGACTGAAATGAAGCAATCCATCCATTCATATAGCATGATATTGGGGTTAGTAATACATTTTGATGTGGATACTTTTTGGGGAAGATGAGCAGTGTCTGTCCTATTCAGAACTGAATGAGTACAGTATTAAGCAGTCACGGCAACAGAAAGCTACAGTTAGGTTACGTAAATAGAACATTGTGGCAATGAAAGCTTTCTAACCTAACCTACAAACTCTTCACTGTCATCACTTTATTTCATTTTTTTAAAATAATTTTAGGCCGGGGTCAGATGAGCGTCTTAGAGCGGAAGGTACGTCCCTGAGAGTGGACATTCCTTCCACTCAACGCCCGTCTGGCCACCTCCTATGGAGAATCGCACTTTGCAGCTCCATCAACGCGCGTCCTAGCGCTTTGACAGAGAGTCTTGGATAACGGATGCTTGTTGTGCGCACATTTTTGTGTGCGTCCACAAGCGTGTGACCGGCCCCGTTGCAGCATCACAACGCTGCGACGAACGCTGGTAAGCACGTCAGTACGGGCGCACATAGCGCGCTCATCTGATGCTGGCCTTACTAGAAATGACCAAGGAACCATTTCAAAACCTCTTAGGCCAAAGTAGCCACACTGGCAAAGGAATCTCCAAACCTGTTAGAGTTTTATTATGAAAGGTTGAAGTGGAGCGCACACCCCAAACAATTCCCACGTGACAGGTTTGAACAGACGCTATATACCGATACAGGTGGTTTCCCCAAACA
This sequence comes from Leptobrachium leishanense, assembly GCA_009667805.1. NCBI lineage: Eukaryota > Metazoa > Chordata > Amphibia > Anura > Megophryidae > Leptobrachium > Leptobrachium leishanense. Next base: position 123,098,735 of record CM019066.1, read on the forward strand.
AGAACAGATACAAAATCCAATAATAGAATGAAGTTGTATAGCGCACTCAATACAAACCGAAAATACATACACTATATACATATGTTGAGGATCAGTGTTTTTATTTACCCTGCTGATATCGTATGGGAGTAGATTTTATGAATTCTACTTCAAAAATTCATACGCCGTCAAGAGTAAGTGCAAAATGGGCTCCTCTCTACTGTATTAATAATATATAATGGAACTACTATGACTTGTTTGATTTTATTGCTCAGTGATTGCGGGACTCAGTCTGCATTCCTCCAAGGTAATCTTTAAAATCTGGCCTGTTAGGGGGACTTGAGGACCCCGGTTGGGAACCACTGTCTACTCTACACCCATGGAAATTCTTACTAGCAGTGGCGTCACTAGGGTTGGTGTCACCCGGTGCGGTAACTCATGGTGTCACTCCCCCCCCGGGGTTTTTTTTTTTTTTACTACTCTTACTCATAAATCAGTACTTCCATATAACACTGAATGCTCATAATACACGGCGCACATTACTGTGAGGTTTATTGCTGTGGAGCTTTCTCATATCACAGAGGTAGAAAAGTGGATCAAAAACAACAAACTTTTTTAAAATACTGACAACTGTAACAATACTCTTTGGAACAGCACCTAAACTACACAAATTGCTAAATCCCCATCTATGTGTTGGGACAAAATCAAATGGCATGCTGACCAGTCACTTCTCTCAAATATCTAGGTATGTGGTTGGACCCTAATCTATCCTTTGGCCCCCACATCGAAAAACTCTCATCTAAACTTTACCCCAAACTAGGTGCCCTGTACAGAAACAAATCCTGCCTGAGTCCCGCGGTAAGAAAGCAGATTGTACAGCAAATGCTTATGCCGGCTATTGATTATGGAGATGTAGTGTATGCAGCCACCCCGCAAACACACCTTCATAAACTTACTACATTGTAGAACTCATTCTGCCACTTTGCGCTACAATGTAACTACATGACCCACCATTGTGACATGTTAAAAGAGCTAAACTGGCCATCGCTGGAATCCAGACGCACCCTTCACCTTTCCAGCCTGGTGTTTAAGAGCATTTCTGGGAAGCTGCCACCCTACCTGAATAGACTGCTTCCCCCAGAAGCTCCCTCATCCTATAACCTCCGATCCAGGACCAGCACCTTACTTGCAATACCACAATACATAAAGACAGTGGCTCGGCCCTCATTTTCCTAGAGAGCACCACAATTATTGAATAACCTCCCAGACACCATCAAATCTTCCCCAGTCTTAAGTCACTCGAGCTCCTTCCTAACATACCTCAATACAGAATGCACCTCTAAACATGTAACCTAGTGACTATATTTCCTACATATTTATTTTCTGTTAATCTGTATATTTGTGTTTTTTTTTTTCTTTTAATATCTTGCATTGTATTACTTTGTATTTCTGTAACTGTAACACTTCAATGTTCTTGAACCCAGGACATACTTGAAAATGAGAGAAATCTCAATGTATCCTTCCTGGTAAAATCCTTTATAAATAAATATACTCACACACAAATTTTGGTGAACTGTCAGCAAGTACGGTGCCTGTTCGACAGCAGTGAAAGTCCCCATAGAGAAGTAATGGTAAATCTGTTAAGAGACATCGAACAGCAGAGAAATGTCCTGATGTTCAGTGGTTTCATTAGACCGGTTTATTCAGGCGAACACCATCAGGGCTATTCAGAGAGCGGTGAAAACCTTGAGAATTGCCAGGAGAATGAACAATCTAGGCCAAATAGCCAATTTGGAAAGTAAGATAAATGGGAGAATTTTTCTGGTTTTGACTATTTTGCCCTAGAATTCTCAATTCTACAGTCATTCTCAAGGTTCTCACCTCTCTCTGAATAACCCTGCATAGGTTTCAAAGGTAAAAATATTCCTGTTTTTACCCAATATCTAATAAAACGTTTATTCCATTAATCTGTAGTAAAACGTCTCTTTATTTGTTGATTTATTTTTCTTAGTATCTAATAGAATTTTATTTATTTTTTTAAATGCCTTTCTAATAGTGTTTTTTCTGTAACAGCCCTTTTTATTATCATTCAGAGGATCTTCTATGTTAATTCCAGACATTTTCGTTCAGTGTTTTTTTTTAAAACAGCTGGTGACGGGTTCGCGGTGGCATTCGGTGGCTGATTCCCTGCACTTCAGGGACCCTGCGGTGAATTCACCAGGGAAATTTGATTCCCCAAAGTGCCTGCGTCCTTTCGGTGCTCTGTGAATATCCCCTTTAGTGGTGATTTTTTTGCTGCCCCCTGGAAAGTGCCAGCCTAGGCCTTGCCTACCCAGGACATACTTGAAAATGAGAGAATTCTCAATGTATCCTTCCACCCTTTTTTAGGGTGTCACCCTAGGGGGTGGTGCCACCCGGTGTGGGCCGCACCCCCCCCCGTGACGCTAGTGCTTACTAGTATATTGTGCATCAAAATATATAGTGTTTTTTTCGAATGGCTTTGATACTCATTGCACGCCTCACACTACACTATAAAAGCAAAGACTATAGATAATATCTTACTGCGTGACACATTAGCCTATTTGCCATCTTTTAGCTTATTGGATTTAAGGTCAATACCACATAGGATTCGACTTATTCTTTTTTATAAAAAAATGTCTAAAAATTTGTCAATCAAAATTTCAGACGCATCTGAAAAATGATGCTGTTCCTGAAAATATACAGGCCAATAAAATGCTGGAAAAAGCATATTTTTAACAAGCATTATATGGATTGTCACTATTAAGCATTCCTATTTGAAAAATGGATTTTCATATAGGGAAAATGATTATCAATCAGCATTTGATATCTCCATTTACCATTTAAATTCTAATTTAATTTTCCATTGGTGACCATGGGCATCGATTAATTGAGCGGGTATGCCCTTAATTAAATCTCTCAAACAAAAAAAATTGCCAAATGTCAGTAGAAAAATCAGTAAATTTAAAAGCTTAATTCCACAGTTTGATGGATGAATCTGACATTGTGGGTAAGCTACAAATCTGGGTGATGAGCATTATGGGACATTCACTTTACAGCCAGGTTCACCAGTCGAATAACACAGGAGGGGTGGGGTCACGCCTATTCCCCGATGGGGCGGCTGCAACCACCAAATGTATCCAGCCCAGCAACATGTATAAAACATAACAAGGATAAAAATGTCATCTGCGCTTATTCCCATTATACCGTGTGAAACTAAACACAATTGGAGGCTTTGGTTTCTGTTAATGGCCTTTAAAAGATTTAAGCTCACCCGCCGAATGTCAAGGCACCTCTAGTGAGGGGTGAGTCCTATCCAAAAATGAAGCCACAGGCTGTTGTATAGCGAACCATAACATGCTCATGCTGCTTTTCAGTCATGAGGTAGACTGGTGGGCTTTTATTTATGCCCCGCCCCCCCAGAAACAGTCGAATAAACCTTCTAGAAGAAAAGTGGAGTATGAATTGACAAGTTTGACACTGGATATTGTTCTAAACCTCACTTTTTAATCTTAGTTTATAATGGTTTTTGTACCGAATTATTGTTTCCTTTGTTTAATAAATACACTTGTATATGAAACGGTGCTATAAACCTCTCTGATATTATGTGATGCACTGTTCAAGAAGTGTGTTAAACATGACGTTGTGTTACATCTTTATAACATTCGTTTTAATTCGTCTCCATTTAGCTGTTTTAGACTTTGAGACAACACAAGGCTCATTACATTCTACTCTGGTAATTACAAGGTTAATCACATACAACATCACACCTGCTCTGGTGACCCTTGCTTTCATTTTTGAAAAGCAGATCATTTGTCATACCTTCAGATTGTTGGTGTAGGAGAAAATGTTGTGTTTTAGTGTTCCACAATCATAAAACATGGGGTGACGTGTATTTAAAACCAAATATAACTGTTCACAATCAGGGTGTTATAAACAATTCAAAACACAAATGAGATGGCTACACAAGAAAAAGAAAAGCAAACTAACAATCCTTCGCAATGGCCAGGTTAATAGTACTAGACTAAGAATGATGATGAAATAAGCCAGGTCCAGGGGCAGGAGAAATTACTGAATTGAGAAAGCATGCCAAGGTCAAGGAGCGGGAGAAATCAAATTAGGCACAAAAAAAGCCGAGGTCAAATATACGAACAAATGAGCAGAGTAACGCACTGATGCGAAAAGAAACCAAAACACTGTATATTACACTGGAGGGATGTCCTAGGTAAAAATCCCATTGGCTAGACAGAGCACCAGATGGACAAAACATCAGCGTCCTCCCTTTGGCCCAATTATAGAAGTGGTGCAGCATCGCTGGAATGGGGCGTAAATGGTGAGATCCACCAGAGTGATGCAATAAAGGAGGTGTCTGTGCCTTGTCAATTAAATGCATCATTGGAACTACTTCTAGACCGGAAAATAGTTCATAAGTTGCATATTAAAGGGGCATAGGATCATGACCAGACCAGACCATGCCATGGTGACAAGAGCAAGGGTTAATACTTAATCCCAAAAGCATTCAGTTCATGCTGCCTTTACTTGATATAGACTCTCATAATAAATAGCTGCTGGGAAAATCCATCTTCTCTCTTTTGTGGTCCACCGCACTACAGGCCTTTAAACACAAAGTAGCAGCTAGCACTGAATAAAGGGATTGGATATGAGGATGCTGGGAGGGGGGATAATACAATGTTTATCACAAACTAAACAAAACCATGCAAATAATGTATAGTTCAGTTACATATCGTTGGGCCTTTTGATATTCTGCACCATTTGTTTGTTCTCTGCTTCTCTTTGAGAGACATCGAGGAGTCGGACCACAAGCACCTGCACTTTGAGGAAGGCGTCCCAATTGATTTATGAGTATTTTATCTCCTTTTGACTTTGCGATCACTTCTCCCCACTGGACTATTGTCACTGTATGGCTTGACGGAATCAATAGCCACTATTTTATTTATTTCCCTCATCTTTTCATGGTACGGTTCCATTGTTTATTACTTGATGCACCATATTCATTACTCATATATGGTTTGTTATCTGGACCACCAATTTTGGTTGTTTTATTTGTGCATATTGTATCTTTTGGCATCATCATATTCTCTGACATCACTGTACACCACCTAAATTATTTTAATTAGTGCAGGTGCAATTAACGTATCACAATTACCCCCTCTTCTCTCACTGTAAAGTGCAAACTCTGTCCTTGTCTGCCCTAGTTATGCTAGGGCTTGTGCTTTCTCAGTGGGGGTGGCTGCATTATCATAAATGGAAACATTTGGTTCCATTTCTTCACTAAACCCTATCTATATGGAGAGAATTTTCGTGTAAAGGGACAGTTCTTTGTAAAGCAGAGTATTCTTCCTGCCTATAACAGGGATAACTCTAATATCTTACTATTACATCATGGGGAACACTTGTCCAAATAAAGAGAAAAGGACATGTGTCTCCATTTCGATAGGAACTAAATTGGGACTCATGTAGTTTTATTTGGACAAGTGTTCCCCATGATGCAATACTTCTGTAAGCACTGCACCAACCTGTGACTCTATCCCATTGTTGCCAATACAGGGATCCAGTAAGGGAAAATAATAGCATGAGCGGATATCGCTTATCTGCTCCCTGTTATCATACCTTTTCCCGACCCAACTGCTCTAGTAACGGTTAGAGTTGGTATAATTGGAAGCTGGAGGTCCTACAGCAGCACTGCATGCCACTGCTGGTATCTTCTCCTGGAGGACTCCATCCAGCCAAGTTCGACCCTGCTGCAATCTGTGCATGAGCTCACATACAGAGGATCGTGGAGGATATGTGGAAGGACACGTTGGAATAGCTCATTACTCTGGTTGCTTATTAATGACTCCTGTACAAACTATAGGCCACATTACTTCAGCCTCAAGCAAACTTGTTAGAATAAGAACTCCAGAAATTCGCCATATTGGTTCCAGCTATTAATGGCAAAAGTTACAACCCCCACCCCCCCCAGATTAGAAAAGCTTTCAGTTCAGCTACTCTGTACAGAGGTGCGTTCAGTTCCTCAGCAGCTGCTGAATTGTTCCATTGCAGCAGTTCAGTTTGCTGCAGCAGTCTCACTGAACGCTTTGATTGTGAATATGGAAGCAAAAGGGCAGAGGATTGCTTGATGGAAGGTGCTGTTTCTGCAAAATCCACTTTTGTCCATTTTATTACCCCTTTAGGCTGGGGTCAGACGAACGCCGTGCGAACGCGCGTGCAGCCGCAATTTATCACGGCCGTAGTAGCAGCACATGACTGGCAATACACGAAGTACTGCCACACGAAAGTTTGGCCGGGCAACGCAAGCGGCAAACAAACGCATTTTTTCGAGAACGTGAAACCGCTAGTACTGACGTACAGAGTGCGCTGCGTCCGCTAGCGGTGTGTGTGCGTGATTAGGAGACGTCAGACGCTGCTAATGTCCAGCCTACATAACGTCCAGACGCAAAAAGTGTTTTATTGATGATCCGTACAAAGTCACGGACGAAAATGCGCACCGTATGACTGCTATCGCGTATTCCGTGAAAAAATACGTCCATTCGTTCAAACGCACTTTTTCACGGACGACACGAAAAATGCGTTCGTCTGACCCTAGTCTTAGTGTTAATGTTTACAATGTTCCAATAAATATTTGCTGTTTTGCTCCACCAAACCTTCAAACTGAACATTTCTGTATTGGATTATTTGCTCTCTGGAGGCGGCCATCTTTCCTACGTCACACTCAGCTAACCCCGCAGCACTTCTCCACCTCGCTGCAAGTGCTAAGTTAGCAGTGCTGAGCTCTGAGCTGCAGAACGGCGGTCAGTGGCAAGTTCCTAACTTAGCACTTGCATCGGCTGAGCAACTGAACGCGCCTCTGGTTTCTCTCTGCAATGACCTGGGCAGGAACCTTCATGTCAAAATACAGTTCTTTCTCTCTTAACGCCCTCATATCAAAGATTAAAGTTGGTGAAACGTATTTGTTGGATTTAAAAAGCCACCAGGCTTTGCTAGAGAGCCAGGAAATGCTAATTCCCAGAGTTCTGTACAGTAAAATCAAGCAGTTGGTGGTAGTAACACTTTTTAACACAAGCTTCATGAGGTGATTCAGGCAGCTACAGATAAGGAGATGTAGATTGCAGAAGCTTGTTACAGAATTCTAAAAGCTGAGCTTGTCTGATCCATCCTGTGTTTTCTGGCCATAGATAAAATGTGTCTGTGGGGTCAGATATGATATGGGAGGGTTTTCTCTCAATGGAAACCTTTATTATTGCTGTGTGCCTCTCCATTAAAGTCTAATGGGTTACTCGTAAACTCTTAGAAGGGCTATAAAACCAAAGGAAATTCTAATGGTGAGTTCCATACAACGTCTATGGTCTTATACTAATGAACTTGTAAACCAATAGAGGTTTACAAACGTGTCAAAATGATAGGAAGAAGGATCTACACATCTGAATTTTTGCCTTTTATATATCCTGGTAATTGTATATATGGCTGCAACTAACAATTTTTTTCATAATCGATTAGTTGGCAGATTTATTTTTTTCAATTTATCGGATAAAAACATTTTTTTGTATTTTTTTAAGTATAAAACTGGGGGAAAAAAAGAAAGTGAAATCGACCTGGAAAAAGCAAACGATACAATCTGGTGCACACCATACAAAAATAATAAAAAACTATATCCGTAAAATGCAAAACATATAGGGCATATAAACATGCGCACAGCAGTGTCTAACACTAACAACACTTAAATCGCCTTAAGATCTATCCGGGACGCTGGAAAGCTTAAACTGAAAGGAACACTCTATATGTAAAAATAAAAACCCCACTTTTTTAATGTAGAATAGCCATAGTATTCTGACATTTTGTCCAAAACGCTAATTTGGATGAACCACCCTCTATCTCACAGGCATCTTAAAAGGCAAAGATTGCAATTTATTGCTTATAAAGCAATGTCTGGATTGCGGAATAGCTGACCAGTACATTCTGCTGGTTACATCGAGTCAGTCTTATCACAAAAATGAATATCTGGTTTCCCTCCAACTGAGATACTGACATTCAGTCTTATCCTATCTATGGTGGATGACAGGAGCAAGATGTTTGCTCTGATTTTTGCTGCTTTGATGCTTCTGGACGTTTCATGGCTACGGATGCCAATTTGTTCTTAGCATTTGTTTGTTTTTTTGGGGATTTTTTTGGGAACTAAAGACTCAAGTACTGTTAATTACTTTGTTTTATACCTTTGTGGATTTTTGTAGGTGTTGCGTAAATTAATTTTTTCTACTCTCCTCTTCTCACACCTCCTCTTGCGGTTTCCAGGTCATAGCAGCGTTCATTAAAGGGGTGGCATAATTTAGTCCACAAAAATAGTTATGCAAATTAACCAGAGATGACTTCTCAAGGTCGGTGAAACACCCGTGAAGGTGCCACAGCCGCTTGCTGTAGATGTATCCTCACGTTTTATTTCCAGCATTCTAAAGCGTTTTAAAATGGCCGAAATGTTGAGCTGTAAATTCTCAGTTTTGCAAATCAGCACTTTTACGATCTTGGACACTCTCCTTCCCCAGGCAGTTCTGATCCTTCTGCTTCATAACACAGGCGATATTATGACATTATCCAGGACACACTGTAAATCTAAAGTGCTTTCAGAATATTCTTCCTATCAGGCAAATTGACATCTACACTACCCTTGATTATTTTTTTGTTTATAGTGATGTATTTGATATTTTTACAATACAAAGAGTGAACAAAAATAAAGCGTATTCAAAAGACAGAAACCTGAACTGGTCTCTTCGTGAATATGCTGAGGCACTGTCATACACTTCTGTATAAAGCCAAGATCGCAATATAAACCAGTGTCCTCTTGAATACAAGGTTTGTGAGGGTCCTGAGCATGAGCAGCAGCATTATTGGCCTGCTCTTTGGTGGGTCCCTTCTCTGGTCTCAAAAGGTTTTCGCTCGATGGGGCCATAAGACAAATATTCCATATGCAAATTAGACTTTCACCCACAAAGGATGGCCAGTTCTGAAATGCCAAGGAAGTCCTCTAACGATCATTTCGTCCTTGATAGGCCTCATCAGGAGAGCACAGCTTCTAGGCTCCTCGAGCAAGTGGTCCACATCTTGATTACCTTGTATACAAAGAGTGAACAAAAACAAGGTTTAGGAGCGTCTTGAAAATGAGCAATAGTGTTGTTGGCCACTATTGGTACCCTCGACCTGAGCAGCGACCCCACCGTAGGGCATAAAACTAGTGCTGTTGCTTGTTTCCAGGACCAAATACATTCATAAATAAAAAAAAGGTACAAACTGGAGAGATGGTCAAAAAGGGTTGACTCCACGGACTCTTTCAACCCTTTGGGTCTAATTTCAGGTGTATGGGGGTCCAGTCTGTTACTTGCTCATTCCAGCAATGATCTATTAGAGCAGGGATCCTGATCCCTGCCTTCCCAGTTGTTGATTGCCTACAATTCCCATAATTCTTTGAGTGCAATAGATGGCCAGAGAATCATGGGAGTTGTAGTTCAGAAACCTCTTGGGGGTGAGAGTTTCTTGAAGAAAGGCAGGGGTCTCCAGATGTTTCCCACGTAAGTCTGATAACCTTATCAGTAGCATTATGGGTGTTGTAGTTGCAAAAAAATGAGGGGCAAGGTTTCTGACCCCTGTATTAAATATACAGTCCCAAACCTTCAATAAATGCCTTAGATATGATGTTTTTTATGGCTATCAAAGACCCCTTCATTATTTTTTTAATAAAGCTTGAGTCCGAGGGGGCACTGATTTTATATATATTTTTCGTTCCTTTTTTTTTTTTTTGTGTCAAGACTTTAATATTTGCAGCTGTGACAGCAGACTATCACATTTCTTTGGATAAACAAGCTTATCGTCTTTTAAAATAAATTTCACGTTAATTCAATTAAAAGCCTGCAGAATGGAAACGAGTGGATTTTTAAGGTGATTTGCTTTCAAACGAGAACAAGCCACATGTTCAGAAGATGATCGCACCGATACGTTTAAGGTCATAACATCTGCTTAGATTCTTTTTATTGGCATTTTGTGACCTCGGGAAATTAATTTCCTCCCCAGGAGTGTTTGTGAACAGGCCGTAGATTGAAATTGTCATAGGGCAAGCATCCATTGTGAAGGAGCAATTCTGATTGCTCTTATTCTTTATGATGTAGAAGATCAAAGATGATATTATATTGAAGAATCCTACGGAGATTAAAAAAAAAAAAGAAGGAAAAGTTGACCAGAGCTATATGTATACCTCTGAAGTGAGACTTCCTTTCAGTCCTTTAACCTGAGGGGAGATATTCATTTATAGAAGAACTGTGCAAATAATCGACAACACATTTAGCCTCAAATGGCAGACGTTAAATAGATAAAATCTACTTTTATTATCGCTGTTTTGATACAGGTTTGCAATTTTGTTGTCGATTTCCCATATGTTGTTGATGGAGTGAATAAACTTCACTATCTTTGACTCTGTCCACTATGAGCATTTCTTGAGAGTAGACAAGTGCCAAAGCTGTCATCTTCAGTAAGCAACATCTGTTTGAACATGGAGCGATCTTCTACGGTTGATTTATTGCATTGACTTCTACAGAGAAAACATGAAATGAAGAATGGATACCCTCCTGTGAGTGCTCCTCGCATCTGTTGTTATTGGAGTGATGCTCTCGTTATAAAATGTCTAGCTTCTCTACACAAATTATGAGCCTCTTGTGTTTTCTGTGGTAAAAATTCATGTTACAGTGTTGGCACCTGTAAGGGCGGATGCATAATTCTGGAACTGGAACCTGGTGGATGGGATATGACATACCCTCGCAGACATCACTTTCTGTGAAAGCTGGGAATAGAAGCCAACCCCGTCCCTGAGATGTGTGATTGCTCAGGGTATGTATCATCCGGGATAGAAGGCATAGTTGTCTGAAGAACGATCCATACATGGAATTGGTTACTAGCTGGTGTTGGGAGAATTTGTGAGGTCAGAGGCAAAAGTGACTCAAAGATAGTTATAGGTTTTTATTAGGGATGCACCGATACCACTTTTTTAAGACCGAGTACCGATACTTTTTTCAAGTACTCACCGATACCGAGTACCGATACTTTTATTTTATGTCATGTGACCACTTTCCAATAAGAACAGACCTCCTATAAAAATGCCCCCAGCTCACATGTATTTATAACCCCCCCGATATATATATATATACACAGAATGCCCCCTGCTCTCATGGATATTGCCCCAGCTCATGGATATTGCCCCAGCTCATGGATACTGCCCCAGCTCATGGATATTGCCCCCAGATCATGGATATTGCCCCAGCACATGGATATTGCCCCCAGCTCATGGATATGCCCCCAACACATGGATATTGCCCCCAGCTCATGGATACTGCCCCAGCACATGGATTCTGCCCCCCAGCTCATGGATACTGCCCCAGCACATGGATTCTGCCCCCCCAGCTCATGGATATGCCCCAGCACATGGATATTGCCCCAGCTCATAGATATTGCCCCAGCTCATGGATATTTGCCCCCAGCTCATGGATATTTGCCCCCCCCAGCTCATGGATAATGCCCCCAAGCTCTCATGGATATTGCCCCCAAGCTCTCATGGATATTGCCCCCAAGCTCTCATGAATAATGCCCCCCAAGCTCTCATGGATATTGCCCCACAGCTCAGACCAGACATGGGGCGGCTGTTTGAATGCTCTATCGGCATTTGGACAGCCGCCCCTGGAGCTCTCCGGCATACTTGCCTTCCCGAGCGACGCCGACAAAGTCTTCGCGCGTGCACTCGTTGAAGGACCCCAGCCGCGATCACGTGGGACTCCCACGTGCTCGCGGCTGGGGTCCTTCAACGTGCGGAAGCGCAAAAACATTCCCAGTGTCTCTCAGGAAGGTAAGCATGCCGGAGAGCTCCAGGGGCGGCTGTCCGTATGCCGATAGAGCATTCGAACAGCCGCCCAAGCCCATTGGATGCCGGCAAGCCGGCTCAATGCCGGCTTCTGGTATCGGGGCAAAATATCGGGGGTACTGCACGAGTACCGAGTACTCCTGCAGTACCCGGTATCGGCACCGATATCGATACTAGTATCGGTATCGGTGCAACCCTAGTTTTTATAAAACGCTAACCAGTTCTGTAGCGCTTGAGTTGTCGGGCAGATGAGCGTTGCATTAATGTGCAGAACAATTGATTGAGTGGGAGTCTTTTTTTTTTTGTTGTTGTAAGGATAAAAGATGAGAACTTCGGTTTTAGCAAGATCTATTTTCAGAAAGCATAAAGACATTCAGTTAGAGCAGGGCTTTACAAAGCCAGGAGCCTGGTAGCCACTGGCTCCTAGAATTTTACTCCTGGCCCCTAAATTTCCAGTTTATTTTACACCAATCTAAAAGCAGTCTTTGGCATCTAAAAACCTCTAGTTGGCTTCAATGTTTTCTTCCTGTCTCCTACATTTACTGTAAATCTATCCAGCCCTGGTGTATGTATTTATATATGATGACTGTTTGTGTGTGTCTGCAGTGGGTAAATAGGGCGTCCAATGACAACAGAGCAAAGAAAATAAGTAAACAAACAAAACAATATGACAGTGTAGATGTTAACACAAATAATATAAGTATATATATCAGAGCGGCCAAACTGATACTAGAAACAATTTTCTACACTTCTAGGCTCAAAAAAGTAGCCACAAGACCACATGCACAAAAAATACCTAACAGCAAAAAGCAGCAGGTAACAAAGTGATAAATAAATAGAAGCGGCTAAAATCATAATTTTATAATCATAAAACCAACTCCCAGATGCAGAGGCAAGGTTCCCAACGTTTCGGCGAGGATTCGCCTTTATCAAGGTATATCTTGATAAAGGCAAATCCTCGCTGAAACGTTGGCTCCTAACTTTTGTAGCTGGCTCCTAGATTCAAAGCAAATTTGTCAAGTCCTGAGTTAGAGGAAAGGCAATAAGTGCTGCTGTCCAGGAGACCAACCAGGGGAGGAAAGGAATATTTGGTCTTCAGCATATAGGTGATAGAGAAATCCATAGACGTTGACTAGTTCAACTATAGCTACAGTACAGATGGGAAAAAATAGGAATGGCTAGTAATCCTTGGAGCGTGCCAATAGATAGGTCGTGAGGAGGATGTACTGGCCGAAAATGAGACCCTGAATGATTACTGAGGCAAATAGGAAGACCTATGTCACCAAGAGTTTGAGGGAGAAGAGCATGGATGACGGGGTCAAAGTTGGCTAAGAGGTCAGAAATAATTAGTAGAAAGTAGTGGCCTTTAGATTTATTGGTGATTTAAGTTGGGATTTTTCTGTCGAATGCAAGGAGCGAAGACCAAATTGCAGAGGGTCAAAGAGTTTTAGAGGTGAGGTACATAAGGTTTTCAAGACGTTTGTTTATTTATTTATTTATTTATTTATAAAGGATTTTACCAGGAAGGATACATTGAGATTTCTCTCGTTTTCAAGTATGTCATGGGTTTGGATGTGAAATGTGAGTAGGGATATTGTATGGTAGAGGGTGGATATAGGGAAGGCTTGCAAAGTAGTTGGTGCTACACCTCCATGACACCCTTGTTAGACACAGGACCCACTGTGCTGAGCTAATGGGATCTGATCTAAATACGCATGCCACGTGCAAGTGATGATCACCAGGTGAGCCGTCTGTCATGCACCGCGCAAGGTTTTGGCTATGAAAAGGTTACACATGCTGGTGTTTTTTATTTTTTTGAATTTTGCTTTTGCTCTTCATCTATTGAACAAAAAACAGAGGTGCTATTAAAGCGACACCGTTTGCGTTTGCGCCACACTGCACAGAGTTCATCTCCAATGCCATAAACCCTGAGGGATCTTTACCTCTTAACCTCTGTTGGAGCCCGATAGTGTCATAAAACTAATTGTGTACAATACACAAATGTCCAGCTGCAGATATTCCACCAGTCCCCCTGAGTTCAATCTAAGGCCAATCCTGATCAATATTTCATATGCCCTGGTTTTGTAAAATATCCCTAAATATTATGTTTTGGATGCTAGTGTGGTCTTCTGAAATATTCATATTATGAATAACCCCTATTACTCAAAGCCGGGCATGGCACACTGGGGTTAAGAAATAAGTGGGAATTGAGTAAAATCTTGCTGCTGGATAAATCATTGTCTTCCAGTACAAAAACATAATATTGTACTAGCTTTTGCCTGTGGCTTCACTTGCGTGCATTTTGGGATTTGTTACAATTGTTTGTAAAAGAAACATGATTTTTTTTGTCCAAACTGTACAAAATAGAATTTGCAGGTTGAGGTCTTAAAATAATAAGTAATGTTTATTGCAGATGTTAGGGAGTATTGGCTGCAAAACAAAGTTTGTTCATTCATTTGCGTCCATTAATTATTTTTGTGTGTGTTGTAAATACAAACAGACAATGAGACAGGCAAAAAAAATCTAATTTAGTTTTTTGGCACATAAACATAAATTAAATGGAACATAAATTAAAATAAAAGTATTTGAGAACGTCTTTGTAAACTACATTGGTGGTTCTTCCTAGGGATGCACCGATACCACTTTTTTAAGACCGAGTACGAGTACCGATACTTTTGTTCAAGTACTCACCGATACCAAGTACCGATACTTTTATTTTATGTCATGTGACGCTTTCCAATAAGAACAGACCTCCTATAAAGCCCCCCAGCTCATGGATAATTGCCCCCCAGCTGATGGATAATTGCCCCCCAGCTCATGGATATCCTGCCCCCCAGCTCATGGATAATTGCCCCCCAGCTCATGTATAATTGCCCCCAGCTCATGGAAATGCCCCCCCCAGCTCATGGATAATTGCCCCCCCAGCTCATGGATAATTGCCCCCCCCCAGCTCATGGAAATGCCCCCCAGCTCATGGATATCCTGCCCCCCAGCTCATGGATAATTGCCCCCCAGCTCATGGAAATGCCCCCCAGCTCATGGATAATTGCCCCCCAGCTCATGGAAATGCCCCCCAGCTCATGGAAATGCCCCCCAGCTCATGGAAATGCCCCCCAGCTCATGGATAATTGCCCCCCAGCTCATGGATATCCTGCCCCCCAGCTCATGGATAATTGCCCCCCAGCTCATGGATAATTGCCCCTCAGCTCATGGATATGCCCCCAGCTCATGGATAATTGCCCCCCAGCTCATGGATAATTGCCCCCCAGCTCATGGATATCCTGCCCCCCAGCTCATGGATAATTGCCCCCCAGCTCATGGATATCCTGCCCCCCAGCTCATGGATAATTGCCCCCCAGCTCATGGATAATTGCCCCCCAGCTCATGGATAATGCCCCCCCACTCATACTTACCTTCCTTTAGCGACGCCGGGAAAGTCTTCGCGCGCGCGCGCGCTCCTTGGAAGGTCCCCAGCCGCGACCACGTGGGACCATGTGATCGCGGCTGGGGTCCTTCCAACGAGCGCACGCGCGGAAACTTTCCCGGCGTCGCTGAAGGAAGGTAAGTATGAGCGGAGAGCAGCTGCAGGGCCTGTCCGAATGCTCTATCGGCATTCGGACAGGCCCTGCAGCTGCTCACTTTGTTTATACTTACCTTCCTTCAGCGACGCCGGGAAAGTTTCTGCGTGTGCGCTCCTTGGAAGGTCCCCAGCCGCGATCACATGGTCCCACGTGGTCGCGGCTGGGGACCTTCCAAGGAGAGCGCGCGCGCGAAGACTTTCCCGGCGTCGCTAAAGGAAGGTAAGTATAAACAAAGGGCGGAGAGCAGCTGCAGGGCCTGTCCGAATGCCGATAGAGCATTCGGACAGCCGCCGCAGCCCCTCGGATACCGGCAAGCCGGCTCAATGCCGGCTTCCGGTATCGGAAAAAAATATCGGGGTACTGCACGAGTACCAAGTACTCCTGCAGTACCCGGTATCGTTATCGATACTAGTATCGGTGCAACCCTAGTTCTTCCTTTAGGTGTACGGATCAGCAGAGAGTTAGGTGAGCTCACTCTGGAACAGGCAACATAGAACTACCCATGTGAGAAGCAGACTTCCCTTAGGTCAATCGCCAGTACCTTCAAAGTTTGACCCTGAGACTTGTTGATGGTCACTGCAAAACAAACCTTTAGGCTGGGTTCACTCATAAGCGTTTTCATATGCACGTAATACGCGCGTATCGTGCAAAATTGAAAACCGTCTATGGCTGTGAACGCGTTGCAATACACCCCAAAGAAGCTCCTGTACTTCTTTGGGAGTAGGACGTTTTACAGCGCGTTTCTACATGCTGTAAAACGCCCAGGTGTGAACGGGCCCATAGGAAATCATGGGATTTCCGTGTTTAGGCGTTTTACAGCGCACAGGAACGTGCTGTAAAATGCCCAGGTGTGAACGGGGCCTTAGGGTGAACTGAAGTCTTTTGAATTGAAACAGATATTCTGAAGGTATAAGAGGTACTCGTGGTATGAACACCGACTCCACCGGCCAGAACCGGTTAGCATCGTAGCCTCAGTCACATTTCTGTTGAGTGCTTTTACTTGCAATCTGGTGCCATTACAGAGCTTAGGTGAGGGTTGAGGTTCTGCTATAATATCACAGGTTCTCTCACACTGGAGCGTTGAAGGTGTGTGAGGTCTTGCTGTGAGAGAGAGAAGCAGACCTGCTGGAGCAGTGAGGGAGTGTGTGAGCCCTGGCTGTGAGAGGGAAGCAGACATGCTGGAGCAGTGAGGGTGTGTGTGAGACTTGGCTGTGCGAGGAGCTGCATAGAGACTACATTCTGGTTTAGGTAACAGCCGCCTCCTGATCTGCTGATCCAGTGTATCAACTGGATTTTCAGAAACTGGTAAAACACGTGTTTTTTTTTAAATTTTCACGCCGGTAACATCTTTGGTTTTTGAAATATAGGTATACTGATAAACATATTCACCCCCTTTTTAACCCCCCTTAACTGGATTTTCTGAAAATGGTAAAATACATATTTTTTTTATTTTTCAAGAAAAATCTAAATACCAATTTTCTTATCTGTAACATCTTCGGTTTTCTAGAAATATGTATCCTGTTTAAAATATTCATCCCCCTTACCTGAATTTTTGGAAAATGGTAAAACACGTTTTTCCAAGAAGATTGTAAATACCAATTCTCATGCCTGTAACATCTTTTGTTTTGGAAATATAGGTATTCTGCTAAATAAAATTCACCCCCTTTTTCACCCCCTTAGGGGCAGACTTTCCAAAAATCCTTCCTTGGGTGGGTGCCTACATCATAAAAACAATGTACCTTCAAAATATCACGTTGCTAGGTTAAACAGTTTGAGCTGGGTGTTGAGGAGTCAGTCAGTCAGGACTTTTTCTTAGGGCCATCGGGATATATATTTATCGGGATATTTATCGAACCCTATCATCTGGTGTGAGCTAAAATGCCACCGCTAACAGAAAAATCTAGCGCGAGTCGTTAAAAGGTAGTGCCCGACGATCCACCAACAGATCACCTTGTCCGCATTAGTCTGTGTACATAATGTTGGTCTCCTCCTGTGTTATGTGAGGGTTAAGTTTGTCCATTAGTGGGCTCCACCCACATGATTGGTGGGTATGGTATTCACATACATAAAACATATACTGATCCACATATATATATGTATACATGATTAAGGCCTAGCAGGGCCGAAACTCTCATTTTATCCTTTTGTATTTGCTCTAATAAATACTGTGGGATTGGATCCTGGTTGAGCATGCTGTATTCCTTTGATTGTGTACTCTTTGAGGGCTGGCTGACCTCTGCAGCGCTGCTTCAGTACGTCCGGAAGAGGGTTCTCTCTGGTGTGTCGCTGTGCACTTTGTGAGTATTAGCGTGCGCCCAACGACCTTGTACACGTCAGTCCCGGACTGAGACCCAGCGCTATTGCGGTTTTGTTCAGGATAGAACTGTTTTTTTCCAGTGCAGAGTGCCGGGCCATACCTATCCTCTGCCCTCAGAAGCTTGTATAATTATGGACACATCCAGCGAAGAACACCCCTGCATTATTACAATCCTCCAAGGTGGCCATATCGTCCATGGTTATATGCACACATATATTAAGGCTGATGGACATTGCATGATAAATGCCACCCAACAGCATGTAGCATCATTACAATGCATTTAATAAATCCAAAAGGAAGGCCAGGTGAGCGACAATAATTTTACTGCTGCAGCATATAAAATTATACATGTTTCAGGGCAAGACTTATCCATATGTCCCTTTAAACATGCTCCACACAGTCATCCTAATAAACAACTGCTTACATACTATGAATAACCCCCAACATAAACTGTTTAAAATTAGGCAATATATTAGAATTAGGATATATGTGGATAAAGGATACATATATATCATAATAGAGCCTACTGCAACAGTAGCGACATTGCTGACCAGATCCATTACTATGGCGAATGGTGCCAAGAACACCTGTGCTATATTTCTTTCAATTGCCTGTTAATTTTGAGCGGGGACCTGTTTTTTTTGTATCTCTTCAGAGTTAGCATCAGGGTTGAGCAGTAGGTAAAATTTCACGATTAGCGTCGCTCTAGAAATTAGCACTGACACCATGTGATCTGTTGGTTACAATAGCGGTAGTGATCTCTAGTGCTGCACATATTAAGTATAGGACGTGGAAAGTACAGTAAGCTCCCACTATGAATTGCTAATAGTGACCTGCTAAGTGATTTTTCCCGTTTCTAGCGAGAGGCAAACGATCTGTTGGTCAGGCGCTAGACTCATTTTACTTGGCGCTAACGCAAAAACCTGCCGACGCTAGGCTTGGCTCACACCAGTTGATAGGGCCCATAGATTGTATACTATGTGTAAGCTGGCCGTCCTTTTGAAACCGTCTAAGGCTAATGTCAGACGAACGCAGTGATCACGTCCGTGTCGCCGCACACTTTAACATCCGTCGTAGCTTAGAATCATGATTAATAGAGACCCACACACGAAGTACGTGCGCACCGTACTGCGCACGCACAACGCACGTGGCAAACGGAGGCAAGTTAGACAAGAACGTAAAACCGCTACCACGGATGCTCAGAGTGCGCCACGTCCGCATAGCATTCTGTGTGAGTGATGAGATGTGAGACGCATCGCATTTGCGACGTCCAGCACCTTGACGCACAAAATGGCTTTTCATATCCTTTTCAAATTTTTATCATTTTTCATATTAATTTTATTTCCCATTTGTCCCTTTTTTTTTCTATGTCCGTCAAAAAAAATGGACCGTGTGGGGTCTACAGTATCTTCCGTCAGTACGTCCGTCCGTTGAGCACGCACGCAGAATGCGATCAGACTGCGTTCGTCTGACAGCCTAAAAATAAACAGATGTACCAGGTACCTGACTTGCTTGATTGATGGGGTCATGGCAGCATAAAATAAAGGCCCTAATTAACGATTCCAGGGAAAACTATAACAGAGAATGGAGACATGATATAGCAAACTCCCAGAAACTCACCATTTACCAATCATTACAGCGGGAATACAAACTGGCCCCATACCTGGAGGTACTACAAGACCCCAAGGACAGACAGATCCTGAGCCACTACAGACTGAGCGACCACAGCCTGGAAATCGAATCAGGACGGCATAGACAGACCTACAAGCCCAGGGAGAATAGGCTGTGCCAGCATTGTGACCAGGAGGTCCTGGAAGATGAGGTCCACTTCCTCCTACAGTGCCCCAAGTACTCAGCACTGAGGGAAACTCAGTTCCAGAGACTCTCCGCTCTCATCCCGGACTTCACCTCTATAGAAGAGACGAGGAAACTCCACATCATACTGGGAGAAGAGGAGCCGGCGGGGAAAATATCTGCCCAATACGTCACAGAATGTCAGACTGAGAGGAACATGAGAGATCCCCGGACTTATCCCTAACACGGACTCGCCCCCATCCCCCTTCACATTATCCCTTAACCCTGATAATGTCCATGGACTTGCCCATTCCCCCCATATATGTTCCACTACCCCCCCCCTCCACCCCATATAACCTCCCCATATGCTTTGGCAATGCTAAAATGTATTTGGTCCTGCCAATAAAGCTTATTTTGATCATATTTGATTTGTGTGGCGGTGTAGGTAAGGTTTGGGAGGGTCAGGTGGTTGATGTAATTTTGTGCCCTGATAATGGGTAAAGTTAGTAAGGTCAGAGGTGTGGAACTGTTAACCCCCTTCATACCCACACCCTGCATACAACACCGCTGGATAGGCGGTGCCATGATCACTGGGCATCGGACTCCTTTGACTGGACCATACAGAATAACCTTTGAACCAGACCAGTGACTGGAGGCTATCCAGAATTGCTGATCTTGAGAAACATTGCTTGTACTCTCAACAGAAACTCGATAGAACGTATAATGTGAAAAACAATCTTCCTTTGTTGTAATGTTGGATACATATTCATATACTAATAGATCTTTTGCATAACAAAGGAAACAGATGGAAAGCAGAATACTTGATGGCATCTGATATAGCAGAATGTCTTATAAAACAAATTGAAGACAATAGCACTTGCAGGCATTGTTTGAAATGAACTGTCACTTGGTATTGTCGTTGCATAAATCAGATTAAAATATGATTCCCAAAAGATGATTGTTATTACAGTAGGTTTAGCTCTAATTGCCACTTGAAGCTCTGATTTTAAGATCTGGGTAGAAGACATCTTGAAACTATGTTGCCGTTTGTATAGTTCCTTTGATTCTTATTTATAAAGAAATGTAAAACTGAGGAATTCTCTAGCCGTAGCCAATTGGATCCTTGGTTTTTTTCCATTGTACATGGAATGGGAAAATAAAGGGACCTGCTTGATGATGCGGAAAGGAAAGTATTCTATACCACAGCGATTCGCAAATTTATCCCAAACTACTACATTATGTTTCCATAATCTAGGTTTGTGTAGAGCCGGTATCTCAAACTCTGGCCCCCAGATGTTTCTGAACAGCGCCTCCCAATGATTCTCGGCCCATTTATTGTATTCAAAGAATTCTGTTAATTGTATGCAATAAACATTTGGGGGGCCAGAGTCTCAGATCTGTAGTTTGGCACAGTAAAACAATACGAAGGAGCCCATGGCTACCTTGATCCTTAATTTGTAATGCCTATGGAATACAAAGCGAATAAAATCCAACTGAACTGATTTTAAGCATTGCTATTGTGTAGTAAATGATGGTGCAACAAAATTGGCACACAGAGTGACATCGTTAGGGCTATAAGTAGCAACCTGAAAAAGATTTAAGAGCCTGTGTGTAAAACAATTCTGTTGTTACAAATTTATATATAGTTTATTGAACTAGTGACCTTTTCAGGCTGAAACCTTTTTCTTTCTCTATTATTTTAGTATTTTTCCTTTGGTCAGCAGTTTGCTGCATGATGTTTTAGAAGCTCTCATTGCACTGGAACAATTGATTACTTGTGCCTGAATTCGAGGAGATGTGGAGGGCAGATAGAGGGGAGAATGTTTTCTGATTTCTTGTGTTTGTTTTTCTATATTGAGTCCCATTACTGTGTACAATTACATTATTACTGTGCCACCACTAACGTGTTTGGTAAGGGACTGACTGTCTCAGCAAAAGGATTAAGATTATTGATCTTCCACCTTCCTAGAATGTCGCCTCGGAATAATCTCGTGATTATTCTACTACAAATCTTTATAGAAAATTTTGGCTCCTAAAAATGTGAGGTTGGCTCCTAGGTTTGCGAAACGCCTTTTGGACAAACTATTGGGATATACTTCTTAATTATTGAATTCACCTGTTTCAATCGGACCTTTTGCTCCAGGTATATAAAATCCAGTACCTAGACATACATTTACAGACATGTATGAAAAAATGGGTCTTTCTGAAGAGCTCGGTGAATTTAAGCATGGCACTGTGATCGGAAGCCACTTTTGCAAAATGTTTGTGAAATGTCATCCCTGGTAGAATTTCCCTGATCGCCAGTAAGTGGTGTTATTGGGAAGTAGAAGCATTTAGAAACAGCAGTTGGAAAGGGGCACAATGCAATATTAATGTCTATGAATTTCAAGTACAAGGTCATAAAAGTCCCTTTTGTTGTAATGGTCAGGTGTCCCTCCTCTTTTGTCCATATAGAGTGTATTTGCCAAGCACAGAAATAGTATAGATTATTCAATAAATTCAGAACAGACGTTTAGAGATGCCGAATCGTTATGAGACACAGGAACATTGGAGTAAATTGCATCCAGCTAAGTGATGGTTAAATCTGTTCCTTGCGTTGAAGTAAGGAGGAAAATGTTGTATGTTCTCTAATGTTTCTTGCTTGTTCCATCTATGAATAAGTTGATATTATTAGCACATATTTGCATATATATTGCATATTGTGAGCAAGGCCATAAAAATGGTGCTGAAAGGAATAATGTAATAATACATTATGTCTTACCGCTCAAAGACGGCCGTTAGAAAACAACAACTCTTAGCAAAGTTACAACAATGTTTATTTGGTAAAATGAATTAAATTTTTACATGGAATTTTTTTTTATTTAAAACTTTGTTTTAAAAGATGTTTCGTTGTGGATAAAAAATGTAGTCTGTGTGCGTTCCTGTTCCTAGGTCACATGGGTCAATAACGCATTACTCCTGTGATTTAGTTTTATGTGTGGTTAGCAAAAATAATAAGCTTGATTGCTTTATATGTACTTTATTCATTTTTATGCCTCTCTCTTTGTTACAGTTACAGGCATTTATACAGCGCCAGCATATTCCGTAGCGCTTTACAGTGGGGGAGCACAAACATGAGACGTACATGATAAATGAGAAGACGACAACCCTGCCCGTAGGATAGGATTATATTATGAAAATTATATCTATTTTTTAATTTCTTTGGGTGGCGAAGTAGGGATTGTACACCCCACGCATGTTCTGGTGCCACCTAGCCTCTTTTGGAAGCACGAATTAAAGACCCATCATACCAGCATGCGACTGATCCCGAAGGACCACTGGTTTGTTACATTTCTGTTTGGCTGAAGGAGTTAAACCCCTGCAGTTCCTTTCTTGTAAAATAAATAGGAGAGATAATTATTTATCTTACTTTATCTTGCTTCCAGTGCTAGATGTCCAGCTTGAGGTAATAGCAGGATGCCAGCCCATCCAGCGCCACACTCCTCACAGACATGCATCAAGCAATGAGCAAAATCTGTTCAGACAAGCACACAGCCAATCAAATTCTTCTCAATCATTGCAAGCGGCACTAGGAACCCGCCGACCTTTCCTCAAAATTTAGCTGACTGCCTTCAGTGCAGAGGCGAGACCTCCACTTTGAAAAGCTTCATAGCAGTCTGGGACAGAGTAGGAGGAGTCTGTCACCGTGGCCACTTTAATCAGCTTAATTGACAGGAAGTACGGTGCCTGTTCGAAGGCAGTGAAAGTCCCCATAGAGAAGTAATGGTTAATCTGTTCAGAGACACTGAACAGCAAAGAAATGTCCTGATGTCCGGTGTTTTCATTTGGCAAGTTTATTCAGGCGAACGAACACCATAGGTTTCAATGTTAAAAAAATATTCCTGTTTTTATCCAATATCTAATAAACCGTTTATTCCTTTAAGCCATAGTAAAAAAAAAAAAATCTCTTTGTTTATTGATTTTTTTTTTTGTATCTTTTAGGCATTTTTCAAAAAAAATTCAATTTTTTTTTCTGTAACAGACCTTTTTATTATCATTCATAGGAACTTATATGTTAATTCCAGACATTTTCGTTCAGTAGTTCGTTTTAAAACAGCAGGTGACGGGTTTGCGGCAGCATTCAGTGGCTGATTCCCTGCACTTCAGGGACCCTGTGGTGAATTCACCGGGGAAATTTGATCCCCCAAAGTGCAGGGAACAACCGAACACTGAAATGTGTGCGTCATTTCGGTGCTCTGTGAATATCCTCTTTGTGGTGTTTTTTTTGCCACCCCCTGGAAAGTGCCAGCCTAGGCCTTGCCTACCCAGGACATACTTGAAAATGAGAGAATTCTCAATGTATCCTTCCTGGTAAAATATTTTTGTGTAAAAAATATATATTTTTTTAGGGTGTCACCCTAGCTAGGGAGTGGTGTCACCCGGTGCGGGCGGCCCCCCCTAGCAACGCCCCTGGTGGGTATCACTGATGGCGTAAACACATATTACATGGAATTCTTTTCATTATAGGTTCACTTGAAGACTTACAAACCAACATACAACTGTAAATTATATATGTAATAATTTTGTTCTCGTGGTGCAAATCAAATCACCAGTATGTGTGTCTTTTGAAGGAGTTAATGCTGAGCTCCTGCAGTTTTTTTTTTTGCTCTGTTTTTAAATGTCCAATAATTGACCTGCGCTGACCTTATATATTTTTGTATTGCTGTTTTTAAAGCCAGAGTTCCTGTAAATTCCTGTCCTATAGTATCACCTCTATTATTTCACATGGAATCAAATGTTGCATATGCTCTGCAGATATCATTGCGCTGGTCAAGGTATTCTAGATTATATAAAGGCAAGCTGGGATCATTGCAGTAATAACTTGGTGCTATGCCAACATTTTCACAAAGTCTAACTTGCTATGTTTAACACAATGGGATTTGTTCTTTGCGCAGGTCGAGCATGTGCAGGCTTTGGAATTGCCTTCTTGGTACCCAGTTATCAAACAAGAGGATGATGTCACCTCCCGATCACAACTGCTACATCCAAGGTAGGAGGACACCTAACCATCTCTGGCTGATTTGCTTTGGTCTGCAAATTCAGTCTCTTGCGTCTTTTTTTTCTGCTGTCTCAAA
This sequence comes from Leptobrachium leishanense, assembly GCA_009667805.1. Taxonomy (NCBI): domain Eukaryota; kingdom Metazoa; phylum Chordata; class Amphibia; order Anura; family Megophryidae; genus Leptobrachium; species Leptobrachium leishanense. The sequence goes on from CM019066.1 coordinate 123,123,449, forward strand.
TGTGTCATCTTTTTCTGTTTTATGCTCACATTTTATATTGTAAAATAGCCAGCGCTTGACAAATAAGGGAGCCACTGGCACCTGAATGTTTGTGGTTGATTATGAAAATCTATGTAAAGGTCTGCACCTGCCACCCAATAATGTTTGACTCCGTGCTGGCTCTTTAAATGTGTTAAACTCTGTTGTATTGTACAGTAGAAAATGTTGGTACTGTGTGAAGGATACTGGAAATGATAACAGATGCTTTCAGGATTTATTTTTTCAATCTTATGAAAGGAATATTGACTGAATAACAAGATCTAAATGTGTAAGTCTTTGTTAGACTGAACACTTGTAGAAATTCTGCGAGCGGAGTGTTAAACACCCACAGGCTAGACAGCTTAGTAATAGTAATAATTAATCATCAGACGCCACAAGTGCTCTAAAAGCATCTCCTAATTTTAAGGCAGCTTCCACGGGGTGTATTAAAAAGGTATCTATTCGGCAAAAGGCTGAAATGATGTGTTATGCAACCTATGGTAAAAATAGCATCCAGTGTGTGCATATTAACTATTAACTTGGTTATATCTAATTGGCATGTTGATACGTGTGAAAACACCTCTTATTTCGCAGTGACTTCACGTACAGTTTTATGATCTAGTTTTCCTTTATACTCCACCACCCTGATATTTAGGGAATATATTTACATACTCTATTAGTTACACAGTCTTTTCTTTGTAACATGTTAAAATGGGTCAAAAGGCGACTCTTTGATTTAATTTCAGTCTGGGAAAAATAAAGGACAGCTAACAGTAAGTACAATCAAAACACATACTCTGATAAAAAAAAAAAAAAAAGGGAGATAGGTTGCAAGTTTTCGGAATCAAACTCCCAGCGCACACACCAATAAACTGCTGCTTCTAACCGACAGCATAACAAGGGCACACACTTATATATATATATATATATATATATTATCAGATGATTGAAGAAGCACGCAGTCTCATAAGTAGAATGATAGGAGTAATGCTGCCCAGGTGCTGCACACCGGGAGAAGGCATATGCAGAAAAACAAAAATGTGGGTGCACTCATTTAACTTTTTAGAAGACCCAGAGTGCGCCCACATTTTTGTTTATATATATATATATATTTCCTTTGGGTTAGCATCCAGTATAATATTGAAGTGCTTACCTAAGCAACTGTAGATTTTTACATTTTTTTTGTAGTACAGCCTAAAGCTCCTACGTACATAAAAGCCAGAAGAAAAATATAACCTAGTGTAACCCATGCAAGTATTTAGCCAGTATATTTGTTTTGTGTTAATTTCTTGCATTTTACTACTTTGTATTTCTGTAACATGTTCTTGAACCCAGGACATACTTGAAAACGAGAGAAATCTCAATGTATCCTTCTTTGTAAAATCCTTTATAAATAATAAATAAATATTCTAATTTCTCAGGGGTCACACTCACATGAATGTTAGCCACATTGGGCTCTCAATATGTGCCCCTTCTGTTTATTAGTCAGCCAACCTTGAGGCCTTTTTGGAGATCCTTTAAAGCAGTGTGAGGTCATGATTCTCCATGCCTTTCAAAATTTGAAGAGACACATACATAGAACAAGTATACAATTAAGTATAAATGGTATACACTCACATGATTAAGAGCCACAGTGCGACTCTCTGTAACAGTACCCGGAAGATGTTTTAAACCATTGGCACATCTTCAAAGAAAAATACGTACTGTATGTTTGGAAACACATTCAAGATACTTAGTGGAATTTCCTTCTTATTTAATTTCCTCTTTAGGTAATACTTTCATATACTTTTTTAAGGAATTCGTAATTACCCCTACAACATCCTACTTTCCATCAGGTTATACAGAAAAGACACAAGGAGACAGGCACTGACACAAGGAGACCAGGCACTCCAATCTGAATGTAGTTATTATTGGAAGTGACAACGGCAGTGACAATGTTTCAGCTGTATAGCAGCTTATGCGTTAAGTTATGGCTGAGCTTTCCCAGCCAATTGCTAGAATTCTGTTGAAACCATAAAAAGAAACAGTACGCGCTTGCATATGTCATGTGTGTGTGTGTACAATACATGACATAGTGTATATATGCACGCTATGGTTACTTCATTGGAATAAAGTAAAAGCGTATTCTAGATGTCTTGGAAGTCTCTAACTAAGACTGTTCTATGCAATTAATTAATTACTAATTACAGTGGGGAGATGCCAGGCGTTCACAGCAGGGAGCAAACTTAATGCACATCCTCACCGCTAATACTAAAGTGATCTTGGATAAAAGGGACGAGAAGAAAAATTAACATTTAATGTTCATATTTTCATAGCCTATAATTTATAACATTTTAATGTAGATATTTTTTATATTGCTACAATGTTTACATAGATAAGGAAGGATCACTTCTTTTTCCGTCTGTCTTTTTCACTCTCAGTTCTTCTTAATTTCTTTTTTCTTTTGCATTAACTTTTTATTTCTTCCTTTTCTTTTCTGTAATCTCTTCCTTCCCTCTTTTGCTTTCTTTTCTCTAAGGAGGTTATTCACTAACCTCTGAATTGACCCCGACTTGCACCGGATAGTGAATTTCACCGTTCGGTGCAGTTTTGCGCCAATCAGTCTATTCACTGAGCTGTCAATTTGCCTAATAGTGGCGAATTGACAGCAAAATACAGTGCAATTTAGCACCAAAATTGCCCCATAGAAAGCTATCCTGTCTTCTATTTACAGAACGCCAAACTGCTCTGAAATTCTGGCGAAATCCAAACATTTACAGTGTTTCAATTTGACAGGTTTAAACAGGCGAGTCCAATAGGATTCCATATAAAACCGTAATATCTTTTTTTAATAGTTTTCTTTTTAAGACAGTTTATTTTTTTCATTTTCATCAAAAACACTTTCGGCAGTATTGCAAAGCTGGTGCTAACTGCTAATTTAACCAGAGCTGTTGTAAACTTACCACCTGAGCCGTTCTAGTCTATGGCAGTGGTTCCCAACTGCAGTCCTTAAGTACCCCCAACAGGCCAGATTTTGCAGATCACCTTGGGGAAATGCAGACTGAATCCTGCAATCACTGAGCAGCAAATCCTATCACCTGTGCTGTGCTTCAGATATCCTGCAAACCTGGCCTGTTAGGGGGACTTGAGGACTGCGGTTGGGAACCACTGGGCTATGGGGGTTGTTACGTTTACAACAGCTTTTGTTAAGTTGGCACCAACTTTGTAATACTGCCCTTTATTTTTTAGAATGCCTTTTTGTGTATTTTAGACATTTTTTTAAAGGTACTTTTTTATTACTTTGATGCTTTTATTTTATTATTACACGTTTTTTACTACATTTTTACTGATTTATACTCCTATGAGGAAAATAGGAGGCTTCCTTTTTCTTCTCCTTCAGTTCAGTGGAATTCGTTGAAGCTAATTCAGCACAATTCGGGGGTTTTCACTGACGTCCAGAAACTGCTTCGGTGACTCCAATTTCAGTAAATCCGTAAAATATGCTGACAATACGCTAAATTGAAAATTCACCATATTTTAGGTGGTATGGATGCGGCGAAATGGGCCGAAACGCAGAGCACCGACACAAGACGCAATTTCAGTCCTTTGTGAATAGACCCTTTACAGTCCATGTCTGTCCCTATCCTGTTTTTTTCCTTGTATTTTAATTCCTTCATATTCTCTTTTTCTCTCTTTTTTTCCTTTTAATTTACCGTTTTCCTCCTTTCTTATTTTCGTTCATGATATCGTTTCCTTTTAGGCTAATGTCAGACAAAGATACTGTAGACACCACAGATACTGTAGACACCAAAGATACAAAGATACTGTAGACACCACACATCCGTTTTTGTTGACGGGCGTAGGAAAAAAAAGGGAATTATGGGAAATAAAATTAATATGAAAAATTATAAAAATTTGAAAAGGATATGAAAAGCCATTTTGTGCGTCAAGGAGCTGGACGTCTCAAATGCGTTGCGTCTGACATCTCATCACTCACACAGAACGCTACGCGGACGTGGCGCACTCTGCGTGTCCGTGGTAGCTGTTTTACGTTCTTGGCTAACTTGCATCCGTTTGCCACGTGTGTTGTGCGTGCGCAGTTCGGTGCGCACGTAGCGTGTTTTTTTTTTTTTTTGTGTGTCTTTTTTTTCTTCTTCTTCCGTATTCTCAATTTTTTTCCCTTCTTTCTTTCCTCCTTTTTGTTCTCATCGTTCTAATTTGTGGTTGGGATATAAAGTTTGAATGTGATTTCCCCTCCTCAAACCTTTTCCGTATTGTAAAACAAATATAATAATTTTTGTTTTCTTCCAGTTATTATCTTTACATGTATGATAAGGTGGTGGCACCAAATGTGTCCCTTTCGGCTACCCTGACACAATGCAAAGAGGTGAAAACCGTAAGGAAAGACACTGAAGCCAGCAAGCCGGTACTGACTGAATCCACAAAACAGACAAAGAGCAGCAAATATAAATCTACTTCTTCATACCAAGACCTTTCCATGAAGGAGCAAGAGAGAGCAGATCAGAAATCCGATACAGACAGCAGTAATGGACAGAGTAAGTCCACCTTCCCTCATGTGTTGGCTTAGCCTTAGATCCAATGATTAGTTTTCTGTTGATATCTGTAGATCTATTTCTAATTGGTTGTGTTCCCAGCCTGTGTTGTAAAATGGGTGATAAAACCAAGGAAATGGAATTCATACATCTTTGATGTGCTCAGCATCCTTAAACATTTGTCTTCCAGACTGAGAAGCATCCTATTTTGTCTGCCCTGTTCTTTCTGGTCTTTTTAATCTAGTAATTTGTTTTTAACTTTTGAGGCATTTCCTAATTTAATTCTATTATTTTTCACCATTTTAACAAGCTGGACAGACGGGTGTCAGAGTGGAAGGACGTCCACTCTTAGGGACATTCCTTCCACTCTCAAAGACACTCGTCTGACCCTGGCCTAAAACCACTTCTTTACCATCCGTGCACTAGGGACACAAGACACAAGACTGACCTAGAAGTGCACGACAGAAAAAGTAGTTTGCAGAGGGATTTAACTGGCAAGCACACCATAAACGTATAGGAAAATACTTGGTTTAACACTCAGAATTGATTTAAGTAAAAGTCAGAACCAGCTAGAATGAACCTTTCACCACCAAAAGAGTGTATACAGTACTCGATTTTCCATTGTAATACAAGTGGAAGCAAACCCCAGTATATAAAACCCTATTTGCATACATTTTTGATGCATTAGTGTGTTCCCCCGGGAGACCCTTCTCAGTAAGATCTCGACCTATATTACTGTAAAGAAGCTGCAAAGCGCAGCCCCACCCTCACTGTAATAAAAAAGCACAACAAACTTTACTGATGTGTTACAACAACCAGTGAGAGGGCAGAATACAGGGAGAGCTCTGGGGCCGCTATTATACAGTGATAAGATTCAGGTGATTTATAATTGTTGAAAATCCCTATAAATTCGATACAAGGTGTTACTGTAATTCCCATACACAGGCATTATGCCACATACAGGTGTTATTATTCTTTATAAAGCGCCAGCATATTCCGCAGCGCTGTACAATGGGCACAATATAGACAGGGTTACAATACATTGAACAACATTTTGACAAACCAGTACAGGAGGAAACGAGGGCCCTATTCCTTTGGGAACTTAGAATCTAAAAGGGTTGGGGGTGGAAACAGGAGCGGAGGACTGCAAGGTGAGAGCGGAGGACTGCAAGGTGAAAGCGGAGGACTGGTTGCGTTAGTGAGTTGGGTGGTAGGCTTCCCTTAATAGGAATGTTTTAAGGGAGCGTTTGAAGGAAGGGAAACTAGGGGAAAGTCTGACCGTACGAGGGAGAACGTTCCAGAGGGTGGGAGCTGCGCATTATATTCTATTGGTATTGGAAACTGCATTGCTAATAATCTCATTGTGATCATTACAAATCCCCATAAACAGAAGATCTGACCAATTTTATTATCTCTGTTTGACACAAAGGCTATTTCTGCCTGTAGGCTAATAATAAAGACCCCACGTGGTATTGTGCAAAACAAGGGATACTATTCAGAATCTTTAATCTCAACCAGGGCCGGATTAACATAGGGGCTGATGGAGCAGCAGCTCTGGGCCCGTGCCCCAGAATAGGCGAATAGGCCCAGAGAAAGGATAACTATGTCTGCAGGGTCAAGTGATGTATCACTGGAAAGGCCAGAGCATGACCTTTCCAATGATACCAAACATGACCAGGTTTTATGTAACAATAAAAATGAAATAATAAATATTTCTTTATTTTTACTTTCTAACACAGAATTGTTACATCTAAAACCTAAACTACTGCACTGCGGCGAAGAGCACTGGAGGGGGGACTTTGGACCCCATCGTCATTAATCTTTATACCTCACAAGGTCAAGTGAGGCATCATTGGACAGGTCACAGTCTGGATTTTGCATTCATACCAGACATGACCATGTAAAATCTAAAAGAAAAGAAAACAAAAAAAACCAACTTATTTTATTTACTTATTTTTTAGTTCCAAGGCGATGGCATTGTCCATTTGTCACATATAAAATGAGCAATACCACTGCCTTTACTCACCTGTTAATTTACCACTTTGGGATCAAGGTCAGCATTTTATACATAGTCATATAATTCATAAAACGCCATCCTCCAAAACCGAAGGTAATTATTTCATTTTTTTGGGTTAAAATTTTATATTTCCTTAGAAAAACGCAGTAACAGGTTCCCATTTCTCTCTTTTTGTTTAATAAGAATTCCCTATAGAATATATAACCACAAAGGATTGGATGATAAAATGGGAAAACGTTATTTTACATGCTTTAAATGATTGAAATCTTAATGCAAAATTAATCACACGGTATCTGCCTCATTAGATATACCCTTATCTGTAATATTAAATAACCTAAAATATGTTTTCATTTCACTAAATTCCAAAAAAAAGCCACCAAAATATTCAGCTCCAGGCCCATTGAGATCTTAATCCGGCCCTGATCTCAACCATATTTCTGTAAAGGATAAATGAATACATGGAAATATTAGAAGTCAGAAAATTTACATTCCAATCTTTTAACTCTCTCAGAACAACATCTTTGCAAAATTTTACGCTATATTCAATTGCTAACCACATCCCATGTTTCAAATGTTATATTTCATCAACAAAAATTGCTGGTCATTGAAGGGGTTAATATTCCATGCAACTTGCTAAAGTAATTATGAGTATTTGTATCATTTTCTTTTATTATATGTTGTGATCAAATGTCATGTTTTACGAAGGAGTAGGAAGCATGTACTGTATTTCCCCCTTGAGTTTCTGTATTTTCCGTGAGGAAAGGAGACACTGGAATGTCGTCCACAACAATTAAACCAAAACTAAATAAACTGCTAGACATTCTGCAAATCTCCAGGCTAATGAACCATGAACACAATGAAAGTGTATCATAAACTATTGATCTCTCTTTGTATAAACTGTTTGCTCATCTTTATTTATACATGTATACATTCTCTGCTTGTAATCTCTTGTCAACTGTTGCATTGTTTGTGTTTATCTAAATCAGCTCTGGCCAGGAGTGACCCACCAGAAAAGGATACGCTAAAACACCCAGGATGCTCAGGCTCTGCATGCTTAGAGTTGCAATCCCATGGTAGCCATGAATTGCCATTGCCCAGCCCCGAGCTGCACATGCAATCAGCAGCAATAAAAGATAAACTGCTAGTCTTCCAAGTATTTGCAATTTTACTGTTCTCTCTATAATCTAAAGCATAAATTTGAAAAGGGGGGGGGGGTAGATTTCAGCAATCATAGGTCATAAAAGATGCAGGGGAATGTATTACTTGCAGCATTCCTACTTTATTGCATTTCCAATATCCCTTTCTCAGGCAGATTCACGATTTTAAATTGTAATCTTGGTTCATGGTTAGAACTGAATAATCAAGCTTCAACCCCTTCACTGCCGAGTGAATAAAAAAAAAAACACAGTCAACCAGTCGGGTTTTTTTTGGAAAATAATTTTTAACCCCTTAACCACTTCGCTGCTGAGGACGCGCTCAGCGCGTCCTCAGCATTCCCGCTGGTGTGCTGAGGACGCGCTGAGCGCGTCCTCCCATTGGGGTCAGCGTTCGGCCGGGTTCCGGCCGATCGCTGGCCCCTCCGGTGCGGGCTGACATCCTGGATGTCAGCCCGGCATCCGGAACAGCAGCCGCCGGAATTTGGTGTCATCGCGGCAGCGCGATGACACCAAATTCAGGCGCCCCCCCCGCATGTGCGGAGGAGGCGCCTGAAAGGGAGGGGGGGGAGGTCCTTCGGACCTCTCTCCCTCCCGATCGGCGGCTCTGCGGGGGTTAACCCAGGCATCATTTGGAAGGGCACAGCCTGCCCTTCCAAATGATGCCTGGCATTAACCCCTGGGGAGCTGGATCGCGAATCGGCGCTGAAAAGCGCCGGTTCGCAATCCTTTCCCGGAGCTGGCCGACATCTTGGATGTCGGCCAAGCCTCCGGGAACTCCCCCTGAGGACTGGCGTCATCGTGCGTAGCACGATGACGCCAGTCCTAGAGTTAACCCTTAACTGCCACCAACGGTGGAGATAGGGAGTTCATTGGAACTCCCTATCTCCCGATCCGTGGCAGTTAGGGGTTAAATTTTGGTATGGTTGGATCGGCCAGAGCATGGCCGTTCCAACGATACCAAACACTACAGTGAAAAAAGTTGTAAAAAAAAAATGAAAAATAAAAAGAAAAAAAAATTTAAAAAAAAATTTAAAAAAAATAAACACTTTTTTTTTTTTTTGGTTTGTTAGTGTAGCAATATTGTTCCCATTTCAATTATAATGTGAACAATGATGCTGCACTAACGATTTTTGTATGCGGTGCGTTTGTTAAAAATAGTGTAATTTTCCCCAAAAAAATATGTAACGAGACTCCATCTCTAATTTTTTTAACAAGCGCACCCCATACAAAATATAACCGCAATTGCTCGCATGTTAAAATGTGAAAAAAAACACTTTACACATTGTAAATTATTGAAAATACATATTTTATTGCATTTTTTGTTATAATATACAGACATGACATAACGTATACATATAATAATGACATATTATGAATCTACCGAGTCTGACGGAAAGAACGATATATAATATGTCTGGGTCATATACTAAAATAAGCCTTCAAAACACGTTTAAACATGATGCGCAAAACAGGTAAAAATGACCTCAGCACAGGGGCGGGAAAAGCCTCAGCAGCGAAAGGGTTAAGGACGGGGGCAATTTTACAAGTTCGACCCTCTTCGAAAAGAAGTGTGCTGAGCTCATTTTGACCATTTTTTGCTCATCATGTTTTAACGCGGTTTGAAGTCACGTTTTATTGTACGACCCAGACAAATTATATAGCCTTTTTTTCAGCAAATTCATAATATAATCATTAGTCTATGTATACGTCATGCCCTGCCAGAATGCTATAACAAAACCTGTAAGAAAAAAATGTGAATTTTCAGTAAAATTTCAAATCATCCACAGCGTGTAACGTAATTTTTTCACATTTAACCATTCATGCTTTTGCGGTTATATATGCTATGGGGTAGGCTTGTTAAAAATACTTAGAAGTGGGAACTCATTACTAAATTATGTGATTTATGCTAACCCCCCCCCCAATCGTTAGTGCAGCATCATTGTTCACATTATAAATGAAATGTGAACAATAATGCTGAATTAATCAAAAAACAAAACAAAACGTTTTTTATTATTTATTTATTAAATTTTATTTTTTACTTTTAACAGGATCATGTTTGGAATCATTGGAAAGGCAATGCTCGGTTCTTTCCAATGATATATAACATGACCCTCTAGCTGCCACAGATTGGGAGATAGGGGGGTTCTATGAACCCCCTAGCTCCACTACAGGATTTCCTTAGGAAATCCCTGGGCAGCTAGGGGTTTCCCGGTTAACTGACGTCATTGTGCCTCGCCCAATGACGTGGGGAGACCTGGAGGTGGGGCTGCCCTCTAAGATGGCGGCCCCCACTGGAAATAGACCGCGATTTGGTGCCAGATAGCAGTCTTACTGCTAAGGGGTTAATGCAATGCATCGCTGTATCGGTAGAGGGATCCAAAGGATCCCCCTCTCCTTCAGGTGCCTCCCTGACGGGGGAGCAGAAACTGATGTCATCACTCTCGTTGTGATGACGCCAGTGCACCGGGAGGGCATAAAAACGCTGATCTGACTTCGTGGAAGTCAAATCAGCATTGGAACCCTGGGAGAGGTGAGTATGAAACATAGAAACATAGAAAATTGTCGGCAGATAAGAACCTTTCGGCCCATCTAGTCTGCCCAATTACATGGATACTTTACCTGGATTTAGCTTTTGTTTAGGATAGCCTTATGCCTATCCCATGCCTGCTTAAATTCATTTACTGTTTTGGCCTCTACCACTTCAACTGGAAGACTGTTCCATGTATCCACCACCCTCTCAGTAAAATAATGCTTTCTGATGTTACTTTTAAACCTTTGCCCCTCTAATCTAAGACTATGTCCTCTTGTTTTGCTACTTTGTTTCCTTTTAAATATACTCCCTTCCTCTACCTTGTGGATTCCCTTTACGTATTTAAATGTTTCTATCATATCTCCTGTCTCGTCTTTTTTCCAAGCTGTACATGTTAAGATCATTAAGCCTTTCCTGGTAACTTTTCTCCTTCAAGCCGTACACCATTTTAGTAGCCCTTCTCTGAACTCTCTCTAAGATGTCTATATCCTTCTGGAGATACGGTCTCCAGTACTGCACACAGTACTCCAAGTGAGGTCTCACCAGTGCTCTGTACAGTGACATGAGCACTTCCCTTTTCCTACTGCTAATACAGGGTGAGCCAGTCAAACCTGCATTTTTGAAATGACTGTAAAAAATAAACGGATGGATATTTCAAAATTTTATTGTTACTATCTTAATGTACATTAAAAAGCATTTAAGAAACAACATTCACTGTTTAAAAATAACTCCAGTAAGATGGTGTCCTTCCCGATTGAGACATTCTTGTAGGCGATTTCTGAAACAGCCCATCGCATCACGGAGCATACGCTGAGGAATTCTCTCGATTTCCAACCGGATTCTCCTCTTGAGTTCCCCAAGCGTTGGAGGTCATTGTTCAAAGACTTTACTCTTCAGGTACCCCCACAAGAAAAAAAATCGCACACTGTGAGGTCGGACGATCGGGGAGGCCAAGAAATTGTTCCATTTCGGGATATCACCCGATTTGGAAAAACATTGTTGAGAACATTCATGCTCACACGGGCTGTATGACTTGTGGCACCGTCTTGCTGGAATAAGGTTTCATTGTTCATTCCATGTTGACGAAGCTGAGGAATGAAGAATAGGGATGTGCGTTTCGGGTTTCGGAATTTCGGAATTTTCACGAAATTTCCCGATTCGTGTTTTCGGATGCGGCCGAATTTCCGAAAATTTTTAGATCCAAAAATGGCAGATCCGAAAAGTTTTCCGAGCCGAAACGAAATATTTTCGGAATTTTCAAATGGACTTGAAATGTGTCAAATCGAAATTTATTGCTTTGAAACGAGAACAGACTTTCCGAAAAAACGAAAATTTCCGAACTTACGAAAAGTCGATACAAAAAACGAGCTAAGTGACACGAAAATACGAAAAATGGTTGAAATTCCGAAAACATGTACAATTCCGAAAAACGAAAATTTCCGAAATCACGAAAAGTCGATACAAAAAACGAGCAAAGTGACACGAAAATCCGAAAAATGGTCGATATTCCGAGGAAAAAAAAGTACACGAAAAACGAATCAAGCCGAACCGAATCAAAACAGAAATCGGGCGAAACGAGCCGAATCGAAAAGTTGAAAAATCCGAAAAATCGAATCGAACGGAAAAAAAAAATCGGTGCACAAGCCTAATGAAGAACGAATGCAACATTTCCGAATAGCGTTGTGCATTCACAGTAACTGCTTGCTCCCTGTCATTTTCAAAAAAATAGGGGCCTATGATTCCCAATGAGGACATTGCGCACCAAACTGTTACCTTGCTTGAATGGAGTGGTGTTTGATGGAGTTGTTGAGGGTTTTCATCACTCCAATATCGGAAATTTTGTTTATTCACAAAACCGGAGAGATGGAAATGTGCCTCATCGCTCATCCACAGGTTGTGAACAAGGTCCTCGTTTTCATCAAACATGTCCAACAACGTTTGACAAAAACGCCGTCGAGCTGCAAAATCGTTTTCATTCATAGCCTGAACAACCTGAATTTTGTATGGGTGATGGTGTAAATCTAACCTCAAGATTCTTCGGACGCTCGTGTTTGCCATGCCAAGCGCAGCACTCTGTCGACGCGCCGATCTCCGAGGGCTTCTTTCCACAGCAACTCTCACGCGGTCAATATTCGCGGGAGTTCGCACTGATCTTACACTGCCACCCCTTCTGCTTCTCGTTTCACCAATTACTTCAAAGTTTGTCACCCACAATTTGATTGAATTAACAGACGGCACTGGCTTATTTCGATTAATTTGAAAATTCTTCCGGAAACGACGCTGAGCGGCTGCATAACTACCACTTTGGTAAAACACTTTCACAGCGAATGAACGTTGTTGTTTAGACCACTGCTCCATGACGACTGAAATGCTTAGTTGTGGGGGACACAATGGTAACCTTGCTAACTCGCTCCGCCCACTTTCACGGCTCTCCCGCCCTTTTCAAAAATGCAGGTTTGACTGGCTCACCCTGTACCTCTCCCTACACAACCAAGCATTCTGCTAGCATTTTCTGCTGCTCTATTACATTGACTACTTACCCTTAGATCCTCTGAAATAATAACCCCTAAATACCTTTCCTCAGATGTTGAGGTTAGGACTGTATCATATATTCTATATTCAGCACTTGGGTTTTTACATCCCAGGTGCATTATCTTGCACTTATCCATGTTAAAACTCAATTGCCACAACTCCGACCATTTTTTTAGTTTACCTAAATCATTTGTCATTTGGCTGATCCCTCCAGGAACGTCAACCCTGTTGCAAATCTTTGTGTCATCAGCAAAAAGACATACTTTTCCATTAATACCTTCTGCAATATCACTAACAAAAATATTAAATAGAATGGGTCCAAGTACTGACCCCTGAGGTACCCCACTGGTAACAAGACCTTGCGCCGAATAAACTCCATTTACCACAACCCTCTGTTGCCTGTCACTCAGCCACTGCCTAATCCACCAAATGTAAACATTCAAAATCAGTGGGCCATGCCAGGAAGGTAACGATACAAAAGTATATATTTGTTTTGGAACGGCCTCAGGGGCAATGGATTCAAGCAACGTTTTGGCAAAGTGTCTTAAAGGAACACTCTAGGCTGAAAATCACCCCCCCCTTTTTTTTTTACATTATATTATACCTATTGCCCTACCTAGTTAATCAGTATTTGTTTTTTGTTTTTTATGTTATACTTACCCTAAAAACGACACTTTTCCAACGGCTTTTGTTTTTGTTTTTTTTACTCCCCTCCCTCCTCTTCCGCTCCCGTCGTGGGAAATCTTCAACTTGGCTGAAGGTTTACGTGCAAAGAGCGCATGCGCGCCTAGCACATAAACCAGCCAATCAGCATGCTTCCTCCCGGCTCCACTTTCTTTGATTAGTGTTACGCGCAAGAGGATGCGCGCAACACTAATCACAGCCACCGACTTTTGCTGGCGGCTCGCTCCCGCCAGCTACTGCGGCGAGTAGTAGACCTCATCGCGCTTTCAGCACGATGAGGTCTCCTACTCGGCAATAGTTGGCAGAAGCGGGAAATACAAATCCCGCTCTGCTGACTGACAGCTGGGAGGGTGGAGTAAAGTCCTCCGCGTCTCTCAGCTGTTTCAGCCGATCGGCTGAGCGGAGGGGGGCAGCGGAAGAAAAGGGCATACTTAGGTCATCATGACCACCTAAAAAAAGCGTAGGTGGTCATGTTGCCTAGAGTATCCCTTTAATGATGCTTAACGTATCTACTCCCACAGACTCCTTATATACATATATACATTCAATCAATTATCTAACATAATCAGCAGATGGAGTTGCTAAATTTAACCCCTCGTTTGTCAGGATTTTCGTCAATCTGTATAAAACAATTACCTTAGATCATGAAGTAGAAGGGGATATGCTAAATAACTTTCTATAGGCTGGTTTTAGAACGTGTTAGCACCTCGGACATCGTGCCCACGTGCTAAAGCTTTAGCAGCATCTTTTGGAGCCCAAATTCAAACAAAATTAATTTGCATTGAGACAACATAGCTCCAGATGGTGTTAACATGATCCCAGGCTGCTGTGTCTGTTGCTGGTGTAAACCTGGTCACGTAGGAGAAGACCAAGATGCAGGAAACCTAAGAATACAAAAAGCCCATCTCCCAGATTCTGATAATTTTATCAAATGGCCCAAAACTGTATCAGTATTATTTATGTTTCACTTTCCTGGCCATGTCACAATAGATGATGGCTATTTCATTGACCTTAAACATCAATTCAATATCCCCTACACTGAGGAGATTTTGCAGATCACTACCTTTACTGTTCCAACACCAGGTGCCGTCATCATCCACATAAATTTAGGGTCATTTTGCAGATTTACGTGATTGGCCCTAAATGGTGATGTATATACCCTGACTGAATGGTCAGAGATTCGGCACTCAGTCAAGGTTGAGGATTGAGCATAGGACTGTCATGTAGGACAGCTTTTCCACTTACAGCTGTCATCCTGCGGCATATCACTGAAACTGTGCAACAGTAAAACCTTTACAGCAAAATATATAGTGATTCCTTATCAGATGATCCCAATATGTATTGGCCATATCGGGTGCTCTTTAACATTTTTCCAATGCTTTAGGGAGGGGTTGATGGATTTCTATTAATCATAGTACCCAGTAAGGGAAGAGGTGCCAACTATTAATTCATAGCGCCAGGAAAAGCTTTTGATGTACATTTACGAAGAACAATGCTAAATCTTGGAAACCCATAAAATTTTGGGAGTTCAAAGTTGGACTTGCAGAGCTCTGTCTTGAGTAGGAGAACGTGTCTTTAAAATATATGAATTGAATGAGGCAGATACAGTGCACCCAAATCCATTTGCAAGCCGCCAATCCACGGTTTTACTTTTAAGAGCATAGTTTTGTCATGACCTAGAGGCCATGTTGTGGCGACAGGAGTTGGTGGGCCATTAGTGTGAGAGGGGGTGCAATAGATAATATATACGTCCTCGATGCTTTGTGACACTGCCCATCCATGTCTATCCTTCGTTCCCATTAATTCAGTAATCATCCGATCTCTCTTGGTTTCTTGTCAAGCCTTGGCTGTCTATCTAATTCCATCATGCTACGATCTTTCTAAGCCTGTAACTAACAAAATGCTAAGCTCAGCTTTGACACGATGTTTAGTGGATAAGTCCCTTCATGTTATAAGCAGATCATATCTTATTATGTGAGTTTATAAAAGCTGTACCTCCCAATTCCAGCATGGTATATTCTATTGCTCTACACCTGAAGCCCAATGGAACGTTCATGTGCTTTTCTTGCGAGCTGTGTATGTGCTGGTAATGCAAATTCTTTTAATTAATTAAAAAATTTGAATGCTCTGCTTGAATTTTTCAGTCCTGTTTACCTGTATATTTGTCTTGTTGCAGAACCCAGTTCAGCAAATGGAGTAAAGAATAGCCCTACTTGTAATAAAGACGGCTCGTGCGAAGATGACAAGGGTCACATTATGGAAGAAGTAGTAAAGACTTTCCTCAAACAGCAGGAGAAACTGAACTACATTCTCCAAAAGAAACAACAGATTCAGATGGTGGGTACACAGTAACCTGTATATCACAATAAATGTATAATCCAGGGTACATTTTGCTATATTGTGCTACATTGTAACTACATGACGCACCATTGTGACATGTTAAAGAGCTAAATTGTCCATCGCTGGAATCTAGACGCACTCTTCACCTTTCCAACCCTGGTGTTTAAGAGCTTTTCTGGGAAGCTGCCACCCTACCTGAATAGGCGGCTTCCCCAGCAGTTCCCTCATCCTATAACCTCCGATCCAGGACCTGCACCTTACTTAAAATACCGCAATACAAAAAGACAGTGTCTCGATCCTCATTTTCCTACAGAGCACCACAATTATGGAATAACCTCCCAGACGCCATCAAATCTTCCCCCAGTCTACAGTCACTCAAGAGCTCCTTATTAACATACCTCAATACGGAATGCACCTGTAAACATGTAACATAATGAATATACTTACGTATTTATTTTCTTTTAATCTGTATATTTGTGCTGTTGTTTTTAATATCTTGCATGTTATTATTTTGTATTTTTGTACCTACTGTAACAATTCAATGTTCTTGAACCCAGGACATAATTGAAAACGAGAGAAATCTCAATGTATCCTTCCTGGTAAAATCCTTTATAAATAAATTATAAAAGTGTTATTCCCCTTCTGTTCAAACCAGTAAGTTAATAATATGACATACTTCACTTAAAGGTACGAGACTTCCTTTCACGAGCTGGTAGGTAAGGATGGCGTGGGAGCATGTACAAAACAGTGTTACAAACCATGTAAATATTTACTGCACACACATGGTATCACCCACTGGGACAATGAAATGAAGACGTAGCCTGACATATTCATTTATTTCACGTTGTTGTTGAGAAGATGTGTTTTCCATTCACGATTCTATTGCACCGGGACCTATCAGTACAGGGACAGCGGGAAAAAACCTTAATATTTTGGATGTATTTTAATGTTTGTAGCAGGTTAGAGTTATCTTTGTATTTTCTATATCTACTAAGAAAGTGCAAATATCGCCAGTGCAGGTGTTTTGAGGGAAGACCTCATGGTGTTTGTAATTACTCATAGACTGCTCCTTCTTTGCTACAAAACTGTGTTATCACTGAAAAAAATTGCTATGTATTGTCCCTGGTGTGGGGAATTACTTGGGGTATTTCAACCAGTTAGCGCTGCACCTTGGCTCCGAACGCAATGTTTCTTTTTTTTTGTGATGAAGCGCAATGGATCCTCGTCGCCAATGCCTTAAACTCTGAAGATTCAAAATGCAGGTTTGCTGATCTGACTGAGCATAGGTTTCTTTTGTCTTTGCTAGCAAGAAGACCTGTTATTGCAGTACGCTCCTTTTAAGCTGGCATGGCCAGTCACAGTTCTGGATGTTCCTAAATGAAAGGTCTCTCTTTCAGGAAGTCGAGATGCTGAGCAGCTCTAAGGCAGTGAAGGAACTCACTGTGGAGCAGCAGGCCTTGCAGAAGGAGTTTGAGTCCTTGCAGACCGAGCACTTGCAGAAAATGGAGGAGTTGTATGATGAACAGAGGGACCTGGAGGAAAAGTTGAAACAAGTAAAGAAGCAAAAGTGCTCATGTGATTCCAATATGGAAAAGGACAAGGAGACACAGTATGCGAACCAGGTGAGGGGTGTAGCTGGAAATCCGATGAATGTTCTGTGAAATGCAAGTCTTTATGCTCCGAGTTTGTTAAGAGCTGAGCATCATGACATTCTCTGGTGCGGCTCACCACTGTGGTAATATATGGGATGAGACATTGCTGGGTCAACTGTCGAACGTTGCGAGACACATAATAGATAGCTTATGCAAAAACTCAGTTTTAAAGGGATACTGTGATATAAAAACTGGCTTCTCTAAAGTAATGTGTTTTTAATGACCTCTTTAAAGACTGAAACTTGCATTCCCCCATAAGGATTTACTAATCTGCAACCAGAAGCAGACCCGTAAAATACACTAAAGGGCTTTTTCACAAAGCACCGACATTTCAGCGCTTTGCACTTCGGGCGATTCCTTTTTGCCGACCGTACGGTGAATTCACGTAGCACACCGAAGATGGAGTCGCCGAACTGCAGGAAAAAAGATAAAACTCTCATATTCTCCTAGTAGGTGTTTACACCAATAAAAGTGTCTTATAATATGTCTAATTAATAATAAAGGTAATTTAAATAAATAATAAAAAGATCTGTTACCGAATAAAAGAATATGCCTTACTCTACAGAAACACAAACACAGAGTGTAAGAAGAGCTTAAGATCTATATATTAATGTTACATTCCTATCGTCTGCTGAATAGCTTCTTGTTATATTTTGTGAATAAACCTAGATGAAGTATCATTTCTCGATGTGCTGCATAGCTCTTACTCCGGTTTTGTATGCCTTTCCCTGTTCAAAAAATTGCTACAGTGTTAACCATAAGGTTATGTATTCACGCTTGAATTTTTATGATTGACGTTCATTTTTGTGTGTGTTGGGCAATTAGTATTTCGTGTTTAGCAAGGTCTTATCTTTCCCATTCAGCGCGTTCAACATACAATCCTTCACTTGGCCCCTGTCATTGTTTTAGAAACACAACATTTATATTAGCCCAATAATGGAACGGGCCCATCGCCACCACAATTAACTTGTCATGCAGTGACAATCTGATTTTCTGCTCTGTAACCAATATGCATTGTGTTTACGTTGATGCAGCTGACAGAACTGCGGCAGAGACTGGATCAGGCGGAGGCAGACAGAAGGGAGCTCCAGGACGAGCTGAGGAAAGAACGGGAAGCCAGAGAGAAGCTGGAGCTCATGATCAAAGAGCTTAAGCTTCAGATTTTTAAATCGACCAAGACCGAGAATGGAGAATAGGAGACACCTTGTCATTGACGACGGCTCATTCTACTTTAAACAGGGTTTGTTTTTGCGATTCGGACCTGAAACAGAAGCAGCTCTTCCCGCTGCATAATAAGATGTACCTGGCATGGTTACATACCACCTCACTGCCATGAGAAGTGGGGAGACAAAAAATTTGCAATTTGTAAGAACTTTTTTTGCTGCTGAGAGATCCCCGTCAATGTTTTTGACACTTCCATTAAATACCCCCTATCCATTCTTTTTTTTTTTTAATTCTCCATCTTTTTTGAAGTGATCATCACACACAAGACAGCACATCACTTGGATGCTGAAACATCTGCTTGAGGGTGTTGGATGTTGAACTCATTTTGGTGACCTAGTAAAGTTCAATGTGAACGCTTTTGCACTTCAGTGCAAATTGTTACTGTACTTTCTAGCTCCCATTTGGTGTGCGATGTCCTGGAAGACTCCAGCTTGTCAAAACCCTCCAGCTGCGTAAAGCTCCATAATGCTGCTATGACTATTTATTTATAGTTTTGTTTTCTACTGGGAGCTGATGCTTAACAATGTTTGTTGATTTTCATTAATGCCCTCTTATACGCACAGACTGCTTTAAATTCCACTCCTGGACCAGCAGATACATTCTACTCAATTTGCCTGCAAAATAAATACCATTTCTCCAACTTTTTGTGAAAATCCGGGGCATCTGCCAGTGCTAATCTTCCCGTATTTTATGATCTGCGTGACTCTGTTTTACAGGTTTTTTTTTTTATTTGTCCCCCCCCCCCTTCTTCATAGAAACCTAACTTGTCACCTGAAATAAATGAGTCTACAAAGGGCTGGTTATTTATGCATCAGTGGATAGAGTCCCTGATTATGCATCCAGTGTCCACATGCAGGCAATAAATGACTGGTACGTTTGCCTAATTTTATTCATTGTTAGCAACTTACCATTAAATGACCGGAGGGAAAGCTCTCCCAGCGTTCTGAATTATTGAATGCTAGACAGCAATCCGGTATAGACGGGCAAAGGAAATATGACCTGCATAAATATTAAGTCCATTTCAGTTTCTATAGTGAGAAATCCTATCACGGAATCATTTCTTCTGGTGTTGCAGAGATAACTGGTTAGAAATGCAATAAATCAGGGTGCAATATTTACATCATTTCTATTTCTTGTCTGCTGGGTTATAATTTGCAGTATAATGTTATAAGTGGGTATACAATAGACATCCTTGACTGTGCACAAAAAAAATAATACCAGTAGTGTGATGGCGATGTGTGCTTACCTGAAACCCATTCGACAAATTTGTCTTACCGCCATAATGCAAAGTGAAAAGATAAAGAAAAGAAATGATGACGTTAGATGAAACTAAAGATCTTTTATATATATATTTAATGTTTTGTTTTGGCTTTTTTTTCTGTGGTTTTGTTCCTCTCACAAAATGTTGTCACCTTCTGAGCACTGACAAGCAGAATGCTCGGCCCTCTGCTGTAATATAATTACAGCTGCCATGAAGGGTTGCCCATGTCAATCGTGGCAAGGCTTCTTGGGAACTGTCCTGTCTTACAGCATGCTCAGTAGTCCATGTATTTTCTAGTACCAGATCTGCACTCAGTACTACAAGTTCTGCATGTGTTTTTTGATTTTTTTCTTATTTTTATATATATTTATACAACTTCTCCAATAATTTCATAAAACTTTATATATAATTAAGAACAGCCCCTTTCGTAACTGCGCAATAGGCAGCAGTGTAAGAAGGATGGAGATATGTGATGTACTTAATGCACGGTGTGCCTGCAGTGTGTTACGCAGACCGTACTGTAAGCATACTGCGCCGGGGGTATGTCGTGTACACAGTGGTGTGTCTAGATCTATATCCACCAGATCTTTCTACAACTCTGCCTAATATACTTGGCTCACCCACGCTGCCGGTTTGCCTTGCAGGTCACTACTGTTAAAAGGTAGGCATCGTTCTGTCATATTTATAATTTATTTTGTACATGTTTATATGTGTTATTTTGAACACAGAGCCAAGGACAGCTTCAGATGTTTGTGCTTTTTTTGTTCTTATGTTTTTTTGTTTATTTTTAGCTAGAAATTTGTTTTTAATCTATCAAAATATTTTATACCAAAAGTCGTTGCAACCTTGATAAATTAAATGTTTTTTGACATAGTAAATTTTCCTAAAACAAAAAAAAAAGCCATTTTCCCTGCCATCGATTGCCATAATTGTCCGAGCAATTTTACACAATATTTAAAATAAAAGGGGGAAGATAAGGAGTTGACGGTGTCAAAATGTTGGCAGCCAAGGATTTTGCACTTTTGGCACTGGGCACAGCAAGTGCCGTGGCAATGGTCCAATGGCTTATTCTTAACGTGTGTTCTTTCCATTGGATACCACTTTATTCTATGTTTTTGCTCACTGGGTATGTGAATGTTTAAAATGTATATGCACAATTTTAATGATGAGGTTATGGTACAACACTTTGATGGAGTATCCAAGGATTTGTATTGTATATAATTTTCTTCTTTTTTAACCTTCTAGCCATTAACAAAGGACACTTGCAATATTCCACATGAGAACCACACAGTCTCTGCAGTTTTGGTGTTGGTTAAGTTTCAGCTCTAAAATAGCAATGTTTCCACACACTACAAGCAATGATTTTTCTCTGGTCTTATTTATTCTATTTGTTTCTTTTTGTTTACAAGCAATTTATTTATGTGTAAATAGAGAAATATATTACGTTTTAACAGTTAAAATGTTCTTATAGTTTAAAAAACAGATTTTTTTTATATATAACTTTATTCTTGGACTACAATTGGTATTGCCATATTGTTAATTGAACTCCATCTAAGAAGGAATTGTTTTCTTTTTGTACACGTGTGTGTGTGTATATATTTATATACATATATATATATATATATTGTAAAGTTTTAGCTGGATCACCTTGCTTGGAAACCACTGCATTGCTAGCTTTTGTGGCATATCAGCCAGACACACCTTTTACAGACCCGTTGTATAGATTTCGATATTGCTGTGTGGTGTATTTGTTGCAGCATGCCTATTTTGTAAATTTAGTGAAAGTTGAGATGTTATGTTCGGCGTTTCTTTATTTATTTATTATTTTTTTTGTACTAGCATACGTGTCTGTTATTCTTTATTTTTTGGTTGAGCAGACAGAACATTTTGAATTTCCTGAATTTGCTGTAGCAAGGCAGACTTACAAAATTTGTATCTAAACCTGTAATGTCGCGTGTAAGAGTAGGTTTTGGAATCTTAAAATTCTTTCGCTAGGGTGTAGAGTTTGAGACCTTTTTCTGGTTGAAGATCATCTACAAGCCCTTGATGCAATATGCAATTATATTCTCTTTAAAACGTTTTATACGTAGGAAGGCCCTTAGATAGAATTTAAAAAATATCCCCTTGTTAAAGATGGAAATTGGAAGCCATGAGGTTAGTTGTAGACTAATGTGGTAGTTTGCACTGTAACTCCATGTAACCGGATCCAGATATCTTTTTTTATTGTAGTTATAGGGAATTTCAAAGCAAAGCCATGTAAGCTGGGAATTGTTGTTCTTAAGGATTGTCGTCTGTGGTTTTTTCTCTCTCTCAAGTTTGAAGAACTAGAGCGTGGCTGAAATATCTTATTCGGCCACCTTGAAGATGCCTAAAATATGGTCTACCACCATTTTGGTCTAAATATTGATACATTGGACAGCAATAAGGTGCTGCGCAGTGGTTATAGCTGACCAAATTATATAGGATTGAATTACTCAGGGATGCAGGAGCTAAGCACTTTTGATCTGTACTTACATCCAAAAAAAGACAAAAAGTATGCCCTTGAGGCATTATGTAGTAAAAATGAGTTCAGAATGACTATAATGTGCAATAGGCTGTTAAATCTCCTATTTTTGTACAGCTGGGTAAGTGGATACCTGACCGTTGTAGGTATTAAACACGTAGGATGTCCATTTTAATTAAGGAATTGAATCAGATTGTGTTTAGCTATAGCAGTTTCTGTAAAAAATAAAAAGCCTGAATTTAATTAGTCCTGTAGTCCCTAGTAAATGTGTTCGTATATATTGAATCAAAGGGTAGTGGAGGTGAGGGTTTCGGATCCTCATTTAATTTTTTTTTTAAATTACATAAAAAAATAAATAAATAAAAATGCAGAATTGAAATGCTCTAATTAAAGGGGCACTACCATCAATTTAGCTTTAACAATTAACAGCACGATATCTGAACTAAAGCATATTTTCATAACAAGTACAAATAAAGCTACAGACTATTATTTACAAGATGACTGGATTTATTGCAGTCATTTTCTCTCACTTTCCCAGTCTTCATTCTCTAGTACTCAATTTCCAGTTGCAGTTTCAGAAGCAGCTTCATTTTGTGACATCTAAGGTTACCCCTTCAAACCTAACTCTGTCTTCCCACTGGTCTTATTCACCACGTTTCCCTGTAATCTCTTTAGCAAGGCTCCCCATTAACCCCTATCCATCCATGACACTGGTTATTTCCCTCCTTGTCTGACTGACAGCTAATCCAACCCACTCCCACCAACCCAGCCGGCCCTGTCAGCTTCTTTAACAGCAATAATAACGCAAAGACAGTTCACGAAACAGTTCAGATCTGTTACATAGGTAAATCTCACTTTTTGGTGGTAGTGTTCCTTTAACACGTTAAGTTACGGACAGGGATGAACCAGTGTATAGGAAAACGTGACTTTGCTTTACACCGTTCACAATTGAGATCCCAGACCACATTTCCGTTTCCTCTCCAAACCATTCCGGAAAAGTTCTGTAAGGAATGTTATGTTACTAAGTGCTGGTAATACAAAATTGCATTTCATAAGTCGGTACCACGGGATCTTGGATGCCCCCTTATCTCTTGCACTTGTAACAGAACCCTATGCAATGGACATGTATGATGACTCTGATTCTGTAGAATAAGGAATTGGAGCTAGTGACATGTGTTCAAAAGACCCACAATGTGAGCAGACATCTGTTTACAGTTGTTTTGAATGTGACATCGAGATGCTGCTCTCGATAGTTAGTCTCCAGAACACCAACAAGAAATGTTGAGCGTTCTTTCCACAAATTAAATTTTCTTACAGCCAAACAGGGTTATACTTTGTATTTTACACTGGTAATTCAGGTTGTGGTATATTTAATACTCCGTTTAGAAACTGGTAGAAGATAAGATATGTACAGAAACTGAATGGGTCATTATTTATTTTCAGTAAAAAAAAAACAGTCAATGGATTAAAAGGAAGGATATTGGAAAACTCAATAAACAGGGATTGGTTTACTTACAAGTGAGCTGGTTTGAGAACTCCATGATGGTAACAAACGTCCCTTTTATATTTGCTGGCAAATCCTGAAGAAAGTGCATCACTAGTTAAGGAAGAGCGTGAGCTTTTATTAATAAGGGTCTACTATCTTTTATTTTGTTGTTATAGCACATATTGTACACTGCATGGAAATTGGACTAAACCTGGTAGTGCTGGAATTAACATGTAAAGGAGTCTGCAACGTGGCGCTCCAGATCTTTTGTAACTACATTTGGATGGCTTTAAATACTATTCGACAAGATACTGATCGTTAAATTGTTGAATGTTTTATTTTTCCATGTCTTGCCATCGTTCAGTCCCATGAAGACACTGATACGTACTATGAAGTTCAGACAGTTACAAGTATTTATAAAGCGCCAACAAGTTCCACATCGCTGTACGGATATAAGACGGAACAACAAATATACATATAAGTTAAACACACAGAACAGTAGAAGAGAGGACCCTGCTCAAGAGCTTACAATCTAAATTCACTGCATTACTTGAGGTGTCCGTGTCATACCTCTGCATAGTGCCACTGTCGCTCAGTCTATGGGCACATGTGTGTGACCATCCCATCCCATGTGAGCGATCATACTGACAGTGACATTTCAGAGTGCTACAGATGCGTTAGCCTCATACACATTGTGTTAGCGCTCAGACTAGTTTCAGAGAAGGGAAACTCATGTAGGCCAGCTGTTCTGCTCTCTCCTGGCATGTAAAGACCAACAGATTGCCTCTGATTGCTGCTTTCTGGGCAAATATACCATGCTTTTCACCAATATAGGAAAACCCTAAAGCTACTTACGACAGGGAGACTTTAACAAAATTTCAGCCTCAACCCGATTTTGAATTTCCTTAATGAGCCACAACACACAAAGGTACCTTCCCCTGGTCAACAAATAACACATTCTAGGGATCTTTTTTCTCCTGGCTGTGATTATTTAATACCTATTTCTATAATTACCTAAGATGTGACATGGTCTCATACTATGACCATTATTTGTCTGTATATTGCAGCGTTATTTATGTTCCCTGTATTTTTCAACTGCCATATTGAGCAAGATTTTTTTCGCTGCAGAGAGCCTGGTGCTCATTGTTTTTTGAATTATTTAGTAGTGCATCCCAAAGGAAATTTAATAAATAAAAACTACTTTTGTTTCTCCCCTTGTTCAAGATACAAATTATGTCATTTAAGTCGCTGGCAGTTTTCACTTCAATTGTCGTGTGTGTGTATCATCTAATGACACCCAGGAGCTGTTCACACTGACAGACACTTGGTTAGATTTGATTCTATTGTGTCTAAATGTCTTTGTTAAATGAAAAAGCCAGCTTTCATTTATGACACAATAAGTTCATGGCAACTCAGAAACTGAACCCAGTATATATATATTTTTTTCTCAATATGATCAGATCAGCTCAGAATATCTCCTAACTAGCATCAAAGGCTCCAAGGATAAAATTAAGAGTATTCTAAATGTGGAATTTTTGGAATGACAAACAAACCCCAGCATTTTTTGCTGTAAATGCTGAGATGGTAAATGCCACAGTCAGAATAAGATAAAGTATTTATATTGCATAAAATGTTATAACAAGGTTTTACTAGAAATTGTTAATTATATATAATTTATAATAATTTAATGTTCTATAATGTAATCTATTTACAAATGATTTTTTTTCTTTCAAATTATCAGTCCAAAATATAATTATATTTTATAAGATCTTTTAATGTCTATTGTGTTGGGGCAAATTATGTTTGGAGGAAGAAACTGTTGATCTTTTTTTTGTTTTGTTTATCCTGCCTGCTGGGGACGAGCTCAGGGACTTATGACATCAGCATACTACGTACTTGCTGTTGTCTGGTCCTCTATATGTCTCCCGGAGTGGTAAAATTCAGTCGCAGTCGAATTTATAGCGTGTGAGTGTCGAATGTGCCATTCGCACACAAAAGGCTCCAGGGACTTCCACACTCGGAAGCCCTAGAGCGCAAGAGGAGGGGGAGATTTTATCAGTTTTCGGGGGATCTGTCTTCAAATTTCCATTTACATAATTATAGGGATTCCCTTTCTGCAGGAGCAATAATTTTTAAAGATGGTAACATTACCTTTTTTAAAGAAATATATTTCATTTGTTGGAATGCCAGGGTATATTTATCTAAAGAAAAAAAAAAAAAAGAAGTAATAAATATGTCTGTCCAGCATCTTGTTTGTTTTCCCCTGCCAACACATACATACATACATGAACATGAGCTTGAGAGATTTTTTTCTTGGTTCTGCTCTTCTGGGCTCTCTAGATGCGCTCACTGCCAGGGACATGCTCTGTTCTATATTGATGGAAATACATCAACTCCTTTGATTGTCAGGATGACTGTTCCTATAGAGTTAAGAAAAAGTTATTTTCAGTAGTCCTATTATGTTCAGAGCAATAGATGAGGTTTGTTAAAATGTTTTGGTTTTTTTCCATTTGTATATTTATTTTTCCTTTGGTCAAAAAAATATATACATTTGTGTACTATGACAGATCCGTCCAGCAATAGTGATTGTTCGCGCCAACTGTCTGTGCTATCTTCTAAATGCAGTCAAGTCAGTAGCCAGCATACCGTATAAATAGAGAGAATGTGAATAAAGAAACCTGCGGTGAAACCAGCAGTAGTCATTCTTCGGGATTTATAAATAATAGAATTTCTTTGTATTTATGTCTCCATAATACATTTATTTATAAAAAATATTATATTCTGCAGCTCTATACAATTTGGAAATAATAGCTATAGGTAAACATAACTTACACGCAGTTATTTGGGGTAAAAAAAACCACGTAATAGGAAATGTAGCTGAAAAATTCCCGTATTAAAAGCCATAATAAAGTTAGAAATAAATCCTTGTAAATTAATTTTTAAATACAGTTTACCGAAACACTTTATTGCCGTTTATTTGTTAAAGTCTGAATACGTGTAAAGTATTGTATCTCTATTACCTTTACTGTATAGAAATATTGAGATACCTATGGTTTCGTACTGTTCAGCAACTACTATCCTGAGCTGCTCCTCAGCTGTTTGGGAAAGCAAAGAAATTGAGCTGTTTTTTTTTTGTGTGATTTGTTTTTTCGAAGAAAAATGCGTTGGGGGGGGGGGCTTGTGTTATTTTTATTATCATGTAGGGTGGGTGATTAAAGGCTGCTTCCCTATTGTTAAAAATCCCTGCAAAATCTGCAATTTTAAATGCAAATTTGCACACATAGCTGGCATCCCACCATTGAATAATGCACACCGATTGCAAGCTGTATCTCTGGCATTAATTCACTGGGTTTTGCCTATTCGCAAAGAGATCTAGAAATAAACTAAAGGAAATAAAAAAAAGTTTCTGGCGGCAGTAATGAGAAAGACAGAAGTAAAACTTTTTAAAAAGGTATTTTTCAGCAAATGAATACGTTCCGTTCTCATGCATAGTCTTCAGAAGTTCTTTATGTTGCATGGTAACATACTTTTTAAAAAAAATGTGAAATATTGAATAAAGCATGTGCAAAGCATTGCAGACTTTGTTAAATGTGATCCATGGAAATAAATAGTGTCTAAAACTGAGATATCTTTCCAAATACAATTGGCCAAAGATCTCTCAGAGTCAGACTATTTGCCATTAATGTACAGATCCTGCTTAACCCTCGGGGTGCCGGTGCAGCGCTCCTGCACGGTGATCGTGCACGCTAAGGGTTACGCAAACTGTGATTGTGAATTACATGACTCAAAAAACTGTCCTCTACCTCACAAGTAATTAACAGGTTTTTTATATATATATGGTTCAACACAAAATGCATATATCTGGTCAATCAGTTTACAAAATGTGGAATAATATAGAATATATACATATAAATAAATATATATATTGCAACATTACATACTGTGCTTTCTGCTTATACCTCAAAATGTATTTTTGTGCTGTTCTCCATTATCATTCCTTGTAAATATATGAAATTTCAATGGATTGTCCAAATCCTAATAAAAATATAATGTGGTGACTTTCTATTCTTGCAGTTTTTGATTGTATTATTTAATATTTGCGGTCTGATTTGCATATGATATTGTGTTCTCTGGCATGGCCCCATTCAGCCATATTTTTTTCCTTTTGAGACCTGAATGGATTCTCCCTGGAAGGCAGACCACTAGTGCTATTGCCCATCCTCCGTTTTCACATAGACATGTTTTTGTTTGCTGTTATTTTTATTATAAAATGTGTAGGCGAACCATTATTTGCTATTGTTTTTAATGGTAGCTGCCACTGTCAGTAGGTTCATACAAGCGAGGCGTCCAGAAGTTATGGCTATAGAAATAGCCGTGTAAAGGTAAAAAATGGATTAAGGTAGTAGTGACAAAGTCAATAAAAAAAAGTACTTGTGGCAAGGTGAATAAAAAGTACTCATAGGTCAGTGGTCCTCCTAAAAGTGCAGGTGCTCGTAGTAACGTCCCTCGATGTTTTCTCAAGGAGAACAAAAAAAGGAAAAACAGACAAATTATGCAGAATCTCAATTAAATCGATTCCCCTCCACCTATAATAAGAAAGGAACTCACAATTTATAGAGTCTCACCAGGTCCCGGCTCTAGGATTTTGCGTCTCTGACCAAATAAAGAGTGGCACTACCCTTCTTTGCTGGTGCAGGTC
Source organism: Leptobrachium leishanense (assembly GCA_009667805.1). Taxonomy (NCBI): domain Eukaryota; kingdom Metazoa; phylum Chordata; class Amphibia; order Anura; family Megophryidae; genus Leptobrachium; species Leptobrachium leishanense. Next base: position 123,152,084 of record CM019066.1, read on the forward strand.
ACTTAAACGAGACAAGTGCAAGGAGACAGCGCTCCCATAGCGTAAAACTGTGCTTCACTGGTTGAAATGTCGTAGGAGTAACACTCACCAATTCAGGAGCCCTATGTTGTAAGAGTGTATCAGGTGCCTCTGTGGTGGGTGTCCAAAAACCTCTTGACATGCCAGTCTTCAATTGCTGAGTAGCACCAGGGAGGAAATCCTTTAGTAACCCATAGGAGTATAGCTAGGTATAGAGTATAGGGCAGCGAAACGCGCGTTAAGTGTTCTTCTCTGTACTATACTCTATACCTAGCTATACTCCTATGGGAGAGCACCAGCAAAGAAAGGTAGTGACTTTACCACCATATACCATTTTTTAATTGACTTTGTCACTACTACCTTATTCCATTTTTTACCTTATTGGACTACCATTGGTACACGGCTATAGCCATAATTTATTATTATTATTATGGTTTACTGCACTGTTAGGCTAGGGACAGATGAGCGCATTTTCTGCGGCCACCGTCAAAATGTACGTCGATGCGTGCGCACGCATTTTTTCACGGAATACGCTTAAGTGGTCAGACGATGCGCAATTCTGGACGTATTTCATGACGATGGGGTGAAAAGAAGTCTAGGGAAATCCGGCTGTTTGAACGTTATGTTGGCCGCACACTAGCAGCGTCTGACATCTCCTAATCACGCACACACGCTGCCATGCGGCCGCAGCGCACTCTGTACGTCAGTACCAGCGGTTTAACGTTCTCGAAAAAATGCGTTCATTTTCCACTTGCGTTGCGCGGCCGGACTTTTGTGCGACCGTACTTCGTATATTGGCTGTCATTGCCCGGCATCTGCTGCTAGTGCGGCCGTGATTATGTGCGCCAGAACGCGCGTTCGCACTGCCTCAGTCTGACCCTAGCCTAAGATGCACTTTATGGACTCCTCTTCTGTATGATTTCCTTTATGGCACACATATTTGGTTATTTTATTTGTACTTTTATATCCATTTTAGGCAGCATCTCCTTTAATTATTTATTGTTCATCCGCACTGTTTATACATACATTTCAGTCAACCTACTGACAGTAGAAAAGGTAAAATAGGCAGTATGTACAATATAGTTTTAAATTAATCTATATGTTATACTGAAGTGGAAATAGGCTGGAAGACGGCCGCCATTGTACACAGGCGGCCATCTTGTTCAGAATATTGGTTCACTTGTATATAACTAGACAGGTTTGTAGCTGAAACTAGAATGAGGTATACGTAGAAATTTAGGAATGCGTTTAGATTAGCAGAAAAGCAATTAAAGCTTTATGAAAGATCTCTGCTGTTCCTGGCACGGAGGAGAAAAGCGAAGTAGATCCTCCAAGGTCGTTGGGGCCCGCAGAAAGATAAAGGAGTAGAGATCAGGCCAGGTGCCATCTGTAACAAGTGATTGTAGGCGCAAGGGAGGAGGGCGCAGCCCGGAACAGTAAGAGCAATTAATTATGATTTACTGAAACTAACACAAAGTTTGCCAATTTATAGCCAATTAATGGAATTTTTTTTTATTAGCCAAAGGGAGGTATTAACCCACGTGGGGTGGAATAAAGTGTCATTGGGAGGTGGGCTAACTGGGATGTACCTAGTTACGTATTTTTGGGTATAAGATCCCTTGCACGGGTGAAAGGGGGGGCTCACTCTTTGCGATTCAATCCTGTGTGGGCACTTGTGTGACGACACAATAAAGTTTGCCTTTCCTGAAGAGACTCGTGTTCTGACAATCCTTACTTGTGCCCGGTCCGGCGCCGTCTTGAAAGTGAATCTGTTTTTGTCCGCCTACAATACATATAATACACCACATTGGTAAACCATGAAACGTGGTGCAGGAGTATGGGGATCAATACTAAAACTCTCTATTAAAAACACAGACATAACCCCCCTCCCCCCATAAAAACCCACTTTGCTTATTTTCATTGCAAAGTAATGCAATACGAAATATGACCAATGTATTGATTTTATACAGTGTGAATTGTTTTTACCCTGAAAATTAACAGGATTTTATATTCTGTTGTTTCTCTCTATATTAGCAGAGGCACTGAAAATGGGTACCACGCCCAGCTCCCTCATGGAGATGCATGCTTCAAACAACAAAACTTTATTGCTGCAATTATAACAATCACAGGCGTGAGATAATGATGTAACTATAATGTGCAGAAGTGATGACAACTGCTTCCCAAGTATGGGAGGTACCTGACTAATGGCTGAAAAATGCTTTTCATTGCAGGACAAAAGTTAAAATCTATAGCTTAAAAAATCATTTCCTAGCAGGGGAAACTGGACGTATTAAAGTGGCATTATAGTGGATTTTAAAGTAAGCCTTAACACATACAATCTGTTAGAAGAAGCATTTCCTCACTTTCTGCTAAGAAGTTAAACCCTTTTTTTCAGGAGCTGCTGTGCATTCGTACTTCTAAAACCTTTGTATAGGAAACAGAACATACTGCGGGCAAGTGAATAAATGATACCCAGTCCGGCGTTATTCACGTGTGAAGCTCAAAAAGAAACTGGCTTCCAAAGCTTGGTCTTAAGTGATTTTTTTCCTGTAAAATACATTTAGCACAATAAGACGGAAACTGCTCAAAATATGTAAAATTTACACTTCATCCTTCGGCAAAAAGGAGGGTGTAATCTGACATCTCCTTTCTTCATGAATTGAAAGACACTGAGAACACCAGTTCTCTGGTGTCCTTCCACCACCACTGTTCTATCCCGTGAGGATTTTGCGCAAGTCTGGAGTCCTGTGGTCCAGCGTTGCTTATATGCGTCTTACAATTATGAGCCGTGCTGTTTTTACAGCATCTGGCTCCTAGTTAAGACAGCAATAGAGACTTGGCTACGTACCAGTTTGGTTGCAGTATGGATGAGTTAAAAGTATAATTTGTGGGAGATAAAAGAATTACAATATTTTGCTGTGGCCTCCGAATGCTTTCACTTTATTTTACCGTTTCTGAGCTTTGCAAGTAAATATATATTTTTGTTACATTGCAGGAGCTGAAACGTCAACTTGGTCACTTTTTATTATGTTTAAATAAAGTTTGTTTTTTTAAAAGATCCAAGAGTGCTGGCTCTCTGTTGCCTAATATAAATATATATGGATTTGTTTTCCATGATATTGCTCCGCGGCAGGAGTAAGTCCTCACTCCAGGGCCCCATAACTGTATAGAAATCCAGCACACCCTTACTGCAAAGAAATTTGGGTTTATTCCAAAAGCAGCAGTGACAACATTTAGAACTTCTCATGTCTTTATAAAGACCTGAGAAGGTTGAACTGCTGTCACTGATGCCGATGGAATAAACACACATTTCTATCCAGTAAGGGTGTCCTGGATTTGTTAGCAATACAATGTAATTAATGCTTGAGGATACAGATATTAGTCCCACACTCTAATGTACTGCATTCATCAATGCCCTAGGGATAATAAAGCTCCCAGGCAGATCTTGAATCGATAGATGCCACACGATTTTAGCTTGCAGGCTTTAACCCCTATAATAAATATAGGATCTACAAATCATGAGTGTGTGCAACATTTTCCGATCAATGTTGTTCAGGACCAGCAGCTGGTTTTATGCAGTTAATTTAAAACTGAAGTTTGCAGCCCAACGTTTTGAAGATATTTGCAAATGATAAAAGCAACATAATAACAACATAATACATGATAAACATGCAAAAATACAAATAGATTGAAGAGCATTGTAAAATCATTGCCAATGTAAATCCTGGGCTTTTGATCCTCACCTGCCTTGTGTGCCTATAGTGATCCCAAGAGAAGCATTTTAAGCATTTAAATTTATTTTTTTCAGGACAATTATTCCTGATGACATAAAGCAGGTAATAATATGTCCCAGGAATATAATAATATGTCCCAGTAGGTTAAAGGAACATTCTAGGGTTAAAAAAGGGGGATTTACCGCCTCTCATCCCAGTTTTTAGTCTAGAGCAGGGGTGGGCAAACATTTTCTACGGAGGGCCACATTGAAAACTTTATTGTTATCGGGGGGGGGGGCCGCATATAAACAATATTGCATTCTTATGATTCCTGGCCGTTAAAGCCATTATCGATAACACCCACCCATGAGAAAGAGTGTGCAGAGAATCAGTTGCTAGGGCTCAATTTTCAAGAGAAAACCCCTCACCAAACAATGCCTTTTATTTAATTCTTTGCTTAACATTGGTCAAAAATTTGAATTTTTTCTTAAGAATATTAATGACAATATAGCAAATTGTCCTGGTCCTTTTTTGGACTTTTACCTGGTCCTTTATTATGGGTATATATTGCCCCCAGCGCATATGGATATACAGTATATTGCCCCCCAGCTCATATGGGTATACAGTCAGGTCCAGAAATATTGGGATATCGACACAATTCTAACATCTTTGACTCTATACACCACCACAATGGAGTTGGAATGAAACAAACACAATGTGCTTTAACTGCAGACTGTCAGCTTTAATTTGAGGGTATGTACATCCAACTCAGGTGAAAGGTGTAGGACTTACAGCAGTTTGCAGATGTGCCTCCCACTTGTTAAGGGACCAAAGGTAATGGGACAGAGTAATAATCATAAATCAAACTTTCCCTTCTTAATACTTGGTTGCAAATCCTTTGCAGTCAATCACAGCCTGAAGTCTGGAACGCATAGACATCACCAGACGCTGGCTTTCATCCCTGGTGATGCTCTGCCAGGCCTCTACTGCAACTGTCTTCAGTTCCTGCTTGTTCTTGGGGCATTTTCCCTTCAGTTTTGATTTCAGCAAGTGAAATGCATGCTCAATGGGATTCAGGTCAGGTGATTGACTTGGCCATTGCATAACTTTCCACTTCTGTTCCTTCAAAAACTCTTTGGTTGCTTTTGCAGTATGCTTTGGGTCATTGTCCATCTGCACTGTGAAGTGCCGTCCAATGAGTTCTGCAGCATTTTGCTGAATGTGAGCAGATAATATTGCCCGAAAACACTTCAGAATTCATCCTGCTGCTTTTGTCAGCAGTCACATCATCAATAAATACAAGAGAACCAGTTCCATTGGCAGCCATACATGCCCACGCCATGACACTACCACCACCATGCTTAACTGATGAGGTGGAATGCTTAGGATCATGAGCAGTTCCTTTCCTTCATATGGGTATATATTGCCCCCAGCTCTCACCTCCTCTGTGGCCCCAGGCTCCACGTCCGCCGGCGTTCTTCTACTCCTGAGGCGAGCGACCGCTGACATGCAGCTTTGCCACCCGCCGGGGATGGGAAGCACCTGACCAGCTGTGTTCTCGCGAGATCGCGCGCTGGTCAGGTGGTTCCCATCCCAGGCGGGCGGCCAAGCTGCATGTCACCAGCCGCTCGCCTCGGGAGTAGAAGAACGCCGCTGGTTGGCAGGCCGCAAAAAACTCCGTGACGGGCCGCATGTGGCCCGCTGGCCGTAGTTTGCCCACCCCTGGTCTAGAGCATTTGTTTGAATTCTGTCCTCAGGTAACTTTAACCCCTTCACTACAGAGTGATTTTCCAAAAAACGTCAGGACCAATAGTTTTTTGGGAAAAATCACTTAAATAATACATTATGGAGCTTTGTAATATTCTCAATGTATTTCTTACTGTAGTAGCCTATTTGGCAGGTAGATATCACCATCTATTGCCCAAACAGAGTTCCTGAAGTTAGAGCTGCAGCCTGTGACTCTTTGCATTGTCTGGTGAAAGCCCAAGATATGAAGATTACCTAGCCAATTTATTGTAACAAATTTTTATTCGTTTTTCAATATAGAAAGGGCACAGTGAAGAAATAAATGGTGCGGAGACAGCGAGGTGCAACTCGCTACGTCATCAGCAAAACAGTTTAGTTACAAGCATCAAATGACAGGTGATGTACCATAGACATAACATGTGACAAACCAACCGTAAATAAGGGAATACAGCATCAAAGGGGGGGGGGCAAAGACAAGAGGGAAGGGAGAGAGTGGGAAAATGGGTACCCGTACGTAGCCGATTTTAAACTGTTTTAGCACCTTGTTCATTATGCCCACAGGGCTAAAACCTTGGGGGAGCCTTCTGGATCCCAAAATAAAACAATCCTTTTTTTGCAACAAAAATATCCAATTGCTTTTACCCTGCTCAGCTGCAGATCCAGTTAACGCAAAACCGGGCACCTGATGCGGTCTGTGGAGACCCGAGTTAAGAGGTCAGGTTTGCCAGATATCTGAAGCACAGCACAGGTGATATGATTTGCTGCTCAGTGATTGCAGGATTCAGTCTGCATTTCTCCAAGGTAATTCTTATTATCTGGCCAGGTAGGGTAACCTGAGGACCAAGGTGTCTCTCTTACTGCAGAGTGATCTCTATTCTTGGCTCCAATATTATATCAAATGGTCATGGTGGATAGTGTCCCTTTTATACTCCCCTTCTCCAGCACTGGGCTCTCCCTCTGTATCATTAAATTCTGTTATTAAATTAAATGTTCATGGTGGCTAGAGAGCTCCTTTAACCAGATCATTGGTTGTCATTGATCTTTCTGGGAGCAAATAGCATTAACACATCAAAATGGGTTTTTCCGTTGAAGTGCTAAACTTATTGCTTATCTGCCTCTGTTGGCTGTCCATAATAAGTTATGAATGAGCATCATAAAACTGGTAGGCATGGTCTTCAACCAAAGTAGACATTACTATAATAATTATTTGAAAGTGACCTCTGCTTCAACTTAGTCTTTTCAGAATATAATCGCAGAATACATTGAGCAGAACATACAAACCTAGCCTTTCAGTTCGCATCTCTGTTAATCCTAATGAATGTTTTTTTACGGTTAAGGCTAACGTCAGATGAACGCAGTCTGACCGCACTCTGCGTGCGTGCATAACAGACATAGGTACTGACGGAAGATAATGTAGACCTAGAAAGCTAGAAACATAGAAAATGTCGACAGATAAGAACCTTTCGGCCCATCTAGTCTGCCCAATTACATGGATACTTTACCTGGATTTATCTTTTGTTTAGGATAGCCTTATGCCTATCCCATGCTTGCTTAAATTCAATTACTGTTTTGGCCTCTACCACTTCAACTGGAAGATCCACCACCCTCTCAGTAAAATAATGCTTCCTGATGTTACTTTTAAACCTTTGCCCCTCTAATCTAAGACTATCAGGGTTATCCAAAGAGTTCCGAATTGCTTGAGAAAGGTAACCTTTCTTGGCTATCCAGAGAGCAGGCAATTCGCCAAATCCTGGCGAATTGCCTGAACATACGGTGCCTGTTCGAGGGCAGTGAAATCCCCATGAAAAAGCACTGCTTTGGCTATTCAGAGAACACAAACCAGCAGTGAAAGGTTCCCCTAATGCCCTGCCATTCGGTGGTTTAATTCGGCAAGTTTATTCAGGAGAATCCCATAGACTTCAATGTTAAAAATATTCCGGTTTTAATTCAATATCTAATAAACCGTTCATTATAAAATTCTGCCGTAAAGAGTCTCTTTATTTATAGATTTTTTAGGATACTTTAAGCATTTTTCAGATTTTTTTTTTAACTTCTCTTTTCTGTAACAGCCCTTTTTATTATCATTCCCTGGACCTCCTGTGTAAATTTCAGACATTGTCGCTCAGTAGTTTCTTTGCAAACAGTGTTTCATTTTCACACATTCACACAAACTATTTTGCTAATTTATTCACTGCCTCGTCTGCGGTCTCAGCTGCTTCGGCTGCATGTGATCGGCTCCTGCTCAGGCTTTTTCGTGGTTTTCGGCAGGTTAATCCAGATGTTTTTGAGGGTTTTCGGCGTGCATTCGGTGGGTTTTGCGGTTAGTTTTCGTCAGGTTTGCGGCAGCTTTTCCCTGCAATTCTGGGACCCTGTGGTGCTTGCTGAATACACCGCAGGGTCACCGAAATGGGATCGGCAAAAGGAACCGAATTGAAGAGAACGAAAAGTCACCGAACGTGCGGTGACTTTTCGAATCTCTTTGAATAACCCTGTATGTCAACTTGTTTTGCTATTTTGTTTCCTTTTAAATATTCTCCCTTCCTCTACCTTGTGGATTCCCTTTACGTATTTAAATGTTTCTATCATATCTCCTCTGTCTCGTCTTTTTTCCAAGCTGTACATGTTAAGATCATTAAGCCTTTCCTGGTAACTTTTCTCCTTCAAGCCGTACACCATTTTAGTAGCCCTTCTCTGAACTCTCTCTAAGATGTCTATATCCTTTTGGAGATACGGTCTCCAGTACTGCACACAGTACTCCAAGTGAGGTCTCACCAGTGCTCTGTACAGTGACATGAGCATTCTCTTTTCCTACTGCTAATACCTCTCCCAACACAACCAAGCATTCTGCCAGCATTTCCTGCTGCTCTATTACATTGACTACTTACCCTTAGATCCTCTGAAATAATAACATCACACGGTCCATTTTTTTGACGGACTTCGAAAAAGGGAAATATGGGAAACACAATTAAAATTAAGGCTAGGGTCAGGCAAACGCATTTTTCACGTCTACCGTCAAAAAGTGCGTTGATGCGTCCGAACGCATTTTTTCACGGAAGACGCGATAGCGGTCATACGATGCGCAATGTCGGCCGTATTTTTTGACGGAGCTATAAAAAACAAATGGACGTGATGTAGGCGAGACATGTGCAGCGTCTGACGTCTCCTTATCGCGCACACACACACCGCTATGCCGACGCAGCACACTCTGTGCGTCAGTACTAGCGGTTCCACATTCTCGAAAAAATGCATTCGTTTGCCGCTTGCGTTGCGCAGCCAAACTTTCGTGCGACCGTACTTCGTATATTGCCCATCATTGGACATCATTTGCTGCTACTACGGCCGTAATAAAATGCGGCTCAACGCACATTCGCACTGCGTTCGTCTGACCCCAGCCTAAAAGACATGTACAGTCAGCCAGACCAAAAAACCTTCTGAACGTCCGTGTGATGGACGTCGCAAATGCTCTGCGTCTGACGCTGCGTAATCGCGCACACAGGCCACTACGCGGATGTGGCGCACCCTGTGCATCCGTCGTAGCGCTTTTACGTCGAGGCCTAAATGGCGTCCCTTGCCACATGCATGGTGCGTGCGCACTTCGGTGCGCACGTACTTCTTGTGTTAGCATTGATTTGATCAATAGAGACTATGACGGACGTTAAACTGTACTGCGACATGGATGTGGTGACTGCGTTCGTCTGACGCTAGCCTAAAGGGACACTGAGGCTAGGGTCAGACGAACGCATTCTGTGTGGACTGTGCATCCGTGCACAACAGACGTACTTTCTGACTGACGACAAGGTAGTGGCCACACAGTACGTTTTTTTTGTGACCGACTCTTTTTTGACTGATGTAGATGGGAAATAAAATTAATATGAAAAACATTCTGACCGTCAAAAATGCAGCCCGTCTGACTACGTTCCATCACTCACACACAAAGCTATGCGGATGCAGCGCACTCTGTGCGTCCGTTCTAGTGGATTTACGTTCTTGCCTAACTTGCGTCCGTTTGCCACGTCCGTTGCGGGTACTTCGTGTGTGTGTCTCTATTGATCATAATTGTATGCCACCATGGACGATAAAATGTGCGGCAACACGGACGTGAACACTGCGCTCGTCTGACCCGAGACTAAGATGAAACACAACAGCTTCGTATTGTGGTGTATATGGAGCTTGGAATCTGCAGATGCTGTCCCTCCTGGTTTTATGGAAGCATGTTCAAATGGTATGACAACAGACCAAAGAAAACAATGGGTACCCAAAGCCCATCCCATGTTCAGTATTTGTTCAAATATTCTAGACGCATATACACACTTTACACACTCCAGGATTTTGAGAGGTGAATTATGTGGTAAAGGAGGATTCAATCACGTTGAATTCCTGTGACCTCTAATGAGTTAAAGTATATCATGACAAGATGGTTATAAGATTACAATAAGAGATTGAGTGGTTGGAGTTGTCTCTTTAACCCCTTCACTACTCAGTGATTTTTGTTGAACTTTTTATTATAGCATTTTTTTGAAAAAGGGGATGGAAAGTCAACAAATATAAAGTAAGACAGAAAATTTGCGCAGAGATTGTTATTCTGAGATTTTTTTATCTGTTTGTTTATACCGAAATATTGGTGGAATGAATTATCCTGAACCCTACATGGTGTCCCTTATTTTGCACAATGTCACATGGGTCTGCATTATCAGCATACAGGCAGAAATGGCCTTCTTGTCCAATACTGTAACTGTGATATGGATAATAAAAATGGTCAGATCTTCTGCTTTTTTTCGAGTGATCATAATAAGATTATCAGTCATGCAGCTTCCAAAAAATACCAGCACAATATAAAAAATATCTGTATATGACAGAGTGCCTGTACTTGTAAATTACAGTAACACCATGTATATGTACTGAGGATTGGGGTTGCTATTTGTTGTATTCAATGCAAGGTGCCTGGACAGAGATTATAGTGGATTGTTTTCTCATAGGGAGTACACTAATTGCTTAAAAAGGTGTGAAAATTGGGTTTTCATAATGCTAACAAATATTTTTCAATGTATTACAATGCAATAGCGAGTAAAAAAGTTAAAGCAGAGGTCAGCGACCTTAGCCTTCAAGACTTTTTGCAACTACATCTCCCATTATGTTCAGTTACTCATTTGGCTGGGAAAGCCGCATGGGAAATGTTCCAAAAGATCTGGAGGGCCAAGGTTGCTGACTCCTACTTTAAGGGTGCACTACAATGGTTAACTAAGCAGCCCCTTCATCACCTTCTTTGGTGTCCCAGAGGGATGTGACAGCATAGATATATAAAGATGTGGTGGAGGGCAAATAATGAAATTAAAAGCCTCCACACTAAAAATTCTAAAGTTTATTATTGCAGAGGCCATTTACACATCACAGCAATTGAAAGAACTGCATCCCAGAGCTCATGTGCTACAGTACATTCCCCATATGCAGCAGGGAACTCTGGATAAGATATGCAAATGACATCTGTCTCACTTTATTTCATCCTGGGTCTGTTTTAACACAGAACCCTTAAATCAATGACATGCCATACTAGATGGCTTTCTTAGCAGAGATCAGGTTTATGCAATTGGTCAAAGCCACTTCTGGACAGCGCTGTTTTTAGTTTATTGGACCCTCTTCAGCAGGAGCTAGGCTTGACCAGTTGCAGTTTGATGCTTGGCCTGTAGGGTAAATCAATACTTCTTTTGGTTGTGGTGGAGGGCAAAAAATGAGTTTAAAAGCCTCCACATAAGGTTTATTATTGCAGAGGTCATTTACACATCACAGCAATTCAAAGAACTGCATCTGTGTGAAAGCAGACCCAGAATGTAAAAATATGAGAAATTGCAGATGTCATTTGCATGTCTTACCCAGAGTTCTGTGCTGCATTTGGGGAATGTAGCGCAGGAGCTCTGGGATGCAGTTCTTTGAATTGCTGTGATATGTAAATGGCCTCTGCAATAATAAACTTTATTAACATATACATCTGCAACCGATGTATTTAATACATATATGTAACAATGTTTCTATAGTAAAAAAGATACTCTTATAATGCATAATTGCTGAAAATTCTTTGCGAGAAATTGTAAAATACAAACGGAATTCCACTACAATTTTACTACATTCTTGGTAAGTAAGTAAATCATCTAAAGGAAAGTTGTGACCTTTAGCTGAAGTATTTAAAGCTTAGTATGGTGTGTGCCATACTAAGAATTGGATGCTATGCTTTCATGCTTTGATACAACAAAAGAATAATAAAAATGTTTGTGAGTGTAAGTACATGCTGCCACCTAGTGGCTGTAGCAGGTATGCCACTGTTACGTTACATTTCCCTAGAGGGCTTATCCACCCTTCTGCACCAGGAAGCCTGGACTATTGCAAGAGGGGCTGTTTGATTTAACCTAAGGAAGAATGACAAAGCAGCAGAAGTTCAGTAATTTTCAACCCCCAACCTGACTCACTTCTCCATAAATCACCTTCCACACATACATATTCTCTCGTTTATACACACAAACATATACACGCTTATATTCACTTGTAGAAATTAGTACTTCTATACACACATGCAATCATACAGTAGGTATGCATATTCCTGTATGCAGATTGATATGAACACAGAGACCTATTAGACAATCCAGGCAGCTGGCTAGGGCACGATTAGGACAGGAGTGCAGCCCAAGCGCTTACATATGCTGAGGTTATGTTACTACACCTATCTTTAGTGTGTAGTTCCGGCTGGCCGGACCATGGATAGTAATATTATTATATTATTAACCCCATAGAAAGAAGTAGTTTTTCTTCAGCGAGACATCAATTACTGCAAATGTTTACCTTGACCTTTTGGCTGAATACGTGGCACCACAACTACATGACCTTCAACCAACCATCATTTTCCAGCAAGATGGTGCACCACCACATTGGGGACTGCATGTTCGTGGGTTCCTAAATGAAGCATTGCCAGACCGGTGGATTGGAAGGGGTGGCCCAATTCCCTGGCCACCTCGTTCACCAGATATCACTCCCCTCCACTTCTTTCTATTCGGTTATGTTAAAGATATTGGGCTCTATTAAATTCTTTGCGCAAAAACGCTCGTGCAGCGTGTTAATTTGTGCGTGAAGTATTAAACGTTAACGCGCGTAAATTAACGCTGGTATTAAAATCCAATTGTATTTTGTCATCCGTCAAAAAATAACGTGTGTAAAAAAGACGCGCAAAAACGCGCGGGCATTAACGCTGCGCGCAGAAATCGGTGTGCGGACAGTTTTTTCACGCGATTCAGCCAATCAGAATTAAGAACCACAATTGTCTCCCGTTCAGTTTTTGCACCTGTCAAAATCAATCTGAGTATATATGCTGCAGCAATAATAAAAACACGCACAAACTCTCTATTTTATTGTTTGGGTATGTATAGAATGTGTAACTATACTTTGGTGTATTTGGTTTCGGCCAGGACGTTCAGATTTGCCGTTACCACCAGCTTTTAAAAGACGTTAAAATTATGCGCGCAAACCGTGTCGTTACAATTTGCGCATAGATTGTAATACCATCTGCATACCAGCGCACAAACGCATTTGCGCTCACAATGTTACGTATAGGACGCGCAACGTACATTACGCTCGCGCAGGGTTCGTGCAGGTTCACCAGCGGTAGACGTTAACACGCATTTTTTCCGTGGACATTGTAATACGACGTTCTACGCAAAGGGTTTTTCCCCTTGCGTTTTTGCACATGCGTTAACATTTGTGCAAAGAATTTAATAGAGCCCACTGTGTGTCGAACAAAGGTGCGGGACATCACTAATCTAGGATCACTGATGCCATTGCCACCATTGATGAGAGTATGCTACAGCCAACATGGCAAGAAGTCGAGTACTGTCTTGATGTGCTTCGTGCAACTAATGGTGCCAATATAGAGGTGTATTAAATGAGGCAAAAAACCTTAAATATATACGTCTCATTTTGTAATAATTTTCACTTATCTGTCCTTTCATTGCTTTGCAATAAATTTTTGTAATTGTAAATCGTGGCAGATTGATAGCAAGTGCTGGTCTGTTGCCACTGAATTAACCCTTGCTCCTCAGAGTGTTATATGTCCAGGCCTATTTTTTTTTTTGTCCCAGTCCGGCCATATGGGCACAAAGTGTTTGTGAAGCCTTTTTAATTTATTATTGGTATCAGTGATGTTATATAGTTTTATGCAGTTAATAGAAAACAGACTGTCATTGAATGATCAGATAGCAGGGAGAATCAGCATTGCTAATAAAGTAAAAACTTATAAAATAGGGTTTTATTTACGTTCTAATGATGCTGGGCATACAGTTATAATAGATTTCTTCACTCTAGTGCAACTAAGCCATCGAAAGCCATTTATTTCATTATTCATCATCTTCTCCCTGTTCGAGTGCCATTCCACTAGCTTGCTTGGAGCTGCTTGAGGCCGATTATTTCAGATATATAATCCAGAGCAACAATACATGAGGTTCCGGGTCATTAAGTGGGATATTTCTGAATACTTTTCCCTCGAGACTTGCGAACTAAAAGAATACTCATGCACAGCAAGGTCTGAAAAGGTGAAAAATTGTTCCTTTTTAGATTTTCTCCTCTGGTAATCTTTGTGTAGGAAATACTCTGCAGTAGGTAAAGATATGGTTATTATTTCTCCTGGGTTTTTACTTCCCTTGTCTGCTACGATTTCCACTCCTAATAGTGAAGACCAAAATGCAGGCTTTATGCTGATACACTATCCACAGTTACAGAGTTAATGTGTTGCATCCATTAAGGCCGGGGTCACACAAGCATCTTTGAGAGGGGAAGGAACGTCCGTGAGAGTGGACGTTCCTTCCACTCTGACGCTCATCTGGCCACCTCGCTGAGCACAGTTAGTGCACTCAGCACTGCAAGGCTCGATTTTCCTATGGAGGATCGCGCTTTGCAGCCACTTCGAATGCGCGTCCTAGCAACAGCGTGTGGCCGGCCCTGTCAAAGGGTCACTTAGTGCGCTCGTCTGACCCCAGCCCAAGGCCAACACAGAATAAAGGTTTTATAGTTTATTTTCCTATGGTGTTATGTAAATCATAAACCTAGCAGCTGAAATGCTTATCCATAATATATAATAGCACAACAGACTTGTTTAATCAATAATATACAATATATACATACATTTTTTCACACTCATTGCATAGCATATAGAAATTTCTGACCCAATAGGCCTGACCACTTTAGTCAACTAACGTGGTAAGGATGTGTAGAGTCTCCCCCGGGGGTGACAATCTGGTGTAAACGCCGGGTGTAGCAGTTTCCACCAGCATCACCTGCAGCTGGTATTTTGAATTTACCGGCTACCATCACCAGATCGGTTACTGGTGACCTCCGCTCACTCTGCGGTAGTGGATGTTCTGAGAGAGGCCGCCGATGGGTCAGAGCTGCACATGCATGGTTACCGCCAATCTGTCATTCTGCGCAAGGTGCTATGGAACTTGTGTATGCAAAGTATGCAAATTTGGAGCGATGAACAATATGCATCGTTATCCAAATTGCGTAGAAAAGCTACAGAGACTTCTGCATCTGCCCAAATATTTAAGGGCAGAAAAGGGGCATATTTTTATTTGGGTGTTCCTTTATGTTTTATTTTGGCTCCATCTATGGGGCTCCTCTCATTGATTTATGTAGAGTGTACATGGGTAGCAGAATTAAACAATCAGAGAAGGCTCTTCTCTGGTTGCTCAATTGTGTACACATGGCAACTCTATATCAAGCAAGAGATGAGGTGAAAGGAGTCCACAGATGGAGCTCTGTCATTGGCTAAAATGAAAATTTAGGACCCACATAGGACTTTAGGAGATTAATTTAGTAAGGTTTATAGCTAGTTTAGGATTGGGGGGGAAGAAAAACCCATAGTATAGCGTTAATTGGGGGGTGTAGCTTAATTTTATAAATACCCTTTTAATAAATATACTGTATATATAAATTTCTGTATGTACAGTTGCAAGACCAAGTATGTGAACCCTTTGGGTTTACGTGGAGTTTTGCATGAATTGGTCATAAAATCTGATGATCTAAGTCACAACAATTTGAAAAACACAGTCTGTTTAAAATAATACAACACAAACATTATATGTTTTCATGTGTTTATTGAACATAACATGTAAACATTCACAGTGCAGGGTGGAAAAAGTATGTGAACCTTTGGACTTAATAACTGGTTGACCCTCCTTTGGCAGAAATAAACTCAACCAAACGTTTCCTGTAGTTGCAGATCAGACCTGCACAACGATCTGGAGTAATTTTGGACCACTCCTCTTCACAAAACTGTTTCAGTGTAGCAATATTCTTGGGATGTCTGGTGTGAATCGCTCTCTTAAGGTCATGCCACAGCATTTCAATAGGGTTGAGGTCAGGACTCTGACTGGGCCACTCCAGAAGGCGTATTTTGTTTTGTTGAAGCCATTCTTTTGTTGAATTACTTGTATGCTTTGGGTCATTGTCCTGTTGCATCACCCATCCTCTGCGGAGCTTCAGTTGGCGAACAGATGGTCTTACGTTTTCCTGCAAAATGTCTTGATAAACTCTGGAATTCATTTTTCCATCAATGACAACAATCCGTCCAGGCCCTGAGGCAGCAAAGCAGCCCCAAACCATGATGCTCCCTCCGCCATGTTTTACAGTGGGGATGAGGTTTTGATGTTGGTGTGCTGTGCCTTTTTTTCTCCACACATACAGGGTTATTCAGAGAGCGTGAAAAGCAGGAGAATGACTGGAGAATGAAAAATTCTAGGTCAAAATAGCCGATTTGGAAAGTGAGATGAAAGGGAGAATTTTTCTGGTTTGGCTATTTTGACCTAGAATTTTTCATTCTCCAGCCATTCTCCAGTCATTCTCCTGCTTTTCACGCTCTCTGAATAACCCTGATAGTGTTGTGTGTTTTTTCCAAACCACTCAATTTTGGTTTCATCTGTTCACAGAATATTTTGCCAGTAGTGCTGTGGAACATCCAGGTGCTCTTTTGCAAACTTCAAACGTGCTGCAATATTCTTTGTGGACAGCAATGGCTTCCTCTGTGGTGTCCTCCCATGTACTCCATTCTTTTTTAATGTTTTCCTTATTGTAGATGTGTCAACAAAAATGTTAGCATATGCCAGAGATTTCTGTAAGTCTTTAGCTGACACTCTAGGATTCCTCTTTACCTCATTAAGCATTCTGCGCTGAGCTCTTGCAGTCATCTTTACAGGACGACCACGCCTAGGGAGAGTAGCAACAGTGCTGAACTTTCTCCATTTGTAGACAGTCCGTCTTACCGTGGACACATGAACATCAAGACTTTTGGAGATACTTTTGTAACCCTTTCCAGCTTCATGCAAGTCAACAATTCTTGATCGTAGGTCTTCTGAGAGCTCTTTTCTGCGAGGCATGGTTCACATCAGGCAGTGCTTCTTGAAACCAGTAAACCCAAAACTGGTGTGTGTTTTTAAAGGGCAGGACAGCTTTCAGCAACACATCCAATAATATCAAACTGATTGGACTCAAGGTTGGCTCACTCCTGTCTCCAATTAGCTCTTGGAGAAGTCATTAGGCTAGGGGTTCACATACTTTTTCCACCCTGCACTGTGAATGTTTACATGTTATGTTCAATAAACACATGAAAACATATAATGTTTGTGTTGTATTATTTTAAGCAGACTGTGTTTTTCAAATTGTTGTGACTTAGATGAAGATCAGAGCACATTTTATGACCAATTCATGCAAAACTCCATGTAATCCCAAAGGGTTCACATACTTTTTTTTGCAACTGTATATTAAATGGAAGGTAAGGGGTTATTTCTAGTTTAGTATTCATTAAAAGGGGTTAATGCTAGTGTAGGTTTAGTATGATAAAATGAGAACACATATATATATATATATATATATATATATATATATAGAGAGAGAGCGAGAAAGTGGGTAGGTATAGGGTTAATGTAGTTAGTTATGGGTTTACTTACTGTTAGGTGTATATGTTTACAATCCTCATCATGCACTCCTAAGCTGTCACCTATTTCTTGTGTCTGAACTCTCAACGTTCCCGGAAAAATCTGTTCTTGTCACTGCCCCCTTACGTTCCTCTCCTAACACTGTCCCTACACTCCAAACCTATTTATTTCCCCTCAGCCTGTCCCTGCTCCCATGTTGTGTCTTCCGCTTTACATAGAAAGCATTCCTGCTTTCTCTTTTACTGGATCTCCTGACACCTGCAGCACAGCGCCACTGTGGCCAAGTGGCCAAATGGTGTATTGCATGTCAGGAGATTCTTACATAGAACACAACACATTAAGATTTCATTTTTGTTTAGGGGCAATCTAAAAATTTTTTTTTTTTTTTTTTAAAAAAAACTGAAAATTATTTTCTCTCTGCGCTCACATCAAAAGAAGGAGCAGAATCTGTTACCTTGAATAAAAAATGTAGCAGAATGTTAGGGCTCCAGTTAACCCTAACATAAGCACACATAGATATTAAGGTTAGGGTTAGGTTACTAAGATTAACGCTAATTTCTATTGCTATCTATAGAGTATTTTTACATAAACCTGTTCATTTTTTGTATCATTGGAAAGACCATACTCTGGACTTTCCAGTGATACCTTATATCCCTCTAGCCATTACGGCTCCTGAGATATAGGGGTCTAAATGATTGTAAATGGTAAAAACTAGACATACACCAATATTAGTATCAGTATTGGTACCGATACTGGCATATGCAGGAGTACTTTGTACTCCTGTAAATTCGTTGATAGCTCTACCGATACCCGAAAGCCTGCACTGGGCCGGCTTGCCGGTATCTGAGGAGATGGAGCTGCTAGTTGAATGCATTAAAAGCATTCCGCTAGCATCCCCCCCCCCCCGACGTGGCGACGTGTTCCTCCAGGCTCCGAGCGGCTGCCAGCTGGCCGCGTTTTCCTCCTAGCGGCCACCGGGCTGTGAAGGCTGTGACGCAGCCTCCATCCGTGATCTCACAGGGGTCACGAGATCTCGTTAGAGCGCATCACAGTCTTCACAAGCCGGCGGCCACTTGGAGGAACCGGCGGCCACTCGGAGCCTGGAGGAACACGCAGCCAGCTGGAGGGGAATGCTAGTCGAATGCTTTTAATGCATTCTGCTACCAGCAGTGCCTGGGGTCTGGGTAGTCATGTATATGAGGTCTGTGTCTGGGTATACATGTATCTGAGGTCTGGTGACTGTGAGTGTATATATATATGTTTATTATTGCAGAAGTCATCTGCACATCACAGCAATTCAAAGAACTGCTTCCCAGAGCTCCTGTGCTACATTCCCCACATGCAGCAAGGAACTCTGGGTAGGATATGCAAATGACATCTGTCTCACTTTAATGCATCCTGGGTCTGTTTTTGCACAGAACCCTTAAATTAATGTCATGCCATACTATGGCTTTTATATATATGTACAGGGCCGGTGCAAGCATTTTTGTCTACTCAGGCGAAGGTGCGTTTTGGTGCCCCCCCCCCATCCCTACCATGCCATGTCAATCAGCATTGAGATGCATAATAATCTCTAAAACATACCAAGAAAATAAGTTGTCATTTGCGCTCACCCCCAGGCATGTACTGGCCATAGGGACTACAGGGAGATTCCCGGTGGGCCGATGGCTCTGTGGGCCAGTGTGAATACTGGTTCACCGCGTGGCTCGCGCTGCCCTTAATGGGTGAGGTGAGAACTTCCACACTGCAAAACAGACGCAGTCTCATATTGCGGCCAGCGTGCCGGTGAGACCCTCTGCGCATCCGCCTCACCTTAAGGCATGGTGCACACTTGACCTCAGTGCCACTGCGGTGCTTTACCCAATCGCTCTGCAGCAACTCCAGTATCTGTAGAGCGATTGGTTGAGCGATCCAGTTGGATTATATACTATATTTGTGCGTATTTGCATAATTAAATTGGGCCGGTCTGGATGACATCCAGGGCTGATTTTCTGTCCCAGTCCAGCCCTGCTCACCCCTGTAGCTCCATGTTAAACAAAACAGAGGTTTTGGTTTATTTGAATGGTCATTAAAGTGTAAGCTCTTCTGCCGCATCACGACACCTCTGGGTCAGGCTAGTCCTTCCTAATGAAACCAAAAGCTGCTTTCTAAGCAACCACATGTCCTCATGCGGCTTCTCAGCCATGAGAGAAACTGGTGGGTTTTATTTATACCCTTACCAGGAGCAATTCAGGTTTATAAGATACGTCTACCTTATTGATGTACTTATACACACTGCAAATTACAGAGCTCACTTCAATAAACCTTCCAGTAATGTGCAGTGTGTAAAAGCGTATCACAGAGCTCCACAGCAATAAAACTCATAGTAATGTGCAGAGTGTATGAGCGTATCACAGAGCTCCACAGCAATAAAACTCATAGTAATGTGCAGTGTGTAAAAGCGTATCACAGAGCTCCACAGTAATAAAACTCACAGTAATGTGCGGTGTGTATGAGCGTATCACAGAATCCACAGCAATAAAACTCACAGTAATGTGCAGTGTGAATGAGTGTATAACAGAGCTCCACAGCAATAAAAAAAGGTAATGTACCAATATCAGTTTATTCAAACCCCCTGCATATCATTTTACACCCCCAGTACATGATTTTACACCCACCAGCATAGCAATTTACACCCCCAGTAAATCAGTTTACAGCCCCAGACCCCAGTATATCAATTTACAGCCCCCCAGTATATCTATTTACGCCCCCAGACCCAGTATATCTATTTACAGCCCCCAGACCCAGTATATCAATTTACAGCCCCCCAGTATATCTATTTACAGCCCCCCAGTAAATCTATTTACAGCCCCCAGACCCAGTATATCTATTTACAGCCCCCAGACCCAGTATTTCAATTTACAGCCCCCAGTATATCTATTTACAGCCCCCCAGTAAATCTATTTACAGCCCCCAGACCCAGTATATCTATTTACAGCCCCCAGACCCAGTATTTCAATTTACAGCCCCCCAGTATATCTATTTACAGCCCCCAGACCCAGTATTTCAATTTACAGCCCCCCAGTATATCTATTTACAGCCCCCAGACCCAGTATATCCATTTACAGCCCCCAGACCCAGTATAGCAGTTTACAGCCCCCCAGTATATCTATTTACAGCCCCCAGACCCAGTATATCCATTTACAGCCCCCAGTATATCTATTTACAGCCCCCAGACCCAGTATAGCAATTTACAGCCCCCCAGTATATCTATTTACAGCCCCCAGACCCAGTATATCCATTTACAGCCCCCAGACCCAGTATAGCAATTTACAGCCCCCAGACCCAGTATATCTATTTACAGCCCCCAGACCCAGTATATCCATTTACAGCCCCCCAGTATATCTATTTACAGCCCCCAGACCCAGTATTCAATTTACAGCCCCCAGTATATCTATTTAGAGCCCCCAGACCCAGTATATCCATTTACAGCCCCCAGACCCAGTATATCCATTTACAGCCCCCAGACCCAGTATATCCATTTACAGCCCCCAGACCCAGTATATCCATTTACAGCCCCCAGACCCAGTATATCCATTTACAGCCCACAGACCCAGTATAGCAATTTACAGCCCCCCCCAGTAT
This sequence comes from Leptobrachium leishanense, assembly GCA_009667805.1. NCBI lineage: Eukaryota > Metazoa > Chordata > Amphibia > Anura > Megophryidae > Leptobrachium > Leptobrachium leishanense. The sequence continues at coordinate 123,173,148 of CM019066.1, forward strand.
AGCAATTTACAGCCCCCAGACCCAGTGCAGCAATTTAAAGCCCCCCAGTATATTAATCTACACCCCCTCCCATTAGTTTATTCACACCTGGTAATAAATCTCCTCTCTGCCTCGCTCCTCCATCGCAGCAGAGTGAAAGCACGCGGGCTGGTGGCTCCTCCTGCAGTTGTTTTCCTGGGCTATGTGGATCACGTGTGGGGGCGGCGCCAAATTACACAGTGTGCCTGCTCGTGTTAAGAACGTGGGATGGGACTGAGACAGGCACACACACTGCAGCGCCGCCGCAAATATGATTTTTCCGCCCCTCAAACTGGCAGCAGGCCAGGACAGTAAGGCGGCCGCCTGTGCCGCCTTACATTAGCGCCGGCCCTGTATATGTACACTGAGTGGGCAGATTATTATGACCACCCCATCAGTACTTTGTTGGGCCACCTTTTGCCTGCAATACTGCGGCGATTCTTCTTGGCATTGACTCCACGAGATGTTGAAAGGTGATGCGGGGAATCTGACATAATGCCTGATGAATAGTACTGTCCAGTTCTGTGAGATTTGATGGTTGTGGAACCACAAATGCTCAATTGGATTGAGATCTGGTGATTGTGGGGGCCACCTAAGCAAGGTAAATTCTCCCTCATTTTCTTGAAACCACTCCTGCACAATACGAGCACCGTGGCATGACGCATTGTCTTGTTGGAAGAAGCCATCTCCATTGGGATACGCCATCAAGATGATAGGATGAACTTGATCAGCAATGATGCTTTGGTATGTTGTGCTATTCAGATGTTGTTCCACGCGAATTAAAGGCCCCCAAAGCATAACACTGCCCCCACCAGCTTGAAGGGTTGTACTCATGCATGTGGGGTGCATGCTTTCATGCTGTTTCCACCAAATTGTCACACTGCCGTCTGCATGATGCAACTGGAAACGTGATTCATTGGACCACATGACTTTATTCCAATGCGCGACTGTCCATTCCTTGTGTTCCTTTGCGAATTGGAGACGTTTTATCCTGTTAACTGCAGACAGCAAAGCTGTTCAAACAGGCCTTCAGCTTCCATATCCCATACGATGCAGTGTACGGCGAACAGTGCATTCAGAGATCATTAGAGAACATCCCTGATTAAGATCTGCAGTAATTTGATGCACTGTTGCCCTTCTGTTGTCTTCTACCAGTCTTGCCACTCTCCGTTCTGCCCTAACATAGACTAGTCGCTGACGGCCACAATTCGCACGTTCAGACCCAGATTTTCGACTGACAGTCCAGTCTTTAAACACTTTAACAACAGCTGCTCTTGAACATTTAACAAATTCTGCTGTTTTGCTGATACTCGCTCAATGGCTCCGAGCACCAACAATCATCTCACGTTCAAAGGCTGTTAAATCTCATTGTTTACCCATATCTTCAGAAAAAAATCACTTCTACTGTCGTGGTAAACAACCTGCTTCCCTTTTTATAATGGTCTGGCCCTCTAGCAACTTCAGCACAAAATTATAGCTAATTTGCCTAAAAAAGTCAGGTGGTCATAATAATCTGGCCAATATATATATATATATATATATATATACATACACTTAGGATGCGTGTGTGGTCATCAGGATATGTGCAGGCCTGTGCAGTGGGCAAGTGGGTGTGTCTGGCCATACATTTCAGTATTAACATAAACTGGACAGGCTTTCATCAAAAATCCTACATTATTTATTGGAAAGCGGTCACATGACTTTAAAGTTTCGGCACTCGGTATCAGCGAGTACCTGAATAAAATATCGGCACTTGTACGCAGGCTTAAAAAATTGGTATCGGTGCATCCCTAGTAGAAATCCTTTTTTTTTTTTGCAGAGCAAAAAATGGTAGCAGGCACCTGTAGGCACATGTCTACTCTGCCTAATTATAGATCGGGCCATGTACATTTGGAGAACTGGCCACCTTCCTTGGATCTGCAACCCTCCCTGTCACAGGTATCGTGTTACAGGTCCCATTTAAACCTTGATGACTATGATTAGATGACATGCCCCTTTATTGGGGATGGAGACATCGTCAATTACACAAACCATGTCATTATCATGCGTCGTGTCAGCCACGCTTCCTGTCCTCCCAATCTCGGAGCTGCCACACCGGCCAGGTCTCATAACACAGGGGAAATTGCACTTGCGTATATTCCTTGCAGAATAGTTCCTATAGTAAGAAGGATGCTCTTGTGACCTGAGTGGCCAGTAACTCTGCCAGATGAACCAAACCAAAAATAGGCACCAAGTACTCATTATAGTTTCAGGCGCTTTATTACACCGTGCAGAGGAGCTAGTGGGCAGTGGACACATACAGGGTTATTCAAAGAGAAGTGAAAACCAGGAGAATTGCCAGGAGAATGAACAATCTAGACCAAATAGCCGATTTGGAAAGTGATATAAATGGGTGAATTTTTCTGGTTTGGCTATTTTGACCTAGAATTTTCACTTCTACAGTTATTCTCCTGTTTTTCACCTCTCTCTGAATAACCCTGATAGAAACTGCAGTCTCAGAGCGCCGCTTCCATTGACTTGTATTCCAGAACATGGTATGTTATTTTCATTTTCAATTCTATATTCTATCTACAGCCAACGGAATCATAATTCTCTTCAAATCTTTGAAAAGGCTTTGCACATAATGACATTTATTTTCCTTGTAGTTTAATACCTTCAATTTCCAGCTTATTCTTGCTACCTTGTGTGTCTGTAAGCTGATGTCAATCACCCTCTCTAACACTGAAAACAGATCCTGGAGGCTGCTGAGGATTTAATAGATTTTAGATGTTCCTGTAAGGTTCATGACCAATTGCATAAAAACTGACTTAATCTCTGCTTCTAGACTGAGTATTCTCGAAAAATGGATATTTTGTGCTGCAAATTCTTTGCATAAATTTGTGCTTATATAAATATTTTATGTGCGCACACCCTAATGAAATGGGCTGCACGTGCTAGTGTTGCTATGTGAATTTTAAACTTTATACAGTAGTCACATGAGGCAGGTTGGAGACATGTTATACAGTTACGGTCTCTCTTCAATGTCCTCGGATCACACTGTTACATGATATCTAGTGAAGACCTCTCACATGATATATACAGGGTTATTCAGAGAGAGGTGAAAAGCAGGAGAATGACTGGAGAATGCAAAATTCTAGGTCAGAATAGCCCAACCAGAGAAATTCTCTCATTTATCTCACTTTCCAAATCGGCTATTTTGACCTAGAATTTTCCATTCTCCAATCATTCTCCTGCTTTTCACCTCTCTCTGAATAACCCTGATAGTATTGGCCAATGATTTGACTGACAGGTGTGTGCGGAGCACAATTTTACATTCAGAATTTAAATCTCTATAGCATTTAAATCTCTATAGTTGTGTAAACTGTGGCGGGTTATATTTTGTAATATTTTTAGAAGAACTGTATTATGTGTATTTGGTATATAATCTACTACATTTTGTGTAAACATTTCCTCTGTTGATCCAAAAAAGTATGTGTGTGTGCATATACAAACCCCGCTGCAAACTGTGCCAACATATATGTGACAGCAGCACTGCGCGGCACAACAACGCCAATCACAACATCAAGGGATCATTCCTGTGCACGTCAGCAAATGTGGTATATATGATCCAGTGCACGGCGTGTGATAAGGGCTGCTATATTGGTGAAACCAGCCTTAAACTAAATCTCAGAATGAACCAGCACAGACACTCCATCAGGAACCACCAGGAAAACACATATTGTACCCCAGTGGGACATCACTTCAATCTAGCAGGCCACTCCATCCAAAACCTCAGAATCAAAATCCTCAAAGCACATTTTAAAGATCACCGGGAACGCAAAACATATGAAATGAAAATGATCACATATTTCAACAATATAAAACAAGGACTTAATATAGATTCGGGTTTTCTAACCCACTATAATAACGTCACATAATATTCATAATTCCTATTTTTCTGTGTCTTCCCCATACTCACTGTGTTGTGTTTTTTTTTTCTTTCGGCCTGTCCCTTCACATTCCCTTTGAAGTGGACATGATGGCATCTTGCCTGAGACAATTAAATGTTTCCCTTTTTTTCCCCCCTCTGACCATGCCATTTGGCGATGTACAACATCTAACACCCCCAACTGTGAGCCCTATGACTGTCCCAATGTTTAATTCTATTATTCTGATCAGTAAGCTTCTATACCTGACGAAGGGAGGAATCCTCTCGAAAGCTTGTACTTTAAATGTAACGTTAGTCCAATAAAAAAGGTATCACTACAGACTGCTATACTCGTGATTTTGGCATCTGGACTAACACGGCCTACCTAATCTATATATATATATATATGAAAGGTAGAGATGATTCACTCTGGGGGGTTTCAAAACATAAAATAATGTAGTTAAAATTAAGATCGACGGTTCGGCCCCATGTGGGTATTTATCAAGAAGGGAACTGTGAACTATTTGTTTCCAGGTTTCTTCAGCTAGCATCAAGAGGAGGAGCCGATTGCGCTGTCCACTTTGCTCTGGTACTGTAAGTGAGTAATTGAGTTTTAAATCTTATTGTACTTGAGTGATTTTTTTAAATCTAAAGTCACTTAACACTAGTGTTTTTTTTGTGCTTCAACAGGTTCTCCAACTTAAGGCTTTATTGGTTAAAAAACCCACTAAGGACCCTATTATATTCTGCACGCAAACGTTAACACGTCCGCAAAAACGCATTAACGTGAGGGGCAAAACCCTTTGCGATGAACGTCGTATTACAATGTCCACGCAAAAAATGCGCATTAACGTCTACCGCGGGTGAACCTGCGCGAACGCTGCACGAGCGTAATGTATTGCGCACGTCCTATACTTAACATTGTCAGCGCAAATGCGTTTGTGCGCTTGTACGCGGATGGTATTACAATCTATACGCAAAATTTAACGCACAGCGTTTGCGTGCATAATTATAGCGTCTTTGAAAAGCTGGTGGTAACGGCAAGTCTGAACATCCTGGCCGAACCCAAATACACCAGCCCGAAAAAAAAACAATACAGCAATGTATAGTTACACATTCAACGCATACCCAAACAATAAATTTGAGAGGTTGTGCGTGTTTTTATTATTGCTGTAGCATATATGCGCAGATTGACTTTGACAGGCGCAAAAACTGAATGTGAGACAATTGTGGTTCTTAATTCCGATTGGCTGAATCGCGTGAAAAAAACGATTTCTGTGCACAACGTTAATGCGCGCGCGTTTTTGCACGTCTTTTCTACGCGCGTATTTTTGGACGGATGATATAATGTGCAAGGATTGTAATAACAGCGTTAATTTAAGCGCATTAACGTTTAATGCTTCGTGCAAAAATTCACAAGTTTACCGTGCATTTTTGCGTGAAGAATGTAATAGTTTTACTTATTTAGGGCCCTATCAAACAAGCCAGACCTAAACTGAAATGTAGGTGGGTCCAATGCATTCCATTCCCAGGGTATAAGGACATACTCAGGGACTACTTGTGTCTGACGCACACAGCAAAATAATAATAACAATAATAACAATAAAACCAGAATAAACTGCCATATGTTGGTGTACCCTAAAGCAAGCCGTCTATATAGACAATTGCCTTGATTCTGTTGGATGTTCTATCAGGAGCAGCTGTTTTCACTCTGCAATCTTCATATTCAAAGCCCTGGGCCATCATCTGAAACCAGTCCTGGTTGTGGTGACTTGGTGGTGTCATTGGCTGGGACACAATCTTTGGACAGCATTTGTGAGTGCAACAGGTGTATTTATTTGGCAGCATATTTTACAATTTGCACCTTGTTTTTTTTGTTAATGTCCTTTAGATTTACATTGCCCTTCTGCGTTCTTTTGTATAAAAGGAATAAGGCAAGGGTCAAACGGATGCATTATTCGCAGCTGAGGAGGGAGTTACAGTGGAGGCGCTAGTATTCGTGTAGGAACATAGTAAAATAAATAAAGTAGGAGGGATATTACAAAATAGGGGATATGGGAGATCCCCCATTTTTTCGATTTTAAACCTGCACAGGGACTGAGGAAGGCATTGTCTAATGCCGAAACGCGTATCCCCTATTTTGTAATATCCCTCCTACTTTATTTATTTTACTATGTTTCTACACGAATGATTAAACTTCTTTTTATATTCACCTCCGTTTAAAGACCTGTCTTTAAGCATTACATGCCCTATATGCTTTGTTTCCTTTCTCCTTTACCATATATACAAGATAGGAGAACTGCCTGCAGACGAAAGAGGTAAAGGTACCCACCGAACAAGTAGTACCATACGCTTACAAGTTGAGCCTGGAACCTAAGGCTCCACCATCGGTGAGTTTTTTTAACTTTCACCTACCTCATTCCCATTTTTTGGTTACAAGCTACGCTATGAGGATCTCTCTCTCTTTCTGTACCTGAGACGATCAAGCACACTTTAAGGATGGCAGAGGCTACCCCTAAGAAAACCTTAAAGAAGGGCAGAGGCTACCCTCAATTAGGCCCAAGGCACTCCACACCAGAGCCGGTTAACGAGGCTCTTAAAAGTGTAAGTGTTCCCTTGTCTATGGGCACTTGACTCTATATCAGACTATATTGCACTATTTTTTTCTTCTTTCTTTTTTCCTCTCTCTCTTCCCCTTCTCTTTCCCATTTATTGGGAATCGGGAGTCTATATAGGACTTAGGTGAGGACATCGCACCAGGACTTATATGTACATCTTTGAACTGCCCATGTGGAGACTCAATCAGACTACCGTATCTCCAATATAGAACGCATGGTCGGTTGGACTTTTGTATAAATTTCTGCCTTCACCAGTGATCTGGAAAATAGGACTTGAATGTAATAGTTCATTTAAGGACTATCAACTGCACTTTATATGCACTTACTTGCATTTGCACTTTATGTGATTTCGACTGTATTTGCACCTTATGTGGTCCTTTTTTGACTATATCAGTACTTTGTTATCTCACTTGCACTTATTGCTCTATTGCACAGTGGCACTAGTGCACATAGACCATCCACGGCAGCACTTTAGTGGTCGTTTCGACCGTGCACTTTTTTTGGAATAGTGGCAAAGCTGTACCCTTCTATTCATATTAGGTTCATATTTTAACTGTTTGTATTTAAGACTGTATATCAACCATCCTCAAGAGAGATTGCGCCACTAGGACCTACTCCTTTTCCACTGCATTATTCGCAGTGACCGTCAAAAAGTGCGTCCGAACGCACTGATGTATTTTTTCACGGAATGCGTGAAAACGGTCATACGATGCACATTTTCGTGCGTGATTTGTTACGGATCCAAACCAGGAAACTTTGGGTGTCGGGACATTATGTTGGCCGGACATGAGCAGCGTCTGACGTCTCCTAATCACGCACACACGCCGCTATGCGGACACAGCGCACTCTGTACGTCAGTACTAGCGGTTCTGCATTCTCGAAAAATTGCGTTCGTTTGCCGCTTGCGTTGCGCGGCCGAACTTTCGTGCGGCCGTACTTCGTATATTGGCCGTCATTGCCCGTCATTTGCTGCTACTGCGGCCGTGATTAAGTGCGCCTAATCACACGTTAAAAATGCATTAGTCTGACCCCAGCCTAAGCCCAACGACATCTCTCAAGAGATTTCCCTCAATGATGCAATGCCCAATGGTGGGATCAGGATCTGGACTGAAGTCAGTTTCACAGGTTCCCTTTGAAATGGTAGGTATACAGTGGCAAGAAAAAGTATGTGAAGCCTTTGGGATTAAGTGGAGTTTTGAATGAATTGGTCATAAAATGTGCTCTGACCTTCATCTAAGTCACAACAATTTGAAAAACAGTCTGCTTAAAATAATACAACACAAACATTATATGTTTTCATGTTTTTATTGAACAGAACATGTAAACATTCAGTGTGCAGGGTGGAAAAAGTATGTGAACCTTTGGATTTAATAACTGGTTGACCCTCCTTTGGTAGCAATAACCTCAACCAAACGTTTCCTGTAGTTGCAGATCAGACCTGCACAACGATCTGGAGTAATTTTGGACCACTCCTCTTCACAAAACTGTTTCAGTGTAGCAATATTCTTGGGATGTCTGGTGTGAATCGCTCTCTTAAGGTCATGCCACCGCATTTCAATCGGGTTGAGGTCAGGACTCTGTCTGGGCCACTCCAGAAGGCGTATTTTGTTTTGTTGAAGCCATTCTTTTGTTGAATTACTTGTATGCTTTGGGTCATTGTCCTGTTGCATCAACCATCCTCTGCGGAGCTTCAGTTGGCGGACAGATGGTCTTACGTTTTCCTGCAAAATGTCTTGATAAACTCTGGAATTCATTTTTTCATCAATGACAACAATCCGTCCAGGCCCTGAGGCAGCAAAGCAGCCCCAAACCATGATGCTCCCTCCGCCATGTTTTACAGTGGGGATGAGGTTTTGGTGTTGGTGTGCTGTGCCTTTTTTTCTCCACACATAGTGTTGTGTGTTTTTTCCAAACAACTCAATTTTGGTTTCATCTGTCCACAGAATATTTTGCCAGTAGTGCTGTGGAACATCCAGGTGCTCTTTTGCAAACTTCAAACGTGCTGCAATATTCTTTTTGGCCAGCAATGGCTTCCTCCGTGGTGCCCTCCCATGTACTCCATTCTTGTTTAATGTTTTCCTTATTGTAGATGTGTCAACAAAAATGTTAGTATGTGCCAGAGATTTCTGTAAGTCTTTAGCTGACACTCTAGGATTCTTCTTTACCTCATTAAGCATTCTGTGCTGTGCTCTTGCAGTCATCTTTACAGGACGACCATGCCTAGGGAGAGTAGCAACAGTGCTGAACTTTCTCCATTTGTAGACAGTCTGTCTTACCGTGGACACATGAACATGAAGGCTTTTGGAGATAATTTTATAACCCTTTCCAGCTTCAAGCAAGTCGACAATTCTTGATCGTAGGTCTTCTGAGAGCTCCTTTCTGCGAGGCATGGTTCATATCAGGCAGTGCTTCTTGAAACCAGTAAACCCAAAACTGGTGTGTGTGTTTTTAAAGGACAGGACAGCTTTCAGCAACACATCCAATAATATCACACTGATTGGACTCAAGGTTGGCTCACTCCTGGCTCCAATTAGCTCTTGGAGAAGTCATTAGGCTAGGGGTTCACATACTTTTTCCACCCTGCACTGTGAATGTTTACATGTTATGTTCAATAAACACATGAAAACATAAAATGTTTGTGTTGTAATTGTAGCGCTCTCTCCCGGAGGAGCCGCTGAAATTGAACCTCGGGTCAGTCTCCCCGCACTAGGGAATAAATATACTCCAGCACCGTTGTGGATTTTATAAATTATATAGTTTACTAGAACAAATGGCATATAATGAATAACACGGTGTTCGTATATATATTTACAGTACTTCGTAATGCGGGAAATGCGCAGCGGAAAAGAAATACGAAGCTTCGTAATTCGAGAAACGCGCAGCGGAAAAGAAATAAAAATAAATCTTTAACCCTTTTGTGTTTGGGGAGTGAGTCCCGCACAGGTTATGTCCCAGAATGTACGTGTGTGTGTGTGTTATGGTACCCGGGTACAATATTCAACTGGCCAGTGAATTGCTTATGAGGTATCTTCGACTAGTCAAGTTGGGGCCCTGTGGGTTTTGGAAACAAACAGCAGCGTGCTTTCTATATTCACAACGGCCTGGAAGGCCTCTCACCCATCCGCCAGATACTTGATGCTCCGCTCGACCCAGGACGTCTCTCCGCTCGATGTTGACTGGGGTTCTCTTGGTTACTGGATCCGCTGTCGGGCTTTCTGCACCTGCCGCAAGATGTCCAGCTCACCGCCGGCTCTCCCTGTCCGATCGATCTGCGGTACTCCTAACTTGGGGTCTTCCAGCTTCCTCAATATCAGCGTGGGTAGTCTGGTGAATCACTGGGTTCTCCTCTGATAAGGCTGAATAACCCGGTCTTTAACTCTGTCAGGCCGCCTGCACTCCGGCCTAGTCACTGTCTCGTTCTGCAGCACTGTGTCTTGCTTCTCTCACTCCCTGGCGCGCTCTGCCAGCTCTCTCCACGAGGCTCAGGATGTCAGCATCTATCCCCCACCCACTTCCTGTGTCCGCTCCCAAAGCATGCCGTGAAATGTAGTCCCAATGCAATGTTCAGTGTCTCACATCGCACTTGTCTCCCTCCGGTGGCCAAAAATAAGTACTACCACGACAGGGAATTAAAACCATCGCTACACTCTCCCCCTCCTCGAACTCTTGGGTCTTTCCAAGGAGGTACAACAGTTACATTACATTTCAACACATTTTAGGCAACATATACAGGCTCAGCAGCAAGCATACAATGGGTTAGATACACTTCCTCAAGTTGACTCATGCTTTGGGCTACCTCAGCTAACATAGCAGACACTTCAGGCAACCTTCGCACTGTGGTGACGGCCTCTTCAGTGCTATGTCCTGGTGAGTCGTAGGTGAGTCTCTGGGGTGGTCGAACAGAGCGTTTTGGTTCTGGCTCAATCAGTTCCTCTGTTCCAACCACTCCTTGGGTTCTTTTCAGTTCAATTAGATCTCTCGATGAAGTTCGCCTTGACCTTTCTCGAGAAGGCTTATCATCCTGGAGACGAATGCAGTGTTTAGTGCTCTTAGCACATCCCACGTCAAACTCATACCTGGAGAACGAATTTTTAGACTTGAGTATTGGAGACTGAACCCGCTTCTTCTGCTTGAACGAGATAGGAGCATCTTTAGGGTAGAACCGTTCAGCTTGAATCACTTTATTCACTCCCCCCCTAAATCGGTAGAGAGGGGCGTAGCAGACGCTACTTGCCCGATAGGCATTCGTGCTTTAAGGACTACTGGAGAATCAGACACATTGCACACGCTGACTGAGACTCTCTCACTTGTCCTTTTCAAAACTCTTCCAGAGATTATTTCGGGGACTTCTCTGGACCGCATAACCTTCTCTGTTCCTTCCGCTCTCCTCAGCGGGGTTAGAAAACATCTCACTAAGTCAGTGTTCGTCCCCACTATCATAGAACTTCGATTAGTTCCCGAGGGACGAGGACACACAATGGCCAACGTGTCACATACTGCTGGTTGTCCAACGGTTGCTGAACTGAATTCCAGCTTCACCTGTAGATATCCATCATAGGGAAACCTCTCAGTCCCCATACCCCAGATTTCAAGATCCTTCAACTTCTTCAAGGGTATATGCTTCAAATGTTTCTGATAGAAATCTCGGTAAATCAGAGTTACTTGAGCACCTGAATCTAGAAGAGCCTTTGTGTAGACCCCTTCCACTTGGACCGGGATGATGGACGAAGGACCGATCAACTTGTCAGGGAACTTCTCCGCTGTAGTACAAGGTGGGGACCCAGTTTGCTCATTCAACCGGGGTCCTCTAAGATTTTCCCTTTGCAAGACAGGCGACTGTTCCTTCAAGGCCTTCAGGAGTTCTTCGACCGATCTCTTTATGGGCCTCATTTTTGGGCACTGAGCCCTGAAATGACCCTTTTTCCTACAGCCAAAACATCTTTTCCTCGAGCGTGTGGGCACATTTTCTTCTTGCGCCTCATTTGAAAACCCCTTGTTAGGAACCACAGCTGCTCTTGTCATTCGTATATCTGCTAGAAACGTCTGTCCTCTTCACGGTTTGGGTGGGCTGGGGCAGTCACGTCGATAGTGGCCAACCCCCCCACAGTTGTAGCAGATCAACGACCCAGAGGGTTCTCCAGCAGGAATACTCCGCACTGCCTCTCCCTCCTCAGGTACGGCAATCCTAGAAGACAGCAACGTCATCAACTCTATCATTTTCGACATCAGAGTTTTCAAAGCCATCACTTCAGTCTGTATGTCCGCTACACCAAGAGTTTCTACTTCTGCGGTGAAAACTGCATGTGAAGCATTAGCAATCTTTTTAGCATTAATTAAAGCCTCTTCTTCTCGGATAGCTTTGACCAGTTTGGAATAGGTCAGTCTCTTGCTCTGGTATCTAGTCTGGAATTTCAACATTATGGGATCCAGTGGGAGTGCACCTTTGAAAATTTGATCCATCAAAGCTTTGCTTGCACGACTCGGCTCCATGCCTCTTTTTAGAATAACCTGATGGAGGATTTTATCCAGCCGCCAGACATAGGTGGACAATTTTTCTCCTTCCTTTTGATAGGTGTGAGAGAACCTGTGGATAAGCTCGGCACAATCCTCCACTCCTCCAAAAATTTCCTGTAAAGCTTCTAGATACTCAGCAGCAGTGCAGCCTGGCTTGTCTCTTTTCAGATTTCGGATGACATCTGAAGCAGGACCTCTTAAGCTCAAGATCAACCTTTGTCTCTTCACGGTGTCCGCAACTTCCCATTCTTCCACAGCTTGCACTGCCTGGTCTATCCAAGTGTCGAAGTCCTCTTCTCCAGCTGGCACAGGGACCTTACCCGAACAGAACCCCAACTTGCGATACCTGTAATTGGCAGACGCGGCTGAGTTTTGGGCCAACGTTTCCACCAGCTTCCCCATAGTGGTAAAGAATGTAGCAGGAGGGGACCCTGTAGTTGGGGTAGCATCGGGGATCTCGTCTCCTGACGTTGTTGGTCTAGTCATGGGAACATTCGTGTGATCACCACGTGGCGTACTTGGCTGGACCAGTCGAACTTCCACATCGGTCAGCTTCACACTCGCGCCCTGAAAACACACTGGAACACCCTTTCTCCACTCAAAAAGAACATAGGTGTGAGAAGTCTCTAGGTTCACTTTAATGTCCACTATGAATCCCTGCTGGTCAGGTGCCAACGCTGCCACGGCCTGGCGGATCTGTTCTTCTGCCCAAGTGCCTGCAGGAATGTCCATTACTACACTCAACCCTAACTGGCCATTTTGTGCTTTACACCACTCTGCTGCTTCTTCTGGATCCATATTTAACCCTTTAAATGTGGGTTTTCCAGAGACTGAATCCCGGACGAGCCCCCACGTGTAGCGCTCACTCCCGGAGGAGCCACTGAAATTGAACCTCGGGTCAGTCTCCCCACACTAGGGAATAAATATACTCCAGCAACGTTGTGGATTTTATAAATTATATAGTTTACTAGAACAAATGGCATATAATGAATAACACGGTGTTCGTATATATATTTACAGTACTTCGTAATGCGGGAAACGCGCAGCGGAAAAGAAATACGATGCTTCGTAATTCGAGAAACGCGCAGCGGAAAAGAAATAAAAATAAATCTTTAACCCCTTTTGTGTTTGGGGAGTGAGTCCCGCACAGGTTATGTCCCAGAATGTACGTGTGTGTGTGTGTTATGGTACCCGGGTACAATATTCAACTGGCCAGTGAATTGCTTATGAGGTATCTTCGACTAGTCAAGTTGGGGCCCTGTGGGTTTTGGAAACAAACAGCAGCGTGCTTTCTATATTCACAACGGCCTGGAAGGCCTCTCACCCATCCGCCAGATACTTGATGCTCCGCTCGACCCAGGACGTCTCTCCGCTCGAGTTGACTGGGGTTCTCTTGGATACTGGATCCGCTGTCGGGCTTTCTGCACCTGCCGCAAGATGTCCAGCTCACCGCCGGCTCTCCCTGTCCGATCGATCTGCGGTACTCCTAACTTGGGGTCTTCCAGCTTCCTCAATATCAGCGTGGGTAGTCTGGTGAATCACTGGGTTCTCCTCTGATAAGGCTGAATAACCCAGTCTTTAACTCTGTCAGGCCGCCTGCACTCCGGCCTAGTCACTGTCTCGTTCTGCAGCACTGTGTCTAGCCACTGTGTCTCACTCCCTGGCGCGCTCTGCCAGCTCTCTCCACGAGGCTCAGGATGTCAGCGTCTATCCCCCACCCACTTCCTGTGTCCGCTCCCAAAGCATGCCAGGAAATGTAGTCCCAATGCAATGTTCAGTGTCTCACATCGCGCTTGTCTCCCTCCGGTGGCCAAAAATAAGTACTACCACGACAGGGAATTAAAACCATCGCTACATATTATTTTAAGCAGACTGTGATTTTCAAATTGTTGTGACTTAGATGGAGATCAGAGCACATTTTATGACCAATTCATGCAAAACTCCACGTAATCCCAAAGGGTTCACATACTTTTTCTTGCCACTGTATTTGTGTATAAGGCATTGAAGTTTCTTTACTTCTGCCACCTCTGTATACATGTTATTGTTTGAGAAGGGTAAATGTGGAGATTCGGATGATGGGGTGCGAGGTCCCTGAGATAAATCTGTGAGTAATGTCTATTGCAGGGATTAAAAGACACTTAATTGAAATATACATTGCTTGGTCAAAGATGAAGTCGCAAACTCTAATATTTGGTTGGACCGCCTTTTTGCTTTGATCACGGCACAAATTTGCAGTGGAATCAGTTCCATAAGCCTATGCAAAGTCACAACACTTATTTATTTTTATTTTTTTTAATTATCCAATGGAGGGCTTTTATTTCCATCCAGAGTTGCATTAATTTGTCATCAAAATCTTGTATTAATGATGGGAGAGTTAGAGCGCTGCGTAAAGTCTTTTCAGCACATTATCCCAAAGCTTCTCCTCAATGGGGTTAAGATCTGGACTCTGGCAGCCAATCCATGTGTGGAAATGATATCTCATGCTCCTCGAACCACTCTTGCACAATTTCTGCCCAATGAATCCTGTCATTGTCATCTTGGAATATACTTGCACCATCAAGGAAGAAAAAATACATTGATGGAAAAATTCTCTATATTCATGGAGTCAGCTTACCTCATTTTTCCATCTGGAACACTACAGTAATTATCCAATGGAGCGCTTTTACATATTTGCTTAGGGTCCAGGTGCCTTTTTTTTGGACAGGCAGTGTATATACAGTGTATAAACTAGCAAGACAAACATTCTAGAACAAGGCCAACCAAAACGTGGATCCATCGATGCTGGCAACAGGGGTCTTCTGTGTAGTAACCTAAACTGTTAGAATGTCGGGGTTAATTAACATAAAAACATAGGTTTTATTTGCCGAGTGAAGAGAAAAAACTATCAGGTTGGTGTTTGCAAAGCCATGAAAAAAGCAATGTAATTATTTTTTTTCTTCATCTTATTTTCTAAGATTCCAAATCATTCTGTTTATAACTCTCTGCTGATAATTATGCAAATAACTAATCATATCACTCCACCCCCTGCTCCTGTGTACGAAAAGGTCCATCAACCTATGGAGAAATAATCAGTATTATGAAAATGCAAATTTCTAATTAAAGCACAAACATGATTATTATCTCTTAGAGTGCCAAGCACGCAATTAAAGCGTTCTTTCAAGAGCATTCCAGGATTTTTGGTAGCAAAGGGTTAATGGAAACAGTGATGCGGGCTGTTTGTTCCCTAGCTTCATTAGGATAATACAGATAACACCACCTCTGACTTTTGGCATCATGTTATCACTTCTCATCATGCACAAAAGCAGATGCTAATTACGAAGACCGTGGGCCATGCACTTTATGGATGCACTACATCATGGTTAACTCTCCAGGGGACACATTCAATGTTGCCGCAGTGCGAAAAAAAAAAGCAAATGATGAAAAGATGATTGTTTGTTTATTTCAGGATTCAGCCATACCAGCAGAGATACATTAGCAGCACCGCCTCACATGCTATGTCGACCATTAGATTTTACACAGTAGAAACCATTGGGACTTCCAATGACCCCATCTACCGTCTACCTGGAGGAAACAATTTAGAAATGCCAATATTTTTAACGAATGCTTCCTTGAATATTTATTTATTTATAAAGTATTTTACCAGGAAAGATACATTGAGATTTCTCTCGTTTTCAAGTATGTCCCGGATATTCTTATTATTAATAATCTTTATTTATAAAGCGCCAGCATATTCCGCAGCGCTGTACAATGGGCACAATATAGACAGGGTTCCAATACATTGAACAACATTTGACAAACCAGTACAGCAGGAAACGAGGGCCCTATTCCCGTGGGAAATGACAATGATGAAGGGTTGGTGGTGGAAACAGGAGGAGAGGACTGCAAGGTGGGAGTGAGTCAGGTGGTAGGCTTCCCTATGTTAAAACACTTAAAAATACTGCAGCAATGGTCACATAAAGTCTTCCTCAAAGTAAGCCTTATTGAACGTTTATCCTCTCAGTGCTGAAACATTATTGGTCTTAACCCCCTGCTTCCGCGGGGCATGCTATGCCCTCCTCGCGGCGGGAGGGCTTTGAAGACGCAGGGCGTACATGTACGCCGCACTGTCTTCAATGGGCTGCCTTGGCTCCTCCCCGCAGCCGGCACACGGGGAACTCAGGCCGTCCCCCTGCAGCCAATGACTCGTGTCGCCCATCGGCTGTGGGGCGGGCAGAAATTAGCGATTCGCGCGGTACCTGTATGCCTCACCAGATTTAACCCACCCCTGACAGGGGACACCAGCCCGTTGTGAAGGGGTTAAGCAAAATAGGTATTAATTACACTGGCCAACACACATTTTGGTGCCTCAAACGTTAGACCTGTTTCTGGGTATATTTGACCTGCTGATTCCAAAAATGGCACCAGTTTTCCCCTATCAGCTCTAGTTTTTGAGATACAGAACATATGCCATATACCACTCGTCACTCTGGAAAATCTGTATATTTTAATGTAGTGTTTAGATTAATTTCTTTAAAGCATGAAGGAAACATTAAAAATTAAAAGAAAAGTGTACTACATGAAAATCTACTTATTTCTTACCAAAAGCACAAGTTTATGATGCAAACAGTAATTCGACACTCAAGGAGCTCCTTTTGTAAGTCTTCCGAGAGTGGAATCTGACTTCCGAGAGTGAGTTCTGCCAGAACATCCTGCATAAGATTCCATCAATAGTCTGCGACCATGTGTGCATCCCATCTTCCTTGGTATCTGGCTTCCATTGTATATATGTCTTGGTGAAATCCATGCTCTTCGCTTAAGTCACCAAGGTTCTCTGGAAAGTGATCTAAGTGACTGAACAGATAATGGACTTTAACGCTCATGTTACAGCCAAATCTGTTGAAATGAATGAGCATATCCTCTACTAATTGTGTGTCGTTGTCTGCCTACAGTGATTGCTTTCAGAAAGAGTGACGGCGGCATGCTCTCTACGCGCTGACGTCACTGGTGATCTGCAGCTGGGAAATTCAAACTTTCGGCTGACGTTGACATTGGGTGGGCTCTAAGGCTGCGTTCACACTGAGCGCCATGAAAATCGCGTGTTTTCCTGCTCGATTTTTATATATGCGACATTGAGCGATAATATCGCGCGACACCACTGTATGCCTCTCAATGCAAATCGCAGCGAACCGCGGGAAAAAAGGGTCATGTACCAGCAACGAGCTACAAGCGACATTGAGCTGTGAGATATGAACAGCTCCATTGAAAAGCATTGGAGAAGCTACAAAGAGCCATATCGCGTGGAAATATGAGTGATATCGCAGCAAAAATCATGCGATAAATCGCTTAGTGTGAATGGGCCCTAAAGCCCCATTCACACTAAGCAATTAATCGCACGTTTTTTGCCGCAATATCGCTCTGTGTAGCTTCTGAAATGCATTTCAATGTCGCTCAATGTCGCTTGTAGCTCGTCGCTGTAGCTTGACGCTGGTACATGACCCTTTTTTCTCGATTTACGATTTCGCGATTTGCATTGGTGGTGTTGCACAATATCGCGCTCAACGGCGATATTGCGCAATATTATCGCGCAATATCGCTCAATGTCGCGTATATGAAAATGTGCGGAAAAACACATGATTTTCATGTCGCTCAGTATGAACGCAGCCTAAAAGAGTACAGTTTTACAAAGCATTTCAAATCACTCTGTTATGTATGTGGCAGAAGAATATATGGTTAAGACGTATTTTGGCA
This sequence comes from Leptobrachium leishanense, assembly GCA_009667805.1. Classification (NCBI taxonomy): domain Eukaryota; kingdom Metazoa; phylum Chordata; class Amphibia; order Anura; family Megophryidae; genus Leptobrachium; species Leptobrachium leishanense. The sequence goes on from CM019066.1 coordinate 123,190,932, forward strand.
TTAGAGAGTTTGAGTACACAGAAAAATAATGGGAAGTTACGACTAACCCTCCATAGCAGTGTTTCCCAACCCTGGTCCTTAGGGAGCACTAACAGGACAGGTTTTCCGGATATGTGAAGCACAGCACAGCTGATATGATTTGCTGCTCAGTGATTGCAGGATTCAGTCTGCATTTCCCCAAGGTGATCCTTAAAACCTGACCTGTTAGTGAGTCCTGAAGACAAGGCAGGGAAACACTGCTCTGTACAACCCAGTAAATGGAGTATATGTCTGTCATGGTAGCACCAGGTAAAGCAGTGCATGTAAGGTTGTGATATTATAGAGTTTTGATTATGATTATTTTTAACAAGATGGCATTACTGTGCCGCTATAATTATGAATAACATTTTTAAATAATATCAAAGATGGGAATTTAAAGTAAATTATTTGTTTTTGGTTAATTGTGGCAAAAATTGTAGACATTTTCTGACGGTGATCATTGTCATTTACCTCTGACAATGTTTCATCATGCATTTGGGCCGCATGCCTGTATAGACTATATAGATAAGTAATCATTTCAGCACAATGCAGCTGAAATCCTCTTTACTGAGCAGTAAGCACCTCCTGCACCTACACTTGTGTCCCTGGCAGCATTACCACTAATGGCCACTAGTGGGCTCTGCCTGTACACTCATTAATAAAGTGCATTTAGCCTGAATCCCCAGTCAGTAAGTTTTGTGTTCATTTGCTACAGGATGAACTCGTTGTGCAATGTTAAACTAAAGGCAGTACATATAAAAAGGCATATTAATTGAATTAAGAAAGCATTCCTATTTGTAAACAAATATCTTCCTGCCTTGATTGCTATAAAACAGATTACTAACTCAAATTTACAGTTTTTCTTTCCCTGCATGTAACAAATTATCAGTGTTGTATCTATTTCACACAATGTCTCTTGTTAGGTATGAGCTTTCATTATGATATAAGACTTATAAACAGTTTATACACTTCTAAAGGGTTTTCACTGATTATAAGAGTCAGATTTTTCCAGTTCAGGATTACAATAGCACTGCTGCAAAAATATCATCATGCTCCTCCTTGCTGGATCCAAAGGATGGATGAAGTAAGTCTCCCCCCCCCACCCACCATGGGCTTCCTTCCTGCACTGAGTGTGATTGGGTGAAAGTGATTTGGGTTCTGTGCTTGCAGCTGTGGGTGTGGGAGGAGGAGGGTGATTTGCTCAGCACCAGTATGTACTGAGGATACTGTGTCTGGAGGATCAGTATTGTAAGAGGACCTGCACTCAGCTGAGTGATACAAAGTGTCCATCAGACCCCAAGCAGAAGGATCCAGGGCATTGTCAGAAGGAGAGACCCTCTGTATCCCAGGAAAAGAAAGACACTGCTAAATTGCAATGGGTGGTACATGTCTGCAGTCTTTTGGCTTTATCTCAGGCTTCATCGGCTGGATCGGGATAGTTGTGGCTACTGCCACCAATGACTGGGTGCTGACCTGTGACTACAGCATCAACACGTGTAGAAAACTTGATGAACTGGGATCCAGGGGTCTGTGGGCAGACTGTGTCATCGCAATTGGGCTCTACCACTGCAAGCCACTGGCTGACATCCTGACCCTACCTGGTGAGACAACACTGCATCTGTCTGCTGTATCTGCTGCATTTCCATGGTTTAACCTACCAAACCACTAACCTTCCAGGGTCCTTCCAACCAAACTAGAAATAATAACCTACTAGCCTTTCATCTTATATAGGACTGACATGGCAGGTGGTAACCTTGCAAAAGTTGTTACCTAGGAGAAGATAAACCCATCATGGTCTATATTGGAAGAGGACAATCCTGGCTGGAAGAAGCAGAGCAATGGACTAACCAGTCATGGTCTAAGCCAGGAGAAGACTAACCTACTATGGTTTATGCTTGCAAAGGACTAACCTAACAGGATCTAATTTAGCAGTTGACTAACCTACATAGCATAATTTGCTAGAAATCTAATCATGCAGGGATTAATCATAGTCCTCAATTTATCAAGTGCAATTCATCTAAAGACCAACCTACAGTATATGTAGACAACCAGGGATCTAACCTATAACAGACTAAACAGCCAATGGACTAACCTGTATGATCTAACTACCTCTTATAGTCTCAAAGTGTGTGTGTATATGTATGTATATATATCAAAATGTGTGTGTGTACGAATATTTCAAAATTAGTGTGTGTGTGTGTGTATATATCAAAATGTGTGTGTGTGTATATACTGTATATATACTTATATATCAAAATTAAAGTGTGTAATATATATATATATATATATCTTGAGGATAGCAGTACGTAGTGATACCTTTTTTATTGGACTAACGTTACATTTAAAAGACGAGCTTTCGAGAGGATTCCTCTCTTCCTTAGGTCTGGATGCTTACTAATCAGTTCCTAGAATTGAACATTAGGACATTAAGGGTCACATGGGTGGGGGAGTTAGATGTCGTAAAACGTGAGCATCAAATGGTATGTTCAAAATGGGAAAATAAATGCACGAGGGATCTTGGGCCCATAATAAAACAACATATTTGATATAAATACTTTAATTTTGATATATATATATATATATCAATCATCAAAATGTAAAATGTGTGTGTATGTGTATATATATATTAAAATGTGTGTGTGTATGTGTGTGTATATATATATATATATATTAAAATGTGTGTGTTTAGTTTAATGTCAGCATATACGTGTGTGTGTCCGCTTCTGTCAAGCTTTTACCAGGTAAGCCCTCAAGCTATTTTAGTACATCACCACGATGATCTGCCAGGCAAGGTTAGCAAAGCACCATGGGATTTGTAGTTCTTGCATAGCTGGAGGCTGCCTTTTGGCTAATCTCGAGTTCTATACTTTATCCGGAGACACGTTCAGCTTTTTGATGGATAGATTTTACATTTCAAACGCGTCTGTCCTAATTGTGGACATTTGAAAAGGTCACACTGCCCATTTTGTGAAAGCCCCAGAATAATTTATAGCTAGATAAGTGATTTTTAATTTCTCTTTTCCATTGTTTTGTATTATTTATTTTTTCAAACAACAACACGGTGACACCGGTTACATGATAGGAAACTACATTTCCATCAGTAGAGAATCAGAATTTTTTTTTTTTAAATGATTTTACTAATTCACGTTTCAATGTATATTAATGTTAATAAAAATGAATACATTTGTACCATTTAGAGTGAAATAATTGGTTATTTAGAAAAAAACAATTACGAGTGGAGAGAAGGGGATATTATGTATTTCAGTTGAAAACAATCCAGGTGGAAAAGCTGGATTTGTCTTTTCCTAGGCTGGTTTTTCGTCTAGAGTCCACAATAACGTGATAAAAAAAGTGTGATTCCTTAGTTATGGAATAGGCCACAATTCAATTTTCATGTGAATTTATAATTACATTTATTTTAACTTATATCTTTCAAAACTCTGCCTTCAGGTTTGCTGGTTACAGTCGTCTAGCAATCAGATTATTACATTGAATAGCATCTCTTTCTTAATAAATCAGGCAGTTTATTTTTTAACATTATGCTTGCTATATATAATGATCAGCATTCTGTGCTTTCGCATAATGCTTTGAATTTGGATGCTGTGTATCAATTTCATATTATGTATGCATCTAAATTCTTTTATTAGAAAGTAATAAAAAAAATAATTGAAACATGTGCATGGCAAGAGTATAATTCTGTAAAAATACTATTAAGTACTAGCAGCATAAAATACAACTTCTATAATATATAAAACTTTACCCTTACATCATATACAAACTATATTCAATTTCTCATAACAGTATGTTTTCTCTGGATTCTTCTGAATTAGAACATCCAGGAATGTGGCACAGGGTATGCATATTGGGACTCTACTGCAAAAACCAAGAGCGTTGGAGTTGGGACTATAATGCCTGTAGCAAAGTCATGGAAGTCATGCTTAGATTTGGCAGAATATATACAGTGAGCATTCCAAAAATGGACCTACTGGTGGCTTTTAGGATTACAGCTCACATACTTATCTATAATGAGAGCAGAATTGACATAAGCAGGTATCGTCAACCTTGGCCAACCAGATGTTATGGAGCTGCATCTCCCTTGATGCTCAGCCACTCATTGCGCTGACTGAGCATGATGGAAAATGTAGTTCCAAAACACCTGGAAGGTCGAGGTTACAGACTCCTTTACATAAGAGCTATCGGAACTGAGAAAGGGTAACTATTTGAGCAGACAAGCAATGGTGCTAAAGGGAAGGGCAGTGGTACAATGGGGAAAGATTAAGAGCGATAGCGATGAAGGGATAATGGAGGTGAGGGGAATAGCAAAAAGCACAATGTGGGGGAGAGCGATTGGGAAAGAAGGCACATGTAGGGTGAGGTTCTGAGCAGTGGCCGTTGTCTACAGTAACACTGCCTAGCAAAAATGTAAAAAAATTCATAAAAAAATTGCAATGATTTATTAAAAAAAAGGCAAGATAAATTAATTTGCACACTATTTAAACTGCGTTGATGTTGTGGTAACGTACCGCCAACGTCTACGTAAATAACGGTATCACAAGTGCTTTCCGATGCAACGTTTTGATTGTTGCATTTTTTTGCTTTTGTTTGTTTTTTTGCAGTATTGATTTAGTGATAGGATACCAGCAGATGCACAGTGGGGATGAGTGGGTTTTAGTCAGAGGCACAGTGGGGATGAGTGGGCTTTGGTCAGAGGCACAGTGGGGATGAGTGGGCTTTGGTCAGAGGCACAGTGGGGATGAGTGGGTTTTAGTCAGAGGCACAGTGGGGATGAGTGGGTTTTAGTCAGAGGCACAGTGGGGATGAGTGGGCTTTGGTCAGAGGCACAGTGGGGATGAGCGGGCTTTGGTCAGAGACACAGTAGGGATGAGTGGGTTTTGGTCAGAGGCACAGTGGGGATGAGTGGGTTTTGGTCAGAGGCACAATGGGGATGAGTGGGTTTTAGAGGCGCAGTGGGGATGAGTGGGTTTTGGTCAGAGGCGCAGTGGGGATGAGTGGGTATTGGTCAGAGGCGCAGTGGGGATGAGTGGGTTTTAGTCAGTCACAGTGGGGATGAGTGGATTTTGGTCAGAGGCACAGTGGGGATGAGTGGGTTTTGGTCAGAGGCACAGTGGGGATGAGTGGGTTTTAGTCAGGTGCAGTGGGGATGAGTGGGTTTTGGTCAGAGGCACAGTGGGGATGAGTGGGTTTTGGTCAGAGGTGCAGTGGTGATGAGTGGGCTTTGGTCAGAGGCACAGTGGGGATGAGTGGGTTTTGGTCAGAGGCGCAGTGGGGATGAGTGGGTTTTAGTCAGAGGCACAGTGGGGATGAGTGGGCTTTGGTCAGAGGCACAGTGGGGATGAGCGGGCTTTGGTCAGAGACACAGTAGGGATGAGTGGGTTTTGGTCAGAGGCACAGTGGGGATGAGTGGGTTTTGGTCAGAGGCACAATGGGGATGAGTGGGTTTTAGAGGCGCAGTGGGGATGAGTGGGTTTTGGTCAGAGGCGCAGTGGGGATGAGTGGGTTTTGGTCAGAGGCACAATGGGGATGAGTGGGTTTTAGAGGCGCAGTGGGGATGAGTGGGTTGGTCAGAGGCGCAGTGGGGATGAGTGGGTTTTGGTCAGAGGCGCAGTGGGGATGAGTGGGTTTTGGTCAGAGGCGCAGTGGGGATGAGTGGGTATTGGTCAGAGGCGCAGTGGGGATGAGTGGGTATTGGTCAGAGGCGCAGTGGGGATGAGTGGGTATTGGTCAGAGGCGCAGTGGGGATGAGTGGGTTTTAGTCAGTCACAGTGAGGATGAGTGGATTTTGGTCAGAGGCACAGTGGGGATGAGTGGGTTTTGGTCAGAGGCACAGTGAGGATGAGTGGGTTTTAGTCAGAGGTGCAGTGGGGATGAGTGGGTTTTGGTCAGAGGCACAGTGGGGATGAGTGGGTTTTGGTCAGAGGTGCAGTGGGGATGAGTGAGTTTTAGTCAGTCACAGTGGAGATGAGTGGGTTTTGGTCAGAGGCGCAGTGGGGATGAGTGGGTTTTAGTCAGAGGCGCAGTGGGGATGAGTGGGTTTTAGTCACAGTGGGGATGAGTGGGTTTTAGTCAGAGGCACAGTGGGGATGAGTGGGTTTTAGTCAGAGGCACAGTGGGGATGAGTGAGTTTTATTCAGAGGCACAGTAGGGATGAGTGGGTTTTGGTCAGAGGCGCAGTGGGGATGAGTGGGTTTTGGTCAGAGGCACAGTGGGGATGAGTGAGTTTTATTCAGAGGCACGGTAGGGATGAGTGGGTTTTGGTCAGAGGCACAATGGGGATGAGTGGGTTTTAGAGGCGCAGTGGGGATGAGTGGGTTTTGGTCAGAGGCGCAGTGGGGATGAGTGGGTTTTGGTCAGAGGCGCAGTGGGGATGAGTGGGTATTGGTCAGAGGCGCAGTGGGGATGAGTGGGTTTTGGTCAGAGGTGCAGTGGGGATGAGTGGGCTTTGGTCAGAGGCACAGTGGGGATGAGTGGGTTTTGGTCAGAGGCGCAGTGGGGATGAGTGGGTTTTGGTCAGAGGCACAATGGGGATGAGTGGGTTTTAGAGGCGCAGTGGGGATGAGTGGGTTTTGGTCAGAGGCGCAGTGGGGATGAGTGGGTTTTGGTCAGAGGCGCAGTGGGGATGAGTGGGTTTTAGTCAGTCACAGTGGGGATGAGTGGATTTTGGTCAGAGGCACAGTGGGGATGAGTGGGTTTTGGTCAGAGGCACAGTGGGGATGAGTGGGTTTTAGTCAGAGGTGCAGTGGGGATGAGTGGGTTTTGGTCAGAGGCACAGTGGGGATGAGTGGGTTTTGGTCAGAGGTGCAGTGGGGATGAGTGAGTTTTAGTCAGTCACAGTGGAGATGAGTGGGTTTTGGTCAGGCGCAGTGGGGATGAGTGGGTTTTAGTCAGAGGCGCAGTGGGGATGAGTGGGTTTTAGTCACAGTGGGGATGAGTGGGTTTTAGTCAGAGGCACAGTGGGGATGAGTGGGTTTTAGTCAGAGGCACAGTGGGGATGAGTGAGTTTTATTCAGAGGCACAGTAGGGATGAGTGGGTTTTGGTCAGAGGCGCAGTGGGGGTGAGTGGGTTTTGGTCAGAGGCGCAGTGGGGATGAGTGGGTTTTGGTCAGAGGCGCAGAAGGGGATGAGAGGGTTTTTGTCAAAAGCTTGACCAAAATCTTTACCTCCAGGCCCCTGAATCTCTGTATAAGTTTGAGACTGTTGTCCAGAAAAATGTAGGGATAGACCTGCTCTGTATGTTCTTTCTCATCTCCTTGTTATTGACAGAATTAAATCCATTGACATTTCACTTAATGATAAAAATATATACCATAATTTCTATACACAACAGTCTCTGTAGTATAAAAAAGCGCATTTACCAGGATAATAGGGAACCTCCTTACTCAATTATGTCTTTTGAATTTTCAGGGTATAAAGAGAATGTTTGGTGTATATATATATATATTTTTTTTTTGAGAAAGTATTTTACCAGGAAGGATACATTGAGATTTCTCTCGTTTTCAAGTATGTCCTGGGTGGCGAGTATGTACCGTTAGGTGTCTTGCCCAATGAACTTCTTGCCCAGTGAACTTCTTTCACTCACGTCCTCCCTTGGACTCACACAATCCTCCCTCCTCCCTACCCACCGCGATGGTCACGCTATTGACCTTGTCTTTTCCAACCTCTGCTCCATTTCTGAGTTCAACTGTCGCCCTTTCCCCATCTCTGACCACCACCTTCTCTCTTTCAACCTATCTGGACTTCCTAAACACCCTGCTCCCCCACCCCGCACACACACTCGCAGAAATCTACATGCTGTGGACCCCCATCAATTCTCCAATCTACTTCACCACCTCCCTCACACCTCATCCTTCACCTGCCCTGATGCTGCCACTAATCACTACAACACTACTCTTATCTCTGCTCTAGACACTCTTGCTCCTCTTCGACTCTGTAAGGCCCCACGCCGCCAGCTTCAGCCCTGGCACACCCTCCAGACACGCTACCTGCAAAGATGCTCCCGCACTGCAGAGCGTGCCTGGAGGAAATCCCGCTCTGAAGCTGATTTTGTTCACTTCAAGTTTATTCTCCGGTCATACACCTCTGCCCTCCACTTGGCCAAACAATCCTCCTTCTCATCTCTTATAGCTACACTGTCCTCCAACCCTAAACGGCTCTGGTCCACCTTCAACACCCTCCTCTACCCACCTGCACCTCCCCCCTCAGCTGCCTTCAGCGCTCAAGACCTGGCAGACTACTTCCTCAGTAAAACTCTAACTATCAGACCAGTGGCGAAACTAGAAACCTGAGGGCCCCGGTGCAAGAATCCATGAAGGGCCCCCCCAACCCCCCCCAAAAAATTTATATTTTTACTTTTTTTTTCCTGCAATATAAAAAAGATAGTATTGCCCCAGCTGACACGGATATATACTGTATATTGCCCCCAGCTCACATGGACATATATATTGCCCCCAGGCCACACATGGATATATTGCCCCAGCTCACACATGGATATTTTTGCCCCCAGCTCCTGTATATATTTGCCCCCAGCTCATGGATAGAATGCCCCACTCATGGATATAATGCCCCAGCTCATGGATATATTGCCCCAGCTCATGGATATATTTACCCCCAGCTCATGGATATATTTGCCCCAGCTCATGGATATACTGCCCCAGCTCATGGATATATTTGCCCCCAGCTCATGGATATATTTGCCCCCAGCTCATGGATATTCTGCCCCAGCTCATGGATATACTGCCCCAGCACATGGATATACTGCCCCAGCACATGGATATACTGCCCCAGCACATGGATATACTGCCCCAGCTCATGTCATGGATACTGCCCCAGCTCATGGATATACTGCCCCAGCACATGGATATACTGCCCCAGCACATGGATATACTGCCCCAGCTCATGGATATACTGCCCCAGCACATGGATACTGCCCCAGCTCATGGATATACTGCCCCAGCTCATGGATATACTGCCCCAGCTCATGGATATACTGCCCCAGCACATGGATACTGCCCCAGCTCATGGATATATTGCCCCAGCTCATGGATATACTGCCCCAGCTCATGGATATACTGCCCCAGCTCATGAATATATTGCCCCAGCTAATGGATAGATTTGCGCCCAGCTCTTATGGGTATATAGGGCCCCCCAGCTCACCTCAGGCTCCTCTCTCCGTGGTGAGCGGCCGCTGAAAGCATGCAGCCTGGCTGCTCACCGGAAACCACCTGACCAGCGCAGCCGAGTTCTCGCGAGATCTCGTGCGCTGGTCAGCTAGTTCCCATCCCACGCGAGCGGCCAAGCTGCAAGCCAGCGGGCCACTCGCAGGGAGGGGAACAGCCGGCGGCGCTGCTCCCAGATTCCGGCGCTTTTTGCCAGAATCTGGCGGCGGCGCTGGGCCCCCCTCCAGTGGCGGAATGCTAGGGCCCGGTCGCAACTGCGACCGCTGCGACCCTGGTACTTCCGCCACTGTATCAGACGCAACATCCCAACACAAGATAGTTATCTGCCACCTCCACTCCCAGAGGTCCCCTCTGCCACCCTCTGCCGCTTCCTCCCAGCCACTGAGGAGGAAGTCAATTCCTTATTGTCCTCCTCACATCTCACCACGTGCCCGCTCGCCCCATTCCCTCACATTTAATTCCTCCCCTCTCCTCCTCCCTCACCCCTGCTCTCACACACATCTTCAACCTATCTCTCTCCACTGGCTCCTCCCATCCGCCTTCAAACACGCGCTAGTTACCCCTTACTAAAGAAACCATCCCTAGATCCCAACTCTCCATCCAAATACCGCCCTGTATCCCTGCTTCCCTTCACATCAAAGCTCTTAGAAAAACTAGTCTTCAACCGCCTCTCCTCTCTTCCTGTCCTCCAATTCCCTACTTGACCCCCTACAATCTGGCTTCCATCCCCTACACTCAACTGAAACTGCCCTCACCAAAGTCACCAATGACCTCCTAACTGCTAAAAAACACGGCCACTATTCTATTCTCATCCTGCTTGACCTCTCGGCTGCTTTTGACACTGTTGACCACCCCCTCCTTCTACAGACCCTCAACTCTCTGGGTCTCGGTGACACTGCACTCGCTTGGGTTGACTCCTATTTATCCAACAGGTCCTTCTGTGTGTCCTTCGCTGGTAACTCCTCCTCTTCATTGCCTCTATCTGTTGGTGTACCTCAAGGCTCTGTCCTTGGTCCTCTGCTCTTTTCCATCTACACCTCCTCCCTGGGCAAAATCATCAACAGCTTTGGCTTTAATTACCACCTCTACGCTGATGACACTCAGATCTACCTCTCTACCCCTGATCTCTCTCCCCCTGTCCTTTCCAAAGTCAGTCACTGCTTATCTGGCATCTCCTCCTGGATGGCCTCCCACCACCTAAAGATCAACATGTCAAAGACTGAGCTCTTACTTATTCCTCCCTCCAATGCCTCCCCACCTCCTGACTTCTCTATCACGGTGGAGGGTATCATTATCTCCCCATCAAACCAAGTTCGCTGTCTTGGAGTTACACTTGACTCTGCTCTTTCCTTCATCCCCCACATCCAGTCTCTTTCCTCCTCCTGCCGATACCAACTGCGTAATATTTCCAGAATTCGGCCATTTCTTACCGCTGTCACCACAAAACAACTCATACACGCCCTGGTAATCTCCCGATTTGACTATTGCAATAATCTCTTATCTGGCCTCCCTCTGTCCCGCCTCTCCCCCCTACAATCCATCCTGAACGCCTCCGCCAGGCTAATCCACCTCACCCGCCGCTCTGTCTCTGCCGCTCCCCTCTGCGAGTCCCTTCACTGGCTCCCCATCCACTGCAGAATTAAGTTCAAAATCCTTATCCTTACCTACAAAACCCTCACTAACTCAACTCCCCACTACCTGTCCTCACTAATCACCAAATACACCCCAGCCCACTCCCTAAGGTCAAACAGTGACCTGTGCCTAGCTTCTCCCCGCATCACCTCTTCCCATGATAGACTGCAGGACTTCTCACGCGCAGCCCCCACTCTCTGGAACATTCTCCCTCGTACTGTCAGACTTTCACCTAACTTCTCTTCCTTCAAACGCTCCCTTAAAACGTTCCTATTTAGGGAAGCCTACCACCCAACTCACTGACGCAACCATCAATCACTCTCACCTTACAGTCCTCTCCTCCTGTTTCCAACCCCAACCCTCCTAGATTGTGAGTTCCTACGGGAATAGGGCCCTCATCTCCTCCTGCACTGTTTGTCAAATGTTGTTCATTGTATTGTATTGTAACCCTGTCTATACTGTGCCTATTGTACAGCGCTGCGGAATATGCTGGCACTTTATAAATAAAGAATAATAATGACACTTACTGGAGAGGTGCTCTGGCCGGGATTGAACCTGTGTCTCCACAGTCTCTATTTACCTTATCTATGTTACTTCTACTCCACCCAGCCGTTTATTCATATGCTAACAAACTTAAAAGAAAGGCTTAATAAAGTAAGGTAGTAAGATAGCCCTCTATACTGGTGATTTGAATTCAGACAATAATGTACCTGACAGCCATCACTGGTACAGTCTGAGGGCACATGTTTTAAGACCTACACCAGAATCAATACTCCCTTTATACTGATATACTGACACAGGGCAGTGAATTGCAATTTACTGCACTGATCACACGAATAATGGCTAAACCTGTCCTTGTTGAATTGTTAACACAGTGTACGTATTCGGTTCTTTCAGCTGAAGTAAATGACAGGTTTACCCAAATATAATAAAAGCAAACTCGTTTCCAATTATTCTTTCAATTTGTACTGACAGTAAAATTGGAGGTTACTCTGGATATATTGTCAGCAGACATTCCACAATTACCAGCCGATCATCTCTCGGTTTGTACATTATATTTTTCATGTCTTGCTAGCGTCAATCAGTAGTGGTCACCCTTGTGTTTATTATGAGCACATCCAGTGCTTTAAGCAACGTGCTCCACATTTATATGTTGAGGAAGAAAGCGGACTATGATGTTGGGATATTGGAAGGCATTCTTTTTAAAAATGCTAATTTCCTATATTGCTTTCTAACCAGATGAATGTCTTGCAGCAGTGTTCTGTTATTCCAATTGTCTTGTGTCACAAATACTAAGGCGTGTGTGTATATATAATATACTCGTGATTTATATATATATATATATATATATATCAGTCTGTAGTGATACTTTTTTATTGGACTAATGTTACATTTAAAATACAAGCTTTCGAGAGTGATCCTCCCTTTGTCAGGTTTAGAAGCTTACTGATAAAAAGGTATCACTACCTTTCACTAGGTATCACTACCTTTTATCACTGCTATACTCGTGATTTTGGCATCTGGACTAACACGGCCTACCTAATCTACAAATATATATATATATATATATATATAATATATATTAACCCAGAACATACTTGAAAATGAGAGAAATCTCAATGTATCCTTCCTGGTAAAATACTTTATAAATAAAATATACAGTTGTGTTCAAAATTATTCACCCCCCAATGCTGTAAAGGGTTTTAGGGAATTTAGTGTACATTTGTAATTGTATTCAGAATGAAATCCTACAAGGTCTTTTTAGAGAACCATATGCAACTAAAATGACATCAATTGGTTTTGTAATACAGTAGTAAATGTTTCTTTTGTGAATTCTTCATTGACACAATTATTCAACCCCTTAAAGACTACCACTCTGAAGAACAGAGGTTCATTCAAGTGTTTTCAATCAGGTATTGAAAACACCTGTGGATGTCACGGAGCAGCAATAAAAGCATAATAAGCACCAATTAGGCAGCTTTAAAATGACTGTGATACTCAGCTCCTTCTAGACATTTACTGGTGTGGTTACAAACATGGTGAAGTCAAGAGAATGGTCCAGGAAGACAAGAGAATAGGTGATTACTCTTCACAGGAAGGGCAATGGCTATAAGAAGATTGCAAAGATGTTAAACATACCAAGAGAGACCATAGGAAGCATCATTCGCAAATTCAAGGCAAAGGGCACTGTTGAAACGCTACCTGGTCGTGGCAGAAAGAAGATGCTGACTTCGACTGCTGTGCGCTACCTGAAGCGTAGAGTGGAGAAAAGTCCCCGTGTGACTGCTGAGGAACTGAGAAAAGATTTGTCAGATGTGGGTACTGAAGTTTCAGCTCAGACAATACGGCCCACACTGCGTAATGAAAGCCTCCATGCCAGAACTCCCAGGCGCACCCCCTTGCTGTCTCCAAAGAATAAGAAGAGTCGACTGCAGTATGCCAAAAATCATGTGGACAAACCACAGAAGTTTTGGTATAGTGTTCTGTGGACTGATGAAACAAAATTAGAACTGTTTGGGCCCATGGATCAACGCTATGTTTGGAGGAGGAAGAACAAGGCCTATGAAGAAAATAACACCTTGCCTACTGTGAAGTATGGCGGGGGGGTCAATCATGGTTTGGGGCTGTTTTGCTTCTGCACTGGTACAGGGAAGCTTCAGCGTGTGCAAGGTACCATGAATTCTCTTCAGTACCAGGAGATATTGGATGACAATGTGATGCAGTCCGTCACAAACCTGAGGCTTGAGAGACGTTGGACCTTTCAACAGGACAATGATCCCAAGCATACCTCCAAGTCCACTAGAGCATGGTTGCAGATTAAAGGCTGGAACATTTTGGAGTGGCCATCGCAGTCACCTGACTTAAATCCGATTGAGAACCTCTGGTGGGACTTAAAGAAAGCAGTTGCAGTGCGCAAGCCTAAGAATGTGACTGAACTGGAGGCTTTTGCCCATGACGAATGGGCGAAGATACCCGTAGATCGCTGCAAGACACTTGTGTCAAGCTATGCTTCACGTTTAAAAGCTGTTATAACTGTAAAAGGATGTTGTACTAAGATGTTGTAAGATTGAATGTCACTTGGGGGTTGAATAAAACTGATAATGATGTGAGCACAGAAAAGACATTTGTGGTTATTTCATTATAAATGTTATGTTATATTTGTCTGACCTACACGTGCCTCTTTGATTTAATTGTAAGCAAGATGACTGAATGATCAAAATCAATGTCAAACTGGCCAAAACACTCAATTTCAGTGGGGGGGTGAATAATTTTGAACACAACTGTATATATATATGTTTGGCATAGATGTATTTTAATGATATTTTACTAGGGATACTTGTGTGGTTCTGTTTTATTTTTAATGGTGCTGGGACGTGGCAGGTGAGCTTACACTTCAATGGCCATTCAAGTAAACCAAAACCTCCTGTGTTTTGTTTCACATGGAGCTGCAGTGGTGAGAGCAAATGACAACCATTTTTTCTTGTTATGTTTTATACATGAAGCAGGCTGGATACTTCTGGTCTCCGCAGCCACCCTGATAGGGGAATAGGGGTGAAACCGTTTTTTTCTGCATATAGTTACAGCTTATGTAAGTGTCCTTTTTTTAAGGGCAAAAATGGGAACTCTGGTTTTTAATCAGTATCCCTATCACAATGTCACTGCATCATAATGAGTGAGAAATTGATTTTAGTTATGGTACCCCACACTGTAAGACTGCATGTTTAAAGGACACAGGGTTTTGTGGCACCTGACTGCAGTCAGTGGCAACTCTAGATTTAGTGAGGCTCTAAGGCAGGAGTTGGAAATCTTTGCCCTCCAGATGTTTTGAATCCGTATCTCCCATGATTCCCCAGGTACTTAATACATTGGCTGAGCCTCATGTGAGATCTATTTCCAAAACAAACATCTGGAGGGTCAAGGTTGCTGACTCTTGCACTAAGCAAAGCTCAAATGCCAGGTCCTTCTTGTTACATTAAAATGCAGAAATTAAAAAAATTAACCAATAAATTCTAATTAAGAAGACTCATATTGCTTTCTTACTAGATGGAGTATGTGAATGTAGGAGGGTATATGTGTTTGGAATATCAATATGAATATGTATGCCATGTACATACTGACATTCCACAGAAATTCCATCATGTGAGGCCCCATGAGAGCAAGGCTTTAGGCAACTGCCTTTTTGACAAATTAGAGAGCCGCCTCCGAGAACAGTACTGTGGAATTATTATTATTATTGTCATCATTTATATAGTGCAACCGTTTCCGCAGCGCTTTACAATAACCAAAGGGAACAAAATACATATAAACAGACATAGGATGAAAACAAGAGGTGTAGAGGGCCCTGCTCATAGGAGCTTACAGTCTAGAGGGATTTGGGGTTGAGGAAGACAAGAGGAATTGCACTAGATGGCAGGGTCATTAGTGCCAGTGGTTTGGGAATGGTGGGGCCATACAAGCGGCTTCAATCAAGTGTGAGTAGGTGAGCAGAGGGTTGAGTTGCATCAGTGATACGCTAATCTGAAGAGATGGGTTTTGAGGGATTTCTTGAAGGCCTGAAGGTCAGGGGAGAGTTTGATAGGGCGAGGCAAGTCATTGCACAAGACTGGTGCTGCCCTTGAGAAGTCTTGGAGGCGAGAGTTGGCTGTGCGCGTGTAGAACGATGACAGGTAGAGATCACCTGCAGATCGGAGTTGTCTAGATGGGACGTGCTTGCTGAGTAACGAAGACATGTAGGGGGGGGGGTTGAGTTATTGAGTGATTTGAACGCGAGCATCATTATTTTAAACTGTATCCTGAAACATACAGGAAGCCAATAGAGGGACCGGAAGAGGGGGAAGGTACGCGAGGTGCATCTGGTGAGAAAAATAAGCCTGGCCCCTGCATTCATTACAGATTGCAAAGGGGCGATACGGGAGTTGGGGACAGGGCCGGACTGGCGTACCGGGAGAAATCCCGGCAGGCTGCTTCATAATTGGGCCACCTGGTCTGATTTATAGCAGTGGGCGTTTTTTTTTTTTGTTATTTGTTTTTTTAAATGCTGCAGCAGGATGAACTGTGGCCTGCCTAGGCCTGACCGACGGCCGCCAGCAGCCATCTGGAGCTGATTCTCCCTCACAGCAGGACACAACATGTGCAGCCACATCACTTCACTGGGGCAGCGAGCAGGAAGCTGACTGTGGCTCCGCCCCCAAGTGTCAGTGACTCACAGGGGGCCTGGAGCCCGAGAGCTCATGCAGTGAGCCTGGGCCCAGCATTGAGCTCTCCTTCAACCTGTCACAGACAGACCCAGCGCCAGGAGAGAGGATGCCGCAGCACTCACCCATGTATGTATGTGCTCCTGGAGGCTGCCCTCGGGCACCTCTTTCAATTTGCTGCAGCTGGGTCTGGTAGATTTTGCAGGCAGGGACAGTTTACACTTGAGGAGAGGGAGAGAGAAAAAACTGCCCTGCACAGTTATGCCCCGCCCACGCGAAGCCCCCAAGGCATAGCATCCCCCATACGTCTATTTGGGGTGCTGAATACTTTTATACCCCCTTACAATCTCAGTGGGGAAAGGGAAACCCTTTAGCCTCCACTTAATACACAGCTGCCCCCCTTCCCTCTAATTACGCAGAGGAAAAATGTTTTCCATGTGTGAGTGTTTGCAACCTGTGTGTGTGCAGCGTGTGTGTGTGTGTGTGTGCAGCGTGTGTGTGTGTGCAGCGTGTGTGTGTGTGTGTGCAGGGTGTGTGTGCAGCGTGTGTGAATGTTTGCAGTTTGGTGTGAGTGTTTGCAACCTGTGTGTGTATGTTTGCAGTTTGGTGTGTGTATGTTTGGTGTGAGTGTTTGCAACCTGTGTGAGTGTTTGCAGTTTGGTGAGTGTGTTTGCAACCTGTGTGTGTTTGCAGTTTGAGTGTTTGCAACCTGTGTGTGAGTGCAGCATGCATGGTGTGAGAGTGGGGTAGGGTCTCCATGTGCATGTGTGAGTAATATTCTAAAAAAAAAAAAGAAATACAAAAATAATACGTCTGCAGTGGGCTGTGATCAGAGCTTCCAAATGATGCCAAAAGTAACCATGTAAATGAAAACAAAGCACAGTTTTTGGGGTGGAGAGAAAATGTGCATGGGGGGGCCCCAAGAAAAGGTTTCCCCAGGGCCCAGTCAAAATTAAAGATGGCCCTGTATCTGGGGTCTGATTTTTGTCTAGGTATACATGTATCTGGGGGGGGGGGCTGATTTTGTCTGGGTATACATGTATGGAGCTCAGTGGGAGCTGAAATGACCATAATTATTATTTTTTTTTTTATTATTTATTTTTTTTTTAAACTTTATTTTTGATTTGACAAACTCAGTACAGAATACAGTGCGTATATTCACAATCCCACTCAATAAAACAACCCTCTCAACCCATGGCCAACAATAGACATCACAAGAAATTTACACCCGAAGCCGACGGTACGACATCAAAAAAATTTAGCAAGCTCTAGGAGAGTCGTAGCATTTGATCTTAAGGGAGGGGACGATAGGGATCTAGTCAGATACCAGTTAGTATATTCAAAATCCCTTTTTAGCTTTTCCATGACAGTTTCCAGCAAACATAACATAAAATACTCCCATTTTTCAAAAAACTGTTGAACTTTATCGTCTTTATGCAGAGCAGTTTCCACCCAATCACATTGGAAAATAGCATGAAAGCGGGAATAAAACATAGAAAAAGTGGGTGGCGAGGAGGCAATCCAATTCCCCAAAATGGCCTTTTTAGCTACTGCGGATATCACTCCTAGGAGGGCCCTCTGATTCCTGTCCAGTCCCCTGCTTTCGCCGTCGGAGAGAAGACCAAACAGCGCCCAGTCAGGGGTGGTAGGTACTGTTAAATGCAAGATCCGAACACCGAATCTCCGTATAGAGTTCCAAAAGATAGATATGAACGGGCAGGCCCATAAGCAGTGGAACAGGTCCGCGTTAGCATGCATACATTTGAGGCAGTGGCCAGAGCTGAGGGGTGTAAGATGGACCAATCTATCCGGTGCTATATAAGCCCTGTGCAATAATTTCAGAAACATTTCATCATATTGAGCCGAGGGGATTTGTTTTCGTAAGCGATTAGTGGCCGAGATTAAAGTAAAGGGTGATTGTTTGGGGAGCTGTACACACCAGGCTGCTAAACCCGTGGTCGCTACCGACCAATCGAATTGAGGTCGAAGCAGAGCGCGCAACGCTGCGGTAGACGGGCTCAGAGACGCCTGAGCGTCAAGGGAATTGGAAAAGTCCTGCGGATGTAAGGAATTTAATTGTGCTGATACAAATGCCGATAGCTGCATGTAATATACCGGGTGAAGGGGGGTAGGGGCCACTAGGACACACAGATCTCTATAGGAAATAAGGGAGTGCGCTGGTCCCGACACTAAATGACCTATTTGAGTTATACCCTTGGTCGCCAAGACCTGAAATGCAGAGGCCGCCGAGCCAGATTGGAAAGCAGGGTTACGTATTAACGGTTGGAAAATCGAGGATGTCCAGGACAAGCCCCTCATTCTACGCGCTCAGTACCACGCCTCCCGCCCTGTAAAAAGTAAGGGATTAAATCTCTGGGCCGGAGGAATCTTAGACAGGGGAGTATGAAGGACAGCCAATGGGGACATTGGGAAAGACATGGCTCGGTCCAAGGCACAATCCGTGTACCTTGATGAGTCCGAGATCCAATCTGCCACTATACGGTATAATGCAGCAATATTATAGGAATATATATCTGGTAAGTTCAATCCTCCCATAGTATAGGAAAGCTGAAGTTTGCGTAGTGCTATACGTGGTCTTCCCCCGTTCCAGATGAATTTGGTAAACAAGGCATTGATGTGTGCTATATCTTTTCGCTTAAGGAGTAAAGGGAGCATTTGTATCGGGTATAGAGGAGACGTGGGAATGCGACCATTTTAATAAGGTTGCATCTCCCTAAGTAAGACAGTGGAAGTTTCGCCCAGGAGGTTAATTGATTTTTAAGTTGTGACAGGAGCGGCTGTACGTTAACCTCGTATAATCTTGCTATAGTCGTCGGTATTAATACCCCCAGATACTTAAATGTCCCGGTTTGACACCAATTAAAAGGACAGTGCTGTCTTATCGAGTTCCCGCAGTTCACACCCAACGGTATCGCTAAAGTTTTATTATAGTTAATCTTAAATCCCGATGCTAAGTGAAATTCTTCCAAGTATGTCACGAGGGTTGGGAGTGCCTTGTCGGGGTGGGATAGGAAGAGGAGCAAATCGTCTGCGAAGGCTACTATACGAACCTCCTGGGACCTACGCGTATCCCGCTAAGATCTGGGCATGTTTGAAAAATCCGCAATAAAGGCTCTAGTGCTAAATTAAATAATAAGGGTGAAAGTGGGCAACCCTGCCGAGTACCTCGTTCCAGTATAAAAGGAGAAGAATTAAGGCCATTCGTCGTGATCATAGCGGAAGGAGTATCATATAAAGCATTAAACAGATTAAGTATTGGGACACCAAAGGAGTGATATTTCAGGAAGCGCCGTATGTAGGACCATGATATGCGGTCAAAAGCCTTATCGGCATCGCAGCTAAGGAGTAAATCCGACGAGTGAGTGCGGCTATTTGACGACCAGATAGCAGCTAGGGCTTTCCTCACATTTTGCGTGGAATGGCGGCCCGTCAAGAACCATGTTTGAGCGGGAGAGATAAATTGGGTTAGCGGGGCCTGCAGTCGCCTAGCCATTATGGCCGATAATAGTTTCAGATCAGTATTTAATAGGGAAATTGGGCGGTAGGACGTTAGTAGTAAAGGATCTTTATCAGGTTTAGGAATCATTATCATCTGGGAGGCATTGAAGGAAGGTGGTGGGGCTTTTCCCTGAAGTATATTATTAAACAAGGACATGAGGTGGGGGACCAAATGGCCCTCGAGTAATTTATAATATTCTGCAGAGAAACCATCTGGGCCGGGCAGCGGCGTAGCGTGGGTTGTCAGCGCCCGGGGCAGGGCAAAAATTGTGTGCCCCCCAACCTGTGGACACGGTAACACACCATGATTCCCTGACACCAGTAGAGTATTGACCCCGTTACCCCACAAGCACATGAATTGTATATTAACAAAATACTGATATAATAAAAAAAATGAAGCACACATGCCCCCCTCACTACGCCACTGCTACCAGTCACCCTGTCAAAGTATACCCTATCATAGTTCCACTCTCATACTATACCCAGTCACTTTCTCTCAATACCCCAGTCACTCTCCAGGTACCCCCACTTTTTCCCAGTACCCCCAGTCTCTCAAAGTACCCCAGTCACTCTCTCCCAGTACCCCCAGTTACTTCCCCCAGTCACTCACTCTCTCCAAGTACCCCCACTTTTTCCCCATACCCCCAGTCTCTCTCTCTCCAAGTACCCCGTCACACTCTCCCAGTAATCCAAGTCACTCTCTCCCAGTACCTTCAGTCACTCACTCCCAGTACCCCAGTCACTCTCTTTTTCTCTCCAAGTACCCCCTCTTTCTCACAGTACCCCCAGTCACTCTCTCTCTATTGAACATCCCCAGTTACTCTCTCCCAGTATACCCAGTCATTCTCTCTCTGAACCTCCAGTCACCCTCTCCCTGTACCCCCTTACTGTGTGTTGGTCATGCTGCTTTGGTGTCCTACAGTGTCGCCTACCTGCATGAAGTTGTTGGTGGCCCGGGGGAGCTGTCCAGGGGGCTTAGTGGAGACCGGATTTTAAATGTACTGCAGGGCAGGCGCCTCACTCCCTCGTTCCTGTTCAATGGCTGCAGGGCTGCCAGCGGTGGGGGGCTGGCACAGGGCTTCAAAGGGGGCTGACAAGAATGGTACAGGGTGTTCCGGGGAATAATGCTGCGCTGCTTCATGTGACTCATTTCAGCGTTAAGGAGGAGTCAGAACAGGACCAGAATTCTGAGTGCTAGGTCACCGCCGGTGTGGCAAAACTGGCCAACACCTTGCTGATTCCTGCTGGAAAATATTAGTGGTTCAAATTTCTTTTGAAATTTTGCGCCCCCTAAGAAAAGTGCGCCCGGGGCGACCGCCCCCGAGGCACCCCCCACGCTACGCCACTGGGGCCGGGGGTTTTAGCGGAACGGAGGCGAGATATCGCTGCAGTGATGTCATCGGAACTAATTGGGGCATTCAGATTCTCTCTCAACTCAGGATCTAGTTCCGGCATACCTGCAGTTACAAAAAATTTAGCCTGGACTGTCCACTCATCAGGTTCAGCTTTATAGAATGTCTCAAAATAGTCGCGGAAAAGCCTATTGATGTCTGATGGGTCGGTTATTATTTCATCCGTGGGTGTCTTGATTCTAGTTATCACCGGGGCTGCCGGGTGTTGTAATTTCAGTAGATTGGCCAGGAGTTTCCCTGATTTGTTGCCCCAACGAAAGAAACGATTTTTCTGGTGTAACCAGGAATATTGGGCCTTTTCATCGGCTATTCTAGCATAGCTTTGCCTATCCGCCTTATACCGTTCTGAGGTGAGAGAGGTAGGGTGTGCTACATGTGCGCGATAAGAATTAACTAGGGAGGAGTGCGCCTCTAGCAGTCTTTTGTTGACTTCTTTACGTTTACGGGACATATATTCGATTATGCAACCCCTCATGACCGGTTTAGCCGCCTCCCAAAACAAATTAACATCATCGACATGTTCCAAATTATCGTCCAGGTAGTTATTCCAACTAAGTTCTAGATGAGCTTTAAAATCACTGGAGTGAAGGAGAGTCGTGGGAAAGCGCCAATTTCGGGAGCGTGGGAGTGGCGTTGTTAAATGTAGGTCTATCGTGACAGGTGCATGGTCAGAAATGTGTATCTTTCCTATCGTTGCGTCAACTAAGGAGTGGTAGCAAGTCGAGGACAGTAAAAACATGTCTATGCGGGAAAAGGAATCATGGGGATGCGAGTAAAATGAGTAATCTCTACCTTCTGGGTTGATATAACGCCAGGCGTCGAACAAAGCTAGATGATCTTTTAAGAACAAGGGGCCAACTGAAGCCCGTAGGGGAGCTGAGCCAGCTCCTACACAGGAGCGGTCCAGGACAGGGTCCAAAACCGCATTAAAATCCCCGCCTATAATACAGTGTGTAAAGGTGTACTGAAGGAGAGTCGTGTAAAGATCGGAAAAAAATTGCAAGTGGGGCGGGTGAGGAGCGTAGACATTCACTAATAAATAAGTCTCTCCTAGAACTGACATCATTACAATGGAAAAACGACCGTGAGGGTCATTAGCTTCGTCAAGTACTGTAAACGGCAGGGATTTATTTAAAAGGATAGCAGTGCCTCTCTTTTTGTTCGTGAAGGGGCGGAGGTTTGATACCCAATCCAAGGAGATCGGAGGTGGTTGTCAGGGGAAGACCAGTGGGTCTCTTGTAAAAATACCACATCTGGTTTCAACGTGGTTAAGTGGGCAAGTATCTTTTTCCTTTTGACGGGAGAGTTCAACCCCTCCACATTCCAGGAGAGGAGTCTGAGGGAGGTTTTAAGGGTAGGTGGCTCAAGTGATGTCATGGGAGGGTCGCGAACTGACGGGGCATCTTAGAGTGCCCATCTCAAGGGAAAAGGCAGAGCCATTCTTATAAGGGGGACGAGGGTCATCCCAGCTATAGCCCTGGAGCCCAGTGAGGGGAACGCATAATAGACCAAACAGCCTGATACTGAGCGTCAACACGTTTTTACACTTACTAAATCTATGAAATGGAACTAAAACTTGTAAAGAGGGTCTAGAAACAAACCCAAACTGTAACATGGACATAGACAAAAGGATCAACAGGACCCAGAGAGCAGATGTGACCATAAACCGCCCATCATCCGTCCTTAATAAACTAAACCATATGTTAAAGGAGAACAGTAGTTCCTGAACATGTAAAAGGGATCCAGGAAAGGATCCAAACAGTAATATATGCACATAGAAAAGGATCAACAGGAACCAGAGGTCAGAGGAGGCCATTGCCTCCATTGTCACCCAACCATCCAACCCCGTTAAGCCGAGCCTAGGGGTAAAGAAAAACACATGAGGCATCATTACACACCCGAACCACGCCATAATCTGAAGAAAGTCGGTAAATGTCCAGTAGTGACCTCTTCAAGGTTTCCCAAGACGGGATCTCGTAGATGGCGTACGCGGGGGAAGTGGCAAGACTGACCCCTCAGGAGATTGACTCGGAAGGAGAGCCCTGCTGGCCTCGGTGGGAGAGTCGAAATAATGGGTCGCTCCATTGAAAGCAACTCTCAGGCGAGCCAGGTATAGCAACGAAAAACGAATGTCCTTAGCCACCAATTCCGAGCATAAAGGCGAGAACGCCCTCCGTTTTAGAGATACAGAAGCTGAGAAGTCCTGAAACAGTCGAAGAGGGGCTCCATTGTAATCCAGAACATTGGCCCTATGAAAGGCTTGTAAAAGTTTAGTCTTGTCGACAAAGTTGAGAAGTCTCATGATTACCACTCGGGGGCGTCCCGACTGCGGGTTCAAATCAGGGCCTACTCTGTG
Source organism: Leptobrachium leishanense (assembly GCA_009667805.1). NCBI lineage: Eukaryota > Metazoa > Chordata > Amphibia > Anura > Megophryidae > Leptobrachium > Leptobrachium leishanense. The sequence continues at coordinate 123,214,258 of CM019066.1, forward strand.
CACTCTCTCCACCGCCAGGGGTAGGTCAAGGGCGTCTATGCCCAGGTGGGTAGGTAACCAGTTGGAGGCCCATTCTTGTAGAGCACGACCTTTCACCGTCTCCGGTAGGCCAATAATTCGCAGATTATTGCGGCGACTCCGGTTTTCTAAGTCGTCTAGTTTTTCCGTCAGCGTTTGAATAATCGATTGTTGCGCGTCCATCTGCTCCTTCAGTGGGTGAACGTCGTCTTCAAGAGTAGAGACCCGTTCTTCAACTTCCGTAAGCCTTTGTGCTTGCGATGTTAACTACGACAGAACAGATTCAATGGTCGTCGAGAGGCGGCCAAGTTTTTCATCAAGCAAGGGGGACAACACTGCCGAGATGTCCGCCATTGAAACTCGGGAGTCTTGTCGGTCGTCGCTATAGGGAGAAGAGGCCGACGGCGCCGTGTGTGAGACATCCAGATGCTGGTCTGGTGGAGTAGAGGGCGGAGTGGATGGCTGAGTCTGCCGGTGAGATGGCTTTGAGGTCACTTTTGATGTCGCTTTATCCGACGTTTTTTTGTTCGTTTTGTTAGAAGACACAAATTTCTCCATGATGGACCCGGGGTGGCCAAACCAAAATTATATCCCGGTGATATCTTTAAGAGCAGGAATAATAGTTAAGTAAGACTTCAGCTGTGCAGGCGCAGTAAGGAGAGAAAAAAAAAAAAAAAAAAAAGGAGGGAGGGAGGGAATGAAGACTGACGCCCCCTAATCAAAAGGGACTTAGAAACATTTGTAGATGGGATCAGAAGCTCCCAGAAAAATTATAAATGGTCAAATAAACTGTCCCAAAAGGTCTCCTGGATGTCGCCCCCCAGAGAAGAGGGGCTGAAAAATTAGCTCCAAACGCACAGGCTAAGTCCAGCAACTGTTATCAGAGAGTCTGAATAAATTACAGAAATATGGGGGTCGCCCCAGGCAATCCCTGGGACTCAAAAATTCGGTCAGAGGATCTCCTGACGGTAAGTTGAGACGTCCCGGCCCGTCCAGCCAAGCCAACTAAAGTAAGGGGGTAGTCGAGGTTCCTGTGGGCCTCTGACAGGGCCCAAGATGGCGGCCGGGAATCGGCCTGGTGACTCCGGGGTAATAAAACGCTGCGTCTCCGGAACCCGCCGAAGAATATTTATTGGAAGCAGCAGACGTGGGGAAGAGCTTCTGCCCTGGCAATCTGTCCGCCTGGGCTCCTTGGAACCCTAAACCAGCCGGTTAAGGAGAGCGTGAGGCAGAGCTCCAACCAAAAGCGGCCATTCAGTCGGCCCGCCTCCCGGAAGTCTCTCATTATTTTTTTTTTTAATGTAATGTTTCTTTTTATAACAATTATTTGGAGATCTCTAGATTTTGATAAGACTTGTTAGTCCAGATGCCAAAATTAAGAGTATAGCAGTGCGTAGTGATACCTTTTTTACTGGACTAATGTAAAATTTAAAAGACAAGTTTTCGAGAGGATTCCTCTCTTATCTGTTAATTGTAGCGTTAGTCCAATTTATAAAAAGGTATCACTACGTACTACTTTACATTATATATATATATATATATATTCTCTACCAATCTCTGAGAGTCTAATGGGAACACAACGCTGTTGTTCCCAACCAAATACATGAGACCATGGGCTGCTGTGATGGATTGTGATTTCATATCTTACTGTTGCAGGGTTATTCAAAGAGCTCCGAATTGCTTGGGAAAGGTAACCGAGCACTGAAAATCAGCGTTCGGTTACCTTTCTTGGCCATTCGGCTATCCAGAGAGCAGGCAATTCGCAAAAATCCTGGCGAATTGCCTGCACATACGGTGCCTGTTCCCTGCCTGTTCGAGGGCAGTGAAAACCCCATAGAGAAGCAATGCTTCTTCTATTCAGAGAACACAAACCAGCAGTGAAAGGTTCCCGAAATGCCCTGCCATTCGGTGGTTTCATGCAGCGGATTTATTCAGGCGAATCCCATAAGCTTCAATGTTAAAAATATTCTCGTTTTAATTCAATATCTAATAAACCATTCATTCTAAAATTCAGCAGTAAAGAGTCTCTTTATTTATAGATTTTTTTGGTATTTTTTAAGCATTTTTCTTATTTATTTTTTTTAAAGTGGTTTTTTTTTTAAGTTTACTTATTTTTTCTGTAACAGTCCTTCTTATTATCATTCATTGGATTTTAAATGTAAATTTTAGACCGTTTCACTTTTCAATCATTCAAGCAAACTGTTTTTCTAATATACTCACTGCCTTCGTCTGCTGTGTTGGCTTTTTCCGGTGGCTACGCTGCGTGTGATCGGCTCCTGCTCGGGTTTTTCGGTGGGTTAATCCAGATGTTTTTGCGTGTTTTCGGCGTGCATTCGCTGGTTTTTGCGGTTAGTTTTTGTCGGGTTTGCGGCAGCTTTTCCCTGCAATTCAGGGACCCTGTGGTGCTTGCTGAATACACCGCAGGGTCACCGAAATGGGATCGGCAAAACTAACCGAATTGAACAAAAAGTCACCGAACGTGCGGTGACTTTTCGAATCTCTTTGAATTACCCTGTTAATATCCTTTACGTTTGCACTTCTCACAATATGGGGCTGGTATAAAAAAAAATTTCCAGGGCTGCTTTTTATTCCCAGTCCGGCCCTGGTTGGGGAGGCCAATAAGGAGCGAGTTGCAGTAGTCAAGTCGTGACATGACAAGAGCATGAACCAGCACTTTTGTGGTATCTTGTGTCAGAAAGGGGCAGACACTGGCAATGTTTTTGAGTTGAAAATAACAGGATTTGGTCACTGTCTGGATGTGGGAAGAGAATGTTAGGTCAGAGTCAAAAGTGACACCAAGGCAGCGAGCTTAGGGTGTAATTGCTATCAATGCCAGCCTGGCAATTATTATTTTTAACTCATGGTTGCCCAAGGTCTTGCACAGCCTAAGTTAAAGTGATCCCCCCAACCTAGAGGGGTCCTTGTTTTTGGTGTTCTAGCCAGACAGCAGCTGAGGGTCGCCTACCTCTCATTGTGTGCACCATGAGAATGCACACCTCACCTAGCCAAAGCCATCTACTGACTGATAAACCGGGATAAAGCATTCAATCCCAATGTGAGACTTGTGGAAACAATCCTTGATGCCGGCCTAGTGTCAGAGTCCTACTCATGCCTCCCTTAGGCCAGATATAGTTTTACTGTAGTTTAAATAACACGTTATCAGGTGATCTACTTAAGACACTGTAATTCTTTTTCCTGACATGGCTCGAGCTGACCAGCGTAACATCTCTTCTTTCTGCAATTCACCTTAATGTTGTATGTAATGAAAGCAACTGGATTAAATAATCAATATTGTGTGCGATTTATTCTCCGCATTACCTCCTCAAGCTCTTAATTTACTGTGTCGTTGTTGTGTCTGATAATATCAAAGTAGTTGCTAAAGCATTGGCGTCAACACAGTTTCTTCCTATGATTATGGAATACATGTTGTACAGTACGGTGCGTTATAGAGCCATTCTGCTCAATCCAAATGTAATAAGATAACATGCATCCCAGGGTATGATCTTGGGGTGTACATGAATTGCTTTTAAATGAATTATGGAGGACAGAACATGCTTATGTTTTAAAATGTGTATTTTTACAGTCTCAATACTAAGGATAATGGAGGTATAACGTAACAGGAGGAAGGGTTGACTAGCTATTATTTATTACACAGACGTCAGTATCCTGACATGTGTATGAGCAGTTCACATTTTTATCTACTCATGGAACTTAAAACAACTGTGGATGCATATATCATCTTAGGTTAATTTTTGCCATATGTTCAAGAAGAGCATTTAACATTCACCTGCCATCAGGCATGTACTGGCCATCGGGACTACCAGGAGAGTCCCGGTGGGCCGATGGCTCAGTGGGCCGGCCGCCTGGGGCTTGCCTAGATTGGCCGGCCACCTGGGGCTGGCTGAAACCAAACTGACGTCATCAGGAGATTAGACAGAGTGACATGCAGCTCAGAAGACAAAGACTTTGTCTTCTGAGCTGCATGTCACTCTGTCTAAGCTCCTGATGACGCCAGTTTGGCAAAACGCGTAGAGCTATGAGTGCTTTTTTGAAAAAAATTCTTTGCTGTGTTTGCCTTTCCCTATCCGAGCCTGCACAACCTGCCCAGTTGGAGTTCTTCTCTGATTTACACATTTGGGAGCGCTCCCATATATCTTAACACCATATTCCACTTCCGCTTCCAAGGCTGCTGTTGCTCGCAACTATATTATAGTTATTATAGTTAGCCAACTATTTCCTCTCTCTCTCCTATAGTCACGGACTCTTGAAGGCCCGTTTTCCTTCTATACCTCCTAGATACTATCGATCTACTTAGACAAACCTACCCCATTTAGTATCCACACAGGTTGGCTGGATTCACACAGAGCATCATTGTGTATATATATATATATATATATATTAGGGCTGTGCAATATTGACAAAATAATCATATTGCGATTTCTTGAATGAATATTGCGATTTTATTTGCGATTTAGCCAATTGTTTTTGCTTTTTCAAACATGCTACATACATTCTAAATGTATTCAGCACATGGATATACTGCCCCAGCACATGGATATACTGCCCCAGCACATGGATATACTGCCCCAGCACATGGATATACTGCCCCAGCACATGGATATTGCCCCAGCTCATGGATACTGCCCCAGCTCACCTCTGTGCGCCACGTGTTTGGCTCCCTGTTAACTTCCGGCGGCATGGAGCTTGGGCGCTCGCCTGGGGGAACCATGTGACGAGCCGCGAGAATGCGGCTCGTCATGTGGTTCCCCCTGCGAGCGCCCAAAGCACCATGCCGCCGGAAGTTAACAGGGAGCCGAAAATTGCAGCCTTATGCGATTTAGAAATTGCAGGGTCGGAAATCGCGATTCGATTGCGATTGCAATTAATTGCACAGCCCTAATATATATATATATATGTTTGTGTTACCACCCCTAGTGTGGTGTTTTACTCTTGATACTTAGTAAAAGTTACGTTTTAGCTTCTCACGAAATTCCAGAGATGCCAGTGTCCTAGGATTTTTTGCCATACCAGTCTGCCATGCATACCAGTGTGCCTTAATACCAGTCTACCATGCATAGGAGTGTGCCGTAATACCAGTCTGATTCTGACATGTATACCAGTCTGCCATACATTCCATCGCCAATTTTCCTTGGCACTTTGCCACACATACAGTAAAAAAATTGCTGCCCAACACTAAAGTGTTCGGGTTTGGCTTGAAGAAAAGGTGGCAGCCCTACCCCGACAAGACCACGAGGAGTTGGGGCTGCACTGACACCAGGGTCCGGCACCTGCGCTTGGAATCACTGTAGACAAAATGCAGGCAAACCCAAAGCACAGAACTTGCACAAAATTTAAAATAATATAACATGTTTTAATTTCTTTAAATGCTACAAAATACAAACAAATCCTTAGATCCAGCCCATAGAGATCTTAATCCGGCCCTGTGTGTTCGCATAATCGGAGTGGGCCACTCTCATGGATGAAGTCCAGGGCAATTTTTTTTTGTCCCAGTCCAGCCCTGCCTGCCATACTTACTTTCTTGGGGGCTATTATTGCCTGTCTCCTATAAGCCAGCTCTATGGGTTCTCACCTGACAGGCGACATGCAGCTTAGGTTGAACATCCAATTGCTCTGCCAATGCCACCTCTAAGATGGCAAAACTGTATGACAAGAGTACTTTTACAAAGGAACTTGAAATGATGCCAAAAGAAGACTCCGTTGCCCGGCCCAAAATTTAAATTGAAGTTGAAAAAGATAAACCGGACGCTCTGGGGGACAATCTTGGTAGTCTTTTTATTAAGGACACATCTCACAATGTTTCAGCCCTATGAAGAGTCCTTTTCAGGTGGAAAAGCTTCTGTATAGGCTCACAACATTGCCTGAGATGTGTCCTCAATAAAGACTACCAAGATTGTCTCCCAGAGTGCCGGGTTTATCTTTTTCAACTTCAACTTAAAGTTTGGGCCCAGCAACTGAGCATTCTTTTGCCATCATTTCTTTTTCTACTTCTTATCGAGTAGTATTGGACCACCAATGGTCATGTGACAAGTGTCTAGTAGAAGCGAGTGCCCGGCCTGTCCTGGTTTGAGTTCGAAATTTACATTGATTGATGGACTGTAAAGATATGTCATAGCTCAAGATAATATCTGTGGGTTTATTACTGAACCACCATTCTTTCATTGAAAGAACGGTTGATATAGTTTAGTGAATTTCAGAGGAACATCAGTGGATCGAGTACGTTGAAACTATGGATGAATTCACTATTTAGGGAGCCTCCACTGGAATCCATTGTACTTTTCACTGGTCTATCCAGAATAGTTCCCGACATGGTTATCTTAATTAGTGCTCAGTATAGCTCTCAATGGGGCTTTTGCACCTGGTTTTCCACCATAGTTTCTGCTGCAGATATTGGTGTAGATTTCAACGTAGTTGCCACCACAGTTTCAGTCGAAGTTGTCCAGCGTTCTTTTTACTGTTGTTTGTGTTTGAGGTCAATGGAGGTCGTCACTTTAAAATTGCTGAAGTACATTCACTGGTCTTACAAACTTTCTGGAACTATGCTGTGTGGAGAATAGCCAGAGTTTATTTTAGAATAACGCGGGTACCGTTGACCAGTGTTGTTTGTATTAACTTGGCCTAATTTTGCTTCTCTGGATAGCCAAAGAGCACCTTAATTGCAACAATGGTTTTATTGATATTTTTTTCTTTTCTTTTTTGTAAAAAAATGCAGGGATGAGAGTTTCAACAAAAAGAGGACATGTATTTATTGGGGGGGGGGAGAAATGGGACATAGAAACGATGGAGAGAAGCTTTAAAAAGATCAAAAGAGTTATTGAAAGTTGACTTTCATCAGTTCCTTGTCATCCAAGTCTGGACTCTTGCTTTGCTACCATGTTGATTTCTCATGATCCTCCGTACGTACAATTTGTTGATTGCTACATCTTTAAGTGATGGCATTCACTTCCCTCCACGAGCCTTGCCCAAAAAGAGGAAATATTACTAACGGCGAATGTCCAGATTTCACATTCTTGGTTATTTTTCACTTTAAGCAGATGTGACAGGATACACATGTAAAAGGACATAAATCAAACCATAGGATCAAAAACAATTTGGGTGCAAGCAGATGTGATTAGACAATGACTTAAACTCTACTGCATTGTATGTAATCCTGAAACCAATGAACGTCACTTTTTCGGGAATTCCATGCACAACGAGTGAATGCTGGTAAATGCAGTGATTATATCCCTGGAAGAATGATGGAAATGACGGTGTGATGTTTAACTACAAGGACAGCAATAAGGATAAGTCACATAGAGAAGTAAACAAATCATTAATACACCTGAGAGTATAGCACAGTTGTCCTGTGTAACTAGTGGCTGCTAGCAGTCATACGAAGTAATATAACATCTACACTACAGTGAGAATTGTGGAGAATCCTTAAATATGGAAATTGGGAATTTTAGGTAACTGAATTGGGGTAAATTTCCAGCAAATTCAAAGGAATATTGACTTAAAATTGAAAACAAGCAATATGTGATATGTAGATAAATGCAAGGTTATGCACTTTGGAGTGAAGAACTCACAAGCAACTTTTTTCCCTTAATGGTACCGAGTTAGGGAAATCAAGGCAGAAGAAGAATTTGGGAATAGTCATAGAATCAAAGACAGCAACACTGTCCAATGTCAAACAGCAGCCGCCAAGGCCAGCAAGGCATGCAATAAAAGGGGAATTCAATCTCAGGATGAAAACATAATTTTGCCTCTTTTATAAATCAATGGTAAGAATATGCCGTGTGATTTTGGGCACCTGTCTTAAGAAATGATATTATAGCGCTAGAAAAAGTGCAGAGACTGGCAACTAAATTAATAAGAGGAATAGAAGGTCTACGTTATGAGGAAAGACTAACAAGCTTAAACCTGTTTAGTTTAGAGAAACGGCGCCTTAGAGGGGATCTGATAACTTTATATAAATATATACGGCGCCATTATAAACCATTGTCTGGAAACCTATTCATACACAGGACACGAGGTCATCCATTTAGACTGGACAAAAGGAAATTCAGCGTAAAGCATATGAAAGGTTTTTCTATTTTTTGTGAGAACAATAAAGCTTTAGAATTCTCTGCCTGTTGAGGTGGTTGGGTCAGAGACTGTACAGACTTTTAAATAACGACCGGGTGACTTAATTTTAAGAGATATAACATGTAAAAGGTGCTTGATCCAATGAGAAATCTGATGCCATCTGGGGTCAAGAAGGATTTTTTTCCCTGTATGTTGCAAATTCGGCAAGCGTTTCAGACTGTTTTTTTTGCCTTTTTGATCAACAGCAGTAGGTGTTGTGTGAAAGACTGAAGTCGATGGACGCACGTCTGTTTTGTTGTTTTGTTTTTTAACCCACGTGACTATGATAGTACTCAGAGGATTACAGTGACAAAATGCCTAGCAGACAGTTATGGGATACTCTTCATTTAACCTTGATCCGTGATATTTACCAAATTTCCTGCTGAAATTCAGCCATTTGTTTTTGGCATAGTTAATTAATGGTTTATCAGGATTTTGATTCTCGTTACAATATTGACTCAATTATCAAAACCTGTGCCTATACTCAGTAGTGGAAATGTTTTTTCCCCATTATCTGTATGCCTATGGTCAGAAATATGTTAAGCGTAGGAAGGGGTTGATTAATGGCTCTTCGGACAGGGATACAAAGAAACTCCTACGGAAACCCCCATTTAAACATTGGATTTTCATTAGCTATATTCAATGTGACATTGACTCTGTCAAGGGTGCATTTTATGCTAATTATGACACCTATCGCTGCCAATATCATAACAATAATTAATGCGTAATTAATTTAAAGTGTAGGAAAATAATATACCAAAAATATGCACTGCACACAATTGTCATGTTAGGGTATCGGCCACAGATATGCTATTTTGGGCATCTTGAACAGGCAAGGTTGTTTGAAACTTCTGATATTTCAAAATAATATTTGGCTGTTAGTCTCTCTTTTCTACTTGAGGTTAGTAGTTGAGGTTTCTCTAATTCAGTGTTCATTTGATAAGTCTTCACCTGCATGCAGTGCTCAGATTCCTCCTAAATCTGCCTGGGTGTTGGCAATCAGCCAGTGGGCACAGTTCTTCTCCACAACAATAATGACAAATCATTTTTTGTTTCATGGACAATGGGCTAGATTCACTATAAATCTCCTAGGGAGTGAGGTATCTCCCTTTAAAAGGGAAGGAAGATAGTAATATTCATTAAACTTCACTGCTCTGTGTATCCGGGTTACAGGTACAAGTTTTTATAAAGCGCTAACAAGTTCCGCAGTGCTGTACAATGGGGAGCACAAACATGAGACATGCATGATAAATAAGGAAAAGACAACCCTGCCCTTAGGATAGCATGTATAGGAAATACAGCACTGTAACCAAGTGCTCAGCCAAACATCCCTTGAGCTTACAATCTAAGGGACGGGGGTAAATGAAACAGATGGGAGCCGAGGGAACTTGAAGTTGGTTGCTGGAGAGAATGTGGTGACGATTCCATGGGAAGGACCAGAAGGTTGGGCTGAGTAAAAGTAATTGGAGAGAGAAGTGGAAACAGCTGGAAAAGAGACCTGGAATTATGGATCATACCTGGTTGCGAGAGTGGGTGGGACAGCAGACTGCAGAAAAGTGGATCAGTCTGTGTATGCTGGGAGGAAGAGCGAATGGACCTTACATTTTGGTGTCAACTAAAAAGCAAGACTTTAGGGGTTATTTATTAAGCACCATTATTTCGCCAAAGTTCACCTTAATTGTAACTACAGCGATTTTAAGCTATTCAGAGACTCAGAGCTTGTCTGTTCAACAGCAGATGTTTGGTTCGGATACAATCAGTCTTTTTATACTTTCATCATTTAACTGTAATTGCTGTTTCCGACCAACGATCAAAATCTTGGTGTTGCCTGAGAGGTCTGGTTCTATTTTTATAGTGGTGAAAATATCCAGGTTCTTGCTTGTTGAGGAGAACCTTTGTGAATTTAGAGCAGCACACAATGTGACACCTCACAAGTCAATTCTACATCAGACAGGGAGCGTAAGTGAATCTTGCGCACTGCCATGTACCTTTTTGCAAAAAATGGGATCAATATAATGTACTAATGTTTAAAATATATATGTGTACATTCAGCAGGCAGCTTCTATGCCGTATCTATTTAAATATCACCTAACTATTTAACCCTATCTTGATTCCATACTGTTTGTAGTGTGTACAGGTGCTTTGGCTGGTGTAGGATGATGCTCAGCTTATCATGCTCTAACACGCTTCCTATTGCTGTTGACAGCTCACATCCAAGCTGCTCGAGCCCTGATGATAACAGGCACTTTCCTGGGACTTCCGGCCGTGTTCCTGCTGCTCTCTGCCCTGCCCTGCATTCGTATGGGACATGACCCTGGCACAGAAAAACACAAGCGCTTTCTCTTGGGAGGAGTATTGCTTGTCATCCTGGGTAAGACATAGAGGAAATGGTGCATCGGGGGCGTTTGAAACTGTTCCTGTTTGGTTTTTCCATTTGTGACATTCACATTTTACTATAAGGGTAGTGAACAAGGGGAAAGTAAATAAACACCCATGTAGAATAACATGTTTTGATCATAAAATCAGTAGCTAATGCCTTCGTAACTTCATAATTTTATGTGTTTTATTAAAAAAAAATCTTAAATCTGATCTACTTCTAGCCATTAGAGTGCGGCTGACCGGCCCTAAGCACTGCTTAAATTGCACATACAACTCAAACTCCAATTTAAAATCCCAATTGATTTAACATTTCCTATATTCTACGGTTACATGGGGCACTTGCTAATTATCAGCATTTCATCTAAGTATTGCCTAATCCCTCTCTTTGCCGAAAAATAAATTAAAAGTTACATGTTGTGATCATAATCCCCATATATATGGCACATGTTAGTCTCCCAAGGAATCCAATGATTTATATCAGAATAAAAGAACGCTACATGCAGTGGTCAGGTCCAGCTGGAACACCTGGGTACCCAGATCCCTCACTATCTTAGCAGGAGGACTCGGTTCCTATTTGGCTGGTATACTGGTAAGCCACAATACTTCCTATTTAGACACAATTTAAAAAATTTTCTTTTTATAATTAAGGCTAGGGTCAGAGGAACGCGTTTTCTACGGACTGTGCGCCCGTGCAGTACGGATGCACTTTTTGACGGAAGACGCAGTAGTGGCCACACAGTCTGTTTTTGTGACTGACGTTATTTTTGACGGATGTAGCAGGGAAAATAAATTAAAATGAAAAAACATTTTGTCCGTCAAAAATGCTGGGCGTATAAATGCAGTCTGTCTGACCACGTTCCATCACTCACACACAAAGCTATGCGGACGTTGTGGACGTGGCGCACACCGCACGTCCGTTCTAGCAGTATTACCTTCTTGCCTAACCTGCGTCCGTTTGCCGCGTCCGTCATGCGTCCGCACTTCTGTGTGGACGTACTTCGTGTGTGGGGCTCCATTTACCACAATTGTATGCTATCACAGACATACTTACACTATATTGCCAAAAGTATTCGCTCACCCATCCATATGCGAGTCAAGGCAGGTGAGCGAATACTTTTGGCAATATAGTGTATGTGCGGCAACGCGGACGTGAACACTGCGCTCATCTGACACAAGCCTGAGGGTTTTCCCAGAGCTTAGGTACATTGGGAATGCATGGGAAGGACAATTGCTCTTTATTTGTCAGAGTAATGGCATTCTCATGTACAGTGGCGACTCTAGGAACAATATTTAGGGGGGGCACAGAAGATACCGCAGTCAAAACTGGGGGGGCACTAATAATTTTCACCACTAAATCATACCACTGAATAAAAGTAAGGGCCCTATCACCTGGTGTGAACTAAAACACCATCACTAAAGGAAAAATTTAGTGCGAGTCGCTAAAACTTACAGGGTTATTCAGAAAGTGGTGAAAAGCAGGAGAATGACTGGAGAATGGAAAATTCTTGGTCAAGAATCGACTATTTTGACCTAGAATTTTCCATTCTCCAGTCATTCTCCTGCTTTTCACCACTTTCTGAATAACCCTGTTAGTGCCTGACGACCTACTAACAGATCACCTTGACTGCAGTAGTCCATGAACAAGGTCGTTTGGCGGCACGCGCTAGGGAAACTCTAAGACCCGAGTTGAGACCCAGCGCTAATGCGGTTGTGTACAGGATAGAACGTTTTTTCTTTTCCATACCTATCCCCCGCCCTCACAAGCTTGAATATGAACACATCCAGTGAATAACCTCTCACCCCTGCATTATTAAAATCCTCCACGGTGGCCGTATCATCCATGTTTTGATGCACACATATATTAAGGCTGATGGGCATTGCATGATAAATGCCTCCCAGCAGCATGTTGAATCATTACACTGCATTTAATAGATCCAAAAGGAAGGCCAGGTGAGCGACAAAAATTTCCCTGCTACAGCATATAAACAATACATGTTTCAGGGCAAGACTTATCCATGTGTTCCTTTAAACATGGTCCACACAGTCACCCTAATAATCAACTGCTTACATACTATGAATAGCCCCCAGCATAAAATGTTTAAAATTAGGCAATATATTAGAATTAGGATATATGTGGATAAAGGATACATTTATAATAGAGCCGACTGCAACAGCAGCGACATTGCTGACCATATCCATTACTATGGTGTATGGGGCCAAGAGAACACCTGTGTTGCATTCCTTTCAATTGCCTGTTAATTTTGGACGAGAACCTGTTTTTTCTGTTTTTTTGGAGTTAGCACCAGGGCTGAGCAGTAGGTAAAATGTTGCAATTAGTGCACCTCAAAAAATTAGTGCTGGCACCAAGTGATCTGTAAAGCTATCTAGCACTCCCCGTGTTAAGTATAGGACGCGGAAAGTACAGTAAGCTCGCGGTACAAATCGCTAATAGCGACGCGCTAAGTGATTTTTCCCATTTGTAGCGGGAGGCAAACGATCTGTTGGTCAGGCGCTAGACTCGATTAACCTGGCGCTAACGCAAGACCACGCCGAAGCAAGGGTTAACTCACACCAGGTAATAGTGCCCTAAATAAGTATATATATATAAATAGGATTACAAAACCCCAGAGTAATGTGATGCAATGATGCCTTTTTATTGTACTAACCTGATACTTAAATTCAATATTTTATTTGACGCAATTTGGCAGTTTCCGCTGAATGTCTGATAACTGCTTCAGTGACTCCACTTTTAGCAAATTACAGTGACCATTCGCTAAATAGGGAATTCACCTTATTTTCTGCAAAATAAATTCCTCGAAATGTGACGGAAAGCAGAGGATCTAAAGATTATTAGACCCTTTAGATTCTAACTTCCATAATAACCCCTAAAATGCCTTAAACCCAGAGAAATGCAATAAAAATAATAAACAATGTGGCATTTAGCCTACACATCAACCCCTAAAATGCCATTAATCAAGGGAAAACATGAAATGAATACACTGAGGCATGTAGCCAACCCATTAACCCCTAAAATGCCATTAATCAAGGAAAAACAAAAATGTATACTGTGAGGGATGAAGCCTGCCCATTAACCCTTAATATACAACTAAACCAAGGCATAAACTAACGTAATACACAATGTAATGTATAGTCTGAACATTAACCATTTCACTGCTGAGCCATTTCAACCCTGTGAAAATGTTTACGTTTAAGTGCACGTTTTTATTTGATGTTTTATGACTTTTACATCACACTGAATATGGTCATGTGGGGTATCATTGGAAAGGCCAGAATCTGCCCTTGAAATGACACCTAGTTCATCCATATACGATGCATAGCTACGGAGATACGTTGGTCCGAAGAAGTGTGGGAAGCTGGATGATGATTTTTGGTGGGGGGGCACATGGGGGGGCAAGGAATAACCTTGGGGGGGCAATTGCCCCCCCTTGCCCCCCTGTAGAGTCGCCTATGCTCATGTATAAAGAAGCACTGCAGATTCTATGGTTTCCAGAAATATTTCTTAACACCGGAATCATAAATGGACAGAAATGTTACCGAAGTCAACGCACACAAAACCTTTACTTGATATGATAATTGCCCTTATTGAATAAATTTCTTTTAGGTGTTCATGAGCTTTTTAAAATGAGGAATGGCTACCTGAGATATAACACTGCAATACAGTGAGCAGATTGACATCTTCATTACATGTTGATGTTATTGGTCCATGCGGACCTTCTGCATTGCGCTGTCTAAAAATAAGTGTTGATCCAGATATACTCTGTCAAGAAGGAAATAGAATATGAAACTAGTCCTGGAGATGAAAATAAGAGATTATGTATTGTTAGATATTACTAGATAACAGCCATGAGGAAAGATGCTTCTTCTGGTAAATGACCTATCCCTGGCCCTTTTTTAATGGAGCTGTCAGATTTGTGAGGAAATATGAGCAGTATATTAGTCTACATCCTTGATTTACACAATGAGCCTCCAGAGGCGGATTCATCTTCTGCCATTTGGGGGCTCTCTTCAAGAATCTCCGAACATTTAATGTTACCAGCAAAATCCACGATTGTACCAGTCAGCTCTTTGTTTCAGAAAGGCCTCCGCGTAATTATTTGCTGAGGAGAGAAAAAAAGTGTGATTACATTTTCCATATCCCCGACAAAAGCTCGCCCTTCACAAGGAGCGTGGCGAAGAAACCGTGTTCCTAACAGAGTCTGAATACATTTGTCGTAAAGCCTGAGATTTCAGTTTTTCTTTTACTTTGGAATAATTACCTTTTTTAATATATCATAATATTCCTGTTCTTTCAGTGACGTTGCTTTGTCTGCCATTTATGTTTATGACCAGCTATCATCTCTCTGTACGGTGCTGATTCTTTGTGATGGGATCGGGATAGAGATGAGTAATGCTACCGGTAATGTAAAAGGGTGACTCATGTCTGACTCATTGCTTTGCTACCGGGGAACTGATACGTTTCCATTTGGCAGCATATAACTCTCAGAAAATTAATTTAACGTCTTCAATGCCAAATTTGTAGACAAAGGATGCAGGCATTGCCATGAGCACCCTTCCGTCTAAGACAGGCTCTTTGGAAGATATACCTTGAGGTTTGTATCATGCCCCATCATGCTGTACTTGGCGATACTTTCTCATTATGGAATATAATCCACTGACAGACAGCTGTTTGCCATTCCGGTTCTAATATGATGGAGCAGAAATTGATGGTGCATTTTTTGCTATATTTTTCTAAGTAAGCCTTAATAAATCCAGCCAATAAGAGAAGTGCTTTAGCAATTGAAACTATTATCTGCCTAAACAACGTTAATTCTATTTATCCACCACCTTGCAACAGACCCACAGACCTCAGAACTGTGGTCCCTGCCTTCCTGTTCGTACCACAGAGAGTTTCTGCATCCCGCACCTCACGCACCTCAACCCTTTGTCAATCTCTACACTGGCTCCCTGTTTCCCATAGAATCCAACTCAACATATTCGTGCTAATGTACAAAGCTCTCCATAACCGCACCCCTGACTACGGCTCCCTTATTAACAGGTACATCCCATCCCAACCACTTTGCTCTGCCAATGATCTGATGCTATCAGCTTCACGTACCCGCACCCCCAACTCCCGCCATCAAGACTTTTTCTGAGCTGCCCCCTTTCTATGGAGCTCCCTCCCCCGCAACATCAGACTCTCCCCGTCTCTCCAGTCCGTCAAAAAGTCTCTAAAAACACATTACTTTAGTGAAGCCTATCCGCTCTCTCCATAATCCCCCATTGCACCTTTTTTGCTTCATCTTCCTGCACAGTCCCTATGCACCCCTCTTGTTTACATGCTTGGCTATTTACCCTCACCTACAGGGTTATTCAAAGAGATCCGAATGGCTGGAGAAAGGTAACCGAACGCTGAAAATCAGCATTCGGTTACCTTTCCTGGCCATTTGGCTATCCAACGAGCAGGCAATTTGCCAAATGTTGACGAATTGCCTGCACATACGGTGCCTGTTCGGTGCCTGTTCGAGGGCAGTGAATCCCCATAGAGAAGCACTGCTTCGGCTGTTCAGAGAGCAAAACCCAGCAGTGAAAAGTTGCCGGATTGCCCTGCCATTCGGTGGTTTAATTCGGCAGGTTTATTCAGGCGAATCCCATAGGCGTCAATGTTAAAACTGGAGGCTGGGTTTAACCAAGAACAAACATACTTGGAATGAACATGTTTCCCTTTATTCTCCTTTTCCTCCGTCTGATTAAATCAGTTCACATTCGTATTGGTGTTTGATAGAAATTGGGGTTTAGAGTTGATGGGTAAAGGGGCATGATGTGCCTTGTCTTTTTAGATCATTTTATGATGGAATTACTAAAAAAAATGGTTTTCAAATGGGATCATTAAAATAAAATTACAATTTCATGGACATGGGTGTCGTGAAATGTGTAATGGCTCTTCTGTGTACTAGAAATTGGAGGATTAATGGACTTTGCTACGGTGTGCGGTCTATGACCCTTTAAACATGTGTTTTATATTGACCTTTCACCTCCAACTTTCAGGATGTAGACTATATCTAGATCTGATTTGATTCACCAGTCCTCTGCACTGATTTATGATGCCCCTTCTGTGGATGTTGAAATATAGAGATGTTTTTGACAGGAGGAGAAGGAAGATATTCCAAGGGCAAGGGAGTGAATTATTCGGTGGCTTTCAGCGCAAAAGTCTACTACTGCTGGGCACCATGCAAGGTCTGAAGACCTTATTATTATCTTTAGAAATGACTATTATCATTTATATAGCGCCCAGTTTCCAGAGTTTTACAATAACCAATGGAGAGCGAGACAAAATTACAGACAAACCTAGGAACCAGAAACAAGAGGTGTAGATGAGTTTACAATCTAGAGGAAATGATTAAGCTTTCTGAAAAATGCAAACTGAAGAATAAACAGGTTCTTAAAGTACATTTTTAATGAAAACAAGGTGTTTAATTTCAACATGAGATTTTCCATTTTGCAGCAGAGCTGTGCGAATGATCCATTCCGTAAACTATTGTACCAGAGAATGAAGCAGAGGGTCACAGATTTATGGCGTTACGGAAAATTCCATTATTGTATTTTTCAATGGTTAAAAGAACATTGCGTATTTCTTTTCTTCTAATAAATGGAACAAAAGAGACAAAAAAAAGCTAGCTCGCTACCAGGGCTCCGGGTAAGCTGGGAATATACCAAAAAAATCCACTTTCTGAAAAGTCTGCATATTATTGTATAATTCATGTTGGTGATGGTTTGCTTTTTATGTTAGGGAGTTGGTTTTATTAAGGAACGATTGGTGCATTAAAAAAAGGAGGGGGTACAGTGTAAAAACCTTTTGTGACTCCCTTTAAATGATTGAATAGATGCGGCACTGTGGGTACAAGGTTCCAGCACTAGCTGATCATTAGGGTCTACTTATAATTAGGTTGTTGAGACCCAGGGCTGCTATAAATCTATATAATCCATTTAATCCAATATGGTACCTTTTGATTATTGGCCTCACCAAGTTTTCGACCTCTATTGAGAGAATTATTACAATTATTATATTTTATTTCTAGTGAACAGTACTGTACAAAGGTGTGCACTGGTACACAGTCATTTGGACACAGGTACAATTGAACATAAATACAATAATTTATTTGAAGAAGTCCTACAATGCACAAAGTTGTACTGTAGGAATAGAGGACACTTTCGTTCAGGAAACATACAGTATCAAATGGAAATTGGGGACAAGAGGGATTGGATGTGCACGACTGGCTGTTCTTTGAGCAGCGGGCAGGTTGTTGTCATAATACACAAGGAAGTTGTGGGCTATGTTAGGTGATTGGCTTCCGGCAGGAGGGAGGTAATGACAGAAGAGGAAGGGTTACATCATGAGAACAATGTAAAAGGCAGGAAGAGGAGCATTTTATGGTCAAAGAGAAAAGGTAGAGGGGAGAGTGGATAGCGAGCACTTTAAATGCTAAAGGCAAACTCTGTTAGAACAAGGCGGGGGAGGAAATTGAGATGAGAGTTCATAACGAACCCCTCTGTTTCCAAATCCCTTTTTTTAAAAAATATTAACTCCTCCCCTTTACGTCCAACCCGAGGTACAGTTTTAAGTTTCCCAGAAAATTCCCTATTATTCAGAGAGAGGTGAAAACCAGGAGAGTGACTGGAGAAGCGAAAATTCTCAGTCAAAATAGCCAAACCAGAAAAATTCTCCCATTTATCTCACTTTCCAAATCGGCTATTTAGACCTATAATTTTCACTTCTCCAGTTATTCTCCTGGTTTTCACCTCTCTCTGAATAACCCTGTTTGTCTGCCATGTTGAGGTCTTCTTCGTGGCTCTCCAGTTTGATAATGTCCTCTGAAGCTGTACACGTTTGTGACTAGCGCACACACAGCCATTTAATGCCTCTTAACCCTTTCGCTGCTGAGGCATTTCTCATCTCTGTGCTGAGGTCATTTTTACTGGTTTTGCTCATCATGTTTAAACGTGTTTTGAAGGCTTATTTTAGTATATGACCCAGACATATTATATATCGTTCTTTCCGTCAGACTCGGCAGATTCATAATCTGTCATTATTATATGTATACGTCATGACCTGTCTGTGTATTATAACAAAAAATGCAATAAAATATGAATTTTCAATAATTTACAACGTGTAAAGTGTTTTTTTTTCACATTTTAACATGCGAGCAATTGCGGTTATATTTTGTATGGGGTGCGCTTGTTAAAAAAATTAGAGATGGGGTCTCGTTACATTTTTTTTGGGGAAAATTACGCGATTTTTAACAAACGCACCGCATACAAAAATCGTTAGTGCAGCATTATTGTTCACATTATAATTGAAATGGGAACAATATTGCTGCATTAACGAACCAAAAAAAGAAAAAAAACTTGTTTATTTTTTTTTTTTTTAATTTTTTTTAAATTTTTTTTAAAAACTTTTTTCATGCTCATGTTTGGTATCGTTGGAACGGCCATGCTCTGGCCGATCCAACAATAACAAACATTAACCCCTAACTACCACGGATCAGGAGATAGGGGGTTCATTGGAACCCCCTATCTCCACCATTCGTGGCAGTTAGGGGTTAACTCCAGGACTGGCGTCATGCTATGCACGATGACGCCAGGCCTCGGGGCATTCCCGGAAGCTTGGCCGACATCCAAGATGTCGGCCAGCTCCGGGAAAGGATCACGAACCGGCGCTGATTCGTGATCCGGCCCCCATGGGGTTAATGCCAGGTACCATTTGGAAGGGCAGGCTGTGCCCTTCCAAACGGTGCCTGGGTTAACCCCCTGCACGCTGCCGATCGGGAGGGAGAGAGGTCCGAAGGACCCCCCCCTCCCTTTCAGGCGCCTCCTCCGCACATGCGGGGGGGGGGCGCCTGAATTAGGTGTCATCGCGCCCCCGTGATGACACCTAATTACTCCGGTGGTTCCGGGTGCTGGGCTGACATCGAGGATGTCAGCCCGCACCGGGGGGGCCAGCGATCGGCCGAACGCTGGCCCCAAAGAGAGGACGCGCTCAGCGCATCCTCCGCAAGGAACGATACTGCGGGTGGACGAGCGTCCTCCGCAGTGAAGTGGTTAAAGGGCCACTACCACCAACAAATGAAATGTTCTTCATTTGCTTATTTTATGTTGCTGATATCTTACATGTGCTTGGTTTTTCTCTTAAAAGTTTAGTGAAGAAAATATTTTAGTTATATGTCACTGTGTTATGGACAAGACATATGTATTCGCTTTTGCATCCATTTTGTGATCTTTTGTGTTGTAAACTGTGCCCCCCCCCCACAGCATCTTTTCACCACTTGGTCCTCACTCTCTGGCAATGGCAATAGAATGGAGTCTATGGGTCGATCACGGACTCAAATCAGTGTAGTGTGTGGGATGTATTCAAAGGACATCAGGAGGTAGATTAGAAGTCTTTTAAACTCCCTGTTTTATCTCATTCAGATGCCATGTTTTATCTCAGCCTCGAACAATAGACTTCTTGCTGTAGATTAAAAAAGCAAGAGCAGTATAGAAAAGATTTTGCACAGATTTTGGTAAATATTACATCATGGGAAAAATCCAGAAAATGGACACGAGATAAAAAACCTAATTTTATATTTCCTTTTTACATGCAATTACTGCAAAGAAAGAACAGCCTGTGTTTTATAATGTGCACAAGTAATCTAGTTACAGTGTAGTAGTGGTAGTATCGCTTTAATGTAGAGGCGTACAAAGACATCACGGATTCTGCAGGTTAACTTACAAAAGGTTTTAAATCCATACTAGCTCCACTCCTGAAAGGCTGTACGGTGGCTGCAGAGTGGGAACAAAGGGATGACCTCCACTTTGAGGTATGGTTTCAGTGTTCAGAAACATCTGGGGAAAGAGGCATAGAGGTTGGAGATTCACTGCTCCGTCACATTTAAAAAAAATAAAAAAAATCGAATGAACCGATGGCTATGAAAACCAGTAAATGGGTTAGCAGCAGGATGGTGATGCAGGGCTCTGGCTGTGTTAGATCACTTGGGAAGAGGGAAATTGGTTGGATTTAAGAGAGGGTTTGTATGGAATAAGTCCCATCTGGAAGTTGATAGAGTAGTCATGATGGGAAATAAGTGAATGAACCAGTATTTTGGCGTATGGAATGGTAGGTTGTTTTCAGTGTTATTGAGTTGAATGGAACATGTGTTACAAAGATTTTGGTTGTGTGGGGATTCCTTTTTGGAGTGAGTTTAGTAAATTACTACCTGGTGGAGCCTGGACAAGGCTGCAAAAGACATGTCAAACAAGTTGCAGTAAAAATCTGTACACTCATGACGTTTTTCGGTGCAACTTAGGTCCATACTCATTTCAGTTTTCTGTGGCTTGCATCCAAAAAAAATGGAGCAGAAGCTGTCGCTTGTGTAAAAAAAATGGAGCAGATTCTGTATCTGATTCTGCTTGATTCCTTTTCGGGCACCAGATTCTGCTCCCTTTTTTTTTTTCAGAGAAATTACGCGAGTATGGTGCCAAGGTGCACTGAAAAATGTATGCTGTTATTTACATCAAATATGCCCTTTTTTTGCTAGAATCTAAACGGCTTTCTTGACACACCATTTCAACAAGGTGACAAATGTTAGTAATCCGGATGTGGGGGGGTTGCAGGAGATACATGAGTCAAGAAGATCATGGACATGAAATCAAGGATTATGTGTGTTTTGGTGTCAAAGGAGCAAGTTGTGAGGTATGAGGATGAGAAGAGGTGATTTACCCACTGATTGGTAGAGTGGTTGGTGGGCTGTAAACAAAATAATTTTCTACATGCTGAGATCAACAACACTGAGGAGTCGATCCTGATTAGAATGCGCCTCTATTGTTCATTTTATTGTAGCTGAGGCAACAATTACCCCTGAATTATATGTTAACTGATTGAACACTAAAACTGTCACAGCTATGAGGACAGTAAGTGGTGGAAAATAGATAATGACAACTCTGTAACAAGTTTTGCATGACTTCAGCTCTTGGCAGGCCTCTGCAGGACACATATGCATTGTTTATTATAATGGATTTCATTATGTTGTTCAGTGGTGCAGGTGCCTTGGTTGTTAGAAGCCATGGAACAATATACAATTCTCCAGCTGTTGTACATCTACAACTTCAATGATGCTCAGCCAGCCCTAGAGATGCTCAGGAGCAGGACAGCTACAGCTCTGCTATGGAGATATATATATATATACATTTTTGATGAGGGTCCAACAAACCCGAAACAGCGCTGTCCTAGGAGTGGTTTTGACCAGTTGCATAAACCTTATCTCTGCTACAAAGCCACAGTGTGGCATAGCATTGATTTTAGGGTTCTGTGTAATAACAGACCCAGGATGCAAAAAAGTGAGACAGATGTCATTTGCATATCCTACCCAGAATTCCTTGCTGCATATGGGGAATGTGGCACAGGAGCTCTGGGATGCAATTCATCAAATTGCTGTGATGTGCAAGTGGCTTCTGCAATAATAAACATATTTTTTCACAATATATATATATATATATATTTTCTGTTGCTTGCAAACCTGGAGTAACATTCAAGACTCCTGTTTATTACTTAACAATGAAGAAATAACTATATACTTCTATTCAATAAAATGTATACACTGTAAAATAATATTGGATTCAAAGAATTTTATGCAGTTTGAGGACTGAATGTTTTCATTAACATAAATCCGTTGTTACACCGAACCTCAAAAAGCTTCTATAAAATGAATTCTGCCTTCAGTATATCTCACTGCTAATATATTCATTAAATAATGCATTCTTGACCAGCTAGAATACTAATCATTTTACGGCAGTCAGCTTTTCGAAAACCCAAATTATAATTTCATAAAAATGGCTTTCTCTGGATCCAATATGATGATCTTTTCTGATTTCTTTTTTCCCAGAGAAAACGGCTTTTTAATTATCTCCAGCTTTTTCGACGTACGAGAGAGTGATTATATTCAATATTTGCTCGTGGGTTTTTCTTTTAAATTGAATTATTATGCAAAATTTTCTTCATATTTCATGCAGACGAATTGAAAGTAACGCTACTGCAATATTATCACTTTAATAGGTCATTTGTTTGCAGGTTAATACATCAATCGTGAGATGTCAATAAAAAGGTTGTGGTTGGGTCAAGAAATGGTAGTTTTCTTTCATTTACCTCAGCGAACAACATGTATAACCCATACTGGTTTGGCCTTGATGATGAGGGCCCTTTCCTTTGCCTCCATGTCCACACAAAGAAGATCTGCAGCTTCTGCATGGATTTTTTAAAACAATTCTTTGTTAGTCAAGCTCGTCAGCACCTGCACCAAGTGAGGAGTGCGTTTTGTGGTGTACACCTCTCTTGCAAGAGTTGTTGACCAGGGAAAGCACACCACACCTCGCAGCCGCTATCCAACTGGACTGTCGAAGAACAAATTGGGTCGGTGGGCCTGCTACTATACGTTTCTCATGACCCTGTAAAGTACTAGGATAATTAGGATACTACTCAGTGTTTCTGGAAAAGAATGAGCAAAGACATTTCATGATATCTCTTAATGTGCATCAGCAACCTATCCACATAATCGCTGTTTTCTACCACTGTACTTTCATGTATTAAAGAGGAAGGGCCCTTCTCTGACTGCATTGATAACACAGGCCAACCAGAATTTTTTTCAGAATTTAGGCTTTCTTACATATTTTTTTTTGCATGCTGAATCCGAAAAAGTTTTTCAAAACGTTTTTTTGGTTGGCCTGTGTAATCGGTAGCATTTCCTGGAATCCAAATAACTCCCTGGAAACCAGAGAGAGCCCTCCACAAGATCACACATACATGACCTTGTGGGGCTGGTAGAAGGACAATCAGAACTATTTGTTAAATTATGAGGAGGTGGATGTTGTTGGCTTTTAAATGTTTGTTTAGGACTGGTTTTTAGAAACCTAATAATTTACATTACATATTCTTCTTTCTTTCAGCTCTGACCACCATCATTGCCACCATTTGGTTTCCTGTTTCCACTCACAAAGAAACCACCATTGTGACTTTTGGATACTCCATTTATGCAGGGTGGATTGGAGCAGCATTTTGCCTTTTTGGTGGCATAGTAATAGTGTGCTGTACAGGAGAGTCTCAAGCTTTCATGGAGAACCGCTTCTATTACTCCTCTCAAGGTTCTGGTTCACCAACTCACGCCAAAAGCGCTAATGTGTAGGAATCCTGGGCTCTCATCTTCTGACACCCTTGAGCCTGCACTGCTCTGATTTTGATGGACCATCATAACTTATATGCCTTAAATTTATCTTTGTGTAGACCATAAGTGCCTTTCGAATGAGTATCTTATGAACAGTCTGAGTATTGTGTGTCTGAGTATTACTGTGACACCCCAACATGCTAAACATACTTAATTGGTGCTTCTCAAATGATGCCGGGAAGAAAGAAAATGTCATTTAGAAAATTCACTGTAACGCTGACCAAAGATCTGTTGCTCTAACAAAGGAAGCTGCAGCATCTATTATTTGTATTACTATGTAAAAATTTTAGCCACTATCTGTTTTTCAATCTGCTTCCGTGACTGTGTTTGGAGAAAACAAATGAACTGTGTTTGAGATAGGTAGTTGAGGTTTAAATTGTAAAAAGGCTCCAAAAAAAGGTTGTATAGTCCCAAGAATATCATTTAACCCGCTGCTTCAAAAACCAGACTCCAACCTAACAAGTTTGTGCCCAGTTGGTCGTAAATACAAATTTGCATATAAAGAGAAAAGACACAAGCCCAAATACGGTCAAAATTGTGGTCTGTTGGTGAAAATGTGATATTCTAATAAAGAAGCAGGAGATATACAAATGTTTTAAGGCAATAAGCAACTTCTTTAATGTATCATGACCTCACACCAAGAAAAGTTAGCCTCTAGTACTACAATAATCTCTCAAGCCTTGTGGATTCTTGAAAAGAGACCAGAAGGAGGAAACTCATGGAGCGTGATCGGCAGGATTTGTTTGCTTTTTAAATTTGACTATATGTATGTATGTATATATATATATATCATACATAGAGTTGTCTTTGTGTGATGGCATGATACATAGAAGAAGGGGTTTATTGCCCCAAAATGTTATATGTGTATATATCCCACTTCTATATAAAAATACAAATGCATCACAACGAGTTTGAGTTTGTTTATTTTCTCTGTTGATTTGTATAGGCATATTAGATTTATTCCTTGATATCCGCTTTGGAAAGACAGGAGTGAGATGAACATATTGCCCCAAAAGACTGTTCATGTCCTTACTGATTAACACGTAGCCACTGAACACCTCCAGTATGTCAATGCCCTTTGATCAATGACATCTGTAAACCATGTAGACATCAATATTATTGCTAAAGAGTAATTTAACTCGATTCACAAGGCTCATAATCCATAAAATGTCTAACCTGTCAACTAACCTCACCAGGACAAGGGTTTTGCAAATCCCTAGTTTTCACTGAAGTTCACAGCTACCTGAAGAAATAATATCTTGAAGATCCGACGTTTGCTTGGCGGTAGAATGACTCCAAGACTAAATTATGTTGTCCTGGAGACTTTACAGCTGATGGTAAGAACATTAAGAAAGAACGAGTTTCTTGGAGCCCATAGCAACCGTATCCTGAAGTCATATCATTAACAAATGAACATTTCCAAAAGAGACACGTTGAGTCGTTATTTTTTCAAAACATTTGTAATGTCACATCTCCCATTTGACACAAAGCGGTGATATGTATCCTGGAAAATGTAGAATATCTGGCATGTCTAGCAGTCATATCAAGTAAGATTTCCCATGAGGAAAAATTGGCCCCACACATTGAAAGGTTCTGTATTCCCAGCAGATGGTGGGACAGGAGAAGAATGACTCTTCTTCAGAATCCAGATGTTAAACTCCCCTTCTCGGGCTATATAAACACTGTGTTTTTTTGGATAACTGTTTGCTTTCTTAAATAATTGTTTCATTGCATGTTATTTAGATTATGTATAGAATTGTCAGACTTAATGATCATAAACTCCCAGCCCCCTTGAAATCTCTCTGAATAATTAAGACCGCTGTCTTAATTATTCAGAGTTTGTTTGGATTTATTTACACACTTAAGTGTTGGAGAGACACTAGAAAATAATGTAATCAACTAATATTCTTCCATTGTGTAATTTTCTGTGCATTTTTTTTTATTGTGAAGTGAAATATCCCGAATTCTTACAAATTTATTAGAATATGTTTATAACCAGATCTGAAAAATAAAACGTTTTAATAATAATTGAATGGATTCTCTTGATGTCCATGTTTGTGGAAATCATTGGGAAGCTTTGTGTGCCGGCTACATAATATACTATAGATTGCTGTGTGTTACGGACAGCTCCACGACCAGAAGGCTTGCTGTAATACATGCTGTTGTTTAATTATTTTTTATTTTTTTTGGTGATTGTTGATTGCCCATCATACAAACAACACAATGCTCATTCATCTCTGTTCACAGAGAAATAATGACAACATAGTTAAGAGTGCATGGACACAATGGCTGCGATTTAGACTAAAATATAAACAAGCGCTTGTCCAGTTCGCAGCAATACAAGGACAGTGTTATTTTAGACGACGGTTTTGCTTTGTGACATTGCCCATAAATTGTCAATCCGTACTTAACCTTGTAAGACCCAATGGTTGTATGCCATCATAACAATAACAATCTTGCTGTTAACATAGACTAATGACCTACTGAAGGGCAAAATGGAGATTCTGAACCTCAACAAGCAGGACAACACATGGTGATGCAAGATAAAGAGCAAGGCTGTAGAATTACAACTTTCTATAATGCTTCCCCAGAGGACTATTTCGCAAAGCATCAAGGGGGGTTGTAATCCTACAACATCTGGGAAGCCAGTTCTGGTCTACAGCGACCAGATGGCAATGATGGCATAGTGAAGTATGTGGCAGTGCTTGGCAATGTGAAATATTTGTCACATATCTATTATGTTGCATTAAAATGCATTAAAGACTTACTAAAGGTCAAACTCAGTAGAAGGGAAAATTCTAGGTCAAAATAGCCAAACCATAAAAATTCTCACATTTATCGCACTTTCCTAATCGGCTAGATTCTTCACTTCTCCTGCCAATTCTCCTGAATTTCACTTTCGCCTTTTGTGAATAGACCTGTTAGGGTTATTTATAGAGGTGAGTGGAGTGGTGGAAGAGTTACACAAAGAATAGCAAATGTCAGGTCAAGTTGTCAATTTGAATCAATATTATCTTAGAACATTTTTTTTATTCATCTGTTTTACCTAAAACACTATTTGCTTTGAGGCTTTGATCTAGTTGATAACAAATATTTTATATAGAGTTTTAAAAAACAAGTTTTCCATATATATATGTAATTAAAACTATATGTAAGTGTTTATATACTTTAAGACTACATGTAGGGAAAAATATAATTGGGGCAAAAACCCGAGTTTTCCTGCCATCATATCTGTCATGTCAGCAGTCATGAAATCCCATTTATCTCATTTTACTGCTGAGGTGTCTGACATCAGTGATTAACAAAGGGTTAATCGAACTGAATTCTTATGTATTCTGCACAATACATGGCAGCACGTTTCGTATCCAGTCTTCAGATGTCATGAAGAATTTATAATGTCGATGAACATTCTTTTTATAAAGAAAAGGAATATCACAGTGACCTTTACCAAAAACCTTCACATGGAGCTGTTGGTGTTATGTCCATACTGATATATAACATATATATATATATATATAAGTGGGGCAAAAAAGTATTTAGTCTGCCACCAATTGTGCAGGTTCTCCCACTTACAAAGATGAGAGAGGCCTGTAATTGTCATCATGGGTACACTTCAACTATGAAAGACAAAATGAGAAAACAGAATACAGAAAATCACATTGTCTGATTTTTAAAGAATTTATTTGCAAATTATGGTGGAAAATAAGTATTTGGTCAATATCAAAAGTCCATCTCAATACTTTGTTATATATCCTTTGTTGGCAATGACAGAGGTCAAACGTTTTCTGTAAGTCTTCACAAGGTTTTCACACACTGTTGCTGGTATTTTTGCCCGTTCCTCCATGCAGATCTCCTCTAGAGCAGTGATGTTTTGGGGCTGTCGCTGGGCAACATGGACCTACAACTCCCTCCAAAGGTTTTCTATGGGGTTGAGCTCTGAAGACTGGCCAGGCCACTCCAGGACCTCTATATGCTTCTTACGAAGCCACTCCTTCATTGCCCGGGCAGTATGTTTGGGATCATTGTCCTGCTGAAAGACCCAGCCACGTTTCATCTTCAATGCCCTTGCTGATGGAAGGAGGTTTTCACTCAAAATCTCACGATACATGGCCCCATTCATTCTTCCCTTTACATGGATCAGTCGGCCTCGTCCCTTTGCAGATAAACCGCCCCAAGGCATGAGGTTTCCGCCACCATGCTTCACAGTAGGTATGGTGTTCTTTGGATGCAACTCGGCATTCTCTCTCCTCCAAACACGACGAGTTGAGTTCTTACCAAAAAGTTCTACTTTGGTTTCATCTGACCATATGACATTCTCTCAATCCTCTTCTGGATCATCCAAATGCTCTATAGCAAACTTCAGACGGGCCCGGACATGTACTGGCTTAAGCAGGGGGACACGTCTGGCACTGCAGGATTTGAGTCCCTGGCGGCGTAGTGTGTTACTGATGGTAGCTTTTGTTACTTTTGGTCCAACCTCTTTGCAGGTCATTCACTAGGTCCCCCCGTGTGGTTCTGGGATTTTTGCTCACCGTTCTTGTGATCATTTTTACCCCACGGGGTGAGATCTTGCGTGGAGCCCCAGATCGATGGAGATTATCAGTGGTCTTGTATGTCTTCCATTTTCTAATGATTGCTCCCACAGTTGATTTCTTCACACCAAGCTGCTTGCCTATTGCAGATTCAGTCTTCCCAGCCTGGTGCAGGTCTACAATTTTGTTTCTGGAGTCCTTCGACAGCTCTTTGGTCTTGACCATAGTGGAGTTTGGAGTGTGTCTGTTTGAGGTTGTGGACAGGTGTCTTTTATACTGATAACAAGTTCAAACAGGTGCCATTCATACAGGTAACAAGTGGAGGACAGAGGAGCCTCTTAAAGAAGACGTTACATGTCTGTGAGAGCCAGATATCTTGCTTGTTTGTACTGTACTGTAGGTGACCAAATACTTATTTTCCACCATAATTTGCAAATAAATTCTTTAAAAATCAGACAAGGTGATTTTCTGGATTTTTTTTCTCATTTTGTCTCTCATAGTTGAAGTGTACCTATGATGACAATTACAGGACTCTCTCATCTTGTGGGAGAACCTGCACAATTGCTGGCTGACTAAATACTTTTTTGCCCCACTGTATATAATCTTGCATTCAGTTTTTACAAAGGTTCAGTAGGTAGTTTTAACTATTTTTGTGTGTAGATTATATTTTTCACATGGCTGTTCAAATAATACATCTGGGGAAGCACATCCAGTAGAATACACAGCACGTTCTCAGAGATAACAAATGAATTCATATATTTGCGTATGATTTTTAAATTTCCTAGTTCTATTTCATTGTGAATTCTTTTAAAGCTAACTATGATAACTATGCAAAATCCTCTCCAGTAAAGTGTTTTAGCTAAAGATTATTTCTTTACAGCTTAAAAATAGAATATATAGAAATAAAATACGTTTTTATATTCTTCCTGGAAAACATCAGGATCGACACCTTTAACAACCGGCTGTGATGACATGAGAACTGCCTTGTAAACCGTTTAGCAAAATAAAAGGGTTACAAAAGCTCGCTCTTGTAAATTTGGTACTATTTTGATACTTTGTGCCAAACATGTGCTTTGTTTTGAAAATATTAATTTGGTTTTAATTGTACATACTTTGAGATGGCATATTTTCTGGCAACCTTGTATTTATTAACTCTTACTACGTGTTCTTGAACCCAGGACATACTTGAAAACGAGAGAAATCTCAACGTATCCTTCCTGGTAAAATCCTTTATAAATAAATAAATACACCAGTATTTACGGTAGCTAACAAAGCACGGTGTAAGTATTGTAACCAGATCCCCCATAGGACTTCTACATGTTGATGCGCAACATTGCACCCCTACCAACTAGTAAGAATCCCTATTTAGGAAGTTTACATAAATATCTACCAGGTATCCCTATTTAGAATATAACACACAGGTGAGTGGTAGAAAGTACTGCTTTACTATAAATGCACCTTAGATCTCCCCCCAGCATCCCCTCCTGTATACGTCAATCACAAATATATATAAAAAAACATGGGGGGAGATCTAGAATATATAAGCGTAAAATCAGGCAATTTCTAATATAGGGCCCTTAGTACCTCACTCATAGAATATCACTGTTATTCAGTCACATCAACGATTGTCTATCACCAGATCCGCAGTAGGTCCTTCTGATGGGAGCAATCAGCTGGGAGCAATCCGAAGGACCTACTGCGGATCTGGTGATAGAATATCACTGTTATTCAGGCAATTGAACAATTGCCTATCACCAGATCCGCAGTAGGTCCTTCTGATTGCTCCCAGCAGATTGCTCCCATCAGAAGGACCTACTGCCAATCTGGTGATAGACAATTGTTGATGTGACTGAATAACAGTGATATTCTATGAGTGAGGTACTAAGGGGACCTAAATTCGAAATTGCCTGATTTTACTGCACCAATGTGGTTGTTTTATGCTTATATATTCTAGATCCCTATTTAGACCTATTTAGAATGGCTGAACACATACCTACCAAGTTACCTTATTTTGGGGCCAATCCATCTATCCCTCTTTTGTCTCCTTTATATATATATCTATATCTTTTTAGGATCTCCTCCATATATGTAAGTGTATATAAGCTACAAAGCAATAAAACTCCCAACAATGTTTCTGTAAGGCCGGGGTCAGAGGAGCGCACTATGTGCGCCCGTACTGACGTGTCCCTGGCGTCAACGCTGTGATGGGGCTGGCCACACGCTGTAGCACGCGCACAAATTGCGTGCTGTGGATGCTCTGAAAGCCTCCCAGTCGAAATGCTACGTCGTGCGTTTGACGGGGCTGCAAAGCGCGATCTTCCATAGGAGGATCAAGCCTTGCAGCGCTGAGCACACTAACTGCGCTCAGCGAGGTGGCCAGACGGGCGTCAGTGTGGAAGGAACGTCCACTCTCACAGATGTTCCTTCCGCTCAGCAAAACGCTCAGTTTACGGCCTAAACTATAATAAATGTTGTTAGAAATAACAGGTGGAACTGCTTCGTTACAGTATAAATTACTTTAATAATGGCATAAAGTGACCCTGATATGTGATAAGTGACAGCGCAACCTATCTAGAAATAGCCTAGTTTCTGAACCCACAGCCATTCAGTAAAACAGTATTTTCCCTCTTTGGCCATTTGAAATGTTGTCAGCAAATGCATTAATAAACAAAGGACACAAAATGGAAATGCTTATTTCAATGGATTTCACTCTACCTAGTTATATCTGACAGTAAAATGATGCTGTATTGAGTGTCATTGAATATATGGATCCCATTCATTACAGGCAGGGCGTAGCACAAAGCAGTCACCATAAATAAATTCCTTCCTTAATACTAGGCCGTGCGTCAATCTAAAATATAATTACTTTAATCAGTTTATGGAAATAGCAAATCCATATTGTTTGGCTGTAATCATTTATTAACATGGTTAGATATTGCAGTGTGTCCAGTGGGGGGGGGGGGTTATTGATTAGGCTGCCAGATGTTCTGGAGCTACAATACACATTATGCCGGCCTTTAGGAAAGTCATTGCAGAGCAGCCAAGAGGCTCTGGGTCAAGTAAAGGTTTCTAATGCCCATTGTATATTACAAATTTTTGTAATAACATTACCTGTGTATTTTTGTATGGCTGAATATTGCAAAGGTTTATATGCATACACCACTTTATTGGATTATCTTGCATAAAACAGGGATATTTGCTAAATCCTATGGGTTGTCTTTTCTGCATTCAAATTAAATAATCCTATTTGTTTTTACGCTATGAAAGAAGCTCTCACTATAGTGTTCTCCAGTCAATTGGAAAACTGGGTTAACAAAGCATTTGATAGCCCAATGATCACAAACAGGTACCATTGTATATATATGATGACCACAAGTAGGGCCCTATCACCTCTTTAACACCAGCGCTAGCGCTCACATACGTGAGTGTTAGCGCTAGGTTAAAGAGTTTATCGCAGGCCAGACAGATCAGCCCTGATCGCTAACGGGTTAAAAAATCCAGCAGGGCAACCGTCTATGG
This sequence comes from Leptobrachium leishanense, assembly GCA_009667805.1. Classification (NCBI taxonomy): domain Eukaryota; kingdom Metazoa; phylum Chordata; class Amphibia; order Anura; family Megophryidae; genus Leptobrachium; species Leptobrachium leishanense. The sequence continues at coordinate 123,246,074 of CM019066.1, forward strand.
AGTCCTATGGACCCCAGGAGATGATACTTGTGACGGCGCAGAAGCTCTACCGCGAGTATCATTGAGGATAGCGCTTGGTTCTGGGGCGAGGTGCTGAAATAATGCCTACCCCAGAATCTCACCCTAAAATGGGGATGCTATGGGGATATCTGCAGGTTTCCCCTGTTAGCCTCCCCATTTTACCATTAACATTGTGTTCTGTATATTTGTGTTTTGTTTCTAATATCTTGCATTTTATTACTTTGAATTGTTACAGTAGGTACAGAAATACAATGTTCTTGACCCCGGAACATACTTGAAAACGAGATAGATCTCAATATATCCTTCCTGGTAAAATACTTTATAAATAAATATCTAGCCCGATTTGTTTGATATTCAATGTGATACACTGAACCTCAGTCTTTGGTTTATCACAGGGCTCAAAATTTCAAGTCCCAAGCTACTAACCAGGCCATAAATTACTCCCCACCAGTTGCTCCACCTAACCCCTACCCAGCCCTTTAACTCTGTCCCTAAACACACCCCCTTAAATTATCTTATGAAATTACACTGTTAAAGGTTTTATTTAGAATAAAGTTACAAAAATAACATTAATACCCAGACATCAGACCCCAGATACCTGTATACCCAGTCATCAGACCCCAGTGTGAGCAGAGCGGGGAGGCAGGGATGTTCCTCTCCACTACCCTGCCAGTTACAGAAACCAGCTGGGTCAGGTTAGGCAGCTAATCCCTGCCAATGTACAGCCTGGGGAAGGGGGGGCTGCACGGAGGCACCGCTGGAATAAGCAGCACGAAAGAATTTATTGTGCTGCCTATGGGTGCATTTCCACTCGCCCTCACTTAATTTCCACTCGCCAAATGCTGGTAGGCGAGTGGAAATTTTGAGCCCTGGTTTATCATATTCCTCTTTTCACCTCCTTCCAAGTCTCTTTAGCTTTGTAGTCATTGAAAAATTACAGTAACAGAAATTAAAGTTCCATAGACCTATATTAACCACGTTACATTATCCCTCAAGGTATTTAAATGTAGAGGATATATATAAAAAAATGGATAATGGAGTGATATTATACAAATCCTTTAACAGAATAAGTCCTGTCAATAGTGTCACGTTGAGTGGAGATAAGAAGTACAACGCAGTCAACAGTAGAGTTCAAGACACCGATTGCTTTCCAAAGTGAATTTATAATGTAACTTTAATATAAAAGGCACACATAAAAGTTTTATACATTTATTAAAATATACACATTTTGGTAAACCTGTGTTTTCAGATAGCGTTTTTTTTTCTCGAATGAGTAGATATATAACACACAAGCATTTTGAAAATAAGTCACTCCATAATATAATTATATTATATGCAATGTTATGTTTAAAATTTTCTTAGTTTACATCACAACAGCCCATTGTCCAGTGCACCAATGGGAACTTATAGAACACAAAGAGAACGCTAACAATACAGCATTGTCTGTTCAGGCCTGCAGAAATAACGCAACAACAGGACATCTGCACTAAAGGCGGGTAAACTTTAACAGATGGGAAAAATAACATGCAAGCTGCTACTGCAACATAAAAACAAACTATTCTACAGTAAAAATGCCAAACCAAGGAACGTCTTTTTCAGTTTTGAGGAGCCTAAACCTGTAAATCTGGATTCAAAGGGCTGTAGTTTGGTGTTTTCCAACCCTGGTCCTCAGGGAGCACGAACGGACCAGAGTTTAAGGATCTCCTTGGGGAAATACAGACTGAATATTTCAATCAATGAGCAGCAAATTACATCACCTGGGCCGTGCTTCAGATATCTGGCAAACCTGGCCTGTTAGGGTTACCTGGGGACAGGGTTGGGAGACACTGCTGTAGTTTACAGGTGAAATGTGCCTGACACTGAGTTTTCTAATGGGATCTTGAGGTAGAGAGCTGGTAGCTAATTTCAGGAAGTCCAGCTTCTGCGACTGACATTTCCTATGTGGATCAGCTTTCCAGGCATTAGGGCTGGCTGCTGAGTATTATAAGACATAAATACCGACAGCAGTTGCAGTGCCATAGGTTGCTTGTATCTGCTAGTGCAATAGCCTTACACTAAGGTCCTAAATTACTATATACAATTCAGTAGAACTTACGTTTTGTAATATTATTTTATTTTCGTACTATCCTAATCTAATCTGGTACTTCTAGTTATTTTTATATATAACTATATGCTCCTAACATACATGATCGATCTCATGGCTAGACTGTATGGGCCGCATTTAGGCAGTCAAGTCAATTGTCCAGTGTAGAAGAAAATCCCTATGCACTATGATACACACACACACAGAATCACACACTTGTATCTGTATATCGCATACATACGTATGGAGAAAGTAAGCTGATATGTATATTATAAAGGCAAGGAGACATAAAATAGTGTATTTTAGATCACTGGTTGAATACTTAGCTGCTGATTTAAAAAGAAGGGAAACAAGGTGCTTGGATTCTATACAATGTATCACTGTATCTTGTGTTTGCATGATACAGAAGACGAGCACGCATCACTAGACATGTGCACAGCACAAAATTTCGTTTTGAACTAATGGATTAGTACTAAAATGCAATTTATTTAGTTGCTAAAGAAATTCGTTTTCAGTTCTTTAGTATGAAAACTAATTTCGTTCATCCGAAAACCAGTGGATACAATTACTATTGTTGTGGTGGCTCCTCAGAGGGCTGAGATCGCTGCTTGTTACAGTATCTCTCACTCTCAGCACAATGTGGGCCATATTACATAGTTGGTGCTAACTTAACAGAGCTGTTGTAACCTTCCCAGAGCCATTATAGCCTATGGAGTTTTCAGTTTACAACAGGTTAAGTTAGCACCAACATTGTAATACTGCCCCGTGTCAGGCAAAGCTGTTACAGTAACTGACTGCTGCTCATCACAGCGCTCAGAGTTTCTGTAAAACTAGTAAATAATATTTTTATATGTAAGAGGTTAGAACAATATTATTTCCTTGTTTTACTGAAACTCTGAGCGCTGTTACAGTCAGTTACTGTAACAACTGAGCCTGATTCATTGTACTGAGATATAATGTAACAAGCAGCCGATCTCAGCGCTCACAGCCACTGGATTTAAAGGGCTAAAAAAAAAAGGCTCCTCTCTGTATAATGTTTAGAACATCCTCCTGCATTAATTAATACCCCTCTTTGTATGATGTAGATAACATCCTCCTGCATTAATGTCCCTCTCTGTATAGAACATTCTCCTCAATTTATACCTCTCTCTGTATAATGTATATAACATCCTCCTGCATTAATACCCCTCTCTGTATAATGTATAGAACATACTCCTGCATTAATTAATGCCACTCTCTGTATAGAACATCCTACTGCATTGGCATGTGGAGGGTGCAGAACTTCGGATGTTGCGATCTTCATTGCTGGTCTCCTTCACTCATCAATGTAATATCACAAAAAGGACTGAAACTAAAATGTAGTGCATTTTATTTTAGTTTCTTTCGTTTTTTGTACTGAGCAGTTTCGTTCTCTTTGAGTCATACTAAAACTAAATTATCCCAAAATTCGGACTAAATCGATTTAGTACTAAAACGAATGCACATGTCTACGCACGCATCACTACAGGAATGGTAGTGCAGAATCTTTGGCATGTTGCAGAAAAGAATGTGGTGGACATCCTCCCAAATAAAACAAGAACTAAGTATATAGGCCATAAGCCTATAATATTATTTAATACTATAAAATAGGCTCTGATACAATAAGAAATAAATATAGGATTTTATTCAATATTAGTATTATAACAAGTGTGGTGCTTCTATTCAAAAAATATTTTATATGTTAAATTGCAATTATTTATGTTTTTGTTGTGCATTTTTGCTTCCATTGTATCCAATAATTAATTAAATAAGTGGCTTTCGTTTCCATTTCTCTCTTAAAAGATTCCAGCCCAGCACGTTTGTCGCCGACATTTCGGTGCTTTCTCGTTTCCCACGCTTCCCTGCACTTCGGGGAAACAACATTTTCCACCGTGCAGTGAATTCAGCATTCACTGCAGGGTCCCCAAAGTGCAGGGAAAACCTGACGAACACCCGCCAAAAACTCACTGAACACTCACTGGAACCGCCGCAAAAAACACGGCGAACATGTCGGAAAAATCCGATGAGCCGTCGCTCACAGCGCAGTCAGGCCACCGGAAAAAGTCGACAAGCTGACAAACGGGGTAAAAAAACAAACAAACGATTGAAAGTGTCAAAATTTAAATGCTGAACGAAAATGCCTGGAATTAACATATAAGGTCCAATGGATGATAATAAAAAGGTCTGTTACAGGAAACATAAAAACAGCTTTAAAAAAATTTCCCCAAAAAATTCAGAAAAATGCCTAAAAGATCCTAAAATAAAGAGACTTTTTACTGCAGATTAAAATAATAAACGGTTTATTAGATATTGAGTAAAAAACAGGAATATTTTTAACTTTGAAGCCTATGGGATTCACCTGAATAAACCTACTGAATGAAAACACCGAACAGCAGCGCAGTTCGACAACTTTTCACTGCTGTTCGGTGTTCTCTGAATAGATTAACCATTGCTTCTCTATGGGGGATTTCACTGCCTTCGAACAGCCTTCGAATAGCCAAATGGCCCCGAAATGTCACTGCACGGGGAAATTCCCTGTTCGGTGACATTTCGGCGCCAGATCAGCTCTCTCTGAATATCCCTTTCAATAGCAAGTCTACTATTGTCGATGGGCTTTGTGAAGAGCCAGGTTGCACATATGTGGATCTAGAGACAAGATTGGAAAGCCAGATTTTCTGAAGGTCCCATCATGTTACTGGTAAGCAGAAAGGCTAACTCTTAATTGTAATTCAATGTTATATATAGGACAAGCCTACACCAAGCATTCAGGGAGAGAGTCATTGTATTATAACCATTAGAAGAAGATGAAGAGGTTGTAGTACTTCCTTTAAACCTTTAGACACGTTGGTTATGTAATGTTTGCACCCGAGCCATGTAAGGAGAAGGGAACCTTGGTTGGTTGGTAATCTGCTCTCTGGCATTATTTGGGTTCTTTATTAAAAGGCATCTGATACACATTGCCAATTTTGTGAAGATGATTCTTAACTTCTACAGACACTACAGAACAATGACATGGAAAACAATATAACATACACATATGTCTTAGCAATCTTAATAGCGTTTAGTATGAACCAATGGTGTTGATCATTACATTGCCTGAATATAAACATCAAACATTTTCGGGTAATAAAAGCAGAGGTAGAGAACCACTCAACAACTTAGAGGTAAAAGAGGATCATGCTGCTAACACCAATTCAATAAACAAACAAAAACATATTCATATCATATGAAAAGTTATTTAGGCTTGTCCACATCTTGAAAAAGAACTGAGAAATATGGATTGTTTGAAAATGAAGCCTGAATCTATAAGAGGACGCAGCCATGTTATCAAAATCCCATTAATCTGCATCTACATTGCCTGGTAAAATCCTTTATAAATAATTCCCGAGCTATTCACTGGCATTAATGTAGAATTGAGTCAAGATATAGAGTCTCATTAACACTTTTAGAGGCAGAGACATGGAATAAATGGGAGAGTAAACTAGTGACTTAGTAGCTCGATCTCTTCCGGACTAGGTTGTCTATGAAGGAAAACAAGGCCTAGTACAACCTATGCAAGGTGTTCCAGTAATGACCTGGGCCAGTCAATATCAATCAATCCAGCCAAACGATATAGATCATGAAATAGAAGTACAACAATTCTTTATTCCACTCATTGATAAAGACTGTTTTATTTCTTGAAAAACTCCTACACCTCTCGCATGGCCACTCTCTTTCACAGAATTACATTAGGTCTATCATATCTGTCATCTCAAGAGTTATTACAGTACCATACTTAAAGAGATACTGTAGGACAGGGGTTACTGACCCCTGCTGTAGCATTAAAACAAAAGTTAGGGGTGTAAACATAGGGGCTAAACATTAACCCTTCTTCACCCTCTCTGCTCCCCTTTTCCCATTTCAACTGTATAATGAGCATAATACTCACCTATATTCCAGTATCGGCTCCCTCTGTTCTGGTCTAAATGTGACAAGCTGTGGATTTCATTGGGAGGTGGGGTAAATAACCCACTCTCGGAGGGCTAAATCAGCCCTCTTTGTGACACACAGAGGGGAGGGAGGGTGGAGGACACTCAGATCACTGTGAACACTCAATTTGCAGTGAATGGACCCAATGCCTAGAGTGTTCCTTTAAGGCACTCTGCACCTGTTCAAACGGTGTCATACATATTTATGATTGAGCAACATTTTAGTGATCAAAACATCAATACAAGCTATTTATTTGGTAAGGTAATAATGACTTAATTACTATTGTAACACCAACAGACAAGGAGTTCTAACAGTGATCTGTACATTGAAGGTAATCATAAGGTAGGTGGTCTGCCGGCAAGTGTTTATAGGGGAGGGCGTACCAATCGAACGGCTCCCTCTGAGGATTAGTGTTGCGTGCAAGAGGATGTGTGCAACACTAACCCTCTGCCGCCAGCTACTGCGGTGAGTTGGAGACGTCATCGCGCTGAAAGCGCGATGACGTCTCCTACTTGGCAAAAGTCGGCAGAAGTGGGAAATATGATTCCCGCTCTGCTGACTGACAGCTGGGAGGGCCGCCTCTCAGCTGTTTTCAGCATTTTCAGCTGATCGGCTGAGCGGAGGGAGGGGGGGACAGTGGGCAGCATACTCTGTGCATCATGACCACCTAAAATCGCTTGGGTGGTCATGTTGCCTAGAGTGTCCCTTTAAGTCAGGTGGGGAGGCATGAATTGGAACCTCAAAGTCTCACTGACTTTGGAAAGTGCAGGAGGGATCAGGTAGAGGTAGGTCTGAGTATCAGCATAGAGGTGGTAATTTAAAGCCAAAGCTGGACTTAGTCTTCGATTAGAGGGGCAAAGGTTTAAAAGTAACATCAGAGCATTATTTTACTGAGAGGGTGGTGGATACATGGAACAGTCTTCCAGTAGAAGTGGTAGAGGCCAAAACAGTAATTGAATTTAAGCAAGCATGGGATAGGCATAAGGCTATCCTAAACAAAAGATAAATCCAGGTAAAGTATCCATGTAATTGGGCAGACTAGATGGGCCGAAAGGTTCTTATCTGCCGACATTTTTCTATGTTTCTATAATCCAAATTAAATGATATTTTAATCAGCACAACTCAAGCTGTCAAATAGATTTCTAGTGTAACGAGTCAATTTGTGAATTCAGCGTTTGAATTTCTGCAGTTTTTCAACAGATTTTTTTTATAACAAAATTGATCAGTTAGAGCTCTCACCTTATAATTATAATCAAGCACTTAGAACTAGGACTGCAGCTTATTTACTTTGCATATTGCGCTTTCTTTTTCACCTACGCTGAGAGGTACTTTACAAAATCCTGCAAGTGCTACCATGCCTTTTGCTCAGCTATAATAATCCATTCAGTGGACATTGCTGTGTACTAGTAAATCATCTGCTCAGACGAGTGGAAATAGTTTATCTTTCAGGCTTGTGTTTGCAGCTTTTTACAGAATTGTGGGCTTAGTTATTATTTAGTTCTTATTTCGGTATCTGTCGGACCATGCAGCGTCTCTAGCCTATCAGAGCAGCACTGTGGCAGATATTGGTGCTTCAGAAATAGAATAAAATAAGAATATAAAATTAATGCTTCATAACGCAGTCGTCATCTCCTGTCATCTGAAGGATCACAGGGGGCTTTTCCAGAAATGAACCTACTGCTTAAAGATGTTTTGAGGATTTTTTTCCCCCTTTGGATTAAAATTCGTGTGTTGCAAAGGCTATGTAAAAAGATTTTTTTTAAAACTATTATTATTGTTTTATGTCTAGAGCATTTGGCACGCTGAGTGTTTCTGAAACCTACTTCAACAAGTTACCTGTTCCCACCTTCTAATTTCTACATAAGGCAGTGCTGCGGTGGTAATAATGCAATGACAGCACAATATAGATATTAAAAATCAAAATCAACCCTTGAACAGAGGTGTCGCCTGCTACTTCGTTCAAAATGTGTTTATGCATCTATTACACATATACTATATATATATGCTTAGAAGGAAAAGACTGTTGTTGCCAATGTTTGTACCAGCTGGGTGGAGTAGAGGTAACATCACTGCTCTATAACCGTGGAGACCCAGGTTCAAATCCAGGCCAGAGCACCACTCCAGTAAGTGTCCTTGGGCAAGTCACCTAACGGTACATACTCATCTACCTCACAATATCGGCTGTGGAATCCAGTGGTAACGTCTCTACTCTTCGACCGTGTAGAAGCAAGTCAAAAATACCATTCAGCACATCCCTCTAATACAACTGTGCAGATGCAAGTCTCGACATCACGAAAAGCAAGTTCAACCTAACCATCAAGTCGTTAATCTACAGTCATGGAAAGACAACCCGGTCCAACTCAGAAGACACCACCAGCGAGTGTCCTTGGGCAAGACACCTAATGATATGAATGCACCTACCTCACAAAATACTTGTACTTCTCATAGATTGTAAATTCCCTTGGGAACAGGGACCCCCTGAATGAGGTTATTATCCATGTGTGGTATTCTAATTTATCAACTCCTTGTACACTGATCTTATAAAAGCACTACGGAATTTGTGGTGCTATATAAATAAAGGATAATAATATATAACGTGGAACTTTTTTCCTACTTTGTGTCAAGAAAAGAGGAATGAGAATCCCACTCATACCAAGAAGAAGAATTTTGCCAAACGATAAGAGGTTTCGGGTAACAATCCTGGAGTCTCTCGTCTTACAGTCACCCTACCAAAAACACGTCTCTCTTTTTGGCCTGCAGTTTATGACTTTCTTATCTAAATACCATCCTCTGTCTCTTCTCCAAAGTTCGATCTCCTTTACAGAATGCTGCACCTCCCTGTCCAGCTCAGTGAGTTGACAACAATATTATTTCCATTTTCTCTACAGTTTTATTTTCATGCTTTCTTTCTAGTCCAAGCTTCAAACTAACTGCCAAAACCGCCCAAGGATTTGCTTCCTAACATATAGACTCTCGTTCTGCCTCCAAACGACACCCTACTCCTGTTTTTTACTGAGGAAGAGCAATACCTTTCTCCCTCGAAAGAACATTGTATTTTTGTTAACTCCGCTACATCCTCTCTGCTGAATTAATCTGAGCATCCAACCGGTTCTTGTCTTCTATAATTGCTTCTTCTAGGGAAAATCTAGGGAAGATTTCTTCGGTTTTATGTTCTCCTATAGGAAGCTCATCATCACACCCGGTGATGTTCTCCTCAAATATTCGCTCTGCCTATTATTTGGGAATCATCTTTTTTGCACATATTGTTAATTTCTATATCCCATAGTCTCTTACAATAAATTTCCATGTAAGATATATACTATATATATATATATTTATGTCTCTCTCAATCTCATATATATATATATATATATATATATATTGGTATCAGCTATAATTATATGTATAGAGTTCTATAATATAGTACTCAAATAACATTGCATTATTGCCATCCTGCCTTAAGGTCCATATATAAAAAATCTCAATTACAATCTCACCCATAGTAATGTAGGAAAAAATCATTAAGTGTCTGCCTAATGTAAAACAATTACTATAATATTAAATAACTTAAACCAATAAATACAATAATCAAAAGATATACTAAGTTATGTGAAATGATGATGTCAGAAACCGGTTTAAACACTTGGTTGCAATTTGATAAGCAGTATACTGTGAGAGACAGAAGGAAATCCCTACACAGAGCCCATGAAGCTGTCATATCTTAGGCCAACATTACAGTGATGCATGAACACAAGGTATTTGCCTTTACTCAGCCGAGTAATCTAACTCATCATTGTCAATCAGTGCTCCAGAGTCCTGTTTGTGCTTCCCTCTGCTTTTGGATCTGCTGCCTGTCCGGTTGCTGTCCTGTGCCTCTGCAGATTGCTGATAATAACCTTTGGTATCACCGGTCTCCCAGTCCTGGAACTTTCCTTCATCAGGAGCGTAAGAGTATGGGTCCTCCACCGACAAGGTGTCATCTACATCGTAGCGCTGGTATGTGCTTTGGTGTAATACCTCCTCCCTTGCGCTGATCTCCAAGCTGCTGTTCCACATTCCATAACCAAAATAGATAAGCAAACCTGGAAAACAAAGAATAATATTTTACTTAGAAAATTCTAGAACCAGTTATGACCCTAGAGTTTTCAAGGCCTTAGGTAAGAATACCTGTACTCTCTTGAAAGAGGAGTAGGAATTTGTTAATGTCTTTCTGTCTCTCAGTGTATCTCAGTCTCTGCATGTTTCCATGCGTCTTTGTTTGTGTGTGTTTGTGCTTGTGTCCTGTGTCCTGTGGGTGTGTGTGTGTCTAAGGGTGTGTGTGTTTCTGTCTGTCTGTGAGACTCTCTCTGGAGCAAGGGGAGAGAATGGATGGGGAGAGAATGGATGCGGAGAGGATGGGTAAATTGAACAAGGCATTGTCAGGAAGGCCCTTCATAAATTTCTGCCCAGGGCTCCAGTTGGACTCAGGCCACCCCTAGGAATAGAGTTGTGTCCCTAGTTTAGGCATCTCAAATTTAACAGTGTTTTAATTTCTAGTATCACATTCTCTAGTAGAGTCAATTTTAACATCCATCAAAAGTCCAAATCATGTGACAAGCTTCTAAACATGTACTTTACGCAGTATGTGATGTGCAGAGTATCTGCAAATGTAGACCTGCTCTGTAATACTTTCAGGTCTATTCAAAGAAAGGTGAAACTCAGGAGAATGACTGGAGAAGTGAAAATGTTCTAGGGCAAAATAGCCAAATCTGAAAAATTCTCCCATTTATCTCACTTTCCAAATGGGCTATTTGGTCTTGATTGTTCTCTTCTCCTGCCAGTTCTTCTGGTTTTCACCTTTCTCCGAATAACCCTCTTTTTGTTGGGTTTGTTGAGTACCATAGCCAGGGCCATATTCGTAACAAGAAACGAAGATGATGAGATGTCATAGACCAATGGCAACTTGTTCCATATTTTTTCTTTATTTAGAATGTTATCAAAAGTGTAAAGTAAGATTTTCTGAATTACTTACAGCCTGCCAAGATCGGCATACATGGTCTAACAATGTCACTATCATGATGAGCGCTCAGCACTCTGGTGTGCTATTCAATATGGTTGCATGCCCTCTATATTTTGTGACAACACAATGAGAATGAACCTGCTTCCATAACACCATTAGAAGGATAGTGCTCCATTTCATCATCCTCAACTCTCACTTTCCTGATTTTCTGTTTTGTTTATGTAAAGTGTGGGTTTAGTGGTTTTTAAGCAGGTATGTTTGTTTGTCGAATACAAAGTGTTACCATGATATTTGAACACACCAGGAGGATTTTATTATGTTTGTGATGTTAAATTCTTTTATCACTGACAGCTTAAGGTATTAAAAATGTATGAGAAGTGTCAGAGGAATCTCTTGATATGGAGAGAAGCCTCGGGCCTCACGCAGACAGATGGTGTGTGAACGAAAGGTTCTACACATGAAAATTTAACAAGCTTTCAACTGATGTCGGTCATGGATTATTGTCCCATATCAGCCCAATTATGAGACTAGCTAGAACATCTGGTTTCCAAATTTGATGCGACCTTGGACCATATAAGTAGAACATTTAACCAGTGTATTAAACAGAAATCCAGAATATTTTTTTTATTAATTGCTTTTTTATATGCGGGGTACTTTCATGTTGCATTATGTATTCACAGATCATTATTCAAACTTGCAAGTAAAACGCTTATATAAGTGCCTGAAGAAATGAATTCCATTTTTAATTACTCTCCACACCTGTGACTCTAAAAGAAGCTGTGGATGTGGAAGATGATTTAGACAGTATAACTAAATCATTTAGTAGAAAAAATAAAACATACTGTGAGGTTTATTTGTCATATCCAGGAGCTGCTAATGTCAGTAATGCTACATTTGAAACAAAAACACTAAAAACCAGTTACATTCCAGTTTGCTAATTTGGCCTAACATTTGCTTTGCATTAGTCAATGCTCCACAATTCCTCACTGTGTAGCAAAAATAGTCTGCCCACTACGTGACCTTAAATTTCATGTAGGGTTTATTTATAGCACATTTATTTTCTTGTATGCTGTCTAGGGTTTGGGCATAACTATGTGCAGTCATGTATTAGCACGGTTTGCTGACATCTAATATGGCAAGACACAAATATCTTGGTTTCTAAAATAGGATTCAACTCTCAAAGTAAATTTAAATTGAGCCAGATCAATTTTTGGTTTGGATGTAATCAATAGTTAATTAAGATTAATAGTTTATAGTCATATTGTAAATAACTGCATCGCTGTTTATTCATTCAGAGTTATATTTCACAATTCAGTGGAGACATTGACAAAACCACTTGAAATTTTAGATTTTAGAAATGTGAAAAATGAAGCATAATCTCTTCAAAATTCATATTATTTAAGCCCCGTCGGTGCTACCCGTCATCTGTCCACTTCCTGCCTGAACCAGGCATTAAGTTCTTTATTGATCAGCAGAACTGCATGTCACATAGCGTAGGACTGTGGTTTAGTTGGTTAATGTACCTGCATAGTAAATAGAAGGTCCTGAGTTTGAATCTCAGCAAGAGCTGTGTTTTGTTTTTTTAACTCCTCTACCTGTGCCTTTGTTTTACTTTATTGAAATAAATATATAATGCTGCTATGATTATTATTATGGTATTGTATTAATAATATGAATGCTGCTATTAGAAATAATACAATAATAATTAGAGACATGCGTTTCGTTTCGAATCGAAATTCGGACAAAATTTTTCTGATTCGTATTCTGGAAGTGCTTCCGAAATACAAATCGGTTCCATACGAAAACGAATCGATTCAGAACCAAAATGGAATGAAAACGACTTGATTCAGACCGAAATGGAACAAAAGCGAAACGGTATAAAACAAATTCATTTAGTTTTTAATGATCAATTCGTTATACCATTTCACTTAAACTCGGCAACGCATCCCTGTCCATTGGCCGTAGTGCTGAATCTGTTGTATTCAGCACCACAGGCCATGGACAGCGCCATTCGGTGCAATTCGGCGGCAGTGAATTTACCCATAGAGAAGTAATGGTTAAACTATTTAGAGAACGCCGAACTCCATCGAAATGCCCTGATTTTCGGTGGTTCGTTCGACAGCTTTAAACAAGCAAATCCCATAGGTTCAATGTAAAAAATATTCCCCGGTTTTATCAAATATTTATTCAACCGTTTATTCTTCTTACTTGCAGCAAAAAGTCTCTTTATTTATTTTTTAGGCATTTTTGGGATTTGTTTGGTGAAATATTTGGGATTCCTAATTTAGTTTAAAACGGGGCTTATTTTCTTTGCCGAATGCAGCGTTTTTTTCTTTCCTTCAACCGGGCTGCGTTCAGCAGGGGCTGTCTATGGTGCTGAAACCTATTCAGTACCAAGGACAGCAGCCCCGTGGGACTACAGAGCCCTGCGGAGTTGCTATCCATGGTGCTGAATAGGTTCCAGCACCAAGAATAACTGTTGTCCTTGGTACTGAATAGGTGTCAGCACCAAAGCCAGGGGGATTAGGTATCTTTTTTTTTTTTACTCTAATCTAAGTAAGAATATTTCATCTGTTTCACATTCCGAAATAACTAATAAAAATGAAATAACTAATAAAAACGAAATAACTAAAAAACAAAATAACTAATAAACGCAAAATACAAAATAACTAAAAAACACGAAATACAAATTGATCCTAAAAACATATTACCAATAAAATGAAAGAGTGAATCAATCCGAAATATGACTTACCGATCGTCAAACTAACGAATCAATCCAAAATACGAATCACGGTAACATAACAAATGCACGAAACAAATTGAAAAACGGAACGAATCGATCCAAAACTATTTTTTTTATTGTGCACGTGTCTAATAATAATAATCATAGCAGCATTATAATAATAATATTCTTAATATTGTGCTTTTTCAATGAAGTAAAAACAAAGACTGAGTCTCGACCCCTAGGTAGGAGGGTTTGGGGGAATCTCTGCGTGCGCACGGAACAGCTACCTCATGCACATGCTTTGAGTTAACACGTGGTCACGATGTAGTAGATCATCTCCACGAGTTACCCATTGTGCCCTCGAGTTAGAATTTATTTTTTCTGCATGAAATATAATAATTATTAATGTAATATGCTTCATGTTGTGGCTGATAAGTGAAAACTCATCAAAAAAACATTGTGCAACTTTAGAAATGCAATCAATAGTCTATAAAGATAGAACATGTCTGGAGTATTTTCCCAATGAATGAGGAAAGTCTGTCCAACTTATGATTTCTTTTTAGAACTATTTAATTTCTTGTTGTTTTCACAAACTTTATAGATCACTTGTTTGACTATCCATCATTTCACTTATGCTGATCCCGTCCCCATTTTAAAATGTAACTTCCTTTTTAATAGGATAATAAACCACGTACCTACAAAACACCAGACGGCAAAACGGATCCACGTAATGGACGACAACTTCAGCATCAGATATGTATTCACCAGCATGGCAAACGCAGGCACAAATGGGACACATGGTGCCATGTAAGGCAGCTTTTTGGGGTTCTCTGGTTGTTGTAAGATAACAAAAACCAAGGCAATAATCAGCAGTACCATCAAGACGACTATAAGGACAGCCCACCACACTTGGTCATATACATAGTCTGCTCCAAATATAATGAAAGAGCAGAATATGAAGAGCAAGACAAACAGAAGCATTACACAAATGGTGACTGTGCGTCCAGTAGCAACTGTTGGGCGATCCATTTTTCCAGGTAATCCGAGACGAATCCTTAGAGTATAATATCGAGGACCTATGAATTTCTTCAGCTTAATGAGATAAATGTTTTCAGATCCATCAGCCTCTATTCCAGATGTCATATCAACTGTTCCATAATTTGGATGGTTCACATTGTAATTGGATTTATCCGATTTACCAATCAGCATTTCATTATCTCCAAGGGATGGCAGATTCTTCGCACCACATGTGTTAGTAGGTGGGCCAGAAAATTCTTCTCCTTCGCTCATTGGTGAACAAGCGTCCTTCTCACAGTCTGCTAAGATTCCTTCTTTCTTCTTGGTGTGCTCTTCTGAAAGAAACTTGACAAACCCATCGATGTCACTCTCAGGCTGGTATCGCAATAGTAACACGCAAACCGAAACCAAAGTGTAGGCCAACAAAGTGCCGATGGACATCATTTCTATCAGGTCTTGAAGACTGACCAAGAGAGACAAGAGAGCTGCAAGGAATCCAGAGACAATGCAGGCCACAACTGGGGTTTCTGTATAGGAACTCACTTGGGACAAAAACCTACAAAAAAAAAGGAGACACTTTAATATCTGCAGAATAGATTGATAGCGTTCAACATGTTTATTTTACAGCATGTAAAGCAGGAACACTCTATACAAAATGCCCATTATTAAGCAACATCGATCATACATTAAATACTGACCTGAATAAGAGTCCATCACCAGACATTGCGTAAATGACTCTGGGCATCGGAAACAGAGAGCCAAATAGGCTGACAGTGAGCCCCGCCACAGAACCAATGGCTACAATGAATTTAGCAGTGTAGAACCCATGTGCTACAAACATCTCCATTAGCGGTGACTCTGTGTCGATCATATTGTATGGCACCATTAACGTTAATATAACGCTCACCTGGAAAGAAAAAGAAATTATTGCAGATAAAGCATTCATTGTTGATCACTGATATCTTTTAATAATAAATAGAAATGTAGACTACTGTTCACAATCGACATAATAATACGTTTTAATAGTATTGATAGAAAATCAAAAAAATAGGACTTATAGGGACGATTAAAAATACCAGTGCCATGGGCCTGAACCCTGATAATTTTATTGAAAAAAAAACCAAAAATGTAGTGCACCAGTATGTACTAGACAACAAAATATTATTTTGTTTATTCACAAATTGCCTAGTACATACTATTGCACTACATTTTTGTTTTGATAGAAAATCAACACTAAAATTAAATCAATAAAAAAATTTAAAAAAAAAATTAGAAAAATGGATGATACAGTGAGACGTTACTAATACAACTCAGACCTAAAATTTATTTAAATGCATGAATTATGTTCTCAGGGTGTCTCTGGTACATTTTAACTCATCCACGCATGCATCCAGAGATTCATCAGCAAAAAAAATATACTGTACAGTGCAATACTTACAGATACATACGCTGTTAAGCAAGTTATCAGTGAAGCAGTGATCGCATACGGGATGGATGTATTGGGACTTTTTGCTTCTTCTCCTGTGGTTGCAATGATGTCGAACCCAATAAATGCATAAAAGCAAGTCGCTGCACCCTTCAGTACCTGCATATAAAAATATGAATGCCCTGTTAGGTACTGTATGTCAATCATACACTTATCCAAATGATTAACGTCATTTGCTTAACAAGCCTCAGAATGCTCTTTTTAAAACATACATATAACCTATATTTTTGACATTTATTATTATGTTATTATTATTATACAGGTCATTATAATAGACTATTCTACGTCAACAGATTACTCTGTCGGAGTTTAGAGACAATAAAAAATAAAACTCACAGTAATGCGTGGTGTATCTGAGTGCAGTGCGTGGTGTATATGAGCGTATCACAGAGCTCCACAGAAAAAAAACTCACAGTAATGTGCGCTGTGTATGAGCATATCACAGAGCTCCACAGCAATAAAACTCGCAATCATACACACCGTACATTACTGTGAGTTTTATTGCTATGGAGCTCTGTGATACGTTCATATACACTATGCACTACACTCATACACACCACACATTACTGTATCACAGAGCTCCACAGCAACAAAACTCACAGCAATTTGTGGTGTGTATGAGCATATCACAGAGCTCCACAGCAACAAAAACCACAGTGATGCGTGGTGTGTAGGAGTGTATAACAGAGCTCGAACAGTAAACAAAAACTTACAATCTTACATAAAGCACATTAGTGTGAGTTTTATTATTATGGGGCTCTGTAATATGCGCATACACACTGCACATTACTGTGAGTTTTATTGCTGTGGAGCTCTGATTCACCCATACACAACGCATTTTATTGTGAATTTTATTGCTCTGGTGCTCTGTTATACATTCATATATTCAACTAGTATAGCATAGAAACAGGTCTGGCAGATTTAAGCAGATAATCAGGCTTGTTTCTGTTTAACATGTAGTTTTACAGAAGACTATTTTTCATTGTTACAGCAACTATATTGTAAAATGAAGTGTCACTTGCACTTTTAATGTATGAGGATGCTGAATGTTAGTGGCCTTTTCAATGTTTTCAGGACTATCACACCCATTTCCTTCCTCATTATCAACTGCAATCTCCAACATCTGCCATCTTCCACTGCTAGCCCCAAGGCCATAATACATTTTTTCACATCACATATTTAACAGGAAGCCATCAAAAGAGGGGAAGTGTAATTAATTTTAGCAAAATTATCATTTACACTTTTTTTTATCCTGGAATGACAGTGAAATCATCAGATCAGAAATCCTTTCTTACCACATATTAATTTTAGATAATATGCAAGAAATAAATGAAAAAATCCTGCCTTAAAGTGCCCCTGTCATGGGCAAAATTACTTTTGCCCATTTGACAAGGCATACCTCCCTTTATATAGATCAGCATTTATTGCTGATCTATATAATGCAAAAAATGGAGATATTCTGTTTTAAAGTTTTCCTTGTCCCGCACATGTCTGTGGCATGCCGCAGTGAGGAGGATGGCTGTGAGCAGAGAGCCGGACTACGGGACAGCCCAGTGCTTGCTCTGAGTGCTGCACTGCGCTGCCTGCCTTTAACGACCTGAGTGACATGCAGAGCAACACACTGACAGTGCATGGAGGTGTCCTGTAGGACAGCGCTCTGCTCACAGCAACTCCACCCCCCCCCCCATGGCATGGCAAAGCCTCTGGGTAGAGGGAGAAAGTTTAAAACTGAAACATTTCTGTTTTTACATTATAGCAGTCAGTGAACCAACGCTGACCTGACCTATATAAAGGGCGACATGCCCATTCAAATGGTGAAATTTAATAATAGAAAAAAAAATTCATGGTTAAATTACTCTGCTGTCTTTCTATACAAACTATCGACCATAGATTCAGTATAGGATGTTGCCACATAAATGATTTGCGCCGGAAATAAAAAAAAAGGTTTTCCAGCAGTGAGCCAGTTACGTAAGTGGTACGGGAATTAAGTGTGTCAGAAAAGTGAAATGCAGTGGGTATAGATGTGGACTATTATTATTGTAATACACGGTTTATATTGTTTTCCCACAGGTATATTTTTTATCTAATTTCTTTGTGATTTCCCTAGTGGCACTTATAGTTCTTTTGGCATAAAAAAATGCACTGGTCCCCCCCCCCCGTAACAGTTTTACAATATTTCAGGAATAAATAATTTTTAATTGCGTCCAGGACTTCACATTCAGTTTTGAAATACACGATTGTTGTGATCATGTTTAAATATGATTTTGTCAATTAAAGATATGTAACAGCCAGCCCGCAGGGCTTAGCTGCTTTTGTTCTTTGCTGCAGCAGTACATCCTCTCGGTTTGGTATGATCACAGCTCTAATAATCAAAAAAGGTTCACGCTTACCCATGGTGTGATGAACTGGACCTACCAGAGCATCAAGGGAGCTCAATCAGTGCTGGTTCTTTTGTACTGAACTTTAAACAAAATTTTAACGCCCCCTCTGTGCCTCAAGATCTGAGCACTCTGAGCTGGAGTGATGATAGAATTAGCTGCTATTACTATTCTGTGCCACTGATCAGCACAGTGTAAGGAAAGCAAGTGACATTATATTTCCATCCAGTCATCAGAAACTGTAAACAGAGAAGACTCACCACCAAACTAGCTAAAGATCAAAAACACCACACTTAACAAGCTAGGACTATATTACAATCCCGACGCTAAAACGTGGATGCTAAGGAGAAAAACCTGCGCCTGCAGGTTTCTCCTTAGCGTCCCTGGTTTACCGTGATATTATGTTGCAGGCGCTAAACTAGCAGCCTGCCCCGTAACACGGCGCTAGGCCTCAGGATGCTCGTGGCAGTGCTAAGCGCCACCGCGAGCATCCCCTCCATGAAGTCCATAGGACTACATTGAGGTTTTACGCAACCGGTCACCTGACCGGCAGTTTGGCGTAGTGATTCGCAGAGGGAGACTGGGGGACTTTTTTCTCCCAGTCTCTCACTTCTCCCAGTGACAAGAAGAGGCAGATGGAGCCATCGTTCTCGCCGCGTGATTGGAGGGGAGTATGTGATTTTTTTGGGGGGGTTTCAGCTGGTTCTGACTGATCAGTTAGCACCAGGTCCTAGCTGTGGTTAACATTCGAGTTAACCGCAGCTTGGCGTAATTAGCGTTAGGGCTTTGTAATCCTAACGCTAATTAACACTTTGCACTCCCTATGCTTAACACGGGAAGCGCAAAGTACAGTAAGCTCATGCTGAAAAGCGCAAGCTCCAAATCGCTTTTTTTTATGTAATAACATTTTTATTTTGAATAAGAAAGACAGCGTAAAACAAAAAGGCCTTGCAGGGCCGTCAACGTATAAGACATCTAATACAACGGGGACGGACGAGAAAATTAAATAAATAAAAAATGGGGGAAAAGCAAAAGTCAAAAAGTTGTCCCCAGCCGATGAACATCAGTAAGAGTCAGCAATATCAGCCGAAGAAGGCATATAGGCTTCAGAAGAAAAAAAATAAAAAATCACAGGAAAGGGGTGGCCACAGAGAAGAAATAAAAAAGTCAGCTGAAATGTCTCAAATGGGGGAACTGTGCCAAAAAGCGTACCACAGGGCACTTCACCCCGTATCCAGCAAAAAGGCAGAGTGTGCAGCACCGCCAGGTCCAGGTACCTCTTGTTGGGTTCTTCTGCATAGTTCCCATCATATCCATTGCATAATCATAACATGTTTCTGACAGAATGGTTAGAACCCATATGGAACACAGACACCCAGAACATTTGGCATGTATTTGTGCCTTGGCAATGACATATTCATACTTTTGCTTTAGAAATGTGCAAGAGCCATGCCTTTAATAGCAAACATGATTTGTCTAAACAGTAAAGAAGTGATAGTGATTGACAATGATCCATTGAATTTGAGTTTAGCACCTACCCCTGACCATCCTTTAGGAAGAAAATTCCCGTCTGACCAGTTCTTCCCGTTGACAAAGAAAAGTCCCGCAATCATGATAAAGACCCACACAGCCAGATTTATTACATTCAGCACATTATTAAATCCAACGGAGTTCTTCACTCCAAGAGTGACAATTATGGTCACAGCAACAGCAATGATCAAGGCAAGTAGATCTGGATATGATTCTTCACCTTTACCTAGAGGACATAGAAGAGGAGAGACCATCACAAATCAAAATATCATATGAACTACAACAGGGCTGTCAAACTCACTCCCCACAATCATTGATGCCTACAATTCCAAAAATTCTTTCAATGCAATAGATGGGCAGGGAATCATGGGAATTGTAGTTCAGTAACATCTGGGTGGATAGAGTTTAACAGTCCTAATCTACAGTGTAGAAATATTTAATGACTTCTACATTTGTACATTAAATGCTCTGCTAAGATTTACAGCATCTTCACACTCTACATACTCTAAGGCTAGGGTCAGACGAAAGCAGTTTTAACGTGCGTTTAGACGCACGAAATCACGGCCGTGCTAGCAGCAAATGACGTCCAATGCCGGGGAACACACGAAGTACGGCCGCACGAACGTTCGTCCGCGCAACGCAAGTGGCAAACGAACGCATTTTTTCTAGAACGTCAAACCGCTAGTACGGACGTACAGAGTGCGCTGCGTCCACTAGAGGCGTGTGTGCGTGATTGGGAGACGTCAGACGCTGCTAATGTCCGGCCAACATAACGTCCAGAAGCAAAAAGTGTTTTATTGATGATCCGTACAAAATCACGGACGAAAAGGCGCATCGTATGACCGCTATCACGTATTCCGTGAAAAAATGCGTCCATTCGTTCGAACGCACTTTTTCACAGACAACGCAAAAAATGCGTTCGTCTGACCCTAGCCTAAACCGTAATTCCAATGACATGGCAGATATGGACAATATAGAAGATATGATCACTATTATCTGCAGTGGCACAGTTATCCATCACTGACTTAGAACTTTACTCAGTCAAACAAACAGGATATGTGATGGGGTACCACTACCTGTCATTATTATATAAATTCTTAAAGGGATACTCTAAGCTGAAAAGGGGTTAGTGGTCCTCTCCCCTATTTTTAGTATCTTAAAAACTCACCTTATTCTACTGTCAGGGTCTCCCCCTTTTCTCCTGGATTGACAGCATCAACTTCAAAGAGAAGTAGATGCTGCACTGATCTGACTGCTCAGCTGGGCACTCATCCAATCTGAAGCCACTTACTTGCAAAGGCTTTGAGAGGGATTGGCTGATCAGTGCTGTACATCCTCTGGAGTGCTGATCAAATCCCAGAAGGCTAGCCATGCATGAACTTCTGGGAGGAGGGAAGCTCTCCACCTTGAATGGTTTTCACAGCCTGGCAGAACACCCAAATGTGGAGAAAGAGTTGGAGAAGGAGGTGACTTTCTAGCAGAACACACCCAACTAAAGAAGTTAATTTGGTCAAACTGGCTAGAGTGTCCCTTTAATATTTAAGGGAATTTCGGACTTAAACGACTGATTGGCACCACAATCCTTAAAAAATTAAAAAATAAACCTGAATTCTCATTGCAACACAATGATAGATAATTATTGTGACCCTGTTATAATAAAACGTTTTTATATTGATGTTTCTGTTATTCTTTCATCATATTGGAAATTTTCGATCAGGAATAATGTGAAAGGACAAATTATATTTTTCCCCCAGAGAATCCGACATAAAAATATAAATAAATATAGTCACTGAAAGAAGAAAAGATTTGTTGCAACTTTTGAGAGACAAAACAGAATCTCAGGGTCACTACGTTTCTCTCTCATCTTTAATGGGAAATGTCCTTGAACAGCGCGGCAATTTTGTTTATCTGCTGTTTGTTGCAAGAAAAAGAAATTGGCTAGATATGTTTTGACACGAATAGCGGTAAAATGTATTTGAAGAACCCAGTTTAATTCCTTTTTTTATCCTACTAGGTCACACCATGAAAGTTTGGAAGACTGGAATGTGACCTGGTGACGTTAACAGTGGTAAAAAACATACAAGGTTTATATATTTATACCAAGATAGAAAAACGGACATGTCAAATTATTCTATTTACACATACACACAAAATACACTTAAATGGACACTCTAGGCATCATGACCATTTATTTTAGTGTTAGACGGTCATGATGGGGTGAGTGTCCCCTTTCCCTTCCTGGTTTCCAGTTTGTGCATAACCAACCAGCCAATGCTTCTCAATTCAGATTTATTGAGAGGCATGCATTGATTGAACTGACTAGCTGTGAAAGTGCTATTTGTATTGTCAGCCTAGAGGAGCACCGAGGAGGATATATTGTATATTTATATGCACTAATAAAATAGGAAGCGGAGTTACAGTTACAAGTATTTATAAATTGCTAACAAGTTCTGTAGCGCTGTACAATGGGTGAGAGACAGAACAACAAATATGCATACAAGTTAAACACACAGAACAGTAGGAGAGAGAACCCTGCTCGAGTTTACAATCTAAGAGGAGAGGGATGACACACAAGGTGAAGGAAAGATGGGGAGAGTCTAATGTTGAGGGGAAAGGGGCAGCTGGGGAAAAGTCCTGAAGGCAAGAGTTGGGAGTGCTGGTACGAGGAGACGATAACCTCAGATCATTGGCAGAGTGAAGTAGAGCTTTGTATGTGAGTACCAATATTTTGAATTGGATTCTAAAGTAAACAGGGAGCCAGTGTAGATATTGACAGAAGGGCAAGGTGTGAGATGTGAAGGAGGTGAGGTGGATATGCCTGGCACAGGCGTTCATTACAGACTGTAGAAGGATAATCTGGGACTGTTACAGCCAGTGAGAATGAGGTTACAGTAGTCTAGGCAGGAAATAATAAAAGCTTGCGTGAGCATTTTAGCAGAGTCCTGATTAAGAAAAAAGCGAACGCGTGCAATGTTTTTTAGGTGGAAGTAGCAAGATTTGGATTGAATGAGAGGAGTGATGGAGAGGTCAGAGTCTAAGATGACACTGCGGCAACGGGCCTGTGAGGTAGACACAACAGTGGCACCATTCACCTGAAGGGAAATGGGTGCAGAAATGTTAGTGTTAGAGTGAGGGAATATGAGAAGTTTAGTTTCAGAGAGGTTGAGCTTTAGGAAACAGGAAGCCATCTAGTTGAGACAGTCAATATGCAGGAATTAATGTGGTCCAACACAGGAGGAGTGAGATCAGGAGAGGAAAGTTAGATTTGGATGTCTTCAGCTTAGAGAATATATAGCAATTCATAGGAAGAGATGAGGTTACCAAGAGAAGCCGTATAGATCGAGAAGAGTAGGGGACCCAGAAAAGAGCCTTGAGATACACCAACTGAGAGAGGAACCGCCAGTGGAGGGGCACCAGCGAAGGAGACACTAAATGAGTGAAGAGAGCGATAGGAAGAGAACCAGGAGAGAGCTGTGTCACTAAGGGCAAGTTGACGCAGTGTGAGGAGCAGGGGAGGTGGTCAACAATGTCAAATGCAGTGGAAAGTTCAAGAAGAATAAGCAGGATGAAGTGACCTTTGGTTTTAGCAGCAGCTAAATCATTAGTCACCTTAGGCCCCTGGCACACGAGCATATTTATGGCTCAAATGCGCCTGCACTTCCCTGCGTCCGTGGGTTTTTGACGGGGAAAGCCATCCACCGGACGTGAAAAAGCCCTCCCCGTCAAAAAGCTAAACGGACGCTAAAAGGATACAAAGCGCGATTCTCCATAACAGGATCGTGCTTTGTACGCTGAGCGCAGAGAGTGGAAGGTACGTCCACTTTTACGGACGTTCCTTCCTCTGCTCGTGTGCCGCCAGCCTTAGTCAGAACAGTCTCAGTAGAGTGCTGGGAGCAAAAGCTGGAACGGTGCGGTTCAAGTAGGGAGTTGGCAGCGAGAAACCGGTGAGCTGGTTATAGACCAGGTGTACTAAGATTTTGAAGGCAAAGGGGAGCAGGCAGTGCTAATGGAGGAGGGCAGTAAGATTTCTAGTCCAAGTTTATTCATCTTTTTGGTGAAGTAGTCAGCAAAGCTGAAGGCAGTGAGGTCTGTGAAAGGTTGAGTGGAAGTGGAGCGCATTAACAGATTGAAAGTATGAAACAGACATCTGGAATCATGAGAAAAGGTGGGGATAAGGGAAGAGAAATAAGTTTGTTTAGTTAGGGAAGAAGCAAGACTGTAGGAATGGAGCATGAATTTGTAGTGCAGGAAGTTAGCAGAAGTGCGAGACTTCCTCCAACCACATTCAGTTGTCTCGGAGTCTATTGGAATAGCTGACTTTGAATCCAACATCAGACGACATCAGTTCTCCATGCTTCTTTCTTTCTTCAGTTTAATTACAGTGATCAATTGTCGGATATGTCAGACTATTATTCTCTACATAATTAATATGTTAATTGAACAGCATAAGTGTTTCATTCCCCAGCATCACCTATAACCCCTGCCAACTCTGTCAATTCTGAACCCTTTATTTATTATATAATAAGGGCCTAACTAAGGGTTCAATTTAATTCTATTGGCCGATCATTCACAAAAATATGAAAATCGGCATACTGAAATTTTTGAAAATCGGAAAATACTGATAAATATGAATTGAATCCCTAAGGCTCATATTTCCTTTGAAAAGTGTAGCTGCTAGAGCCGATGCCTGAGCCGAATTTTTATTGAGAAATGAAATGGCGGTAAGCCCAAATTCGAATCTCCCAAATGAAAAAAAAAAATGGTTGAAATATGGCTAAAAAAATAATTAATCAAGCCCTAAATACTAAGCTTTGTAAAACAAAAAAAACTTGTGCACCAAAATTTCTTCATCTACAAACTGGTTTGGTAATAATTATTTAAAAATAGTTTGCTTGTACTTTCAATGTGTGCAGAGATTATTGTATTATGTGTTGTTTGTGTTCATGACAGCATGCTTGAAAAATGATACAAATCTATGTATTATCTCGAAGAAGGTATTTTTCTGAATATAAACAATAAAAATCTCCCTCTCTGCTATATTATACATTAACATTCATCTTTTAGAATATGTCTGCTTGAGACCTCTGCCCCAACCACTGAAAGAAAATGAACTGTTATAAGTAGATCATGAAAACATGTATTATTTATGAGTATGTATGACTTGAGCCATTCTAAAATGTATTAAATACATATGCATTTGTCAAAGATAAAACACACAAGGATAAAAAAGACGTTAATAGCTTTCAATGATGGATAACATTAATAAATAGTTAGAAAAGTAAAACTGACTCAGAGGAGATATACACTAAGAAAAATGTGGATGAATATAGTTAGAAAGTAACAATATTTCATTTAGTGTAAAGGCAGCTCTACTCATGCACTTTTTGTATCAATATTTTATTGTAAAATATCGTAAAGGAATTAAAAAGCAATATAAATTGAAGATGATCAGAATTTACTGACTGATATAATGAATACAGTAGAGATGGGTTCGGATCATAACAAGCTATAACACAGGGTAGGGTGGGTAGAATTTTGAATAATGCTTAATTTTGCCTTCTATTGTGAAACCTATATTTGTGGCGTTATAGGAAAGTGCTCCCAAGTCTTGAACCTCTCTGTCTTAAGTGCTTTCCCAATATGCATATCTTTGCACATTCCGATTATGGGCCACATTACAATCTTGGTGCTAACGTTAAGGCTCACCTGCATGAGCATTAACTTTTGCTGCGGTGTCTACCGCATATTACAATCCAAACGCTAACGGGTTAAGTAACCCGTTTGCGTTTGGTACCTTATGCTTTTCAGCGTGAGGTTACTGAACTTTGCGCTCCCTATGCTTAACATGGGGAGCGCAAAGTGTTAATCAGCGTTAGTATTACAATCTACTTGCGCTGATTAACGTCTGACTGTGGTTAGCAAAACGTTAACCACGGCCAACACTTGGTGTTAACGGATTCCGCTTCTGCAGAATCCGTTAACACCAGCCAAAAAAAAATAAAAAGAGGGATTGTATACTCACCTCCTGTCCCGCGGCTCCAACCGCCTCCTCCGTCCGGCGGGAGCAGGGAGAGACTGGGGGAAAAAGTTCCTCAGTCTCCCCCTGCGTATTATTACGCCGACCGGCTGGATCTCGCAAGGCGAAATCTGGCAGGTCATGTCACCACCGGCGTCTGGCTCAATGGAGTCCTATGGAGTCCTACGAGTGGATGCTCACGGTGGCGCTCAGCGCTGCCGCGAGCATCCTGGGGCATAGCACGCGGTAACAATGCAGGCAGCTTTATAAGCGACTGCATTGTAATCCCATTTTAGCGTGGAGAATATAATGTGGCCCTATATGTTTATATTGCTTAGAAAATGCGGTTTGTTTTAACGTGTAATTCGTATTCTTCAGCTCATGGTAAACAAGAATATTTGTAGTGCAGCCCTTACCCAATCCATTCAGTGTGCCCACGCTGTGTATAATCCAGTTGCTGATTGAGTGATTTGCCAAGGAATCAAACATGCTGCTCAGGGCGCTGGCACCAGCTGCCGTACCGATGAGGTACTCCAAGATCAAATTCCAGCCAATGAAAAATGCCACAAACTCCCCGACTGTGACATAGCTGTATGTATATGCAGAACCAGTAGTTTTAGGGACACGAACCCCAAATTCAGCATAACAGACACCTGCAGAAAGAGAGATGTATACATTGAAGAGGAGAACACCATAATACGAAAAAACTTGCAAAAGTTCTAAGCAACTTAGAGGTTAGAAGCAAACAACTAAAAAATTGGATCCCGTCTTCTAAAAACTAATTTGAAGTGTAAAAAATATATTTTATTATTGATAATATTGTAAATATGGGCTTTAACAGTGAAATCACACTAGGGACCCTGTGGGTGAAGTTTACTGATCTATTTTACTTATTCCTCCCTCTAATGCCTCCCCACCTCCTGACTTCTCTATCACGGTGGAGGGTATCACCATCTCCCCATCAAACCAAGTTCGCTGTCTTGGAGTTACACTGGACTCTGCTCTTTCCTTCATCCCCCACATCAAGTCTCTTTCCTCCTCCTGCCGATACCAACTGCGTAATATTTCCAGAATTCGGCCATTTCTTACCACTGTCACCACAAAACAACTCATACACGCCCTGGTAATCTCCCGACTCGACTATTGCAATAATCTCTTATCTGGCCTCCCTCTGTCCCGCCTCTCCCCCCTACAATCCATCCTGAACGCCTCCGCCAGGCTAATTCACCTCACCCGCCGCTCTGTCTCTGCCGCTCCCCTCTGCGAGTCCCTTCACTGGCTCCCCATCCACTGCAGAATTAAGTTCAAAATCCTTATCCTTACCTACAAAACCCTCACTAACTCAGCGCCCCACTACCTGTCCTCACTAATCACCAAATACACCCCAGCCCGCTCCCTAAGGTCAAACAGTGACCTGCGCCTAGCTTCTCCCCGCATCACCTCTTCCCATGATAGACTGCAGGATTTCTCACGCGCAGCCCCCACTCTCTGGAACGCTCTCCCTCGTGCTGTCAGACTTTCCCCTAACTTCTCTTCCTTCAAACGCTCCCTGAAAACATTCCTATTTAGGGAAGCCTACCACCCAACTCACTGACGCAACCATCAATCACTCTCACCTTACAGTCCTCTCCTCCTGTTTCCAACCCCAACCCTCCCAGATTGTGAGTTCCTACGGGAATAGGGCCCTCATCTCCTCCTGTACTGTTTGTCAAATGTTGTTCAATGTATTGTAACCCTGTCTGTACTGTGCTTATTGTACAGCGCTGCGGAATATGCTGGCGCTTTATAAAATAATAATAATAATAATAATAATAATAATTTGTGTACGGTTCAAGGGAACTGGAGATTTGTTTTCCCCCCTGTTGGTCATAGTAGGGCATTGGAATCAGGGCAGCCATCAGGGGGTGACAGCCCATGACATGTTCAGGGGCCCAGTTGATCCAGGGGGACTTGCCAAACCCTATGTGCACCATAAGGGCCCCTCCATGTCACCCAGGACTGGTCAACCAAGATACCAGCCATTTTCCCGGTGGGCTGTGGCATCTAGGGGCCGGTCAGAGCACTCTGGCTCATAACGGAGGGATCGAATATTATGATATGCACCAGGGAATACTTTATCCCCTTGCTGGACCACCAGGGATTTAGCCTGTTCCGAGTAAAATAAGGTTTGCAGAAAGAGGCAAAATGTTCTATTTATAATTAGCTTATTTAAATGGGCAGCTGACAGAAGGGGGTCCTGATCAATGGTTTAGTAAGGGGCTCCACGATTTCTGATGGCAGCCCCGATTGGAATAGCATGCCCGTTGGGTAACGTAGCTCTCTCTTTTCTGTTTCCTTCAAGCCAAAGCAATTTCTATACAGTGGGCACAGCAATACAGCTTCATCTTCCTGAAGGCTTCCTTGTCACTGGCTGCTTGAACCCCGCTGTGGAAGAAGTGGTGGTGCGCAAAATATTTTATTCATTCTTGTTAGTACATGTTGTATTTTCTCTTTTATTTAATAGAATTTCAGTGCAATTTGCACAACATTTAGCAGTATTGAGTTTAAATTCCAATTATTTTGCAAGTATTAAAATATTCTGCAGGATCTTAAACAAAGAATACATTTTAACCTCTAAAATAAAATAGCAATATGTTTATTTTGAAAGCAACCTAGCTTACTTTCAGACTTATAAACTGACATATTCCAGGTTGAAATATGAAGTTCACTGCATTTACAAATGGATTCCTTTGCAGGGAATTATCTGCCTTCCTTATTTAATTTGGAACTTGGCAGAAGGACCCAGAATTAAATAAATCTAGAAGCAGATGTTAAATGAACTTGTTAAGGTTTAAATAATATTACTGAAAGTCACCGAAAAATGGCAATAATGCTATTTCTCCATATACAGATGGGTCAATTTCCTGATTTTGTGCAATGCATTAGATCAGTGGTCTGAATCACGAAGTCCATTAAAGCAATAATGGCGTTTGGTCAAGACCCTTGTCGCTTTGTCTTGTTCCATTATATCTAAATAGAATTGTCACAATTTCTCATGTGATTCATTTTTTTATTTGTATTTAACGTGCTGGAACATTACGCATAAAGAAATATTAAGAATCCTCATCTGTGGCCATTATTTATGATAAAACACTTAGGGCTAAACTAAAATCTTCACGCAAAAACCCTCGCGCAAAGCAAAAATCTTTGCGCCAAGCGTTAAACTTTTGCACGTGCAAATCACCGCTGGAATTACAATCCTTGCGCGTCTTTTCATCCGCCGATCAATACCGTGCACAAACAGGACACGGCCAAATGCTCGCGCAGTACTGCCTCGTGCAAAAACCAGTGTGCGAACAGATTTTTCTCACGATTCAGCCATTCAGAATTAAGAACCACAATTATCTCACATGTGGAAGCTGAGTAAAAAACTGATAAGTTATAAAGTGCATTGATCTAGTGAGCATGAGAATCTGTGTAGTTTGACTTTTACCATATTCAATATGTTTTTGCTATATTACCCTATGAGTTTTCTGTTTTATGCTCAACTTTGAATGTAGAGTGATCCGTGACATTTGTATTTAAATTTGTAGTTGGCATATTAACCTCCCTGATGGTTTTCCCGAGTGTGGCTCGGGGTTAACTTTTTGTACCGAAAACAGTTTCCCCAAGCCACACTCGGGCTGGATACTTACATGTCCTGCGCTCCCTCGCTGATCCCCGCAATCTCCTCCAGTCTTTGCAAAGTCACACTGCCTGGTTCCCTTCTCGCGAGGAGTGAACCAGGAAGTGTGACGTCGCGATCGGCTGCAGTGTGACTGCGGGGACAGCGAGGGAGCGCAGGGACATGTAAGTATCGGCCCGAGTGTGGCTCGGGGATACCGCTTTCAGTAATGAACGTTAACCCCCGAGCCACACTAATACCGCTAGGGGGCCAGAATAAATTGGACTGATTGTGACATATAAAATATGTCAGAATCGGACCGCCAGGAAGGTTAACCCGATCTTTTAGGCCCTTTGAGAGTTACTGTAGATTGTGTTGCCATATGTAATTAAAATAATGTTGCAGCCACTGTGATTATTTAATGCAAATTGAATGGTCACTGTGACCTGAGCCTCTTCTCCCCTTCATGTGGGGAAGCCATCTGAGGGCACTATCACTTGTCCTGCTTTAAAACAGGGACGCTAAGGGGAGACATTTGCGCTTGCAAATTTCCCATTAGTGTCCCCGTTTTTACAAGCATATTATGAGGCAGGCGCTGAATCCAGCAGCCTGCCCTGTAGTGGCCGCCAGCCTGCTGAATACTCGCAGCACCACTAACACGCCTCCGCAAGTATCCCATCCTGGAGTCCTTAGGACTCCATTGAGGGTTGTGCTTCTGGGCCATGTGATCTTGCTTTCGCAAGATTGTGCATGGCCTCAGAGTGATCGCGGAGGGTCCCCAGTCTTACTCCACTCGCAGCAGCCAGAAGCGGCAGATTGTGCCACTGCGGGAGGAGAGGTGAGTATCTGGTTATTGGGAGGGCTTTTCAGCTGCAGCTAACTGATTCTGCAGAATCAGTTATGTAACGCTACTCCCGCGAGAGCCGCTGTATTTGAAAGGCCTTCTGTCTCACTCCAGTGATTACCCACCTCCACCTCCAGCGCCAAGTAACACCAAGACAAGTTTACTTTAAATAAAAAAGGGGTTTATAAGGACTACCGAACAACCCCTCTGGAGGACAAAGTGATCAACAGTATAACGATATTGAATGGGTTAATTTACAACCACTATTCAGCGCAATGATGAATGAACGAGACAGTAAACTTTGCAATACTTCAGTGCGGTTCAATTATAGACTATAATCAACGTAACCAATATCAGTAACCTATCTAAACCTTATAAATTCAACCACTGGCCAGTGGAAATTACACAAGCTGTCAAGTCTGCTAGCGTTGGGGCCCTTTGAATTCTGCCATTGGGTACCTTTAACATGAAACCATATTTGTATTCCACAAAGTGAGAAAGAAATCTTCGCAAAAGTGTCACAGGGCAACAGGATTTGTAACTGCAGCAATCTTCCTTTTTTTAGCTGAAGCTGCACGGGCAGTAGAACTAGGCCGGACAATAAAGTCAGCAATATCAACTCATGCAGGATGGCTGAATATCTCTCTCCGTTAGACACACTCACTCCTTCCCCGCTGGATGGTAGCTCAATTGCTATCTCTAGCGCTGGAAGCAAACGGGGACAGCTGGATCTCTCTCCGCTGGATATACTCGATCGCTCCCTCTGTCACTGGAAACACACGAAGGCAGCCGGACCCCTTCTCCGCTGGTACTGGCAACACGTGAGAGCAACCAAATCTCTCCTTCTCTGGACACACAAGGGCAGCCGCATGCACGATCCGCAACACAGGACTGTTCACGCCTCCCGTCTCATCTGCTCTGGTTTCTCTCCCTCCCGCACATGCACTTCCTTCCCTGGAAAACACGCTCTCCTCCCTCGCACCGCTGGGAGGCATAGTTTTCTTCCTGACAAATTGCATTAGGCTCTCTGTACTTGAAACTACATGTTCCAGAATCCTTTGCAATCCTTTCAGTCTTCCTGTCTTAAACAACTTCCTTTTGCTATTCAAGTGACAAGGCAAGGAGGGAGGGGGGAATTCCCCCGCAGCAATGACAGGCTGATTGTCTCTGTCCAAGTCTAAGCCACAGTGGATAACGCAATAGTACACACACACAGATAACATTCACTGCTCCTGAGGAAGACCTTGTGTGGTAGAAACGCGTTGAGCTGCTTGTTTTTATCCTGTTACCTCCAGTACTGCTATGCTGTTTTAACTACTCTGAAGAGTAAGTCAAATAATTTTTTATTATATACAATTTGATGCTTGGTGCCATCCTTGTTTATTATTTATTCCGAGATAGTGTACCATCGGATGGAAGTGACACCAATTCAACTTCATTTGGGCATCTACTGCATGGCAATCCTTGGAGGATGATGGGCTGTTTTACATCTACCTTTGTGAGTTGCCAAGTGTATTCTGCGTACACCCAGTTTGTGGGATATTACCATATATATTTTTTCTTCTATTTTTAGATTTAAATCCCTTTTTTTGAAGCCTACACACACACAGTCCCAGAAGCCTCCGCTACAGTTAGCACCAACATAGAGCTGTGGCTAACTCTATCCTCCTGAATGCTTTCAGATAGGGCTGGTAACGATTAAAATTTTTGTGTTCGATTAATCGATTTTTAAAAAAAATTATATCGCACATACAGATCCAACTACTTTTAGCTGATCTGCATACATTGCAACTCTGCATTAGTCAGTGGTAAATGTGGTATACACTATTTACAATCACCTGACACTGGTTAGTTTCAACAATCCATGACTTTACTTCAAAGTTCACACACGTCTTAAATTCAAACTGTAGTACTGACGTAAGTTATTATATTGCCCCAGCTCACACATGGATATATTTGCCCCCTGCTCACACATGGATATATTTGCCCCCAGCTCACGCATGGATATATGGCCCCAACTCACACATGGATATATGGCCCCCAGCTCACACATGGATATATTGTCCCCAGCTCACACATGGATATATGGCCCCCAGCTCTCACCTCTGCCGTCGCGTGCTGTGCTCCACATCTTTGGCTCCCTATGAGCGTCCGAAGGCATGGAGCTTGGCCGCTCGCCTGGGGGAACCACGTGTCTCGCGAGAACGCGGCTGCCTGCTTTGCTCCGCCGGTCTATTAAAATATTTTTAATCGACCAAAAACATTTATGTTAAATCGACTGATTAATCGTTAATTTCCGCAGCCCTCTTTCAGAAAGTCTTTTTAAGGTTTATATATAACTAGCACTATTGACTAATGGTATTTACACTAGAATAATGATTTTGTTCTAAATGTGACGGTGAGCGTGTGTCGCCATAATGAAATAATCAAAACAATTATTAAAAAAAAGATGTTTAGCAACTCTGGGGTCAATTAGATATTTTTAGTCATTACATCTGCTGTTATAAACCATAGAACTGCATTTCCTGCTTTGATATTGTATGTTATGTTGCCTGGAAACTAACCTAGTAATGGTTATGTATTTATTGAATTCTCAGTTATGGCAGTATGATCGTATGCTGTGTCTTGGGGAGAAAAGTTATATGTTACAGCTGTGTAGAAATTAATTTATTTTGTGTATAAAATTATTTTAAGATGAAGATAGTTTATATCAAGCAGAGGAAGAAGTTCTCTTTATTTGAAGTTTGACAGTAACTGGATAGCAGACCTCACAAGTCACACAATCTGTGTGAAACATGGTTTTCCTTTAGTCCTCCCGAATAAACAAAATATAAAACAAATGCCTTCTCCTTCATGCGGAGTCTAACTAAACCTACAGGATGCCCTGACCAAATATTGGGCAGCTATGCCACTTGCCAATAAATGGAACAAAAAGGAAAAGTACTTCCCTTTTGACCTCAGGGATTTTCTTCCTTTCCTGTTGTAGCCAGCACACAGACTGCACACTGAGAAAACCACACACACCTCCTTTAAAGGACAATCCTAATTAGCCCTCAGCTGTTTAGATAACCCTTCAGGGAAAAGGGAATCTGTCATCCGCTGGCTGATATATTTATGGTCTATTACCCTGCCCTTAATCACACTGCCACTCACACTCTAGTATGAGCAGTCCTGATTGGCTGCTAAGCCAGGGAACCTGCATGCACACTGGGATCACCCAAACTTTTTTAGAACGTGAATGTCATAAGTGGGGCACACTGCGTTATTACCATGCTCTAACCATCTCCATGTCAGACCTGTCAAAGTTGCTAGGTTTGAGATAGCGTTTTCATAGGTCCTGTACAACGCTACATGAGGAAGCATCTGGAGCAGAAATCTCAAACTCTGGCCCCCCACATTTTGCTAATCCCATGATTCTCTGGCCAGCTCCTGCATTCCAATAATTCTGACAACTGTAGGCCATCAACATTTTCGGGTGCAGATTTTGGGGTCCCTGATTTAGAGCATCTATAAGCATCTAGATGCGTTCCATGGATTGTTGACTACCCCGCCTACTGGGGACCAACTTGTGGACCTGTGACATCAGCATGCTTCATATGTGCTGATGTGTGTTCCTCTATGCATCTCCATTTTGGCTGCGGCTGATTTCAGAGTGTTCAACTTCATCTACAGCTAAGGCTCGGGTCAGCCGAGCGCATTCTGTGCGGACTGTGCGTCTGTGCACAACGGACGTACTTTCTGACTGACGACAAGGTAGTGGCCACACAGTCCGTTTTTGTGACTGACGTTTTTTTGACTGATGTAGATGGGAAATAAAATTAATATGAAAAACATTTTGTCCGTCAAAAATGCTGGACGTCAAAAATGCAGTCTGTCTGACTGTGTTCCATCACTCACACACAAAGCTATGCAAACGTTGCGGACGTGGCACACTCCGCACGTCCGTTCTAACGGTTTTACGTTCTTGCCTAACTTGCGTCCGTTTGGCACGTCTGTTGTGCGTCCGCATTTCTGTGCAGACGTACTTTGTGTGTGGGTCTCTATTTTTTATAATTGTATGCTACCACGAACTTTAAAATGTGAGGCAACACGGTGTGAACACTGCGCTCGTCTGACCCCAGCCTTAATTGTAAATGTTCAGTTGATTGGTCTTTATCGTGGAAGTGACGCATGCGAAAGGCGCCGGGGACTTCCGATTTCAGGAAGTTTGGTGTGAAAGACAGAGCGGATTCAAGGAAAATAAAAAGGCCATCTAAAAGTGAGGGTTTTAAAGAAAACACCCAGAAGTTTTTAAACAATGCCTGATGCACTAATCTGGTACTTCTGTAAAGAGAAAAAAAGTGGAGGAAGGTCATTTTTTACTAGAAAATGAATTCCAGAACTGTGATAACTGTTACATAGATACATAGCAATACAAATGCAAAAAGATTCATCAGATCATATCTATGTTATGTTTTGTTCAAAATTCCATTTATAAAAAAAGCAAATAAAAGGCAATTGAAGTCCGTCTTGATTCTATCACGGCAAACTGACTTATAAATTAATCAAAAAGCTGTTTGAATATTATGCCATTTTTAATACCAAATCCTCTTTATAAATCCACAGAAATAGTAGATTTGCTTAAAATACCACATTTTTATTGTTCTTACTGTAAACACTTATTTTCCACCCTGTAGACAAACAGGGTTATTCAGAGAAAGGTGAAACTCTGGAGAACGCTTGGAGAAGTGAAAATTCTAGGTCAAAATAGCAAACCAGAATAATTCTCCCATTTATCTCACTTTCCAAATCAGCTATTTTGACCTCGAATTTTCACTTCTCCAAAAGTTCTCCAGAGTTTCACCTTTCGCTGAATAACCCTGAAAGTCTTAAAATATCTAACCTTTCATGTAAACCAAAGGGATTATTTCAGTCTATGAAGAGAATTCTATAAACAAAACACAGCTTGCATTTTCTGGCGGCCATAAATATTTTCTGAAAAGTAGCATGTTTTGCTGAACAATCAAACCGCAAAAAAACCTCAGCATATATTACATTTTGGTATCATTTTGAAAAATGGTTTAAATATTCTTCTTGCTGTAATAAATACAAATACAATTAGCAATATTGTCTAATCACTCAATTAACTGATTACATGAGACAATTGTAT
Source organism: Leptobrachium leishanense (assembly GCA_009667805.1). Classification (NCBI taxonomy): domain Eukaryota; kingdom Metazoa; phylum Chordata; class Amphibia; order Anura; family Megophryidae; genus Leptobrachium; species Leptobrachium leishanense. Next base: position 123,281,952 of record CM019066.1, read on the forward strand.
TCAAATTAACAGGCCTGGCTTCCTCTGTTATACCATAAGAGCACATTTTAATACTATATTCAAAAGATGGATCGCAGAAATAAATTCACTTCAGAGCTAATGGTCTGTTTCAATATCATCAGTAATATCATTTTTATAGGCATTTCAATTTGAGAATGATCTAAATATTTTATTTATAATAAAGGAGAATTGGTTCATTCGAACATTGCTTATTAAATATCACATATTATTAGTATCACTATTCATATTTCATCCTATGGGCATTCAAATTTGAGAAAAAATAAAAAGGTATTTTATTTATTATTATATTATTATTATTATTGTCATCATTTATATAGCGCCAACAGTTTCCGCAGGATATTTGATTGTTTTTACCATTTTTGTTTTTATGCCTGTAAGTTAATAATAAAGACCCTGTTTGAAATGAGTAAATAATGGACTAGCAGCGGGAAATTTTCATCCCAACAAAATTTCTGAAAAGAATAATCAATTAATAAATTAAAACTGAGCAAAATTACATTAAATATTTTAATTATCTCAGAAACATGGATGAATGAGACCAGCCAGGGGCCCTGGAAAAATTGAGAAGAGGGCCCCATCCTATTTCCACACTATTCTGCACCTCTACATAAAGACAAACTACAGAGACTTAGAGAGCGATGACTAATACACACAGACAATGACAGATCGTCAATCTGCAATGACCAAAAATACCCTTTATTCTTTTTAAGTATAACAGAAAGACAAACAATACAAGATCTATGACAGCAATACAAGAACCCCCTACGTCAGTTCTGTCAAACTCACTGCCCCCCCTGATGTTGATGCCTACAATTCCCAGAATTCTTTCAATGCAATAGGTGGTCAGGGAGTCATTGGAGCCGTAGTTGAGAAACATCTGGGGGGCTGGAGATTGACAGCCCTGCCCTTTGGTTTTCCTAAATCTTCTTCAATGGAAAAAAATGGCTTGTTATGATCCCTCAAAAGGTAGATAAAGCAGACGCACATACCTGACAATATAGATGCCACTGCTGCAATTATAAAGGAGACAATGACACCTGGTCCAGCCATTTCCTTGGCAACAAGTCCAGATACAACATACATGCCTGTACCAACACAGCTCCCCACGCCAAGGGAAACCAAGTCCACTGTAGTAAGTACTCGTGCCAGTTTGGTTCCATGAGAAGTTGTTCCCCGGTCCCTTCCAACATTGACTCCACGGGTTTAGTGCGTAGAATCCGAGCATTGATTGCATGCCATGTTGCTCCCCATGGAATCCTCCTTGGGTCCAGGTAGGACAGAAACCCACTCATGGTATCAGAGATATTTCAAAATAAAAGGCAAGGTTACAGCACCTTGCAGCATTCACTTTCTAGTAATCGTGTGTAGAGCTACAGTTGCAGAATGTCAGACATGAGCTGCACCTTTGTCTTCTTTGGTCTGGACTTTCTTTTGTCTGTAGGAAAAGAAAATAGAATAAGATTGTTATATTTTAGATCTATAACTTATTACATGAAAATATGAAAAAAAAATAAAAATACATCTTATTGTAACAGCAAATGCTTTTCTACTAATCAATCCTTGTTATGTCTGTGAAGCAGGCGAGATATAAGGGTTTAAAGGATTATTTGCCCCAGGCCACTAATATACAGTGTTTGTTGGCCACAAGCTCGCAGCCCCATTTCTCTGCTGATTATCCACTGTGTGAGGTGTGTTGGGTTGTCTATATATACAGCACTTTAAAAAATGGGTGCCATCAGGGCCGGATTAACATAGGAGCTGATGGAGCAGCAGCTCCAGGCCCATGCCCCAGAATAGGCCCAGAGAAAGGATAACCATGTCTGCATTAATGCTACAGGGTCATGTGAGGTATCACTGGAAAGGCCAGAGCATGGTAGCAAATATGACCAGGTTTTATGTAACAATTAAATGGTAAATATTTCTTTATTTTTTTATTTCTAACACAGAATTGTTACATCAAAAACCTAAACTGCCGCACTGCAGCGAAGAGCACTGGAGGACGACGACTTTGGATCCCTGCATCACTAATCATTATGCCTCACAAGGTCAAGTGAGGCATCATTGGACAGGTCAGAGTCTGGCCTTTGCATTAATGCCAAATATGACCATGTAAAATATAAAAGAAAATAAAGAAAAAACACTTTTCTTATTTATTTTTAGTTCCAAAGCAATGGCATTGTCCATTTGTCACATATAAAATGAGAAATACCACTGCTATTACTCACCTTCTCATTTCCCACTCTGGGAGCAAGGTCAGTGTTTTATACAGAGTCATATTATTCATAAAACACCATCCTCCAAAGCACAAGGAAAATATTTCATTTTTTGGTTAAAATTGTATATTGTCTACTAAAAAATGCAGTAACGGGTTCCCATTTCACTTATTTTTTTTTTAACAAGAATGCCTTATAGAATATATAACCACAAAGGTTTGGATGATAAAATGGAAAAAAATAGTTTTACATGCTTGAAATCCGTGCTTCCTCAGACACGCCATGTTTGTCAGATATCTGATGCAGAGCACAGGTGATAGGATTTGCTGCTCATTGATCACCAGAAGGTGATCTGTAAAATCTGGCCTGGTTGAGGGTCCCGAGGACAGGTTTGGGAAACACTGCTGTAAATGAATGAAATCTGAATGGAAATTTACTCACACAGTATCTGCCTGGTTAGAGATACAGTATCTGTATCTGCACTATTAAATAACCTAAAATATGTTTTCATTTCACTAAATTCCAAAAAAAGCCCACCAAAATATTCAGCTCCAGGCCCATTGAGATGTTAATCCAGCCCTGGGTGCCATGGGTTTTAACTTGCACATTTAAAGGGGATTTTTTTTAATTTGACAATTTTTTTGAGAGTGTATTGAAAAGTACGTAGTCTATAGAATTTCCACTCAAGCATTAGACATACATTATGCAATTATGGGTATCACTGACACAGTTGACAGAACAAGATTGAAGGGGTATAATACACTTACATTGTATATTATAACAAAGAAGTTATGTAATAGTGATGCATGTTATTTTTCAAAGAGTAGGTGAACAAACCGAAAGGGATAATAGGGAGTTTACATCTGTGGAAAGCTGTGGAATTCTCTGCCTGTTGAGGTGGTTGGGTCAGAGACTGTACAGACTTTTAAAAAGCGACTGGATGACTTCCTGCAGACACAGAATATTAAGGGTTATAATATTTAATATGTGGGTAAAAGCTTCTTGATCCAAGGAGAAATCTGACTGCCATTCTGGGGTCAAGAAGGAATTTTTCCCCAATATGTTGCATATTGGCAAGCATTTCAGACTGGGTTTTTTGCCTTCTTTTGGATCAACAGCAGTAGGTGTTGTGGGAGAGGCTGAACCCGATGGACGCATGTCTTTTTTCAGCCTATGTAACTATGTAACATCGCACCTTGTGTGGATGTCATGCAGAAGATAGGTATAAGAGTGAACATTGATTATGCTATGAAATTGTAAAGAAGGCTTGGTGAATGCAAATCAATAGTAAATATTTAAAAGCAAAACAAAAACTAAAAAAATAAACTAAAAACTTGTCCGGGTGCTACAGGTTATGGGAGAACATGTGAACTTTTAAGGGAGAACAGCCTATTGACAGAGTAAGAAGGGAGGGGCAGTCAAGGGGAATCAAGTCTACAGCCGGCTACCATTTTCATGGAGTACCAAGCCTTATACTGGAGTGAGGAGCGGGTTTTATTTGTGAGTGGAGAGTCTAAATCTGGGAGATAACATTGTCACGTGGTTACAAACATTTTTACTTGAGTTTCTTTATAGGGGATTTTTATGGACAATATTATTGCCAGTTAGACTACAGTATGTTTTTGTCCTCTTTGTTTTCAACGCATTACTGTCAAGGATACATCGGGTTTAACAGTTCAAGTCTACTGCAAAGAAACTGGGAACGTGCCCCCACCAGGTCAAAACCTGCTGTCCTTCTCCTGTATTGGGTTGAATATATGATTAATGAGGAGTTCATTCAATAACACTCAGACCCTCTAGGGCAGGGGTGAGCAACCTCGGCCTGCCCAATGTTTTGCTGCACCTTCCAGGATGTTCCACCATCCATTAGGTTGGCTGAGTCTCAAAGGAAATGAAGTTCCAAAACATCTAGATGGGGGAGTCAAGGTTACTCATCCCTGCTCTAGGGTTTTTGTCTATTCTGAACCCTAGAAATGTTTGTTTTCTTCCCTGGTAGTTAACGGTATTTGAGATCAGGGGTCAAGTCTTAAAAAAAAAAATGTGGGAACTCAGCAAGAATTTCTGTCCAACAATTAGCAATTATCATCTTCCACTTACCAGAAACATACACTCAGATCTGATATATTTATGTATAAATGTGGATTTTAGCAAAAGATACATACAAGTTCCTATATTTATCATGACTAAACAGGAAAATATATGATTGAACACCAGAATACAATCTTTATAGTGTATGGACCAATAGGAACTCTATTCCCCCTGCAAAATTAGCAGATGAACTGCATTCCCATGCATTCCTCCTTGACCTGTTGTAGATGTATCGCGACAATATATTCTAACTTGGGGAAAGTAATGTGATTGCATCGACAATGGTAAGTTTATCCTACATCTGCATTGTACTTATTGGCCAACAAGTACAGTCACAACTTCAGCAAACATCTGCAGTGCCAAGGTCAGCCAATGTCTGCAACGCCAAGATCTGCCAACACCTACAAATGTGAATTGAAGGCCAGACAACATCTGCACTCATGTAGTATTCCTCCCTACAAGTTCTCCTCTGAGAAGAAGCTAAAACACCTACAGAACTTGTCTAGTTTATGTTTTGTTTAGTTTTAAACACATTTTTGAATCATAAACCTTTCAGACAAAAGGGCTCCTGGCTGCTCCAACTGAATTCTTAATCATCCAACTAGGTTTTCTATGTTCTCACCATTTCACTTGCTTCAGTGCATTAGAGAAAATAATTACTGGTATTTAAAAGGTATAATTTAGTCTTTTTAAATTTTATTAGCTCAAATAACAGTAGGGAGGAAAATTAATTAACTTCAATGTCAAAATCGTGTATGCACTTTCTATGCTTTAAACAACAGCACAAAATAATTATTTGATCTGAAAACCTCAGCAATAAGAGAAAAAAAATAATTGAAGTAGTTTAGAATTCCTTCTCTTCTCCATGATGACAGTCAGATTTCTTCTTTGGCCAACAAACTAATCAAGTGGTAATAAACTATTAAGGTTAGTCAGAGAGCACCGAAATGTCGGTGCTCTACTGTTCCCTGCACTTCGGCTAGTCCGATTCGCCGACCCTGCGGACAATTCAGCATTCACCGCAAGGTCCTCGAAGTGCAGTGAAGGAGTCGCCGAATGCATCTGAAAAACCACTGCAAAGTCAAGCGGAAAAAACGCCGAAATGGTCTGAAAACCCACCGAGTGCATCCAATGATCCGCTGCAAAACCGCTGAATCAATCTGAAAAAAACAATGACCTGCCGAACAGAGCGTCGACCAGCCGCCAAGCCGCTGAACGGGGTAGGAAAAACCCCCCCACAACTTTTGAAAGGTGTTTGCAATAAAACTACTGCAGAAAAATGCCTGGAAATAATATAGAAGTTCCTATGAATAATAACAAAAAGGTCTGTTACAGAAAAAAAGACATCAATTTTAAAAAAGACATTCGAGAAAATAATTAGCTGAAAAAAGCCTAACAAAAACCCATAAAAAATAGACTTTTTACTGCAACTGAAAAGTATAAATGGTTGAATAAAGTTTTAATAAAAATGGGGAATTTTTTTTGCATTGAAACCTAAGGCTCGGGTCAGACGGACGCATTCTGTGCGGACTGTGCGTTCGTGCACAACGGACGTACTTTCTGACTGACGACAAGGTAGTGGCCACACGGTCTGTTTTTGTGACGGACGTTTTTTTTGACTGATGTAGATGGGAAATAAAATAAAATATGAAAAAACATTTTGTCCATCAAAAATGCTGGACGTCAAAAATGCAGTCCGTCTGACTACGTTCCATCACTCACACACAAAGCTATGCGGACGTGGCGCACTCCACACATCCGTTGTAGCGGTGTTCTGTTCTTGCCTAACTTGCGTCCGTTTGCCGCGTCTGTTGTGCGTCCGCACTTCTGTGCGAACGTACTTTGTGTGTGTGTCTCTATTGATCATAATTGTATGCTACCACGGCCGTTAAAATGTGTGGCAACACGAATGTGAACACTGCGCTCGTCTGACCTGAGCGTAATGGGTTCACCTGTTTAAGCCTGTCGAATGAAACCACAGAAAATCAGGGCATTTCACTGACATTTCGGTGCTGTTCGGTGCTCTCTGAATAGATTAACCATTACTTCTCTATGGGGAATTTCAGTGCCACTGAAGAAAGAAAGAAATTCACTGTTTGGTGCAATTCAGTAGCCAGTTCAGCTCTCTTTTAAAAACCCTGTACAGGGCCGGCCCGACAATGGTGCAGAGCGGAGCAGCGGCACCAGGCGGCAGAAATTCGGGGGCGGCAAATTTCAGCCACCGGCGCCGCTGCTGCGCTGCACTATTTTTTTATCGGCGCAGCGGCAGATCGTGCGGCCACCGCGTTCGTTCCTTCAACAAGTGGCAGCCTGCATGAGTATCTGCCGCTCGCCTGAGATCCATCCTCCAGCCTGCTACGAACGAGATCACGTGAACTCCGCGATCTTGCGAGATCGCGGCAGGCTGGAGGGTGGATCCCAGGCGTGCGGCACATACTCATGCAGGCTGCCGCTCGTTGAAGGAACAAATGCGGCGGCCGCACAATCCGCCCCTCGGAGCCTGGGCCTGTAGCAGAGGTGAGCCTGGGGACAAATCTATCCATGAGTGAGCCTGGGGGCAAATCTATCCATGAGTGAGCCTGGGGCAAATATATCCATGAGTGAGCCTGGGGGCAAATATATCCATGAGCGAGCCTGGGGGCAAATATATCCATGAGTGAGCATGGGGTAAATATATCCATGACTGAGCCTGGGGCAAATATATCCATGAGTGACCCTGGGGCAAATATATCCATGAGTGAGCCTGGGGGCAAATATATCCATGAGTGAGCCTGGGGCAAATATATCCATGAGTGAGCCTGGGTATGTGACGCTGGGCTCTGCTGGGCATGTGAAGTTGGGCACTGCTGGGGTATGTGACACTGGGCACTGCTGGGTATGTGACACTGGGCACTGCTGGGTATGTGACGCGGGGCTCAGTTATATACACCTCACATTACTGTATCACAGAGCTCCACAGCAATAAAATTCTAATGTACGGTGTGTATGAGTGGTTGAATTTTATTGCTGTGGCACACTGTGATACGCTCATACACACTGAGAGTGAAAATGTAGGTTCACTAAAATCTGAGTCAGGGTTATTGTTAACTGGAGATCAGGATAAGGCAGAAATTTTGAATGATTATTTTTCTTCAGTATTTATCAAAGAGAAACCTATAACAGGAGACATGAAATTCATTAATAAAAACTTACTAATACAAAGTGACTGGTTGACTCAGGACAAGGTTTTGCAAAAATTAAACAATGTGAATGTGAATAAAGCCCCAGGGCCAGATGGAATTCACCCGCGAGTACTGAGAGAGCTATGTGTTGAAATATGTAAACCTCTGTTCTTAATCTTTCAAGATTCTTTTCTTTCAGGAATAGTACCAGAGGATTGGAGAAAAGCTGACGTGGTCCCTATATTTAAGAAAGGTTTAAAATTTGTGCCTGGGAATTATAGACCTGTGAGCTTAACATCTGTAGAGAGAAAATGTGGCGGGACAGGCGCTTCCTTCACATTGACAGGGATGTCCTCACTTAAATGACAGTTCTCCCCTCTGTTGGATGAGTGTAAACCTCAAACAGAACAGAAAACAAAAATAATGGTGCAGTATGTCAAGGCAGTATACTATTAAAATAAAGATAAGAGGATTGCACTCACATGGTGTGGTGTCTTAGTATCAGACACCAGATGTTTATAGCGGCTGGCAGAATTATGGAAGGAACGCCAGACTTCCCTTGGTGGTGCTCCAACGTCTGTGGTGGTCCTCCAATCTTTGGGTACTCCAAGAGCCTTGATGTTGTTTCAGTATCCGTTCCCCTGATCCTCAGCAGCGGTGTAGATCACAATCATGTGGGGTACAGCAGCCAGGAAACAGGAAGAATAGGGACAGCAAGCAAGGTATAATGGGATTTATTGGTATAAAATAATTAAAATAATCTTAGTATTTTAATTATTTTATACCAATAAATCCCATTATACCTTGCTTGCTGTCCCTATTCTTCCTGTTTCCCCACATGATTGTGGAAGTCTGGCATTCCTTCCATAATTCTGCCAGCCGCTATAAACATCTGGTGTCTGATACTAAGACACCACACCATGTGAGTGCAATCCTCTTATCTTTATTTTAATAGTATACTGCCTTGACATACTGCACCATTATTTTTGTTTTCTGTTCTGTTTGAGGTTTACACTCATCCAACAGAGGGGAGAACTGTCATTTAAGTGAGGACATCCCTGTCAATGTGAAGGAAGCGCCTGTCCCGCCACATTTTCTCTCTATTTATGCTTCTAACTGGGTTCTAGGGATAAGCCCGAGTGAACGGACAAGCTGCTGATTTACTGTGAGAAACATTCACAATTTACGGTTTTATTGCTGCTTTTTTTTTTTTTCTGCTCTTAAAGGTCTTGAGGGGTTAATTAACCCTCAACACATGAACAATTGTGAAAGGAACCACTAGGTGGCGCCCAGAACACAGATTCTTCTCTAGCTTAACATCTGTGGCTGGGAAAGTATTTGAGGGGTTACTAAGGGATAATATTCAGGAATTTATTGGGAGGTATAATGTAATTGGCAAAAATCAGCATGGTTTCATGAAACACAGATCATGTCAGACTAACCTAATTACGTTCTATAGAAACATAGAAAGATATCGGCAGATAAGAACCTTTCGGCCCATCTAGTCTACCCAATTACATGGATACTTTACCTGGATTTATCTTTTGTTTAGGATAGCCTTATGCCTGTCCCATGCCTGCTTAAATTCAATTACTGTTTTAGCCTCTACCACTTCAACTGGAAGACTGTTCCATGTATCCACCACCCTCTCAGTAAAATAATGCTTCCTGATGTTACTTTTAAACCTTTGCCCCTCTAATCTAAGACTATGTCCTCTTGTTTTGCTACTTTGTTTCCTTTTAAATATACTCCCTTCCTCTACCTTGTGGATTCCCTTTACGTATTTAAATGTTTCTATCATATCTCCTCTGTTTCGTCTTTTTTCCAAGCTGTACATGTTAAGATCATTAAGCCTTTCCTGGTAACTTTTCTCCTTCAAGCCGTACACCATTTTAGTAGCCCTTCTCTGAACTCTCTCTAAGATGTCTATATCCTTCTGGAGATACGGTCTCCAGTACTGCACACAGTACTCCAAGTGAGGTCTCACCAGTGCTCTGTACAGTGGCATGAGCACTTCCCTTTTCCTACTGCTAATACCTCTCCCTACACAACCAAGCATTCTGCTAGCATTTCCTGCTGCTCTATTACATTGACTACTTACCTTTAGATCCTCTGAAATAATAACCCCTAAATCCCTTTCCTCAGATGTTGAGGTTAGGACTGTATCAAATATTCTATATTCAGCCCTTGGGTTTTTACGTCCCAGGTGCATTATCTTGCACTTATCCACATTAAAACTCAATTGCCACAGCTCCGACCATTTTTTTAGTTTACCTAAATCATTTGTCATTTGGCTGATCCCTCCAGGAACGTCAACCCTGTTGCAAATCTTTGTGTCATCAGCAAAAAGACATACTTTTCCATTAATACCTTCTGCAATATCACTAATAAAAATATTAAATAGAATGGGTCCAAGTACTGACCCCTGAGGTACCCCACTGGTAACAAGACCTTGCGCCGAATAAACTCCATTTACCACAACCCTCTGTTGCCTGTCACTCAGCCACTGCCTAATCCATTCAACAATATTGGAATCCAAGCTCAAAGATTGCAATTTATTGATAAGCCTTCTATGCGGAACAGTATCAAAAGCCTTACTGAAATCTAAATAAGCAATGTCTACTGCACCACCTGTGTCTATTATTTTTGTTACCCAATCAAAAAAATCAATAAGATTAGTTTGGCATAATCTCCCTGAGGTAAACCCATGTTGTTTCTGATCCTGTAATCTATGTGTTTTTAGATGTTCAACAATCCTTTCCTTTAACATGGTTTCCATTAATTTCCCCACTACTGACGTAAGACTAACTGGCCTATAGTTCCCAGATTCCTCCCTACTACCCTTCTTGTGAATGGGCACAACATTTGCTAATTTCCAGTCTTCTGGGATGACTCCCATTAGCAAGGATTGGTTAAATAAATCTGTTAACGGTTTTGCTCTTACATCACTGAGCTCTTTTAATAATTTAGGGTGGATCCCATCAGGCCCCATTGACTTATTTGTCTTTACTTTAGACAGCTGCTGTAGAACCTCCTCCTCTGTAAACTGATATGTAATTGTCTCGTTAGTGTTTCCTCCTAACTGAGGTCCCTTTCCTTCCTTTTCTTCTGCAAAGACTGAACAAAAATATTCATTGAGGCAGTCAGCGAGACTATGAGGAAGTAAGTAGAAGTATAGATCAGGGGGTCGCAGTGGATGTGATTTACTTAGATTTTGCCAAAGCTTTCGACACAGTTCCACACAAAAGGTTACTATTTAAATTGAGAAAAATTGGTCTAGATGAAAATACTTGTTCTTGGATAGAAAACTGGCTAAAAGATAGGGTACAGAGAGTGGTCATAAATGGTACATTTTCAAGATGGACACCAATGGTAAGCGGTGTCCCTCAGGGGTCTGTTATAGGACCAATACTATTTAATTTATTTATAAATGACCTTGAGATAGGCATTGAAAGTCATGTATCAGTGTTTGCAGATGACACAAAACTAGGAAAAGTAATACAATGTGAGAAGGATGTTACTTCGCTGCAGAGGGATTTAGATAAATTGGGGGACTGGGCACTTAAATGGCAGATGAAAATTAATCTAGATAAATGCAAAGTTATGCACTTTGGAGTGAAGAACACACAAGTAATTTATACCCTAAATGGTACGGAGTTAGGGAAATCCAAGCAGGAGAAGGATTTGGGAATAATCATAGACTTCAAACTAAGTAACAATGTGCAATGTCAAACAGCAGCCGCCAAGGCCAGCAAAGTATTGGCATGCATTAAAAGGGGAGTTCACTCACGGGATGAAAACATAATTTTGCCTCTGTATAAATCAATGGTCAGGCCGCACCTTGAATATGCCATGCAATTTTGGGCACCTGTCTTAAAAAAAGATATTAAAGCGCTGGAAAAAGTGCAGAGACGGGCAACTAAATTAATAAGGGGAATTGGAAGGGTTAAGTTATGAGGAAAGACTAACAAGCTTAAACCTGTTTAGTTTAGAGAAACAGTGCCTTAGAGGGGATCTGATAACCTTATATAAATATATACGGGCCATTATCAACCATTGCCTGATAACCTATTCATTAACAGGTCTATACACAGGACAAGGGGTCATCCATTTAGACTGGAAGAAAGAAAATTTAGCTTAAAGCATAGGAAGGGTTATTTTATGGTGAGAACAATAAAGCTGTGGAATTCTCTGCCTGTTGAGGTGGTTGGGTCAGAGTCTGTACAGACTTTTAAAAAACGACTGGATGACTTCCTGCAGACACAGAATATTAAGGGTTATAATATTTAATATGTGGGTAAAAGCTTCTTGATCCAAGGAGAAATCTGACTGCCATTCTGGGGTCAAGAAGGAATTTTTTCCCGGTATGTTGCATATTTCAGACTGGGTTTTTTGCCTTCTTTTGGATCAACAGCAGTAGGTTATGTGGGAGAGGCTGAACCCGATGGACGCATGTCTTTTTTCAGCCTATATAACTATGTAACTATGTAACTATGTAACTGTGTGTTTTTTTTGGGGGGGGGGCAGCATTTCATCCTTCGCTCCAGGCAGCACAATGTCTGACCCTGACCCTGTATATATATTTTGGGGAAAAAAACCTAATAAAATGTCTAGCCAATGTATTAACACAATCTCGGGCAGATAATAGTTATTATTTCATAGAGAGAGCATAAATCATTGTGAAAAATATTTGCACAGCCGTGTACCCCCGTGACACTAACACAGTTTGCGAACGTACGCAAATTGCATAGCATACGCAACACAAATTGCTTAACGCTCGGATCTTGCATACTTTTGCACGGATTGGTACTAATCAGCTGACATCTACTAGAACGCTCGCTCCTAGAACTCCACCCCCTGCATAAGATCGACTCACACATGATTGAAGTTGCTTCTATGGCCCCACCATTCCCAAACCACTGGCACTAATGATCCGGCTATCTAGTGAAACTCCTCTTGTCTTCCTCGACCCCCAATCCCTTTAGATTGTAAACTCCTATGAGCAGGGCCCTCTGCACCTGTTGTTTCCATCATATGTCCGCTTTCATTCCCTTTGATTATTGTAAAGCACTGCGGAAACTGTTGGCGCTATATAAACGATGACAATAATAATGTCAGTATGCAGCGCGTGCTGACATCATTGGTGACTGATTGTGACCAACAGGCAAGAAATTCAAATCCTGTTGGTCTGTTGACAGCTGTGTGGGTAGCTGAAACCTCTCCACTTCACACAGAAATATCTACAAAACTGTACCGGAGTGGGGAGGAAGGCACTCCTCATAGCATGGCTACTGAAATAAGATAAACGTTCCGCGTGTGTAGAGTGTTTTTTTTTTAAATCAAGCAAACTTGCAATAGACAATATAAATATACAAATATATTCAAGGGTCAAGTAGAGGGGGAACACATTGGAATTGAGTTCCTCCACTATTTTTGAATAGAAAACTGTCCCCACACACAAAAAAGCTTGTAGTCAAGTGTTCAATTGTATCATGTTTTGTTAAGTCACAATAAATATAGGATTTATCGTATTTTTTTTGCTGAAATCCATATATATCTATCTTTATATATATATATCAGATTTGAGTGAGTGTTTCTGTTAAGTGTGAGATGATAAGTGATAATTTGGAGACAGAAATCATGGCGAGTTCCCACACTTCTTTTATTCGTACTTTACCCCTGTATTTATACAGTTGTATGAAAAGGTGTTGGCCCCTTCCAGATTGTTTATGTTTTTGCACGTTTGTCACACTTTAATGTTTCAGATCATCAAACAAATTTAAATATTAGTAGGCTGCCGAATCCTCCTGGTAAGATTCACCACTGTTCCATGTTTTCGCCATCTGTGAATAATGGCTCTCACTGTGATTCGCTGGAGTCCCAAAGCTTTAGAAATGGCTTTATAACCTTTTCCAGACTGAGATCTTGTCATATCCTCAGCCCCTACTGCGCTGCCTGGGGGGTCTGGGCAAGGTCCTGTGCCAAGAGCTGGCCGGCTGCCAGCACTGGGGAATGGCCGAGCGGCGTCCGAGGGGGCGGGGCCTAGCATGATCACGAGGAGCCGGCCAGTTTAAAACAGGGAGCGAGGAGTTGCCTCGTCGCCATCGTGGAGTCTGATTTCCGCATCGCTAACCATTCGTTTACATTGTTTCACTGTTGCCAACCCGTTTTCTGGATCCCTGCTCCTGTTATTTGACCTGGCTTGATTTTTGACTATTCTCTTGCTGCTTGATTACGATCACTTGTGTGGTGCTTTGGTGATTTAACCCCATGCTTGCCGCTGGGGTGTTTACACGTTACTGGGGAAGTGTCCCTTCTCAGCGGAGGGTCTTGTCTGTGGCCTCATTAGGTCCCTATACCCAACCCAGGGCTCATGTTCTTCAGCCACACATATTGATAAGATCTGCGATCGCAAGGTACTGCTTTTTTGCTGCTCATGGTCAGTGTCCGCTCACCAGCAACAATACTCGTTACTGTACTTACGACAGACCCCAAGGTGTATGTGTTGTCTCTGACTATCTTAAGGTACCGCTGACCTGCTCAAGATTATCAGCAAACGTTAAAGCAGTTTATTTCCTGACTGCCCTGCAGTCCGCGCAATTCACCAACTGTCTGACTTATCTGTGTATTTCTGTCTGTGCTCTAAGTAGTCTATCGGTCTCGAAACCTTTAGTGCTTAGTAGCAACTCAGTGTTTTGTTTATCCTCATTGCCGCAAGTGTATAATTCTGTGTCTGCTAATCAGTGTTTAAACGTCAAAAAGATTTATCAGTCCTTAAGGATCTCAACTCCGCTAGTCACTAGTGGGCGCTACTCCCCCCGTTACAGATCTCAATTACTTTCTTTCTCATTTGTTCCTGAATTTCTTTGGATTTCGGCATGCTGTGTAGCTTTTGAGGATCTTTTGGTCTACTTCACTTTGTCAGTCAGGTCTTATTAATGTGATTTCTTGATTGCGTACAGGTGTGGCAGTAATCAGGCCTGGGTGTGGCTAGAGAAATTGAACTCAGGTGTGATAAACCACAGTGAAGTTATGTTTTAACAGGGGGGGGGGCAAACACTTTTTCACACAGGGCCATGTGGGTTTGGATTTTGTTTTCCCTTAATAATAAAAAATCTTCATTTAAAAACGGCATGTTGTGTTTACTTGTGTTATCTGTGACTAATATTTAAATTTGTTTGATGATCTGAAACAATAAAGTGTGACAAACGTGTAAAAAAAACTAAAAAAATCGGGAAGGGGGCCAACACTTTTTCACACAACTGTACATTACTTTCCTAGCTACAAGAGTTTGGAGCAGGCTACAAGATTATACACATGTTTCATTCTGCTGCTGTCTGTACTGGTCACGGTGTTCAGTTATTATGGCTATAAATGCCCGTCACTTGTACATTCTGAAGGATTCATCTATTTTACTTGTCTAGTCCAGTGTTTGATCCCCAAAGTCTTGTAAATCAAAACTAAAATTTAAGGTTCAAGCCAATAAATCCATAGCTTGTAACTTCAGCTTCGACTGTACCGAGATTTATGGAAGAAAGACAAAGATTGAGCAGTTCTTGATTTAGCATTTTTTCGTTGTTGTTGTTTGTTGCTTTGTGTCGTTCACAGACTTTGAGTAATTTGTGTTCTGGTGACAAATGATAACGGTATATCAATGAATGAATAGCTAAACAGAATGATAATGGCACAACAGATTTATCAGCAGTCTTTGTTTCAAACACATTCTCTTTACAGGCCAAATGACTTATAGATTTATTGATTTCGCTTTTAAAAAAAGTATAGTCTGAAAAATCTCTTGTGCTTTAGTTAGCACTGGCTTTGTACTTGTTCGCATGTCAAAACTCAAAGAGAAGCGAGAAAGAGACAACACTTTTGCCAGTAAAAACAGAAAAAAAAGCTTTGCTTTTATGTGTCCTAGGGGAAATACAAACTTTTAATGATGCTGCCAACTGCACTTTTTAACTATGCATTTTAATTGGAATATATCACAAGAGTACTGTATATGATTAAATTTTGTTTAAAAACATATTTTAAAGAAATCAATGCCGTTAACATTGTCCTATTAGGCCTCATTCACACTAAGCGATTTATCGGGCGGTGTTAACCGCGTTATCGCGCATATTTCCGCGCGATATCGCTCTATGTAGCTTCTCCAATGCATTTCAATGGAGCTGTTCACATCTCACAGCTCAATGTCGCCTGTAGCTCGTCGCTTGTACATGACCCTTTTTTCCACGATTTGCCGTGATTTGCCATCGACACATCAATGGTGTTGCGCAATATCGTGCATAACGGCGATATTGCGCGATATTATCACTCAAAGTCGCGTATATGAAAATCGCTCAGAAAAACGCGCGATTTTCATGGCGCTCAGTTTGAATGGGGCCTTCTACAGGAAGACTAAATTATTGTGATATAGTTTTTTTTGTACAAAGCTTAGTTTCCATATTCTCCTTTAGTTTTTACAAGCTCCTATTTTATAGTGATCAGGACAATATATGGAACATAAAGATTCTTTATGTCGTTTGTTCAACTAAATCGATGGAATTTTCATGATGCTGGATAATATATTTTATTTTTTCCAACATTGGTTTAGTAAAATGGGGTCTTCTCACTATTCAGCAAAATATGATGATCGTAATTAGTCAAACTTTTAAATTACTTAAATTTTAAAATTTTAAATAACTTTCTAAATTAGAGCAAGAGACAACAGAAGAAAAAATGTGTCAAAAGTTACAGTTCCGAGTACTTATAGAGCACCAACAAATTCCTTAGCGCTGTACAATGGGAGAAACAGAATAACGAATATACATACACATTACACACACGGAACAGAAGGAGGGAGGACCCTGCTTAACAGCTCACAATCAATAGCGTTATAGTTATAAAATGTTTTTATTTTGGAATAAATTTTGCCAGCTGAACAGACTTAAGCAGGAGATACCCTGAACAGGAAGCGATGCGCAGCAGGTGTAGGCGGCGCTGCATGTCGAGATGCGCTCAGTGTATACAGAATGCTCAGCTGGCGTCAGGTCACATGGCAGAGCATCCAGAATTTAAAATAGCCAGCTTTGGCCACGATGCGCTGCGAACCAAACACTTTGCACAGCGCCTCATCGCAGTCAGTGCGTCTCTGGCTTCATGAAAGATAATGGTATGTCAAGTAATACTTATAAGAAAAAATGTTTCTACCAATAATGTATGAAATCCTTCCTCATTGTCTGGTTTTAGAGGTTTATAAATTGCTAAAAAAACTAATTTGGAAATGTGAGGGAAAAACAATGCAAGTCATTTGTGTAATTTCTCAGTAGTATTAGGAGCCAGTGTGCACGGTTAACAAATTTGGTTCGGGTTGATAACCCATATACACTCCTCTAAACTTCATTCTATCCCCCATCCCATCCTTTTTACTTCCTTTACACCCCCTCTATATTAACCCTGTACCTGCCGCAATACCCCTTACCAGAATTTTAAAAGTATCTATATATATATATATATCTATATAAGATTAAATAATTGTATATGCACACACATATATCGTTACCACCTTCTCTTTTTATGTAATGCACATTTCATGTAATGCATATTTCATCATAAAAATATGCTGGACATCACTTTTCATGTATTGCTCAAATGTGTAAAAGACTTCACACTTGGCATATGATATACTTAAGAGCATCACTTTTTTGTACTATTTCTGCTTGTTTCAAGATTAGGGTTACTATTTCTGCATTTTTAGGATTAGGATTAGAGTTAGTTTTAGGGTTACTAGTAAGGCATTTTTAGGATTAGGATTAGAGTTAGTTTTAGGGTTACTAGTAAGGCATTTTTAGGATTAGGGTTAGAGTTAGTATTAGTGTTACTATTTCTGGTTTTTTAGGATTTGGGTTAGAGTTAGTATTAGTGTTACTATTTCTGTTTTTTTATTATTATTATTATTCTTTATTTATAAAGCGCCAGCATATTCCGCAGCGCTGTACAATAGGCACAGTATAGACAGGGTTACAATACAATACAATGAACAACATTTGACAAACAGTACAGGAGGAGATGAGGGCCCTATTCCCGTAGGAACTCACAATCTAGAAGGGTTGGGGTTGGAAACAGGAGGAGAGGACTGTAAGGTGAGAGTGATTGATGGTTGCGTCAGTGAGTCGGGTGGTAGGCTTCCCTAAATAGGAACGTTTTAAGGGAGCGTTTGAAGGAAGAGAAGTTAGGGGAAAGTCTGACAGTACGAGGGAGAGCGTTCCAGAGAGTGGGGGCTGCGCGTGAGAAATCCTGCAGTCTATCATGGGAAGAGGTGATGCGGGGAGAAGCTAGGCGCAGGTCACTGTTTGACCTTAGGGAGCGGGCTGGGGTGTATTTGGTGATTAGTGAGGACAGGTAGTGGGGAGCTGAGTTAGTGAGGGTTTTTTAAGGTTAGAGTTAGTTTTAGGGCTACTATTTCTGCTTACTTAGAATTAGGGTTAGAGTTAGTATTAGTGTTACTATTTCTGCTTTTTTAGGATTAGGGTTAGAGTTAGTATTAGGGTTACTATTTCTGTTTTCTTAGGATTAGGTTTGGAGTTAGTATTACTATTTCTGTTTTTTTAGGATTAGGGTTAGTGTTAGTTTTAGGGTTACTATTTCTGCTTGGTTTAGGATTAGTATCAGGGTTACTGTTTGTGCTTATTGTAGGGTCTGGGTTAACATTAGAGTTAGGGATAGGGCTACTATTTCTGCTTTAGAATTAAGGTTATGATATGTGCCTGTTTTAGGATTAGGGTTACGAACGGTGCTTGTTTTACATTTAGAGTTAAGGATTGTGCAATGTGCTAGTCATTCAAATGAAACATAACTCAATCCGATTATATTTGGTTTATGTTCAGATCGATTAGATAAATAAATTTCGGACATAATTCAGCAATTCAAGATTTTGGATGCTTCCCAAATTCTGAATCCTGCTATTTGACCGAATTCCAATTTGGTCTGACACTGAATTGAACAAGTTTCATTCATATAATTTGACTATAGCATTTTAATAGCTGAACTTAAAGTTTTAATTTTAAACTGAGCTTCACCTGCACTTTGTGTGCACCTGTCACATTCTTGTTTTTCAGGATCTATCATACTCTACAGACAGCCAAGAAGAAACTAGGGCTGCTTTTACAGCAGCTCTTGTGTTAATATAAGGAAGCAATCACAAATCATAAACTGATACAGTAAGTGTGTTATTTCATTAAGGAGAGAAAAATCGATTTCACATAAAACAATGATTAATCTCTTTGATGCTAACAGTATATGACCTTTCCATCTGGGCTCGAGAAAGACTTTGAATAAGCTGAAATTATGTTTTTTTGTTTCCTGAATAAAACCTGCTGTTTGAACTTCCGTCTGGAGTGCGTGGACGTCCTTCCGTCTCTGTTTATATACTATCTGTGAGACGTTGCATACCCTAGAGTCCTTGAGCACCCATCAACGGGTTAAAGCTTACAGGGTTATTCAAAGAGCACCCATTCATTCACCACACTTCGGGAAGTCAAATTCGCCGACCTCGCAGTGAATTCAGCATTCACCGCAGGGTCCCTGAAGTGCAGGGGACAAGCTGCCGAACGCATCTGAAAAACCACCGAATTGAATGTAAAAATCACCGAATCGAACCGCAAAATCATCGGATCGATCCAACAAGCCACCAAAAAAAATGCAGAATGCAAAACCGCCGAACGCATCCAAAAAAAGGAGATGACCCACTGAACAGAGCGCCGGCCAGCTGCAGGAAAAAGCCAACAAGCCGCCGAATGTGAGAAAAAAACCCCTAAAAAACCACCGCAACTTTTAAAACGCGTTTGCAAGACATCTACTGGACTATTAATAAAATTGTCTGATACAGAGAAAAAACCATGACAGATAAAATAAATAAAATAAATAAAAAATAAATAAAATAGGAAAAAAAATTAAATAAATAAATCGTAAAAGTAACCGAAAAAATCCCTATAAATGCCTAAAAGCCTAAAAAAATAAAGAGACTTTTTGCTGCAAATTAAAAGAATAAACAATTTAATAAATATTTAATAAAACTGGGAAATATCTTTTACATTGAAACCTATGGGATTCGTCTGCTTAAACCTGTCGAATTAAACCACAGAAAATCAGGGCATTCATTTACTTATTTGCAAAGTATTTTACCAGGAAGGATACAATGAGATTTCTCTCGTTTTCAAGTATGTCACTGACATTTCTCTGCTGTTCTGTGTTCTCTGAATAGATTAACCATTGCTTCTCTATGGGGAGTTCACTGCTGTCGAAGATCACTGCATTTCGCTGGCAATTCGCCAATATTTAACACGAACTGCCTGCTTTTTGAATATTGTAGATACTCGAGAATAGCGCGACCCAAATATAACTAAAAGACGACAGAATTATTGTGGAAATAAGAGAATACACAAGACTGGAATATAACGCGAGGAGCAAAATTATAGAAGTATACTGTACCGATAAACAATTAAAATTCTTCGAGCTTCTTGTAACACAGTCAGGCTCCCTCTCAGGCCAGGGTGCTCTGCTCTAGAATGATTGTAGTTGTTACTAAGTATGAAGCCCCGCCAGCCACCCGTCTTCTTTATTTACGATAAGATTGCTGGCAGAGCGAGGTAATCAAGGCAGTGAATCATACACCCCAGCCCGCTCCCTAAGGTCAAACAGTGACCTGCGCCTAGCTTCTCCCCGCATCACCTCTTCCCATGATAGACTGCAGGATTTCTCACGCGCAGCCCCCACTCTCTGGAACGCTCTCCCTCGTACTGTCAGACTTTCCCCTAACTTCTCTTCCTTCAAACGCTCCCTGAAAACATTCCTATTTAGGGAAGCCTACCACCCAACTCACTGACGCAACCATCAATCACTCTCACCTTACAGTCCTCTCCTCCTGTTTCCAACCCCAACCCTCCCAGATTGTGAGTTCCTACGGGAATAGGGCCCTCATCTCCTCCTGTACTGTTTGTCAAATGTTGTTCAATGTATTGTAACCCTGTCTATACTGTGCTTATTGTACAGCGCTGCGGAATATGCTGGCGCTTTATAAATAAAGAATAATAATAATAATTCACCGATAGCTAGTACACCGGGAGGTGTCGTTTTCTCACCTCCGGCTCCAGCAGGCAGGCTCAACCACCGCATCGTGGAGTGAGGATGCATGCTCATCTTGAATGATTGGCTTAATCCGAGCATGCCCTCTGACTGTGATGGATCCCATCTCTCCGAATCTGGGAGCTCCTGAAGTGTTTGTGGATGTCAGGGAACCCACATTCAATTCAGGGAGACTACCGCAACTTCTGGGAGACTTGCAGGGTTATTCAAAGAGCTCCGAATTGCTTGAGAAAGGTAACCGAATGCTGAAAATCAGCATTCGGTTACCTTTCCTGGCCATTCGGCTATCCAGAGAGCAGGCAATTCGCCAAATCCTAGCGAATTGCCTGCACATACGGTGCCTGTTCGGTGCCTGTTCGAGGGCAGTGAAAACCCCATGAAAAGCACTGCTTCGGCTATTCAGAGAACACAAACCAGCAGTGAAAGGTTCCCCTAATGCCCTGCCATTCCGTGGTTTAATTCGGCAAGTTAATTCAGGAGAATCCCATAGGCTTCAATGTTAAAAATATTCCCGTTTTAATTCAATATCTAATAAACCGTTCATTATAAAATTCTGCAGTAAAGAGCCTCTTTATTTATAGACTTTTTAGGATACTTTAAGCATTTTTCTGAATTTTGTTTAAAAGTCCGATTTTTTTTTTTTTAAGTTTACTTATTTTTTCTGTAACAGCCCTCTTTATTATCATTCATTGGATCATATGTAAATTTCAGACATTTTCGCTCAGTAGTTTCTTTGCAAACAGCGTTTCACTTTCACACATTCATACAAACTGTTTTGCTAATTTATTCACTGCCTCTTCTGCTGTGTCGAAGGCTGCGATCGGCTCCTGTTCGGGTTTTTCTGTGGTTTTCGGCAGATTAATCCAGATGTTTTTGGGGGTTTTCTGCGTGCATTCGCTGGGTTTTGCGGTGAGTTTTCGTCGGGTTTGCGGCAGCTTTTCCCTGCAATTCGGGGACCCTGTGGTGCTTGCTGAATACACCGCAGGGTCACCGAAATGGGATCGGCAAAAGGAACCGAATTGAAGAGAACGAAAAATCACCGAACGTGCGGTGACTTTTCGAATCTCTTTGAATAACCCTGTTGGTATCCCTGAGCAAGTCAAGTTTTTTTTACACGCGATGCAGATGTCTCGATTATAACGCGACCCCTCCAATTTTAAGGTAAGTTTTTGTCACCAAAATCTAGCGGTATACTCAAGTATCTACAGTAATCAAATGGCCACAAATTGCACCGTTCAGGCAAATTCATCATTCGGTGCAATTTCGGAGCCAATTTGGCTCTCTTTAAATGACCCCTTTAGAGTTATATTATTAGTGGAACGCGTCTATCTCCATCTTGTGGATCTATATTAGAATTTATGCCCAATTATTTTTTGGTTTTAGAAGATCATTTAAGATAGCCGTTCCCAGAGAATGAAATGAACATCATTAATAACCCATATTTTAAATACAGAGAGTGACAACTAGTTTTTTAGCAGCCCTGGTTAAATGTGATAAGAAGTGGCAATGATCGCTCTTGTATTTCTGATTTATAGACTGATTTTTCGTAGGATGGAATTTCATATTTGTCTAATAATCCAATTGCCTGAAGTCTTTCCAGTTCATTATTGTATTTTTAATGAAAGTGCCAAAACTGCATAGAGTGTAAAAATGTGATCTTAGAAAGAATTCATATGGAGGTCTATCAAATTCCATGTATTTGACCTTTATTCGACCTTGCATTCTTCACTAGCAGGGCAGACAGAAATTGCTACAGCCAAGATCTAATGTAATGAACAGGACCACAATGCTTATTGTAGAGCTTAATACAGAGAGACGTATCAATTTGTGCTGTGTCATAGTACTCAATCAATGCTACTGGATCATGAAAAAATCCCTGTTGCAGATCAATTTAAGTGATTAAACCCAACAGGAGGAACCCAACAGGAGTGGACTGCATCTTATTTTCATTACCTTTGTGGCAATCTGGACGTTCTCCATCAGGATCCAGGAGACAGACCCATGCATATAGAAATCTCAATGTATCCTTCCTGGTAAAATACTTTATAAATAAATAAATATAGTATGCGTGGGGCAGTCCATACACAGGTCCTGGATTCGATTTTGGGTTCAGGCTGCAGCGGTATGAATCAGACCTATGGTCATCTTAAAATATTTTTCCACTTAGGGAGATTCAAGAGATTCCTATATCAGCTGAATGTATTCCTGACCATACATGAGCTGGCTGCAAGATATGGTCTCCCAGATGGCCCATGGTCCATGAGCACAGATGAACTTGCCTAGTGTAATTGATGACCAGTCATGGCATGCACCCAAGGAAACTAGAAGCATAATATTCAGCGGTAATGTAGGGGAAGTTCTTTCACAATATGTTTGAGTGGAACGGAGCTCCCATTCTGCCCATAAAATGTAAAGCATTGGTTATCTATGTTCTGTCATATGTTTCCATGTTACATGTTTATTAGAATTATATTTACAATTCCCTAAAACACACCATATAAAAACTACATATAAATACATTTCAAATATCAATATCAAATCTGAACGTGGGTGGTGAGTGAAGGCTAAATGGGAAAGGCAGTCCTGAGAACATTATTACCAGTAATTTATGGAGGTTTTTATGCTTCAGTGTTAAAATGATAGGCCTTGGGGGGCGTGGCCGGACGCTGTAGGGAGAAGACGTGTTTTGGCAGTGCTCTGATATCTATCCCTGGAACTAGGATATTTTTGGTGTTTTTACCCGCTGTAATTTCCCTGCTGTGGTCCCGACGGGTCTGGCTGCCGGGTGTTTGCATTCCGGAGCCCGTATTGTCCCCCCTCCGGAACAGAGACTAATTTCTAGGCTGTTTAACGACCCCAGAGCGTGCTAGCGGCCATCTTGGGGCCTTCTTCCCGATGGCTTACTTCCCTCCGCAGTTTTCCTGGAGAGCTCCGATCGCGGCTGGAGGTCCGGTGCAGGCTGCTGAGGTGGAGGCCCACGCCTCGTGGCTGCATTAGAGACCCATCGGGAGGAGGTCATAGATTGCTGTGCGGATTTGAGACATGAAGGTACCCTCCCCCTACCGGGGCTACGAGTGCCATGCTGTCCTACCTGGACGCCTGCTTGGCGCTGCTTTCGGGTCCCGATGAGAAGTTGCTCACGAGAGGGGACTGGCGTCGGTTGATGGCCACGGTGCACATCAGCCAGGAGGTCGAGGCCCCGCGGGAGTCAGCGTCTACAGTTGCCTTTACGCTGGACGTCATGGATGCTCCTTTATCTGCTGTCGATGATGGGGCCTACGAAGCCGAAACGGAAGACCCGGGAGCGGACCTGGTTCTGGAACTGGACCCCCCCCTAGGATCGATCCTTGGCTCTAGTGCTGGTACTGTGCTGGTTGCCTGCGGATTGCACGTCAGTGGAGCGGCCACCGAGCCGGCTGACGCGGTCCCCCTTGAATCGGCAATAGAGGTGGTGCAGTTTGGAACTGTCAGTGGCACACTGAACTTTTCCCGGGCTTATGGCACTGTTAAGAGGGCTGTTGGAGCTGCCCAGGGGCAGTCTGTTCGGGGTGCCCCTCGTAATTTTATCGCCGCTGCTGGAGATGCTACTGGGGCACTTGAAGGTCGGATTGCCCTACGGGCACACCAGACTGTTGCTGTGGCTGAGGATGGCCTCTGTCCCTTCTTGTGGCTAGACACCGGCTGAAGACCTCAGTTTGTCTCGATGTGCTCACCCTCACCGCTGCCGTAACGCTCCCTCCACACTGATTTTGATGTATACCCTTGCTATTATATTTTATTATTTTTATGACACATCTTATGAACTCTGTTTTCCGGGACTCATCTGACCCTTTTCTGCTAGCTGTAATAATCCCTGTCGGAACGCAGTGTTTTGTGTGTTGTTTTTTTTTTATTTGGCTATTCCGGGACATCTCGGGGACGCAACCGTGGCCTGGTGCCCGGCTTGCTCCTGAGTGCCCGGGCCAGGTGCCGTTATTCCCCCTTGGCCTCCCTGCGGCCTTATGGACCGTCTGGGTAGTCGCCAAGGCAGGCACATTTTTGGCCTTTGCCATCTTTTTATTCCCTTCCCTCCCCCCCCCTCTTTCTCTTACAGCTTGATGTCCTTTTTTTTTTATTATTATTATTTTTTTTTTATTATTTTTATTTTATTTTTTTAATTTTTAATGTTTCTCTGTTAAAAGCCATTGGTGCCCTATAACCTGTTTTTTGGATGAGACCCCCCTAATAGGGGATGATTTTGTTGAGTGCATTCCTTGTAGATGACGTTGAAATCTTAATGTGTTTTTCGCAGATGACTTTAACCTTTAGTGTGTGTTTTTTTTTGCAGGAGACCTTACATTTAAGTGTGTTTTCCGAGAATGATCTTAAATTACTTTTTTGTTTTTCTTCTATAGTTTAACAGATGACTTATTTTGGCCCTGCGAGGTCTTTTTCATTTTATGTTGACTTTCTATGTCGATGCAAACTTTCAAAAATAAAGAATTTATAAAAAAAAAAATGATAGGCCTTGAGTTGTTTGAAAGAGAAGTGACTAAGCTCCACAGTGCTTCCATGCATAGTGAAATATATATTCTTCTGCCCAATGTCAAAAGAAGAAATATTAGTGCATGGAACTGGAAGGTTACTTATCACCACCATAATCATCCTGCCCTGTTGGAAAGTGATTCTAGATGGGGAAAAAAAATCATATTTTCCCCTAATGTACTTGATGCAAATAATGTACTTCAAGTCTTCGCTATCGGTCCTTCGAAGACCTTTAGTTAAAATAATATAATATAGTAATTATTTTAAAAAAATGAATATCTAAGGGCACATCAGCGTCGGCCAAATCCCCGACCCGGTCAATTTTGGAGTCAAGAAGTGCACCAGCCAGCCCCATCTGACAGTCTCACCCCCGTCGACAACTGCTACTCAGATGGCCGAATTTACCACAATGCTTTCACCGCTGCTGGATGAGAAGTTAGGCCGTCTGCCGGCAACTATAGATCTGGCACTTTCCCAACTCATCTCCCAGGGTCAGCGACTGACGGAAGTGGAGGAGAGGATATCGACTCTAGAGGACAGACTTGCACCCCTTCAGATGGCCACGAAATCTCATGAATCGCTTCTTTCATCTCTGTTAGACAAGGTTGATGATCAGGAAAATCGAAGCCGCAGAAACAATCTACGCATTGTGGGTCTCCCAGAATCTGTGAAAGGCCCACAGCTTCATCATTTTGTCACCTCCTGGCTGGACTGGCATTGCCGACGAGGGATGTTTCTTCTACCGTGCGAATTCTTCTACTTTCTCCTACTTGTTACTGTTGTTTTTATTCTGTGTCTCGCAGTTTACCCCACCATAATGGACAGAGAATGCACGACGGTCTCCGTCTTGCTTCTACGGGACCTCGTGTGGGTTTGTCACTATATTTTTCCTGTTTCTCCTGTTCGATCACATGCTAACCCAATTTTTTTTTAGGGGCAGACACTCTCATGTTTCTTTTAGGTTGTATATAGATAAATGGTTTTGGACCGGTCTTGTACAGCACCAACGACAGGTAACGGCGTCTTTCATTGTACCTCAAGGGAGGGGTCCGTTGCTGGAAAGGCCCCTGCCCCTCTCACAACTTAGTTCCTACACAGCATCTTTTCAATCGAGATTTTGGCAACCCCCATGACACATGATACTATTACCCTTCCGACATCCGCAGCTCCCCAGATCTCCACCCGTAACTCCTTTAAAATAGTGTCCTGGAACGTAGAGGGCATTAACTCCCCGATTAAACGTAAGAAGGTGGTGCAATACCTGAAACGGTTGGACCCTGATATAGTTTTCCTTCAGGAAACACACTGGACTACCCAAGACCAGTTGCTACGAGCCCCGTGGGTGGGTTATCAAACGTCCTCTATCCATACTCAAAAGTCCAGGGGCACCGCAATTCTCCAACACAAACGACTCCCCTACTCAGACCTGCTGCCAATCAACGACCCTGAAGGCAGATAACCTAAACATTGGCCACAAACCATTTCAGCTACTTAATATCTACGCCCCCAATGGTCCGAACCTCACATTTTACAAAACACTGCTCCCATTACTTCATCAGCATTCCTCCACCTGCAGAATTGTGGGGATTTTAATGACGTTCCGGATTCTATATTAGATCGGGCCCTGGGTCGTACGCCACCCAGGGGACGCCTACAGCTCCCTGGTCCCGCCTTCCTCCTGGATCCCTTTAACTTGGTAGACATTTGGCGCATAGACAACCCGACGGGCAGGGATTTCACATTTTATTCTGATCCCCACAAATCATTTTCGAGATTGGACCTATTCTTGATCTCGGACTCACTCTCTTCCCGAGCATTGCACACCACGATTGGCCAAATACTGCTTACCGAACATGCACCGATCGCACTTGAACTAACACTTAGGACCCCGCGACCCTACACCCATAATTGTCGCTTTCCCTCCCACCTCATGACCTCCGGACTGTTCAAGTCACATATTGAACTACCATGGGATAACTACACCGACGACAACATACAACATATGGATGAGGTTAATCTATTCTGGTCCGCTTCCAAAGCGGTGCTCCGGGGCCAGATAATTGAGTTTACTGCCCTTAAAAGGAAGGAGGACTCTTAACATCCAACTAGGGCCCATTCAGATTTGCTCAACAGCTACAGGACCTACCTGTTGGACCCGTCCCCCATAGCTCTGCAAATGTACAAGCAGGACAAGGCCAGATATGACACACTAGCCACCGACATCGCACATCGCTCATGGCAACATCAGAAACACCGGTTATACCACTTTGGCAATAAACACGGTCGCCTCATCCGCTCTCAGATGCAGACGCGACCCTTCATATCTCATCTCAAGACTGTAGATGGTACCTTGCTTAAATATCCATGTGTGAGCTGGGGGCAAATATCCATGTGTGAGCTGGGGGCAAATATCCATGTGTGAGCCTGGGGCAAATATCCATGTGTTAGCTAGGGCAATATATCCATGCCATGTGTTTGCTGGGGCAATATCTCCATGTGTGAGCTGGGGCAATATATCCATGCCATGTGTTAGAAACATAGAAAAATGTCGGCAGATAAGAACCTTTCGGCCCATCTAGTCTGCCCAATTACATGGATACTTTACCTGGATTTATCTTTTGTTTAGGATAGCCTTATGCCTATCCCATGCCTGCTTAAATTCGATTACTGTTTTGGCCTCTACCACTTCAACTGGAAGGCTGTTAGGCATGTATCCACCACCCTCTCAGTAAAATAATGCTTCCTGATGTTACTTTTAAACCTTTGCCCCTCTAATTAGCTGGGGCAATATTTCCATGCCATGTGTTAGCTGGGGCAATATCTCCATGCCATGTGTTAGCTGGGGCAATATCTCCATGTGTGAGCTGGGGCAATATCTCCATGTGTGAGCTGGGGGCAAATATCTCCATGTGTGAGCTGGGGGCAAATATCTCCATGTGTGAGCTGGAGGCAAATATACCCATTTAAGAGCTGGGGGCAAATATACCTATGTAAGAGCTGGGGGCAAATATACCCATGTGAGCAGGGGGCAATATATCCAGGTGAGAGCTGGGGGCAAATATACATATATATATGTGAGCTTTTTTTTTGGGTGGGGGTGCAAGTAGCTGTTCTTGCCTAGGGCGCAAAATAGTCTAGCACCGGCCCTGACCACGATCCCTTGGACAGCGATATCCAAATGGACCTCTAATTTCGCTGACCTCTCTCCGCAAGACCTGATAAGTGCCACACTAGTATCCCGACGTTTACTTCCCTCCACTAACTACTGGGACATGTATTACAAAATACTACACCACGCATACATGGTGCCAGATAGAATTGCCAGAGCTGGACTTTTGCCAACTGCACACTGTCTGAAATGTCATCACACCCCGGACGATTTAGCACACTGCCTATGGCCCTGTCCGTTCATACAATTATCCTGGGATACGGAATGACGTTTAGCCCTCAGACTGGAAGTCCCCCACACTCCAGATTGGGCCATTTTCAATCGACCGACTCCCCCCACTCCCTGACCCTTCTCTAAATGCCATCGATTCTGGCTTACCCTTTTAGCGGCGACGGATAAGAAAGCAATTCTGTCCCAATGAATATTCACTACCCCTCCCTCTTTTCGTATGGTATATGAGAGGATTTATGCCATATTTCTGGCCGAGTGGTCCGAGGCGTCCAAGCACCAAAATGAGAAGACACAGCCCTTTTTTACTAACTGGACCCCCCTTATTAGAACGCTC
Source organism: Leptobrachium leishanense (assembly GCA_009667805.1). Taxonomy (NCBI): domain Eukaryota; kingdom Metazoa; phylum Chordata; class Amphibia; order Anura; family Megophryidae; genus Leptobrachium; species Leptobrachium leishanense. Next base: position 123,310,818 of record CM019066.1, read on the forward strand.
CCCTGCAAGACTATAGACTCACTACGACACACCTTCTTCTGTGCTCCATGGTACTCTTTACAGATGTTGCGAGGAACCCCACCGATCCCCCAGGACCCACCACTCCTTGAGTCGCTTCCTTACCTCCTCCCCATTGGCAGCCTCGGTTAATTGCGCCGCCCTCTCCACTGAGGGCTGCTGCCCTCCGTTATTGTTACGGGTGGAGATGCATGTTTATTTGCCATTACATTTGAATTTTGATAGTCTTGTTTCATACTGTTCAAGAGGTATCTCTTCTATTTCACTTTGGATACCGAAGTCCCGTATTGCTCTTTTACATCTAACTGTTGTGTCTCATGTCATTCATTTACTTGTAATTCTGTACTGTTCCGAAATGAATAAAAAAAAAAAAAAAAAAAAAATTAATATCAGAGAAATGGGAAATCATTATATAACAGTATACTGTAATTATAAGTCAACTAACATGAATCTGTGGAATCCATCTGTAACCATTGATATTTATGCGATCTCCACCTGTGGAAAGGCTATTGATAAATCACACTAAGTAATTGCCATTCCCTGCATCAGGGAGGGCTCACTAGCCAGGCACCGGACTGCCCTTAGTGACCAATTGCATTGTGATCGGCCTCGCGTTCCCAGCCGGCAGCAGTGCGTATCGGAAATCTCTGACCACACTTTGGGTGTAGCTGAAGATGCCTCGGCCCTTTCCGTAGGCGCTTCGGCTTCCTCCAGTCTCCAACGCATGCGAGCTTCGATGGATAAACGTGACTGTCAGCGCATGTGATCTGTGATGGCCAATTACAGCGACTGCATCTGTTTAAAGCCCAGATGCCCTGTCACAGTTTTTTTCTGGTCCTACTGTCAGTGCATTCATACCTTTTGAGTCCCATTAATCCTACCTCAAGTATATTTTGTCTCAAGTGTATTATACTCAAGTGTATTATGTTTTGGCCTCCTGTGTATATTTCATTGCCCTTTTTCTGGTTTTAACCCTTCCTATTTCTAGTGATATCCCTGTGTGGATTGACCTGGTTTACGTCTTGTGACGTTTTGTTGTGCCTTAACCCTTCTGATACTGTGCCTTGTTATCTCTTGGTGTATTGTCCCACTTACTTCGTACTGTAACCTTTTCTATCGCCTTGCCCCTTTTGTTACTGCTCCTTGTGTATGTTTAGCCATCTCTAGTATTGTGGCCCATCCAGTAGTGTTATATCTCCTATCTTTAGAATAGATCCTGCGATTCTAGGGACCGGTCTGTCTGATTAGAGTTTTTCTGTGTGCTACTGGGTGTCTGCATGTTGGCCATCCCACAATCCTTGTCAATAATCCCAGGGGTGTTAGAGTAGCATTTGGGAGAGATAAGTAGGAAAACTGGGTAGTGTCAAGGTTCTTACTTACTTTAGAACCCAATGCCAATATAAAATGCAGATACAGGCCGGAACTGGCTGCAAAGGTTAAGAAAAGGTAATAAAAGCAAAGCTCGGCAACAGCATAGCACAGAACATGTAGGGCATAAGAATAGGCAGGACGGCTATGCAGCAGTGCTTTCGTCATAAACGTCTGAGCATTTACAGAAGCTGCGATGGAAGCCCCTCCACATTGTGCTAATCTGAGTAAGTAATGCATATTCATAAGGTTCAGATAAGCAAGCTGAACAACACACACATTACAAAAGATTCCCCTTTGCATGTCTCACACTGCCAGGCACATTCACAAAAGTGTGTATGCCAGCCTCCTACCTAACAGTATGGACCATGGCAATGTAGCTACACAAAGGCTAGGGTTGACCTAGAAGCCTCTGTCTCATAGATAATGTTGCTTCACTATGTACAGAATATAATCAGAGTTTGATGATTGCTCTTGTGATTGTTTGTGTTTACCCTGTGTCTGGGAGGAACTATGTAATGTAATTGTTAACAGAATTATCGCCTTGTTTGGTTTTGTATTTTAAAGGGCCAATACCATCAAAAATAAAATGTTCTAATTTTATTTTATGTTGCTGATATCTCACATGTGCTTTGTTTTTCACTTGTATATTTAGTTGAGAAAATATTTTGCTCTATATGTGCCGTTGGTTGCATACATTTTGTGATACTTTGTGTTGTAATCTGCTCCCCACAGTATCTTTACAGCATTTACTCCTCACTATGTGGGTTTGCCCATAGAATTGAGAGAATGGGTCAGTAACCAACTTAAAGCATTGTATAGTGTGGGATGTATTCAAAGGACACCACCAGGGCCTACATTATAAGGGCACTATCACGTGCCTTAAATTAAAACGGGGATGCTTAGAGGAAACGTTAGCTAATCTCCCCTTAGCGTGCCACTTTTCCCAGTGGATTACCCTGCTAGCCTCCTGGATCCTCGAGGCAGCACTATAGCACCGTCCAGAGCATCCCCTCCATGGAATTCATAAGACTCCATGGAGGCTTCTGCTGCCGGGTCACATGACTGGCAGGATCTTGCCTCTTAGAGCTGTATTACATACTGCCCGCTAAAAAGGGGATGCCAAGGAGGAAAATCTGCGCCTGCAGGTTTCTCCTTAGCGACCCCGTTTTAGATCCATATTATGGGGCAGGCGCTAATTCAGCAGCTTGCCCCGTAATGCAGCGCTAAACCTCAGGAAACTCAGCGCTAATGTGACGCCCCAAGCATCCTATCCATGGAGTCCATAGGACTCCATTGAGGCTTTGACTGCCGGGTCACATGACCAGCAAGATCTCGCCTCTCTTGAGATCCTGCAGGTCGGCAGAGTGATCGTGGAGGGAGACTGGGGACCCCACCCCAGTCTCACTCTGCTCCCGGCTTCCAGAAGCAGCAGATCGGGTCTCCATTTTCACTGCGGGATGAGAAGTGAGTATTTGATTTTTGGGGGAATCCAGCTGGTGCTACCTTCTGCAGAAGCGGAATCAGTTAGCACCAGCTCTAAACTGTAGCAAATGTTTTCAGTTAGCGACAGCGGTTAGTAATAAGCGTTGGACTTTGTGATTCTAATGCTAATTACTCTGTGCTTAAACTTTGCACTTCCCATGTTAAGCTTAGGGAGAGCAAAGTACAGTAATCTCGCGCTAAAAAGCGCTAATACCGAATCGCTAATGGATTTTTTAACCCATTAGCATTACGCCCAGATCACCTCACGATCGATCGCTATCACCTCAATTAACCTAACGCTCACCTACAAAACCCTCACTAACTCAGCTCCCCACTACCTGTCCTCACTAATCCCCAAATACACCCCGGCCCGCTCCCTAAGGTCAAACAGTGACCTGCGCCTAGCTTCTCCCCGCATCACCTCTTCCCATGATAGACTGCAGGATTTCTCACGCGCAGCCCCCACTCTCTGGAACGCTCTCCCTCGTGCTGTCAGACTTTCCCCTAACTTCTCTTCCTTCAAACGCTCCCTTAAAACATTCCTATTTAGGGAAGCCTACCACCCAACTCACTGACGCAACCATCAATCACTCTCACCTTACAGTCCTCTCCTCCTGTTTCCAACCCCAACCCTCCTAGATTGTGAGTTCCTACGGGAATAGGGCCCTCATCTCCTCCTGTACTGGTTTGTCTAATGTTGTTCAATGTATTGTAACCCTGTCTATACTGTGCTTATTGTACAGCGCTGCGGAATATGCTGGCGCTTTATAAATAAAGAATAATAATAATAATAATAATAAGTGTTTTAAGCTCCCTGTCTTATCTCATTTAACTGACTTCTCTTATTTCAGGTAGCAAAGACAGAAGAATAGACCTCCTGCAGCCTTATCTAAACATTCCCTCCTCCACCTCATATACTGTTAAATACTGTGGTTCCCAACCACTGTCCACAAGTACCCCGAACAGGTCAGGTTTTCCAGATATCTGAACCACAGCACAGGGGATATAATTAGCTGCTCAGTGATTGCAGGATTCATTCTGCATTTTCTCAAGGTAATCCTTAAAATCTGTTAGAGGTACTTGAGGACCGCGGTTGGCAACCACTGCTGTAGAAGATAAACCACAAGAGTAGAGTAATTAATTTTTTTTGCACAGATTTTGGTAAATATTGTAGGATGGGACAAATCCACAAAATGGAAACCGGAGATAAAAAAACAACCTTTATCTCTTAAGTAATTGGTTAGGGTATATAAATTGAATCTCTGGAATTTAAAAACAAGCTTCTTTTCCCATTTCCCATGTGTCTGGCTGTTGGTTAAGCAGGACACTGTCCCTTTGGGTAACCTTTCTGTGATACCATCATTTGTGTAGTCTCAAAGCCAAAAGCAAGTCCATTGAGTGGTTCTGGGTCGGACAAAGGACAGACGAAGTAAGGGGTGGATCCGATCCAGGAGTTTTTAACAGATGGCTTCACTGGGTGTAAGCTGTGGGCCTTTTTAAAGCACTTCAGTTTAGCATCACAGGGGACCACAACCAGAACTGTCCAGAGCCTCATTTGTAGCTGTGGACCAGGCCACAGCATGGGAATCTAAGCCTAAAACAGAGAACACTGATGGAGGATACAAGCTGGGGTAAAGATGAACGACTGTGATAGGCAGGGTGTGTTTGGCGTTTAAGGATTTGGTTGTTTAGGATCTAGGAGGGATGTAGCATTAGAAGGAACAAATGATAATTTATTTTTATTTTTTTTGAGAAAGGATACATTGAGATTTCTCTCATTTTCAAGTATGTCCTGGGTAGCGAGTATGTACTGTTAGGTGTCTTGCCCAAGGACACTTACTGGAGAGGTGCTCTTGCCGGGATCGAACCTGTGTCTCCACAGTTTCTCTCCATGGTTATAGAGCAGTGATGTTACCTCTACTCCACCCAGCCGGCATAATTCATAGTAAGCAGTTATTTCTATATAAGAAGAGCAACTTTTTATTAATTCTCCTTTCATAAACAGGCGAGAGACTGGATGCAATGACAAATCCACAAATGACCATTCAACGTTTGATAACCCAGCCACCTGTAGGTACTTGGCATGACCAATTATATGGTTCCCTTATCTCCAGGGGAGCATGTGATGCCTATATAGACAATTAAAGGTCCCTCTTTCAAAAAAGATACTCTGTGATTTCCTCAAATGCATGTGACTGCCGGCAAACTGGCAAGCACAAGATAACTTTCTTTTGTGGGAGTCTAGGTAGGTCAAAATCATCCATCACTTTCCACACCAAAGGGCGTATCACAAAACACTCACAAACCCACCAATGTGGACATTTTAGTGCAGCAAGTAGCACAAGGTTGTGTTATTATGGCATGAAACATAACAGCCGTACATTGTGACACCGACAATTACATCATATTGTTTCTAACCATACAGCATTTCAGTGGGTGGCTTTCCTTTCTGTTATTCTTTATGGATTCCTCTTTTCATGTACCATAAGCTGAGTGATAATTGCCACGGACATTAGAAATCTACTGATGACTTTCAGGGTTATCCAGAGAAAGGGGAGAACCAGCAGGAGAAGAGAACAATCTAGACCAAATAGCCAATTTGGAAAGTGAGATAAATGGGAGAATTTTTCAGGTTTGGCAATATTGACCTAGAATTTTCACTTCTCCAGTCATTCTCCTGAGTTTCCCCTTCCTTTGAATAGACCTGTATGTTAATCTTTGCAGTGTTGCCTTTTATTAGGGATGTGCAACTCATTTCCTACCGTATCGATTTTCGCACGAAATTTACTATTTTCGTGCTTCCGAGGGCATCCCGAATCCAAAATCTCAACCACACTAAACTTTTGGATCGATTTGAAATTTTGAGTCATTCGATTCGATGATTCGGGTCATTTCTGCGTTTGGATCATTTCAGTGATTCGGATCATTTTGAGTCATTCGGTTCAGCTGGTTTTTCGTTTTATGCTGCAATATTAATTTATACTATAGGAGGTACTGCCCGGCAGTGTGCGGATTCATATGCTGCATTATTATACTGTAGAGGTGCTGCCCGGCAGTGTGCGGATTCATATACTGCATTATTATACTGTAGAGGTGCTGCCCGGCAGTGTGTGGATTCATATACTGCATTATTATACTGTAGAGGTGCTGCCCGGCAGTGTGCGGATTCACATGCTGCATTATTATACTGTAGAGGTGCTGCCCGGCAGTGTGCGGATTCATATGCTGCATTATTATACTGTAGAGGTGCTGCCCGGCAGTGTGCGGATTCATATGCTGCATTATTATACTGTAGAGGTGCTGCCCGGCAGTGTGCGGATTCATATGCTGCATTATTATACTGCAGAGAGGCGCTGCCCGGCAGTGTGCGGATTCATATGCTGCATTATTATACTGTAGAGGTGCTGCCCGGCAGTGTGCGGATTCATATGCTGCATTATTCTGTAGAGGTGCTGCCTGGAAGTGTGCGGATTCAGATGCTGCATTACTTATACTGTAGAGGTGCTGCTCGGCAGTGTGTGGAATCATATGCTGCATTGAAACCTATGGGTTAAAAATCCTTGTTTCTTTAAAAAAAAATTAAGAAACCTAAAATTTCACCCAAAAAATGCTTTAAAAAATCTTAAAAGAATAACTAACAGGGTTATTCAGAGAGCGTGAAAAGCAGGAGAATGACTGGAGAATGAAAAATTCTAGGTCAAAATAGCCGATTTGGAAAGTGAGATGAAAGGGAGAATTTTTCTGGTTTGGCTATTTTGACCTAGAATTTTTCATTCTCCAGTCATTCTCCTGCTTTTCACGCTCTCTGAATAACCCTGCATGTAAAGGAACTTTCATTCTATTGATAGTAATCTACTACCCATTCTTAAATAAGCAATTAAAAACCAAATAACTCATTAAAATACGAAAAACCAAACTGAACCAATTCACCCGAATGATCCGAAATTTCAAATTGATATCGAATCACCGAAACAAAAACGGTCTGAAACAACCCGAAATAAAAAAAACACCTGGAAAAAAACCCGAAACATTTTCAGCGGTGCACATCTCTACCTTTTATAATATTATATGAATTTACATCCCAAACTGACAGTATGTTTTTTTTTTACCAACTGTCTTGTGTATATTGCTTCGTATACCAAGAGGAGCTGCCAATCATTTGTATTCACAGTATTTCATGTTTGCCATTGTACAATAGCTACTGTAATTTGCAATTTGCCGTCTTCGCTAGAAAGCGCGGGATATGGAGCAGAGTTCAGGTTCCCAATCATACTGTTGTAGGTAGCATCGCTAAACATGATCTCACATAAACAACAGGGAAAGTGTAACTGCAAAGAAAACCTCCAATTTCATGTGTATAATCTATTGCAAAACAGTGTGTTTCTATTCTTTTTTTGTCAGTTATATTGTATAAGCAGACAGTACAACCACACACCCGCCAAGTCACACAGTGTGGCCTTGTGACACACAATATTCCCTCATACCTCATGGACACTTGGCAGCCATAGGCCATCACCTGTTTTTTGGAGGCCTGGGGGAAAATGCACCATGAGCATGTGTTTAAATGGTTAAAATAAGGGCTTTTGGCACCTGTACACCAGCGCTGCTTGTATATGAGAATCTCTGATTGGCTTATTGGCAAGGCTGCTGGGCAACCTGTCCCACGTGGGTCGTTGTCACAGCCACTTTTGGAGGTAGGACCATGAAGGCGATTATACAGTCGTGTAACTCATCATTGGTTATCATGCCCCTTGGTAACCATGCATCCTCTCATCCAATTAGACCTGTTAAAAGTTCCCAGGTCTGCAAATAAATAACACACACACATGATTTATCTGACATTATCTGACCCTTTTCTGATCTTGTTTACTGTGGTGATCTGAAGACTAAAGGAAAGGTGACCGTTTTGTTCTTTGTAGTTCTCTTTTATTTTTCGATCACAGCCACACGCAAATTATCGATACATATTAAAAGGTTGAATTTTTCCAGGTCGCATTTAATGTTAGACAATCTCTCGTGCACATTCTACATCAAATAATCCACTGATGATTAAGACACGATAAACCTGCAAGTAGATGTAGTCATAAAATTACGGATGAAATCGGAGTCCAACCTGTTTGGCTAAGGTCAGACGAAAGCAGTTTTAACGTGCGTTTAGCCGCACGAAATCACGGCCGTGCTAGCAGCAAATGACGTCCAATGCCGGGGAACATACGACGAACGGCCACACGACAGTTCGTCCGTGCAACGCAAGTGGCAAACGAACGCATTTTTTCGAGAACGTCAAACCGCTAGTACTGACGTACAGAGTGCGCTGCGGCCGCATAGCGGCGTGTGTGTGTGATTGGGAGACGTCAGACGCTGCACACGTCTGGCCAACCTAACGTCCAGACGCAAAAGGGTTTTATTGATGATCCGTACAAAATCACGGACGAAAATGCGCATCGTATGACCGCTACCGCGTATTCCGTGAAAAAATACGTCCATTCGTTCGAATGCACTTTTTCACGGACAACGTGAAAAATGCGTTCGTCTGACCCTAGCCTAACCTATCAGGATCAGAGGCGTTGTAAGTTAATTGGTAAAGTCACAGTACCAAACTGAGGGGAACAAACACGTGAAATCAAGCAAGAGATCGAGATCTGTGATAAATCAAGTCACTTTATCGCCAAATATTTGAAGAATAATTGACGGAGAATATTTGATAAATTTCCTACATTCTGTTTAAAGGGTATAAATAATACAAACACAAGCTAAACCCACAGATTTAAAGAGATATCAATTAATTAATAGTCATTGCCATGGATGCCTAGACAGTCTCCGCATCCGCAGAGTTTTATGGAATGTGTGAAAACCAGTTGCTAAGTAACTATTTTAACTTGTATTCTGTGGAAGGTTAATGCATTGCATACAGAGTTTGAGGGATAAAGATGAAAGTTATTTTGCATTTGCAAAAAACTACCTTTACATATCAAACAGTGACTGTTTAGAGCAATAGTGGGCCCTATTCCCTTTCTAACACGAAAACCTGCGCCTGCAGGTTTCCCCGTAACGTCCCCATTTTAGTGTTAGATTCCGAGGCAGGTGCTACTTTAGCACGTTGCCCCAGAACGAAGCGCTACCCTCATTGATACTCAGGGTAGCGCTTCCACCCACTGCGAGTATCACCTCAAGGAGTCTGTAGGACTTCATGATGGGTTGCGCTGTCCTTTAGGAAGGTAATATGGGTGGCATGTGTTAAAATCACTTATCCTGGTGTTTGCGCTTACTAACCCGAACCCTACAGCTAGCGTATACGAATATGCTAACGATAGTATTCAGTTAATAATTTAAAACACGAAGGCCGTTTGAAAAAGTAATAATAGCAACAAGACCATTTCGTGTGTATGAGTTAAGTTATCAAAAGAGAACCTAGACTATAAGTTCATGAGAAAAAGACATGATGGTGTATGTGCTAAAAAAATCTTAAAAAAAATAAAAGAAGGAATGCCAGCTACCTTTTTGCTGAGCTATTTGAGCATGCTGACTGCTCTTCTACTATACTAGGGATGTGCGTTTCGGGTTTCGGAATTTTCACTAAATTTCTCGATTCGGATGATTTTCCGAAAATTTTCAGATCCGAAAACGGCAGATCCGAACAAATTTTCGTGCCGAAACAAAAACTTTTCGGAATTTTCGAATGGACTAGAAATGTGTAAAATTGAAATTCATTTTCGTTCCATTCGTGATTTCGGCTCCATTTCAGTAATTTCGGACATCGTATTTATATCGCTGATTCTATAATTAAATTTTGTATCATTCCCATCTGAATGTTTCCTTCCTGGAAAACCAGAGAAATCTCAATGTATCCTTCTTGTAAAACCAGAGAAATCTCAATGTATCCTTCTTGTAAAACCAGAGAAATCTCAATGTATCCTTCTTGTAAAACCAGAGAAATCTCAATGTATCCTTCTTGTAAAACCAGAGAAATCTCAATGTATCCTTCTTGTAAAACCAGAGAAATCTCAATGTATCCTTCTTGTAAAACCAGAGAAATCTCAATGTATCCTTCTTGTAAAACCAGAGAAATCTCAATGTATCCTTCTTGTAAAACATGAGAAATCTCAATGTATCCTTCTTGTAAAACATGAGAAATCTCAATGTATCCTTCCTGGTAAAATCCTTTATAAATAAATAAATAAACAAATGTATCCTTTTTGTAAAAAATGAGAAATCTCAATGTATCCTTCCCGGGAAACCAGAGAAATCTCAATGTATCCTTCTTGTAAAACATGAGAAATCTCAATGTATCCTTCCTGGAAATCCAGAGAAATCTCAATGTATCCTTGTAAAACCAGAGAAATCTCAATGTATCCTTCCCGGGAAACATGAGAAATCTCAATGTATCCTTCTTGTAAAACATGAGACATCTCAATGGGTGAATTATCGTATCGTAACCGAAAAACCATTAGTTTACGTCAAAACGAATAGACACTTTGAAACGAGAACAGACGTTCCGAAAAACACAAAAATTTCCGAAATCACGAAAAAAAGTCGAAACGAACTGAACCGAAATGAAAATTTACAAAATCCGAACGAACCGAACTGAAAAAAAATCGGTGCACAAGCCTATACTATACTAAATATGGATGTTAATGTGTACTCTAATCATGCTATATAGTGTCAGCTATATTTTCTACGAATATGTGTATACCCATTCTATTCTCATTATTTTAAGTGTAATTAATTATTGAGGCTGTTATGTGCAATTTGATTTTTACTATACTTTTGTGTATGACCAATGGATATCATAATGAGAACATGTCTTCCATGACAAAAATGTGAGCAACAGAGAATGTCAATGTTCTAAACCAATACTGAAGAGTTTGTTGATTTGGTAATTTATTGATTTGGTTCCAAACCGTCATTGTTGCACCAATAAATAATCATTAGCACCATCACTACAACGTTATCAGTATTGCTCTCACTGCAATCTTTACCCTTAACAGAATTGAAATCACAAAGCTGAGACCCCTGGATATAACAGCAAAGGATAATAAGTGAATGTCATCATCCATTATCAGTGTTTCCCAAGCCTGTCCTCAGGTACCCATAACAGGTCAGGTTTTCCAGATATCTGAAGCACAGCACAGGTGATATGATTTGCTGCTCAGTGATTGCGGGATTCAGTCTGCATTTCCACAAGGTGATCTGCAAAATCTGGCCTGGTTGAGGGTCCCGAGGACAGGTTTGGGAAACACTGCATTAAATGGCACCGTCAGGATTTACCCTGCTCCTTGGTACAGTCAGCTGCAGTACCTTCAAAGGCCATGGAGCTTTTCCCACAGACTGGGGAGCTTCAGCTGCCCAGGTATTACTAGTTGACACCCTTTATAAACCAAAACTGACCCTTCATCCTGTGCCAGAACATTGTTTGTTCAGCTGGCTGGTTTTTCATGTGATGTCCAGAGACTCTCCTGCCTTGCCACCCTGAAACCCTCCGATGCCAATAGGGAACTGTCTGCCTTGCCACCTTGAGAATGGTCTGCCTTGCTACCTTGAAATTCTTTCTTCCTTGCCACCCTGATAACGGTCTTCCTTGCTGCCCTGAGAACCCTCTGCCTTGCCACCCAGAGAGCCCCCTACCTTGCCGTCCTGAGACCCTCACCCTTGATTAGATGTTTTTATTTTTGTTACTGCTTTATATTCTTTCATTCATCTTCTTGATTTATTTCTCTTAAGAACACTTGTTAGTCTTTTGCCGTATCTCGTTTTATTTCCCTGTACTCTGGGTTCCAGCTTTAACCCATTTTCTGCTGATGCGTAGCAGAACGCCATTCTCAACCCCGACAGTTATTCATTTCTTTTAACCTTGATAGAAGGATAAAATAGAGGGTTTTCATAGCGAACATTTGGTTTTGGAACAAATACTATAGATACTGGAGCAGGGCCACCAGCCAGTAAAGATCTCCCAGATCTTTATACTGTTTGTTAAATGTTTTTTTAAAAATAGTTTTATTATTTTCTGTTACCTGGAGAAGTTGAGTACTTGAACATTCTGAATTGCTGCAGCAAAACAAATGAAGGCATCAAACAATGGATTGTAAGAGGAAACTGTATTCCAATGTCTCATTAGTAATTCCTTGATCAGTCACTTAGCTGGGTAATGCTTGATAGATAGTCACTGACTCACATTGTGTATTGAAAAATGTAATTACAGAACCTGAATCAGGCTATTGTATCCAGCAGCACTTTGTTATTCAATGTCTGCCTGCATGGATAATGTACAATAAAAATGTGTATTTCTCAAAACTTGAGAGCTAAACTAGAGTAGGTATTAAAATGTTCTACAAATTAATTTAAGAGAAATTGTGAAACAGAATGGGATGATTCAAGGATATTGAGACAGAATATTAGTATGATGCATATTGAAGACATCTACTGTTGACTATGCGATAGACTCAATTTCCCTTTCTCTCATGCTGAGACTTCACAACCCATCTATTAATTAATAAAGGCACAGCTTTATCACTTAGTGTGGATTTTCTTTTGTCCCCATCAAGTTTTGTCTTGTCGTAAATGGACGCTCAATTCACCATGACCACTTACATTCATTTAGCAGATCATGGTGGTGTTCTTGGCCACTGAAAAAAACAGCACTTCAACTTGAAGGTTTCACCTTCTTCTTCAAGATTGTCAGTCAGTGGCTGCTGCGTGGCCTTCTGTGAGTTGGGATTATTGTTGCACAGTGACCAAGGTGGAGAGGTATCTGTTTGGCTCTTTTCAAGGTAGTCAGGCATGCGCTACTTGTCTTGGTGTTGGTGGGTAAATTGCTTTCTTTAGCTAGATGGCAGCAGCCGTAAAAGCCATGAGGAGGCCACTGTGTACATGAATGGTAGGTATAATGACTTCTGAGGGTCAAAACTTGCCAAAGAATCCTATATCTATGGCTATGCCCAATGGAAAAAATAGAGAAAAAGACTAAATCCTGCACCATTGGGGGTAATTGAGTGAAATCAACTCAAATTCTTACCAAGATAGTAGACGTTCCAGATCAATTCAGGTAGGTTGTTTGCTAATAAATTTACAGGACAACATGATCTATATCAATGGATTTCACTGTTGATGGATGAGAATTAGGTTACGTTAACACTTTAGCAGATACATTCCAATCAAATCCATGAATGACTTCAGTACGTAACTCCTAATCCATGAACTCAATCTTTAAAATAGCAAAACCTCCCTTCGTGATAGTAACACTTTTAAAAGTTATGAACCTATAGACTACTTTCTACATCAAAAAACATATGCCCCTCTTTCATAACAAAAACCTCTAACCCCCCCAACACCTCTTCTTGATTACAATTTATAATCCATGAATCCCTTGCCGTATCCCAAATGCCATACTACTTATGTCACATGCCACCCATTTCACTCCAATTACAATCCCTTGTCCTCTTTCTGCCATAAAACCATGCTCTCACCCATATGCTCTTTTTGCACGGCTCGCCTTTTGGAAGAGGACCTTGTTGTCTGAGTGTCTGATCAGAGGCTGCATACAGGATGACAACGGATTGCATGAAGCACACACCCTGCGTTGTCTTTAGTATGTTGAGATGATCACCTAGAACCTCTGTCCTGATGCTGCATTTCAGTTCCTACCTTGGCAAAAGATAGGGTCGGGCAAAGCCATGCCCCTTCCAATAGCAGAAAAAATTTGGATGACATGGGAAGCAGAAACACGCCATTTGCAGTGGAAATGTTGCTCAAACCGAGAATTCAAACGTTTCCACAATGATTATAAGCTCATCTTATCGTACATGTACATGCCTATCGGTGGAAGTTTAGAGCAGATCTATTTCTCCCCAGATATATTCATGAGGATTGGCAAACAGTGACTACAGTCTTCACTGATGCAGAGATACACAAAAAAAATTCAAGTCATATTTTGTAAATCTGTAGGTGACGGTAAGAAAATAACACAAACAATACATAATTAATAACACAAACAAGAAAAAGCCAATCTCAAATGACCAAACAAGCATATTATTTATTCAGTTTTCCAAATGGGTCAAAATATATGGAGGTGCATGATAATAATCCCAGACACAAACTATCAATAGCAGAAAAAGAAGTTGCCATTTTCTAGTTATTATGTAGTACACTTTATAGCCTCCTATAAGGCACTCCACGTCTGACAATAATTTATACCTTTTTGCTTATAGCAGTAAATTCAGTAACACTGGATGAACAATAACACTGAATTAAAGACCATGCAGGGTTTGCGGGTCACATCCTCACTAGGCTTGTGCACTTTTTTTTTTTTTTTTTTTTTTTTTTTCGGTTAGATTTTTCGGATTTTTAAACTTTTCGATTCGGCTCGTTTCGACCGATTTCTGTTTCGATTCGTTTTTCGTGTACTTTTTTTTTCGGAATATCGACCATTTTTCGGATATTTGTGTCACTTTGCTAATTTTTTGTATCGACTTTTCGTTTTTCGGAATTGTACATGTTTTTGGAATTTCGACCATTTTTTTGTATTTTCGTGTCACTTAGCTCGTTTTTTGTATCGACTTTTCGTAAGTTTGGAAATTTTCATTTTTTCGGAAAGTCTGTTCTCCTCGTTTCAAAGAAATTTCGATTTGACACATTTCAAGTCCATTCGAAAATATTTCTTTTCGGCTCGGAAAACTTTTCGGATCTGCCATTTTCGGATCTAAAAATTTTCGGAAATTCGGCCGCATCCGAAAACACGAATCGGGAAATTTCGTGGAAATTCCGAAACCCGAAACGCACATCCCTAATCCTCACATATCCATTAATCTGCTACTAAATACAGCATCTTGCGCCTCACACTGGGAGGTCTCTACATGCAGCACTGAAATGTGATGAGATTTCTTTGTTTGATGATTTGGCCCATTCACAGATCAGATTAAGTTAGCCCCTGATCAGAATCTATTAACCCCTTCGCTGCTGAGCCACTTCACCTCTGTGTGCTGAGCTCATTTTAGCCGTTTTGTGCTCACCATTGTTAAATGTGTTTAGAAGTAATGTTTTCTTTCAGGATCCAGACAAATTATATATTTTTTTTTCAGCAGACTCAGGAGATTCATTTCTACAAGTATATATCATGTTTCGTCAGAATGCTAGAACAAAAAATGTCAAAGCTTAAATTTCAATTCAAATTTCCAACATTTGTAAATTGTAAATTTATTTAACATTTTATCATCCAAACCTTTGTGATTTTATATATTCTATGTGTTCGTCATTATTATAATCCTAAATAGAGAACCTGTTACTCTTTTCTTCCCAAAAAATATGCAATTTTTAACAAAACTGAAAAACAATTTGCTTTTATTTTGGTGCAATGTCTTTTATGAAAAATATGACATGTATAAAACACTGAAGTTGTGCCTGACATGGAAAATGAGAAGGTGAATAATGGCAGCAGCATTGTTCATTTTTATATGTGACATATAGACAATTTCACAGCCTTAGTGGGAAAAAAAAGTTTCTATTTATTTTTTATTTTTTCATTTTTTTTTTTAGACTCTGGTCTTTCTAATGACTCCTCAGTTGACCAAGTGGGGTGTGAAGAATGGCAATACGGGGTCCAAAGTACTCTGGCCTTTCCTTGCAGTGGTGCGTCGGATTGTGTTTTAGATGAAACAATGTGTAATAACGCATTATGCCATCACCTCCAAACTTGCTCACAGTGTGGGGAAAAAACGTTGAATTAGTGCAGCGGCATTGTTTGCGTTATAAGCAAATAATGCTGCTGCCTTAGAACAGCGAACAAAAAAGTTTTACAATTCATTTTGTTTTCCTTTTTTTTTTAGTTTTGCACGTTATGTGGTCACATTTGGTATCACTGGAAAGGACAGACTCCTACCTTTCCAATGACACCTTACTTGACCTTGTGGGGAGTAGAGAATGGCGATGCAGGGGCCCAAAGGACCCCCGGTGCTCCTCGCAGTGGTGCAAAAGCTTACATTTTCAATGGAACAATGCGTAGCAATGCATTGCTTCCTCATCTCCACACTTGTTGCCACATAGGAAATGAGAAGGTTAGTTAATACAGCATTATTTATATTATTATTCAAAAGTGAACCATACTGCTACTTTCGGGATTTTGTTTTTAAAAGTTATCTTTTAATTTTATTAAATTTATTTTTTGATATTTACAGATGAAATGGCCATATTTGCCATCATTGAAAAGACCAAATTCTGATCTTTCCAATGACACCTCATTTGACCATCTATGTTTCCAGGATTCGAAGATACATGGGTCCAAAAGACAGGCAGGGGACTCCCTCTTTCTGACGTCAACACGAATGTGCGCGATGACGCGGGGGGCAGTCCAACAGCAAGGGCCAACATCAAAGATATAAGCCCGCTGTGATCGAAGCACCAGATCAGAGGCAGATAGTCACCGAGCTGGGGCAGCGCAATGACATGCGGGAAGCATCCTCCGAGCACAGGAGTGATTCATGAAATTTATGCAATATTTTAGACTCTAGCATCGACTGTGTTTATTTATTTAGATTTTTGTATTTAAAAATGGATAAAATGGCAATATACTGTTATATAGAATAGTACAGCGATTATTGGCCTTTGTACGCCGAATCTTTCAGAACTTAAAACATAACAAGGAAAAAAGGTGTCATCTGCGCTCGTTTCTATGTGTTCCATGTACAACAAAACTGAGGTTTTTGTTTCAATGGCCATTGCAACGTAAGCTCACTCGCCACTTCACGGCACCTCTTTACAGAGTGAGTACCTAACAATTGTAACCAAATGGCAATGGCCATTGAAACAAACAAAAACCTCAGTTTTGTTGTACATGGAACACATAGAAACGAGCGCAGATGACACCTTTTTTCCTTATGTTTTATACATTAACTGGGCTGTTACTCCTGGCAGTTGCTGCCGCTCCGGTGAGTATGGGCGCGACGCCATTTTTTCTGTATTTATGAAGTCATCCATGACTCTCCGGTACACAATTTTCAATTATTTTCAGCATTCTCAGGGGCATGGCCGGACTGGCCTACCGGGATGCCGGGAGGGATCCCGGTAGGCTGCTTCATTTTTGGGCCGCTGGGGAGATTACAGGAGGCGTTAGAATCTGGCTCCTCCCCTACTATTACCTGTCTCTTCCTGTCCCCGCGCACACTGTGTGCACAGGGAGGGAAGAGGGTGGGCTCTGGGTCGGCCCATCCATGGAGCATTTATCCAGGGCAGCCTCTCATCATGCTGCTGCAGTTGCCCCTCCCCATCCTCCTGCACAGCTTCCTGTCTCTGCAACACGAGGAAGGAGTGAGAGGTGGGGAGAGCAGGGCCAGCCTGTGCAGCAGCTGCAGCCAGCCCTAGAGTGGACATCCCATTGCAATTTACATTTGGGATACCCCCTGGGACCCAAGCAGCTTTATTTATTTTTTTAAATTAGCTCCACACACACACACACAGGGTAGGGAGCAGGGATGCCAGGCTACTCGAGACAGCTGTAAAGCTGCTGGCTGTACAGCCTGACTGCTCCCCTGCCCCATAACATGTAGAAATCCTGCTCCTTACTCTGTAGCTGCTCGGATTTAAAAAAAAAACAACAAAAAAAAACGCACCTCTCCCTATCCTAGCTACCATCTCCTAACTCACTCTGCAGGGAAGGGGCACATGCAGGCACTGCAGACAATGATTATTAAATCGGTGTGTGTGTGTATGTGTACACAGACCGGGGGGGGGGGGGTCACAGTGAGAGAGGGGATCACAGAGAGAAAGGGGGTCACAGAAAGGGGGGATCACAGAGAGGGAAAGAGGGGTCACAGAGAGAGGGATAGAGAGGAGATCACAGGGATAGAGAAAGAGGGGATCACAGAGGGATAGAGAGGGGATCACAGAGAGAGAGAGGGGATCACAGAGAGAAAGAGGGGATCACAGAGAGAGAGAAGGTCACAGAGAAAGGGGGTCACAGAGAGAGAAAGGGGATCACAGAGAAAGAGGGGGTCACAAGAGAGAGGTGATCACAGAAGGATAGAGAGGGGATCACAGGGAAAGGGGATCACAGGGATAGAGAGAGGGGATCACAGAGGGAAAGAGTTGAGGGGATCACAGAGAGAAAGAGGATCACAGAGAGAAAGAGGGGTCACATAGAGAGGTGATCACAGAGGGATAGAGAGAGGGGATCACAGGGAAAGAGAGGGGATCACAGGGATAGAGAAAGGGGATCACAGAGGGAAAGAGTTGAGGGGATCACAGAGAGAAAGGGGATCACAGAGAAAGAGGGGATCACAGAGAAAGAGGGGGTCACAGAGAGGTGATCACAGAGGGATAGAGAGAGGGGATCACAGAGGGATAGAGAGAGGGGATCACAGAGGGATAGAGAGAGGGGATCACAGAGGGATAGAGAGAGGGGATCACAGAGGGATAGAGAGAGAGGGGATCACAGAGAGGGATAGAGAGGGGGGATCACAGAGGGATAGAGAGAGGGGATCACAGAGGATAGAGAGAGGGGATCAAGAGGGATAGAGAGAGGGGATCACAGAGGGATAGAGAGAGGGGATCACAGAGGGATAGAGAGAGGGGATCACAGAGGGATAGAGAGAGGGGACAGAGAGAGAAGAGGGGATCACAGAGAAAGGGGGTCACAGACAGAGGTGATCACAGAGGGATAGAGATAGGGGATCACAGAGGGATAGTGAGAGGGGATCACAGAGGGAGAGAGTTGAGGGGATCACAGAGAGAAAGGGGGTCACAGAGAGAGGTGATCACAGAGGGAAAGAGTTGAGGGGATCACAGAGAAAGGGGATCACAGAGAGAAAGGGGATCAGAGAGAAAGGGGATCACAGAGAGAAAGAGGGGTCACATAGAGAGGTGATCACAGAGGGATAGAGAGAGGGGATCACAGGGAAAGAGAGGGGATCACAGGGATAGAGAAAGGGGATCACAGAGGGAAAGAGTTGAGGGGATCACAGAGAGAAAGGGGATCACAGAGAAAGAGGGGGTCACAGAGAGGTGATCACAGAGGGATAGAGAGAGGGGATCACAGAGGGATAGTGAGAGGGGATCACAGAGGGATAGAGAGAGGGGATCACAGAGGGATAGAGAGAGGGGATCACAGAGGGATAGAGAGAGGGGATCACAGAGGGATAGAGAGAGGGGATCACAGAGGGATAGAGAGAGGGGATCACAGAGGGATAGGAAGAGGGGATCACAGAGAGAAAGAGGGGATCACAGAGAAAGGGGGTCACAGACAGAGGTGATCACAGAGGGATAGAGATAGGGGATCACAGAGGGATAGTGAGAGGGGATCACAGAGGGATAGTGAGAGGGGATCACAGAGGGATAGTGAGAGGGGATCAAGAGGGATAGTGAGAGGGGATCACAGAGGGATAGTGAGAGGGGATCACAGAGGGATAGTGAGAGGGGATCACAGAGGGAGAGAGTTGAGGGGATCACAGAGAGAAAGGGGGTCACAGAGAGAGGTGATCACAGAGGGAAAGAGTTGAGGGGATCACAGAGAGAAAGGGGATCACAGAGAAAGGGGATCAGAGAGAAAGGGGATCACAGAGAGAAGGGGATCACAGAGAGAAAGGGGATCACAGAGAGAAAGGGGATCACAGAGAGAAAGGGGATCACAGAGAGAAAGAGGGGGTCACATAGAGAGGGGATCACAGGGATAGAGAAAGGGGATCACAGAGGGAAAGAGTTGAGGGGATCACAGAGGGAAAGAGTTGAGGGGATCACAGAGAGAAAGGGGATCACAGAGAGAAAGGGGATCACAGAGAGAAAGGGGATCACAGAGAGAAAGGGGATCACAGAGAAAGGGGATCACAGAGAAAGGGGATCACAGAGAGAGAAAGAGGGGATCACAGAAAGAGGGGGTCACAGAGAAGAGGTGATCACAGAGGGATAGAGAGAGGTGATCACAGAGGGATAGAGAGAGGTGATCACAGAGGGATAGAGAGAGGGGATCACAGAGGGATAGTGAGATGGGATCACGGATAGTGAGAGGGGATCACAGAGGGATAGAAAGAGGGGATCACAGAGAGAAAGAGGGGGTCACAGAGAGAGGTGGTCACAGAGGGATAGAGATAGGGGATCACAGAGGGATAGTGAGAGGGGATCACAGAGAGAGAAAGAGGGGGTCACAGAGAGGTGATCACAGAGGGATAGAGAGAGGGGATCACAGAGGGATAGTGAGATGGGATCAAAGGGATAGAGAGAGGGGATCACAGAGGGATAGAGAGAGGGGATCACAGAGGGATAGAGAGAGGGGATCACAGAGGGATAGAAAGAGGGGATCACAGAGAGAGAAAGAGGGGATCACAGAGAAAGAGGGGGTCACAGAGAGGTGATCACAGAGGGATAGAGAGAGGGGATCACAGAGGGATAGAGAGAGGGGATCACAGAGGGATAGAGAGAGGGGATCACAGAGGGATAGAGAGAGGGGATCACAGAGGGATAGAGAGAGAGGGGATCACAGAGGGATAGAGAGAGGGGATCACAGAGGGATAGAGAGAGGGGATCACAGAGGGATAGGAAGAGGGGATCACAGAGAGAAAGAGGGGATCACAGAGAAAGGGGGTCACAGACAGAGGTGATCACAGAGGGATAGAGATAGGGGATCACAGAGGGATAGTGAGAGGGGATCACAGAGGGATAGTGAGAGGGGATCACAGAGGGATAGTGAGAGGGGATCACAGAGGGATAGTGAGAGGGGATCACAGAGGGATAGTGAGAGGGGATCACAGAGGGATAGTGAGAGGGGATCACAGAGGGAGAGAGTTGAGGGGATCACAGAGAGAAAGGGGGTCACAGAGAGAGGTGATCACAGAGGGAAAGAGTTGAGGGGATCACAGAGAGAAAGGGGATCACAGAGAAAGGGGATCAGAGAGAAAGGGGATCACAGAGAGAGAAAGGGGATCACAGAGAGAAGGGGATCACAGAGAGAAAGGGGATCACAGAGAGAAAGGGGATCACAGAGAGAAAGAGGGGGTCACATAGAGAGGGGATCACAGGGATAGAGAAAGGGGATCACAGAGGGAAAGAGTTGAGGGGATCACAGAGGGAAAGAGTTGAGGGGATCACAGAGAGAGAAAGGGGATCACAGAGAGAAAGGGGATCACAGAGAGAAAGGGGATCACAGAGAGAAAGGGGATCACAGAGAAAGGGGATCACAGAGAAAGGGGATCACAGAGAGAGAAAGAGGGGATCACAGAAAGAGGGGGTCACAGAGAGAGGTGATCACAGAGGGATAGAGAGAGGTGATCACAGAGGGATAGAGAGAGGTGATCACAGAGGGATAGAGAGAGGGGATCACAGAGGGATAGTGAGATGGGATCACGGATAGTGAGAGGGGATCACAGAGGGATAGAAAGAGGGGATCACAGAGAGAAAGGGGGTCACAGAGAGAGGTGATCACAGAGGGAAAGAGTTGAGGGGATCACAGAGAGAAAGGGGATCACAGAGAGAAAGGGGATCACAGAGAGAAAGGGGATCACAGAGAGAAAGGGGATCACAGAGAGAAAGAGGGGTCACATACAGAGGGGATCACAGGGATAGAGAAAGGGGATCACAGAGGGAAAGAGTTGAGGGGATCACAGAGAGAAAGGGGATCACAGAGAGAGAAAGAGGGGATCACAGAGAAAGAGGGGGTCACAGAGAGGTGATCACAGAGGGATAGAGAGAGGGGATCACAGAGGGATAGTGAGAGGGGATCACAGAGGGATAGAGAGAGGGGATCACAGAGGGATAGAGAGAGGGGATCACAGAGGGATAGAGAGAGGGGATCACAGAGGGATAGAGAGAGGGGATCACAGAGGGATAGAGAGAGGGGATCACAGAGGGATAGAAAGAGGGGATCACAGAGAGAGAAAGAGGGGATCACAGAGAAAGAGGGGGTCACAGACAGAGGTGATCACAGAGGGATAGAGATAGGGGATCACAGAGGGATAGTGAGAGGGGATCACAGAGGGATAGTGAGAGGGGATCACAGAGGGATAGTGAGAGGGGATCACAGAGGGATAGTGAGAGGGGATCACAGAGGGATAGTGAGAGGGGATCACAGAGGGATAGTGAGAGGGGATCACAGAGGGAGAGAGTTGAGGGGATCACAGAGAGAAAGGGGGTCACAGAGAGAGGTGATCACAGAGGGAAAGAGTTGAGGGGATCACAGAGAGAAAGGGGATCACAGAGAAAGGGGATCAGAGAGAAAGGGGATCACAGAGAGAAAGGGGATCACAGAGAGAAAGGGGATCACAGAGAGAAAGGGGATCACAGAGAGAAAGGGGATCACAGAGAGAAAGAGGGGTCACATAGAGAGGGGATCACAGGGATAGAGAAAGGGGATCACAGAGGGAAAGAGTTGAGGGGATCACAGAGGGAAAGAGTTGAGGGGATCACAGAGAGAAAGGGGATCACAGAGAGAAAGGGGATCACAGAGAGAAAGGGGATCACAGAGAGAAAGGGGATCACAGAGAAAGGGGATCACAGAGAGAAGGGGATCACAGAGAGAGAAAGAGGGGATCACAGAAAGAGGGGGTCACAGAGAGAGGTGATCACAGAGGGATAGAGAGAGGTGATCACAGAGGGATAGAGAGAGGTGATCACAGAGGGATAGAGAGAGGGGATCACAGAGGGATAGTGAGATGGGATCACGGATAGTGAGAGGGGATCACAGAGGGATAGAAAGAGGGGATCACAGAGAGAAAGAGGGGGTCACAGAGAGAGGTGGTCACAGAGGGATAGAGATAGGGGATCACAGAGGGATAGTGAGAGGGGATCAGAGAGAAAGAGGGGGTCACAGAGAGAGGTGATCACAGAGGGATAGAGAGAGGGGATCACAAGGGGATAGTGAGATGGGATCAAAGGGATAGAGAGAGGGGATCACAGAGGGACTACTCATAGACACCGCACATTGCTGTGAGTTTTATTGCTGTGCAGCTCTGATACGTATCCTTTTCGTTTGCACTTACCACAAAATAGGGCTGGTCTAAAAAATATTTTCCAGGGCTGCTTTTTATTCCCAGTCCGGCCCTGCTCAGGGGTAGCGTTAAAATGTACCCTAAATATCGATGATCCTATTGTGCGTATTCAAGGGATTTCAATTTCAACCTTATAATTCACTATTCTACCTTAAAAGTATTTTCATAAATTATTTATTAATTATGTTGAAATTAAAAGTCACGGAGAGAATGTCACAATACACGAGCTCTGGAGGAATAGTTAAAATAAAATCTATAATTTTGTTTTTGAGTCGCTGTAATCAATGGTTTATTCTATCTGGATCCATTTCTGTGTTTCATACAATTAGTTAACAGCAGACTGAGCAAGGCTCTACGAGGTTACAGATAGGTAGCATCCTTTATGTTACCATGGAAGCACCCATAAATTAAAGAACCCTGCATATGCAAGAAATGGCCGCCCTGACGGCCAATAGGAGAAAGACCAGGAAGCAGCTAAACATCAGATGCTGTGTAATTAAAAGCGACACATATTTTACGCATTTTCATATTTATGCAAACTGGGGAATTCACTGAATATTTAAAAGCGCAAATGCATCTTTGCATACCAAGTTCATTTCCAGGCAAAAGAAATTAAAATCTAAATTCTTTATTTTTTAAAAGGAGTTCTAAGACAAGGCCTGATTGTTCATTCATCATAGCTACACAGAAGCGAGTTTTAGAGCCCTCCAGAGGGTTTTGCTACAGTATGAAAGAAAACCTATGTAGAAAGTGCCTTTTTATTATTTTTTTTTTCTTTTCTATTTGCAGACACCATCTGCAATATATAAAGAATATCTGCAATGGCAGTGTTGATCGTCAGAGCTAGGAATATACATTAACAGTAATCGGATCTTGTTAATATTGGCATACTACACGTTTGGTTGGAAATTGGAATACCTATTACAGGATATTGATTACATTACATCTTTCATAAGAGTGACGTCAATGAAGCATTTAGCAGAGTCCAGGCACAATCGAGCCTGAGTCAGAAAGTAAATATTGTCTGAATGCTAGGTTGGAGATGCTTCCTATTTAGAAGTAACAAGATCATTCTTTACGCATGTGTTGTGATAACCCGTTGACGTCACAACAATAGGATTTACGCATTTCGCATCAACATTCTATATTCAATGCATTCACTGACATAAGTATAGGACTGTAGAGATGAATTTATTAACCACTTCACAATCAAGCACTTTTTTAGTGAAAGAGATATTATCATAGCATTAATTGAAACCTGGTGTGTGTAGGTAACCATTAAATTTAGGGTGAAATGTTGATTCTGTATAGATATTATTATTATTACAGGATCATTAAAAAGGATTAAAATAATGTAAATTAGCTTTTTTTCAATTTTTCCTGTATTCGTTGATACTTTAGGGAAATATTTCTGGGTTGAAAAAATCTAAATTCAAGATGGTGTCACTTTTCTGGTACAATTTCAAATAGGATCTGTATTGTTAGCAAACAGGAAGATGTGGCTCTTTGTCAAATACAGTAAATGTGATAGAGATAGATAATAATAAAGATGGTCAGGAATCCTGCTTATGGTGATTTTGTAGTGATCATATTAAGATTATCATTTTATTATTAAGCGCCAACACCTTCTGCGTCGCTGTACAAAAGGTGTCATGGGTAAAGACAGGACAATTCTACAATACATTCTGGAGACAGGTCAGTATTCCTGCCAGCAGATACATGAGGATATGAGGGCCCTATTCCGGTGGGAATTTACAATCTAGATGGGTGAGGGGATTAGAAACAGGAGGGGGGGGACTGCAGTGATGAGTTAATGCAGGGAGAGGTGAGGACTGTTTTTGGGTCGGTCGGATGTCTTGTTACGGAGTCGGGTGGTCGGCTTCCCTAAACCAAAGGGTCTTTATGGAGCGTTTAAATGAAGCCAGATTTGGGGACAGTCTGATATTTATTTATTTATTTATAAAGGATTTTACCAGGAAGGATACATTGAGATTTCTCTCGTTTTCAAGTATGTCCTGGGTTCAAGAACATTGAGTGGTTACAGAAATACAAAATAGTAAAATGCAAGATATTAACACAAAACCAAATATACAGATTAACAGAAAAATAAATATGTAGGAAATAAAGTCATTATGTTACATGTTTACAGGTGCATTTTGTATTGAGGTATGTTAATAGGGAGCTCTTAAGTGACTTAAGACTGGGGGAAGATTTGATGGCGTCTGGGAGGTTATTCCATATTTGTAGTGCTCTGTAGGAAAATGAGGACCGAGCCACTTTCTTTTTGTATTGTGGTATTGCAAGTAAGGTGCTGGATCGGAGGTTATAGGATGAGGGAACTGCTAGGGCAATATTGCGAGGAAGCGCGTTCCATAGGGTCGGCGCCGCACGAGAAAAGTCCTGCAATCTGGCATGTGAAGAGGTAATGATGGAGGATGCTAGGCGCAGGTCATTGTTGGATCGTAGGGGATGCGCTGGGGTGTATTTGGTGATTAGTGAGGACAGGTAGTGAGGGGCGGTGTTAGTGAGCGTTTTGTAGGTCAGGGTGAGTAGTTTGAATTTGATTCTGCTTTGGATGGGGAGCCAGTGTACGGATTCACAGAGATGAGCTTTGACAGCAACGGAGCTTCTACGAAATACCAATAGAATATAAAAATATTGTCTGTAAGCGGCATAATGCCCGCATATGCATCTATACTGGTCAGGGATTTACAGTCATTATAACTCCTTTTTATCATGTCTGTGTACAGCAGTGAGTGACTCCAGAGCTCACCCTGTATTTTGCCTTCTCCCTGGGTGTTGGAATGCAGCAGTAAATTTTGTTTTGGTTTTCTTACAGTGAAAGTCAAGGCTGCTCCATGTAGCTTCTTTACAGCAATACATGGTGACAGGAGTGAGATCTCACAGAGAATTTTCTTTTTTTATAAAATCTTGTATTAAAAATGTATGAGAATTGGGTTTTATATGCTAGTTTTTTTGTATCTGCACCACAAAACCTAGTTTACACACTGTTGGTAGTAAAAAAAATTAAGGAACAGGAATATATTGGCAAAGCTAACATGAAAATATCAAAGATTTCTGCTATCTTAATGTTTATAATGACATTTCTGGGGTGCCAAATGTCTACTATGGTCAACCCTTTCCATATTTCCTGATAAACAAATCAGCCATGATACCTATATGAAGAGTTTGTATAGTGGCCATTGTTTATTTTTGCAGCCTGATGTAAAAATCTAATACCTAGCAGAAACTTAACAGGATCTTCTGTCTGAACTCTCAGGCAACTATTCCATGCCTCTCGCTAAGGCTAGGGTCAGACGAAAGCATTTTTCCCCGCGAACGTGAAAAAGTGCGTCCGAACGCATTGACGTATTTTTTTCACAGAATGCGCAAAAACGGTCAGGCGACGCGCATTTTCGGGCGTGATTTTGTACGGATCGTCAATAAAACGCTTTTTGCGTCTGGACGTTATGTAGGCTGGACATTAGCAGTGTCTGACATCTCCTAATCTCGCACACACGCCGCTATGCCACAGCTGCGCACTCAGTACGTCAGTACTAGCGGTTCAGCGTTCTCAGAAAAATGCGTTCAAATTCCACTTGCGTTGCACGGCCGGACGTTTGTGCGGCCGTACATCGTATATTGGCCGTCATTGCCCGTCATCTGCTGCTAGTGCGGCCGTAATTATGTGCGCCAGAACGCACGTTAAAAGTGCGCTGGTCTGACCCCAGCCTAAAACAGGGACATTAACGCAGAAAACCTGCGCCTGCAGGTTTCCCCTTAGCATCCTCGTTTTAACACCATATTCCGGGGCAGACGCTGATTCAGCAGCCTGCCCGGAACATAGCGCTAACCTCCTGGATATTTGTATCACCTCCTGGAGTCCATAGGACTCCATGGAAGCTTGTAGTGCGGGTCACATGAACCTGCAGCACAAATCTAGCACTCATGAGACTTTTTTTCCCCGTTTCCCTAAGCTCCTGACGGCCAGAAGCGGTCGTGGGATGAGAGGTGTATATATATATTTTTTGGGGGGTTTCATCTGGTGATAACTGATTCCGCAGAAGTGATATCAGTTAGCATCAGCTCTAAGGCTGCGTAATTAATGTTAGGACTTACAGGGTTATTCAAAGAGAATCGAAAAGTCACCGCACGTTCGGTGACTTTTCGTTCCCTGCAATTCGTCGCGATTCGGCGATCCCATTTCGCCGACCCTGCAGTGTATTCAGCAAGCACCACAGGGCCGCCATACTGCAGGGAAAACCCGCCACAAACCCAAAGAACACTCACTGCAAAACCTGCTGAACACTCACCGAACACTCACCGAAACCTGCAGAAACAACTGGATTAACCCCACCAACACGCCGGAGAAACCCGACTAGCCTCCGATCACAGCGCAGAGCAGCTGCCGGAAAAACCCGACACGCAGACGAGGGGAAAAAAAACAGTATGCATAAAAGTTTGATAATTGAAACGCTGTTTGCAAAAAAACTGCTGAGCGAAAATGCCTGGAATTTACATCTAAGATCCAATGAATGATAATAAAAATATAATACAGTAAAAGAAAAGACAATTTAAAAAAAGAAAAAGAGAATTTTTTTGCCAAAAAAATCCCAAAAAATGCATCACGGATCCTAAAAAAAATATATAAATAACAAGACTTTTTACTGCAGAATATAATATTAAACTGTTTAGATATTGTATTAAAACAGGAATATTTTTAACATTGAAGCCTATGGGATTTGTCTGAATAATAATGCCGAATGAAACCACCGAATAGCAGGGTATTTTGCCAACTTTTCCCTGCGGTTTGGTATTCTCTGAATAGATGAAGCATTGCTTCTCTATGGGGATTTCACTGCCCTCGAACAGGCACTGTATGTACAGGCAATTCGCCAGCATTTGGCGAACTGCCTGCTCTCTGAATAGCCTAATGGCCAGGAAAAGTAACCGTACGCTGAATTTCACTGTTCGGTTACCTTTCGGCCACAATTTGGATCTCTTTGACTAACCCCCTTAGTAACACCTTACTTGTCCTACCGTTAATTACTCTTTGCTCTCCATGTTAAGCATAGGTAGCACAAAGTATAGTAAGCTCGTGGAAGGGAGCGCAATCACCAATGCGCTAAAGTTTTTTTACCCCGTTAGCGTTCGGGGTGTAATATGGGGGCATGCTTCAAAGTCCCTTAACCTAGCACTAACACTCCCATAGCTGAGCGCTAGCATTATGGAGGTAATAGGGCCCTAAGTATGTATCAGAAACACTGCATAGGACATCATATGCATTTGAGTTAAGTATTCCCTAACATGGACTCCCTTTTCTTTGTTTTGCATTGTGATCTTTAGTTCTATACTCTGGTGACGCAATGAAACCTCAGTAATTATAAAGGTCAGGGGAGCGCAACCTGTATTATCATCAAACTATGGAAAATATCAGCTGAATAAGAGCAATGCAGGAAACAGCTTGTCCACATAGAGGTGCGATTAACAAAGGATGATGGAATAAAGAGATGACTTAGCCTGCTGACAATTCCAAACAAAGGACAGCCGCTCTGATTACATTTTCTTTAGTCTTACCACCTGCCCTAACCGCAGTCATCATGTACTCTGTTAAACCTATTGCGATGACACTCATTGCTCAAAAAAAGGTAAACGGACAACTTCTAATCAAGTGTAGAGACACAGAAAACAGGAGCAGCCTGATGTTATCTTTTTAGGTCTCAAATAATATAGCACAGGTGCATTACTGTTTGTGCTAGTATAAACAATTTATTATTATTTGTATTGTGTCACCATATTCCATATCGCAGTATAGGGGTTATCAATATTTTCCAAACAGAGATAATACTAAAAGAACAGATTGGTTTGTTTTAGCGGTTTTTCGAGCGGAGGTTATAAACGATCACACATCTGTCTGATATATCACATAGGTTTAATAAAACTTTAAATATGAAATTAGAATAAGTTAGGGGTTAATTCAATGCTACTTTGATTTTATTTATATTTTTAAAAGGCCAAAAAGACAAAAGAAAACAGATGGACTCCAAGTCTCGTCCATATATTGACAAAGTGAATTTTGGTACATTTGACTTTTTATATATATTGGTACTTCGTAACAGAATTTTTTTAATGATTTGAATAAAGCATCACCTTTTACTTTTTGACCTAAGTCCCTGAGTGCGTCCATTTACATTTTGTTTATCTATCTATCAGGTAGCCTTAGTGAAGCTAAGGCTGGCCGTCCACTGGGTCCATATTCATGCAATGGTGCGATCATCTGATATCGTCTGAAGTCGTCTGTCCGATCTTACAAAATGAAGGTGAATCAGCCTTCATCCACTGCATCAGACCACCGACGGACGATTTCAGATGATTTTATGCGATTACAACAGATGTGCGATCCTTTTCAATTTCATTTGATTTTATCGGACAATGCTGGGATCTGATACAAGTTTACATGAAAAAAATGCAATGTATAGTTAAACTTCGTGCTTCGGGGAAATATGTACAAGATACATTGTATAGTATAACCAGCGTGGGCAGGGGAAACCTGGAAAGATATATTGTATAGGAAATCTGTTGTTAATCCCCCCCCTTTTCTTTCCCCACTACAAGCCGGGCCGCGCTGGGAGGGGGTAGTCCTTGATGCTGAAAACCCGTTTCAGCATCAAAGACAGTTTATTTTCTCTCTGCAGCAGGGAATTTCTTTTCTTTTTTTCACCTGTCCATTGGACAATCTGGGTCCTCCACAGATGCTTCCAGTGGACGACCCTGATTGGTCAATAGCATTGTACGTAGTCGGGTGACCAAGTCCGTCACCCGACTACGGTGCCAGTGGACGGCCAGCCTAATTCTGAGTATGGCCTGGTTCACCCCTGGGCGTTTTACAGATCGTTCCTATGCGCTGTAAAATGCTCAAACACTGAAATCCCATTATTTCCAATGGGCATGGTTCCCATCTGGGCGTATTACAGCGGGTAGGAACGCGCTGTAAAACGTCCTACACCCAAAGAAGTACAGGAGCTTCTTTGGGGCGTATTACAGTGCATTTGTGGCCATAGACTTCAACATGAAAGTGCTGAAATGGGTGTTTGCACATTTTCGTCATCAAAAACGTGCGTATGAACGCGCGTTCCACGCATGTCCGTAAGACAGGAAGTATTTTTCATTGGACGCCTCCGTAGTCAATAGAAAAAAAACGTGCATACGACGCTCGTTTCTAATTGTCAAAAACGCCAGGTAATACGCTCATAAAATGCCCGACAAACCGCACGTAAATGCGCATATGAGAAAGGCTGGGTTCACACCCGAGCGTATCTGAACCCACAGCCCAAACACACATCTAAACTGTATGTAGGACACTTACTGATCCCAGAAGAAATCTGATTGTCATTACGAAGTCAAAATCTTTTTTTCATCCATTTTATTGGCATTTTTGGACACTGCTTCAAAATTTTGTTGTTTTCTTTTTTTAGCCCTTCTTTCAGATCATCATCAAAAACAGACGTTTACCCGATATCATCTAAACCAGGGCTGTTAAACTCACGCCCCCAGATGTTAATACCTTCAATTCCCAGACTTCTATGAATGCAGTAGATGGTCAGGGAATCATGAGAGTTGTATTTCAGTGGGAAGCCAGAGTTTGACAGCCCTGCTCTAAACTGTAAAATGTAGATGAAATAGGTGGATTTTTTTCATGTTACCCATCTTCACTGCCCATTTCCTAAATAAAGTCACCATTGCTTTCTTTGTTTCCTGCTTTGTTTCCTGACCTTTTTCCCCCTGATAAGCGTTAAACGTGCACAAAAAAGCTGCTTTATGATCATATTCAACTTCCCCAATGAACACACACATGGATCAAAAATATTCCATTCCACCAAAATTCTGATTTTAAAAACTAGAGATCATGGCATTGTCTCGGCAAATAAAATATAATTGTACTGATACAAAGATAGTAAAATCACTTAATTAACAGGAACTAACACTAATGGCCTGTCAAAAAGCACATCTGAACCAAAAACTACCTGAGCTGGAGATAGTTTTTTTTCCCATAGGCAAATTTTGGAGAATTCTACCACATTTTCATTTTTGGTTACATTTTGAAAAGAATCAGAATAAAAATCTGGAGCCCTGCCCAGATCGTGCCATTAACGTAATGGAATCGTTATACATAATCTCTGCTTGCAGCTCAGAATTAGCCAGTCCTGCCATGGCTGTTGGATCTCGTGGTGCTCGGCGACTGGCAGCGCCGAGTGATTTCACCGGCTCTCGCAGACGCAGGCCAATGATAAGGCGATCGGGGGGGAGGGGGCGCTGCTTGATGACGCGGAGCCCACCGGATTCATAAATCAGGAAGCTCCTTTGACTCATTTACCTGTCGTGATTCATACCAGATAGAGCATTCTAGTTCTCTAGTGTATGGTTTCATTGTGTATTGACCCTGGCTCTGGTCTGACCACTCTCTTGTCATTAACTCTTGTTATTCTTGCCTTTCCGTGTATTGACCTTGGCTCCATTTACTAACTATTTTCTTGGCTGAATTACTTGTTTAACCCCATGTACCAAACCCTGGCCTGCCTGACTACCCTCTCTGGTTTCTGACCCTGCCTTCTCTGTATATCTGTCCTGTTACTAGATATCCGGCTATTCTAAAGACCGACAGTGTAGGTTGGGCAGCGTCTGTGTGTAGAGATAAGAGGATATTTCTCACATTACATAATTACATAGGCTGAAAAAAGACATGCGTCCATCGGGTTCAGCCTCTCACACACCACCTACTGCTGTCGATCCAAAAGAAGGCAAAAAAAAAAAAACAGTCTGAAGCGCTCGCCAATATGCAACATACTGGGAAAAAATTCCTTCTTGACCCCAGAATGGCAGTCATATTTCTAATACGATACCGCCATGGATCCTGCAGACCTGTCACAGCAACTGGGTGCTTTTTCATCTAGACAGAATGACCACGACCATAAGATACATCAGTTTGCTCAGGCGCTTCTCACCTTTCTGGCTCGAACAGCTCATTTGAAGCCATCACAGTTGGTTCCTGCAGATCGTTAGTGTACATTAATGGCTCCTATACTTTGTATAAGTGCTGGTAATAACTGTTTCAGCCCAAGAACAACGAGCAATTCCAACATATCATTTTAAGATGTGAATCTTGAGCTATCACTGTGTCAAGTACTGTCTCCCTAATCTCTTGAGCTGCAATTCTTGTGTGTGCTACAGCGTGTGACTGGCCCCGTCGAACGTCACAACGCTCTGATGGATGCTGGTAGGCACATCAGTCAGTATGGGGGCACCTGGTGCGCTCGTCTGACCCCGGCCTAAAGGGAACCCTAACTCTGGGATAAATGTCCTTGCAATGACTTCTATACCAGGAAAGGGAACCTCACAAGAAATACAGAGACCGGACAACAGGAAGGGAGAGGGTTAAGCAGGATACAACAAGAAAATATACACACAGCAGCAACACAGAGAACCCTAAACTGAGATGAGGTCCTCACAATGGCCTCTATACTTTGGATATATAATGCTGCTGGGTAATACACAGAACAGGAATACAGGGCACAAGGAACATACAATAGAATGATCAGAACCAGAGCAAAAGGATCAAGAGCCAGGAGAGTATGTCAGACAAGCCAAGATTAGATACCAGAGAGAGAGAAGTTAGAACAGCCAGGAATCAGGAACCAGAATATCACTATACAGAACACAGAGAGAATACAAGAAGAAACGTCAATACCAGACCAAACGTCATACACAGAGCAGTTAGTCAGGAATAGCAGAGGTCATACACAGAAATACCAAGACACGACGGAAGCAGTGACACAGGAACCCTCAGGAACTGGACCCTCAGGAACTAGACCCACGCAAGAGCCAGGAGCTATTGCAGTGCTTGCAATATTTATGGGAACAGGGCAGACCATGTGACCTCAGGCCAGTTCAGTCACAAGGAAGTCAAGGGATGGAGAGCCTGGACTGGCTATCCCAGACAATATAAGAGCTGGCCCGGATTGCTCTCACCACCAGGGGGCCTGACTGGAATGTGGAAACGTGACATAGAGCCGGTCTTACAAACATTTCCCAAATGTCCATTGGGAATAGCTGGAATTACTCTTTAGGTTTGTAAAGTCTTCCTTAGCTATTAACCCTTTCACTGCAGTGGACGCGCTCAGCGCGTCCACCCGCAGGTAGCGTTCCGTGCGGAGGACGCACTGAGCACGTCCTCCCTTTGGGGCCAGCGATCGGCCGGGTTCCGGCCGATCGCTGTGCCCCCTGGTGTGGGCTGACATCCTCGATGTCAGCCCAGCACCCAGAACTGCCGGCGGCCGAATTAGATGTCATCGCGCCGCCGTAATGACATCTAATTCAGGCGCCCCCCCCCCCGCGTGTGCGGAGGAGGCGCCTGAAAGGGAGGGGGGAGGTCCTTCGGACCTCTCTCCCTCCCGATCGCCGGGGTGCAGGGGGTTAATCCAGGCACCGTTTGGAAGGGCACAGCCTGCCCTTCCTAACGGTGCCTGGAATTAACCCCATGGGGCCGGATCACGAATCGGCGCCGAAAAGCGCCGGTTCGGGATCCTTTCCCGGAGCTGGCCGACATCTTGGATGTCAGCCAAGCCTCCGGGAACTCCCCCTGAAGACTGGCTTCATCGTGCATAGCACGATGACGTCATTCCTGGAGTTAACCCCTAGTTGCCACCAATGGTGGAGATAGGGGGTTCATTGGAACCCCTATCTCCCGATCCGTGGCAGCTAGAGGTTAATGTTTGGTACTGTTGGATCGGTCAGAGCATGGCCGTTCCAACGATACCAAACATGACTATGAAAAAAGTTTTAAAAAAAATAAATAAAATATTTAAAAAAAATATTTATTTTTTTTGGTTTGCTAATGCAGCAATATTGTTCCCATTTCGTACATATTGTAAAAAAATACAATTTTATGTTTGTGAATCACAAGAGCCCATAAAGACAAGATTTGGCTACACAACAAGCTAAGAAGGAAAATCCAGTTACATTGAAATAAAAATGAAGGGTAAAACGATCCTGTAAAAACGCCTGACTGATTTGTATAGGGCTCATCAGCACTGACAGGCAGGATTGTACTTAGTCATTCAGAGAATGAATAAGAGAGACGAGTGAAATCTGTTTTACGCCAGTCTGTCACACATTTTTGTTAAAACCTTTTTAGTCTTACTTAGCCTTTGTTTTATTTACATCTTAAATAAATCTGTTAACATTTCAGTAACGGCTAACGCTATGCATGATATAACCATCGTGATGTAACTATCATGTGAAGTTTGTTTTAAATCACATTGCTAATAACAAACTCTGAATTGCTCAGAATTTGTCCCACGTGTCCTATAGCATCCAAACATCATTAATATGGGTATGTCTGATGGGTCTAACATGATACTTACACGATACCATCACACCATTAGGCCCGTGTCAGACAAACGTAGTGACCATGTTCGTGTCGCCGCACAGTTTAACATGCGTCGTAGCATAGAATCATGATCAATAGAGACCCACACACAAAGTACGTGTGCGCCGAACTGCGCACGCACAACGCACGTGGCAAACGGACGCAAGTTAGGCAAGAACGTAAAACCGCTAACACGGACGCCCGCCACGTCCACGTAGTGGCCTGTGTGCATTATGCTGCGACGTCAGACGCAGCGCATTTGCGACGTCCATAACGTTGACACTCAGAGGTTTTCATGGTCTGGCTGACTGTACCTGTCTTTTAATTTTAATAAATTTTATTTCCCATAGTTCCCTTTTTTTTCTACAGGTGCCTACAGTATCTTCCGTCAGTATGTCCGTCCGTTATGCACGCACGCAGAGTGCGCTCAGACTGCGTTCATCTGTCATTAGCCTGAGAATGGCTATAAAATTCCAGGTTTATACTTTTTTTCATTAATCCACATATTGATCTCTATAGTGTAAAGGGACATAGATTGCCCTCCTTCACCCTCCGTGTGCGTATACCTGCATATTGGGCTCAAATACCCTGTACCTGCGGTGCCACCCTGGTACCATCCCTGACAGGCGCCCGTCTGGCCACCTCGCTGGGCACAGTTAGTGCGCCCAGTGCTGCAAGGCTCGATCCTCTTATGGAGGATCACGCTTTGCAGCCCCAAACGCGCGTCGTAGCGTTTCGTCAGGGAGGCTTTCAGCACGTCTACTGTAGCGTGCGCAATTTGTGCGTGCCCTGCAACGTGTGGCCGGCCTGTTGAAGCGTCACAACACTGCGACGGACACCAGGAGGAAAATCAGTAAGGGCGCACGTAGTTCGCTAGTCTGATCCCGGCATTAGGATTGCGCTACTCTCTGCACTGTGAAACCAGAGATAAGAGATTTTTTTTTACATTTTTAGATTTTGACTGTTAATAAGCAAAAAACCAGGATCTTAGGTTTGGATTCACTAAAGATCACATTCTAAAAAAATGTGATAGTTGCGATATTGTAGCTGCACTACCACTAACATAAGCTGTAACTGGTTTATCTCTGCACTTCAAGCAAAAAAGTATATTATAAAACACGTGCTACTGGTTTTCTTTGTTTGAAGTCATTTCAAATAAAAAAGGAAAAATAAAGTTAGATTTTGTGGATTTTACCCATGATGCAACATTTACCAAAATCTTAGTACAAGTTTCACTTTACGGCTGTGGTGGAGCCTCTACAGTAGTGAAGAGGCAATGGGGTTTAGGAGTGAATGTTTAGAGGTGTCTCCAGGGTCTCTACTGAGTGGTCTAGGCCACCTGAAATAAGAGATGGCAGCTGAATCACCAATGAATGGGCTAATAACACTGAATGCACCCCCTGGTGAGGCTATTTACCGTATTTTTCGCTCCATAAGACGCACTCTTCTCCCCCCAAAAAGTCTTATGGAGCAAATGCCCCATGATATGCCCCAGCTCACCTGCCGCCGCCGCGTTCGGCTCCCTCTGAGCGTGCGTCCGGCGGCAAGGAGCATGGGCACTTGCCTGGGGGAGTCACGTGACCGCGATCTTGCAAGATCGCGGTCACGTGGCTCCCCCAGGCGAGTGCCCAAGCTTCCTGCCGCAGGACACACGCTCAGAGGGAGCCGAACGCGGCGGCGGCAGGTGAGCTGAGGCATATCCATGAGCTGCTGGGGCATATCCATGAGCGAGCTGGGGCATATCCATGAGCGAGCTGGGGCAAATCCTTGAGGGAGCTGGGGCATATCCATGAGCGAGCTGGGGCAAATCCATGAGCGAGCTGGGGCAAATCCATGAGCGAGCTGGGGCAAATCCATGAGCGAGCTGGGGCAAATCCATGAGCGAGCTGGGGCAAGTCCATGAGTGAGCTGGGGCAAGTCCATGAGTGAGCTGGGGCATGTCCATGAGTGAGCTGGG
This sequence comes from Leptobrachium leishanense, assembly GCA_009667805.1. Classification (NCBI taxonomy): domain Eukaryota; kingdom Metazoa; phylum Chordata; class Amphibia; order Anura; family Megophryidae; genus Leptobrachium; species Leptobrachium leishanense. The sequence goes on from CM019066.1 coordinate 123,347,029, forward strand.
GCATGTCCATGAGTGAGCTGGGGCATGTCCATGAGTGAGCTGGGGCATGTCCATGAGTGAGCTGGGGCATGTCCATGAGTGAGCTGGGGCATGTCCATGAGTGAGCTGGGGCATGTCCATGAGTGAGCTGGGGCATGTCCATGAGTGAGCTGGGGCATGTCCATGAGTGAGCTGGGGCATATCCATGTGTTGGGGGGCAAATCCATGTGCGGGGGCATATCCATAAGCTGGGGGGCATATCCATAAGCTGGGGGGCATATCCATAAACTGGGGGGCATATCCATGAGCTGGGGGCAGTATCCATGAGCTGGGGCAGTATTGTAACGTTGGGGGCTTCCAGCCCTACCTGTGTGCTTGAGGACAGCAAGTCTGATGCTGCTCGCTGACCACTGCCCGGTTTAAATGGAGACAGGCAGGGAGGTGATTGCATGAGGTGTGGCTTGAGTGGGGGGCATGGCCTGGTGAAGGTCTTTAATAACTCTCAGTATAGTTTCAGAAGTGGCCAGATCGTGGTTATCCATCCTGAGCTCCTTGTACCTGACTGCTATATTGATTTAACCTGTTACTGACCTCTGCTTGTGTTCTGACCATTCTGCCTTCTGTTGCCCTAGACTATTTGCTTGTACTACGCTACTGCTCTGATACCGACCTGGCTATTCCATTTGACCATTCTGAACCCTCTATTCCTGATTCTGGCTCGGCTGACTCCTCTCCGTATTGTTAACCCTTTTCTGTCTAGCTAGTTTACCTGGCCAATTCTAAGGACCAGACAGATAGGGATCATTCACAGCTACACTGTTGGTAGCTTCTGGTTTTGTGGAGTGTTGGGGGTTAAGTACTGCGTGGTGGGATCCGGGAACCGTGACAAGTATATCCATGAGAGGAGCTGGGACAATATCCATTATTACACTATTTGATTTCAGAATATTTATTTTCCTGTTTTCCTCCTCTAAAAACTAGGTGCGTCTTATGGAGCGAAAAATACGGTACATACAGTCCACAACATGCAAGTCAATAGGTCGGTTTTCTGGACCTCTGACCCATAGAGTCCATTCTATGCCAATTGCTGCACAGCAAGGAACAAGTGCTTTAAAGATGCTGTAGGGGGGGGGCAGTTTACAGCGCAAATATCATAAAATGGATGCACCCGGTGACACCAAGTAAAATATTTTCTTAACTAAACAAACATGAGAAACACAAAGCACATGTAAGATTTCAGCAACATAAAATAAAAAAAGTAAGAACATTTCATTTTTTGGTGCTAGTGGTCCTTTAATAGCTAGGGAAGACTATACAAACCTAAAGAGTAGGGAAATTTTTGTAAGATCTGCTCTGTCACGTTTCCACATTCCAGTCAGGCCCCCCCGGTGGTGAGAGCGATCCGGGTCCATATTGGGCCATATTGCATTCCTCGCGCATCGGTTTTGTGCGCACGCAAATGCGCATTTGCGCGAGGACAAAACCATTTGCGCAGAACGTCGTATTTCAACGTTCGCGCAAACTATGCGTGTTATCGTTTGACACGGATGGACTTGCGCGACCGTGATGAACTGTGCGCGTCCTATACTTAATATTGTGAGCGCAAATTCGTTACGCGGATGGTATTTCAATAGATGCACAACTTCCTACGAACGACGTTTGCGCGCATTTTTTTAACGTCTTTGAAAACCTGGTGTTAACTGCAAATCTGAACGTTCTGGCCGAAACCAAAATACAGTTACACATTCTACACATCCCCAAACAATAAAATTGTGGAATTCGTGCATATTTTTTTATTGCTGCAGCTGCTCACATTAGTGAGTCAATTAAGGTGAATTGATGTCAATTAAGGTTCTTAATTCTGATTGGCTGAATCCCGTGAAAAAACCGTCCACGCACTGATTTACATGTGCAACGTTACTGCGCGCGTATTACACTTCGTTTTGCGCGTTTTTTTTTACTAACGTTATTTTTGGACGGATGAGAAAATGTGTTCGGATCCGAATATCACATTAATTTTCGCGCGATAACGCTGGACACTGCGCGCAAAAAAAATTGCGCTGCGCGAGTGCATTTGCGCAGAGAATGTAATACGGCCCAAAGAGTGGCAGGAGAAGATTCATTGATGAATCTTCTTCTGCCACTGTTTCAATTTTCCTTCTCAGATTTACTGAAGTTTCATTGTTTTGACAAATATAAACAAGTGGAAAACCCTGAAAAATAAAAAATCAACAAGTAAATAAGAAATTTAACAATAAAATCCAGTGGTAGAAAAAGCATCACATATGAAACACAGAATGTTTTAAGTACACCCACCCATGTAATATTAATACTCATTTTTAAAAGGATTCTAAGCTACAAATAGCCTTAAAATATTAAGTATCTCCTGGGATTGCGTTGCTCTCCCCCCCCCCCCCCCCAGCATTGTGCGCATCTCTTCATAAAGGTTATCATGCAGGAAAGAGCAGATGTTGACAGTTATCTAAGAGCTTGGTACCATTTGAAGCTCGGAACAATTTTACCCGTGAGGTTTTAATATTACATCGCTTGATTACATAGGATGTGAAATATTTGTTTTTCATTTGGAAACCTTGGCAATATTGAACTTTATTAACTCTGTAAAGTAAATGTAAAATGACATACACGTTCTTTTCATATAATATCTTCCTCGAGGCAGATGGCCGTGTCATTAAAATACCTTTCTGAGCAGCACAAGAGATACAGCGTTTATTCACTAAAACAGAAACTGGAGAACCCAAAAGGGAATTGCAAATTTTATTCCAAACTATGCCAGCGGTGAACACACAATATAGCTGAGTTGGAAAAGTTCTACGTTGGCCTATTTTAGCCAAACATTTACAATTCCCTTTTCAAATGGACCCAATTTCTAGGCAAGAGAATTGGCCTCAAAGTAGAAATATTAACCCTGTATAGGAAAAGGGAATCCCAGCTGCTAATTGTGTTGAATAAGGCCGGGGTCGGACGAGCGCACTGATTGCGCACAGTAACGGATGCACTTTGTAATGGATGAGTTTGTGGTTACATTTTATCAGTTAGTTTTGAATGATGTTGAGAAAAAGAAAAGAAAAAAAAGCTGTATGCGGGGGTTTCTCTACGTCCGTGTAGCTTATTCACGTCGATGCCATTTTGGTGTCCGTTGCAACATGCGTTGCGCACGCATGAACAAGTGTGCACGTGCTTCATGTATTGTTCTCTATTGACTCCTTTGGAAAACTACGACGGACAGCAAACAGTGCGCTCAGACGGATGCAAAAAGTGCCCTCGTGTGACCCCAGCCTAAGTTACTTTTGGCTTTATGAACAAAAGTTTGTTTTAAATTTTATTACACCTATAGCATACAGGTTTAAAGTCCCATTGTGTGTATGACATGATTATAACAAGATTGTTGCTGGAAAAGCTCTGTACGCATGCATATATTACCAGTAGGAGCTCCTTCAAGAAGTCTCTGAAAACACATTACTTTAGAGAATCCTATCATCTCACTCCATAATCCCCCCCTGTACATGTCTTGCACCATCTCCCCCACAGCCCACATGCACCCCACTACTATACATACTCAGTTATTACCCTCACCTAGTGTGTCACCCCTCTCCTCTTAGATTGTAAGCTCTCGAGCAGGATCCTCTCTCCTACTGTTCTGTGCGTGTTATGTATAGTATATTTGTTATTCTTTCTCATACATTGTACAGCACTATAGAACTTGTTAGAGCTTTATAAATACTTGTAACTGGTAATAAAGTGCATTTTAAACATATCTGTTTATTGGCATAATGATTGCTGGTAACCAGCAACATTATACAGCACTTAATTGACAAGGATGGCTGATGAAACGTGGATTTACAGCAATGCAATAGTCTATTGCTTAACATGACTAGCAGGGTGACTAGCAGGGGTGCTGGACAAAATCCCTACAGCCAGGTTCTCTAATGCCAACATCCTAATGGCCAACTTCCAGACAGAACAAGTGCCGGAACCAGGGGTCAAGTCCTGGGAAAAAAAGTGAGGGAACTCACCCACGAATTCCACAACCCCCATTACCTGAAGAAAATATATATATATATCACGAGTATAGCAGTGCGTGCCGGTGATACCATTTTTATTGGACTAACTTTACATTTAAAAGACAAGCTTTCAAGAGTGGAAACTATACTGATCAGTGACAGGTATCACTACATACAGGTATACTCGTGATTGTGGCAACTGGACTAACGCATTTTATATATAATATATATATATATATATATATATATATATCCAGGCACAGACCCCCAGAATAATATACACACACTGTGCCCCCAGAATAATATACACAGCGCTGAGCCCCCAGAATAATATACACAGCGCTGAACCCCCAGAATAATATACACAGCGCTGAACCCCCAGAATAATATACACAGCGCTGAACCCCCAGAATAACATACACAGCGCTGAACCCCCAGAATAACATACACAACACTGAACCCCCAGAATAATATACACAACACTGAACCCCCAGAATAACATACACAGCACTGAACCCCAAGAATAATATACACAGCACTGGTTATATGGATATATTTTCCCCAGTTCACATGGATATAATTGCCCCCAGTTCACTTGGATATAATTGCCCCAGCTCATATGGGTATATATTGCCCCAGCTCTCATGGATAATGCCCCCCAGCTCTCATGGATAATTCCCCCAGCTCTCATGGATAATTCCCCCAGCTCTCATGGATAATGCCCCCAGGTCTCATGGATAATGCCCCAGCTCTCATGGATATGCCCCAGGTCTCATGGATACTGCCCCCAGGTCTCATGGATACTGCCCCCAGGTCTCATGGATATTGCCCCCAGGTCTCATGGATATGCCCCCAGGTCTCATGGATACTGCCCCCAGGTCTCATGGATACTGCCCCCAGGTCTCATGGATATTGCCCCCAGGTCTCATGGATACTGCCCCCAGGTCTCATGGATACTGCCCCCTGGTCTCATGGATATTACCCCCAGGTCTCATGGATATTGCCCCCTGGTCTCATGGATACTGCCCCCAGGTCTCATGGATACTGCCCCCAGGTCTCATGGATACTGCCCCCAGGTCTCATGGATATTGCCCCCCCAGGTCTCATGGATAATGCCCCTAGCCCAGCTCACCTCTGCTGCTTTTCTGATGCTCCTGCTGCACATTGCCAGCGGCCGCGTGCTTCCTGCTTCAGCGGCCGCTGACAGGAAGTGCAGCCGCTCGCCTGGGATCTATGAAACAGCCAGGCGAGCGGCTCCACTTCCTGTCACCAGCCATTCTAACAGGAAGCACGCGGCCGCCGGCAATGTGCGGCAGCCGCCTGCTAAAGAGTTCGGGCTCGGGACACAGCGGGAAGGCTGCGTTCCCGCAGCGTTCCCGCTGTGGGAGAAGTGCGGTTACGCCGTTCCCGCGCGTTCCCGCTCGACTCGAGCCCTGCCGGACACCCCAACTTCCCTACACGGCCAACTTCCAGACATCCATAATCCTAGCAGCTAACCCTAAAACTAACACCCTAACTCTAGGTTTAAGGGGTTAGGGCTAGGTTTAGGGGAGTTAGGGCTAGATTTAGGGGGGTTAGGGCTAGGTTTAGGGGAGTTAGGGCTAGATTTAGGGGGGTTAGGGCTAGGTTTAGGGGGTTGGGGTTAGGGCTAGGTTTAGGGGGTTAGGGTTATGGCTAGATTTAGGGGGTTAGGGCTAGGTTTAGGGGGTTAGGGCTAGGTTTAGGGGGGTTAGGGTTAGGGCTAGGTTTAGGGGGGTTAGGGTTAGGGCTAGGTTTAGGTGGGTTAGGGTTAGGTCTAGGTTTAGGGGGGTTAGGGTTAGGGCTAGGTTTAGGGGGTTAGGGAGTAGGGTTAGTGTTATCTGCTGGGATTTTGGATGTCTGGAAGTTGCCCGTCCGGGAGTTGTCTGTGTAGGTAAGTTGGCCATGTAGGGAAGTTGGCCGTCTGGATTTTGGCATTAGGGAACCTGGTTGTAGGGATTTCGAGCCAAATCCGACTAGCAGTGCCCTGTACAAATGAATTTCATACATTTTCATTAAATAATGTGTAAGGCTATTTTACAGAGGCATTTTCTGAAAAATATCCCAAAGCTAACGCTAATAGCAACATACAGTAAACTGACGGAATAACGTTGTACTCAACAACTTCCCCAGTGATCCCCATCAGGGGATGGATATTTCATTGGTCATAAATATTAATGTGATATCTCCTCCCCTGATCCAGCACTGGATATGCTCCTCCTTCGTTAGTGCCCGCTCACTGAACGTCATTGCATAGTGCTGCTTGATCAGTGCTGACTCACCAGTCATTCGGGTGCCAGGATTGACCATAGGGCCGCCCCGCAGGATGGCTCTTCTGCTTGCAGCTATCACTCGCTCCCGCGCTATGTCACTGGAAATGAGTGACAGTTAAAGTTTTACAAGGAATTACTCAAATTTTCTATGTATGTCTATTAGCAGAGAAAACACTGGCACTTATATAGGGAGTAATTCTCTGTCAAATGTTGGGCATGACAAGCGCAATTTAGCTTTCAATTCTTCAATAAAATGTAGAGCCAAAAGACACGTACAATGCTAGTGAATTTATCTGTTGATTTCTCCATGAAAGAAAATATTTGAGCAAGGCGTTTGGCATGACGATGCTGATTTCCAGTTGACTGGACCAGAGATAACCAATCCAGTTGTGAGAAGTAAATCATTTTCACATATTTCTCCTTAATAATGGTAGAGTGTTATTTGATGAGCCATCAGTTTGCTTATGGAGATGACAAATGCTTAAGTACTCAGATGGCATAATATATGCCAAATTACTCTTCCAGCATATCAAGAAATCCGATATTTATTGAGGGAACACAGCAGGAACTTTATTTTTATTGCTATACGTGTTATTGTGGGTACAGCGTTCTTTTCATATCTGATACTTGATAATGACCACTATTAAGATATGATGCCTTTGGCCATATAAGCCATGTAATACTGAATCTATCAGCATTTTATTCACAGGGTGTATACATTTATTAAGTCTGCATTCAATAGTAATGCATGATCATTTATAACACTTGTCACAGCTTGGAAAATCCAGGGGCCCGGTAGCCACTTGCTCCTTGAATCTAACCTCTGGCTCCCATCTCTACAGATTATTTTACATAAACCCACATGCGAATCTTCACCTGACTCCTACAAACGCATAATTGGCTGACAGCCTTTCTTAATGACTCCTACATTTTTTTGTAGATTTCTCAGACACCGATTTGTACGATTGATTGTTGGAAACACCAGATAATTTGTAGAAGACACAAAAGAGGCATCCTATAGTTTAAAGGGTGTTGTTTATTGATCGTCATTGTTTTCATAAAGTAAAATATTCTGCGCAAAAGTTTTATAAAAAAGCTATTCTAGCAAAAAGGTTTTCTAACAAAACTCCAGTCATGATCATGTGGGGAAAGAAGATTTCTTGTGTAACTGCTAAAAAAGAGCAACTTTTGGAAACCGTAAGAGCAGAAATGTGAAACATATCAGGAAGTGAAATGTATGGAATAAGGTTCAAATTAATTTAAAAAATGTTACAATTATGTAGTCTATTTATATTTTAGTCCTCTGAATGGTGAAACACCAGCTAGGGCAAAAATAGATCATCTACAATAACTCCCCTATATACCTTACCTATCATACTCCATGTATGACACCTCATATATAATACTTCACCAATCATACTTCACCAATCATACCTCACCTATAATACCCTACCTATAATATCCCACCTATGATACCTTACCTATGATACCTTACCTATGATACCTTACCTATGATACCTCACCTATGATACTTCACCTATCACACCCCATCTATAATACTCCATTTAGAATACCTCACCTATGATACCTTACCTATGATACCTCACCTATGATATCCCACCTATGATACCTCACCTATAATACTCCATTTAGAATACCTCACCTATCTTACCGATTATTGCTCCCCTATAATACTTGTGTTTCTCATAGACCAAAGGGGAATGTGATTGAGTTTACCGTCAACGTTTTTAACAAACATGTCCATTATATATGCCATTGTCTACTAGCTGTGTTATTCATGCAAAAATATTGTCATGACATTATTCTTCAGGACAACTAAAGAATAAGTATATGCTTTCAAAGTGTTACATACTCCCTTAAACCATACCTAAATAAAGAGCTTACAGTCTCCACAACAAGCCATATACCCAACCCATTCTCCAGTCCGCTTCATTCTCTGCCCTCAGACCACACATGACAAATCTGTTCCTTTTAATCTCCGCTCACCACCCAATAGAATGTACGCTCCATGTGGAGAATGACCCTCTTACCTTCTGCATTTCAAACTATGTCCTGCCCTAATCAATTGTAAACCCTGTACTACACCTCAGAATATGTTGGCGTTACATATTTTTATAAAATGACACACTTTTGCTGGTAATTGGTTGAATAGCTCTGTACTGGAGATTTCAGAATTTGCTGAATGTAAATTTAAATAATTTGCTTCATTTTGTTCTGAGGCAAAAAAAAAAATCTAACTACCACAAAACACAGCATTAAACCTGGATACTAAGATGCATAATCTTCCATGAGTTCAGAGCTATAGTTTAATATTTTATTGTATTGGTAGCTATTATGTTGTACATAGTTTTACATGTGCTTCTATCCAAACGATCAAGGAAGGCCGAGCACTGTAAGTGAATAATGAAAGTTGTTATGCTGCACTTTGGGTAGATATTATGGGTAGTTAGAATGGAGTAGTCTCCAATCAGTGAATGAGAACAAGCATGACCGGCCATCATTTCATTGCATGCAATTTTCTAGGCAGTGATAAAGATAAAAGAAAAGCCACATAATGAAGTGCCTTAGGGTTGTCTGAGAATTAGCTAATAAATTGCATGTTGATCGGTCTTTCAACTTTAACTTTCATAATCACAGGAATTTTGTCCCTATAATATACTGTATATGTATTCGTTATCGTGACAAAATGTCATGGCTTTATATGGTTAAGAGAAAAGTTGAAAAAGGGAAAAGTCAGTTGAGGTGTGCCGGAAACGACTGTCAGCTTAGGCCTGTTTTTAAACTAGTGTATGGAAATTAATTTAGATAAGGGAGAGGTGGAAGGGGGCGCAAAAACGGAAGCCTTGAATAGGGGGAGAGGGGACCAGTGATAAAGCTGAAAAATCCTCCCACAAAGTCAGGCTTCTGCTTTACCATATACAGAAAACCAGGGAAGGTAGCACTCAGTCAGGGTGTCTCATCAGTGAAGGTAGTCAGCCCTCTTCATAAAACATACAAGCACTGAGTGCTACCCCCTGGTTTTGTAACGGTTGATCGCTACCTTTCCAGGTCTTGTATGTTATATGAAGAGGGCTGACCACCCTCACTGGTGAGAACCCCTCCCTGCTGCAGTGCTCCATTGCAGGCCCCGGGAGGATAGATATATATATCTCCTCCATCACTTTGATAAAGGTCCAGTGTGGGGCAGAAATGTTGGTTCTTTATGTTTTGCCAATAAACTTTATTTTATTCAAGTCCCGGAGTGCGTCCAGATATTCGCCATTTATATTCTTCTATTGGATTTCGGCACCCGGGCAATTCATTATGTGTAAGACGGAGTGCTGGTACATTGTGTGTTTGTATATGTGTATATATATATCTCTATCACACGTAAGAGGAGCGGAACCAAGACCTGTGCCTAAAAGAGTGCAGTTCTAGGAACAGTGTTGATGGCCCATAACTCCACAGAACCTGCTTTCTGATAGACTACTCAGTATGAAAAGAAAACCAAACTGTAACCAAGTAAAGAGAAGGAAATGCTTTTTATCTCATATATGTGTGTATAAATTAATGCAGGCATGTCATTCATTTGATATTCATAAGTTGCCATGTGATCACATGGGCTTAACAGGCTTGTTGCGATATAATACAAACATTTATTGTGGCTGAAAGATTAGCCCTCATCATTTCCTTTCAGAGCAAACCTTATCTAATATTTGTAAATTTATCTTAATTGATTTCCGCATTATACTTATCACTTAACACAAGCTTGCAGTAATGAAAGGAGGTCAGATATCTGTGGGTGGCTGTTTTGCTCCGCTCTGAGTTTGTTTGCGGATTGCTTTTTGGTTTGCATGACATTTAGAACTTCAGAAAACCAGAAAGGTCAGTTCATAAGATTATGCTGGACATCACCATGACACTCATATGGTTAAAATCAAAGAGTAACAATAACCTTGTTCTGGATTTATATGTTAATACAATCAAGAGATGGAACAGACATGGGAAATAAAGGTCTTTACGGGTTCCTATCTTCTATTAATCAAAGCTATATGCTTGTATAGCCTTTGTGTGTTTTACTTGGTAATATATACTTTTAAGTAAAAACACTTTATTTTTTAAGCTTTTTTGGCATACATTTGATACACGGTAGCTGCCCTCTTCAGATTTTGGAAAGCAGAGGCAGAACTCAGAAGCTGACTGGCGAACATTTAAGAGCTCTTGAGTAAATGCAAGGTCCTTTCTGGATATGTGTTGCATCTAACTCGAGAGGAATTAAAGATAGCTACTTAGGAAACATAAACCTAGAGAAGCACTGCAGTCTACATCAAAGCAAATAACAAAACATATTTAATGTTTTCTTTGTTATATAGTAGAGGTAAGGTCACTGCTCTGACTGTAGAGACCCAGGTTCGATCCCAGCAAGAACATCTCCCCAGTAAGTGTCCTTGGGCAAGACACCCAACGGTACATACTCGCCACCCATTACATACTTGTAAACAAGAGAAATTTCAATGTATCCTTCCTGGTAAAAAAAAAAAGTTTTAGTCATAACAACAATTTACAAAGATAAATACAAAAACAAAGAAAAAAAAACAACTCCTGATAAAGGCCTGCTCCCACTCTAAGGCCGGGGTCAGACAAGCGATTCGAAGAGCGTATTGAACGTCCTTGAGAGTGGACGTTCCTTCCACTCAACACCTATCTGGCCGGCGGCCGCCTCGCTGAGCGCAGTTAGAGGGCTCAGCTCTGCAAGGCTCGATCCTCCTATGGAGAATTGCACTTTGTAGCCCTGTCCTAGCGCTTTGACGGGAAGGCTTGCTGCATGGACGCAGCATGACCACTGTTGCGCGTGTAGTTCGTGCGTGCGCAACAACGTGTGGCCAGCCCCGTCGCAGCATTACAACGCTGCGACAGACGCCGGTAGGCATGTCGGTATGGGCGCATCTAGTACGCTCGTCTGACCCCAGCCTAAGTCACAGTAGGTTCTTGTACAATCAACAAACTCTGCTAAGGGGTTTCTGCAAATTCAGCTTTCATCCACTTACAACTTAGGCTAGGGTCAGACGAACGCAGTTTTAACGTGCGTTTAGCCGCATGAAATCACGGCCGTGCTAGCAGCAAATGACGTCCAATGCCGGGCAGCATACGACGAACGGCCGCACAAAAGTTCGTCCGTGCAACGCAAGTGGCAAACGAACGCATTTTTTCGAGAACGTCAAACCGCTAGTACGGACGTACAGAGTGCGCTGCGGCCGCATAGCGGCGTGTTTGCGTGATTGGGAGACGTCAGACGCTGCTCATGTCCGGCCAACAAAACGTCCAGACACAAAAAGGGTTTTATTGATGATCCGTACAAAATCACGGACGAAAATGCGCATCGTATGACCGCTATCGTGTATTCCGTGAAAAAATACGTCCATTCGTTCGAACGCACTTTTTCACGGACAACGTGAAAAATGCGTTCGTCTGACCCTAGCCTTAAACATGCTGCATCCATAAAGTGCAGGTGTTCCCACCATAAAGTGCACACTCATATGTTTGGTCCAGCATTGTCTTACAAAGCTATGGGTCATTCTGTATAGCTGAGTCACTTCCTGATTTGACACAAACACAAAACATCACATGAATACATATAGGTGTGTGTATGTGCAAAAAATAAAAATTAAAAAAATGTGTGCGTGTGTGTGTTCCAGCATGAAATGCCCCATTTACCTTACTTGTAAGGCAGTGTTCCCCAAACCTGTCCTCGGGACCATCTAACACGCCAGATTTTGTAGATCAACTAGGGGAAATGCAGACTGAATCCTGCAATCACTGAGCAGCAAATCATATCATCTGTGCTGTGCTTCAGATATCTGGAAAACCTGGCCTGTCAGTAAGTCCTCAGCACAGGTTTGGGAAACACTGATGTAAAGGGAACCCTGTGATAGAGCTGTAATCTGGTGCTGTAGATTCAGGACCCTGGAGAGCTACTCTGTCCATCTGTAGCCCAGCAGCAGAAGCAGTTGAGATGCAGTGATGATGATTGGCTGCCAAGAAATACACTATCAATGCATCAAGGAAATGTAATCAGCTCTCAGTGTAACTGATAAATCGGGCTCCTGTCAAGGGGAAACTAACCCCTCTAGCATAAAAACGATTTCCCTTGTCACTGATCTCTAAGCCCTAATCACCACCTCTATGACACAAAAAAAAGGATTTATGTTAAGAGAGAAAAAACATAATTATATTGACGTTGGAAAAATTTCCTCAGAGTGGGGACTAGTGGTCAATTACTAGATAAGAGTATCAATGCAAACCAGTGAGCAGGAATATAGGAAGCCAGGGGGGCAATGCCCTCCTAACACAGGGGTACACAGCTTCACCTGAACACCTGTTGATTAGCAGAGACTTGAGAGAAATTGATGAGTTCACCAAATGCCAAGTCCACCAGCTGATGAGTCCCCTGGTAGGTCATCACATTACTGTGCTGCATTATGTAATATTATACAGTGCAGCATTTGCATCTTGATATGAGAAACTACAGCAAATATTCCATTTCTGCCTGGGAATAGGGTGTCTGGTGCTCTAGTAAAACTAAATGAGTTGACTTTCTGATGTGGATTGATTGGGCTTTAATTCAGCATCCAGATTACGAATTCCCAGTGATAAAACAGTAACAAGATAAGAGATAGACAATAGATCCATTCAGGGCTCATCCTGCACTGTATCTCAGGACACACACACACACTGCTCACATGATGATTTAGAATCTTGTTTTTGTTTAGCAACTTGCAATGCAAATATAATAAAGACAAACCTGTCCACATGCAATATAAAATGTATCCTAACCCTATCCACCTTACAGAAATGACAGCAGTGTCACAGTTTCATTCCAGGCTCTAATGTAATCTTTACCGTAATCTAAGGACATCCCATAGTGTAGGTTACAACACATCAGCATCATCATAGTGTAGGTTACAAGACATGACCAGTTGACCCCAGATGGATTACACTTTCTTATGCTCCAGAAGCCAGCTAAAGCTGGTGGGGGCTGGGGAGCCTTGGAGCTACATTATACCCCTCTCACAGGGACCCATTCATATTAATCTGGAAGTAAAACATGCAGTATAGTGAACGCCCTTTCTGTTGCTGCAGCACTAACATAACAACAATAATAGTACAGTATAAATAATAATAGACACAAGCAGAGCTCCCCTGCTCAGTGTGCCTTTGCAGAGCAGTAACATCAATCAGGAGCAGAAAGCAGACAGCACAAGGAGGATCATCCTAGATATAGAGGGGGAAGTGGGTCTGTGCAGGAGCTTGGGGATGAGAGGAAAGGAGAGTAGGACAGGGTGACTGTCCCAGGCAGAGCTGCAGGATGACATAAGGAAGGTGGCACTCACCACGTCCTGAGGATCAGCAGACAGAGCAGGCAGTGCTGAGCTCCATGTCTCCTGTCTGAGGCTTGCAGGAGAGAAGGAGGAGGAGGCTGGACGTGCAAGCACAGGTCTGAATCATTCAGACTAAACCTGGGTCACATGGGCTCAGCTACATGCATAATTCATCTTGCTGCCTTGCCAAGGGGAGTCTTAATGAGAGTTGTATGGGACTGATGAAACCATGGCTGCTAGAGGCTGATCAGGGTTAAATGTAATTCTGATTATGCATATGTAAATATATATGTACTGTACATACATAAATACAATTTATATCTCACATATATATCACACACACGTTTATTTGTTACACTCTCTCTCCATGCCCAGTATTACATTGTTATTACTTTTTTATTATTATTATTCCTACCTGAATGGCATCAGTTTATATAATGTTTGTGAGGAGAGGTATTATATGATATAAAGATGTAAACTTGCAAGAGGCTCTTTTAGATTATATTATGATTTATGAGAATGGTTTCTGATGCTAACTATACTGAGCTAATAAAATTCCATGTTTGTCAAAATACAGCTTTGGTAATGTATGACAGGTGCACCTTCATACTTCAATGTACTCCATTGCTCTTATGATTCTGTAACATTGTAGGTGAATAACTGATTATACTATATTTTTAAAAGTCATAAAAAATGTAAAGAAAAAGACAATTTTAGTGGAGCTTCGTCAAAGTTACATTTTAAAACTACAGAATATTACCATGTGTGGGACTTACATTTATGATATCCAAACTGGCATGGAACAAGGAAACCTAACTGGAGCCATCTTCCTTGATTTTGCCAAGGCCTTTGACACAGTAGACCAAGACATCCTATTACAAAAACTTAAAATCCGGTATTGGTGATTGCACGCAAACCTGGTTTTAATCATATGTGATCGATCGCAATATGTGTCTATTTCTGACAGCACTTCCCTCCCCCTCCCAGTCACGTGCGGTGTACCCTAAGGCTCAATACTCGGCCCCCTGTTATTCCCAATATTCATAAATGATCTGCCCAACGTCTGCAAAGCCTCAACTGTACACATGTACGCAGACGACACTGTAATCTGTACCAGCAAACCAGATCTCCCGCAGCTGGAGGCAGTGCTACAAGAACAATTCACAGAAGGTAGAAAAGTGGATCAAAGATATCAAACATTTTAAATACTGACAAAACTGTTACAATGCTCTTTGGAACAGCACCTAAACTACATAAATTGCAAACACCCCATCTATGTGTGGGGACAAGATCAAATGGCACGTTGACTACAGTCCCTTCTCTCAAATATCTAGGTATGTGGTTATACCCAAATCTATCCTTTGGCCCCCACATTGAAAAACTCTCATCTAAACTTTACCCCAAACTAGGTGCCCTGTACAGAAACAAATCCTGCCTGAGCCCCACGGTAAGAAAGCAAATTGTACAACAAATGCTTATACCGTCTACTTAATACGGAGAACGCACCTACATAAACTTACTACACTGTAGAACTCATTCTGTCGCTTTGTGCTACAATGTAACTACATGACCCACCATTGTGACATGTTAAAAGAACTAAACTAGCCGGCGCTGGAATCTAAACTCACCTTTCCTACCTGGTGTTTAAGAGATTTTCTGGGAAGCTGCCACCCTACCTGAATAGGCTGCTTCCCCCAGCAGTTCCCTCATCCTATAACCTCCGATCCAGGACCAGCACCTTACTTGCAATACCACAATACAAAAAGACAGTGTCTTGATCCTCCTTTTCCTACAGAGCACCGCAAATATGGAATAAACTCCCAGGCGCCATCAAATCTTCCCCCAGTATAAAGTCACTTAAGAGCTCCCTATTAATATACCGTGATACAGAATGCACCTGTAAACATGTAACATAATGACTATTTCCTACATATTTATTTTCTGTTAATCTGAATATTTGTTTTTGTATTGATATCTTGTATTTTATTACTTTGAATTATTACAGTAGGTAAAGAAATACAATGTTCTTGAACCCGGGACATACTCAAACGAGAGAAATCTCAATGTATCCTTCCTGGTAAAATACTTTATAAATAAATAAATATGGCAACACAAGCAAAAACGATATGATTCCAGCTAACATGTGTTATCTTCTATACTGAGTGATCCGGATAAGAATGAACAGGTGGAAGCAATGCCCTATGCCGCAAACGTTCCCATATAGAACATCAAAGCAAATGGTAAAAGTAATTAATGTGAACACGCACAAAAATACATACATTCGAAGGTTATTCAAATATTTAGTATGTGCCGGTGAAGTGTCTCCTGCTGTTGTTTGGATTTTACTTTAGGCGCTAAAACAATAGTGAAGTTCATTGATGCTTGCAACTTCAGCAAACAAAGGGCGCATTATTATTATTATTATCCTTTTTTTATATAGCGCTACATATTCTGCAGCGCTTTACAAGATTGGTGTACAAAGGGTTGATACATTAGAAAAACCACACATGGATGATATGACCTGATTTAGTGGGTCCCTGTTCCCAAGGGAATTTATAATCTATGAGATGTACAAGTCTTTTTTTTTGTGAGGTAGGCGTATCCATATCGTTCGGTATCTTGCCAAAGGACACTTGCAGGTGGCGTCTTCTGAGTGGGATCTCGTAAAGTCGAGACTTCTCCATAGTTGTATTGAGGGATGTGCTGATTGGTATTTTGACTTCTCCACAGTTGAAGGGTAGAGACGTTACCACTGGACTCCACAGCCGATATTGGGCCCTATTACAATCTTCGTGCATACGTTTGCACCCGCGCAAAAATGCATTAACACGAGGGGCAAAACCATTTGCGCAGAACGTCATATTACAATGTCAGCGCAACAAACGAGTGTATATGTCTACCGCGGGTGAACCTGCGCAAACGCTGTACGAGTTTACTGTAGTTTGCGCGTCCTATACTTAACATTGTGAGCGCAAATGCGTTTGTCCGCTGGTACGCGGATGGTATTACAATCTTTGCGCAGTTTGTAACGCACAGCCTTTGCGCGCACAGTTTTAGCAACTCCTAAAAACTGGTGTTAATGGCAAATTCTATCAACCTGGCTGAAGCCAAATACACCAGCCCAAAAAAAAATACGCAGCAAAGTACAGTTACACATTCTACTCATACCCAAACAATAAAATGGAAAAGTTGTGTGTGGTTTTTTTTTATTGATGCAGCATATATGCACGCAGATTGACTTTGACAGGCGCAAAAACTTAATGTGAGAAAATTGTGGTTCTTAATTCTGATTGGCTGAATCTCGTGAAAAAAACAGTCCACACGCTGATTTCTGCGTTCACGTTGCTGCGCGCGCGTTTTTGCGCATCCATTTTACGCGCGTTATTGCTCGACGGATGAAAAAATGCGCGAAGATTGTAATACCAGCGGTGATTTACGCATGTTAATGTTTAACGCTTCGTGCAAAAATTCAGGCGTTGCGTGTGGGTTTTTGCGTGAAGAATGTAATAGGGCCCCTTGTGTGGTAGGCAAGTATGCACAGTTAGGTGTCTTGCCCAAGGAAGACTTACTGTAGAGGTACTCTGGCAGGGATTCGAACCCGAGTCTCCATGGTTATAGAGCAGTGATGTTACCTCTACTCCTTCCAGCTGGATAACCCCCATTTTTTGTTTCATCTACTATGGCCCCTATTCTATGGTTGCCGTTAAAAGTTGGACGCTAATTGATAAATCACATGCCAGCCATTTTCCACAAATGTCTGGCTTTTAAGACCTGTATTCTGACTGAGCTGCTTTGTCAGTGCAACACTTTTTATGTGTTAAATGATAACTGTAGACGTGCTATGCGACATGCTGTTATAAGCTCCAGTCCATGGGATTCTATGGTGACAGGTGCAAGCTCGTGCGATTACAGTCCAGATGGTACAGCAGAAGGATACACTGAGGAACACTGGGAACTATTTGTTCCCATTGTTCAGCAGCCCACAGAATGAGAAGCTGCAGATTACACCACTCTCTCCTCCAAGGCATCTGAGGGGAGTATTGGATTTCTTGGTGGGGTTAACTGAACGTTTTAACAGCAGGGTTTAGTAGACGTTATTCAAACTTAAAAAAAGCATCTGGTGCAATTGAGGGACAAGCTGGTTGGAATAACTCGTTCTTCATCTTCGAGGTGCCCATTAATATGTCCCATGTAAAATATAGGAGACGTTCATGTCCAATACGGTGCCGTGATGCCGGAGATGCAAGAATGGATTAAGATGTGAAAATAATTAAGCAGAGCGATCTAGCTGTTATGCTGTATGACTCAAGCGCTCTGCTTAGCTGCAACTGTGGAACAGGGCCCTATGTTGACAAATCTCTGATTTAATTTCTTCCCAGTTTTTAGTTACCGTAGATACTCGAGTATAGCGCGACCCGAATATAATGCGATGGATAGAGATTTATTATGGAAATGAGGGAATACTCAAGACTCGA
Source organism: Leptobrachium leishanense (assembly GCA_009667805.1). Classification (NCBI taxonomy): domain Eukaryota; kingdom Metazoa; phylum Chordata; class Amphibia; order Anura; family Megophryidae; genus Leptobrachium; species Leptobrachium leishanense. The sequence continues at coordinate 123,365,175 of CM019066.1, forward strand.
ATATAATGCGAGGAGCAAAATTATACTGTACCGGTAAACAATTAAAATCCTTCCAGTTTCGCTCAACATAGTCAGGCTCCCCCTCAGGCCAGGGGTGTTCTGCTCTAGAATGATTGCAGTTGTTAAGATGTATGATGCTGCTGGCCATCCGTCTTCTTTACTAGTGATTAGATGGCAGGTGGAGGCGAGCGAGGTGAATGATTGGCTTAAACCGAGCTTGCCCTCTGGCCGTGATGGATCCCACCTCTCCCGAATCCGGGAGTTCCAGAAGTGTTTGCAAGCATCAGGAAGCCCACATTCACTTCAGCGAGACTACCGGAACTCCCATGAGACTCGGGATCCAGAGCAGGGCAAGTTTTTTTTTCCTTTCACGCGATGCAGATGTCTTGAATATAACGCGACCCCTCCAATTTGAAGGTAAATTTTTGTCACCAAAATCTAGCGGTGTACTTGAGTATCTACAGTAATTGGCTGCCCATCATATACCCAACCGACCAACCAACTCCGTCAACTCATCAATGCCTTCATTACACAACTCCTGTAATCCTATTCGGAGGGATTATTGTATATTTTTAGGAAGCCATTTAAAAAGTTATATTTTTCTGATTTATCATATACGACTTCTAGATTGAACATAGGTTTGTCACTAGAACATTTCTTTGTAAGTTCATGCAGTACTTGAAAATGGATCATTACAAGACATACAGGGTTATTCAAAGAGATCCGAATGGCTGCCGAACGGTAACCGAATGCTGAAAATCAGCGTTCGGTTACCTTTCTTGGCCATTCGGCTATCCAGAGAGCAGGCAATTTGCCATATGTTGAAATGCCTGCACATACGGTGCCTGTTTGGTGCCTGTTTGAGGGCAGTGAAATCCCCAAAGCTTTGTCTATTCAGAGAACAAAAAACAGCAGTGAAAAGTTGCCGAGATGCCCTGCCATTCGGTTACTTTATTCGACAGGTTTATTCAGGCGAATCCCATAGGCTTCAATGTTAAAAATATTCCCGTTTTACTTCAATATCTAATAAACCATTATAATATTCTGCAGTAAAAAGTCTCTTTATAGATTTTTTAGGATCTTTTAAGCATTTTTCGGGAATTTTTAAAAAAAAATTCAATTTTTTTTTTTTTTTTTTTACATTTTCGCTCAGTAGTTTCTTTGCAAACAGCGTTTCACTTTTCAAACATTCAAGCGTACTGTTTTTTTTTTCCACTCCATTCGTCTGCAGTGTCGAGTTTTTCCGGTGGCTGCTCTGCGCTGTGATCGGCTCCTGCTCGGGTTTCTCCGGCATCTTCGGCAGGGTTAATCCAGATGTTTTGCGGGTTTCGGCGTGCGTTCATCCTGGTTTTGCGGTGAGTTTTCGGCGGTTTGCGGTGACGTTTCCCTGCATTACGGCAGCCCTGTGTTTGCTTGCTGAATACACCGCAGGGTCGCCGAAATGGGATCGCCAAATTGCACCGAATTGAAGAGAACGAAAAGTCACCGAATGCGGTGACTTTTCGATTCTCTTTGAATAACCCTGATAGACAAGTTCAAAATGTTTTGATTTGAATACAGTAAAGGTATCTGGTCTGGAGTGCATGTCAATATAACTCTGGTATTGTAGACATATCGCTGTATTTTTGCCCCTCAGAACCCTTAGACTGTATTCATCCCCCTCTGCTACTCATTGCCTTTCCACCTTGTAACTCCTCTGTTTTTCCTTTCATTCATTTTAATTTAACACTCTTCTTACGCCCTTTATTTTAACAACGACTTTATAGTGGCAATTTACCTGAAATCATGTTTTTGGCTTCAGTTAAGCTCTTTGTGTGTAAGCTGTTGACCCTCATCCTGTAATTTCTTTATCTTTTTTATGCTTTTAATTTCATCCGTTATTTCAAGATTTGGTTTTCAGATGGGTCATATGAAGACGAGATATTGGGCTTTAACATTCAACAGAACACAGAAAAAGTCTGCATATTTTATATTTATTTAGTCCCTGTTATTTATGTAGGTGGCTAAGTTAATAACAATTGTTGGCTTTACTCGCTCTGAAATACTGCACTTAAAGGCCAGAAGGACCGTATTACTTTAATTATCTATTTCTAGATGGTTGCTGGGTGTGGTTTTTCCCCCCAGAATTATAGTTGGAGTGTTTTACAGTTTCTAAGCCGCTTAGAGAAAACACTTTCTAATGTAAAGATGTAGTTAAGGAGATATTTATACATTAATATATTAAAGAAGAACTCTATACAGAGTGACCACTCAGTCTTATCTAAGTGGTCACACTGCTGTGAACTCCCTCTCCCCCCTCTGAGAGGGACTAAGGGGGTTGATTCTGTCATGCAAATGCATGGGTTTAGTCCTGCCCAGATCATCAACTCTGAGAGCCCTCAGCTCAGATTTCCTGGCCTTGGAATACTACAGGTATCAACCCCTTCCAATAGCATCAAATCTTTCCGACACTGATAGCCACTGAATTGGCTGGAGCGACCCCCTGCGGTAACTCGATGCGAGATCCGGTAGGTCATGTGACCAGCGCAGTCTGCCTCAATGGAGAGGAGATGCGTGCAGCGGCAGTTAGCGCCGACGTGCGCATCCCGCCGCTTAGTGGCCGATAACAATGCAGGCAGCTTTTCTAGCGCCTGCATCGTAATATCATGCTAAAACGGGGGTGCCAAGGAGAAACCTGCAGGCGCAGGTTTTCTCCCTAGCGTCCCCGTTTTAGCCTGACGATTGTAATGAGAACCAATTGCTATGTGTGTGGTAGTGCTAGGCCTCCTCTAGGTATGGTACCTCTCAATATCCCCGAGGATATCGAGGAATGTTTTCTCAGTTTGTTTACCAGCACCACTCTAAATCACGATGCTTGCAAAGAATGGAAGTCCAAATACCCCCTCCAGACACAAAACCCCAGACTCTCAGAGAGTATCACTATCTACCCCAGGAACTACACCCGTTAGTCCTCTTGCCGACCGGTGGCCGGGTAGTTGGGAACTTCACATAAGGTTATTGTGCACGGTACAGCGCTGTGGAGAAACCAGGTGATATCCCTGGGAGATGTCTATTGGATCTGCGGTGACCTGCGAGTCCGCTCCCACTTGGTAGGTGCGTACTGCGTAGGACAGTTAGTGTGCCTTGACTAAAGTCATCATGCCCCTCCACATCCTGCCCTCTGATGATGATCTGCCAATAGCCCACACCCCCGGACTCACTAGACAAAGGAGACAGGCGAAACCTGCACCTGGCAGTTTCGATCCACACGTCTACATTGATGTCATAGGAGTCCCAAGGGGGGTGCCTAATGAGTTCAAAGCTAGAGACCAGGTAAAGGCGGGATTCGAATCTTTAATCCCCATGATAACCATCAACAAGAATGTTGATTGGATTAACTACATCTATTACAACCAGCAGAGGTTTGTTAACTATACCCGAGATGCCCTCCAGGGTTTTGCCAACCAGCTAGGCCCGACCTCTGCGATGACCTACCAGAACCGCATGGCCCTCGACATGCTACTGGCAGAGAAGGGTGGGGTCTGTAAGATGCTGAAAGGTACTGGTGGCTCCTGTTGCACCTTTATCCCGGATAACACAGGCCCCACTGGTAAGGTCACTAAAGCCATTAAACAATTGGAACACCTGTCTGAGGAACTAAAGAATAACTCTGGTATTACTGATCCATGGGATCAGTATTTTGGTTGGATGAGCGGCTGGCAGAAGATCCTCACACACATAGGAATAGTTATCTTAGTAGTAATGGTTCTGTCGGTGGTGATTGGATGTTGTCTTTTACCCTGCATTAAAAAGGTTGTAGAAAGAACTGTGGAATCCACTACCCCTGTTATGCTTAGTCACTTATGTGGGGAAACTGGGGTAGACATTGACAACTCTTATGGTAACCTACAATTTATGGAGATAAATACAACTGAGTCTTATGAAAAGCTACACCCTATAGTGATGCAACAACCACAGAGCTGTGAGTCCATCTATCCCCTCCCTCGGGACACCCGTATCTAAATTGCCTTGATAGGATTTGTGACCCTTTTGCAAGACGAGCTGTAGTCCCGATTCTTGACCCACCAGTTTAATCATGCCGAAGTCCAGAGGTACAAAGGGGTTGGTTCAGTAGAAGCCTTCGTCTCAAACTTGGTGAAGATTTGGGATGACTAGCGAGATTATTAGGGGAACAGATGAAGGCGCAGCTCGTCACCAAGGGGACACTTGAGAAATGTGCATTTTTATGGGGACTGTTATGGCTCATTTAAGTTTAATGTGTCTTTAAGAAATGATTAATACAACTGTCTTTTCAGATAAAACCAAAATGTATCTTGCGTAACTTCGCTGTTTCTGCAGAATAGCTAACCACAAAGTCATGAGGAATTTATTTCGGTATCAGAAACAAGGGTGTAGGCCCATCTTGCATCCTGGTACAGGACATCACAGGACATCACCCACACACCCATGATGGAGAAAACCGTCTGACTACGTCGATGACGCATGATACCTTGACCTTTTGAAATAGCTGATATTTGATTCTTATATAGTTAATAAAATAATCTGTATGTACACAATTTTATGCTGAATTTGACTAAAATGTTAAGTTGACTCCCACTCGCTTACTCACCAAACGGCTATAAAACATGTATCGAAATCTAATAAAAGACGGAGAGATCACTGGCTTTGACCAGAGAGGCTGCATAGACCCATTCGTTGTCTGTGTGATTTCTTTAAGTGCGCACTTTAACTTACCTGATTTCTCCACCGATTTAGAACAGAGACTGGCATCCGAAAGAAGAGGATATTTTTATCCATTTCAAATGTTTCTCAGTTATGTAAGAACACAAGGTGGATTCATCGCACAGAATCTGTTTATAGCTTCAAATCATAAAAATATCTAAAGCAAAAAAATATAGTCATAGTGTTCCTTTGATGCAAGAATAACCCTAATACTAGCACAAGGTGTCGTTTCTGTACTGTACTCACACCAGAAAAATGTTTGGTGCTAATTTACAACAAAAAAAACAATGCAGATCACTGTTCCTATTCATTGTGTACAATTGGCATCTAGAAAAACTGGAACTGATTCTCTCAAGTCGATATTTCCAATGAAAAGTATAGCCGTAAGAGCCGATATTTGACCTGCGAGAGCCAATACTAAATCCGCATTGTCACGGAATGGCCCAGCACCCTCAGCCAGGGGCGGTGCACACGGACATTAGTTCTGGCCAGGGGCAGTTAGGTGCGGTGGCACGCACGGAGTTTGAACGTACTTTTTATTAGATGTGATTATTGTGTGGTGTGATACAGTGTTCCCCGTTGGTTTATTGCGTAATGTATTTTCCCTTTGTCTGCCTTGCCCGCCGCCATTTTCCGATCACCTTGTGGCGCAGTTCAGAATTCTCGATTCGGAAAATGGCCGATTCGAACCATCCGGTTCGAATCGTAAAATGGCCGATTCGGACCATCCGGTCCGAATCGGCGACTCCCTGAAGTATAACGGCCAATGGGTCCTGGGAGGGCGGGCAAGGAGTCCCATTGTATTGTAATTTTGTGCAAAGTTGATAAATGCCTGAGCTGTGCATAATAAAGCCAGATTTTGCAGTGCATCCAGCCTCGACTGATGTGTCTTTGTCTCCGCCGTATTTCGCATCTGAGTGTCCCCCGCGATCTCAGGATACGGTGACCACCCGATACGATCCGAATCGAGTGCTCTGTCCCTGCATCGTGTATCAGGGCAGAGGCGCTGCGCATGAAGATTCGGTTCCCAGACTACCTTCCGGAGATCCGAACCGAAGGACGCGGCCGTGCACCGCACTTCGGTACTGCGGTAAGATCCGAAGTCTCCGCTGATTCAGCCAGATCCGAAACCCTCTCCAACCCCGATCCGAAAAGGCCGTCCCAACTCGATCCGACTCTCCACTCATCCCCGGTCCGAAAAGCCCGCCACCCAAGATACGAAAAGTCACCCGCCCCAGGATCGGAAACGTTTCCCGCCTAAGATCCGAAACGTTTCCTCATAAGATCCGAATAGTTCTCCGCGGCTGCCAGATCCGATCTCCGCAGACGTCCCATACCCACAAGGTCAGTGAACCAGTTGCTCGGGACGCTGAGTGCTGTATGGCTCAGTGGTCGGACTGGTTCTAGGCAGGGGTCCCCTCCACCGCCCGCTAACCCTTCCCCAGGGTCACGCCAGGCCGCACGAGACGCCGAGTGCGCGCCACTCGGTAGTCGGGCCAGCGGTAAGCGAAGGGGTCACGCAGATAGAGCACACCCGCAGGCGGAACAACATCTCCATTCCGTCATACGCATTTTTTCAGGAATCAAAAGCCCGCAAAACGCGTCTTTGAATCTCCTAAACTGAAAGGAAAGAAAAGTGACCGTTTTCAGCCATTGTGCTGAATTAAATCAAGCCCCATTGTAAAAGGCCACACTCCTTTTGCAATGCAGAATACAAATATAATAATGGCATATTTGGAATCTACCGGGTTGGCCAAAACATATAATAGTATCTAAAAAGTTAGTGGCAAAAAACAAATGCTCAAGATTATTTGGTGAAAACATCAGAGACTGGACAATGGAGCCAACGCAAGTGACAATTATCCCACAACTAGATTACCAAGGATCCAATATGTCTCTGGTAAAAATAAAAACATTATAAAATTAATATTTAAACAGGAGAGGGCTGGCAAATTGTGGTCCAGGCAATGCAAACAAATATATTTTCTGGCATCAAACTCTTTAATGTTCCTCAACTTCTTGTAATAATTTATAGAAAGTATTGAAACATTGCTCTATGAAAACAGACAGTGACCATATTATGTAATTCATAGTAAGAATAATTTATGATAATATATTCCTGCAGTTTTGCAAATTAACCCAATATAATGCTTACAGCATTATGAATAGAAGTATACCTGGGCATACAATGAATAGCAAAAGTCTACACACCACTGTTAAAATGACGGGTTTCTGTGATGTAAAAAGAAGAGACAAAGATAAATCATTTCAGAACTTCTTCCACCTTTTAATGTGACCTATAAACTCAACTGAAAAACAAACTGAAATCTTTTAGGTGGAGGGAGGAAAAAAAATAAATATTATGGTTGTATAAGTGTGCACACCCTTAAACGAATACCTTGTTGAAGCAGCTTTTGATTTTATTCCAGCACTCAGTCTTTTTTGGTAGGAGTCTATCAGTATGGCACATCTTGACTTGGCAATACTTGCCCACTCTTCTTTGCAAAAACACTCTAAATCTGTCACATTGCGAGGGCATCTCCTGTGCACAGCCCTCTTATTATTATTATCCTTTATATAGTGCCACAAATTGCGCACCGATTTACAAGATCAGTGTACAAGGAGGGAGTTGATACATTAGAATAGCACACATGGATGATGACCTGATTCGGGGGATCCCTGGTCCCAAGGGAGCTTGCAATCTATGGGATGTACAAGTATTTTGTGAGGCAGCCGCATCCATATCGCTAGGTTTCTTGCCCAAGGACACTCGCTGGTGGCATCTTCTGAGTGGGATCAGGTCGTCTTTCCATGATTGTAGATCAGCGACCTGGTGGTTAGGTTGGACCCACTTGCTGAATGGTATTTTGAATTTCTTCTCCATGGTTGAAGGGTAGAGACGTTACCACTGTACTCCACAGCCGATATTGTGTGGTAGGCAAGTATGTACCGTTCGGTGTCTTGCCCAAGGAGACATATTGGAGAGGTGCTCTGGAAGGGATTCGAACCCGGGTCTCCATAGTTATAGAGCAGTGATGTTAGCTCTACTCCATCCAGCCCACAGATTTTCAATCGTATTCCGGTTTGGGCTCTGGCTGGGCCATTCCAAAACTTTAATCTTTTGGTAAAGCCATTCCTTTGTTGATTTTGAAAGAAAAAGTTCTTCATGTTCAGCTTTCTAGCAGAAGCCTGAAGGTTTTGTGCCAATATTGACTGGTATTTGGAACCGTTCATAATTCCCTCTACCTTGACTAAGGCCCCAGTTCCAGCTGAAGAAAAACAGCCCCAAAGCACGAAGCTGCCACCACCATGCTTCACTATGGGTATTAGACATGTGCATTCGTTTTAGTACTAAAACGATTTAGTCCGAATTTTGGGATAATTTAGTTTTCGTATAACTCAAGAGAAACGAAACTGCTCAGTACAAAAAACGAAAGAAACTAAAATAAAATGCACTACATTTTAGTTTCAGTCCTTTTTGTGATATTACATGAGTGAAGGAGACCAGCAATGAAGAGCGCAACATCCGTAGTTCTGCACCCTCCACATGCCAATGCAGTAGGATGTTCTATACAGAGAGGGGCATTAATTAGTGCAGGAGAATGTTCTATACAGTATACAGAGAGGGGCATTAATGCAGGAGGATGTTATATACATTATTCAGAGAAAGGTATAAATTGAGGAGGATGTTCTATACAGAGAGGGACATTAATTAATTCAGGAGGATGTTCTATATATTATACAGAGAGGGGTATTAATTAATTCAGGTGGATGTTGTATACATTATACAGAGAGGATCCTTTTTTTCTCAGCCCTTTAAATCCAATGGCTGTGAGCGCTGAGATCGGCTGCTTGTTACATTATCTCTCAGTACAATGTATCAGGCTCAGCTGTTACAGTAACTAACAGCGCTCAGAGTTTCAGTAAAACAAGGAAATAATATTGTTATAACCTCTTATATATAAAAATATTATTTACTAGTTTTACTGAAACTCTGAGCACTGTGATGAGCAGCAGTCAGTTACTGTAACAGCTTTGCCTGACACAGGGCAGTATTACAATGTTGGTGCTAACTTAACCAGAGCTGTTGTAAACTGAAAACCTGCATAGACTATAATGGCTCTGGGAAGTTTACAACAGCTCTGGTTAAGTTAGCACCAACTATGTAATATGGCCCACATTGTGCTGAGAGTGAGAGATACTGTAACAAGCAGCTTTCTCAGCCCTCTGAGGAGCCACTACAATAGTAATTGTATCCACTGGTTTTCGGATGAATGAAATTCGGTTTCATACTAAAGAACTGAAAACGAACTTCTTTAGCAACTAAATAAATTGCATTTTAGGACTAATCCATTAGTTCAAAACGAAATTTTGTGCTGTGCACATGTCTAATGGGTATGGTGCTCTTTTGTTGATGTGCATTGTTGTTTTTGCGGCAAACATTTCTTTGGAATTATGGCCAAAAGGTTCAACCTTGGTTTCATCAGACCATAACACATTTTCCCACATGCGTTTGGGAAACTTCAGATGTGTTTTAGCAAAATTTAGCCGGGCTTCGATGTTTTTCTTCGTAAGAAAAGGCTTTCGTCTTGCCAGTCTACCCCATAGCCCAGATATATGAAGAATACGGGAGAATATTGTCACAAGTACCACACATCCAGTATTTGCTATATATTCCTGCAGCTCCTTTAATGTTGCTGTAGGCCTCTTAGCAGCCTCCCTCACCAGCTTTCTTCTCGTCTTTTTCATCACGTTTGGAGGGTCGTCCAGTTCTTGGTAATGTCACTGTTGTGCCATATTTTCTCCACTGGATGATGACTGTCTTCATTGTGTTTCATGGTATATCTAATGCCATGGAAATTCTTTTGTACACTTCTCCTGACTGATACCTTTTAGCAATGAGATCCCTCTGATGCTTTGGAAGCTTCTCTGCGGACCATGGCTTTTGCTGTAGGATGCGACTAAGAAAATGGCAGGAAAGACATTCTAGAACAGCTTAACTTTATTGGGGTTAATCAGAGGCACTTTAATTGATGGCAGATGTGTACTGACTCCTATTTAACATGATTTTGAATGTGAATTATTTTCTATTGAGTTGTACAGTTTATAGGTCACATTAAAGGTGGAAAAAGTTCTGAAATGATTTATCTTTGTCTCCTCTTTGTACATCATAGAAACCTGACATTTTAACAGGGGTGTGTAGATGTTTGCAATCCACTGTATATGACTAGCGTCATCAAATAAGGGATGTATGATTTATACAACTGATTATTCTTATTTTTAAGAGGTCACCCCCAGTCCTATAGTAATAACACTTGTTTTTTCTTGCGTTGAGCCTGAAAAAAACTTTAGAAATTGTGCATATAAACGTAAAATTCAACCATACTTAAACTATGTACCAGTGAAGCCCTCTGGAACCAGAAAGAAAACCCAGTGAATTAAACTGCTCCATGTGAGAAGGATGTACGAGAGCATAATAACACTGGCTGGCAGAATGGATAAAGTTAGATAACACTACAGTTACTCAGGCACTTAAAACAGGACAATTCACAAGGGATATTACGAAGTGCAATAAAAAAGTAGATTTACAGAAGAGAAATAATCATCCATACCGAAAATCACCACAGAAAGTCAATATAACAGAAGCGAGCTAATCATGCTTACAATCTGTTGGTTAGACAGCTGTGAAAGCTGAAGATGCCCCCAATCTGATAAATTGTTTTGTTTTCAACTTGTTATTTCTTTTAATTGCATGGATTTCAATATCCTGTGTGGAAAATCAGATTACTCTCTAGCTTCTAATACAGATTATAAATAGAAACATTCTCTTACTTCTTGTTAGAAAATAGTTGATTTTACAAAAGAGTATGGGCTCTATTACATTTGTTACACACTTTTTGTGCGCGCGCGCAAAAGCGCATTAACGCGAGGGGCAAAACCCTTCGCGCTGAACGTCGTATTACGACGTTCGCACATACGATGCGCGTTAACGTCTAACGCGAGTGACCCTGCGCGAACACAAGTTTGTGCGCGCATCCCATACTTAACATTGTGAACGCAAATGCGTTCGTGCGCTGGTACACAGATGGTATTACAATCGATGCGCAACTTTTTACGAAACGATGTTTGCGTGCATAATTTCAACGTCTTTGAAAAGCTGGTGGTAACTGCAAATCTGAATGTTCTGGCTGAAACGAAATACACCACCAGCACAAAAAAAAATACAGCACAGTATAGTTACACATTCTACACATACCCAAACAATAAAATAGAGAGGTTGTGCGTGTTTTAATAATTGCTGCAGCATATATATACAGATTTATTTTGACAGGCGCTAAAACTGAACAGGAGACAATTGTGGTTCTTAATTCTGATTGGCTGAATCGCGTGAAAAAACAGTCTGCCCACCGATTTCTGCGTGCAATGTTAATGAGCGTGCATTTTTGCGCGACTTTTTTACGCGCAATATTTTTTGACGGATGAAATAATGTGCTCGGATCATAATACCTGCGTTTAACGTTTAACACTGTGTACAAAAAAATTGCGCTGCGTGTACGAATTTGCACGGAGAATGTAATAGAGCCCTATATCAGGAAATCTTTCATGAATTGGGATATAAAAATATGTTTTATTTTTCTCTATCAGGGTTATTCAGAGAGAGGTGAAAACCTTGAGAATGACTGGAGAATTAAAAATTCTAGGTGAAAATAGTCAAACCAGTAAAATTCTCCCATTTATCTCACTTTCCAAATCGGCTATTTTGACCTAGATTGTTCATTCTCCTGGCAATTCTCAAGGTTTTCACCTCACTCTGAATAGCCCTGTATGTGTCCATTAAATAAACAAAAAAAGTCTCCTTCAAATCAGAACGAGTATTTATTTTTCCTAGAGGATTTTAGAATAATTCAATTACATTACTATTATTCTAATCACGCTTCACTCTTCAGAATGGATGCATTACTGCACATATTTGAAGAGATGGGTGATTGTGACAGTAGAATAACCATGCTAACCTATGATGTGACTACCCTTGTTGTGTCGCCCTGACATAAGTAGGGTCATTTCAGGGAAGCCTTACTGGTAAACTGGTATTACTTTCTTAGTACATAGTTGATCCTTTGTATCTATTCCAATTAGGCTTGTGCACCGATTTTTTTTTTTTTTTTTTTTCGGTTCGATTCGATTTTTCGGATTTTCAAACTTTTCGATTCGGCTCGTTTCGACCGCTTTCTGCTTCGGTTCGGTTCGACTCGTTTTTCGTGTACATTTTTTTTCGGAATATCGACCATTTTTTGTATTTTCGTGTCACTTAGCTCGTTTTTTGTATCGACTTTTCGTGATTTCGGAAATTTTCGTTTTTCGGAATTGTACATGTTTCCGGAATATCGACCATTTTTCGTGTCACTTTGCTCGTTTTTTGTATCGACTTTTCGTGATTTCGGAAATTTTCGTTTTTCGGAATTGTACATATTTCCGGAATATCGACCATTTTTCGTGTCACTTTGCTCGTTTTTTGTATCGACTTTTCGTGATTTCGGAAATTTTCGTTTTTTCCGAACCTCTTTTCTCCTCGTTTCAAAGCAATAAATTTCGATTTGACACATTTCAAGTCCATTCGAAAATATTTCGTTTCGGCTCGGAAAACTTTTCGGATCGGCCGTTTTCGGATCTAAAAATTTTCAGAAAACCGGCCGCATCCGAAAACACGAATCGGGAAATTTCGGGAAAATTCTGAAATTCCGAAACCCGAAACGCACATCCCTAATTCCAATATCTATGGTACCTTTTATGCCCTGCTTTGCTGGGGAGTATAATACATTTACCCAATTAGCCTTGTATCTATCGCTTAAATGCCACCCCAACCCACCATTTTATAGAATAATTTGTGCCTCGGGGTTGATTTAAAGCAACTATAGAAGGGAAGTGGATGTGATGGATCTTCAAATGCTGCACAGTTTCTCTGCTGACAATGTTTTCTTCCAAATATCTATGAATGTTTATTAAGAGGTCACTGTGAATGGCCTTTCCTTGTTTCCACCTGTCAATCTATTCCTGTTACAGAAGAAACATATGGAGAGCCAATAAATGGACACTCATGGCACCATGATCTTTCAATCTGGCCTGAGAGTCCTACCCCTCCTACACAGTCACAACAGTAACTCAACTTTCCATGATTTAGGTCAGGGATGCAGCATTCATTCCTGTACATTCCTGACCAGCCAGTGTCTCTCAATGCGTTCTCCAGCTCTGGAGAGAAGGTGAATATTGAGGAATACTTTAGGATAAACACAGTGGCTGGGCACCAGAGAGAATCAGGATAGCTTAATATTTAATTTCTAGGATTTTATCTACACCCCTATACACTCATATGTTTACGTTAGATGATCCATTTAAGTGTCCATTGCTTTAATGCAAAACGATTCACCTGTTCTTGTCCCCAACCTAACAAACCTAGCACCATCAAATTATTGTTCTGCCAAAGACAAGTTGTACTCTGATTTTGTATACACACCAAAAGGAAATATTGTCCTCAATCAAGTTCTTGAGGTCTATGAACAGGTTCTGGGAGCAAGGAGTGTTGCCATACATGTCACCATATACGGTTCCACCAGCAACAGATGGTTACTGTCTGGTCACCTCAGAAATAAAAGTTATTTTTGCTGATTCCAAACATCCTTCTCTTGATAAAGTAACTGTACGAAACGCATCGAGCTGGGGTCTCCGCGCAACTCACCTTTTGGGGCAGGTTTTCACTGCACAGGAACGTCTGGTCTTGTGATACCGAGGTCAGGAGGACGAGCTTTATCTGGTCCCCTTCAAGACCGAGAGTGTCCAAGATACCAGATTCGGGAGTGTGATGACTACTGGTTGTTATACCATATGCTGTTTTGCACATACTGTATATTAGTTTATGGTGTGCCACTTGTTTTGTGGTTCCACACATTTTTTATCTGTTTACTTAAGTCATACAGAGGACCACATAGAGTAAAACAGTATGTTTTCTATATCCGTAGTTCACGCACCAGGAGATTATTCATCTATTCCAAAGGTGCACGTGCGTGCTACTAGATTGGTGTGATTACTGTATGCTCATTTCTTTTGCTTTTTATGTTAACCCATTCAGCACGTTTTGTGGGGAAGTGCTTCTGAGCTACTACTTTCCCTTGCGAAAGTTCCTATGTGGATGAAATGCATCGGGAGTAATTTTTTTATAATTTATATTTTATAATGTTTATTAAAGCATTGTCTTTTTAAGTGGAAATGGTTACTTGGATAGTGTAGTCCATTGCCTTCTGTCACTACGAGCAGAAGGACACTACGAGTAAATAGCTCCCAATGTTCCTTGTTCCAATGTACACTTAGATACTCTGTGGTTTTGAATACGATTTATAATTGTTGTTTGATTTGTGGAGGACATTCCTTATTTTCTTTCTAATTAATGGCTTACTCTGAATTTTGCTTCTGAGTTGCTCAGAAGAGCAGCTTTTGGTACATTGGTTAGGACTCACTCTACAAAGAGGTGCCTTGGTGGGGCGAGTGAGCTTACGTTTCAATGGCCATTAAAACAAACTAAAACCTCCTGATAGTGTTTTGTTGTACATGGAAATATATAGAAACGACCGCAGATGACATCTTTTTTTCTCTTTTTATGTTTTATACATGAACTGGGCTGTTACTCCTGGCTGTTGCAGCCGCTCTGGTGAGTACTGGCGCAACGCCATTTTTTCTGTATATTACTCTGAATTTTGCCATTAACTGCTCCCTATTCCTGGTTCAGCTGGAATACAGCCCCAATTTTCTACGCCCTGATGGTGGAAGTACATTTGATTCCTAGAAATTAATACTGTTATTTATGTTATATTTTTGTTTAGAATTTAATTTTTTGGATTTTTTTTATTTAACCATCGTCTGTCTAGTCCGTTTCTGTTTTTACTAGAGGGTGAAAACAACGGCCCAAATTAGAGATCTTTCCCCAAGGTGCATCTACTGGTTGGAGAATAGCTTGGACATGAAATCCGCTCAAACATACTGAGATCCCATTCCTGATTAGGGATGAGCTGTTCGGTTCGATCTGTTCGGAGTTCGCATCGAACATCGGCCATTCGACTGTTCGCCGAACTCCAAACATTTCCGTGTGTTCGGTTCGAGTTCGCCCACAATGCACCACAATGGAGCACAATGCACTTTTCCACTGGCCTGAAGCTTGTAATTGGCTATAGCTTTGCACCTGACCACAGATCAGGTGCAAGACAGGTGCAAGACTATGCCAATCACGGCTCAGAGTCCTGATTGGGCAAATTTTGCCCAATCATGGGCTCACAGAGCTAAGTCCCACAGCACACTATATAAGGCGTCCCTCGCAGCCCCAGCACGTGTTTTTTGAGAGGAGATTGTTCTGTTAGTGTGGGTTCTCACTGCCAGCAACTATTGGGGGGGTCTCACTTCTACAAGATTTCTGGGAATTGTTGTAATCTGTGTGTTCTCACTGCCAGCAGCTATTGTGGGGGTCTCACTTCTACAAGATATCTGGGAATTGTTGTAATCTGTGTGTTCTCACTCCCAGCAGCTATTGTGGGGGTCTCACTTCTACAAGATATCTGGGAATTGTTGTAATCTGTGTGTTCTCACTGCCAGCAGCTATTGTGGGGGTCTCACTTCCAGTGGCATAGCCTGGGTTGTCAACGCCCGGGGCAAGACAAGAATTGTGCACCTTCCCCAACCTGTGGACACGGTAACACACCCCGATTCCCTTCTACTAGTAGAGTATTGACCCCCTTACCGCACATGTATTGTATATTAACAAAATACTGATATAATAAAACAATGAAACACACATGCCCCCCACGCTAAGCCACTGCTACCAGTCACCATGTCCCAGTATACCCTAGCATAGTTCCACTCTCACACTATACCCAGTCACTCTCTTCCAGTACTTCCAGTCTCCCTCTCTCTCCAAGTACCCCCAGTCACTCTCTCCCAGTACCCCCAGTCACTCTCTCCTTCTCTCTCTCAGTACCCCCACATTCTCCCAGTACCCCCAGGTCACTCTCTCCCAGTACCCCCAGTCACTCTCTCCTTCTCTCTCTCAGTACGCCCACATTCTCCCAGTACCCCCAGTCAGTCTTTCTCTCTCCAAGTAACCCCACTTTCTCCCAGTAACCACAGTCAATCTCTCTCTATCCAAGTACTCCCAGTCACCCTCTCCCCGTACCCCTCACTGTGTGTTGGTTACGCTGCTCTGGTGTCACACAGTGTTGCCTACCTGTGTGGCATTGCTGGTGGCCTGATGGGGAAACTGTCCAGGGGGCTTAGTGGAGACTGGATTTTCAATGTGCTGCGGGGCAGGCGCCTCCTCCCTCCTTCCTGTTCAGTGGCTGCAGAGCTGCCAGTGGCAGGGGGCTGGCACAGGGCTCCAAGGGGGGCTGACAAGCGTGGTACAGGGTGTTCTGTCGGATAATTCTGTGCTGCTTCACATGACTCATGTCAGCGTTAAGGAGGAGTCAGGACAATAATTTTCTGTCCTGGTCCTCCCTTCCGGACGCTGAGTGCTAAGGCACCGCCAGCGCCGCAAAACTGGCAGCTGGTCATACAAGGGCCTCTCACGGACAGACACCTTGCTGATCCCTGCTGGATAGTATTAGTGGTTCAAATTTCTTTTGAAATATTGCGCCCCCTAAGAAAATTGCACCCGGGGCGACCGCCCCGGAGGCCCCCCCACGCTACGCCACTGCTCACTTCTACAAGATATCTGGGAATTGTTATAATCTGTGTGTTCTCACTGCCAGCAGCTATTGTGGGGGTCTCACTTCTACAAGATGTCTGGGAATTGTTGTAATCTGTGTATTCTCACTGCCAGCAGCTATTGTGGGGGTCTCACTTCTACAGGATATCTGGGAATTGTTGTAATCTGTGTGTTCTCACTGCCACCCATCAGGGGGTCTCACTGATTTTTAGGAGGTTTCTGGGAATTGTAATCTATGTCTTTTCACTGCCAGCTATCAGGGGGTCCCACATACTTCTAGCAGATTTCTGCGAATTTTCATCTGTGTCTGGTCACTGCCACCCATCAGGGGGTCTCACTGATTTATAGGAGGTTCCTGGGAATTTTAATTTGTGTCTTGTCACTGGCTGCCAGCTATCAGGGTGTCTCACTGAGTTATACCAGAGTTATGGAAATCTTTAATCTAGAGAACACAGTTGAATCAGAGTTCTGCATATCTCCAATTCTTGTAACAGAATTGAATCAGAGTTCTGTATATCTTTAATCTATATATCACTCACTATGTCAGAAAGA
The DNA here is from genome assembly GCA_009667805.1 of Leptobrachium leishanense. Classification (NCBI taxonomy): domain Eukaryota; kingdom Metazoa; phylum Chordata; class Amphibia; order Anura; family Megophryidae; genus Leptobrachium; species Leptobrachium leishanense. The sequence continues at coordinate 123,382,192 of CM019066.1, forward strand.
CCAAAAAGGACAGGCAGATGCTCCCAGACACAGGTAAGAGGGCCAGCAGCCTCTGTGTCGGAAGGCTGTGCCCCTGGTAGTTGTGGATGTGGTGCATCCTCTGCAGGGGCACGCTTGTCCTTGTTTCTAACTGGTGCTGGCCATCTTAAGCAGCAGCAACATACAGATGATTTGCATGATTGGCTAACCAGGCCATCCTCATCCTCCAGCCAGACTTGTAGTGGTTTACAGTCCACCTCAGCTGCCAAAACATCTAATTCACCCTCCATGTCCACAGCTACTCCTGACGTAACCTCATTATCACCCACAGAGGAGTCAGCTGAATTGTTTGACTACAGTGACAGTGTCGTGACATGCTGCTTGAGGATGCGCAGCAACTCCAGTGCTATGATTCAAACTCTGAGGTTGAGGAAGGGAGTAAAATCAGCCTAGAGGGAGGGGGTGCCAGTGACACACAAAGAACTGGCACTCATGTTCCCCCAGCAGCTGCAGCATATTGCGAGGTTGGCTCCAGTGACGAGGAGATAGGGGGTGATGACGATGATGAGGTCACTGACTCCACCTGGGTGCCTGATCAAACAGAGGAGTCAAGGGAGGAGGAGGAGGCACAACAAAAATGAGGCAGAACGTCCTCTATGACCAACCATAGCCAGTCCAAGGCATCAGAAGTCACAGCTGCTCAGGTGCAGAGCGCTGTTGTCTCAAAGCACATGTACAGGAAGTCTGCTGTCTGGGAGTTCTTTAAGAAATGTGCAGCAGACCGCACCGTTGCTATTTGTCATCTATGTTAGATGAGGATCAAGCGTGGGAAAGACATCCCACGCTTGGGTATCACGTGCTTGAGGCGACATATGACCACCTGCCACGCATCCCGTAGGCACAACACTTTGCATAGGTACTCCTCCTCATCATCTGTCTCTACCCCCACTATATGTCCTGCCATGTCATTGCCTACAACCTCCACTGACAGGGATGATGCTACAGTAATGGGTGTACCGGGTCCTTCCTCAGAATGTGACAGCATCCCATCAGCTGAAGATTTACGCAGTCAGATTACGTTGCCCCAGCTGCTGCAGCGTAAGAAAAAATATAGTCCCAACCATCCCCAAGCACAGCGTCTAAATGCCAGTTTAGAAAAATTACTCGCATTGCAGCTGCTGCCTTTCCAGCTGGTGGACTCTGCTTCCTACCGTGAATTTGCTGAATGTGCTGTACCACAGTGGCAGGTTCCAAAATGCCATTTCTTTTCACGGAAGGCCATTCCAGCACTATACCAGCACGTGGAAGACAATGTTATGGACCATGTCATTGGGAAAGGCAGTAAGCAGCAAGGTGCACATGACTTTAGACACGTGGTCCAGCAAGCATGGATAGGGCCGTTACATTTCCTTCATGGCACACTGGGTAACTCTGATTGCAGCTGGGAGGGATCCAGGACGGGGCTCTGTGCTGGAGCTTGTTTATCCACCACGCCTCCAGAAAGCTGCTTGTATGAGGTCTATCTGCTCCACCACCTCTTCCTCCTCCTCCTCCTCCTTCTCGGTCTCTGGTGAAGTGGCAGTTAAACCGACTCGTGGCAGGGGCTACGCAATGGCTCAAGCAAAAAGATGCCATACTGTGCTTGAGCTGGTTTATTTAGGGGACAGGAGCCACACCGGGCCAGAAATTCTGTCAGCTCTGCAATGCCAGAAAAGTCTGCAGCGACTTCAGATGGTCATTCCCAGTAAGTGTTCGCCTGGCAGAAATTCAAAGAGAATTCCACCTTCCCACAAACCGTCTGATCTGTGACATGCCCACCAGGTGGAACGCAACATTGGCAATGCTGCAGCGTCTGCACAAGCAGCAGAGGGCCATCAATGAGTACCTGTGTGAGTATGGCACAAGGACAGGTTCAGGTCAACTTGTTTCCCCCCCCCGCAGTGGCTGATGATCAAGGATGCATGCACTGTACTGTCACCATTTGAGGAGGCAACGAGGATGGTGAGCAGGGACAGTGCATGCATCAGTGACACAATTCCTTTAGTGTTCCTGCTGGAGCGCACTCTGTGGGGAATTATAGTTGTGGCACTAGAGACAGAGCAGCGGGAGGAAGAGGAGGCCTTCCCTAGCTCTCAAGGCCCCAGTCTTTATGCAGACAGCATTCCTGCATAAAGATCAGACAGGAGGAGGATGAGGAGGAGGAGGAATATTTAAGTAGTGGGGGCATTGAAGGTGGGGATTCCTCAAGGGAGGGCTTTGTGTGCCCAGAAACCCAGGGACTAGTACATGGCTGGGAGGAGGAAGTGCACGATGGGGTCATCCTCATTGAGCAGGAAGACTCAGAAGCTAATGCCACCTCCAACCTACGCTGCATGGGCTCCCTTATCCTGCAAAGCCTGCTAAAGGACCCCAGGATTCGTGCTATCAAGGAGAGGGATCATTACTGGTTGGCAAGCCTTCTTGATCCACGATACAAGGATAAAGTTGCAGAGCTCATCCTGCCCGCACAGAGGGAGGACCGGATTAAACAACTTGAGTACACTCTAAAGCTGATGCCTTTTAATTTTTTTTAGTCACGACACCCAGGGACGTCAAATGTAGGCACCCATTGCCAGCGTCTTCACCATATGGCGCAGGACTACCTAGGGGCAAGGGCAGACCTGGATACCTTTCCAGCAGATGATCCACTGGCTTACTGGGTGTTGAGATTGGATCACTGGCCAGAATTTAGCCAATATGCTATGCAGCTACTAGGTTGCCCTTCATCCAGCGTGCTTTCTGAAAAGACGTTCAGTGCCGCTGGAGGTTTTGTCACAGACAAAAGAGAGCGTCTGTCCACCGACTCTGTAGACCGGCTGACATTTATAAAAATGAATCAGTCCTAGATCAGCAGCTATCAATCCCCTGATGCTGACGAAATTGAATAGATCGGGGATCTCTTCTGCATTCCCAAAACCTCCACCACTCCACTCTTCCACAATACCACAAAGGGGTTACGGTGTGAAGGCACTTGCTGCCACCAAAAGGCAAAATATTTGGGTGCACTGACGCCTGTACCAGATTCATATCATTTTAATATTTGACTGCAGGGTCCAACCCTGCACTCTTCCACAATACCACAGAGGGGTTACTTATGGTGTGAAGGCATTTCCTGCCACCAAAGGCACAATATTTGGGTGCACTGCCACTGACGCCTATACAAGATTCATATAATTTGAATATTGGATCGCAGGGTCCAACCCTGCACTCTTCCTCAATACCACAGAGGGGTTACAGTGTGACAGCACTGTTGCCGACACTAAAGGCCCAATTTTAAAGCACCTATTGTTACTTTCATTCAAAGCCTGCATACGTTTCACCATAATTTAGCCAAAAAATCACTAAACTTGTTCTGCGTGTCCTAAAATGTCTCCTCTTTTCATACAGGCTGCCGCCTCAAGCAGTTGTTTATGAATAGATTAAAGGAAAACCATTTACCGTCATTTGAAATGTCATTTTTTTGTTTATAAATGTTTCTATACATCCTACAAATCCGCCACTTCACGGGCAGGTCATGGGGACCTCCTATGTACGATATTTGAAGGAATTTTTCGTTTTTATTCTTAACCTTTATTTCATGGAAAACTCACTGTCCCTTTAAAAAAAATTTTTAAAAAACTTTTTGTCCTTGTTTCTTGTCCCCCAGGGCACTACCCGGACCCCCATACACCTTTTATGGCAAATATCGTGCATATATGCCCTCTTGGAAGGCACTCTAAAAATCGAACTTTCGAGTCCCAGTGACTTGCATTGAGTTCGGTTCGTGTTCGCATTCGAACTCGAACTTTTGAAATTGTTCAAGTTCGAATGCGAACCGAAGACGTGGATGTTCGGCTCATCACTATTCCTGAGTTCATTGCAGCTGTGGTTCAGTGTTTATTACTACATACAGTGGCAAGAAAACGTATGTCAACCCTTTGGGATTACGTGGAGTTTTGCATGAATTGGTCATAAAATGTGCTCTGATCTTCATCTAAGTCACAACAATTTGAAAAACACCGTCTGCTTAAAATAATACAACACAAACATTATATGTTTTCATGTGTTTATTGAACATAACATGTAAACATTCACAGTGCAGGGTGGAAAAAGTATGAGAACCCCTAGCCTAATGACTTCTCCAAGAGCTAATTGGAGCCAGAAGTGAGCCAACCTTGAGTCCAATCAGTGTGATATTATTGTATGTGTTGCTGAAAGCTGTCCTGTCCTTTAAAAACACACACCAGTTTTGGGTTTACTGGTTTCAAGAAGCACTGCCTGAAGTGAACCATGCCTCGCAGAAAAGAGGTCTCAGAAGACCTACGATCAAGAATTGTTGACTTGCATGAAGCTGGAAAGGGTTACAAAAGTATCTCCAAAAGCCTTCATGTTCTTGTGTCCACGGTAAGACAGACTGTCTACAAATGGAGAAAGTTCAGCACTGTTGCTACTCTCCCTATTCGTGGACGTCCTGTAAAGATGACTGCAAGAGCACAGCGCAGAATGCTTAATGAGGTAAAGAAGAATCCTAGAGTGACTTACAGAAATCTCTGGCACATGCTAACATTTTTGTTGACACATCTACAATAAGGAAATCTTTAAACAAGAATGGAGTACATGAGAGGACACCACGGATGAAGCCATTGCTGTCCAAAAAGAATATTGCAGCACGTTTGAAATTTGCAAAAGAGCACCTGGATGTTCCACAGCACTACTGGCAAAATATTCTGTGGACAGATGAAACCAAAATTGAGTTGTTTGGAAAAAACACACAACACTATGTGTGGAGAAAAAAAGGCACAGCACACCAACATCAAAACCTCATCCCCACTGTAAAACATGGCGGAGGGAGCATCATGGTTTGGGGCTGCTTTGCTGCCTCAGGGCCTGGACGGATTGTTGTCATTGATGGAAAAATGAATTCCAGAGTTTATCAAGACATTTTGCAGGAAAACGTAAGACCATCTGTCCGCCAACTGAAGCTCCGCAGAGGAGGGGTGATGCAACAGGACAATGACCCAAAGCATACAAGTAATTCAACAAAAGAATGGCTTCAACAAAACAAAATACGCCTTCTGGAGTGGCCCAGTCAGAGTCCTGACCTCAACCCGATGGAAATGCTGTGGCATGACCTTAAGAGAGCGATTCACACCAAACGTCCCAAGAATATTGCTACACTGAAACAGTTTTGTGAAGAGGAGTGGTCCAAAATTACTCCAGATCGTTGTGCAGGTCTGATCTGCAACTACAGGAAACGTTTGGTTGAGGTTATTGCTGCCAAAGGAGGGTCAACCAGTTATTAAGTCCAAAGGTTCACATACTTTTTCCACCCTGCACTGTGAATGTTTACATGTTCTGTTCAATAAAAACATGAAAACATATAATGTTTGTATTGGATTATTTTAAGCAGACTGTGTTTTTCAAATTGTTGTGACTTAGATGAAGATCAGAGCACATTTTATGACCAATTCATGCAAAACTCCACGTAATCCCAAAGGGTTCACATACTTTTTCTTTCCACTGTATGTTTGTGAGTGCAACAAAAGATTCATTACTTAAACAATGTCAATTACACTACACTATTGCATCTCGTTTTTGTTTTTTTGTAGGAATCAAATGTACTTCCATTCTATATAATGCATTTATGTTTGCATGTGGGGGCACTTCAAGATAAGTATTTGTTGCAAAAAGGGAGATGGTAGGGGAAAAAGATTTTAGGAGGCCGTATTTCTTTACATAGAAGAACGAGCTACAATGAAATATATTTGTCTTGTACTCCCAGGCACAAATTAGCGCCTCCTTTACAAGGTATAGGAGATGTTAATTTACAGTGTGGTAGTATTTCTAAGCCATAAACAAAGCTTGTGGCAACGTCTGAATAGATTCTCCAGCCGTTGGGATATCGTCCGGATCCGATCTCAAAGTATTTAACCGTTTATGAGCAGACATTAGTCGTAGCAATCTTAGGAACAATAGACTTACAGGTCTATTCACTAAAGGTGAAACTCAGGAGAATTGGCAGGTGAAGTGAAAATTGCAGGTCAAAATAGCTAAACCAGAAAAATTCTCCCATTTATCTCACTTTACAAATCGGCTATTTGGTCTAGATTGTTCTCTTCTGCCACTTCTCCGGAGTTTCACCTTTTTGAGAATAAACCGGATAGTATTCTGCTGTACTGTATTTACAAATGGATAATTACAATTACTAAAATACTTGAATGGATATTGTGCATTTTTGTGGTATATTTACACTCCTAAGCTATTATTTTATGAGCTGAAATGGATATTTTTACTTTGTTGATTGGTATAAAGTTTTTTGTGTTGACTGGGTATAGGCAAATATTAATACTAACTTATTAAGGTGTATAATAATAACACAAACTAGAAATTGAATGTTAATAAGAAAATATACTATCCAGGATACATTTATGAATAGGTCGCTGCATCCTGCAGAATAAAGGGACACAATTCTTCTAGGTAAAAGAAATGGAAAACACTTTAAGGTGATAAAACATTTTAGCCATTAAAATGATTGGCATCAGCTAAAACCCAGAGCCTTTATGCAGCGCATTTTGCTGGCAGGCAGATCACACTACAAGAAGTAATTTAATGGTTTGGAATCCAGAATGTCGCTGCAGGAAACTGCAGCAAAGGTAGATGCCAGATCTCTAAAGGAGGAACCTCTAGAGAAAAAAGCTATATCAGGTATTCTATCCTCTAAGGAAAACATCACTTTCAGTGCCTTGAAGAACACAACAACCTATAAATATTATGTGGTATGAACTAAAAGGTATTTTGCTTTCTAAACTTCAAGACTGTGCAACATAGAGCAGCTGCCATGTATGATCACTACACAGAAAGATCCAAGAGGAGGTCAGAGCCTCTGAGGTATAAAGAGATAAAGTAACACAAAGGATACAAAACCCTTACACATACGTGTACAGGATGTTTTACCATGTTACTTAATAATGGATTTTGGTGATAAATGTATATTTCCATCACCTACACAAGAAATACATTCTGAACATAGGCTTATTGAGAAAACCAGGGAGTCTTACTTTGGATGAGCCAATAAAAGGTAGCTTAAATACAAAAATCCAATGAGAGCCGTAAAGTATAAGTAGCTCTTTATTAGTGGGTCAATTATGAGGATTTATCCATCTCTCCACTACAGTATGACAACTACATTTAGAATTTTTTGTGCATTTTTTTGTGTTAAGTGATTTTGTTGATTCAAATCACTTAGCAACGGTTATTACAGCCTGCTGTAGGCATGAATTAAAGGGACACTCTACTCATGTGAGGAGTGCCGCCATTTCCAGCTGCCCCGATCTGGTGCAAATGCTGGGTGAAGTGGAGGAGACTCCTCCAACCCTCACCCCGAAGTCCCCAGCAGCTGGGATTTTTGAACTTCCTGGCTGCCAGTTACCAGATCGGTCACTAGTGACATCAGCACATAGTGAGCGTGCCAACATCACTCTCTCTGAGGCCAATCGCAATAGAGAGAGGTCTCAGAGGGGTAGCCAATGGATCAGATCTACGCATGTGCACAGCTTCGAACTGCCACTCTGGAACTTGCATACGTAGAGTGCCCAAATCCTTTAGTGGTGCACGATTTGCATAGGGGCATAAATTGCCCAGAAAAGCTTCAGGGACTTTTGGACTTCCCTGAGCCAAAGAGGAAGAGCAGCACATGGCAAGGGACAAAAGGTTAGTAAAATCACCTTAAATAGAAAAAACATTAACCCTTTCGCTGCTGAGGCATTTCACGCCTCTGTGCGGAACTCATTTCTACAGGTTTTGCTCATCATGTTTAACCGCGTTTCGAAGCCTTATTTTAATATATGACCCAGACATATTTATATATCGTTCTTTCCGGCAGAATCGGCAGATTCATAATATATCATTATTATATGTATACGTCATGTCCTGTCTGTATATTGTAACAAAAAAATGCAATAAAATTAGAATTTTCAATAATTTACAATATGTAAAGTGTTTTTTTTCACATTTTAACATGCGATCGTTTGCGGTTATATTTTCTATGGGGTGCGCTTGTTAAAAAAATTAGAAATGGGGACTCGTTACATTTTTTTGGGGGAAAATTTCACTATTTATAACAAATGCACCGCATACAAAAATCGTTAGTGTAGCATAATTGTTCACATTATAATTGAAATGGGAACAATATTGCTGCATTAACAAATCAAAAAAAAACTTTTTTTTTTTTCTTTTAATATTTTTGTATTTTTATTTTTATTTATTTTTCATTAACGTTTACATGGTCATGTTTGGTATCGTTGGAAAGGCCATGCTCTGGCCGATCCAACAATACCAAACATTAACCCCTAGCTACCACGGATCTGGAGATAGGGGGTTCATTGGAACCCCCTATCTCCACCATTGGTGGCAACTAGGGGTTAACTCCAGGAATGACGTCATCGTGCTATGCACGATGACGCCAGTCATCAGGGGGAGTTCCCGGAAGCTTGGCCGACATCCAAGATGTCAGCCAGCTCCGGGAGAGGATCACGATTCGGTGCTTTTCCACACCGAATCGTGATCTGGCACCCAAAGGGTTGAAGGACCAAAGGCAGGCATGGTTTGGAAGGGCAGGCTGTGCCCTTCCAAACCGTGCCTGACTCTAGCCGCTGGAACCCGGCGATCGGGAGGGAGAGAGATCCTAAGGACCTCCCTTTCAGGCACCTCCTCCGCACTCGTGAGGGGGGCGCCTGAAATAGATGTCATTGCGCCGCCGCAATGACATCTATCTTCCCCTCCAGGGTCCCGGAGTGCCGGGCAGACATGCAAGATGTCAGTCTGCACCGGGGGGGGGGGGCAGCAATCAGCCGGAATCCCAGCATGTCCATAGCACAGGAGGTGCACTTGGCAGGACGCGCTGAGCGTGTCCTTAGCAACCAAGTGCTTAAATCATAAAGGGACAGAGGTTGTCAGCAGCGAAGAAAGGGAACTCTGTTTTTCAATACTGTATTGCTTCCATTTAAGAGTGACTTTGGAATTGCTTGTTATTCTCAAGCTTCCTCAATATTACTGCTTAGTAGGGATGAGCTGTTCGGTTTGGACGGTTCGGAGTTCGAACCAAACTTTGGTTGTTCGAAAGTTTGCGAACTTCAAACTTTTTGGGTGTATTCGGTTCGAGTTCGCAAAAAAAAAGAAATTTTGAAAAAAGTATTGAAAATGCTTACAAAAATACTAAAAAAATCTAGAAATAAAGAGACTCTTTACTGCAGAATATTATAAGCAACGGTTTATTAGATATTAAATTAAAAACTAATGTGTACGTGCAAAGATTCTCAACTCTGAATGACCTGTGTTTTTCAAACGTCATAACAGGTGTTTTTAGTCTGGTCTAATCAATTTGATACATTGTAGACTATACTGAGGGGGTGGGGGGATGTCTGCTTCTGATTGAGATTTGAGAAGTGTTAATTTCCCTCCTAAAACTTCTAATATGCTCTATTTCACTGCTGTGTGCTCAGCTAATTTTTACTGCTTTCGCTCATCATGTTTAAACACGATTTTGAAGCCACATTTTGTTAAATGACCGACATGTTAGATATCGTCCTTTCCATGAGTGTTTGCGGTTATGTTTTCTATGGGGTACGCTTGTACAAAAAGTAGAAATGGGGACTTGTTCCATTTTGTGGGGGGGAATTACGTGATATATAGCAAACGCACCCCATAGAAAAAAATCATTAGTGCATCATCGTTCACATTATAATTGCAATATGAACAATATTGCTGCATTAATAAAAATATCACATAAAAAAAAATACATGTTTTTATTTTCTTTTTTCTTTTTTTTACTTTATACCTGGTCATGTTGGGTATCATTCGAAAGGCCATGCTCAGGCCTTTCGATTGACACCCTCCATGACCCACTAGATGCCTGGAGATATCGGGGTTCAAATGAACCCCCTATCTCCACCAGGGGATTGGCCTGGGCAATATATATACGCATGATGTGAGCTGGCCTGGGCAATATATATATAAACGCATGATGAAAATTTGCAAAGGATAAGGCACGCAAAGTGAAATTTTGATGTGTCTGAAATTGAAACTTACGTGACAACTTTTATTTATTTTTTTCGTTAATTTAAGTTTGTTCAATACAGTTAATTTAAAATGGTTTAATACAGTTTATTTATATTTATTTTACCATTACTATTGGTGCTTTTCAAACTTTATTCTTAAGTAAAAAGAAATTTAGCAGTTTCATGTTGTGTCGTTTTTTTTTTGTTGGGGGGGTGCAAGTAGCTGGTCTTGCCTAGGGCGCAAAATAGTCTAGCACCGGCCCTGACCGCATGGTCCACCCCTGCACTCTTCCACAATACCACAGAGGGGTTACTGTATGATGGCACTTGCTGGCCTGGCACCAAAGGCACAATATTTGGCTGCACTGCCACTGACGCCTGTATCAGATTCATATCCTCAGAGGGGTGAGACTGTGTGACGGCACTGTTGCAGACGCTAAAGGCCCAATTTTAGGCTAGGGTCAAACAAACGCATTTTTCGCAGCGAACATCAAAAAGTGCATCCGAACGCATTGAGGTGTTTTTTCACGGAAAGCGCTTAAACGGTCATATGATGCGCATTTTTGTGCGTGATTTTTTACGGATCCAAACCAGGAAGCTTTGGGTGTCTGGACGTTATGTTGGCCGGACATGAGCAGCGTCTGACGTCTCCTAATCACACACACACACCGCTAGCGGACGCAGCACACTCTGTACGTCAGTACTAGCGGTTCAGCGTTCTCGAAAAATGCATTCATTTTCCACTTGCGTTGCGCGGCCGGACTTTCGTGCGGCCGTACTTCGTATATTGGCCGTCATTGCGTGTCATTTGCTGCTAGTGCGGCCATGATTAAGTGCGCCTAAACACACGTTAAAAGTGCGCTAGTCTGACCCCAGCCTTAACGCACCTATTGTTACTTTCATCCAAAGCCTGCATAAGTTTCACAATAATTTAGCCAAAAAAATCACTAAACCTGTTCTGCGTGTCCGACTATTAAAAGGTCTCCTCTTTTCATACAGACTGCCGCCCCAAGCAGTTGTTTATGGATAGATTAAAGGAAAAGCATTTACCGTCATTTGAAACATAATTTTTTTGTTTTTAAGTGTTTCTATACATCCTACAAATCCGCCACTTCACGGGCAGGTTATGGGGACCTCCTAGGCACGATATTTGAAGGAATTTTTCGTTTTTATTTTTAACCCTTATTTCATGGAAAACTCACTGTTCCTTTAAAAACGTTTTTTTTTTACTTTTTGTCCTTGTTTCCTGTCCCCCAGGCACTACCCGGACCCCCATACACCTTTTATGGCAAATATCTAGTGTATATGCCCTCCTGGAGGGCACTCTAAAAACTGAATTTTCAGCCCCATTGACTTGTATTGAGTTTGGGTTCGGATTCGGATTCAAACATTTGGAAAGTTCGGGTTCGGATCCGAACCGAACTCGGGGGGTGTTCGGGTCATCCCTACTGCTTAGTATATAAAGTGTTAGAACAGCCGCTACACAACAGGGGTTTACTTTTCAGTTAGGAAAGGACACCGCAATCAGCATTAACGTGTGAGGACATTATTCTTAACAGCTCACTGGTTAATGATGAAAGCTCATGTAGCAGCTAGATGGGCCTGACTCTGATTAAGCTGAGAAGAGGGAGGCAGTAATGTCAGAATTTGAAGAGAGCAGTTAACATTAGATGCTTCCTATTATTTACCCTATTACACGTTAGCATCAACAGTAACTGGTAACAGTAGATAAGGTAGATAGGTAATGGATACCGGCAGTGCCGCAGGGTCCCATCCAGGGGTCAAGTCCTAAAAACGACATCCTAACTGCTAAAAAAACGTATTTTATTACTAATAAAATGTACAGTATACCAAAACGCGTTTCGCATAAAAAGCTTCCAACTGATGAAGCACCAACTGATGAAGCTTTTTATACGTTTTGGTATACTGTATATTTTATTAGTAGTAAAATTTGCCTTATTTTACGGCTATTATGGGTCCTGGATGCTTATATTTGCCGAGGAGGTGGCTGAGGCTGATGGGTGATCCGGTGCACCATCTGAAGTCACCGGCTGCCTACAAATCTGGTGTCTGATCGATAAGACACCAGCAAATGTGAGTACGACATTCTTCTCTTTTGTTTGCACTCTATTTTATACAATATTGCTTGTGACAGAACACGCTGTCACTGTGGACTGTGGAGGGGGCTGAAGGGTTAAACTGGCCGCTTGACCCTTTGATGGGATGGACCACTCGGTAGAGAAACACTCGTCCAGCGCTGGGGAGAGGTAGGACCAGGCACCAGAAAAAACAAATAGTAGTGCCGTGTCAGGGTCCACAGGAATGCTAAAAAATGCGTTCTTTAGGTCGATGACTGTGAAATGACTGTGTGTTGCGGGAACAGAGGAAAGAAGCGTTGTAACGTCAGGGACTATAGGAGCAATAGGAATTATTAGTGAGTTTATGGCGCGCAGGTCCTGGACAAACCTAACCGACCCATCGGGTTTGCGGACAGGGTTGATGGGAGTGGAAAAGGGGGACACAACCTCTTCCAGGATACCGTCTGTCAGAAACTGTTGCAGCATAGGTCTGATACCCTCAATCTTTTCTTGGGACAACGGGTACTGTTTTTGGTATACGGGGTCAACATTCGTGTGCACTCGGGCCTTATAAGGGGTGCATGGTATCATTCCGGTGTCGAAAGGACCTTGGACCATAGGGAGGTGAACTCCTTTAATTCAGGGGGCGCGGTGTCTGTGGTTAGAAAAAGTGACGTGTCCTGCATAAAGTCGGGATTACCGGGCTTTCAATGTGGATGCCCTCTGGTGTGTTGTGTATGGACAGTTGTAAAAGAGCCAGTAAATCCCTCCCCAGTAGGCTAACAGGGCAATCTTTGATAATTGTAAACGTAAAAAATGCAATGTGCTCACGTAAATGTACAAGGTTGTGTGTCATCGGGGTTAAAAGAGAGGAACAGTGGTGTATGTAGGTGTGGATACGCCATTGATACCCGTGGAAAGTTCTGACTCAGAAAAGGGACCCTTGTAGTGACAAGCCTCCAGAGTACTGGTGGTTGCACCTGTATCTACCATAAATGCGATAGATTTGCCATGTATATACAAAGTAATCCTTGGGTCATCTCGCCATTTACCAGTGAGTTGGGGTTAGAAGCCATTGTTCTCCTCCTAATTGCATATACTGTTTATCCCACTCCGGATCTCCTTCATAATATGGAAATGCTTCTGAGTCTCCAAGACAGAGACCTTTTACCATATCCATATGAAATGGACTGTTGTCTCCTTCTCGTGGGAAGGGGTCACAACTCTGGATCTACCAGGTACTACATGGATCTACCAGGTATCTATCTGTACCCCCTACTCTAATTACATAATCCTTGCATGGTTCTCCTGTCTCTGGGGGTGGATATTCATTATAACTGTTTTTATTCCCCATATTCTTATGCTTTATACAAACAAGTTACAAACAGACAAAATATAACAACAGTCAGGGAATGTTCGTCTTACCATCTACTAATTCACCTGATTATACCATACACTTATACTTTAAATCATAGACAAACAAACAAATAAAACAATGATTCACGAGGTTCCACACCGAGCGTCCTCCCAAATATAACAATCTCTTTGTCTTTAGTAAAGGTAGTCCCAGACCTCCCTTTTATCTTTAGAACTTTAGAACTTTAGTGTTAACCCCGAGTTCGTTTTATCTCACAGCGGTCTCTGTCATCATACCGGAGTACATATGGTACTCACCCGGTTAAATGAGCAGAGCCTGTCGGAGATCTCAGCAGTGCCTCCAAGTGAAGGGGTTAACTGGCCGCTTGACCCTTTGGTGGGATGGACACTCGGTAGAGGAAACACTCGTCCAGCGCTGGGAGAGAGAATGGACCAGAAAGAACACACAGACAGATGCTCAGTTGGTAGAATCTCTCTGCTTTAATATTTCAAGACGCTAGCTTTATATTGTAAAAACCACTTACGCAAGTGGAAAAGCAATATACGTCATACATCTTGCAACATATACAAAATACCACATTAATCAGTCGTGACACACTGAGGCGGAGGTAACATATCTCATGCGGCATAAACAAATTATTGTTTGTTACTTTCACACGTAAGCGCTTGCAGAAGTTCTGAGAAATACACATTCTTAAAAGTTTTCTAAAGTTCATATTATGGTTTCAACTGTACGGACACAGTGACCGGTCTTTTCTATGTGTTATAGTTAAGCTGATTACTGCCTTGGCGTGTACGGATACAAGGACATAGTCTGCAAGGACGTGAGCCGCTTGCAAAGATAATAAAGAGAACGCGCAAACTTTTACATAGATACAGCCGCGAGCCGCATTCCTAAACTACAGTTATCTTGCGTAAAACATGAGTTTTATTATTTAGATACATAAGGACTTTTGGATGTTTAACGTGTAGGGGAATCGGGTGAAATCCCTTCAATCCCCTCTTTTCCTCATATGTTAAATAAGAACATATGATGAATCTAGCGAGATGGTGACATATGGGATTTCACCAGGAAACCTCACATATGTCAGATGGAGCACATCGGAATAGTGGGAAATATCATTTGCGGAAGGGGTAACACGCAAATGCATCTACTCCGGATACTCCGGCCCTCTTTTCATTGCATCTCCACTAGATTGTTTCCCTGTTGTTGGAGGTTGGAGAGGTTGCGTATGTGTCAGCGGAGGGCAACATAATCGTCTATTGGTGAGGGTCAACGTAGGGGTGAAACAAAGGCCAAAAAAAGGTACATGATAATAGTTTCCACCCAACCAGTGGATGACTGGTGAGGCTGGGTGGCATGGGGTGTGTCATCATCCTGTCTAGGGGTATGGGCCGTAGTTGGTGGTTCTGTATCTTCGGAGGTCTCGATACTCTCCCTTTGTCCCATCATGGCGTAGGAGGTCGGGACCTTTAGGTCCCCGTTATCGGGTTCTGGGATGACCGCTAGTACCTCTTTGGTGCTGTCGTGGGCTTGACTTTCCTTTGGCTTTGTCTTTGTCTTTCTCTTTGTCTTTGTCTTTGTCTTTGACTTTCTCTTTGTCTTTCTCTTTGACTTTCTCTTTGTCTTTCGGAGGCACTAGCTGGGCACGGGAGGCATGGATCCAGGTGGGGCTGGCCTCCGTGAGAAAGGCGGTCCTGGTGATGGCAACAATAGTGGTGGGAGGTCCGTAGGCGAAATCCTCGGGACGTTTCCCCTTCTGTAGGTGCTTGAGGAGGATCCGGTCCCCCTCCTGGAAAGGATGGGTCGGTGTACCTGGGAAAGAGATCTGAACGTAACTTCGTCTCTGGTGGTTTTTTCAAAGAAGTAATCAACTGCCTGACATACTCATCCCTAACCTGCTGGAGGTCCCCGAGGTCAGTGAGTACCTGATGACGGGCCCAGGGGCTGGGGAACGGTCTACCCATTAGGATCTCAAATGGAGAAAACCTTGTATTCCGATTGACGGACATACGGATTTCCGCCAAAACTATCGGGAGGACAGACTTCCAGTTATGAAAGGTGCCCCCCGTAGCTTTCCGCAGACGGTTCTTGCGTTCGACGAGGCCAGAACTCTGCGGGTGCCAAGGGATATGATACTTCCAGTCCACCTGAAGGGCCTTACAAAGGCTCTTCGTCAATCTGGAGGGAGGTAAATGTGGGGCCTCTGTCAGAATTGAGCTGGAGAGGAATCCCCCAGCGGGGGATTATCTCTCGAGTCAAAATACGAACCACTGTCTTAGCATCCTCTGCCCTAGTGGGAAATACTTCTGGCCAGCGGGAGAACATGTCTACCATGACAAGTGCGTACTCCTGAGCCCTACCAGCAACCCTGGGGATATGTGTGAAATCAATCTGCAGATGTGTGAAAAAAGTCGTGGGGTACTCTAGATGCTGATGTGCGATACAGGGAGGGTTGTTGGGGTGGTTGCGAAGACAAGTGAGACAGCGGGAAACATAATCCTTCGTGAGGGCTAGAAGATCAGTGATATAAAAATGAGACTCTAGCAACCGTCTGGTAGTGTTGATGCTGTGGTGGCTGGCGCCGTGAAATTGATCAATGAAAAGTGTGGCACTGGATTGGGGTATGCATACTTTACCGTTCTTGGTAATCAAACCAGAGGTGAAATTCTTGTGTAGAGTGGGATAGCACCAGTCTTCTAACTCTGTGTCTATGGCGTACCGCTGTAGCTCACAGAAGAGAAACTCATTAGCAATAGAAAGGGGTTTTAACATGGGAAGGTGTAGGTGGCTATTGCCGGTGGAGGCCGCACGTTTAGCAGCCATGTCAGCTAACTCGGTCCCCTGGGGACGACATCATTGTTACGTGTGTGTGCTCTACAGTGCAGAACAGTGAGGGCAGAGGGGAGCATGAGGTCACTTAGGAGATCATCCACAAGGGATGAGTGTGATATGGGTTTACCATCCGCTGCTACGTAGCCGCGTTTCTGCCATATCCTACCATGGTCGTGGACAACGCCGAAGGCGTATTTAGAATCAGTGTAGATAGTAACGGGCATACCTGTGTACAGAATGCAAGCGCGTGTGAGAGCAATGAGCTCGGCAGCTTGTGCAGAGCGGTAGGGGATAGGTTCTGCCTCGTGAATAATATTAGGCAGGGAGACTATGGCATAACCTGCATGGTAGGTGGTGTCTGTGGGACGGGTACATAAACCGTCTACGAATACTACGTCAGCTTCTGGAACGGGGGTTGTGCACATGTCTGGGCGGGGGGATGTATCAGAGTCAATGGTGAGAAGACAGTCATGTTCGGGGGGTGTTTTTGTCATCAGTGCCCTTAGTCCCAGGAGAGCGTTAAGGATAGCGGAAGGACCTACAATGGAGATGCTATATTCTATATGTAGGGTCGGGTTGCTGAGAAGAGTCACTTCATAGCCTGAGAGTCTTTGTGATGTCATATGTTGGGTGTGTATACCTTTGAGGAGGGTTAGTACGTCATGGGAGGTGTGTAAGTGTGGTTTCATGTCCTAAGGTGAACTGAGTAGCCATTTGCACCGCCATCGAGCTAGCTGCCAGAGAGCGTAGGCAAGAGGGCATACCTTGGACTGGAGTTGGCATGACTTTAGAAAAAAAGGCTACGGGACGCAAGCGGCCCCCATGTTCCTGGGTGAGCACACCGGCCATGGTTTTACAGTTGTCCCTTGCAAACAAATAAAATAGTAACATGTAATCAGGGAGCCCCAAGGCTGGACTGGACATAAGAGCGTTCTTTAAGAGCATTATATGCGTTTGTCATTTCAGGGGTCCAGGTGAGCTTGCCTGGGTTCCCCACAGTGTGTTGTCTCAGGATGTTATCATAGTAGGAGCAGTCAGGTATCCATTGTCTACAGTAGTTTATCATTCCCAGGAAAGATAGCATTTCTTTTCTGGTACTTGGGGTGACCAGGCCCATAACAGACTGGATCCTTTTGTGACTGATACTCCTTTCCCCCTGCCGTAAAACAAAACATAGATATTCAACCTGTGTTTGACACCATTGTAAGTTTTCAAGTGAAACCTTATGACCACAATCTTGTAACCATTGTAGGAGTGACAGTCCGTCAGCCTTGGCGGCTTCGCCTGATGGACTACAGAGGAGGAGATCATCCACATACTGTAGCAGGACTGAACCTTGGCTGGGGTGCCACGATTTTAGGGTGGTCTGAAGCACGATGGCAAAGACCACTGGGGCATTAATATACCCCTGAGGGAGGCGCTTCCGTGTATACTAACAACCCTCAAAAGAAAAAACAAATAGTAGTGCCGTGTCAGGGTCCACAGGAATGCTAAAAAATGCGTTCTTTAGGTCGATGACTGTGAAATGACTGTGTGTTGCGGGAACAGAGGAAAGAAGCGTTGTAACGTCAGGAACTATAGGAGCAATGGGAATTATTAGTGAGTTTATGGCGCGCAGGTCCTGGACAAACCTAACCGACCCATCGGGTTTGCGGACAGGGTTGATGGGAGTGGAAAAGGGGGACACAACCTCTTCCAGGATACCGTCTGTCAGAAACTGTTGCAGCATAGGTCTGATACCCTCAATCTTTTCTTGGGACAACGGGTACTGTTTTTGGTATACGGGGTCAACATTCGTGTGCACTCGGGCCTTATAAGGGGTACATGGTATCATTCCGGTGTCGAAAGGACCTTGGGACCATAGGGAGGTGAACTCCTTTAATTCAGGGGGCGCGGTGTCTGTGGTTAGGAAAAAGTGACGTGTCCTGCATAAAGTCGGGATTACCGGGCTTTCAATGTGGATGCCCTCTGGTGTGTTGTGTATGGACAGTTGTAAAAGAGCCAGTAATCCTCCCCAGTAGGCTAACAGGGCAATCTTTGATAATTGTAAATGTAAAACAATGTTGTAACAAGGTTGTGCCGTCATCGGGGTTAAAGGGAGAGGAACAGTGGTGTATGTAGGTGTGGATACGCCATTGATACCCGTGGAAGGTTCTGACTCAGAAAAGGGACCCTTGTAGTGACAAGCCTCCAGAGTACTGGTGGTTGCACCTGTATCTACCATAAATGCGATAGATTTGCCATGTATATACAAGTAATCATTGGGTCATCTCGCCATTTACCAGTGAGTTGGGGTTAGAAGCCATTGTTCTCCTCCTAATTGCATATACTGTTTATCCCACTCGGATCTCCTTCATAATATGGAAATGCTTCTGAGTCTCCAAGACAGAGACCTTTTACCATATCCATATGAAATGGACTGTTGTCTCCTTCTCGTGGGAAGGGATCACAACTCTGGATCTACCAGGTACTACATGGATCTACCAGGTATCTATCTGTACCCCCTACTCTAATTACATAATCCTTGCATAGTTCTCCTGTCTCTGGGGGTGGATATTCATTATAACTGTTTTTATTCCCCATATTCTTATGCTTTATACAAACAAGTTACAAACAGACAAAATATAACAACAGTCAGGGAATGTTCGTCTTACCATCTACTAATTCACCTGATTATACCATACACTTATACTTTAAATCATAGACAAACAAACAAATAAAACAATGATTCACGAGGTTCCACACCGAGCGTCCTCCCAAATATAACAATCTCTTTGTCTTTAGTAAAGGTAGTCCCAGACCTCCCTTTTATCTTTAGAACTTTAGAACTTTAGTGTTAACCCCGAGTTCGTTTTATCTCACAGCGGTCTCTGTCACATACCGGAGTACATATGGTACTCACCCGGTTAAATGAGCAGAGCCTGTCGGAGATCTCAGCAGTGCCTCCAAGTGAAGGGGTTAACTGGCCGCTTGACCCTTTGGTGGGATGGACACTCGGTAGAGGAAACACTCGTCCAGCGCTGGGAGAGAGAATGGACCAGAAAGAACACACAGACAGATGCTCAGTTGGTAGAATCTCTCTGCTTTAATATTTTCAAGACGCTAGCTTTATATTGTAAAAACCACTTACGCAAGTGGAAAAGCAATATGCGTCATACATCCTGCAACATATACAAAATACCACATTAATCAGTCGTGACACACTGAGGCGGAGGTAACATATCTCATGCGGCATAAACAAATTATTGTTTGTTACTTTCACACGTAAGCGCTTGCAGAAGTTCTGAGAAATACACATTCTTAACAAGTTTTCTAAAGTTCATATTATGGTTTCAACTGTACGGACACAGTGACCGGTCTTTTCTATGTGTTATAGTTAAGCTGATTACTGCCTTGGCGTGTACGGATACAAGGACATAGTCTGCAAGGACGTGAGCCGCTTGCAAAGATAATAAAGAGAACGCGCAAACTTTTACATAGATACAGCCGCGAGCCGCATTCCTAAACTACAGTTATCTTGCGTAAAACATGAGTTTTATTATTTAGATACATAAGGACTTTTGGATGTTTAACCGTGTAGGGGAATCGGGTGAAATCCCTTCAGGGGCTGTGTGTTGGCCTCCTGCCCAGAGACTATGGCCTGTGAAAGAGACTATTGGGGGAACTGATGGACCTTTTAAATATATTTGGTTTTCATTGTTTTATATATCTGCCAGTTAACTAAATATTTCTGATGTCTGTGTGTTATTCCCTTGTGTATTTATTGTATAGTCTCTTGTTGTGTATTTTGTGTACATTCCCTCAAATATCTAACCTTTTCTCTGTATAGTTTGATCTCTATATTAGTACCTGCTTTCTCTATTGTGTAAGTTCTCTCAGTAAGAAATTCCTTTTGTTTATCCTTTCTCTCTCCTTCCCCCATTCTCCATTGTTTGAAGGTCCTGGGTAGTGTTATCTGATGTGTGCAGCTATCTGCTTTATTGTATGCAAATGAGGTTGATGGTTGAGTGTATCTGTATCTACGTGCTTTTGTAATAAACTGCCAGTTCTATTCTGACCAAGCTTGAAGTCACGACTCATGATTTGGGGTACCAGGAATCTTCTGCCCGCTGTGCCAAGGAAAGGCTCCAGGTCTACAGCTACGGCTTATTTCTGGGGGTGCTAGCCAGGCTCTCTACAAGCACTGTGCCTTAAGCTGCGGCTAAGGTACTAGAGAAAGGTGTGAGAGTCACGAGGAGAAACTGGGTGTCCAGCAAGGAAGCAGCATTTGGCAGATGTGACCCTGTCCGGGCACAGAGATCTGTTACATTGCTCTATGTGAGTCATTTTATATTTTGAGGGACACAGAGGATGGTAACCCTTTAAGGAAACCACACTTCTGAGCCACGGGGTGCAGCAGAAGGAACCACTAACAGGACAAGAAGCGCCAG
This sequence comes from Leptobrachium leishanense, assembly GCA_009667805.1. Classification (NCBI taxonomy): domain Eukaryota; kingdom Metazoa; phylum Chordata; class Amphibia; order Anura; family Megophryidae; genus Leptobrachium; species Leptobrachium leishanense. Next base: position 123,402,965 of record CM019066.1, read on the forward strand.
CTCCATCACATCTTTATTTTATACTGTTTTACAAGGTGGAAAAGGGATATACCACCAAGTGGTCTGGAGAGGCAGCTGACTCCACAAATACGAGATACTGTATGACTTTTATTTTTATTCTTCCCTGCACTGATTATTAAGACTTTCACAATCATTAAGACTTTTACAAATGGTGTATACAGGATAAGACTGTAAATCTCACATTACTTTGTCTTATCCTAGATTGTTTAATCCTATTTGCACTATTTTACTTGCATTGTATTTTATTTGATTGTATTGAGGTTGTTTATTTGCAATCACCACCGGGTGGCGCCAGTGGCACAGATTATCACCACTTTTTAAATTTATGGCTCTACTACTTAGAGCCATTGGATTGGTCGGATGCCTGCTTGGGGTCATGTGACAGCTGCAGCTTCAGAAAGCCAGCAGTAGCAATGTCTGGCACTGAATTCACAATGAGCTTTTAAACCAGTGTTTCCCAAACCTGTCCTTGGGACCCTCAACCAGGCCAGATTTGGCAGATCACCTTGGGAAAATACAGACTGAATCCTGCAATCACTGAGCAGCAAATCATATCACCTGTGCCGGGCTTCAGATATCTGGAAAAAGTGGTGAGGCAGAGGGTCCCGAGGACAGGTTTGGGAAACACTGTTTTAAACAGACTAAAGGATTAACCCCTTCACTGCTGAGCCATTTCACCTCTGTGTGCTGAGCTCATTTTTACTCCATTTCACCTGTGTGCTGAGCTCATTTTTACTGCTTTTGCTCATCATGTTTAAACACAATTTGAAGCCACGTTTTATTATACAACCCAGACAAATTCTATACCCTTTTTTCAGCAGATTTGGCAGATTCATAATATGTCATTATTATATGTATATGTCATGCCCTGCCTGAATATTGTAACAAAAAATGCAATAAGATTTGAATTATTGGAAATTATAATGGAAATGGGAACAATATTGCTGCATTAATAAAACAACAGTGAGGAAAAAAGAGGTTTGTGAGGATCCTTAGAACGAGCAACGGCAATAGTGGCCTGCTCAACGGTGGGGCCCGCTCAGGTCTAACAAGTTTTTAGCTTGATTGTGCCATTACAGGGATGAATGCTCTGTATATTTGTAGTGAGTACTTAGTATTAGTTTGCAGGGTAATCCAGATGTGGACCCCTTGCTCGAGGTACCTAGAGGGGTGTCAGCAATACCCTCCTGACGAGGCCTAACAGGGCCGAAATGATTTGTCAGGGGTTGCTGCATCTCTCGTGCAGGGATGACGTCCTTGGCAGTCAGTACTGGCCACCATTCTGGATGAGAGCTGACTGATTTGCATATGGAGCATTTGTCCCTGTAATGGCACAAGCAAACTGAAACCTTTTGAGACCTGAGCGGACACCCACCATAGAGCAGGCCACTAGCGCCATTGCTCGTCCTCAGGACCCTCACAAACCTCTCTTTTTTTCCCTCACTATTAATAAAAAAACATACACAAAAAAAGGCGTTTTAATTTTATTTATTTTTATTATTATTTAATATTTTTATTCTTTTTTTATTACTTTGAAGATGTTTACCTTTGGTATATTTGGAAAGGCCATGCTCTTGCCTTTCCAATGATACCAAAAATGACCCACCTAGCTTCCAGCGATCGGGAGATATGGGGGTTCAAAGGAACCCACTATCTCAACCTTAGGATTTCCTTGGGAAATTCCTGGGCAGCTAGGGGTTTCCCAGCTAACTGACATCATTGCGCCATGCGCGATGACATCAGGTGATGAGGGGGACCCAGAGGTGGAGCTGCCATCAAAGAAGGTGGCCCCCACTGGAACAAGGCCGCAATCCGACTTCGAACCGATCACAGACCGGTACATCAGGGGTTAAAGTCAGTCATTGCTTGAAAGGGGAGACTCTCCCATTTTCAGCGGTGTCTTTCTTTACCCCGTACCGATCGGGAGGGAGAGGGATCCAAAAGGACCCCCCCCCCTCCTTTCAGGCGATCTCCCGGCTTTGCCGGGTGGCCACCTGAAAATGACACTATCGCGTCTGACGCGGTGACGTCCTCACGTCGGGAGAGGTCCCAAAAGCAGCGTCTGACTTTCAGGAAGTCAGAACACCACGGGACCCTGTAGGAGAGAGGTGAATATGTTGGGAGTTCCCAGGTAGCGGAAGACGTGCGAAGACGTCCTCATATAGCGGGAGACTCCCATAACATTCCTCCCACACGTCTTCTGCAGTGAAGGGGTTAAAATGGAAGTGGAGATGTGGAGGAGGTCAGGAGGAATTCATGTTTAACTACTCTCCCCACCCATAATAACTCAAGAGTTTATTGAGAAAAGATTATAAAAGAGTACACAGCATTAAAATGACATTGTATCTGTTTGCAGGCTCAGCACATGTTATTATACTCTGAAGCTATAAAGAATTTATTAGTTCTGATCCTCAATGTGAGTGATTTAAATAACCTGCTGAATGTAGCAATGCCAGCTGGCAGATGAGGAACATAACACATGCATTTGTTTAGCACCTCTGTCCAGGGAGACTTGCACATGATGCTTTTTTTTGTTTGTTTAACCCCTTAAGGACCAAGGGTCTTTAAAGTCAACGCATTTATGACGTAACATTTCTGTCATTGGTCCTTAAGGGATTAATGTATATTTATATAAAAAATACTTACCTGTATTTACCTCATCAACTTTAGCAACAATTGTATAATCTGTCAAAAATCTTAACATATATTGATTCTCCAGGTAAAATACTGCGTGGGTCATCCTCTCTGGATACATTTATTTACTCTTTTGCTGAACATTGTCTTTATCAACAATTATATAATTATAAATGGATTTTTGGTAGACAAAGCAGATTACATTGATTATTCACCAAAATACAAAATTAGAGTATTTGTCTTAAAATGTCAGTTTTACATTTTCTAAGTATTAGCTGAATAAGTTGTATCACTGACTGTCAATGTATAAATGACAGATAATAATAATATTAAAACCTTCCTAATAATTCATAGCCTAAATTGACATATCAGAACATAAGAGTTCCAAGCAGTGATGCTGATGATCACATTTTAAATAATATACACATTATTGAATGTTAGGCTATATTTGTGCCTAGTAACACATTTAAAATATATAATTTAATTAATCCGTTTTTGTGCAGAACCAAATGTATCAAGAGCTAAATCATTTAAAGACGGCATCTCAAGCATGGATTTGTTTAGGGGTGGATTGTTTTTCTTTTTCAATACATAATTATATTATGTGGCATTTAATTCGATTTTTCATAAGCAAATGTGTATAAATGCAACCAATTGTAAAAATATGGTTTACAAATTGGAGAATATAACATTAAAAACATATACAAAAACAATATAACATTAAAAACCAAAACCAAGGTCAATGGTGCAGATAAAGAGAGAAGATGCCTGGAGAAGCAACATGAATGTGGAGGAAATTATGTATATCAGGTAATTACATTAGAGGAGGTCGGCACAGAAAGACACGATGCAAGATTATTTTATTAACCCCTTCACTGCCAAACGATTTTTTTTTAAAAAACATTGTCAGAAACCATTTTTAATTAAATATACAGTAAGAAATAGTTTTTACTGTAAATAATCTAGTTTGGCCAGTAGATGGAGCTATCTACTGACAAATTGAGTTACAGCCATTAGAGGAGCTGCAGCTCGATTTATTTATTTTTAATCCCTGCATCGGCTGCTGAATGCTGAGGGCATTCATGAGCCAATTTTACAGTTTAAATTATTTGGACATTATGCCCACAGGGCTAAACCTTTGGGGACGCCGTCTGCAGCCCAAAAGCAAATGAAATTCGTTTGCAGCACTTTTGGGCTGTAGAGATCAGAGGCCCGTTCAATACCTCAGCAGATGCTGAATTGATGCAGCACAGCAATTCAGTTTGAGCAGCAGTGACTCTGAACGCTTTGGATGCGAATTGCAAAACAAAATGGCGATTTCTGTAGTTTCTGCAATATCTGCAGTTTTATTAGCAGAAACTGAGACTGAGGGCAGCTTTGAAATAACTTAAAGCAGTCAGCACAATTCCGTTTTGTATGCACACAACACAAATGATAGTTTTTATGAAATAAATGTTATGGTTACTTCTGAAAAAAATATATAATTGAACTGTAATATATGTCTATGTGTGGGGGGAAATAATAAATAAATATTTTGTGCTTTGGTGAACAAAAACCTCAAAATTAACATTGCCGTACTGAATTGTTACTTGCTTCATGGCGGCGGCCATCTTTACTACATCACACTCAGCTACTCGTAGCATCTCCTCGGGTCGCTGCAAGTGCTACGTTAGCAGTGCTGAGCGGCTCAACGGCGTTCAATGGCAAGTTGCTAATTTAGCACTTGCAGCGGCTGAGGTATTGAACGTGCCTCGGCAGATCAAGATTGTGCCTTTTGAAGCCCGAGATATCTTGATCTCGGTAGTTGTTTTGGTTCGATATCTTCAGGTGATAATCCTGTGCGATATGCCTTTTTAAAATAGTTTTCTTCACTTTAGATGAATTATCTGTGCAAAGGTTGTACAATTAATGCTGTCATTAACATGTGCTCAAGTGAGCACCAAGATGGCCACCAGCCCTTGGCTTAAAATGGCTGAGACCATGTGCTTGCCATGCGGCGTCCTAAAGTGTCCGACACAATGTGCTTGGATTAAATAACAAGCAAAATTGTACAGAGCCCCAAATGCACTTAATAGCATTCAAAAGCAAAGCAATATCTGGTATTCAGGCAGGTTATATGTAAAAGTAGAACTTACACAACACAATTTAGTTGCTAAGTCTCTGCAGCAATAATTATTAACTGCTAAATATAACATATCTCTATCTAAACCATTTATATTAAAAGGTATGTCAGCTAACAACGTGAAACAAAATATAAGCAAGTAAAAAAAACGACACAGAGACCGATGGTTTAAAATTATTTACTTAAAAAGTAATATATATAATCGTCTGGTCCGGATACAAATTAACTATACAATTAATATTTAAACTAATAAAATACTCTCCCCAGAGATTACACTAAAATAACCCTATACTCCTTGAGTTTTAAATAATTAATGATAGCTCTCCCAGAGATTAAAATATAAGAAAGTAATAAAAACATTAGCTAAACATAAACAAATTTCTAGACCCTAGCAAGAAAATTAAAGACAATGCATAGGTAATCTTTAAATGCAAAAAGATTAGTTACCCATTTAGATACACCAGCACTTACGCAGTGCCTTGTATTCCCTCTGGTAGCCACAGCAAATCTCCTCCTCCCTTCCTGTGTTTCCCTGGAATCAATCCAGAGGAGGTTGGGCTACAGACTTGTCTCCATCCACACGAGTGGATCCTATTGGCTACTTGCATGCTATGTGACCTTCCTGGAGGGGGGGGGGTAGCTGGCTTATGTCACTTCCTGTTCAGAGCACATGTCTTTAAACAAAGACTATTATGCTCTTTACTGACATCTAGTGGCTGTTACCAATTGTCACGTGGCTATTTGAGGGTTTTATTAATTATTATTCATTGGAGTAGATCACCCTAAATTCAATGTCCAATACAGTAGTGAAGGAGTTAAAGGATCATTAAAGTGCGTCTTTGTACAATTAACCAGCTTTTTAAAAGAAGCAGGTAAAAGCAGACCGGAGTGGATGGGATGGTTCTGTGCATGCGCACAGCACCAATTCATCTCAGCAGGTGCTAAGGAACTCGCATGCAAAAGTACACTAGTTCCAAGTGATATGCAATTTATACAGTGTATCCAACATGAATTGTGTACCTATGCAAATTGCTTTAGATAGCTGCAAGGTCTTCAGCACCTTGGAAGTGCTGAGCTGACTGGCAGAAGCAGTGCACGCCAAGGGAGAAAAGGTGAGTATTTACACCTAAACTTAAAAAAAATGGAAGAAAATAATTGGTTAGATGCTGTCGGCATCATTTGCCCAACTATAAGGCTGGGGTCAGACGAGCGTAGTGTTCACGTCTGTGATTGCGCCTAAAAGTATGTCCGTGATAGCATGACAGAAAGCCCATCGGAGCCCGTTACACAAAGTACGTCTGCACTGAACTGCAGACGCACAACGGCCACGGCCCACGGACACAAGGCAGGCAAGAACGTACAACTCCTAGAACGGCCGCACAAAGTGCGCTGCGTCCGCAACGTCTGCATAGCTTTGTGTGTGAGTGATGGAACGTGGTCATATGGACTGCATTTATACGTCCAGCATTTTTCACGGACAAAATGGTTTTGCTTTTTATTTTATTTTATTTTCTCTCCTACATCCATCAAAATATACGTCAGTGAATAAACGGACTGTGTGACCACTACTGCGTCTTCCGTACTGACGTACGTCCGTGTGCACGGACGTACAGTCCGTAGAAACCACGCTCGTCTGACCCTAGCCTTAAAGGGCATAACGGGGAAGGTGGGCAATTTTATAAATGTATATGTGTATACGTCTATGCATTGTGTAATCTGGAAGCACTAGTTCTCCCCAATGAGCAAGATTGCGCTCTGCAGTTGTATGCAAACATATGTAATTAACAGATCAATAGCGATTTTGTAATAAATTTAATCCTTGTGTGGCAAGGGGATCGGTAATTCCCATTATACCATGAAATGTCACGCATCTGTACTGGAAGCCCGGAGCAAAGCAATCTCAATCAGAAATCTCTAAAGGGGGCTACATGAACCCATAGATGCAATTTAAACATGTAAATGTAATATACAAAAAATATAATAATATAGGCGTCTGTGATACCTGAGATTTGTTGTCCCTTACATTATGCAAGAGTAAAGATGATGTTTAGGGGTCAGCCTTTGTCATGAAGGGGGTTAATTTAGCTATTCTAGTCGCGATGACAAAAAAATAAATAAAAGCTAAAAACCTGTATAGTCTGTAAGAGACATGTGTCAAATCTCTGCAGTGAGTAGACAGATGTGAACTTCCATTGAGAATAAGTGGGCGCTCGAGTAGCAACCGCCGAGCCATGCTCAGTCATAAATATTTCCAGTAAATACAAGGTACAAAATATGATGTTTACCAAAAAAGGCATAATGAAGAAATCAAACATTTTCAAGTGCATTCAGTTGTGAATGAGAAAACATCAATTACAGCAGCCAGATTAGACTTGGCTGACAAACCATCATTTGTGATAAATTGATTTTCATCATTTATACAGACTTTTTCTTTGCTATTTTTTTTTCTCTCCAGCATAATCCCCGTCATAAAGCTAGTGAATTCAAATGATGCTTTGCGCACATTAAACTGTAGTCCAAGGCAAGAGGAAGGCATTGCGTTCTTGCTAGTTACGCAGGTGATAGTGCGTTTGATTCACAGAATTTTCCAAACAAATGCGAGAAAAGAATGTAAACAAACTCCATCAACTGGTTCACGCAAAAGCGCATGCGCAGCGCTATTTTTTTTGCGTGCAGCGTTGAATGTTAACGCGTGTAAATTAACGCTGGTATTAAAATCCGAACGCATTCTTTCATCCGTCAAAAAATAACGCCTGTAAAAAGAAACGCGCATTAACGCTGCGCACAGAAATCGGTGGGCGGACTGTTTTTTCATGTGATTCAGCCAATCAGAATTAAGAACCACAATTGTCTCCCGTTAAGTTTTTGCGCCTGTCAAAATCAATCTGAGTATATATGCTGCAGCAATAATAAAAACACTCACAACTTCTCCATTTTATTGTTTGGGTATGCGTAGAATGTGTAACTTTTCTACACTGTATTTTTTTTTTGGGGCTGGTTTATTTGGTTTCGGCCAGGTCGTTCAGATTTGCCATTAACACCAGCTTTTAAAAGACATTAAAATTATGAGCGCAAACGTTGGTAAAAGTTGCGCTTAGATTGTAATACCATCCGCATACCAGTGCACAAACGCATTTGCGCTCACAATGTTAAGTCTAGGACGTGCAAAGTACATCACGCTCGCAAAGGGTTCGCACAGGTTCACCCGCGGTAGACATTAACTCGCATTTTAACTCGCATTGTTATACGACGTTCTCACGTTAATGCGTTTTTGCGCACGCGATAACGTTTGCGCGAAGAAGTTAATAGAGCCCTGGATGTATACATCGCTCGATCCACAACAGATACTAAAGGAAATTATTATACCCTGTCGTGTTTACTAGATTTGTTCTAAAACATTGTAATATTTAGAAGGTGCCAAGGCGACATTATATCTCACTGTCAACATAAATCTAAATGACAGTAAAGGCTTGTGATAAGTGAACTCCATAAACCATAGCATTTCCATTATATCAAATGCAAAACTGATACTGTGCACCCTATTCCATAGTTGATGGTATATTGGAGACGGTAAGCAGGAAAATCTGTGCCTGCAGATTTTACTTACGGTTTCCATTTATCCTTCCATATTCCAGGGTAGATGCTTTGTTAACGCCTAGCCCCAAAATGAACCACAGATGATGCGCAGTGTGTCACCGTGAGTATCAGCTTGTGAAGTCCATAGGATTCCATGGAGCCTTGCGCTTCCCAGCCACTAGCACTACGCAGTACGCAACCTCGCTTTCATGAGATTGCCGTAAAGGAATACCTTTATCCCTACACGCAAACACTGCCTAGCATATACTGCCCATCTTTAGAATACCCGGAAAATCTAATATACAAGACACACACATAGAGTATACAAGATCAAAGGCAAGCCAAGGTCAGAGCCAGAGGGGAAAGTCAGACAAGCCAGGATTCGGTATATAGGTAATACAAGACAAAAAGCAGCCAACAGAATAGTCAGAAAAACAGAGCCAAGATCGGTAAACAATAAATCAGGAAGAACAAGGGTTAATTCCAAAAGAGTAGTCAGAATCAGAGCCAGAGTCAAAACACAGGATATAGATAGCAAGGTAAACCAGAACGCACTGATCAGGAAAAACCATGACGGGGCATTGAGACTCACTCACCGCTGGGTTTTTAAATCCGGTGGGAATTCGTCTTTATGGGTCAATGGCCCGCAGCCGCAAGCGCCGGCAATATCAGTTGGCGGCTGGCCAGCAAGTAGGGAAGATCCCTCTGCCAGCAGCCGGCCATCTTGGATTTCACTTCAATAAAATCCTGTCCCCACGTGAGATCTGTGATTACTGCCTGAGGTAGATATTTGCGAATAGTTCAAACTGACTAAGAAATCGTCCGAATTATTGGCAGCTCGCATTGATCTGAATTGCCAATGGAAGAACCGAATCGTTTGAAAAGATTCAAATCAATCCCAATTTTTCCAATGATATCCAGGCCAGGCTCATTTATTTGGAAAATTTCAGATTTAATGAAATATTAAAAAAGTAGAAAAAGACACCGTAACCCTAATAATATAACACACATGAACTGTAACCATAGCTCTGACCCTAATCATAAGACAAACATAACCTGTAACCCTAACCCAATCCCCAACCCTCCATAACACACATGAACTGTAATGATACAACACACATGAACTGTAACCCTAACCCAAGCCCTGACCCTAAATAATACACACGAACTGTAACCATAGTCCTGACCCTAATCATAAGACAAACATAACCTGTAACCTTAACCCAAGCCCTGACCCTAAATAACACATGAACTGTAATAATACAACACACATGAACTGTAACCCTAACTGTAACCCTGGCCCTAGCCCCAGTCATATAAGATGCATAAACTCTAGCCCTGACCAGGGCCGCCATCAGGGCATTACGCCCAATGCTGCCGTAAGGGGCCCGGGCCCGGGCCACCGGGGCCCGGGGGGGATCCCGGGCCCCCGACGGCCGCGGCGTCGCCCTTTAACAGCTCCGGTATCAGACTCGATGAGTCCGAATCCAGAGCTGTGTCCCTGCTGCTGCTGCAGGAGCCGGAGGAGACACTGTGTCTCCTCCGGCTCCTGGCAGCTTCACTTCCTGGCTGGGCGGGGCCAAGCAGCGTGTGAGGGGCCTCCCAAGCACGTTGCTTTGGCTCCGCCCCTCCACTCAGTGAAGCTGCGCACCGGAGCTGGAGGGGCCGAGAAGAAGACAGAAGAAAAGAAGAGAAGAAGAGAAGAAGATTGAAGAAAAGAGCTGAAGAGCAGAAGACAGAAGAAAAGAAGATAGAAGACAGCGAGTGGTGAGCCAGGGCCCAAACCCAGGGCCCAGACCCAAAGGCCCAGGACCCAGACCCTAAGGCCCAGACCCAGGGCCAAGACCCTTGGGCCCAGACCCCTAGGCCCAGACCCCTAGGCCCAGACCCTAAGGCCCAGACCCCTAGGCCCAAACCCAGGGCCCAGACCCTAAGGCCCAGACCCAGGGCCCAGACCCCTAGGCCCAGACCCCTAGGCCCAGACCCTAGCCCAAACCCAGGCCCAGACCCCAAGGCCCAGACCCAGGGCCCAAACCAGGCCCAGACCCCTAGGCCCAAACTCAGGGCCCAGACCCCTAGGCCCAGACCCAGGCCCAGACCCTAGCCCAAACCCAGGCCCAGACCCAGGCCCAGACCCAGGGCCCAGACCCTAAGACCCAGGGCCCAGACCCCAAGGCCCAGACCCAGGGCCCAGACCCTATGGCCCAGACCCAGGGCAAATGCCCAGGCCCAGACCCCAAGACCCAGGCCCAGACCCAGGGCCCAGACCCTATGGCCCAGACCCAGGGCAAAGGCCCAGGGCCCAAACCCAGGCCCAGACCCAGGGCCAGACCCTATGGCCCAGACCAGGGCAAAGGCCCAGGGCCCAGACCCAGGGCCCAGACCCCTAGGCCCAAACCCAGGGCCCAGACCCCAAGGCCCAGGACCCAGACCCTAAGGCCCAGACCCCAAGACCCAGGGCCCAGACCCCAGGGCCCAGACCCTTAGGCCCAGACCCAGGGCCCAAACCCAGGGCCCAGACCCCTAGGCCCAAACTCAGGGCCCAGACCCTAGGGCCCAGACCCAGGGCCCAAACCCAGGGCCCAGACCCAGGGCCCAGACCCTAGGGCCCAGACCCCAAGGCCCAGACCCAGGGCCCAGACCCTATGGCCCAGACCCAGGGCAAATGCCCAGGGCCCAGACCCCAATACCCAAAGCCCAAACCCAGGGCCCAGACCCAGGGCCCAGACCCTATGACCCAGGGCAAAGGCCCAGGGCCCAGACCCCTAGACCCAAACCCATGGCCCAGACCCAGGACCCAGACCCTAAGGCCCAGACCCAGGGCCCAGACCCAGGGCCCAGACACCAGGGCCCAGACCCTTAGGCTCAGACCCAGGGCCCAGACCCCAAGGCCCAGACCCAGGGCCCAGACCCCAGACCCTAGGGCCCAGACCCTAAGGCCCAGACCCAGGGCCCAAGGCCCAGACCCAGGGCCCAGACCCAGGGCCCAGACCCCAGGGCCCAGACCCCTAGGCCCAGACCCCTAGGCCCAAACCCAGGGCCCAGACCCCAAGGCCCAAACCCAGGGCCCAGACCCCAAGGCCCAGGACCCAGACCCTAAGGCCCAGACCCCAAGACACAGGGCCCAGACCCCAAACCCTAGGCCCAGACCGCAGGGCCCAGACCCCAGGGCCCAGACCCTAGGGCCCAGACCCCAAGGCCCAGACCCAGGGCCCAGACCCTATGGCCCAGACCCAGGGCAAATGCCCAGGGCCCAGACCCCAAGACCCAAAGCCCAAACCCAGGGCCCAGACCCAGGGCCCAGACCCTATGACCCAGGGCAAAGGTCCAGGGCCCAGACCCCTAGGCCCAAACCCATGGCCCAGACCCAGGACCCAGACCCTAAGGCCCAGACCCAGGGCCCAGACCCAGGGCCCAGACCCCAGGGCCCAGACCCCAGGGCCCAGACCCCTAGGCCCAGACCCCTAGGCCCAAACCCAGGGCCCAGACCCCAAGGCCCAAACCCAGGGCCCAGACCCCAAGGCCCAAACCCAGGGCCCAGACCCCAAGGCCCAGGACCCAGACCCTAAGGCCCAGACCCCAAGACACAGGGCCCAGACCCCAAACCCTAGGCCCAGACCGCAGGGCCCAGACCCCAAGCCCCAGGGCCCAGACCCCAAGGTCCAGACCCCTAGGCCCAAACCCAGGGCCCAGACCCCAAGGCCCAGACCCCAAGGCCCAGACCCAGGGCCCAGACCCTAGGACCCAGACCCCAAGGCCCAGGGACCAGACCCAGACCAGGGCCCAGGCTAGACCCCAGGGACCAGACCCCAGGCCAGACCCAGGGACCAGGCCCAGACCTCAGGGACCAGACCCCAGGGCCCAGACCAAGGCCCAGGGCCCAGACCCTAGGACCCTGACCCCAAGGCCCAGGGACCAGACAGAGAGACCAGGGCCCAGGCTAGACCCCAGGGCCCAGACCCCAAGGCCCAAACCCAGGGCCCAGACCCCTAGGCCCAAACCCAGGGCCCAGACCCAAGGCCCAAACCCAGGGCCCAGACCCCAAGGCCCAGGGCCCAGACCCCAAGGCCCAGACCCCTAGGCCCAAACCCAGGGCCCAGACCCCTAGGCCCAAACCCAGGGCCCAGACCCCTAGGCCCAAACCCAGGGCCCAGACCCTAGGACCCAGACCCCAAGGCCCAGGGACCAGACCCAGAGACCAGGGCCCAGGCTAGACCCCAGGTACCAGACCCCAGGCCAGACCCAGGGACCAGGCCCAGACCTCAGGGACCAGACCTCAGGGACCAGACCCCAAGGCCCAGTCCCAGGGACCAGACCCAGGGCCCAGGCCCAGACCCAGACCCAAAGGCCATCATACACAGCCCGTTTCTGTGAGATTTATTGCTGTGGATTCTGTGATACGTTCAGACACACCACTCATTACTGTGAGTTTTATTGCTGTGGATACTGTGATAAGCTAATACACACTGCACATTACTGGGAGTTTTATTGCTGTGGTGCTATGTTATGTCCTTTTTTTTTGAAGGGGGAGAAAAGCTGTTAGAGGTTGAGGGGGGGCCCTGGGGGGCCCCATCGTGAGGTTTAGTAAGGGGCCCCATCATTTCTGATGGCTGCCCTGGCCCTGACCCTAATAATATGGCAAACATAACCTGTAACCAGCCCTAATCCTAATCATGTAACACGCATAATCTGTAACCCTAACCATAGGTGTGAGCAGGGGGTGTGCCTTGGTTGCCCAGGCACAACTTAATTTTGGGTGAAGAAGAGGTCTATTTCAACTCCTACATTGACATTTTAGATATCCCTTTTCTGCTTCATGATGAAAAGAATAAAAACTCTATCTCTGATTACAAGCTTGTTATTTCTAATGAAAATGTGCATTTTGTGCAAAAATCTTCTAAACATAAGCTTTCAATTAATAAATGTTTCATGAGTGCACACACTAATGAAACGGGCTGCGCACGCCAGTGACCCTCACCCTAGTCCTAGCCCTATTCATAAAAAATGCATAAACTGTACCCGTACCCCAAGTCCTAACCCTAATAATTTTAACACACATAACCTGTAACCAACCCTAGCCCTGACGCTAATATGACACATAAACTGTAACCCTAACTCTAGTCTTAACCCTAATCATATAACAGACAGAAACTGTAACCCTAATCCTAGTACTAACCCAGCTTCCCTCTCCATTGTTGAATGTATTATTCATAAAGGTTCTATATATTGGAAACAGGTAAAATATTTTGCTCATTTCCGAATCATTCCAAAAACGAAATCTCAGAAGCTTCTGTTATTCCGAATAGACAGATTACGATTATTTTGAAATCCTCCAAACTGTACTGAATTGTCATCTGCTGCAAGTGTCCAGTGGGAGGTTACCTGGGTATTCCACCCTGAAAATACGTCAATGTTATATAATACATGTATTTATTATGTAAAATGCTGTGTGTCCTGTGTGTGTACAGCAACTCTCAGCAATCACAGCCAGCCTCTGATACATGAATGAATGGCTGAAGATATCTGGCTCAATGAGCCTGTTGGGAGTGTAATCCCTCCCCTGATCCAATACAAGGCCGTGGTCACTGATTATCTATGTTATTCCTGGTGTAGTTTGTTTCTGGGATCGAGATCTGTGGATTAACTCTCCCCCTAATTGACCAATCACGACTATTTTCCACACTCCCGGGGAATCATTTCTTCCCAGATTTGTGAATAAGGAGACGGGCACTTACTGCTACAAATGTGCAATGCATTTCATTCCAAATTGAAATACGTACGAATTTCACCATTTTTGTATTTCGGGAGCATTTCCGAAAACGAAATATCGACCATCCAAAAATTTCAGATCAATCCAAAATTTCGGATTGATTTGCATCATTCAGTGATTCGGATCATTTTGGGTGATTTGGATCAGTTAGTTTTTCGCTTTACTTATTTATTCTTCTTATAGTTTCTTTACTTATTTATTCTGTTAGGATTTTTTAGAATTTTTTTGCGTGAAATTTTAGGTTTCCTAAAATTTTTTAAAGAAACAAGACTTTTTAACTCATAGGTTTCAATGCAGCATATGAATCCACACACTGCTGGGAAGTGCCTCTCTGCAGTATAATTAATGCAGCATGTGAATCCGCACACTGCCGGCAGCACCTCTCTGGAGATCAATTCATTGTTTCGGATCGATTCATTATTTGATCAGTTTTTCGTTTGTTACGAGTTATAATTAATGCAGCATATGAATTCACACACTGCTGGGAAGTGTGCGGTTTCATATGCTGCACTAATTCTACTGCAGAGAGGCGCTGCCCGACAGTGTGTGGATTCATATGCTGCATTAATTATACCGCAGAGAGGCGCTTCCCAGCAGTGTGCGGATTCATATGCTGCATTAATTATACTGCAGAGAGGCGCTTCCCAGCAGTGTGCGGATTCATATGCTGCATTAATTATACTGCAGAGAGGCGCTGCCCGACAGTGTGTGGATTCATATGCTGCATTAATTATACTGCAGAGAGGCGCTTCCCAGCAGTGTGTGGATTCATATGCTGCATTAATTATACCGCAGAGAGGCGCTTACCAGCAGTGTGTGGATTCATATGCTGCATTAATTATACTGCAGAGAGGTGCTGCCCGACAGTGTGTGGATTCATATGCTGCATTAATTATACCGCAGAGAGGCGCTTCCCAGCAGTGTGTGGATTCATATGCTGCATTAATTATACCGCAGAGAGGCGTTTCCCAGCAGTGTGCGGATTCATATGCTGCATTAATTATACTGCAGAGAGGCGCTTCCCAGCAGTGTGCGGATTCATATGCTGTATTAATTATACTGCAGAGAGGTGCTGCCCGGCAGTGTGTGGATTCATATGCTGCATTAATTATACTGCAGAGAGGCGCTTCCCAGCAGTGTGTGGATTCATATGCTGCATTAATTATACCGCAGAGAGGTACTTCCCAGCAGTGTGCGCACACTGCCGGGCAGCGCCTCTCTGTAGTATAATTAATGCAGCATATGAATCCACACACTGCCGGCAGCGCCTCTCTGTAGTATAATTAATGCAGCATATGAATCCACACACTGCCGGCAGCGCCTCTCTGTAGTATAATTAATGCAGCATATGAATCCACACACTGCCGGGCAGCGCCTCTCTGTAGTATAATTAATGCAGCATATGAATCCGCACACTGCCGGGCAGCGCCTCTCTGTAGTATAATTCAGCATATGAATCCACACACTGCCAGGCAGCGCCTCTCTGTAGTATAATTCAGCATATGAATCCACACACTGCCAGGCAGCGCCTCTCTGCAATATAATTAATGCAGCATATGAATCCACACACTGCTGGGAACATTTCTAATAGTCATGTTTTTAAAAGCACAAATCTGTATGATATTGGGCGAAAATAAGCTCTTTCGGGCATTTACCTGCCGGCTTTTTTCAGGCCAGTGACACTTTTGAAACATTGGCTCAGGACAGATATTTTTCAAACGGAATCGGATGACATTTTTTCGGAAAAATAATGGCTGATAGAATTAAATCAAGGCCTTTGTGACCAAGTTCCCGCATCAAGTAAATTTACTGGAATCATCAATACCGAGCGTCACCGGACTTACCAGAGGGAGAGTTTTTCGGCGGCTTCACATCCGTAGGAATCGCCGATATTTCATCGATCCTGGGAAACCTGATAAAGGACAGAAAGAAGAGTTGGCTCAGGGTGTCACCTGATTAAGGAGAAATCGATTCCTCTCAGATACATGAATAAGGAGACAATACTTACTGCTTCCGAGCTGAAGCTCGGCAATGAGGTTTCTCCATCTGTTCCAGGTCATGGAACTCGCTGAACACTGCAGGAAATAGAAAACACATCAACCTTCAAAAACATTTCATTTGATGAGCTGTAAGCCTCAATTTTTAATTCAGTCCGATGGTGGAAATAAGGGCCTTTTTTCGACTGATTACCATTTATTTTTTTGGATCGGGAAAGATTCAGATTCAGGTGTACCAGCATTTTGATTACCGATAAAAATTGATCGAATATCGGCTCTCGCCGCTGGACTTTACAATGGAAATATCAACTTTATCGAAAAATACAAGTTTATTGGAATGCAGATTTCAGAAACAATTGCAACTGCTTGTAGCGGGACAGGTGCGGTCCAAACAAGACCATTGGTATCTCTGGGATGTGCCTAAGGTGTCACTCTGAATGTTATATTTGCTCTGTAACTGCATATTGTATCTCTTTCTATAGCCATTGTTGCTTTATTTTGTACTGCATGTGTTTTGTGGTGTGTGGGAGAGATAATTTGAATACGTCAAGAACTGGAAGGTCCCTGTACTACCTCTTATTTTATTTTTATTTATTTTAATTTTTCTGATGTTTTTGTTCTATTCCTTGTCCTTGTGTCATGTTTATTATTGCTTAATAAACTTCATATTTAAAAACAAAAAAATTAAGTCTGAATTTTCTAATAGTCATGTTTAAAGGCACAAATCTGTATGATGCTGGGTGAAAATACGCTTTTTCCACCATTTGCCAGACTGATTTTTTTCAAACTGAATTTTTTTTAACTGAATCAGTTTATATTTAAAGAAATTAAAACAAATTCAGTAACAGACCTTTTTATTATCATTTATAGGAACTTATGTGTTAAATTCCAGACATTTTCGTTCAGTAGTTTTTTTGCAAACAGCGTTTCAATTTAGACACTATCAAGCGTATTGTTTTGGAGTTTTTTTCACCCCGTTCGTCAGCTTGTCTTTTTTTTCTGGTGACTGATCTGCGCTGTGATCGGTGGTTCATCGGCCTTTTCTGACGTGTTTGACGTCTTTTTTGCAGTGGTTCCGGCGGGGTTTTCAGGGGGGTTTTGCAGGTGTTCGATGGGCTTGTGGCAGGTTTACTGCGGGTTTTCCCTGCACTTCGGGGACCCTGCGGTGAATGCTGAATTCACCACAGGTTGGGGAACTTTGATTCCCCAAAATGCAGGGAAGTAAGGGGAACGAGAGAGGACTGAAATGTCGACGACATTTCGGTGCTCTCTGAATAACCCCCTATTTGTCTTGAAAAGCACCCACCCGTTAGGCTTAATAAAGGTATTGAATGCTGACCCCTGGTTGCTATAATAGTATGTACAGTATATATATTTGTGAATTAATGGTTATAGCTTGGATCTGACCTGCAAAAAGGAATTACTTTATGACCTCTATATCTTACTACACTGTAGATCAAACTTCTGGAAAGAAGAAAGCGTGGCGGCTGCAAAAAATAGTCTTTTCGCTTTCTGTATAATGTGCTAAGTGTTTTAAAGAAAGTAAATAATTGAATTCTTCTCCTAATATCCTTTACTTCCCAGAAATCATCATGACAGATGTATGTTTTTGCACGGAGTGGTCTAGGCTCTGATGAGCAGCAGTGGGGAATTCTCATCCCGATACAACAAAGTGTAAAAACAGAGATTCAATAATGTAATTAAACAGAAGGAAATGGACTGCGTGGGTTGTATTGTCTGCGGCCTACACAATCTGTTTTTGCTCTTTGTCGCTGACAGAAATTCAAAATATAAAAAAAAAATGTTTTATATTTGCAGAAAATTTGCTTCGAACTTATTTATTTGTAAAACGCCTAAAACGTGGTAATAAAACATCCATTATGTGCTGTGTTTTAATTGTACAATACTACATACCCAAGAGAGTAGATTTCTGCTCAAGATTCTCATTTTGGCAGCAGTCCAACATGATGACATCAATATTAATTATGACGTCAATACTTTTCTTTTGTAGAACCACATAAGCGCTCCCATGCATGCAGAGGCAGCCTTTCCATATAAAATATTAATACTCTTACTTTCAATTTAAGGATGAGGCAACCGGAGCAGTGTTCTAGGCATCAGTGTAGTGTTACCTTATAAATTCTGTGAAACGACAGCTTGGTTTCTTTAATTATAAATGATCCTGCAACTGTAAGTAGGCACTAAATGTTCATTCTGATGACTGCTTGTAAGTGCATAACAGGGCAATACTTTGCTATAAGACAGTAAGACATTACCTACCCTACCAACCTTAATTATAGTCGATTTACTGATTAAAGAATTAATATAAGATGCAACCAACATGAAAATTTCAAAACTACAAGAAAACCCTTGGTAATCATAATTTGGGATTATTATTGATATTGTTAGTAAAGGGGTATTTTTGTGTTTTTTAAAGATACAGGGTAATTCCAAGAGATTCGAAAAGTCACCGCACGTTCGGTGACTTTTCGTTCTCTTCAATTCGGTTCCTTTTGCCGATCCCATTTCGGTGACCCTGCGGTGTATTCACACAAACACCACGGGGTCCCGAATTCCAGGGAAAAGCTGCCGCAAACCCGACGAAAATGAACCGTAAAACCCAGCGAATGCACGCCGAAAACCCACAAAAACATCTGGATTAACCTGCCGAAAACCACGGAAAAACCCGATCAGGAGCCGATCACACGTAGAGCAGCCTCCGGAAAAAGCCGAGAAAGCCAAGACCGCAGACAGAGTGAGGTAAATAAATTAGGAAAACCGTTTGTATGAATGTTTGAAAAGTGAAACGCTGTTTGCAAAGAAACTACTGAGCGAAAATGTCTGTAATTTACATGAGGTCCAGGGAATGATATTAAAAAGGGCTGTTACAGAAAAAATAAGTAAATTTAAAAACAAAATCAAAAAAAAATCGGACTTTTAAAAAAAAATAAATAAGAAAAATGCTTAAAATATCCTAAACAAATCTATAAATAAAGAGACTCTTTACTGCATAATTTTATAATGAACTGTTTATTAGATATTGAATTAAAACGGGAATATTTTTAACATTGAAGCCTATGGGATTCTCCTGAATAAACTTGCCGAATTAGACAATTTAGACTGAGGCAGTGCGAACGCGCGTGCAGCCGCACTTAATCACGGCCGTAGTAGCAGCAAGTGCCAGGCAATGACGGCCAATATACGAAGTACGGTCGCACAAAAGTCCGGCTGCGCAACGCAAGTGGAAAATGAACGCATTTTTTCGAGAACGTGAAACCGCAGGTACTGACGTACAGAGTGCGCTGCGTCCACTAGCGGCTGTGTGTGTGATTAGGAGACGTCAGACGCTGCTAATGTCCGGCCAACATAACGTCCAGACACAAAAAGAGTTTTATTGATGATCCGTACAAAATCACGGACGAAAATGCGCATCGTATGACCACTATCACGTATTCTGTGAAAAAATGCGTCAATTCGTTCGAACGCACTTTTTCACAGACAACATAAAAATGCGTTAGTCTGACCCTAGCCTTAAACCACCGAATGGCAGGGCATTTCGGGAACCTTTCACTGCTGGTTTGTGCTCTCTGAATAGCCGAAGCAGTGCTTTTCATGGGGATTTCACTGCCCTCTAACAGGCACCGAACAGGCACCGTATGTTCAGGCAATTCGCCAGGATTTGGCGAATTGCCTGCTCTCTGGATAGCCGAATGGCCAAGAAAGGTAACCGAACGCTGATTTTCAGCGTTCGGTTACCTTTCTCAAGTAATTCGGATCTCTTTGAATTACCCTGTAAGGCTAGGGTCAGAGGAAAGCATTTTTCCCCGCGAATGTGAAAAAGTGCGTCCGAGCGCATTGACGTATTTTTTCACGGAATGCGCAAAAACAGTCAGACGACGCGCATTTTCGGGCGTGATTTTGTACGGATTGTCAATAAAACTCTTTTTGCGTCTGGACGTTATGTAGGCTGGACATTAGCAGTGTCTGACATCTCCTAATCACACACACACGCCGCTATGCCGCAGCTGCGCACTCAGTACATCAGTACTAGCGGTTCAGCGTTCTCAAAAAAATGCGTTCAAATTCCACTTGCGTTGCACGGCCGGACTTTTGTGCGGCCGTACATCGTATATTGTCCGTCATTGCCCGTCATCTGCTGCTAGTGCGGCCGTAATTATGTGCGCCAGAACGCACGTTAAAAGTGCGCTGGTCTGACCCCAGCCTAAGTCTTCCTAAATCCCGTCTGGTAAAAATTGAAACTAGTATATACTTATTTTCTATCTACAATGAGTCAGCCCCTTTTTACTCAGTCAGCATCCTTCAGGATACAGCAGACGCTTATCTTCCTTGTATGGGTTGGGAGGTTCTTTTCTTTTGTCACCTACAGCAGTGTTTCTTAACGCCGGTCCTCAAGTCCCCTCTAACAGGCCAGATTTTAAAGATTCCATTAGGGAAATGCAGACTGAATCCAACAATCACTGAGCTATAAATTATATCCCCTGTGTTGTGCATTAGATATCTAGCAAACCTGGCCTGTTAGGGGTACTTGAGGATCAGAGTTGAGAAACACTGACTTACAGCAGCGGTTCCCAACCTGTGGTACGTGTACCCCCGAGGGTACGCAAAACCAAATCCTTTATAGCGGACCACTCCGTTGCGGCCGCTGTCAAGTCCCGAATGGAGGAGCAGGACAGAGACTCCTGACTCCTCCTTGAGGCAGCACGCCGGCGCCCCGCTTTGTGTGGTTGGGGCCCGCGCATGTGACATTACATCACAAGGATTTCCAGTCAGGCTGCCGAGCGGGAACAAGCAGGAGTCACCGGATGGAGAGGAGAGGACAATTTGGGTAGGCCTATGTGTGGAGTGCCCCCATTAGTGTCAGTGCCCCTCTCCACAGTGTGCCTGCCAGTTCAGGGGGTACAGTGTGCAGGGCCCTGACACGCAGAGCACCTCCTGTCCTGTCACAGGACCCCAGCATCCTTCCTATCTGTCCAGGCACCTCTCCCTGCACCCGGCCCATACATCACCTGTGTGCATGGTAGTACAAATGTACCAACAGGTGCCACAAGAGCTGCTGATTTTCGGGCCTCCCTGCAGCCGGCGTGCGCCATGCGTGGTTGGCTGCAGAGCGACGGCCTGAACTCAGGCCATCCCCCTGCAGCCAATATCTTGTGCCGCACGTCAGCTGCAGGGAGGGCCGAAAATCAGCAGTTCGCACGGCACCTGTTGGCGAGGCGTACCTGTACACCTCGCTGGCGTTAACCCAATACAGACGGGCGACACCGGACGTTGTGAAGGGGTTAAATCATAAGACTGAGAAAAGCTAAATAAGTATATATAAATAAGTTTCAAAAGTACCAGAGTAATGTGGAGCAATGATACCTTTTTGTTGTACTAACCTGATACTTAAATTCAGCATTTTATTTGCCGCAATCTGGCGATTTTCGTTGACGTCCGATAACTGCTTCAACGACTCCAATTTTATTCTTTAAATAGGGATTTCATATTTTTGGCTAAATGGATTCCCCGAAATGTGGTGAAAAGCACAGGATCTAAAGTTGAGTTGACCCTATAAATTCTAGCTTCCACAATCGCCCCTAAAATGCCATAAAGCCAGGGAAATGCAATAAAAATAATAAACAGTGTGTCATGTAGCCTACCCATTAACCCCTAAATGCCAGTTATCAAGAGAAAACATGAAATATATACACTGTGAAGCATGTAGCCTAGCCCATTAACTCCTAAAAAAATCATTAATCAAGGGAAAACAGTAAAATAATACACTGTGAGGCATGTAGTCTACCCATTAACCCCTAAAATGCCATTAATCAAGGAAAAAATAAAATGTATACAGTGAAGGATGAAACCTGCCCCTTAACTTTTAATACACAACTAATTCAAGGGAAAAAAGAAAGTAATACATAACGTGATATGTAGTCTGACTGCTAATCCTTTCACTGCATAGCCATTTCAGCCCTGTGAAAATAAAGAAAAGGTTGCGTTTTTATTTTATTATTTATGATTTTATTTTTATACTGAATATGGTCATGTTGGGTATCATTGGAAAGGCCAGACTCTGCCCTTTTCTTGACTGATATGGCATGATGCAAGGGGCCGAGATACCTCGGTCTGACGTAATGGGGGAAGCTGGATGCTGATCCCTGGCAGGGGGCACACAGAGGGGCAAGAAATAACTTAAGGGGGACAATTGCCCCCCTTGCCCCTCTCTAGCAACGCCAATGCCTGGTAGCCTTAGTGCTGGAATGATTGTTCAATAATTTTGCTTCTCTCATTCAGCCTGAGATTACCTTTTAGCAATACGTTTGTCTTATATATAAATCTGAGTTGTACATCATGGCAGCTGCGCACAACTACAAGATGGCCAGGGTGGTCATGAACGAGAGCCAACTAGAGAGATCAACATTTTATTTTAGTAATTGGAATAAAAATTGGTGATGTAAGACCAATTTTGTTTTGAGAAGGAAAACATTCACTCAAAGTTCATTATGGAATTGGTAGACACTTTGGGAGCTTTGTATTGATGTGACAATACAGCGAATAAATTGTATCAAAATGTGCAAAGCTGTTTTGGGGAAAGCTGGACATTTCCGCCGTATCCTGTTATCCAATGGCAGTCCAAGCAGAACGAGAATCCTCTTGATTAGCTAATTGTAGTAATTTTGAGTTATTGTTGTTTGCAGGATATTTACCATTAATGAAAGAACCTAAGTGATGCACAGTTTGCTATAAAGGAGCATCAAGTAGTTCCATTCTCTGCTATTACTAAAGCTATACATGTGTGAGAATGTTTAGCAAACCTATACTTGGAACCATGGAATGGTAATTATTGTCTGACATTCAGTTTAATTTATATTCTTTTCACCTACCACTGCTCTGGGTTATTATTTCCTGTTAAATGGAAATGGAAAACTGCTCTTTATAATCCCTGTGTAATTACGATTGTTAGCAACAGTGTCGTTATATGTTAACACACATTTCATATTTTCCAAACCCGCTGATACCATTTATTCCTCAGATTTATTGCTCTATAATGTATTATAGATTAGTGTGAAATGTAAACTTCAAATTTCATGCTAGTGACTGAAAGCAAGACAAATACCATTAAGAATCCAGATTATCCACGTTTATTCTATTGCTTTAAGCCATGTCAAGATAGTAATGAATGATCAGGATTCAGTAAGGTGTGAAATCTAATATCAAATTGTAATAGAATGTCTCCTGGCATTGACCCACATTGTAACGCTTGCTCCATTGCAATGATAATTTGGTAATTACTGTTAAAAATGAAATTTCTGTAATGATATTCTAACAAGAGTTGCTCCTCCTTAAGTGAAAATCAAAAATTATTCCTCAGCTCTCTTTACAGAAACTGTTATTATATAGATACAGTGATCAGCATGATACATTCATCTCACAATTATCTTTTTTGAAACTAGTTTAATAGCAGCTCATTAAAAATATATATATATTTTATATTCATGCTTAATTCACTCCCAAGATTGAGATAACTCGGGTCTTCAAAGGCATCATCAGGTGCCCGACATTGAGTTATCTTGATCTGCAGCTGAGCAGGACAAAAACAAATGAAATTAATTTGTTTCAAATTTATTTTTCTTACTTTTAGGCTTCAGAAGGTGCCCCAAAATTTTAGCCCTATGGGCTTAATCAGTTTAAAATTGGCTAACTGAAAGTCCTAGGGCCACATTACAATCTTGCTGCTAACGTTAGCCCTGGTGGCCACCGCACATTACAATCCAAAAGCTAACGGTTAAATAACACGTTACCTTTTGGAACCTTGCGGTTTTCAGCGTGAGGTTACTGTACTTTGCGCTCCCTAAATCCCTATACATAACATGGGGAGCGCAAAGTATTAATCAGCGTTAGGATTACAAAGTCCTAACGATGATTAACGTCCAGCTGTGATTAGCAAAAAGTTAACCAGAGCCAGGACTTGGTGCTAACGGATTCCGCTGGTGCAGAATCCGTTAGCAGCAGCCAAAAAAAAATAGTCAGATACTCACCTCCTATCCCGCGGCAAGGACCGCGGCTCCGTCCGCCTCCTCTGTCATCGGGAACACAAGGCGAGATCCGGCAGGTCATGTGACCGGCAGGGGGAAACTCAATGGAGTCCTATGGACTCCATCGAGTGGATGCTCGCGGCGGTGCTTAGCGCAGCTGCGAGCATCCCGGGGCGTAGCACCCGCTAACAATGCAGGCAGCTTTTTAAGTGTCTGCATTGTAATCTCTAAAATGGGGGCGGTAGGGAGAAAACTGCAGGTGACATGAAGGTACAGTAAAAACCTTACATCACATACAGGGTTATCCAAAGAGATTCGAAAAGTCACCGCACGTTCGGTGACTTTTCGTTCTCTTCAATTCGGTTCCTTTTGCCGATTGCATTTCGGTGACACTGCGGTGTATTCAGCAAAGAGCACAGGGTCCCCGAATTGCAGGGAAAAGCTGCCGTAAACCCGACGAAAACTAACCGAATGCACGCTGAAAACAAGCAAAAACATCTGGATTAACCTTCGAAAAAGCCGAACAGGAGCCGAACAGGAGCCGAATCACACAGAGCCGAAGCAGCTGTGACGTAGAGGAGACAGTGAATAAATTAGAAAAACCATTTGTATGAATCTGGGAAAAAGAAACGCTGTTTGCAAAGAAACTACTAAGCGAAAATGTCTGAAATTTTCACAGGAGGTCCAGGGAATGATCATAAAGAGGGCTGTTACAAAAAAAATAAGTTAACTGAAAAAAAAAAAAAAAAAATCGGACTTTTTAAAAAAAAAAAAAATATGAAAAATGCTTAAAGTATCCTAAAAAATCTATAAATACAGAGACTTTTTGCTGCAGAATTTTATAATGAACGGTTTATTAGATATTGAATTAAAACGGGAATATTTTTAACATTGAAGTCTATGGGATTCTCCTGAATAAATTTGCCGAATGAAACCACCGAATGGCAGGACATTAGGGGAACCTTTCACTGCTGGTTTGTGTTCTCTGAATAGCCGAAGCAGTGCTTTTTCATGGGGATTTCACTGCCCTCGAACAGGCACCGAACAGGCACCGTATGTTCAGGCAATTCGCCAGGATTTGGCGAATTGCCTGCTCTCTGGATAGCCGAATGGCCAGGAAAGGTAACCGAACGCTGATTTTCAGCATTCGGTTACCTTTCTCAAGCAATTCGGATCTCTTTGGATAACCCTGTTAGTGTCAGTAATGTGCATTAAATAGTGCTGACACTATGTGATACTATTCAATGCACATTACTGACACTATCACATAGTGTCAGCACTATTTAATGCACATTACTGACACTAAGTGATGTAAGGTTCTTGCTGTACCTTCATGTTTGCACTACCTGCACAAGTACTGTGTATTGCACTTTAATAGCAGATATTGCAGGAGATACTTAGCACTTTATTCATCTGCACTTTAACGTGATATACATTAATAGAGTCTGGACTTGATTAGGACTCCTAATTGTAATTGTGCACCAAGTCATAAATATATAATTATTGCGCCGAAAGGAACCCCTTCAATATCTGTATTTTCTGGGTACATTTTTGTTTAGTTTTACTGTACCGTGAATCCTTTTAGGCAGCAAACCCATAATCCATCTAAAATCTATTCATCATTCATTTTAGCGCCTCCACTACATTTATATATTCATATATTTATATTACTCGTTCATACATGCTAATGTCTGATCCTCTATGCATCTCCCAGAGTAGCAAAATTCTATCCGTGAGAGTAACGCATGCGCCATATGCACACCTAAGGCTCAAGTACTGGCTGGGTGGAATAGAGGTAACATCAATGCTCTGCGTAGAGAGAGTCTGTGGAGACATGGGTTCGATCCTAGCAAGAGCACCTCTCCAGTAAGTGTCCTTGGGCAAGACACCTAACGGTACATACTCACCACCCAGGACATACTTGAAAACGAGAGAAATCTCAATGTATCCTTCCTGGTAAAATCCTTTCTAAAAAAAAAAAAAAGAAGGGACTTCTGAAGCAGAAGAGGAGCGGGAGCCCAGCACCACAGAACAAAAGATAAGTATTGTAACCTTATTAAAAAATTATTAATTATTTTATTTAAGGTGGAAAAAAGGGACGATGAATTTTTCATAGCGTGTACCATTAATATATCACAAGCCAATTATCTGCCTTTAATTGATACAGTACAGTATACAGCTGGGTTCTCAAACTCATGCCCCCTCAGATGTTTGTTGCCAACAATTTACAGATTTCTTTGAATGAAACCTATAACCAGAGAATCATGGGAGGTGTAGTTCAGAAACATCTGGGGGGGCAGTTGGAGATCCCTGGTACACAGGTTCCAGAGGTACACAGATATCATATCATATACTAAATAACACAGTACAGGTTCAGACACATTATATTGTATACAGTACTACAGATTTCTTTTATAAGAATCTCTTAAATCTTATCACCAGGTACATTTTAAAGAGTATCGATGCTTAAAGAAAACCCTCTCTGCTTTGGACAGAAGCCTCTCTGTTCCTCTTTCCTTTTTCAATCTATCCTCAAGGTCTCAAGGGCTCCATGTATTTGGTGTGAATAGGTGTATAACAGCGTTAAAAAAATAAATAAAACTTTGAGCAATGAGTCTTTAACCTATAATAAATACGTCAAAATAATCAGTGCATTAGCACATGTGATTTTTTTTATTAATGCGTTTTATGATTTTGAAGACCTCCCAAGTTTAAAGGCTTTCCACCAGATCACGTGTGTGTATATTTTCACAGCTCCACTTGGTATGAAAAACTTTCCACAACTAACCATTTCTATCCAGTATCCAAATACAAGCTGTGCAGTAACTAAAACACAGAGAGGATATTTTCATGTACAAGAACCTTATCAAATCACACAATCAGCATATTCGATGTGACACCATGTGCAAGAGAGGGGGACCACACAAAGCAAAAGACCAGTTGGGGGTCATCGGGCTGAATATTTCCTTACTTTTCAAAAACATTTTGCAGTATTTATTTAACCAAAATGTATAGATGTAAGAATTTGCAGAATAAACATCATCTCTGTAGTCTCGAATATAGTTTTAAACTCTTAGAGAGGGAGTGTAGGTTGGGCAGACGATTAACATAATCAGAGGGCAACTATAATTTATTTATTAAATAGGTTTGCTTGATAAATGTAAGTACAGGTAGCAGACTGGGTCAAGCAGGGCTGCCATCAGAAATCTTGGAGACCCTTACTGTACCACTGGTTGAGGCCCCCTTTGACTTAGCTGCCCATTTCAGTAAACCAATTAAACATAATTAATACATGTTGACTCCTCCTCTGCTTAACATATATCACATGGAGTAGGCTAAATCCCTGATTGTCCAAGAGAATAAAAAGTGTTCGTTCTGCATCTTTACCTGCTGCAGTCCATACTAATCGCTTCCTCTGGATGAGTCAGAGTGCACTTACTATTAGTCTACTAATCTATCTATTGGTATCCTGGTGGGCCAGATCTGCACTACTCTATTGGTATCCTGGTGGGCCAGTCCTGGGTGGCATGGAGAGACCCTTACATTTCTGGCACTTAGACCCAGGGCTCCCTGAACTCGCTGGGCCCCTGAACATGTCATGGGCTGTCACCTCCTGATTGTGGCCCTGTGATCTCGCAAGTGTAGCGCTCCCCCCAGAAGGAGCCGCTGAATAACCCAGGATTGGTCTCCTCGCACTAACAATTCACTGTACACCAGCACACCGTTATAGATTTTCTCAAATGTACTTTACTGTAAGCAATAAATCTCAATAATTACACATGTACTTTAACCGCTAAAATCGAGCTTTCTAGAAAATGAATGATGGTAATATGGAAGCGTAACTATATAGCGTCAAAACCGTTAGTATAATTCTCAGTCCTTTGGTTCAAAGTCCCACTTTAGAGATACTTTTTAGTTTAGGCCCTAGGGTACCCGGGTACTAAGTCCACTGGCTAGTGGATGGATGAATATCTTCGACTAGTCAACGTTGGGGCCCTGAAAATGTAGCAAGCAAATAAGTGTGCACTGTTAGCAATGTCATAGGCCAGAGGCCTCTCACCCAACCGGCAAAACAGCTTGTCCCGGACCAATGAAACTCGGCAGAAAGGTCCCTCTCGAAGATCCATCCTCTCAGCCATCTGGAGCCTGATGCTGTCGAATTTCACACTCCCGATCCGGTTCTCAGACAGAAGTCAAATGCTGCCAGCACTCCGCTCCGCCTGCGGCCTCCTTACTCAAGGTCCTTCTCGAATGTACTTGGAACAGGAACAGTTCAGCGTGACGTACAGCAAGTCGATCCGCACTCTCCCCGATCACTCCAGCAATGGATGCCGCCTGTTCTCTGCGCTCCAACTGGCAAAGATCCCATAAAGTACCACACGAGCGACTGCCTTCTCTCACCACTTTCTCAGTTCTGCCCACGCTGCACACACTGTTCTCACTTCCTGGCGCCAGAGAGCTTACTTCCTTCCTCTCTCCCCAGGGTTTCTGGGGGATGTAGTCCATAAATCCATTAGTCTTTCCCCATACGTTGCACTCTGGCTGCCCCTAGAGGCATAGCAGCGGCAGTTCTCAGAGCCAAATTAAACACAGGGCTACACAAGCTAGTACCACAAACATATAGAAAGGCACATGTGTGATTATACTGCACCAGCTAGGGTTCCAACAGTCCAGGGTCACCAGCCCTAATGTAGACAACAGAAGAAAGAGAAAGACCGATCATGCAGGGCTTGCTTTAACAGGATCATAGCAGGAGCAGCAACGTTTCGATCTTGCACTTTCTCTATTCTAACGGACGCTACGACAAAAAATGTAATGTTCTTTGTTTATTTTATGTTCCTAATGTCTTACATGTGCTTTGTTTTTGTCATGCATGTTTAGTTAAACTATTTTACTTTATATGTATCACTGAGTGCATCCATTTTGTTATATATTGTGTTTTGTAAATTGCTCCTTGCGCTGCCTGGGTGGAGTAGAGTCAACATCACTGCTCTATGACTGTGGAGACCATGGAAACACAGGTTCAAATCCCAGCAAGAGCACCTCTCCAGTAAGTGTCCTTGGGCAAGACACCTAATGGTACATACTCGCCACCCAGGACATACTTGAAAACAAGAGAAATCTCAATGTATCGTTCCTGGCAAAATACTTATTCCAAAAAAAAGGACATCACCAGGGGTAGATTAGAAATCATTTAAGCTCCCTGTCTTATCTCATTCAGCTTCCATCTCTTATTTCAGGTAGCATACATCACACAATAGCTCCCTGGCCTGCAACCTTATCTAAACTTCTACTCATCCACTTCATTAACTGTTAAATACTGTAGAAGCTATATTACAGCTGTAAAGTGAAACTCAACATTAGATAGTTAGTAAATATGGCATCATGGGAAAAAATCCATAAAATAGAAACAGGAGATTAAAAAATAACTTTATTTTTCCTTTTTTACATACAATTACTGCAAACAAAGATAAAAAAAAGCAGCAGCATGTGTTTTATAAAGTGGTTTTGTTGTAGTGCACAAGTAAACTAGTTACAAGTTATGTAAGTGGCAGTGTTCCTTTAATCAAGTGGCTTGAGAAAGATCCTGAGTGCAGGAACGAAACGTTGCTGCCCCTGCATTAAAACTCCCGTTAAAACCAAGCTCCATGTGACCTGTCCTTCGCCTCCTACTGTAAGCAACCAGTTCTACCCTGGCGCCTCTTTAATGATATATAACTAGTGCCCAAAAGGCATCTTATAATGAATTTCAATTAAATTATACCTGTATCATATCCCTTGCAAGGTTACACAAGGCACACGTAAGCATCTATTTTTCGAGAGACCATCATTTAATTCAAATTTACACAAGAAGGCCTATGGAAGTATATATATATATAATAAATAAATATATATATATATATATATATATATATATTCAGCCAACTACTCTTTGAAGGTGATGTTCTGCTATTCAAGTATATTATGTACATTTCTTTGCAGATGAATGGTCAACTGGTGATACATGTGGGTGTACATACGTCCTGCTAGTCAAATAAGCAAGTCCATAATGTTAATAATAAGAAAATATTAGTTTACCTTTAATGAATCGACAAGGGAATACTGGCACATTGCCAGCAGTTTGTACCAAGATTCAGAAACCTTGAATATCTCCATTTACAGGCCAGCAGTGAGTGGGTCTGGTTTCCTAGGAACTAAAAACCTCAAGGTCCATGGGATAACTGAAAGAAGCCATTAGTATCGTGTGTATGTGCACGAAAACAAAAGTTGAAATCAATGAATGAGAACTCTGCTGTTTGCTAGTGTCCCTACAGATATGACCCATCTTTTAATAAATAAATGGTTCATGTCCCTGTACTAATTCCCACGTCTGCTGTCACCGCTAAGTGACTTGAGGAGGTGGAATCAGGAGTCAGGGTGAGCATTAACTTGTAAGTATATTGTGTGCGGTCAGGTCAGAGGGAGAAATCAACAGTCTCTTCAAAATAGGAAAAACACCCTAAAAATAAATATTTTAAAGCAAACTGTTTTAAAATGTTTAAACTTTACCCAAGTAAATTCAACACCCCTTGAACAACATCTCTTTAAAGATTTGATAATACTCACTGCTAGCTTCAGGATCAGTGTTCTCCAACCTTATTTTTTAGGTACCCACTAACAGGCTACATTTTATGGATTACCTTGAGGAAATGCAGACTGAATCCTACAATCACTGAGCAACAAATCATGTCACCTGGGCTGTGCTTCACATATCTGACAAGCTTGGCGTGTTAGTGCTGCCTGAGGACTGGGTTGGGAAACATTGTTCTATAGCCTATAGATGTTATTTGTCACGTTTTTGTGAGTATGGTTTTGATGATTATTTATATCATTTTATATCACTTACAGTAATACATGTGTAGCGCTGTGTTTAAAATTTTGGCCACCGGAGGGAGACAAGCGCGATCAGAGACACTGAACATTGGGACTACATTTCCCGGCGTGCTTTGCAAACAGACAGGAAGTGGGTGGGACACAGACGCTGTACATCCTGAGCCTCGTGGAGAACGCGGCAGAGCGCGCCAGGGAGTGCAAGGAAGAGGACGCAGTGCTGCAGAGCGGAACCGTGACTAGGCCGGAGCGCAGGTGTGGCCTATCAGGATTCGAGTGGGGTTATCCTGCCTTGCCAGAAGGAGCCTTACCCATTGACCATCACCACCCAAGTTGTTATCCAGACAAGCTGAGGACCTCGAGTGAGGAGTACCGCGAGTCCATTGGATGGGAGAGCAGGCGGTAGCTGGACAAGTCCGGGCCGGAGCACAGAGAGCCTGACTATCGATCCAATAGTGGGTATCCCAGCGAGGAAACGAGCGGAGAGACGTCCTGGGTCAGCGGAGCCTTGGTGATCAACGGATGGGTGAGAGGCCTCCAAGGCCGGTTTTACAAAAGCTCAAGCAAACACGCTGTTGTTTATTTCTGAAACCCACAGGGCCCCAACTTGACTAGTCGAAGACATCGCTTAAAAGATTCACTGGCCAGTTGAATAGTACCCGGGTACCATAACACACACATACACTCACAAATCGGGACTTAACCTGTTCGGGACTCACTCCCTAAGATCCGAAAAAGGGGAAAAGATTTGCATCTTATTTTGTTTTTCCGCTGCGCGTTTCTCGTAATTACGAAGCATTGTATTTTTCTGCTCGGTCGCGTATTTTTCCAGAAATACGAAGTCTCGCATTTCTTTTTCCCTCTGCGCGTTTACCGCAATACGAAATACTGTAAATATATCTACGAACACCGTGTCTTATTATATGCCTTTTACTTCAGTAAACTATATAAATTATAAAATCCACAACGGTGCTGGAGTATATTTATTCCCTAGTGCGGGGAGACTGACCCGTGGTTCATTTTCAGCGGCTCCTCCGGGAGTGAGCGCTACACGTGGGGGCTCGTTTCCGGGATCCAGTCTCTGGAAAAACCGCATCTAAAGGGTTAAATATGGATCCAGACACTGTTGCCGAATGGTGTGAGGAGCACAGTAGTCAGTTAGAATGTTGTATAGTCATAGATATTCCCGCAGACACTTGGGCCGAAGATCAGATTCGCCAGGCCGTGGCCGCGCTGACACCAGACCATCGGGGGTTAATTCTGGACATTAAGAAGGACACAGATACCTCTCACACGTATGTTCTTATTGAATGGAGAAAGGGTGTTCCAGTGTGTTTTCGGGGCGCGAGCGTGAAGCTGACCGATGAGGTGGAAGTCCAACTGATTCAGCCAAGTGCGCCACGTGGCGAATCCGCACGTGTTCCCGCGCCCAGTCCGTTGGCCATGATCGGGCCTGAATTCATAGTGGCTATTGGAGATTTGCTGGCTAAGTGTCAGAGAACAAGCCCTCCGCACACTAACTTCGGTTATCGACGGTTGAGAAATTTTACAGGAAACGTACCAACTCCGGCGGGAGAAGAAACCTTTGAGGAATGGGTGGAACAGGCGATGCAGGCTCTGGATGAGTGGGACGTCCCTGAAGCTCAGAAAAAGCAAAGGATCACCGAGAGTTTAAAGGGACCTGCGTCAGAAGCGGTGAGAAACCTAAAACTGAGTAGAAAAGACTGTACTGCTTTAGATTATTTAAACGTTCTGGAGGAGGTTTTTGGGCGAACAGAAAAGGCCGCAGAGCTTGTATATCAGTATGAACACACCTATCAGCGGAAAGGTGAGAGAATGACCGAAAACATGAGGCGTCTAGATAAGATTCTGCACCAGATACTCCTCAAGAAAAGGGCCGAGCCGGCCGAAGTGGATAAGATCTGAATAAAACAGATCCTGAGGGGCTCTCAACCTCTAGATCCAGTGATGCTGCAGCTGAGAAGCAGAGCAGGTAATCAAGAACTGAAGTTCCTGGAACTGATCCGAGCTGTCAGAGAGGAGGAGGCTTTGCTGGAGGAAAAATCCTTTAGGCGAGGGGAAAGAGCTTACGCACAACCTGTAAGGCATAACGACGGTCTGCAGCCTGAAAGCGATTCGCTGGATACTTACGGGTCCGACGTGGACGAGCAAGAGCACCTGATCGTTTTTAAATCCACAGAGAGGGCTGCCAAAGAATTACATCTCTCTGAACGTGGTGAGTTGCACAAAACTGTTAAGAAAGTACAGGAAGCTCAAGCCGAATTGCAGCAGGCGCACGCGGAACTGTGCCGAGTGTTGATGAAGGTGACAGAGATGCAGGCAGAGATGCAGAAGTTCCTTACAGGCATGCAGACAACCGGAGTTGCTGTGGCGTCTAGCCAAGGTCCTTTAACTGAATCACAACAGGCGACTGCGTCTCCACTTTCTAAGAAGAGGTGTTTTGGTTGTGGAGAAATGGGCCACTTCCGCGCACAATGCAAAGACCGAAAGCCTGAGAGGAATAGAGTTGATGAGTTGTTAAAAGCCTTAGAGGGACCTCACCTACCTCACCGGCGGGAAACGCCAGAGGGCGCCAGTGAAGGAGCAACCTAGGTGCCCGAAGATTGAACCCCGCTCCAAAAATCAAGCCAGGGCTAAGAGGGCGAGAGGGCCCAAAGTCCGGCCAACTGCTGAGCCTGCCAGGACTGAAAGAGTCACTCCCTTAGCATCCGGACCTACGTCATGGGGAAGCAATGCACACCCAAAACCTACACGGGCCAAGAAAAGGGCCAGGGTACAGCAAACTGGGTCTAAGTGTCCTGATACCGCCACCAAGTTTCCTGACCAACTGATAGGTCCTTCTCCTATTGTGCCAATCCAAGTGGAGGGAGTCTACACTAAAGCCTTGTTGGATTCAGGGGCTCAAGTGACATTGATCTACCGAGACTTCTATGAGAAACATTTGAAGCACATTCCTCTACAGAGATTGAAGGACCTGGAAATCTGGGGTATCGGAACTGAGAAACTCCCCTATGACGGGTATCTACAGGTGAAATTGGAGATCGGATCCGAAGTCATCGGGCAGTCCGGAGGTTGTGATGCATTGGCCATTGTGTGTCCTCGACCCTCAGGTGCAAACAGAAGTTCCATGATAGTGGGGACGAATACTGATTTGGTGCGGCGTCTCCTGACACCTATCGTATTGGAAGAAGGTTCTACTCAAGGAGTACACCCAATGTTACGTCCGGTCTATCAGAGGATGGTCGAAGAACAGAAGGCACCTGCCGAAGTGGGGCGCCTATGGAGATTAGAAGGAACAGAGAAGGTTCTGCAAGCAGGAGAAGTAGCAAGTTTCCGGGCTTCAGTCAAGTTGAATGGGTCGCAACCAGGCCCCTATGTGGTGCTGGAAACCGATTTTAATCATGGGAGTGAAGCCGGAGTTGAAGTAATCCTGAAATAATCTCCACTAAAGCTCTGAAAAGAACACGAGGAAGAGTCTCAGTCAGCGTGTGCAATGTGTCTGATTCTCCAGTAGTCCTTAAAGCACGAATGCCCATCGGGCAAGTGGAGTCCGCTACGCCCCTCTCCACCGATTTAGGAGGGGGAGTGGATAAAGAGATTCCAGATGAAAGATTCTACCCCAAGGACGCTCCCATTTCCTCCAAGTGGAAGAAACGTCTTCAGTCTCAAGTTTTGAAGTGGAGAGAACTGTTCTCGAAAGATGAGTTCGACGTAGGCCTAGCTAAAAGTACTGAACACCGCATTCGATTACAAGAAGACAAGCTGTTTCGTGAAAGGTCAAGGCGAGTTCCGCTGGGAGACTTAGATGATCTGCGAGAGCAGCTGAATGAATTGCAAAGAACCAAGGTGATCCAAGAGTCCAGGAGTCCATACGCATCTCCAATAGTGATGGTCCGGAAGAAGAACGATTCTGTCCGCCTATGCATAGACTACCGCACATTGAACCGGAGAACCATCCCAGACCAATATGCTACTCCTCGGATAGAAGATGCCTTACTGTCACGGGGACCCAGGGGATGCGGCGCCTGGCAGCGGCTTCCTCGCTGCTCGCTGGCCAGGCGCCGAATGTAAGCGCTTCCGGGCCGCTCACGTGGGACGCCAAGGGGCGGGGCTGGCGCTGTGACGCGGACCCGCCGGGTTTAAAACCCAGTCTCTCCCATACACCGGTGCCCTGACGTGGTATTCACCTCCCGCAGAGCTCTTGTGTGATTTTGGCTATTCCTGTGTTAATCCTGTGTATGACCCTTGGCATTGGCAAACGAACCCTCCTGTGTATGACCCTTGGCATTGGCAAAGACCCTCCTGTGTATGACCCTTGGCATTGGCAAACGAACCCTCCTGTGTATGACCCTTGGCATTGGCAAACGAACCCTCCTGTGTATGACCCTTGGCATTGGCAAACGAACCCTCCTGTGTATGACCCTTGGCATTGGCAAAAGAACCCTCCTGTGTATGACCCTTGGCATTGGCAAAAGAACCCTCCTGTGTATGACCCTTGGCATTGGCAAACGAACCCTCCAGTGTATGACCCTTGGCATTGGCAAACGAACCCTCCTGTGTATGACTCCTGGCATTGGCATTTACTCTGTTCTAGGTTCTGCCCTTAACGTTGGTACCGAGGTCAGTCTGTGTGGCACCCTAAGCACACATCAGACTACCTCTGCTATTACTAAAGTCCTAGGGAGGACTTGTGATCTGGTCTGTACCCCTGTCTGGTATTTCCCTTTCTTTGTCTGTTACCTGTTTCGTTGCCTTTATAGCTTTGCCGACCATTCAAGGATCGGAAGAGTAGAAAGGGAGCTGCATAAGAGATTTATATCTTAGTAGTCAGAAAGATTCGTGACAATACTCTATTCCATACCTCTGTCTGGTGTTACCCCTTGTTTATATATTGTCTGGTTATTTGTCTGTTTAGTATCACCGACCATTCAAGGATCGGAAGGGTAGAGAGCGGTCTGCGTAAAGGGACCACACTTTTGGTAATCAGGGGGATCCGTGACATTACGTCAGGGCCAATGGATCCCGCAGACCTCTCTAACCAGCTGGCACGTATCGCAGCCAGACAAGAGGAACAGGACCATAGGATGGACCAGATTTCTCTCGCTCTGCAAACCCTGCTAATCGGTCCAATACAGGTACCACAAACCCTCCAGATCCAGTGTTACCTAGGGTCAGTCAGTCCCCCCCCTGAAGGACATAGGCTTAGTATGAAGGCACCCCTACGCTATGATGGTACACCAAGCCTATGTCGGGGGTTTTTGACTCAACTCGAGATTCTGTTTGAGAACAATCCAGGTTCTTGTATGTCTGATAAAGCTAAAGTAGGATATCTGATTAATCATTTAACAGAAAAAGCTTTATTGTGGGCTACGCCGTTGTGGGAAAATAAGAAACCCATCATTTATGACTATGAGGGTTTTACCTCTGAGTTAAAACGTACCTTTGATCCCTCTAGAAGGGCTACCAATGCGGGTAGGTCCTTGTTTCATATCAAACAAGGTAATAAGAGGGTTGCCGATTATGCCATAGAGTTTAAGACTTTGGTTTCTGAAGTACTTTGGCCGAACGACGTTTTAACCTTAGCCTTTACCGAAGGCTTGAACGAGGCTTTTATGTTTGAACTGGCTCCCTTAAAATTACCAGAAAGTCTGGACCACCTGATAGATTTCTGTATAGCCATGGACGATCAAATCAGGGAAAGGAGACACACCAGAGATAGACCCAGAAGGGTCTTGCCTCCTTTACCCTCGTTACCCAGACACCCAGTACATCAGGTGGTTCGGAGAATGAAAAACTGATTTACCGGTCGTTGAACCCATGCAAATAGGGAGGACAGGTATTTCAGAAGCAGAAAAGGCTCACAGAAAAGAAAAGGGGCTCTGCTTTTATTGTGCAGGGGCAGATCACTTCCGCCTTCGATGTCCTCAGAGACCCAGGGTTGGCAGGGTTGAACATAGCAGAGTGGGATTCAGAACAGGAGACACCCAGGTTGTCGGTTCTTTATGTGCCTCCTTTGTGGATAATGAAAAAAAAAAATCCAGGATTCTGTTACCGGTCTCCCTAACCTGGGAGGGGGTTCACCTCAAGACTGAGGCGTTTTTGGACTCTGGGGCCTCAGGCAATTTTATGGATAAGAATTTTGCTGCCAAAAACCTCATACCACTGGTTCTCAGGGAAAGGCCTCTAAGGGTGGAGGCCATAGATGGTAACCCCCTGGCATGTCCTCATATCACTCACGATACAGTCGATGTATGTATGAAAATAGGAGTTTTGCACCAGGAGTATAAGATTTCAAATCATTGAATCACCCTCATGTCCTGTCGTCCTTGGGTTTCCATGGCTAACAGAGCACAACCCAGTAGTCGATTGGGTCCAGAGAGACATAAAATGTTGGGGTCAGAGTTGTCAGTCTAAGTGCCTAGGCACAGTTAATGTGATTGGTAGCCTCAATATTGCCACAGCCCCTCCTTTGTCCACAGAGGTCCCTGAATGTTACCGGGCATTAAAGGAGGTGTTCTCTAAAGCCAGGACTGAGGTTCTACCACCACATCGTCCATATGACTGTGCCATTGACTTGCTCCCCGGTACGATGCCTCCTAGGGGTCACGTATACCCTTTGTCGCAAAGGGAAACGACATTATGGAGGAATATATAAGGGAGAATCTGGAACGAGGATTCATTAGACGGTCCTCCTCTCCAGCAGGAGCAGGTTTCTTTTTTGTCTCCAAGAAAGAGGGAGATCTGCGACCTTGCATCGACTATAGGGGTTTAAATAGGATCACTATAAGAAATGCATATCCCATACCCCTCATAACAGAATTGTTTGACCGATTAAAAGGGGCTCGTGTCTATACTAAGCTTGATTTACGCGGAGCGTACAACCTGGTCAGGGTTAAGAAGGGAGACGAATGGAAAACGGCTTTTAATACACGTAGCGGGCATTACGAATACCTGGTGATGCCTTTTGGGTTGTGTAATGCGCCAGCCGTCTTTCAGGACCTTATAAATGACACTCTAAGGGAATTTCTGCAAGAATTCGTCATAGTATATCTGGATGATATCCTGATATACTCTCCTGATATGGACACTCATCATGTCCACGTAAAACAAGTGTTGAAAAAACTATTGAAGGCTGGATTGTACTGTAAGCTAGAAAAATGTCTATTCGACATAGTAACTGTGCAATTCCTTGGTTATATTATAACTCCTGGGGGGTTTCAAATGGATCCTAAGAAGCTCTCAGCTATTCTTGACTGGCCTTTACCCCAAGGACTTAAAGCCATTCAGAGGTTTCTGGGGTTCACGAACTATTACAGAAGGTTCATTAAAGATTTTTCGGCCTTGGTGGCCCCTCTCACGGCTATGACAAAGAAAGGGGTGGGAAATCAGAAATGGACACCTCAAGCCACTCAAGCCTTTGAGACACTAAAGCAAGCCTTTACTACTGCTCCTGTTCTCCGGCATCCAGATCCGGCTCTGCCTTTCCAATTAGAAGTTGACGCCTCCGAACTAGGTCTTGGTGCAGTCTTGTCCCAAAGGGAGGCTCCTGACAAACCCTTGCATCCATGCGGCTTCTATTCTCGAAAGTTGTCCCCGGCAGAGAAGAACTATGACATTGGAAATAGAGAATTGTTAGCAGTCATCGCGGCCTTGGCCGAATGGAGATACTTATTAGAAGGGTCTAAGGACCCCGTTGTTATCATAACCGACCATAAGAATCTCACGTACATTGGAGATGCCAAACGTTTAAACTCCAGACAAGCGAGATGGTCATTGTTTCTTTCAAGTTTTAATTACGTACTTACCTATAGACCTGGGTCCAGAAACATTAAAGCAGACGCATTGTCGAGACAGTATGAGTCTTATGAACATAATATCCAAGATCAGCATCCCATTGTACCCCAGGAGAGGATTATAGCCGCTACCACGATTAGTGTTTCGTCTCCTCTAATGAAAAGGTTGCAGACCGTCCAGGGTGCAGCTCCTGGGGGAAAACCTCCTGCGAAACTCTTTGTACCTGAGAACGAAAGAGAAGAGGTACTCAACATCTATCATGACAATAAAACTTCCGGGCATATGGGTATCACCAAGACTGTGTCTAGTATCAGTAAACTCCTCTGGTGGCCCACGTTGCGCCGAGACGTCAAAGATTACATTGCCGTGTGCGAAGTGTGCACAAGGCAGAAAAGTCCCAAAACAGCACCCATTGGCTTACTCCAGCCTTTGCCGATCCCCGAACGACCCTGGTCACATGTAGCCATGGATTTTATAGTAGAGCTACCTGAGTCAAGAGGGAATACAGTGATACTTACGATCATAGATCGATTTTCCAAGATGGGTCACTATGTTCCTCTTCAGAAACTACCTTCGGCAGCTGAACTGGTGCCCATATTCATTGCCAATGTGGTCCGCATTCACGGTGTCCCTCGGGAGATAGTCTCTGATAGGGGGACCCAATTCATCTCCGGATTCTGGAGAGGGTTTTGTAAGAACGTGGGAATAGACCTCTCTTTCTCTTCGGCCTATCACCCC
Source organism: Leptobrachium leishanense (assembly GCA_009667805.1). Taxonomy (NCBI): domain Eukaryota; kingdom Metazoa; phylum Chordata; class Amphibia; order Anura; family Megophryidae; genus Leptobrachium; species Leptobrachium leishanense. The sequence continues at coordinate 123,442,547 of CM019066.1, forward strand.
CAGACCAATGGAGCAGCAGAACGAGCAAACCAAAACGTAGAGAAATATCTCAGGTGCTTCATCTCAGAACAACAAGATAACTGGTCAGATCTGCTACCGTGGGCAGAATATGCTATTAACAGCGCAGTAAGTGAATCCACAGGTCATTCTCTTCTCTTCTCACTGTTTATGGCTTTGATCCTCCCGTGCTCCCCGCCACGTTTCCTGATACCACGATTCCTGCTTTAGATAAACAACTGGCATCATTGAAGAGACTTGGGGGAGAGTGAGACGGGCACTGGAGGAAGTAGTGCCATCCAGAAAACTAAGGCCGACAGACACAGGAGGCAGGCACCCGTGTATCAAGTTGGGGACAGGGTTTGGCTGTCTTCACGTAATATCAAGCTCTTAGTGCCTTCCATGAAGTTGGCTCCTAGGTATATCGGCCCTTATAAGATTCTACGGCGACTCAACCCTGTCTCCTATGCTTTGGCGTTACCCCCCCCATTTTAAAATACACAATGTGTTCCATGTAAACCTTCTGAAGCCGCTGTTATGTAACCGGTACACCAAAGTCCATGCTCCACCGCCTCCTGTCTCTGTGGAGGGCGAGGAGGAATTCGAAGTTAAGGCCATTCTGGGTGCCAGGCTGTCTAGGGGGTCCTTGCAGTATTTGGTCGATTGGGTGGGGTACGGTCCAGAGGATCGTTCTTGGGTACCGGCTGCGGAGGTCCATGCTCCTAGGCTAGTGAAGGCCTTCTATTTGGCACACCCCCGTGCCCCTGGGGTCGTCCAGTGGCCGCCCCTGGAGGGGGGGGTTCTGTCACGGGGACCCAGGGGATGCGGCGCCTGGCAGGCTTCTCGCTGCTCGCTGGCCAGGCGCCGAATGTAAGCGCTTCCGGGCCCGCTCACGTGGGACGCCAAGGGCGGCCTGGCGCTGTGACGCGGACCGCCGCGGTTTAAAACCCAGTCTCTCCATACCACGGTGCCCTGACGTGGTATTCACCTCCCGCAGAGCTCTTTTGATTTTGGCTATCTCCTGTGTTAATCCTGTGTATGACCCTTGGCATTGGAAAACGAACCCTCCTGTGTATGACCCTTGGCATTGGCCAAAACAGAACCCTCCTGTGTATGACCCTTGGCATTGGCAAACGAACCCTCCTGTGTATGACCCTGGCATTGGCAAACGAACCCTCCTGTGTATGACCCTTGGCATTGGCAAACGAACCCTCCTGTGTATGACCCTTGGCATTGGCAAACGAACCCTCCTGTGTATGACCCTTGGCATTGGCAAACGAACCCTCCTGTGTATGACCCTTGGCATTGGCAAACGAACCCTCCTAGTGTATGACCCTTGGCATTGGCAAACGAACCCTCCTGTGTATGACTCCTGGCATTGGCATTTACTCTGTTCTAGGTTCTGCCCTTAACGTTGGTACCGAGGTCAGTCTGTGTGGCACCCTAAGCACACATCAGACTACCTCTGCTATTACTAAAGTCCTAGGGAGGACTTGTGATCTGGTCTGTACCCCTGTCTGGTATTTCCCTTTCTTTGTCTGTTACCTGTTTCGTTGCCTTATAGCTTTGCCGACCATTCAAGGATCGGAAGAGTAGAAAGGAGGGTACATAAAGAGATTTATATCTTAGTAGTCAGAAAGATTCGTGACAATACTCTATTCCATACCTCTGTCTGGTGTTACCCCTTGTTTATATATTGTCTGGTTATTGTCTGTTTAGTATCACCGACCATTCAAGGATCGGAAGGGTAGAGAGCGGTCTGCGTAAAGGGACCACACTTTTGGTAATCAGGGGGATCCGTGACATTACGTCAGGGCCAATGGATCCCGCAGACCTCTCTAACCAGCTGGCACGTATCGCAGCCAGACAAGAGGAACAGGACCATAGGATGGACCAGATTTCTCTCGCTCTGCAAACCCTGCTAAATCGGTCCAATACAGGTACCACAAACCCTCCAGATCCAGTGTTACCTAGGGTCAGTCCGGTCTCCCCTGAAGGACATAGGCTTAGTATGAAGGCACCCCTACGCTATGATGGTACACCAAGCCTATGTCGGGGGTTTTTGACTCAACTCGAGATTCTGTTTGAGAACAATCCAGGTTCTTGTATGTCTGATAAAGCCAAAGTAGGATATCTGATTAATCATTTAACAGAAAAAGCTTTATTGTGGGCTACGCCGTTGTGGGAAAATAAGAAACCCATCATTTATGACTATGAGGGTTTTACCTCTGAGTTAAAACGTACCTTTGATCCCTCTAGAAGGGCTACCAATGCGGGTAGGTCCTTGTTTCATATCAAACAAGGTAATAAGAGGGTCGCCGATTATGCCATAGAGTTTAAGACTTTGGTTTCTGAAGTACTTTGGCCGAACGACGTTTTAACCTTAGCCTTTACCGAAGGCTTGAACGAGGCTTTTATGTTTGAACTGGCTCCCTTAAAATTACCAGAAAGTCTGGACCACCTGATAGATTTCTGTATAGCCATGGACGATCAAATCAGGGAAAGGAGACACACCAGAGATAGACCCAGAAGGGTCTTGCCTCCTTTACCCTCGTTACCCAGACACCCAGTACATCAGGTGGTTCGGAGAATGAAAAAACAGATTTACCGGTCGTTGAACCCATGCAAATAGGGAGGACAGGTATTTCAGAAGCAGAAAAGGCTCACAGAAAAGAAAAGGGGCTCTGCTTTTATTGTGCAGGGGCAGATCACTTCCGCCTTCGATGTCCTCAGAGACCCAGGGTTGGCAGGGTTGAACATAGCAGAGTGGGATTCAGAACAGGAGACACCCAGGTTGTCGGTTCTTTGTGTGCCTCCTTTGTGGATAATGAAAAAAAAAAATCCAGGATTCTGTTACCGGTCTCCCTAACCTGGGAGGGGGTTCACCTCAAGACTGAGGCGTTTTTGGACTCTGGGGCCTCAGGCAATTTTATGGATAAGAATTTTGCTGCCAAAAACCTCATACCACTGGTTCTCAGGGAAAGGCCTCTAAGGGTGGAGGCCATAGATGGTAACCCCCTGGCATGTCCTCATATCACTCACGATACAGTCGATGTATGTATGAAAATAGGAGTTTTGCACCAGGAGACTATAAGATTTCAAATCATTGAATCACCCTCATGTCCTGTCGTCCTTGGGTTTCCATGGCTAACAGAGCACAACCCAGTAGTCGATTGGGTCCAGAGAGACATAAAATGTTGGGGTCAGAGTTGTCAGTCTAAGTGCCTAGGCACAGTTAATGTGATTGGTAGCCTCAATATTGCCACAGCCCCTCCTTTGTCCACAGAGGTCCCTGAATGTTACCGGGCATTAAAGGAGGTGTTCTCTAAAGCCAGGACTGAGGTTCTACCACCACATCGTCCATATGACTGTGCCATTGACTTGCTCCCCGGTACGATGCCTCCTAGGGGTCACGTATACCCTTTGTCACAAAGGGAGAACGACATTATGGAGGAATATATAAGGGAGAATCTGGAACGAGGATTCATTAGACGGTCCTCCTCTCCAGCAGGAGCAGGTTTCTTTTTTGTCTCCAAGAAAGAGGGAGATCTGCGACCTTGCATCGACTATAGGGGTTTAAATAGGATCACTATAAGAAATGCATATCCCATACCCCTCATAACAGAATTGTTTGACCGATTAAAAGGGGCTCGTGTCTATACTAAGCTTGATTTACGCGGAGCGTACAACCTGGTCAGGGTTAAGAAGGGAGACGAATGGAAAACGGCTTTTAATACACGTAGCGGGCATTACGAATACCTGGTGATGCCTTTTGGGTTGTGTAATGCGCCAGCCGTCTTTCAGGACCTTATAAATGACACTCTAAGGGAATTTCTGCAAGAATTCGTCATAGTATATCTGGATGATATCCTGATATACTCTCCTGATGTGGACACTCATCATGTCCACGTAAAACAAGTGTTGAAAAAACTATTGAAGGCTGGATTGTACTGTAAGCTAGAAAAATGTCTATTCGACATAGTAACTGTGCAATTCCTTGGTTATATTATAACTCCTGGGGGGTTTCAAATGGATCCTAAGAAGCTCTCAGCTATTCTTGACTGGCCTTTACCCCAAGGACTTAAAGCCATTCAGAGGTTTCTGGGGTTCACGAACTATTACAGAAGGTTCATTAAAGATTTTTCGGCCTTGGTGGCCCCTCTCACGGCTATGACAAAGAAAGGGGTGGGAAATCAGAAATGGACACCTCAAGCCACTCAAGCCTTTGAGACACTAAAGCAAGCCTTTACTACTGCTCCTGTTCTCCGGCATCCAGATCCGGCTCTGCCTTTCCAATTAGAAGTTGACGCCTCCGAACTAGGTCTTGGTGCAGTCTTGTCCCAAAGGGAGGCTCCTGACAAACCCTTGCATCCATGCGGCTTCTATTCTCGAAAGTTGTCCCCGGCAGAGAAGAACTATGACATTGGAAATAGAGAATTGTTAGCAGTCATCGCGGCCTTGGCCGAATGGAGATACTTATTAGAAGGGTCTAAGGACCCCGTGTTATCATAACCGACCATAAGAATCTCACGTACATTGGAGATGCCAAACGTTTAAACTCCAGACAAGCGAGATGGTCATTGTTTCTTTCAAGTTTTAATTACGTACTTACCTATAGACCTGGGTCCAGAAACATTAAAGCAGACGCATTGTCGAGACAGTATGAGTCTTATGAACATAATATCCAAGATCAGCATCCCATTGTACCCCAGGAGAGGATTATAGCCGCTACCACGATTAGTGTTTCGTCTCCTCTAATGAAAAGGTTGCAGACCGTCCAGGGTGCAGCTCCTGGGGGAAAACCTCCTGCGAAACTCTTTGTACCTGAGAACGAAAGAGAAGAGGTACTCAACATCTATCATGACAATAAAACTTCCGGGCATATGGGTATCACCAAGACTGTGTCTAGTATCAGTAAACTCCTCTGGTGGCCCACGTTGCGCCGAGACGTCAAAGATTACATTGCCGTGTGCGAAGTGTGCACAAGGCAGAAAAGTCCCAAAACAGCACCCATTGGCTTACTCCAGCCTTTGCCGATCCCCGAACGACCCTGGTCACATGTAGCCATGGATTTTATAGTAGAGCTACCTGAGTCAAGAGGGAATACAGTGATACTTACGATCATAGATCGCTTTTCCAAGATGGGTCACTATGTTCCTCTTCAGAAACTACCTTCGGCAGCTGAACTGGTGCCCATATTCATTGCCAATGTGGTCCGCATTCACGGTGTCCCTCGGGAGATAGTCTCTGATAGGGGGACCCAATTCATCTCCGGATTCTGGAGAGGGTTTTGTAAGAACGTGGGAATAGACCTCTCTTTCTCTTCGGCCTATCACCCCCAGACCAATGGAGCAGCAGAACGAGCAAACCAAAACGTAGAGAAATATCTCAGGTGCTTCATCTCAGAACAACAAGATAACTGGTCAGATCTGCTACCGTGGGCAGAATATGCTATTAACAGCGCAGTAAGTGAATCCACAGGTCATTCTCCTTTCTTCACTGTTTATGGCTTTGATCCTCCTGTGCTCCCCGCCACGTTTCCTGATTACCACGATTCCTGCTTTAGATAAACAACTGGCATCATTGAAAGAGACTTGGGGGAGAGTGAGACGGGCACTGGAGGAAAGTAGTGCCATCCAGAAAACTAAGGCCGACAGACACAGGAGGCAGGCACCCGTGTATCAAGTTGGGGACAGGGTTTGGCTGTCTTCACGTAATATCAAGCTCTTAGTGCCTTCCATGAAGTTGGCTCCTAGGTATATCGGCCCTTATAAGATTCTACGGCGACTCAACCCTGTCTCCTATGCTTTGGCGTTACCCCCCATTTTAAAATACACAATGTGTTCCATGTAAACCTTCTGAAGCCGCTGTTATGTAACCGGTACACCAAAGTCCATGCTCCACCGCCTCCTGTCTCTGTGGAGGGCGAGGAGGAATTCGAAGTTAAGGCCATTCTGGGTGCCAGGCTGTCTAGGGGGTCCTTGCAGTATTTGGTCGATTGGGTGGGGTACGGTCCAGAGGATCGTTCTTGGGTACCGGCTGCGGAGGTCCATGCTCCTAGGCTAGTGAAGGCCTTCTATTTGGCACACCCCCGTGCCCCTGGGGTCGTCCAGTGGCCGCCCCTGGAGGGGGTTCTGTCACGGGGACCCAGGGGATGCGGCGCCTGGCAGCAGCTTCCTCGCTGCTCGCTGGCCAGGCGCCGAATGTAAGCGCTTCCGGGCCCGCTCACGTGGGACGCCAAGGGGCGGGGCCTGGCGCTGTGACGCGGACCCGCCGGGTTTAAAACCCAGTCTCTCCCATACACCGGTGCCCTGACGTGGTATTCACCTCCCGCAGAGCTCTTGTGTGATTTTGGCTATCTCCTGTGTTAATCCTGTGTATGACCCTTGGCATTGGCAAACGAACCCTCCTGTGTATGACCCTTGGCATTGGCAAACGAACCCTCCTGTGTATGACCCTTGGCATTGGCAAACGAACCCTCCTGTGTATGACCGGCATTGGCAAACGAACCCTCCTGTGTATGACCCTTGGCATTGGCAAACGAACCCTCCTGTGTATGACCCTTGGCATTGGCAAACGAACCCTCCTGTGTATGACCCTGGCATTGGCAAACGAACCCTCCTGTGTATGACCCTTGGCATTGGCAAACGAACCCTCCTGTGTATGACTCCTGCATTGGCATTTACTCTGTTCTAGGTTCTGCCCTTAACGTTGGTACGAGTCAGTCTGTGTGGCACCCTAAGCACACATCAGACTACCTCTGCTATTACTAAAGTCCTAGGGAGGACTTGTGATCTGGTCTGTACTGTACCCCTGTCTGGTATTTCCCTTTCTTTGTCTGTTACCTGTTTCGTTGCCTTTATAGCTTTGCCGACCATTCAAGGATCGGAAGAGTAGAAAGCTGCATAAAGAGATTTATATCTTAGTAGTCAGAAAGATTCGTGACAATACTCTATTCCATACCTCTGTCTGGTGTTACCCCTTGTTTATATATTGTCTGGTTATTTGTCTTTAGTATCACCGACCATTCAAGGATCGGAAGGGTAGAGAGCGGTCTGCGTAAAGGGACCACACTTTTGGTAATCAGGGGGATCCGTGACACTTACAGTGTTTGTCTGGAGCGAAATGGTTTAGTGTACTAGACCTACGAAGCGGGTGTCACCAGATACCAATGCATCCCGAAGACAAAGAGAAAACTGCGTTCATCTGTCCATTGGGGTTCTTTGAATTCAACAGAATGCCTCAAGGCCTTACGGGGCTCCAGCCACGTTCCAACGGTTAATGGAGAAGACAGTCGGGGACATGAATCTGATCGAAGTATTAGTGTACCTGGATGACATAATCGTGTTTGGGAAGACTCTGGAAGAGCATGAGCAACGTTTGGAGAAGGTCTTGAAGAGGCTCCATGAAGAGGGATTGAAACTGTCTCTGGAGAAATGCCAATTCTGCCTACCGTCTGTTACGTATCTGGGACATGTGGTCTCAGCAGAAGGTTTTTCGACAGATCCTCGGAAGTTGGAGGCCGTAGCTTCTTGGCCCAGACCCAGAAACGTCACTGAACTTAGATCTTTCTTGGGGTTCTGTTCCTATTATCGAAGATTTGTAGGAGGATTCGCAAAGATAGCTCAACCACTGAACAAACTCCTACAGAAGGAAAACACCGAAGAAGGCTGCAAGGCCTCTGACCGAAACCCGTCAGCTCCAGGGCCAAGGAAAGCTCGAGAGTCCATACAGGGCGAATGGACTAGTCAGTGTGAAGGCGCTTTCTTGAAGCTAAAAGAGAGTCTAACTCAAGCTCCTGTCTTGGCCTATGCGGACCCTCACAAGCCGTATGAGTTACATGTGGATGCCAGCAGAGAAGGGCTAGGAGGAGTCCTGTATCAGGAGTATGGTGGATTGCTGAGCCCTGTAGCGTACGTGAGTTGGAGCCTTACGCCTTCAGAAAAGAACTATCCTACCCACAAGTTGGAGTTCCTAGCCTTAAAGTGGGCAGTGGTAGACAAGTTAAAAGACTATCTGTATGGAGCCGAGTTTGTGATAAAAACGGATAACAATCCTCTTACCTATGTTCTCACTACTGCAAAACTGGACGCAACGGGACATCGGTGGTTGGCCGCTCTGTCAGGGTTCCGGTTCAGCCTGAAGTATCACCCTGGGGTGAATAATCAAGATGCTGATGCTTTATCGAGAAGACCCTACACTACAGAATGGACTCAGTTAACTCCAGACGGGGTGCAAGCTTTGTGTCAAGGAGCAGAGCGCCGGGTCAAGGGAGGGATTGAAGCGGAGGCCATAGGAGTCATGGCTGCGGCTGTTCCTGAGTTTTACTGTAACCCTACACAATTGAGGGATGAAAGTCTACCTACCTTTTCAAAACAAGACCTGAAGGCGGATCAGGCCAGAGACCCTTTAATTGCATTGACCATAAAGGCCCTAACTGCGAACCAGCGGGAATTTCTGCTGACCAATTCCCCGGATGGAGCCAGATTGGTCTACAAAGAGTGGGAACGGTTGAAGATGTTGGATGGGGTGGTCTACCGAAGGGGCCCCTCAACAAATGCTGAAGAGACTCAACAGCTATTCCTTCCCACGAAGCATAGAGAGAGTGTGCTGCGATCGTTACATGATGAGCATGGACATTTGGGTGCTGAAAGAACTTTTAAGCTGGTGCGAGACAGATTCTATTGGTCTTGCATGAGAGCTGAAGTGGAAAGTTACTGCCATTCCTGTCTGAGGTGTATTCAGAGGAAGACTCTACCAACCCGAACCGCTCCAATGAGCCATCTACAGAGTCAGGGACCCATGGATTTGGTGTGCATTGACTTCCTGTGCTTAGAGCCGGATGCTAGCGGGCAAGGGAACATTCTAATAGTGACTGACCATTTCACTCGTTACGCCCAAGCCTTTTCCACGAAAGATCAACGCGCTCCGACAGTAGCCAAGGTTCTGATGGAAAAGTTCTTTGTTCACTACGGCCTGCCAAGGAGAATACACTCTGATCAGGGTAGAGACTTTGAAAGCCGACTTGTTGGGCAATTGTTGGAACTGTTGGGAATCCAAACGACCCGAACTACACCATATCACCCTCAAGGTGATGCTCAGCCTGAAAGGTTTAATCGCACGCTGCTGAATATGCTGGGGACTTTGTTGAACATAGAGAAGCAGAGTTGGAGTCGTCACATAGCTACTCTGGTGCATGCATATAACAGTACGGAGAGTGATGCAACTGGATACTCACTGTACCGTCTTATGTTCGGAAGAGAAGCCCGACTGCCGGTTGATTTGGCGTTTGGGTTATCTCTAGACCAGACGTCGGTAGCTTCCCATAGAAACTACGTGGATAGACTTCAGAAGAACCTGGCTTCTGCGTTTGAACAGGCCCGTTTGACCTCAGGAAACAGGGAGCAAAGGAACAAGAGGAATTATGACTTGAAAGTTCGGATACAAGATCTACAACCCGGTGATAGGGTTTTGTTGAAGAACTTGGGTGCTGCTGCGAGACACAAGTTGGCGGATAGATGGAGTTCTCAAGTCTACATTGTCTGCAAGCAACTGCCGGGTCTGCCGGTGTATCAAATCCGTCCGGATGGAAAGGCTGGGCCTCTTAAGAACTGGCACCGGAATCATTTGTTACCTTTGAGAGAGGCTGTGAGGATGCCAGCTGGGGACGAACTGCCTCTGTCAAATCCGCCTGCTCCACGTTTGCCTCCTGTTACTCGGTCTCAACAGACCCGGGTTGTCGAAGAGAGCGAAAGAGACAGTGAAGAAGAGAGTTATTGTCTGGACTGGATGCGCTCGCCGGAGCCTGAGGAGGTTGTCGTTGTTCCTGAGCGGTGGGAGAGTAATTTGAGGCCTGAAGCTCCTGAATTTCTGCTGGAAGTCCCTGAGACTGTTGAAATCCCTGAAGCTCTTGAATTTCAGCTAGAGATTCCTGAGACTGTTGAAATTCCTGTAGCTCCTGAAGCCGAGTCTTATGACTACAGTTCTATGCCTTCACTGGAGGGATCATACTCCGAAGAAATGTCTGCTCCAGTAGTAGAAAGAAGGACTGAGCCAGCACCTATAGTACTTCCACCTGAAGAGGAACGGATTGAGCCTGAACCAAAGCACTCTGTTCGACCGCCCCAGCGACTCACCTACGACTCACCAGGACATAGCACTGAAGAGGCCATCACCACAGTGCAGAGGTTGCCCGAAGTGTCTGCTATGTTAGCTGAGGTAGCACAAAACATGAGTCAACTTGAAGAAGTAACTTGAAATGTATCTAACCCACTGTATGTTTGCTGCAACCCTGTATATGTTATCTAATTGTATCGAAATGTAAATGTAACTGTTGTACCTCCTTGGAGAGACCCAAGAGTTCTAGGAGGGGGAGAGTGTAGCGCTGTGTTTAAAATCTTACTGTGGCAATACCTATTTTTGGCCACCGGAGGGAGACAAGCGCGATCAGAGACACTGAACCTTGGGACTACATTTCCCGGCGTGCTTTGCAAACAGACAGGAAGTGGGTGGGACACAGACGCTGTACATCCTGAGCCTCGTGGAGAAGGCGGCAGAGCGCGCCAGGGAGTGCAAGGAAGAGGACGCAGTGCTGCAGAGCGGAACCGTGACTAGGCCGGAGCGCAGGTGTGGCCTATCAGGATTCGAGTGGGGTTATCCTGCCTTGCCAGAAGGAGCCTTACCCATTGACCATCACCACCCAAGTTGTTATCCAGACAAGCTGAGGACCTCGAGTGAGGAGTACCGCGAGTCCATTGGATGGGAGAGCAGGCGGTAGCTGGACAAGTCCGGGCCGGAGCACAGAGAGCCTGACTATCGATCCAATAGCGGGTTATCCCAGCGAGGAAACGAGCGGAGAGACGTCCTGGGTCAGCGGAGCCTTGGTGATCAACGGATGGGTGAGAGGCCTCCAAGGCCGGTTTTACAAAAGCTCAAGCAAACACGCTGTTGTTTATTTCTGAAACCCACAGGGCCCCAACTTGACTAGTCGAAGACATCGCTTAAAAGATTCACTGGCCAGTTGAATAGTACCCGGGTACCATAACACACACATACACTCACAAATCGGGACTTAACCTGTTCGGGACTCACTCCCTAAGATCCGAAAAAGGGGAAAAGATTCGCATCTTATTTTGTTTTTCCGCTGCGCGTTTCTCGTAATTACGAAGCATTGTATTTTTCTGCTCGGTCGCGTATTTTTCCAGAAATACGAAGTCTCGCATTTCTTTTTCCCGCTGCGCGTTTACCGCAATACGAAATACTGTAAATATATCTACGAACACCGTGTCTTATTATATGCCTTTTACTTCAGTAAACTATATAAATTATAAAATCCACAACGGTGCTGGAGTATATTTATTCCCTAGTGCGGGGAGACTGACCCGTGGTTCATTTTCAGCGGCTCCTCCGGGAGTGAGCGCTACACATGCATCTGAATACAACTTCCCATTTATAGGTTTATAGAAATAGGTTGCAGAGTCAGGCAGCTAGATTCCAAGTCTGGTGTAAAGTTAACCAGCATTCTGGTATACTTCCCAGAGCCAATGAAGCCTACGGAGTTGCTACGTTTGTCAGAGATCTGGGTACGTTTACATCAGGCTTGGAATGTAGCCTTGAGTAACTTGTGGCTCGGAGGCGGAGGCTGCTTACTGTAAATTAGAAGCTTCTATATTTTATATAGGAGCCATTAATTTGCATCTCTCTAGAGGAGAATGAGCCATTCCAGTATAGCTCTTTCAACTCTAAACAAATCTGTATTCAGAAAGTAATACCGACTCTTAAACCCTTCTGTTAAACAATTTTGTGTTTGCAAAATCGCTTGATGCCTCCATTTAACCAAACCCATAAATCACTTACCTCCAGGTTTTGCAGTGTGCTGGGCAGCAGGATCACACGTTTCATCTGGTCACAAGCAGTAGAAGACTGGGAATATATAGCTAGCATTGTTCTTCTGTTGATCTTGCATGGTGTTTATCAGGGTCGTGCTGGGCTCCATTGAGTCCAATGGACTTCAGGAGCCGATACTCACGACTGATAACTGCATGTGGCTCTGAATTATTCTGAACCGAGATGCGAATACATTGACTGGGTCAGAATAAGCTCATTAACAGGGAGCTGGTAAGGGAAATTGGCTAGCACAAATTTTCTCCCTTGATGACTCCCCATTACTGGCTAAGCTACATAGTTACATAGACTGAAAAAAAGATGTGCGTCCATCGGGTTCAGCCTTTCATACATTACGTATTGCTGTTGATCCAAAAGAAGGCAAAAAACACAGTCTGAAGCGCTTGCCAATATGCAATGTAGCGCTCACTCCCGGAGGAGCCGCTGAATTAACCTCGGGTTAGTCTCACCGCGCTAGGGAATAAGCTCAAGGATGTCTCTCCGCTTGGATTGGGACTCTGTGCCATCGGATCCGCTCCCTTGCTTGTCCGATCTCCACACTGCGATGCTACGGCCTACCGTATGGATCATCGCGGTCTCCTTACTTGGGGTCCAGCCGGAACTAAATTTCTACTCAGACCTCTCAGCGGTGCTTAGGTAGGTCTCTGCAAGGTCACTGTCCCGATCCCCAGCACCCACGAGGCAGCGCCTGCACTCCGGCCTGGTCACGATCCCTGGCAGTCTCATGTGCGTCCTCCACCTTTCGCCGCTCAGCTCACTCTGCCTCTCCCTGCTCGAGGCTGCGGATGTCCTTCCTCTCTCTCCCACCCACTTCCTGTATCCACTGCAAAGCACGATGGAAATTGTAGTTCCGTTTGTGTCCAGCATAGTCCATATTGCCTCTGTCTCCCTCTGGTGGCCACAACAAGTAAATGCAGCAAACACAATCTTTAAACAGCGCTACAGCAACATACTGGGAAAAAATACCTTCTTGACCCCAGATGGCGTCAGATTTCTCCCTGGATCAAGCAGATTTTACCCACATATTAAATATTATAACCCTTAATATTCTGTGTCTGCAGGAAGTCATCCAGTTGTTGTTTAAAAGTCTGTACAGTCTGTACAGTACCCAACCACCTCAACAGGCAGAGAATTCCACAGCTTTATTGTTCTCACTGTAAAATAACCCTTCCTATGCTTTAGGCTGAATTTTCTTAGGTGACGTTGTGTCCTTTGTATAGTCCTGTTAATGAATAGGTTTCCAGACAATGGTTTATAATGGCCCCGTATATATTTATATAAAGTTATCAGATTCCCTCTAAGGCGCCGTTTCTCTAAACTAAACAGGTTTAAGCTTGTTAGTCTTTCCTCATAACTTAAACCTTCCATTCCCCTTATTAATTTAGTCGCCCGTCTCTGCACTTTTTTTAGCACCATAATATCCTTTCGTAAAACAGGTGCCCAAAATTGCACGGCATATTCAAGGTGCGGTCTTACCATTGATTTATAAGGAGGCAGAATTATGTTTTTATCCCACGAGTTAATTCCGCCCTTTTTTTTTTTATTGTAAATAATTTTTATTTTGAGAAAAGGTCACATATCCAGCAACAGTGAAGGCCACGCAGGGCCAAAATATGTGCATACAAAAACTCGTCAAATAATTTAAAAAAATGCGGCCTCTCAGGGTCTCCACAGTAATTCTCAAATAAAAAAAACACAAAAACTAAACAGAAATATGCGGGAAATGTCCTCGGAAGCCAAAAGGCAGTTTCATCAAAAATCAAAAAGAAAACAAGACTCAGCGGAAAAAATAACCGACAATAAAAAATCAAAGATCCTCACCAGGTACTAAAAAGAAAAAAATAAGCGAATGCCCTCGTAAAACATCTCAGACAGAGAGAGGAAAGGGGGAAATTAAAAACGTCTTCGTTTTCTGGTAAGGGGGGGGGACAAAACACAACGTGGGAAAAAAAAGGAGCATCCTCAGAACCAAAAATTAAGCAGGACAATCCGATTCAGCCTATGTCCAGCCACAAGGCGGGGTGGGCAGCTCCGTCGGGCCCATTCCCCTCGAAGGGCCCGTCAGATGGACAGGCCCCAGGGCGCTCCAGCTTTGGCCGGAGCCACGTCGCAGGACCTGGTATGGCACCGCAGCCCACCAGCAGACAGACCCCCGGCACTCAGTGGCCCCTCCATTGCAGACTTCACGGGGGATATGTGGCAGACAGCTCGGGCTCCTCCACCGCAACCTCCAATTTGTCAGTCGCCAGTATACCCCCATCACTCGGGCCCTCCACCGGCGCAGCACACGGACCTCCACCGACACAGTATGTCCTAACATCCTCCGATTCCAGGGCATCTTTACAGTGGACAGGTAAAAATACGACCTCCCAGATACTGTCAGGCAGGCAAAAATACAGCCTCCCCAGATACCGCCACTCCTCCACAGCTCTGCAGCACGGCCTTCATCCGCCGCCAGGTCCCCTTTGTGAGCAGGTCCGAATCAGTCCCTTCCAACAATGCTAGGCCGGCATCTAGACCCGCAAGCATTTTCCCATTGGTGGGGGTCATCCCGATCCCAGGCCTCATCCCGATCCCAGGCCACCGCAACGGCTGTGAGACGGGGACCCTCCATCTCTGCAGTCCTAAGTACAGGCTCTGTCCTGTACGGGACCCTCAAGGCAGCACGGCAGAGAAGCATCAGGAACCTGGATGTAGACTGCAATATGGCTGCCGGCAGCACCCTCCAGCAGCAGAAACAGCCAGAAAACGTAAGTCTCTTGTCTGGGGTGGGGACAGAACAGGCTCTGGACAGCTAACACCCTATGGCGGGCCGCTGAGGGACCCCAGAGCCAAGACGTCAGCGGGGAAAATCAGCAATAGGCCCCAGGGAGAAAAGGATGAGATGGAGCTCCACCAGAACACGTCCGTCCCTGTCCACAGCAGGCCACGCCCCCTGAATTCCCCTTTTAATGCGTGCCAATACCTTGCTGGCCTTGGTGGCTGCTGTTTGCAATTGCCCATTGTTACTTAGTTTGAAGTCTATGATTATTCCCAAATCCTTCTCCTGCTTTGATTTCCATAACTCTGTACCATTTAGAGTATAAATTGTTTGTGTGTTCTTCACTCCAAAGTGCCTAACCTTACATTTATCTACATTAAATTTAAACTGCCATTTAAGTGCCCAGTCCTCCAATACATCCAATTCCCTCAGCAGCGAAGTATTATCCCGCTCACATTGTATTACTTTTCCTAGTTTTGCGTCATCTGCAAACACGATATATGACTTACAATGCCTATTTCAAGGTCATTTATAAAAAAATTGAATAGAATTGGTCCTATAACAGACCCCTGAGGGACATCACTTACCACTGGTATCCATCTTGAAAATTTACCATTTATGACCACTCTCTGTACCCTATGTTTTTAGCCAGTGTTCTATGCAAGAACAAGAATTTTCATCTAGACCAAGTTTTCTTAATTTAAATAGTAACCTCTTGTGTGGAACTGTGTTGAAAGCTTTGGCAAAATCCAAGTATATCACATCCACTGCGACCCCCTGATCTATACTTCTTCTTACTTTTTCATAGAATGCAATTATGTTAGTCTGACATGATCTGTGTTTCATAAAACCATGCTGATTTTTGCTAATTACATTATACCTCCCAATTAATTCCTGAATATAATACCTTAGTACCCCTTAAATACTTTCCTAATTACAGATGTTAAGTTCACAGGTCTATAATTCCCTGGCATACATTTTGAACCTTTCTTGAATATAGGGACCACGTCAGATTTTCTCCAATCCTCTGGTATGATTCATGAAAGAAAAAAATCTTGAAAGATTAAAAACAGAGGTTTACATAATTCAACACATAACTCCCTCAGTACTCGCGGATGAATTCCATCCGGCCCTGGGGCTTTGTTCACATTCACTTTGTTTAGTTGTTGCAACACCTTTTCTTGAGTCAATTAATCACATTTTATTATTAAGATTTTATCAATAATTTGCATGTCTCCTGATATAGTTTTATCTTTGATAAGTACTGAGGAAAAATAATCATTCAAAATTTCTGCCTTATCTAGATCTTCAGGTAATAATACTCCTGACTCAGATTTCAGTAAACCTACACTTTCACTTGAATTTTTTAGAATTTAGGTACCTAAAGAATCTTTTAGGGTTGGTCTTACTCTCTTTGGCTATCACTTTTTCATTTTCTAGTTTAGCCCATCTAAATCGCTTTTTTAAATGCTTTATTGGCTGCCTTATATGATGCCTCAGATTTAAAAGCTTTAAATGCCTTATTTTTATTATTCATTTCATTGGTTACCTTCCTACTGGGCCACATTGGTTTCAGTCTGTTTCTTTAATATTTATTACCCAGTGGAATAAATAGGGACGTGTTTCTTTTCCAGTGTTAGTTTAAAGATATTCCACTTATCCTCTGTGTTTTTCCCAGTGAAGGGCTGTATTACAATGTTGGTGCTAACTTAACCAGAGCTGTTGTAAAGTTAAAACCTCCATAGGCTATAATGGCTCTGGTAAGTTTACAACAGCTCTGGTTAAATTAGCACCAACTATCTAATATGGCCCAAAGCGTTTCTGCCAGTCAATGAGATTGAGAGTTGGAATCAGCCCTTTTATCTTCACCGATTACCCAACCCAAAGCCAGCAATGAAAGAAAACTATGATAACCTAATACCATTACAATACACTAGTTGCAGTTACAAGTATTTATAAAGCGTCAACAAGTTCAGTAGAGCTGTACAATGGGAGAGACAGAATAACAAATATACATATACATTACACACACACAGGACAGTAGGAGAGAGGACCCTCCTTGAGAGCTTACAATAGAAGAGGAAAGGAGCGACATGCTAGGTGAGGGTAAATTGCCGAGTACAAGAAGTAGCAGTGGTGCATGTGGGCTGGGTGGGAAGATGGAGCAAGAAATGCACAGTGGCGGATTATGGAGTGAGCTGATAGGCTTTTCTAAAGTAATGTGTTTTCAGAGACATCTTGAAGGACTGGAGAAATGGGGAGAGTCTAACTTTGTGGGGGGTTCCATAGAAAGTGGGCAGATCGGGAGAAATCCTGAAGGTGAGAGTTGGGGGTGTGGGTACAAGGAAATGATTGCATCAGTTTATTGGCAGAACGAAGTGTTCGGAATGGGATGTACCTGCTAATAAGGGAGGAGATGTAGTCAGGAGCGTGGTTATGGAGAGCTTTGTACAATATGTGAGCACCAGTATTTTGTAATGGATTCTAAACTAAACCAGGAGCCAGTGTAGAGAATGACAAAGGGGTGAGGTGAAGTGTATGAGTCTGGCACAGTCATTCATTACAGACTGCAGAGGGAGAATCTTTGATCTATCAAGGCCAGAGAGAAGGAGGTTACAGTAGTCAAGGCGGAAGATAATGAGATGTTGGATGAGCAGTTTAGTAGAGCTTGGATCATCAACAAAGATCCTATAGACTTGGGAATTTCTAGAACATCCAATTCCAGAAAAGTTGGGACAGTATGGAAAATGAAAAAACAAAGAGTCAACTGAAAATTCAATTCATCCTGTACTATATGGAAAACACCTTATTAACACATTATTTTACTTTTGTTTCACTTTGTGAATTTAAATTATTTTTGAAAATATCCAGTAATTGCAAATCTGATGACTGCAACACACTCCACTAAAGTTGGGACAGGGGCAATTTAGGACTAATAGTGAAGTGGCAAGTTTAAAATAAGAAGGTGACGTGAAACAGGTGAGGCAATCGTGTAATCATAGTATATAAGGAGCCTCCAGAAATACCTAGTTCATCAAGATCAAGGATGGTCCGAGGCTTGCCAATCTGCCAACAGATACATCAGCGAATAAGTCATCACTTTGGGAACAACATTCCCCAAAAACAAATTGATAATAATTTGGGCATTTCACCTTCTACAGTGCACAATATAATAGGAAGGTTCAAGGATCTGGTTAAATCTCGGTGCGTAAAGGGCAAGGCCGAAAACCACTGCTGAATGCAGATGTGATCAATTATCCCCCAGACGTCACTGCCTAAAAAAACTTGAGTCTGTAATGGAAATCCTGACATGGGCTCAGGAATACTTTGGTAAAACTTTGTCAGTCAACTTCATTCGCTGCTGCATCCAAGTTAAAGCTTTATTGTGCAAAGCAGAAGCCACACATCACTGCACGGAAGCAAAGCCAACGTGTCTGGGCCCGGTCTCATCTGGGATGGACAGTAACACAGTGGAATCGTATTTTGTGATCTGATGAGTCAACCAACCCGTGTCTTCAGTGCCGGATGCTTAATAAGTGTTATTAAAAGTATTTATTTATTATTATCATCATCATTTATATAGCGTGAAATTTATATAGGTGATGTCAAACAGTGGTAAACAGTCGACTGTCCCAACTTAGCTGAAGTTTGTTGCAGTCATCAGATTTGAAATGACTGTATATTTTCAAAAATACATCAAATTCGCAAAGTAAGGCTAGAGTCAGACGAGCGTGATTTCTACGGACGGTGCGTCCTTGCACACGGACGTACGTCAGTACGGAAGACGCAGTAGTGGCCACACAGTCCGTTTATTCACTGACGTATATTTTGACGGATGTAGGAGAGAAAATAAATTAAAAATCAAAACCATTTTGTCCGTGAAAAATGATGGACGTATAAATGCAGTCCGTCTGACCACGTTCCATCACTCACACACAAAGCTATGCAGACGTTGCGGACGCAGCGCACTTTGTACGGCCGTTCTAGGGGTTGTACGTGCTTGCCTGCCTTGCGTCCGTGGGCCGCGGCCGTTGTGCGTCCGCAGTTCAGTGCGGACATACTTCATGTGTCAGGCTCCAATGGGCTTTCTGTCATGCTATCACGGATGTACTTTTAGGCGCAATCACGGACGTGAACACTACGCTCGTCTGACCCCAGCCTTAAACATCAAATAATGTGTTAATAACGTGTTTTCAATATAGTACAGGGTGAATTGCATTTTCACTTGACTCTTTTTTTGTTTGTTATTTTGCGTTTTCCATACTGTACCAACTGTTACGGAACTGGGGTTATATTATTCCACTGTTTATTGAGGATGATGTTGGTTGCAGTGTACAGACTCCCAGGAGTGTTGGTCTCTGCGATTCAGTTAACATCGATGTTTAATAACATTTAAATGAAAGAATTAAACCAAGGACTCATAATGTTCTATGCGATTTCCTTACTTATCTTAATTATGTTGCAACATTTATGGAGAAGAAATTACTCTTTATAATTAGGATAATTGCAACACAAATTAAAGCTGACAGCGCTCTCAAATATGTGTTACCAGGTGCTGTTCAAATTCATTAATATTAATCACTTATTATGGCAGGTGCATATTGTTCAATATCTGCTAGCAATAAAGGGATGCTTATCACAATCTATTACAGACACGTCTTTCAATGTAAAACTCACTAAGACATTGGGGACCCTATTCTGTCCCTATTGGTATCAGAGAGTCACTAAGGTAAAATATCAGTACAAGCTAATATCCCTTAGCAGGAACCACAAAAGATACTGGTAGCGTGGATCACATGAGCAGGATTGAGCATGGATGGAAGCAGGGCCAGATTAAAAGAGTGGCTATTGGAGCTGCAGTTCCAGGCCCAACCCCCATAATAGGCCCAGAGACAGGATAACTGTGCCTACACTGATGGTCATTTGGGCACCTGTATCTCCAGAACCATAGCAGCTACAGGGTCATGTGTGGCATCATTAGAAAGACCAGAGCTAACCAGGTTTTATGTAAAAATAATAAAATAAATATATAGGAAAAAAAAAGATTAATTTTAACACTTCACTATTCTTCACTTTTCAATTATAAAGTGAACAATGATGCTGCAGAAACTTACTATCTCATTTCTCATGTTGCCATCAAGTGTGAAGGTGATGGGGCAGACTAGTGCTTTATGATGCATTGTTCCATCCAACACCTAAACCGCCACACCGCAGCGAGGAGCACCAGGGATTCTTTGGTACCCTGCAACTCTAATCTTTACACCGCATGTTGGATAGAAAATCATCCCTTAACCCCTTATCGATATAAGGAAGATATAAATAACTACAATATTGTGAGATATTTGAGATATTCTTCAGTAAAAGTGAGTAGTGGTGACTTTAAACCTAGGCTGGGGAAAATAAGTAAAAAAAATAAAATAAAAAAAAAAGAGAAAATCATTGATAAAATAAACAGCCTGACTCAAAGTCTATCAGGGTTATTCAAAGAGAATCGAAAAGTCACCGCACGTTCGGTGACTTTTCGTTCTCCTCAATTCGGTTCGATTTGGTGATCTCATTTCGGCGACCCTGCGGTGTATTCAGCAAGCACCATAGGGTCCCCGAATTGCAGGGAAAAGCCGCCGCAAACCCAACGAACACTCACCGCAAAACCCTGCATGTAGTTACATTATAGCGCAAAGCGGCAGCATGAGTTATACAATGTGGTAAGTTTCTGAAGGTGTGTTTGCGGGGCCACTGCATACACTACATCTCCGTATTCAATAGCCGTATTCAAAAGCCGGCATAAGCATTTTTTGTACAATTTGCTTTCTTACCGTGGGGTTCAGGCAGGATTTGTTTCTGTAGAGGGCACCTAGTTTGGGTTAAATTTTAGATGAAAGTTTTTCGATGTGGGGGCCAAAGGATAGATTTGGGTCTAACCACGTACCTAGATATTTGAGAGAAGTGACTGTAGTCAGCGTGCCATTTGATTTTGTCCCCACACATAGATGGGGATTTTGCAATTTATGTAGTTTAGGTGCTGTTCCAAAGAGCATTGTTACCGTTTTGTCAGTATTTAAAAAAAGTTTGTTGTGTTTGATCCAATTGTCTACCTCTGTGAATTGTTCTTGCAGCACGGCCTCCAGCTGTGGGAGATTTGGTTTGCTGGTATAGATTACGGTGTCGTCTGCGTACTTGTGTACAGTTGAGGCTTTGCAGATGTTAGGCAGATCATTTATGAATATTGTAAATAGCAGGGGGCCGAGTATTGAGCCTTGGGGTACACCGCAAGTGACAGGGAGGGGGAGGGAGGAGCTGCCAGAAATGGACACATATTGTGACCGATCAGATACATATGATTGAAACCAGGTTAGCGTGCGATCACCAATACCAGAGTCTTTAAGTTTTTTTAACAACATGCCATGGTCTACTGTGTAAAAGGCTTTGGCAAAATCAAGGAAGATGGCTCCAGTTAGGTTTCCTTGTTCCATGCCAGCTTGGATATCATTGCAGACTTTTAAAAGGGCGGTTGTAGTTGAGTGATTTGGACGAAAGCCGGATTGATCCGTGTTTAAGTAGTTCCAATATTGATAATAATCATGTAATTGTGTTTAGACGCATTTTTCCAAAATTTTCGACATTACAGGGAGCAATGATATCGGACGGTAGTTGGATACCAAAGTACTGTCACCACTTTTATGGATAGGTACCACTCTGGCAGTCTTCCAGAGTTTGGGTATGTATCCAGTCGCCAGTGATTCATTGATTAGGGTTGCGACAGGATTTGCAATTGCCAGTGCACTGATTTTCAGCAGCATTGCTGGTATTTGATCAGGTCCAGACTGGTATTTAATTTTTGGTTATGGAGAAGTTTAGTAACGACACTGACAGGCACTGTTCTAAAACTGAATTCCTGTCTGATACAGGGTCTTTGCACAGTTGGAGGGGTCTGACCTGCGTGCGGCCTTTCTGATTGCATGTCATTTCCTATCTTAGCAATCAGGGTGGTGGCACATCCAACAAAATAATCATTAAAGGCATTTGCTACATCTAGGGGGTGTTGCAGGGTTTGGTTGTTTACTTTGACAGCAGTCGGCTGGGAGTGGACAGGGGGTGCTTGTATGTTACTTATGGTTTTCCAAAAGTTTCTAGGATTTGATATGTTATTGTTTAGATTTTCATTGAAGTAATGGGCTTTCGCCATTTTTGTTTGTTTTGTGCATGCATTCCGGCATTTTCGGTATTCATAGTGATCGTTCATGGAACCAGTAGCCTTGAAATTTGACCACAGTGAATCTCTAAGCTGGTACATTAGTGTAAGATCAGCTGTAACCCAGGGGAGATGGGTCCCTCTTACTCGCACTTTACGCAGCGGGGCATGGGAATTCAGAATACATGGGAATACAGTCTAGGTCTGGGATTAGGTTTAGTCCGTATCATGGGAGCTGTTTTAGATCACTTAGAAAGGATTCAAGAATAAATTTCTTGAAAGACCTGGTGGTTATTACCTTTTAGGGGAGATTTGGTGGCCTTTATTTTTCGCACGCAGTACACAAGACAGTGGTCACTAAAGCTGTTAGCGAAAACGCCTGCCTCCTGTATTCTATCAAGAGATGAGGAGAGAATCCAGTCCAGCAAGGTATGGTTAGGGCTTTTCATATTAATGCGAGTGGGGGAGGAGATTAATTGAGTTAGCAGCAAAGTTTTAAACAGCGAGCAGTGTTTATTGTTTTTAGGATTTAGCCAATCTGTATTAAAATCACCGAGGACCAGCAGTTCACTTTTTTGGTTTTGTGCTAGTAGGTTATTAAGGATTATGAGTTATGTCAGAGAGGGAGTGCACTGCGGAGCTCAGTGGGCGATAGAATCCAGCAACAATGATTGATTTACTGAATGGGATCTCAATTAAACCAGAGAGGAAATCAAAGGTGGCAGGGGAGCTAGAATTCTGTAAAGGGGTGAACTTAATGGACTCATCAACATAAATAACTATTCCCCCTCCTCTCTTTGCTCTGTCCTTTCTATAACATGAATACCCCTGTATTGATATGGCAGAGTCTTGTACTTTTGGGGTTAACCATGTTTCTGTGAGCACAATGATTTTGGGTTTGTAATAGCAAAACCAAGCCTGAAGCTCATCCAGTTTAGGGAGTAAACTGCGGATGTTACAGTGCACAAATGAGAGGCATTTTTTAGTGGGGAGACTAAAGGTTGTGTCGGCTATAGGACCAGGGTTAGTTTCCACATCGTTTGCCAGGGAAAGTAGCAGGATAAATAGGAATTTGGACAGAGTGTTTTTTTGGTAATAATGTGGTTGCAGAGTTTTAAATTTCTGTGAGGGGGTAGGAGGGCTGGATTTTAACACTCTCGACCAGCACTCAGCTGATAGGTTAAAAGAACTGAGCAGGCTGTGGTGTATTGGAGCTTTTTTCCATCCTGGGGCAATTGGAAAGGTGTATAGAAGGAGAGCGTAGTTTTAGAGAGAAGGGATGAGAAAGAAAAGCGAAGCAACAGTGGGATAAACATTATAGAGAAAGGTGGTGTAGGTGAGTAAAAATAGGAAATAGAGAGGTACCAGTGTAAATGGTGTAGGTTGCTGCGATATCACATGATCAATTAGTTGGGTATATATTAAATGAAAACCATGGGGTGGGTGGGAGCAAAGTCCAGCTGGATGAGGGGATGAGCTGCTCTCTGCAATGGCCAGGTAAGAAAGCTGAATGATTTTTGGGTGTGTGCTGAAAGAAAATAAGATTGCAAATAACATCCATTGGGTTGAAGCTGTCCAGCATCTTAGGGGGGAGTTTGTGGGGGGCAATAAAAGTTAAAGGTTCACTGAACATGACATGGGGCAGAATAGCAGGCCTAGAACAACTGGGGAGAAAAATTTGAAAGGAACTGGAATGCAGAATTCAGATAGCATTACAACAATTCAAAGATATAAAGATACACTTGTGTGCAATATATATATATAGCCGAATGACCAAGAAAGGTAACCGAACGCTGATTTTCAGCATTCGGTTACCTTTCGGCAGCCGTTCGGATCTCTTTGAATAACCCTGTATTCTTTGTAAGGCACTTCTCAAGACATCACAACTCATTGGTTTTGTGAAACGGACCCAATAAATCTTGTTATTTATTGCAGTAAAATGGAAATAATGTGAGATTGCATTCAAATACTTATTTAAAAAGATCCTCGAACTATAAAATGTTTATGACAAGCGTCAAGGCATCATGCATTTAAGAAGAGTTATTAAAGTGGTTTAATAAATCCCAGACCCAATTCTGACCCTTCCATTAAGTTAACAACTGGAGGGTTTATACATAATGGTTCGAGAAGCATCTTGCAGCAACAGCAGCTCCTTATTGTACGTTAGTGGCGCCTATATTTTATAATAGCAATAATAGTCTAGTGTGAGACCAGTGAGCTACCGTATTACAAAGTAGTCTCGTGATCTCAACTTGAGCCGGTATGCATGGTATGCATTATGGTATGAATACCAGCTCTCAGAGCACGGTGTTTAGTGATTTTGTTTTAGCAGAATCACTTAACACTGAAAAAATACATACTCTTAAATAAAAGTCTATACTTGCCCACTAATCCCTTGATGCAGAGAGTGGGGCAATCTGCCACATACTCCGGCCATATGCTGTGGAACATTTGCATAGACGAGCAAGCGCAGAGCTTGTGCAGGGTGGAGCTAGTTTTCATGAAGTCCAATAGACTCCAGAACTCAATACCAGTAGCGATGCTGCCGGTATACTGTTGTGGCTCCTAAATATTATGAATCGAGTCACTAATACAGTGGTTGGGTTGGAAAAGAGTAAGTAAAAGAGAGCTGGGACGAGTTATGTGCTTTTGTTGATATTTCCATATAGCTCCAGCCAGGTAAAAGAAGCATTATGGAAATTAGAATTATTAATTTATATTCTGCTTATGAGAAGTTAATGTTATTTATTCAGAAGCCTTCAGGAGCCCAAACACAAGGCTTGTAGCCATTATGTATTGTGTGAGGGGGATTGAGATCAGCTTACAGAGAGAGAAAGAAACACATTATTCAAAGAGCTCCGAATTGCTGGCGAAAGGTAACCGAACGCTGAAATTCTGTGTCGGTTACCTTTCCTGGCCATTCGGCTATCCAGAGAGCAGGCAGTTCGCCAAATGTTGGCGAATTGCCTGCACATATGGTGCCTGTTCGAGGGCAGTGAAATCTAGCTTTGTATATTCAGAGAACAAAAACCAGCAGGGAAAAGTTGCCGAAATGCCCTGGCATTCTGTGGTTTCATTCGACAGGTTTATTCAGGCGAATCACATAGGCTTCAATGTTAAAAATATTCCCGTTTTAATTCAATATCTAATGAACCGTTTCTTATAATATTCTGCAGTAAAAAGTCTCTTTATTTATAGATTTTTTAGGATCTTTTTTTTTTTTTAAATAATATATTAAAGTTTCATCAAAATTAACACAATTTGAAACATCTTTTGTAAATAATGATACAGAAAAAAGAATAAACAAGATACTTTCGTCTTTGGTTATCATGACATTATCTTGTCACATGGAAATATGCGACATATCATATTACGTATATTAAGTACTATCTAAAAAAAAGGGGGGGAAACAAGGGAAATAAAAGTTTGTATACAGTAACAAGTGTTCCATTTAAAAGCTATACTGGTTGTAAGTTCCATAAGGTAGAGTACAGTGTTATAGAAAGCACGAAAACGTAGATGGGTCATTGGGTGAGAGTCTGAATCCTAGGGCAACCTTAGTGAGGTGTGTCAGTACTACCCGGTATGGGTGGTTTACGTGGTCGTTTAGTAAAATAGTCCATCCACCAATACCAAGTTGCGAAATATTTAGCATAATTGTTATCCATAGAAAAATACATCTCCTCCATCACTCGTTTATTATCTACTGCTGTAATCCATTCCGAGATTGTCGGAGTATGTGTGGAGCGCCAGTGCCTGGGAATCAATGATTTTGCCATATTAAACAGGTGAATGGCCAGAGACTTTCTGTATGTGATAGGGGAAAGGGGGACCAGGTGAAATAGAGCTACTTGTGGAGAGGGTAACAGGTCTAATCCCGTGATTTCATTGATCTCTGCGAAAATGGACGTCCAATATGCTTGAATGTGGGAGCATTCCCACCAAATATGTAAATAGGTTCCCGGTTCTTTCGTACATCGCCAGCACAATATATCAGAGTTCGGATACATTTTATGTAATCTCGAGGGAGTGAGGTACCACCTATACAGGAATTTATAATGTGACTGTTGTACATGTAGACTACGGGACAGGTGGGCAGCTATTTGAAATATCATGTCCCATGATAGCGTAGGCAGAAAATTGTTGGACATACCAGCTGGAAAAAGTGGGTTAAAAGTAAGAGGCAATAATGGTGATGGATGTGTTGAAAGTTGCAGTGATTTTCGTAATGTTCGCCATTTTAAAAGGGTTGGGGAAATAAGAGGGTGCGAAGAGCGAAGTAGGTTTGTGAGGGGCGCTGTCTGCCTTGGTAAGGAAGCTATCGGGATTAGAATTGTTTTCTGTTCTATCGGTACCCATAACTTGTGTGGTAGGGACATGCACCAATCACTCAACCTAAGAAATAGGGCTGCCGAGTAATATAATTCCATATGCGGAAGGCCTAAACCCCCTCTATTCCTGTGTCTCGTCATGTCTCCGTAGGAAACCCTGGGATGTATCCCATTCCAGACATAGTCGAGAAATGCTGATTTCAGCCGGGCAAAAAATTGTGATGGGATTCCTACAGGGATTGATTGAAAGAGGTACAAGAATCTGGGGAGTATATTCATCTTTAGGACGTTAATCCTCCCTAGCCAAGAGATATGAGGTAAGCTCCATTTTTTAAGGTCTTGTTGTACTACTGTCAGGAGAGGTTCATAGTTAGACTTATATAAGTGGTCTAAGTCCCTAGTCAGCGTCACTCCCAGGTATCTAAGTGAGTGTTGCACCCATCGAAATGGAAAACATCTTTCCAACTCCCTCTGTGTCAATGTCGATATGCCTATCCCCATGACCTCACATTTCGTCTGGTTAATCCGAAAGTTAGACAGTTGTCCATAAGTGTCTAGTTCGGACATGAGATGTGTAAGGGAGCGGTTAGGATCTGTAAGGGATAATAATATATCATCAGTGAAGGCAGCAACTTTATAGTGGTGGAGGGGAAGTATGTGTCCAGTAATGCTAGGATGATCTCTAATTTTCGGCAATAGTGGCTCTAGAGTCAGTATGAAGAGGAGTGGAGACAAAGGGCAACCCTGTCGAGTCCCGTTACGTATCTGGAAGTCTCGGGAATAAGTCCCATTAACTCGTAGAGAGGCGCTTGGAGTGTTATAAAGGGAGTGGATCCAATGTAACCATTGTGGACCAAAGCCCAGTGCCGATTGGACCTTTTTATTTGAGACCCTATCTACCCGGTCAAACGCCTTTTCCGCGTCGATCGATAGAAAGATGGTGGGATCGGAGGAGGTGTGTGCTAGGTGCATTAAGTCAATTGCACGTATTGTGTTATCACGGGCTTCTCTGGTGGGGACAAAACCCGTTTGATCAGGGTGTATAAGACTTGTGATGTAAGGATTGAGACGATTCGCCATCATTTTGGCCATTAATTTTAGGTCTGCATTCAAGAGTGAAATGGGGCGATAGTTTTTTACCATGGTGTGGTCTTTATCC
This sequence comes from Leptobrachium leishanense, assembly GCA_009667805.1. Lineage (NCBI taxonomy): Eukaryota > Metazoa > Chordata > Amphibia > Anura > Megophryidae > Leptobrachium > Leptobrachium leishanense. The sequence continues at coordinate 123,469,891 of CM019066.1, forward strand.
GGTTTAGGGATAAGTGCTATATGGGCTCTTAGTGTTGCAGGGTCTAATTTGGTGTCTTGGTTTAACTCATTAAGCATTTTTATGAAATAAGGGCCTAGGCTAGTTTGAAAAGTTTTGTAGTATGCAATGGTGAATCCGTCTGGGCCTGGGCTTTTCCCATATGCTGTAGATTTAATCGCTATTGATAGTTCCTCTAGGGTAAATGGGGCGTCTAGGGATTGCGATATGTCTGGTGTAAGAATGGAGTGGAGAGATTCCTTTAAATATGCCTGAATAGCGTCTTTGTCAGGGGGTGTGTCTCGTAGTTGATATAGGGTTGAGAAATATTTATGAAAGGCTTCTGTGATGTCAGTATTTAAGTGGAGATCAGTTCCAGTGTCGGATTGGACCTTGGGGATAAATGTGGTTTGTTTGTGTTTCAATGCTCTTGCCAGTAGGTTTCCACATCTATTGCCTTGGGTATAAAACAGTTGTTTGGTGTGACGCAATCATTTAAATGCCTGGTCTGATAAGATGGTGTTTAATTTGGCCCGGTGGATCGTGAGTTCTTTAAACACCGAAATTGAACGTGAGGTTTTGTGCTCCGTCTCTAGGTCATGGATGCGGGTAAGTAAAGTGGTAACGGATTCTCTATGTGTTTTCTTACGTTGTGCTCCGATTTGTATTAGTTTACCTCATATGACACATTTGTGAGCTTCCCATATTATAGGCAAGGACACGTCTGATGTGGAGTTCTCCGCAAAGTAGTGTTCTACGTTATCTTTTATATCTTGTCTGATCACTACGTCACGTAGGAGTGATTCGTTCAACCGCCATGAGCATTGGGGGGGAGGGGTGGTGAGGACTTCAATGGCGAATATTATAGGGGCGTGGTCTGACCATGTTATTGGGGCTATGGAGGCTGAGCGTAAAGCATGTAATTGATGGTGGGACATTAGAAATGTATCAAGCCTGGAGTAGTGTCAGGATTCCTCCCTTACCGGCGGTATAAGTCCTGTAGCGGCGCCTCCTGCGGATCCCAGAGAGGTGACTATGCGGCATGGCGAGGCGTTGGCGCTGCCACGTGTCGGCGCGCAGGCCGGAGTCTCCTTCGTCGCCGGAGAAGACCTTCCGCGCATGGTCCCGAGCGGCCTTATGGGCACGGAGAGATGCCGGCGCAGACAGATGACGTCGGCGCTATCCCCGGCTGCCTAAATGAGACACCCTATAAAGGAAACATCAGTGGGGTAAGTCGAGGCTCTAATATTTTGTATATATACTGAGCTAATTTCCTTCCTTATTATCTGTGATTCCTTGAATGCTGATTGATTCCCCTTGTTGACGACCTATTGGCTGGATACGACTTACGCACCGAACTCTGCCTGCCTCACGACCTTATTGCCTGGATACGACTTACGCACCGAACTCTGCCTGCCTCACGACCTTATTGCCTGAATACGACTTATACGTAGAACCCTGCTAGCCCATGACCTATGCCACTAACTTCGACCATTCTTAACGGGGTAACTATTGAGAGATATACATACTATCAAGTCGTCTGGTATAACATCCACGAGAACCACCTGATCTACTACGAACCTGACGCCACTGGTACCAGCAGACAGGTAGCGTTATATATCGTTCCTCCTGACTCTGATACTCGCTACGTACAGGCAAGATTGCTACATAGTGGTTCCTCCTATACCTATTATCATCTAAGAAACTTTTCTTGGTCGATTCCTGACAAGTAGGTTTTCGCGGCGTGGGAATAAAAAGTAAAATCTTTCACAGACGGATTCAACACCCTCCATCCATCTATCATTTGATGTTGGTGGAGAAGTTGCATAAACCGACGGCGGAGGGAGGGTTCCGGTTTGGGGGTCGGTTTTACACTTTCTGGGTTTGTGTCAAGGGGAACATTAAAGTCACCACCGCATACCAACAGGCCTTCCTTAAAACGAGATAGTTTAGACAAAGTGGATCGTAGTGCCCCGCATTGGCCCGTGTTGGGTAAATATATGTTGGCCAGCGTGATCTTGCGGGAGCCTATGAGACCTTTGATAAATAAATATCTGCCCTGAGGGTCAGTTTGTTGATGAGTGCATACAAATGGAACATGGCGGGCTACTAATATGGCTACTCCTCGAGTTTTAGATGTGACATAGTTACTAAAGTAAGATTGTGGATAGTATCGAGATGTAAGAGACGGTGCTGCATCCGCACGGAAGTGCGTCTCTTGTAGAAACACTATTTCCCCGCGTTGCCGGTGAAGATCTATAAGAGCCATGCGCCGCTTCTGAGGGGAGTTAAGGCCCTTAACATTTAAGGTAAGGAATGTTATTGGGGCCATGGCTTAGTTAATGTGGACCTAAAAAACTGTTGATAAACCTCAGTACAAAGACGACATTTCAGGGGCAATACCCATGGCCTACATACAATATGTAAGTGTGGAAAAACAGTAATTAACATGCTATATGGACAAAGAGTACTGTGCATACGAACAAACAGACAGAAAAATAAACCTGAAGATGAGAAAAATCGTCCAGGCCCTAAAGCATGCCTCTCCTCCCCAGGAGGAGGGGGGCACAAACGCCACCGCATCTGGAGGGGTGAGTGGATGACCTCGGCAGGTGTTGGGGATAGAGTGCCGAGGCCGGGTAGGGTAAATGTTTAGATCTGATATAGCTTGAAAAGTAGGGAGATCCAGTTGGTTGGGGGTCCATGAGGAAGAAAAGAAAAGCAATCCGTAGGGTAAAAACAGTCATGGATGTGGAGATTCTCATGGAAAGGGTGATAAATATGTGCTGGTGTTGAAAGGAGCAGCAAAAAGGCAACAAGCGTTGTTTTCATCCCGGGTCTTGTTGGGAGTTTGATGATTGCTGCGAGCAGGAAATACCACGACCACGTTTAGAAGGTGTCTGCCACCTAGGGCGTTGCGGCTGGGACTGATGTTGGACCAAGTCTAGGGTCTGTCCACCGTACTAGTCTGGAATGTCCAGATTATCAATGCCAAGTGCCGTTAACAGTGGTGGAAGATCTGTGGCGTTGGTGATCCCATAGTAAACCCCGTCCAGGGTAACTTGGAGGGAAAACGGGTACCCCCATCTGTATTTAACTTGACGATCCCGTAGAACTTCAGTGAGCGGTTTCAGTAGTCGGCGTGCCTGAAGCGTGTGCCAGGGGAGGTCTGGGTATAGTTGCAAGACATTCCCCAAGGGGTCTTTGACATCTTGACGACGCGCAAATCTTCTTTTTGGCGGTAGTAATGTAGCCGGCAGATAACATCTCTTGGTGTCGTATTCAGTGCACCTTTTGGTTTTAAAGAGCGATGCGCTCTATCAAAGTGAATTGGGGTGTCAATCGGTCTGTGTAAGAGAGAATTAAATATAGGCCTCAGAACCTCGGTGAGTAGTTCCTTTCCATCTTGCGACTCTGGGAGACCTCGTAACCTCAGGTTATTCCGACGGCCCCGGTTGTCTTGATCATCTAACGCCCGGTGAAAGCGTTGCAAGTATAAAGTGTGAGAAGTCAGACCTGTTTCCAAGCGAGTCAGTCTGTCCTCTGTGGTTTCTCTGTCTCCTTCCAAATCTTGGACCCGGGCTCCAATATGGCGGACATCCGTTACCACAGCGTCTATGCGGGAAGCGAAAGAGGATTCCAGCTTTGCCAGGAGGGATTCAAGATCTTCTTTGGTGGGCAGGGAGCGGAGTATATCTCGAACTGACAGTTCTGTGTCCTCCGATGGAGTGGGGCTGCCAGCCGCCGACGAGTCCCGCGATGGTGCAGGGACCGGCGCCATCTTGGATCCGTGCGGGGTTGCTCCGGAGGTCGGGATTCCTCAAAAAATCGGGTGATTGTGGCTGTTTTAGCGGAGGTAAGAGTGGTCTTGGTGTGGAGGGGTGTCTGGGAGCGTTTCCTATGGGTCATATTGCACCCTTGTTAGCAGGATCTCCCTTCTATAACCATGTTAGCGCCGGAGCTCCTCTAACATGCGGCCATTCCACTCGGCGGTCAAGCCACGCCCCCTTTTTAGGATCTTTTAAGCATTTTTCGGGATTTGTTTTGCAAAAACAAAATCAGATTTTTTTTTTTAAACGTTTTTTCTTTTTTTTGTAACAGCCCTTTTCATTATCATTCATTGGACCTCATGTAAATTTCAGACATTTTCACTCTTTTCACTTCTCAAACACTCAAGCGAACTGTTTTTTTTTTCCACTCCATTCGTCTGCGGTGTCGACTTTTTCTGGCGGCTGCTCTGCGCTCTGATCGGCTCCTGTTCGGGTTTCTCCGGCGTCTTCGGCGTGGTTAATCCAGATGTTTTTGCGGGTTTCGGTGTGCATTCACCTGGGTTTTGCGGGGAGTGATCGGCAGGTTTTCGACGGCTTTTCCCTGCAGTACGACGGCCCTGTGGTGCTTGCTGAATACACTGCAGGGTCCCCGAAATGGGATCGCCAAATCACATCGAATTGAAAAGAACGAAAAGTCACCGAACGTGCGGTGACTTTTCAATTCTCTTTGAATAACCCTGACAGTAAAAAAGTCACTGCTTGGCCAACCTGTTATAGAGAATCCTAATGCAGCTTGGTAGCTGGCAGAATATGTTTATGTTAGAATTGAACTCTGTACGGATATCCATTTAAATGTAGGCTAAAACTGAATACAGGGAGAGTAGTAAATAATAGTAAATTTACACTGTCAAACAAACCTCAAAACTCCAAGAAACTGCAGTGAGTCTCCAAAACATAAAATAAGGACTGTAATGACAACCAGGTGTTTTCTACGGTTTTGCTAGGCTATTTTTTATTTGTTTGCTCCTTGTTCAACTGCCATTGTTGTGCTGAGGATGATTGTATACTTGAAATATGTTGTTTTCAGTATATTCCTTTCTTATGATATAGATTGTAGATCTGAGGGGTTGGAGTTCAATCCCTTACTTGCCTTTAGACCGGCTGCAGGCATTTCTGACCATTCCCATTCTTTTTCTGGCATTTCAGGCATTTCTGACCATTTTTGTACTTACCACACAGGGGTAAATAGGATATTTTTAACATCTACAAACCAGAATGAATGGTTGCTGATTGGTGGAGAGTCTTCCTGGTCTGTGCTATTTTGTAATTACTGCAGTTATTTTGATGTCGTTCACTCCTTAGCATATTAACATATTTTTAAAATCATAAAATTATTATATGTTAAAATCTGATGCTTATTTCCCACCTGGGCGGTCTTTTTTACTCCATTATCTATGCCATTAAAAACCAAAGCAGTGGAAAAAATAAATGTGTGAATAGTGGTCATAAATGCTGTTCTTTTATGTATGCATTTCAGCTGATCGGTTTTCCTGGGAAAAGTGTTAATCTAAAGAGTAAACCCATGTTTATGATTTGAGGACCAAATTTCCATATTTTTCCAAAATGTAATAGGTTTATTTTTTTTTTAATGATAGAAATTTATTTCCAATGTGTTTTTTATCTTGGCAATTCTAATTTTGTTAAATAGGGTTATTTTTGACGTATTCATTAGTCTGCAGACTGAGTGCTATGGACCTCTAGTGGCATACTGAAATGTTTATTATTTTTTTTTCACCATACTCTTCCATGTTTTTTGCATTCCAGCTGTCAGAGCACAGCTTAGTGTACAGACCCATACAATATTATAATTGTACATGTTTATGAGTATGTGCATGTTTTAATGGCATGGTTTTGTATACTATATTTCCCATAGAATGTGTTTGTGTTTTTTTGCCTCTGGCAAAAAGGGATTTGAAAAATACATTTCTCTTTTCGTTGTTATAAATAATTGCATTTTATTATTTTGTATTATTTGCCCAGCATGTGTGGAATGCATAACTGAATTGGAGAGGATGATGAAAATTGCTCACTATTTGCTTCCCCTTCTTGTGATATAAGATATACAGGGTAATTCAAAGAGATCCGAATGGCTGGAGAAAGGTAACCGAACGCTGAAAATCAGCGTTCGGTTACCTTTCTTGGCCATTCGGCTATCCAGAGAGCAGGCAATTCGCCAAATACTGACGAATTACCTGCACATATGGTGCCTGTTCGGTGCCTGTTCGAGGGCAGTGAAATCCCCATAAAAAAGCACTGGTTCGGCTATTCAGAGAACAAAAATCAGCAGTGAAAGGTTCCTGAAATGCCCTGCCATTCGGTGGTTTAATTCGACAGATTTATTCAGGCAAATCCCATAGACTTCAATGTTAAAAATATTCCCGTTTTAATTCAATATCTAATAAACCATTCATTATAAAATTCAGCAGTAAAGAGTCTCTTTATTTATAGATTTTTTTAGGATATTTTAAGCATTTTTCTGGATTTTTTTTTAGTTTTTTAAGTTTACTTATTTTTTCTGTAACAGCCCTTTTAATTATCATTCATTGGACCTCATATGTAAATTTCCGACATTTTCGCTCAGTAGTTTCTTTGCAAACCGCGTTTTACTTTTCTTTTCTTTTTTTTTATATTTCAAAATTTTTTATTTTGCAATAAATGAAGGGTCACAGACTGACCAGCCAGGTGGCCTCACAGGGCCAGATAAGACATTCTTAGAGAAATCACATAAAACATAAGGGATCTCAAAATAAACTGCAGAATATCAAAAATTGGGGGAGGGGATACAATAACAGGGGGGGATGTATAAACTCGTCAGGAGGGTCGATCCAGCAAGAGCAAAACAGAGCGATGGAGTTCGCTGGGGGGGCACCAGGAAAACAAAAATAAAAGAGAGAAAAAAAAAAGGGAGGGGGGAAAGGGTAGTGAGGGACTGCCAAATATATTGTGGTATTTCTGGCTCACCTCGGCAACCTTGGAGGAACTGAGGACCATTGGAGAGCCCACTTGGCCGGGGGACCTGGGGCCAAAAGGGTGGACAGAGCCTAGGTAGTCACCCTAGTGGCTCGCCCAGGCTACTTCCCAATGTCCTACACAAAAAAAAAGAGGGGGCTTAAGTCCCAGTGCTCCAACAGACGAACACCACTATACCCAAAAATTCAGCAGGCATGACCATAAAATCAGTCAGGAGAACATAAAAGGGGGGGGACAAAAAGTAGGAGGATAGGAACACAGAGCAGACATGAATAGGGGGGGTTAAGTCGCAGACATCAGTGAGGTGGTGTCATCAGGGGGGTAGACCATCAGCATCAAATGTGGGGGTCTCGTCAAAAGAAAAGCGTTAGCCGATCCATTCAAAGTCCAGCATATAGGCCTTAGCCAGTGTCACAAAACTCGAGGGGGACCAAAGAGTCAGTCCATCCAGGCCCAGCGAGTGGGAAACTAAGGCACATCATTTCCCTGCACCCTCCACTAGCACCGCGGAGGGGCAAAACCCAACAGCACTGCGATCCAAGTGTAAGGGAAAAGATCCTCCACATCACCATCTCCCCTGATGTCACGTTAGGCTGCCAGACCTCCGCAGCAGAAAGGCCCAAATCTCCAAGAGACACCGCAGTCTCGGTAATCAGTGTCTCAGCTGGACGCCCGACTGTTGCGGCGTACAACTTATCATCCTCCGCCAGCAGCCTGGAGTCCTGCATCGTCCCGACGCTCCCGGGGCACCGCTCTCCATCCTCCTCTGCGGCAGAGCAGCCCGCTACCAGGGCCACGGTCGACGCATCCTCAGGCCAGTCTGCGACAGCTCGACACGAGGCCGCCTCCAACCGGGAGCTCACCTCCACAACCGCAGCTCTCACCTCCTGGAAATCCGCCTTCCACAGCGTGCGGAACTCCACCATGAGGCGCCAGACCTCCCCCCTCGTAAGCGGGCACAAGTCATCAGGGCGCTCGATAACAGCCGTCACCACAAAAGAGTAAGCAGGCTCCACTAAGGCTTCGACATCCCGCTGGTGGGGGCCCTCCACCAAGCAGGACCCTCTGCCAATCCACTCCACCATCAGGTCAATCCACAAATCAGGTAAGATTGCCCCAGGGGGAGAGTCGGCGACTCCCGCACAGGCTTCAAAGATGGCCACCTCCGGCTAGGCCGCAAATATCTTCAGTGTGCTCAAACTCAACCGCAAACGGTAAAATGAGGGTTGCTTCGGGCCATAAATGATGCTCCAGCACAGCAGGAATTAAAAGGACCCAGGTAACAGCTCTCCTGGATGGTGGGACGTGTATAATATTGCCAGAAAGGCCAGGTCTTCAGAGAGCTCTGCAGAAACACGTCCACACTCATCCACTCACAGTTCTGCCCCCCCGCGTTTCACTTTTCAAACATTCAAGTGTAGCGCTGTGGTAAAAATCGTCTTGTTGTGCAGTACCTATTTTTGGCCACAAGATGGAGACTATCGCGATCAGATACTGGACATTGGGACTACAATAACAGACATGCTTTGCAAGAGGCCAGGAAGTGGGTGGGGACGACACACTTACATCCTCTGCCTCGTGGAGAAAGTTCGAGAGCGCGCCAGGGGATGAGAAAGAGCAGACGCACTGAGGAGACTGCTGGAGGAGCTAGGCCAAAGCCGAGGGAGACCTGTAATTCCTATTTGGGGTCACTCAGCCTGAGGAGAAGGAGACTTGCCAGTACCCAGACAACAGCTGCAGACCGGCGGAATCGAACGGAGAGCAGGCGGGGAGCTGGACAAGCTGCGTCAAGGTAGACAACGGATCTGGCCGCTAGTATCCCCAGTCAAATCGGTGGAGAGACGTCCTGGGTCAGCGGAGCCTAAAGCAGTCATCGGATGGGTGAGAGGCCTCCAAGGCTGTGTATGATTAAAGGACGCTCTGCTGTTTCTCTTTAAAGTTTACAGGGCCCCAACTGACTAGTCGAAGATTTTCCTTTATTTAATTCACTGGCCAGTTGAACAGTACCCGGGTACCACACACACACAGATACGCTTCTTACATTCTGGAACTTAACTTGTACAGGACGCATTTTCCTTTATCAGAACGGGGTTAAAAACAAAGATACGTTCCGAATACATTTTTCTCTTTTCCGCTGCGCGTTTGCCGTAATACGAAGGGATTGTATGTTTGGGGTTTTCGCTACCTGTCCCTTTTTCTGAACTATCGGGAAATTGCATTCTTTTATGTTCGGTCGCGAATATTTTATTTTCCGAAATACGAAGCCTCGTGTTTCGTTTCTTTTCCGCTGCGCGTTTTACCGTAATACGAAAATATTGTAATAATATTGTGAATACCGTGTTTCAACATCTGCTCAAGATTTTAGTAAACTATATAAATGATAAAAACTCACAACGGTGTTGGAGTATATTTATTCCCTAGTGCGGGGAGACTGACCCGTGGTTCATTTTCAGCGGCTCCTCCGGGAGTGAGCGCTACACGTGGGGGCTCGTTTCCGGGATCCAGTCTCTGGAAAAACCGCATCTAAAGGGTTAAATATGGATCCAGACACTGTTGCCGAGTGGTGTGGGGAGCACAGTAGCCAGTCGGAATGTTGTATAGTCATGGATATTTCAGCAGACACTTGGGCTGAAGATCAGATTCGCCAGGCCGTGGCCACGCTAGCACCAGATCATCGGGGGTTAATTCTGGACATTAAAAAAAAACCAGATACCTCTCATATGTATGTTCTTCTTGAATGGAGAAAGGGTGTTCCGCCATGTTTTCAGGGCACGAGCGTGAAACTGGCCGAAGAGGTGGAAGTCCAACTAATTAAGCCAAGTACGCCACGTGGTGAACCCGCAAGTGTTCCGGCGCCTAGTCCGTTGGCCATGATCGGGCCTGAATTTATCGTGGCTATTGGAGATCTACTGGCTAAATGTCAGAAAACAAGCCCTCCTCACACTAACTTCGGTTATCGACGGTTAAGAAATTTTACGGGAAACGTACCAACTCCGGCGGGAGAAGAAACCTTTGAAGAATGGGTGGAACAGGCGATGCAGGCTCTGGATGAGTGGGATGTCCCTGAGGCCCAGAAAAAGCAAAGGATCACCGAGAGCTTAAAGGGACCTGCGTCAGAAGCGGTGAGAAACCTGAAACTGAGCAGAAAAGATTGTACTGCTTTAGATTACTTGAACGTTCTTGAAGAAGTTTTTGGACGAACCGAAAAGGCGGCCGAACTGGTATATCAGTACGAACACACCTATCAGAGAAGAGGTGAGAGAATGACCGAGTACATGAGGCGCCTGGATAAGATTCTACACCAGATACTCCTGAAGAAGGGGCCGAACCGGCCGAAGTAGATAAGATCCGAATAAAACAGATCCTGAGGGGCTCTCAACCTCTAGATCCAGTGATGATGCAGCTGAGAAGCAGAGCAGGTAGCCAAGAGTTAAAGTACCTGGAACTGATTCGAGTTGTGCGAGAGGAAGAGGCTTTACTAGAAGAGAAATCTTTCAGGCGGGGGGAAAGGGCGTATGCACAACCTGTGAGACATAGCGGCGGCCTGCAGCCTGAAAGCGACTCTCTAGATACCTATGGGTCTGACGAGGACGAACAAGAACACCTGGTTGGTTTTAAATCTACAGAGAGGGCTGCTAAAGAATCGAACCTCCCTGAACGGGGTGAATTGTCCAAAACCGTCAAGGAAGTTCAGGAAGCTCAAGTTGAATTGCAACAAGCGCACGCGGAACTGTGCCGGGTATTGATGAAGGTGACAGAAATGCAGGCAGAAATGCAGAAATTCCTCACAGGTATGCAGACGACGGAAGTTGCTGTGGCGTCTGGTCCAAATCTTTTAACCAAATCTCAACAAGCAACTACGTCTCCGCTCTCTAAGAAGAGATGTTTCGGGTGTGGAGAGATGGGCCATTTCCGCGCACAGTGCAAAGGCCGGAAGCCTGAGAAGGATAGAGTCAAGGGACTGTTGGAAGCCCTGGAAGGACTGTTATCTACCTCACCGGCGGGAAACGCCAGAGGGCACCAGTAAAGGAGCAACCTGAGTGCCCGAGGGTTGAACCCCGCTCCAGAAACCAAGCAAAGACTAAGAGGGCGAGGAGGCCCAAAGCCGAGCCAACTGTAGAGCCTGCCAGGACTGAGAGAGTCACTCCCTTAGCGTCCGGGTCTACGTCATGGGGAAGCAATGCACACCCAAAACCTGCACGGGCCAAGAAAAAGGCCAGGGTACAGCAAACTGGGTCTAAGCGTCCGGACACCGCCACCAAATTTCCTGACCAACTGATAGGTCCTTCTCCTATTGTGCCAATCCAAGTGGAGGGAGTCTACACCAAAGCCCTGTTAGATTCAGGGGCTCAAGTGACATTGATTTACAGAGACTTCTACGAGAAACACTTAAAGCACATCCCTCTGCAAGAATTGAAGGATTTGGAAATATGGGGTATCGGCACTGAGAAACTCCCTTATGACGGGTACCTGCAAGTAAAGTTGGAGATCGGATCTGAAGTCATCGGGCAGTCTGGGGGTTGTGATGCATTGGCCATTGTGTGTCCTCGACCCTCGGGTGCGAACAGAAGCTCCCTGATAGTGGGGACGAATACTGACCTAGTGCGGCGTCTCCTGACGCCTATTGTGTTGGAAGAAGGTTCAACTCAAGGAGTGCACCCAATGTTACGTCCGGTCTATCAGAGGATGGTCGAAGAACGAAAGGCACCTGCCGAAGTGGGAAGACTGTGGAGACTGGGTGGAACGGAGAAGGTTCTGCAAGCAGGAGAAGTAGCGAGCTTCCGGGCTTCAGTCAAGTTGAACGGATCGCAACCCAGTCCCTATGTGGTGCTGGGAACCGATTTTGATCATGGGAGTGAAACGGAGTCGAAGTAATTCCTGAAATAATCTCCACCAAGGCTCTGAAGAGAACACGAGGAAGAGTCTCGGTCAGTGTGTGCAATGTGACGGATTCTCCAGTGGTTCTTAAAGCACGAATGCCTATTGGGCAAGTAGAGTCTGCTACACCCCTCTCTACTGATTCAGGAGGGGGAGAAGGTAAAGAGATTCCAGATGAAAGATTCTACCCCAAGGACGCTCCCATTTCACCTGAGTGGAAGAAACGTCTTCAGTCTCAAGTCTTAAAGTGGAAGGAATTGTTCTCAAAAGATGAGTTCGATGTGGGCCTAGCTAAGAGTACTGAACACCGTATTCGACTACAAGAAGACAAGCCGTTTCGTGAAAGATCAAGGCGAGTTCCGCTAGGAGACTTAGATGATCTGCGAGAGCAGCTGAATGAATTACAAAGAACCAAGGTGATTCAAGAGTCCAGGAGTCCATATGCATCTCCCATAGTGTTGGTCCGGAAGAAAAATGGTTCTGTCCGCTTATGCATAGACTATCGCACATTGAACCGGAGAACCATCCCTGATCAATATGCCACTCCTCGGATTGAAGATGCCCTACAGTGTTTTCTGGAGCAAAGTGGTTTAGTGTACTAGACCTGCGAAGTGGGTATCACCAGATACCAATGCATCCTGAAGACAAGGAGAAAACTGCGTTCATCTGTCCACTAGGGTTCTTTGAATTCAACAGAATGCCTCAGGGCCTTACGGGGGCTCCAGCCACGTTCCAACGGTTGATGGAGAAGACAGTCGGGGATATGAATCTAATCGAAGTATTAGTGTACCTGGATGACATAATTGTGTTTGGGAAGACTCTGGAAGAACATGAGCAACGTCTGGAGAAGGTCTTGAAGAGGCTCCATGAAGAGGGGCTGAAACTGTCTCTGGAGAAATGCCAATTCTGTCTGCCGTCTGTTACGTATCTAGGACATGTGGTCTCAGCAGAAGGTGTTTCGACAGATCCTCGGAAGTTGGAGGCCGTCGCTTCTTGGCCTAGACCCCGAAACGTCACTGAGCTTAGATCTTTCTTGGGATTCTGTTCATACTATCGAAGATTTGTGGGAGGATTTGCGAAAATAGCTCAACCACTGAACAAACTCCTGCAGAAGGAAACCACAGAAGAAGGCTGCAAGGTCTCTGACAAAAACCCGTCAGCTCCGGGGCCAAGGAAAGCTCGAGAGTCTATACAAGGTGAATGGACCAGTCAATGTGAAGGAGCTTTTGTAAAGTTGAAAGAGAGTCTAACCCGAGCTCCTGTTTTGGCCTATGCGGACCCTCACAAGCCGTATGAACTACATGTGGATGCCAGCCGAGAAGGTCTGGGAGGAGTCCTATATCAGGAGTATGATGGATTGCTGAGGCCTGTGGCGTACGTGAGCCGGAGCCTTGCGCCTTCAGAGAAGAACTATCCTACTCACAAGCTGGAGTTCCTAGCCTTGAAGTGGGCAGTGGTGGACAAGTTGAAAGACTATCTGTATGGAGCTGAGTTCGTGATCAAGACGGATAATAATCCTCTCACCTATATCCTTACTACTGCAAAACTGGACGCAACGGGACATCGGTGGTTGGCCGCTCTGTCAGGGTTTCGGTTCAGCCTGAAGTATCGCCCTGGGGTGAATAATCGAGATGCTGATGCGTTATCGAGAAGACCCTATACTACAGAATGGACTCAGTTGACTCCAGACGGGGTGCAAGCTTTGTGTCAAGGAACAGAGCGCCGGGTCAAAGGAGGGATTGAAGCAGAGGCCATAGGAGTTATGGCTGCGGCTGTTCCTGAGTTCTACTGTAACCCTACGCAGTTAAGGGATGAAAGTTTACCTACCTTTTCAAGACAGGACCTGAAAGCGGATCAGGCCAGAGACCCTTTAATTGCCTTGACCCTAAAGGCCCTGACTGCAAACCAGCGAGAGATTTTGTTAACCAACTCCCCGAGTGGAGCCAGGTTGGTCTACAAAGAATGGGAGCGGTTAAAGATGCTGGATGGGGTGGTCTACCGAAGGGGCCCCTCGCACAACGCGGAAGAGATTCAACAGTTATTCCTCCCTACTAAACATAGGGAGAGTGTGCTGCGATCACTACATGATGAGCATGGACATTTGGGTGCAGAGAGAACTTTTAAGCTGGTGCGAGATAGGTTCTATTGGCCTTGCATGAGGGCTGAAGTGGAAAGTTATTGTCATTCCTGTCTGAGGTGTATTCAGAGAAAGACTCTACAACTCGAACTGCTCCAATGAGCCATCTGCAGAGCCAGGGACCCATGGATTTGGTGTGCATTGACTTCTTGTGCTTAGAGCCGGATGCTAGTGGGCAAGGGAACATTCTAATAGTGACTGATCATTTCACTCGTTACGCCCAAGCATTTTCCACAAAAGATCAACGCGCTCCAACAGTGGCCAAGGTGTTGATGGAGAAGTTCTTTGTTCATTACGGACTGCCAAGAGGATACACTCTGATCAGGGTAGAGACTTTGAAAGCAGACTGGTAGGGCAATTGTTAGAGTTGTTGGGAATCCAAAGACTCGAACCACACCATATCACCCTCAAGGTGATGCTCAGCCTGAAAGGTTTAATCGCACACTGCTAAACATGCTGGGGACCTTGTCGAATGTGGAGAAGCAGAGTTGGAGTCGGCACATAGCTACTCTGGTGCATGCATATAACAGTACGGAGAGCGATGCAACTGGATATTCACCGTACCGTCTTATGTTTGGAAGGGAGGCTCGACTGCCGGTTGATTTGGCATTTGGGTTATCCCTAGACCAGACCTCAGTAGCTTCCCATAGAAACTACGTGGATAGACTTCGAAAGAATCTGGCTTCTGCGTTTGAACAGGCCCGTTTGACCTCGGGAAACCGGGAGCAAAGAAACAAAAGGAACTATGACCTGAAAGTTCGAATACAAGATCTACAACCCGGTGATAGGGTCTTATTGAAGAACTTGGGTGCGGCTGCGAGACACAAGTTGGCGGATAGGTGGAGTTCCCAGGTTTACATTGTTGCAACAACTGCCGGGTTTACCAGTATATCAGATTCGCCCGGATGGAAAGGCTGGGCCTCTTAAGAATTGGCACCGAAACCACTTGTTACCTTTGAGAGAGGCTGTAAGGATGCCGGTTGGGGACGAATTGCCTCGGCCAAACCCGCCTGTTCCACGTTTGCCCCCTGTTACTCGGTCTCAACAGACCCGGGCTGTCGAAGAGAGCGAAAGGGACAGTGAAGAAGAAAGTTTCTGTCTGGATTGGATACGCTCGCCGGAGCCTGAAGAGGTTGTCGTTGTCCCTGAGCGGTGGGAGAGTAACTTGAGGCCTGAAGCTCCTGAATTCTTGTTGGAAGTCCCTGAGACTGTTGATGTCCCTGAGCCTCTTGAATTTCAGTTGGAAGTTCCTGAGGCTGTGGGATCCGGTAGCTCCGGAAGCTTATTCAGGTGATTACAGTTCTATGCCTTCACTGGAAGGATCATACTCTGAAGAAACGTCTGCTCCAGTGATAGAGGAAAAGAATTGAGCCGACGTCTATAGTACTTCCACCTGAAGAGGAACTGATTGAGCCAGAACCAAAACGCCCGAGGTTGCCCGAAGTGTCTGCTATGCTAGTTGAGGTAGCCCAAAATATGAGTCAACTTGAGGAAGTGTTATTAACTCACTATATGTATGCTGCTGAACCTGTACATGTTGTTTAAACTGCATTCGAATTGTTGGAAATGTAATGTAATTGTTGTACCTCCTTGGAGAGACCCAAGAGTTCTAGGAGGGGGAGAGTGTAGCGCTGTGGTAAAAATCGTCTTGTTGTGCAGTACCTATTTTTGGCCACAAGATGGAGACTATCGCGATCAGATACTGGACATTGGGACTACAATAACAGACATGCTTTGCAAGAAGCCAGGAAGTGGGTGGGGACGACACACTTACATCCTCTGCCTCGTGGAGAAAGTTCCAGAGCGCGCCAGGGGATGAGAAAAGAGCAGACGCACTGAGGAGACTGCTGGAGGAGCTAGGCCAAAGCCGAGGGAGACCTGTAATTCCTATTTGGGGTCACTCAGCCTGAGGAGAAGGAGACTTGCCAGTACCCAGACAACAGCTGCAGACCGGCGGAATCGAACGGAGAGCAGGCGGGGAGCTGGACAAGCTGCGTCAAGGTAGACAACGGATCTGGCCGCTAGTATCCCCAGTCAAAATCGGGTGGAGAGACGTCCTGGGTCAGCGGAGCCTAAAGCAGTCATCGGATGGGTGAGAGGCCTCCAAGGCTGGTGTATGATTAAAGGACGCTCTGCTGTTTCTCTTTAAAGTTACAGGGCCCCAACTGACTAGTCGAAGATTTTCCTTTATTAAATTCACTGGCCAGTTGAACAGTACCCGGGTACCACACACACACAGATACGCTTCTTACATTCTGGAACTTAACTTGTACAGGACTCATTTTCCTTTATCAGAACGGGGTTAAAAACAAAGATACGTTCCGAATACATTTTTCTCTTTTCCGCTGCGCGTTTGCCGTAATACGAAGGGATTGTATGTTTGGGGTTTTCGCTACTGTCCCTTTTTTCTGAACTATCGGGAAATTGCATTCTTTTATGTTCGGTCGCGAATATTTTATTTTCCGAAATACGAAGCCTCGTGTTTCGTTTCTTTTCCGCTGCGCGTTTTACCGTAATACGAAAATATTGTAATAATATTGTGAATACCGTGTTTCAACATCTGCTCAAGATTTTAGTAAACTATATAAATGATAAAAACTCACAACGGTGTTGGAGTATATTTATTCCCTAGTGCGGGGAGACTGACCCGTGGTTCATTTTCAGCGGCTCCTCCGGGAGTGAGCGCTACACAAGCAAACTGTTTTCCTAATTTATTCACTTCACTCGTCTGCGGTCTCGGCTTTTTCCGGCGGCTGCGCTGCGTGTGATCGGCTTCTGCTCGGGTTTTTCCGGCGTTTTCGGCGAGTAAATCCAGATGTTTTTGCGGGTTTTCGGCGTGCATTCGCCGTGATTTGCGGTTAGTTTTCGTCGGGTTTGCGGTGGTCTTTCCCTGCAATTCTGGCACCCTGTGGTGCTTGCTGAATATACCGCAGGGTCACCGAAATGGGATCGTCAAAACGAACCGAATTAAAGAGAACGAAAAGTCACCGAACGTGCGGTGACTTTTCGATTCTCTTTGAATTACCCTGATAGGGTATTACAACAATCATTCCTCTGGTTAAAATAAAATAAGCAAATAAATGGATTTACTATACTACCTGTGTTATTTCCAGGTAACTCCCATGTATAAAATCTAAGCATGTTCTTTAAAGGGCCCCTTTATTTAAAAAATACCCTCTTTTTTCACCCTGACAGCATCTGCCCAATATTTTTTTATATCTATATTTACTTACTACGTAAACTCTGCACCTGGGTTCTCCCGTCCCACCGAGCGTTCCTGACACAGAGCTACCGTTTTGGAGCTCTGCCCCGCATCGCGGCATCTCCTTCGCCCCGACCCCTACTCCCAACCTAGATGACACGGACTGGAGGGATGGAGGGCCCCCGCCTCCCGGCCGTTATGATGGATCCGGTGGATTGGGCAATTGAGGGGCGCACAAGATGGCAGATGGCTGACCTGACGCTCCACCCTGGCAGCGGCCTGGAGGTCGCATTCTCGTACCTGGAGGTGCTACTGCAGTTGATGGCGGGAGTGGGCGGCCACTGACGAGAGGCTTCATGTTGCACAGGGGCACAGACCCTCCGATGGAGTTTGAGCCTGGAGGTTCTCAGCGGGAGAATACTGCCACTGGTGGTAGAGCCTCGATCGACCCGTGGGGAGCGACTGGGGACGCGGAGCCCCGGCTGCTGCCAGTTGCCAAGCTGGTGGCTCGGCAGCCGACTTGAGGTGGCCCTGAGGGACCCCCTGCACGTGGAGCACCGGATCGTGCTGAGTCGCACGGAGAGCTGATGCGGCCTGGGGAGCTGGGTTGGTGCGTGGAACTTCTGGAGGGCCCCCCTTTGTTGACCAAGAAGAAGCAACGGCTTGGGCGCCGCACCCTGGCTCCTGCTCAGTGGATGCCCAGGGCTCTTCGCCGGGACGGATTTCCTCCAGCGGTGAACTCTGGCCTCTCCGGTGGCGCTCTTCCTGCTTTCCAAAAATTTTCATTCCGAGATGCTGGCTGATTTATATTCCATTGCTGGCCTCTACAGCATTCCCAAGTCTGTTTATTATTATTTTTGTTTGAGACACTCATTGAGGACGTTTTATTCAACAGTTTTTCTGAGAACATTTTTTTTTCTGTCCACCATCTCCCCCTCCCTTCGCTGCGTTAACCTGATTGAGATTACCTTTGATTTTACTTTGTCGCCCCCCCCCTTCATTTTTCTGGTTTTTCTCCCTCCCCAGTTTATTTATTTTTTTATTTTGGCGATTCACGGGTTACATCGGGGTGCGCCGACGTGACCTGGTGTCCGTGTGGCCCCCCCAGTCCCTGGGCCAAGTGCTAATTTCTCCTCCTGGCCTCCTGCGATCCTAAGGACTTGCAGGAATATACCAGGGGAGGCACAGTCCTGGCCTATGCCATACCCCTTGTCCCTTTTTCCTCTCCCCCCTCCCTCAGTGTCTTCCCTCAGTGTCCTCCCTCAGTGTCCTAGATGCCTTTAGCAGATTTTTAATTATTTGTTGCTTATGCATCGATGAGACCCCCCTATTAGGGGATGATTATTGCTAATATATGACTACCATTAGAAGACTTCTTTATTTGTTTTGTATTGCTGTGTTCTTTATGATGACACTTCTTGGCCCTGTGAGACCCTTTATTTCTTTATAGTATGTTGTTAAGCTGACTTTTTTCCACAATAAAAACTTTGAAATATAAAACAGAAATTTCCCCACACAGTATCTGCCTGGTTAGACATACAGTACCCGTATCTGCACTATTAAATAACCTAAAATATGTTTTAATTTCACTAAATTCCAAAAAAAGCCCACCAAAATCTTCAGCTCCAGCCCCATAGAGATCTTAATCCGGCCCTGGATGCACTGTATTACCCCAATACATGACGCACTGTATTACCCCAATACACGACGCACTGTATTACCCCAATACACGATGCACTGTATTACTCCAATACACAACGCACTGTATTACCCCAATACATGATGCACTGTATTACCCAGGGCCGGATTAACATAGGGGCAGATGGAGCAGCAGCTCCAGGCCCATGCCCCAGAATAGGCCCACAGAAAGGATAAATTTGTCTGCATTGATGGGCATTTGGACCACTATATCTCCACCGCCATAGCAGCTACAGGGTCATATTAGGTATCACTGTAAAGGTCAGAGCATGATCTTTCCAATGATACCAAACAGGACCAGTTTTATTTAACAATAAAAATAAAATAATATAATAAATATTTCTTTATTTTTCTTTCTAACACAGCAATATTTTTCAATTATAAAGGGAACAATGATGCTGCAGTAACTCACCATCTCATTTTTCATGTCACTATCAAGTGTGGAGGTGATGGTACAATCCATTATTGCGAATTGTTACATCAAGAACCTAAACCGCCACACTGCAGTGAAGTGCACGGGGGGGGGGGGCTTTGGAACCGTGCACCACTAATCTTTACACCTTGCAATGTCAACTGAGGTGTAACAGGACAGAGTCTAGCCAAACATGACAATGTAAAATCTAAAAGAAAAAGAAAACAAAAAACTTATTTATTTTTTGTTAAAATTGTATATTTTCTCAGAAAAATGTAGTTACATGTTCCCATTTAATTTTTTTTAACAAGAATTCCCTATAGAATATATAACCAGAGGTTTGAATGATAAAATATGAAAAAATAAATTTACCCGCTGTGATGATTGAAATATGAATGGAAATTTACTCCTACAGTATCTGCCTGGTTAGATATACATATATATGCAAAATTCAATAGCCTAAAATATGTTGTCATTTCACTAAATTCCAAAAAAAAGCCCACCAAAATATTCAGCTCCAGGCCCATAGAGATCTTAATCCGGCCCTGGTATTACCCCAATACATGACGCACTGTATTACCCCAATACATGACGCGCTGTATTACCCCAATACATGACGCGCTGTATTACCCCAATACACAAAAAAAAAGAGAAATCCGGTGCAAACCTGGAACTGTTCCACAAAAGTGGGACAGCTGGTAAGTATGTTGGCAAGTATTGAAGAGGAAGAATTGTCTTGGTTTTGAAGATATGGCTCATTATAATCTGCTTGGTATATAGTCTGTACTATTGTAGAAAGTAACAGTGAAACATACCTTGTACGGTCTACCCCTCGCTTGTCTCTGCTGATAATCACATAATGACAAATAGAGTTAATAACAACAAATGTTTTTTGTTAAATTGAATTGTGTATTAAAATAATAATAATAATAAAGATTTAAAGCTATGGATGTAATTTCTTCCATAAAGGTAAAATGATAGTGTAACTTCTGAGCAATATTGTTCAAAAAACCTCAGCACCGTGGGTGTTTTTCATTACATTCTATATTGAGCAGTGAGTTTACAAAAATCACTTTATATCTATTAATAGGGACCCGCAATAAACAAAGCTTGGCCGGTATTAAATCAATGCTCAGCAATCCCACGATGTGGAGTCGTGATACTTTAGAATACATATTATGACATGATATAATTCAGACCTGGTAATGTATTTTGTAGACGTGAAACACCAGAACATCTTGGAAATGCAGGAACCAGCTGCGCAACAAGCTTTTCAGTTCCTATTAACGTCAAACATGGCCACTGTATTAATATAATGGAAAAAACAACCGATCCAATTACACTTAGTATTTGGTGCACATGTAGTCATATTTCTGCACATTGACAGACAATTTTTTTTTTGGTTGTTTTTATTTTCAGCTTTGTTCTGGAGAGATGATTACCATAGGTTTACAAATGAGATGAGCGTGTTTACTAGTACAGCTCTGAGGAGAAGCATCATATGTCTGGTGACAAGGTATAATGATGAACATATACTATTTTATTTGCTTGTCAATCCAGTGACAAAACTGAAAATATTCAACAAAAGACATGCCTTTATTCCCTGTTTGACATTACATGCATCAAGAAACGTAAGGTGCAGAAATACATTTGAGAGAACAACAATGATCCAAATATAATTCATGAAACTTGCATGCTTCACCTGTTAGAATTGCAGAGATCTGAAGATCCCCTGTATTAATCGTAGAGTGTAGCAGCAATGCTTTACCCAGGCCTTCAGTTTTTCCCCTTTTTTACCACATCACCAAATTCATTATCCTCTCTAATGCCTTCCACTTTTCTACATTGTTCATGTTCATTTACGGAATTTTATCAAGCAATTCTTCCAAATTCATATATTTTTATATTGCATATATTATATGCACAATGTATTCATCTTTTCTCCCAAACTCTCTTAAATGGTCAAAAAGAACATTGGATGCTCTTAAATGAAAACATCATCTTAATGGGCTCACGTGACTCTGTATATGAGTGTTTTTCGCTAACACATACATGGTAAAATTTTAGTTTTTCCCTAGGTTTCTCTGTCCTTCACTTCCATTGACATGCCGGCCGAGTGAGTGACAGCTATAATTATAAGAGCTGTCCTACAGGGCAACCCTTAACTTAATTCAAGCACTTGATTGTCTGCTGCCATGCTAATTGTGGTGTTGGTATGTTGACGTCACCGCTTGAGGTCAATTGTGCATCGCTTCACAATGGCCCTAAATATGTGATACCCATGAAGGATGAGCTTGACACCACCTGGCACTGGAAGTGGGTGAGTGGAGTCTGTGACATCTCATCAAGGGATGATATACCACATTGACCAACGCAAGATCTATTACCTGATGGTAGACAATCCAGCTTTGGCGTGATGCCCATGCATCAAAAGGGGGGTATCATGCGGCATGCATGCACACCAAGATTACTGGCTGAATAGCCAATCAGGGACACCCATACACAAATGTTGCACTAATGTTTGTGAATTAGCTTATAACGCCTTGATTTTAACCATTTAAGCACCGTTAGCACCGTTACACGGGATTTCACAGTTCTCTGGGAGCTAATACCTTCTCCTGATGAAGCCGCTATAAACAGTGAAACGCGTTGAGTAGCTATGTGTTTGCTTTAACAGTTAATTGTTTGGGTAGACAGGCCCTGTCAGTGGCTATGACTCTATGATTTGTTTGATCTCTTACCTTGCTATATGAAGTATTATTTGCATAGTGAGTTGAGTTAAGTAGGCAGCTTGTACCGCCTAGGTATTAGCTACTAGCCCTCCTTGTTTGTTTCTTCAAGTCCTTTCATCTTCCTTTTGGTCTTGGGGTTTCTGTGTGGATGTCTTTATTGGGATATGCTCTACAATTTTTCTAGATTACTGGATTATTTAATTATACCTTCTATTGCAATATACAGAGATTAGGTGTATTTCATGCATTTGAGTTATAGGATTACTTATTATACAAGGGTGGCATGTGGGGACCTGTCAGTTTAGGTACGTGATTCATATTAGGTGTATTTTATTATGGTCTAACCCAGGGATGTCTAAACTCCGCCCCCCCCCCAGATATCCATGAACTACAACTCCCATGCTTCTCCATCCATCTAATGCAGTCAGAGATTTCTGGGAGTTGTAGATCAGGAACATCTGGGGGGCCGGAGTTTGGACATCCCTGGCCTAAGGGATCATTGTTGTAGCCTAATAAAGTTGTCTTTATGCCTGTTGATCCACTTTTTTGCTTACTTTTCTATGTCTGCTGACCTACGTGTCTACTGAACAATAGGAAACTCAACCAATGTGCCATACTTTTGAAGCTGCTGTGTTAGTGGCTAAATTAATAACAATGGGGAGCCACTAAATGATATCGGCAGTGGTGATGGGTGCCAAGGCTGGTATCGTCTCCTGCAGTTCACAATTCTCCATGGAAATTTACAAGAGCTCTGCACGAACGTGTATAAATAGGGTCAAACAGGGTCAGAAGAATGACACTGGGAACTATTTGTTACCAGTTTCCATCTGATAGCAGAGAGAGGAGGAAGCGGATTGGTGCCAATCTCTGCACTGCGGGACTAGAGGTAATAAGGATTTTTAAAAAACTTTTTTATATGTTATGGGGTTTTGCAAAATAAGGGGCGGTTAATGAGTGAGCTGTTAAGTTTAACCCCTTAAGGTCCAATGACAGAACTGTTCCATCATAAATACATTGACTTTAAAGACCCTTGGTCCGTAAATGGGTTAAGGATCCCTCTTGTTGACACTATGGGCTCCCTTAGAAAAGGCCCTGATGTCTTTTTTATTTCTGTCCAATTAATAAATGCATGCTTGTCTCCGGGGGCTCAGGATTACTCAACCTGGACTATAACCAGTGTTTATTTTTAGTGCTGGGCTTGCTTTATTTTCCATTTTTAAAGTATTAACAGTTTACATTCAGAATGATATCTCATAGCTGTCGGAAAAAGCAATAGTGATGAAATGCTGTGTATTTTAATTAGTTTAAGAGCAAAGGCATCACAATCTGTAAGCCGATGCATCCCTCTAACACGATTACGACGAGCGTTGCTATGGAAGCGATAACCTATGGAGAGATAGTTACAGTATTTCACAGAGAAGCAGAAAATCGATGCCCTGTCTAGGCTCATCTGTTGCTGCGACTTGTCACTCATATTAAGACTATGACCGTTAATCTAGCTAACACATTACAGCTGCCTTATTACTCTAAAATATGAGCAGTCGTAAACCATAAAAAAAGTATAAATGATTTACACAATTTAATCTGAAAATCTTACATGAAAAATAGCATGTTCAAAAATATAACAACTAATGACATGTTTTCTGCCTGGTACAGAAAATGTTAAAAACAATGCATTAATATAGTTACGTCCAGGGCCGCCATCAGGGGTCTGACACCCTGTGATACGTTCTGGGGCCCAGTGACTTCAGGGGGCCCGAGCCCTTGCCAAAAACTGTGCACCTTAACATGTAATGGCCACCACTGGTATACCAAGACATTTCCAATTGGGTCACAGGATCTGGAGCACTTCCGAGCAAACTGACTCATTGATATATCACTAAAAGGCAAGGGTCAGCAATGTTGCTTCCTTTCATATGTTTTGTAACTACATTTCCCATAAGACTCAGCCAACCTATTGAGGAGCTGAGCATCATGGAATATGTAATTCCAAAACATCTCTGGGGGGCCAAGGTTGTCAACCTCAGGCTTAAGGAATGATCAGTATGGTCTGCACCAGCCAGAGTTCTTCCGCTAGGGAATACTTTGCATCCCTTGCTGGACCACCAGAGATTTAGCCAACTCCCTGTAAAATAGGATGAGCAGGAGAGAAAACAAAATGCTTTAATTTTAAAAAGGTCACTGGAATTGACAGCCGAGGGAAGGGGGCCCCAGAAAGGTGGTCCAGTAAGGGTTCCCAAAATCTCTGGCACCCCTGATTACATCACACCTATTTGTCTTACAAGCAAACAGAAGAAGCAGCTCAGGATCTTCATAACGAAGCAAACTATTTGACATATGAAAAGGGGGTGCAATAGTGCCGGCGCGATATTGTAAATTCCTATTAAATTAAGTGGTATAATCAAACAGAAATGCAAACATACAGAAAATAAATAAATGAGTAGATGTGATGCTACCTAAAATGGATATAACAACAAAGGTAAAAGCAAAAATAAAACAACCAAAATATGTGCCATACAGGGATCATGCAGAAAAAGAAGCCATAAAGCGCATCCAACAGTGCAGTAATCAGTAAAAGTAGCAAATGAGGGCTGTAAATTTGCTGTGTGCCAATAATAAAGTAGTGACAGAATCAATGTATCTGATAATAATACACGGTGGTGAGGATAAAACAACGGTCCTCCTAGAGGCAATTTAAGAACATCAAACACATAAAAAGTGGCAGTGTCAAACAATGGTGATACCGTGATGGTATCAATGGTGTGGGGGAAACAAAAAGTGGTAGTAAAGTTGTCTAGGTATACTCATAAGTTGGGGGATCCTCCTGAGGGTGGAAAGTGCTTGCGGTTACGTTCCTCGACATCTCTCAAAGAGAACAGAAACAAAAAATAGACCAATAGTGCAGAATAGTAAGCAATTCAGTTTCCCTCTGAGTAAAGGCAGAAACTCAACTTTAGTAGAGCCACACTTGGTCCTGGCTCTAGGATTATGGGCCTCTGGCCAAATAGAGGGTGGCACTGCCCTTCTTTTTCGGTGTAGGTCACAATTATAGGAGCTCTGTATCTTTTAAGGGCATCAGGTTCTTCTGTAGTGGATATTCTGACCCCTTGGATCGCCAATCCTTGGTTCCTGGGTAGCTGCAATGTGCAGGGAGTTGAAGCACAGCCGGCCAGTAAAGAGTTAAAATGTGAATTTATTAATAAAGAACAAATGGTTGGACATATATCGCTGAGACGCGTTTCGGCCACCAAGGCGTTCATCCGTTAGTCTTACATGTCCATAAAATAGGGTGCCAATATGCAGAATGAATGCAGAATTCTGCATATTTGCACACCATTTAGACTTTTTGCTGCAAATGAAAAGAATAACTGGTTGAATAAATATTTAAGAAAAACAGGATTTTTTTTTTACATTGAAACCTATGGGATTCACCTGAATAAAACTGTAGAATTAAACCACTGACAATCAGGGCATTTCACTTGTAAGGTATCACCCCGCCGGTAGAGAAGGCAGATCTGGAGCTGCACCGCCTTGAACTCCCCAGGCAGCACCCTTCATGTCCTGCCATATTGGACTTTTTCCTGTGAGCTCACTCCAGCAGCATCAGCAGGTGTAACTAAACAGGCCCTGCATTCTCCTTATAACAGAAGCACTCCCTACCCAAAATGCTTCTGCATGCTTGTTGTAGCCTCAGTCTGCTCTTGACACCAACCTGGAAGGAAGCTCTGTTACTCTGCTCTATTGTGTACTGGACCCCTGGCTATTCCCCTGCACTCGCTTTGGATCATTCCTTCTAGTAACCGTGCCTCGAGAACCCCTTTTTGTTGTGCATGCCCTGCAGACTCCCCTTCTGCACCCTCCTAACCAGAGACTCTCCTGCCTCGCCCCTCCCCTGTGTTTATGCTGTTTCCCTTAATAAACCCAACCTGGTTTCACAATATCAAGTATCTCCGTTGTATCACTGCATCCTGGGCTCGCAACCTCACCCCGCACACTGAGACCTGACATCATTAACATTTCGGTGCTGTTCGGTGCTCTCTGAATAGATTAACCATTACTTCTCTATGGGGATTTTGCTGCCATCAAAGATCACCGTATTTCACTGGCCATTTGCCTATATTTGGCGAACTGCCAGCTTTTTGAATAGCCGATGGCCACAAAATTGCACCGTAAGGGTAAAGTCACCGTTCAATGCAATTTAGCAGCCAAGTCGGTGTTCTTTGAAAAACCCCTTAAGAAAAAATAAAGTCCACTATTAATTGGGACTTATTACAAGGACTTCTAACTATTAGTGCAGGCAGGGTCACTGGAACTACAGGTCTACATCACCTCTCAGTAATGGTTCTTTCCAACCAAAATGACTACTTTAATTCGACACTGTATGCAAGGAAGGAGGGATAAAGGACATTCGTACGCCATAACCAAGCAAGAAATATGTGTGCTAGGAGCGTTCCTTTCCATTTTAACTACCTAGAGCATCCATGTAAAGTTTATTTATTGCTACCTAACAAATACAACCTTGGACAAAGCATAATTCATATCCATACGTAAATTAAAACTTGATTTAGCAACCCTAGCACATACAGTTCAGACAGCAAAGTAACTATGCAGTATTTCCATGTATTTTTAATTCAGTATGGCATTTTAAACATGCATGAAATGTAGTGCTTCTCTAATGATGAACAATTTATGTCTGAAACTGAAAGGTTTAGCATATTCATCTTTAACTCTGTGATCCTGCTACATTATTAACAGCCTGCTTGCAGTGCATTTAGTTTCTTAATTCAAAATCACTGACAATAAGCAATTCATCTAGCCCCTACCTAACGACAGCATCTGAAGGTTTATATTGAAATCATTTACAGAAAATATATAACATACCCTAGAGGTTTCTTGGTTGTAACGCAAACAGCAGACAATAATATATTGTTTAATTAAATGGTACAAGGGCCGGGTTCAGTGGTGTTTATCATCTGTAACAAAAGAGCACTGAACTGAGTGGTACTTAAGAAAAGACTCATACAAACTGAATTATATAAAAACAAAAAAGAAATCCTGCCACAATTGCAATTTAGCAGCGTAACACTACAACAGTTATCACTGTGAGTCACTGTTTTTGGGTTCACAAAAAATCCTACAAGCACAGGTCTCTCCGCTAAGCAGAGAGGTAGCTGGCGAGACAATTTGTTTACAATGAACAAAAAGAATTCAAATAATGACACTAGAATAGTGTATCCCAACAGTAATCACATGCAGAATTG
The DNA here is from genome assembly GCA_009667805.1 of Leptobrachium leishanense. Taxonomy (NCBI): domain Eukaryota; kingdom Metazoa; phylum Chordata; class Amphibia; order Anura; family Megophryidae; genus Leptobrachium; species Leptobrachium leishanense. The sequence continues at coordinate 123,497,008 of CM019066.1, forward strand.
TGATAAGGGTAGTAAAATACTGCATTTATACTGTAAGTGTGAATGTTTGGTTTCAGACCTCATAATGTGCATATCAATAGCTCACCCTGTATACAGACACATACTAGCAGTTTAAGCACTATATCATTGAAATTGTAATTTTAATAAAAAGTCCAATACATCTGAATGTATGCGGCAATGAGGTCTGGCATGATTTGGCCGGGGCTGTGGGAACAGTAAGTACAATCATAAATCTCTTTTGTGAGCAAGCCAAGCCAGTAAACCTCATCCCACTTCTTTTTACAATTCTATATAAAGTATTTAAAGTAATGGTGTGGGGAAATGTTGACTGACACACATAGGCAGTTCACGGCCCTCTGGACCCCATGGTATTTATGCCCAAATAAAAACTCTCCACCTGAGAGATTGATGGATGCCTTACTAAGGTCCAGGATTCGGTGATGCCCACCTAATCATCCTCCATGGGCAGGGGTTGTTCCTTCAAAACACAGATCTAATGAGTTTTCCTACTCATCCCGGACTAAAAAGGAAAGGAATAAGGTGAACAACTTATATGTGAATTTTTTATGTGAAACTGAACCTGTGCATTCAGCTTACAGTTTTTTAGGTTTTTAAATAGATTGAAAATAACTAAAAACTTTATTAAAAAAAACATTATGTGGGGGAAAACCTTCCAGGAGTCCCATTGTTTGAAAGTCCAGTGTAGTTAGTTGATCTGTGATGTTATCTGTTTGGTTGTATTCATGAAGGGGGTTGTTCCTTGCCTGGGTAGCTGTATGTCTGTGTGAATATACAGTCAGTCTGCTTTTTGATTTTCAACGGTGTGCATCCTTCTTTCAACTGCAGTTAAAGTTTGGGTTAACTGTTAGGCCCGCGTCAGATGAACGCAGTGATCATGTCCGTGTTGCCGCACAGTTTAATGTCCATCGTAACATAGAATCATGAGCAATAGAGACCCACACACGAAGTACGTACGCACTGAACTGCACACGCACAACGCACGTGGCAAACGGACGCAAGTTAGGCAAGAACGTTAAACTGCTAGACGGACGTGCAGAGTGCGCCACATCGGTGTAGCGTTCTGTGTGAGTGATGAGATGTCAGACGCAGCGCATTTGCAACGTCCATCACCTTGATGCACAAAATGGCTTTTCATATCCTTTTCAAATTTTTATCATTTTTCATACTAATTTTGCTTCCCATATTTCCCTATTTTTTTTTTACGTCTGTCAACAAAAACGGACCGTGTGGTGTCTACAGTATCTTCCGTTACTACATCTGTCTGTTATGCACACACGCAGAGTGCGCTCTGACTGCGTTCGTCTGACATTAGCCTTAGTCTCCACCATCGTCGGAGCAATCTTCCCTATTACATGGAAAAGAGCCTGCGGAAGGAGATACTCAGGGTACAGTTGCTCCGATACAGATATATGTATACATGTAGAATTTATTAGAAATATATCATAAATCCTATATTTACTTTGATGTAACAGTGAAAGATGTGATTAAACACCTGAAAATAAGATTTATAGTGTGTGGGACCAATGGGAACCAAGTTCCCTCTGCAAAAATAGTGGAGGAACTGCGTTCCCATGCATTCCCCTGGACTTGACCCCTGTCTCTCACCCCGCAGAGAGAACAGTTGCCCGATCCACTACTTATGGCCGCCAGGAACAGAGTGAGACTGGGGACAAAGAGTCCCCAGTCTCCCACCATGATCACTCCTCAATGCTACGCGATCTTGCGAAATGGGACACTAATAGGGAAAACCTGTGCCTGCAGGTTTCCCCGTAGCATTCTCATTTTAGAGTTAGATTCCGGGGCAGGCGCTACTTCAGCACCTTGCCCTGGAACACAGCGCTACCCTTGGTGATATTTGCAGTAGTGCTTCCGCGCTGCCACTAGTCCTCCTGGAGTCCATAAGTTACTACTGGTGTCATTATGCATAACGGCTCCAACAGTTATGTTATTGGCAACAGTGGAATAGGGTCCAGGTGTATACAAAATATAGGTGAGAAAAAATGCTCATGTGAGCAAAAACAAAAAGTAGTATACTGCCCCACTAAAGCACTGTCTAACAAACGGAACATGCATGCATGCCTTAATAGGGATTGAAAGTTATGTATTAATTAAAAAAATGACTGATATGAAGCATGTTTAGGGGCGTAACGGATAAAATGAATTTCCATGGTACAAGCAACTCAGTACAGATGATATTCTGATCCAAATAATTGCATGGTGTGTGTAAATCCAGAGAGAAAGTATAGTGTGATGTAACAAAATCACTCATTGTACACCTTATCTGATCTAAGAGAGCAGAATCTGCATGATGAAGGACCCATTTACACAGAGAGAAAAAATTCTTGGTGCTTGTGCCTCTTTAAATTAACACTCTTAACTAAACAGAAAATTTAAAATATATTCTATCTGGTAAAACACATTCTAATTAAATACATGTAACTATTTTTGAATAGCATTTATTCCCAACCTTTCCATTTTTTTTTTACATGAATTCTTGCAGGCAGTACCAGGCTTAGGTCTGACTCATACAGTGAAAGATATGCACACACACACTGACGCAGAGATACTGACAATGACAAATGCACTGACACAAGGGTGTGTGCAACTCTTATCATTAATGTGTGCAACTGCAACACATTTATCAAATTCAAGCACAAAATAATCACAAAAAAGTCAATTATTGTGCTCTTTATTATTATCTAGGAAGGAAACATCTAAATAGTGGTGTGGAACTAAAGGATGGAAAAGTAGGACCAGTTTACTCAGCAGACACCTCCTCTGCGCACACCTACTGTATGTCTTCCAGTATTGCTTATTTTTTGCTGTTGGTGTGCAGTCCAACATATACAGGATACATGATTCCTATTTCATTGTATATATTGTTTATAGTGTAATGTCACTGACTGCCTGCCCAAAACCACCCAACACATTAGATCCCCCAAAGCAAGCGTCACACAAGTTCAGAGCCAACCTCCATCGGACAGATGTCCAGTCCCTTGGAATTTGTTTAATCCATTAATAATGGTTTTATATAAATTTTTTGTCTTTTGATAATTTTTGAGCTTTGGTTTTGATCAATACAAATCTATCTTTTGGCCCCCACATCGAAAAACTCTCATCTAAACTCTACCCCAAACTAGGTGCCCTGTACAGAAACAAATCCTGCCTGAGCCCCGCGGTAAGAAAGCAGATTGTGCAACAAATGCTTATGCCAGCCATTGAATACGGAGATGTAATGTATGCAGCTGCCCCTCAATCACACCTCCAGAAACTTACTACATTGTATAACTCATTCTGCCGCTTTGTGCTACAATGTAACTACATGACCCACCATTGTGACATGTTAAAAGAACTAAACTGGCCATCACTGGAATCTAGACGCTCCCTTCACCTTTCCAACCTGGTGTTTAAGAGCTTTTCTGGGAAGCTACCACCCTACCTGAATAGGCTGATTGCCCCAGCAGCTCCCTCATCCTATAACCTCCGATCCAGGACCAGCACCTTACTTGCAATATCGCAATACAAAAAGAAAGTGGCTCAATCCTCATTTTCCTACAGAGCACCGCAATTATGGAATAACCTCCCAGACGCCATCAAATCTTCCCCCAGTCTAAAGTCCCTTAAGAGATCTCTATTAACATACCTCAATACGGAAAGCACCTGTAAACATGTAACATAATGACTTTATTTCCTACATATTTATTTTTCTGTTAATCTGTATATTTGGTTTTGTGTTAATATCTTGCATTTTACTATTTTGTATTTCTGTAACCACTCAATGTTCTTGAACCCAGGACATACTTGAAAATGAGAGAAATCTCAATGTATCCTTCCTGGTAAAATCCTTTATAAATAAATAAATAAAGCTGTGGGAGCTTCAGTGGATAGTGAGGATTGGGTTGGGGTATGGGTAGGCTCTTTCCCCTTCACTTTACATTGCTCACTTCTCACTCCATTTGGTAACATGACCTTGGTGTTATTGTACTTCATGCCATGGGGGTCACTGTCATGGCTCCTCTTTGGAATAAGTAGTAGTGGTCTACAAAGACAGAAACTTTGGGTTATGTCCCTGTCTTTCTATCTACTAAGGGCACTGGGCCCCAATAAAGAAAGTGGTGTTCGGAAGCACAAACTTGCCTGATTTAAGAGACCTTCATCCCAGACCACAAAGCTAGGCCGTAATGTTTGCAAGTAGGCAAATATTTCAGTTCATTCTCCAATGAGCGCATACTTAACAGACTCAGCAATAGTTAATGGGAACCCAGTAGCAGTGGCGTAGCGTGGGGGGGCCTTGGGGGCAGTCGCCCCAGGCACAGTTTTCTTAGGGGCGTAAAATTTTGAAAAGAAATTTGAACCACTAATATTTTTCAGCAGGGATCAGCAAGGTGTCTACTCACGGACACTGGTATCCTTGAGAGGCCCTTGCATGGGCAGCCGCCAGTTTTACTGCACCGGCCATGACTTAGCACTCGGCGTCCGGAAGGGAGGACCAGGACAGAAAATTTTGTCCTGACTCCTCCTTAACGCTGACATGAGTCACGTGAAGCAGCGCAGCATTATCCGACGGAACACTGACCATGTGCCACGCTTGTCAGCCCCCCTTGAAGCCCTGTGCCAGCCCCCTGCTGCTGGCAGCCCTGCAGCCACTGAACAGGAAGGAGGGAGTGAGGTGCCTGCCCTGCAGCAGATTTAAAATCTGGTCTCCACTAAACTCACTGGACAGCTCCCCCCTTTGGCCACCAGCAACTCCACGCAGGTAGGTAACACTGTGAGACACCAGTGTAGCGTGACCAACACACAGTGAGGGGGTACGGGGAGAGGGTGACTGGAGGTTCAAGGAGAGAATGACTGGGAATACTGGGAGAGATTGACAGAGGGTACTTGGATAGAGAGAGAGAGTGACTGGGGGTACTGGGAGAAAGTGGGGTACTTGGAGAGAGAAAGAGTGACTGGGGTACTGGGAGAGAGTGCCTGGGGATACTAGGAGAGAAAGAGTGGGAATACTGGGAGAGATTGACAGGGGGTACTTGGATAGAGAGTGACTGGGGGTACTGGGAGAAAGTGGGGGTACTTGGAGAGAGAAAGAGTGACTGGGGTACTGGGAGAGAGTGACTGGGGATACTGGGAGAGAAAGAGTGACTGGGGGTACTTGGAGAAAGTGGGGTAATGAGAGAGTGACTGGGATACTGGGAGAGAGTGACTGGGGACACTGGGAAAGTGACTGGGGTACTGGGAGAAAGTGGGGTACTTGGAGAGTGACTGGGGGTACTAGGAGAGAGAGTGACTGGGGGTACTGGGAGAGAGTGACTAGGTAAAGTGTGAGTGTGGAACTATGCTAGGGTATACTGGGACAGGTTGACTGGTAGCAGTGGCGTAGCATGGGGGCATGTGTGTTTCATTTTTTTATTATACCAGTATTTTGTTAATATACAATACATGTGCTTTTGGGGAAAGGGGGTCAATACTCTACTGGTAGAAGGGAATCAGGGTGTGTTACAGTGTCCACAGGTTGGGGGGCACACAATTCTTGCCTTGTCCCGGGCGCTGACAACCCATGCTATGCCACTGCCCAGTAGAGAAGTTAAGTAATAACCGTATCTTGTTCATTTAACAGTGATATTGTCATTATTTATATTACACTTGTAAAAAATATTAACATATTTTGCAACCATTGACCATGCATAAAGCAAACGCATAAAACGGTGCTAATAATTATGACAAAAAAACAGCATAACAGTCTGACAAGGGTCCTGTTCAAGCGAGTCCGCACAATAAATGATGTGTAGACTGTAGAATAATGTAGATGTGCAAGGTTTCAGAAAATCCATGTCTCTTGTTGGTCCCTAAGGCCTGTATTTCAACACCACTGTTGTAGGCCAATTCAGAGCCCCGGCACCCTCCTGTCTCCAATTAACTTCAAGGCAGTTGGGTAGATAGATTTCTTTCTAATACTACGGAAAATAATGACTTGCCTGCTGCTGATTGTATTCCTTTTCCTGAGTGTCCTCTGTTCTTTTGTAGTGAGAGACAGATGTTTGAGTTTATTTAATGAGTAGAGTTCCTTTGTCAACACAACTATTTCTTAAACTGGTACAGGAGGGCGCCGATTAAGATCACATATATCTTAGAAGGACCTGGTCTCAAAGGGTAAGGAAAGAAAAATGAAAATAACTGAAGCCCAGACAGTGTATATTTCAACAGATCCAGATTTCCTCATTAGTCAGTCAAAACATTTTGGAAATGTTTGATCTCATGTTTAATTTGTACGTCCACTGAAGTACAGCACAATTACTCAGGGCTTCCCCTCAGCTTACCATTTTATTAAACTAGATAAAAATAAAGCATCTTTGCTCCCTATTGTGCTTACATTTTTATAGTTGAAAGCGGCTAAATCCATGGTGGTCCAGCAAGGGGTTACAAATATTCCTTGGTTTTCAGCTGTTGTAGTGATTGTTCTGCACCTCCGACTAGTGCAGATCATACCGAATACTGACACACTTTGCTGGTGTTCAGTGATGAGTAAGAGTGCTTTGCCAAGCTTTAGATGTCATGGCTACCAGGAAACTGCCCGGCATCGTGATGGGCCAGTGCTGGGCATCATGGTGAAGCCCTTGCACTTAGACATGATGCTGTTGGGTTTGACAGGAGCCTTTATTTTATTTTGTTTATCTCTTACCACCATCTTTTTGGAGCTGGTTATTTTTTTAAACTTTTCCACTTCAATTTAGAATAATATAAATTTTTCATAATTCATGGCTACAATGGCATCTGTGCTTCACATACAAAGGATTGGAAGCCTAATTTAACCTGTCGTAGATCCAAGCCGCAACAGTAATTACGACTCACTCGAAAATGTTAAGGGCCCCACATTAATAGGGTTCTGAGTCGTGCAACACAGATTCCACTAACTCTACTTTCATGTTGAAAAAAATCACCATTTATTGACGAGGCCAAATTAATAATTAAATATGATAATGTAAAACCAAAAGTGAACTTCTCATTAGAATTATAAAACTTTACTGAAAAAATGGCAGATATGATATTTCATGCCAGATATGACACAAGCTATTTTATCGTCTCCATTCCAGTTGATTAAACTGTGCATGACTTCTTGCATTGCATGAACACTTAGCAGCTAGACAAATCTGGGACTTCAGCAGCTACGACGATTTTGCTGTTTCATCAATAGTTTGCAGTAAAACATCTACTGTATAAAGATGTCAGTAAAGACAGTTATAGGCAGGAGATCTCTGTCTATAGTGGAATGTGATGCCATATTCAGAATATGGCACTACTAGAGCTGTAGTGTTCACCGAAACCTGAAAAATTTAGATTGGTGCTTTATTATCTACATTTTACAAATATGTCTTATTGAAGGGCTAAGATTGACGAACAAATGTGTGGATGAAGAGGACATGTAGAGGTATATGCAAAATCTATCAGGGTTATTCAAAGAGAATCGAAAAGTCACCACACGTTGGGTGACTTTTCGTTCTCCTCAATTCAGTGTGATTTGGCGATCCCATTTCGGCGACCCTGCGGTGTATTCAGCAAGCACCACAGGCCCGTCGTAGTGCAGGGAAAAGCCGCCGCAAACCCGACGAACACTCAACGCAAAACCTGGCGAACGCACACCGAAATCCGCAAAAACATCTGGATTAACCCCGCTGAACACCCAAGAAACCCGAGCAACCGCCAATCACAGCGCAGAGCAGACGCCAGTAAAAGACGACACCGCAGACGCATGGAGTGAAAAAAACAAAACAGTACGCTTGAATGTTTGAAAAGTGAAATGCCGTTTGCAAAAAAACTACTGAACGAAAATGTCTGAAATTTACATATGAGATCCAATGAATGATAATAAAAAGGGCTGTTACAGAAAAAAGAACAAACGATTTTAAAAAGAACCAAATAATAATTTCACAAAAAAATCCTGTGAAATGCCTAAAAGATCCTAAAAAATCTATAAATAAAGAGACTTTTTACTGCAGAATATTATAATTAACGGTTTATTAGATATTGAATTAAAACGAGAATATTTTTAACATTGAAGCCTATGGGATTCTCCTGAATAAACCTGTCGAATTAAACCACTGAACAGCAGGGCAATTCGTCAACTTTTCACTGCTGGTTTTTGTTCTTTGAATAGAAGAAGCATTGCCTCTCTATGTGGATTCACTGCCCTCGAACAGGCAAAGAACAGGCACCGTATGTGCAGGCAATTCGCCAAGATTTGGCGAACTGCCTGCTCTCTGAATAGCCGAATGGCCAGGAAAGGTAACCGTACGCTGAATTTCACTGTTCGGTTACCTTTCGGCCACTATTCACATCTCTTTGAATAACCCTGTATGTTTCTTGACATTTCTATATGTCATGCTTCATTCGATAGGACAATCGGGAGATAATGTCCTGGAAAGGTGAGCACCACAATTCTAGACTGGAATCCATAACATCATGTTCATAGGCAGAGTACCCACTGGATACAAGCTTTGATAGTAGGAGACAGAACATCCTAGCACCACAACGAATATGATTTGTCTCATTTAGTAAAAATAATCCTCAGTGTTGAGTTATCTGTTCAGTGCCCTGATCCTCAATATGACTCAACAGAGAGGGCAGTATATAGACAGAAAAGAATAAAACATGGCATTTAAAATAAATGTCAGACAAATCAACAACACGATTTGCAAAATATAAAGAAAAAAAGCAAAATGCCATTTACGTTACAGCAAAATCTGTAAAATAAAAACTTGTTTCCAAGGAAATTTATGACAATTTTATTTATGTAGAAACCTAATCATAAAACCAAGTAAAGAAAGAGCCACCGTTCTCACCGCGGGATGAGGGGAGTATTGGATTTATTGGGAGGGGCTGCTTAGGGGGTGATACATGATTTTGCAAATGCAGAACCATTTAGCACCAGCTTTTAGAAGGTACAAACTTTTGGCTGTTCACATCCCAGTGGTAATTAGTGCTAGCACTTTGAAACAATTTACTTATCGAAACACTTATGTACGTTTACGCTCCCCATGTTAAGTATAGGATGCGCAAAATACATTTAGCTTGCGGAAGCTAGTGCAAAAAACGGTTCGCTAACGGATTTCTCTTCGGTTTAGCGTCAGGAATGTAATATGGGAGGCATGCGTTAAACTTATCCTGGTGGTAATGCTAACATATCAAGATGCTAACGTTGGCGCCATCTAAGGAATAGAGCCAAGAAAGTCAAGAAATATACTTCTTGCTAAATTGTGTCTTCCTACACCCTGCTGTGATAAAGAAAAAATAAGAACCAGACAGCTGCCCCACCTAAAAAAAATAGTTTTAACTGCTTAAAACCAGAAAATAAGTTAAGATTTTAAATTGCTACTATAATTATTTTACTATTTCTGATTTATTAAAGCTGATTTAAAGAAAACCGATAATGTCTGCTTATGAACCTAATAAAATACGTATTTTTCATTTGTTCTGTAAAGGAAAAGTCATTTGCACATTCACTTTAGACACTGGCCGCCCCTGCAGGAATTTGTTTGAGTTTGATGTGCTTGATTATTACTGTTATTCGTGGCTGGTTCCTTTTCTCGTCACTCTGTGGTTTATACATCATGGTTATACCCAACACCTAATTAATACAATTTTGTATTCTTCCATGAACCAAAACATAGGAATTCTTGAGGTTCCATAAACAAAGTTTAAAATGTAAAATATATTAGCTGCCATTAGAGTGTTGATTTATAGGATTCACACATTTTCCGCAACACCGCATTGTATATACTAGTGATCTAATAGGATTTTACAAGTGATGTCTCTAAACTATGTGCTTATTTTACAATGGTTTAGCAAACTTTAAACTCACAGGGTTATTCAGAGAGGATGAAAATCAGGAGAATGACTGTAGAATGAAAAATTCTAGGTCAAAATAGCCAAACCAGAAAAATTCTCCCTTTCATCTCACTTTCCAAATCGGCTATTTTGACCTAGAGTTTTTCATTCTCCAGTCATTCTCCTGCTTTTCACGCTCTCTGAATAACCCTGTCAATCTTAGACTCAACACAGACATGCCAGTCTGAAAAGTATCTCAATCTATAAAGGGATAGTCTAGGGTTAAAACTGGAGGGGTTAAACAATAACCTAAGCCTACCGGCTGGATGGAGTAGAGGTAACATCACCAGGGGCGGACTGACAATACTCATGGCCCCCGGACCAAATAATGCAAGGCCCCCCCCCACCAGACACCACCCACGACCCCACCTCTTTTCACCCTTAGCCCCACCCAAATCCCTCCTCTGCACTCCACCAAAACAAGTGTAATTTAAATCCCCTGTCCAGCCCATTTTTAGCTAAAATGCTGCGTGAAGTGGAAGAGTTTCCTCCACCACCTCCAGCAGCCAGGGAAAATGGGTCCAGCCCAAGACATTGTGCTGTCTGGGTCCAAGAATGAAATGCTGCGCAAAAAAATATATATCACGCCTATGCATTTCACTGAGCTCCAGAGCTATAAAATTCACATTTTGTACGGTGTGTATGAGCATATCACAGAGTTGCACAGCAATAAAACTCACAGTAATGTGCACTGTGTATGAGCGTATCACAGAGCTCCACAGCAATATAAGTCACTCACATCCACACACTGCACATTACTGTGAGTTTTATTGCTGTGGTGCTTGTGATACGCTCATACACAGGGCACATTACTGTGAGTTTTATTGCTGTGGCGCTTGTGATATGCTCATACACACTCCATATTACTGTGAGTTTTATTGCTGTGGAGCTTGTGATACGCTCATACACACCGTATATTATAAAGGGTTATTCAGAGAGCACAGAAATATCAGTGAAATTTCGGTGCTTCCTAGTTCAGTGAGCTTCGGCGATTCCATTTCGCCAACCCTGTGGCGAACTCAGTAACTTAAACCAATAAAAATGCATAAAGATGTGTTTAAATAATAAAAAAGGTTGTTTAAAAAATAATAAAAAGGTCTGAATATTTTTTTTTTAAAAAAGGTCAAATGTTGTTGGGGAAGGCAAATTTAAGGGATTATTCAAAGAGAATAATTTGCCACCAAATTGCACCGAAAAGTGAATTTCCCTGTATGGTGCAGTCGTGGCCATTTAGCTATTCAGAAAGACGGCAAATATTGGTGAATTGCCACGAAATACGGTGCCTGTTCGGCGGCAGTGAAATACGGTGCCTGTTCGGCGGCAGTGAAATACGGTGCCTGTTCGACAGCAGTGAAATCCCTCATAGAGAAACAATGATTAATCTATTCAGGATTTTTTTTAAATGGCTTTTTTTTTTTAAATTCTGTAACAGACCTTTTTATTATTATTCAAAGGATTTTATATATTATTTCCGGGCATTTTTTTGTTGTTGTTGTGGTGTGTGTTTAGATTTACCCTGTATGGCGGGTATCGCCTTTTTCTGGCGGCCGATCTGCGGTCTGTTCGGCTGCGTGTGATGGATCGTCGGCTGCGTGCGGTTGATCATCGGCTGCGTGCAGTGGATCGTCAGCTGCGTGCAGTGGATCGTCAGCTGCGTGCGGTGGATTGTCGGCTGCGTGCGGTGGATCGTTGGCTGCGTGCGGCGGCTTGTCGGCTGCGTGTGGCGGCTTGTCGGCTGCGTGCGGTGGATCGTCGGCTGCGCTCGAGGAGTCTGTGGGGGGAGGCTAACTATTTTTTTAGGGGATCTATAGGTTATATGGGCAGCTGAACCTGGAGTCACCTTATCTGACAGGTGGACCTGCCTGACACTGCACACAAACACTATCGCACTGTACCTACACATGTATCACACCCCCTGACACTGTACACTCACACAAAACACTCACACTGCACTTAACACTGAGTGTGCAGTGTCAGGGGTTGTGATACATGTGTAGGTGCAGTGCGATAGTGTTCTGTGTATCACCCCCAGCAATGCACACTCACACAAAACACTTTCACATTGCACTTAAGTGTAATCACCCTGACACTGCACTCACACAAAACACTCACTCTGCACTCTCACTACCCCCCACTCATAAAAACACTCACTCTGCACTCTCACAACCCCCCACTCACACAAAACACTCACTCTGCACTCTCACAGCCCCCTCACACAAAACACTCATTCTGCACTCACAACCCCCCATACAAAACAATCTCACAACACAGACCCCCCTCCCCTTACCCATCCATCGATGTCTGTCTGATGGAGGGGCTCTGTTCACCTCCCTCCTCACTGCTCTTCCTCCAGCATGGGGACAGGAAGTGCATGAGGATGGGGAGGAGTCAGCTGGACAGACTGTCTGCCTGCAGCCAAAGACGCTCGTATGCTTTTGCTTTGTGGCTTGTGTGCACAAACCACATTGCTGCCTACCACTAGGCTGGGCCTGGGCCCTCCCAGGCTGATGCCTAAATTGCCTAGTGGGTTCCGCCAGCCCTGGGCGAGACACCTAAAAGTACATAGTTGCCTACCACACACTAATGGCTGTGGAGTCTAGTGGTAACATCTCTAATCATCGACCGTGGAGAACCAAGTAAAATCCCGTTCAGCACACCCTCCAATTCAACTGTGGAGAAGCAAGTCTCGACTTTAGGAGAAGCGATTTCATCCTAACCACCAGGTCGCTGGATCTACAATCATGGAAAGACAACTAGATCCCACTCAGAAGACATGCCACCAATGAGTGTCCTTGGGCAAGACATCTAACAATATAGATGCGCATACTTCACAAAATACTTGTACATCTATTTATTTATTTATAATGTATTTTACCAGGAAGGATACTGTAGCGCTGCTTTAAAAACTGTATTCTGGTGCATTGAACTATTGCTGCCACCAGAGGGAGACAGAGACATTGTGGACTATGCTGGACAAAACCGAACTACACCTACCATCATCCTTTGCATGAGGACAGGAAGGAGGTGGTACAGGAAGAGGAAAGAGATCAGCAGCCTCGTGCAAGGCATGGGCAGAGTGAGCGGAGCAGTGAAAGATGGAGGACGCACGTTGGAGCTGTCAGGGATCACAACCAGGCCGGAGTACAGACGTTGTCTTACTGGTGCTGGAGATCAGGATAGTGACCGTGTTGAGACCTAACTACGCAGCGCTGAGAGGTCTGGAGGACAAGCTGGATCCGGCAGGACCCCGAGTTAGGAGACCGCGCTGATCGATTGGGAGTGCAGGCGGCAGATCGTTGTTCCAGTTGCAGAGATTTGGCAAGCAGGGAGCAGATTCAGTGGCAGGGAGTCCCAGTACACAGCGGAGAAGATCTTTTGATCGAGGCATCGAGTGCTGGACAGTTTCGTTCATCGGATGGGTGAGAGGCCTCCAGGCCACAGTTCCAAAACAGAAACGCACGCTGCAATATTGTTTAAATCCACAGGGCCTGAACGGTGACTAGTCGAAGATTGCTCTTTTCGTTCACTGGCCAGTTGACCATAGTACCTGGGTACTCTAGACAACACACATATATATTTTTGAGCTATAATTCACGGGACTTACACTCCAGAACTGAGGGGGTTAACCGGTTTCTTTTACCGCCGCGTGTTTTTCCCGCGTTACGAATTCTTGTTACTCAAATACCGTATAGGCGTATTATATGCTGCTTTATTGGGATCAGTAAAGAATATAATATAGAAAAATCCACAACAGTGCTGGTGTATAATTATTTCCTAGTGCGGTGAGACTATCCCGAGGTTTATTCAGCGGCTCCTCCAGGGGTGAGCGCTACAATACGTTGAGATTTCTCTTGTTTTCAAGTATGTCCTGGGTCAAGAACATTGACATTTTACAGTCGTTACAGAAATACAACGTAATAAAATGCAAGATATTAAAAACAAAACACAAATATACAGATTAACACAGAAAATAAATATAGAGGAAATATATTCACTATGTTACATGTTTACAGGTGCATTCTGTATTGAGGTATGTTAATATGGAGGTCTTGAATGACTTATGACTGGGGGAAGATTTGATGGTGTCTGGGAGGTTATTCCATAATTGTGGTGCTCTGTAGGAAATTGAGGATTGAGCCACTTTCTTTTTGTATTGTGGTATTGCAAGTAAGGTGCTGGTACTGGATCGGAGGTTATCATAGATTGTAATTTCCTTTGGGAATAGGGTTCACCTGAATCAGGTCATCATCCATGTGAGGTATTCTAATGTATCAACTCCTTGTACACTGATCTTATAAAGCACTGTGGAATTTGTGGCGCTATGTAAATAAAGAATAATAATAGCCCATCCTGATCCTCCATGCACACCCTCTCTTGTTTGAACCTGAGTTTTTGTCATGCTGGCTGCCTACTTGGGCCATCGTGGTGGCTTGGAACACGAGGAATATAGCCCTTTAGGCAGGTTAGCTGCTGGCTTGATACAGGACAGATATTCAATACAGATTCCAGGGCAAGAGAGGAACCAGACTGAGACACAAGGGACAGGCGGGCAAGGAAGAAAACTAAAGGGATCCCTATGCTGGGGATGATTTCTGTCTAAGAAAACCTCACAAAGAATAACAGAGCCAGGAGAGCAAGAATCAAAAGGGTTAACAGGACAGACAAAAATCCTAGACTGGAGAGGTCCTTGAATGCTGTCCTCTAAGTAACTAAACTCAGACAAACCAAACACATAAAACATGAAACATAGAAGAATGGTCAGCACTAGCAGAGGTTGGCAACAGAATAGGCATACAGGTTACAGGGCTCAAACAGAATGGGTAATCGAGAAAGCTGAGGTCAATACAGTGATCAATAGGAAATGTCAGTACTCGATCCAGGGATATAGAGCCAGAAGGAACGTCATACAGGCAAAGGTTGGCAACAGATCAGGATACAGTAATACCAGGAGAAGACAGAAATGGATAGTCAAGAATACAGCTGAGGTCAAAAGCAGAATACACAAGACATGAATGCTAAACAGCAACGCGGGGAACAGGAATCAGGACCAGAACATAAACACAGGACCGCAGCCACCATGTGAACTCAGAACAGGTCAAAGAACCTCTGCGCTGCTGGGATATATATAGGGAGTGGGTCTATGTGATTGGACCATGTGACTTCAGAACGGAATATCACAGCAGAACCCTGGAGCAGCCCAATACAGCACAGCCAAGCACAAAACAGGGAAAAACAGACATGACTGCCTCTCACCACCAGGGGGCGTGGCCAAAACCAGGGAAAACATGACAGTTTTCTTGGCACTGCTCCACATCTGAGAAGCTGCGATTTCTGTGGAAAGTGCATCAGTCATATGACTGGAGGGAGTGCAGTAGTGTAACTAGGGTATGGCAGGTGTGGCACACTGCCATAGGTGCCACTTGAAGTGGGTGCATTCTGGGACCCAGATGGTCCAGTGAGCCACCGTTTGGCCTTTTCATCCAATTATCTTTCATGAGTGGGTAACCTGGTGGACCAGGTTACAGATGGGAGCGCCGAGTGCAAAGCAGTCTGTGTTTCTATGAATGAGTACTGCGCATAATATCTCGTATACTGCCAGACTCTGTCACTGGAGTTCCGACATGTCATCAAAGTGCCGACACTCTGACTCACTGAACCTCAGAAAGCACAAACCGCATTACGATCAGTGCTCCCACCCATGCTCCAGACCACCAAGGATCCGACACACTGGGATATATGAAATTGGATAAAGGGACCCAGCAGTGTCTCACTGGACTATTAGGGATATCATATGTGTGCCCCCATCTTTGCCACTGGACCACCATGGATTTAGAACCCTCCTTGACAACATGTATATATTTTTTATAATATATAAGTATTTAAATATCTTTAATATTTAATTTTATTATATTTTAATATTTCCATTCATTTTAATATTTAAATTCTTTTTAATATATTTATTTTAACTACAAATTTATTTTGTTTTCGATATTTAAATTCTATATATCCCTTCCCAAACAAGAATTTTTAACTATACTGCGCAATGTGTATTTTATTTCTCTTTATGTTTTTTTAAGATCCCTGGACTGAGTTAAAATCGAGTAATATACCGTAAGTGTAATGGCCATAAGTAAATATATCTGCCTCCACAATGTTATAAAAAAGGACAAACTCTGCCACAATACTAATACTTACTGTTCACTGCTATTATCAAGATATTGGTATTGACTTCTTGTCATTGTTATTTGTGCTTTTGAAGAAGTATTATTTTGTATAAAATGTTTATACTTATCTGCCTGGTTATATAAAATGCAAATGCTCCCTGTGCCACCTCTCTAGATCCGTCAATGATTTCCACACTAGTGTTTTCTCCCCCATCCTAAGGGCCCTATTACATTCCTCGCGCACAATTTTGTGCGGGCGCAAAGACGCGCTAACGCGAGGGGCTAAACCCTTTGCGCTGAACGTCGTATTACAACGTCCGTGCAAAAAATGCGCGTTAACGTTTAATACGGATGGACCTGTGCGAGCATAATGAACTGTGCGCGTCCTATACTTAACATTGTGAGCGCAAATGCGTTTGTGCGCTGGTGCACACATGGTAGTACAATCTTAGCGCAAAATTTAACGGACAACATTTGCGTGTATATTTTTAACGTCTTTGAAAAGCTGGTGGTAACGGCAAATTGTAGCAACCTGACCGCCCCAAACTGCAGATTCACAACGGAGAACGTCAATGCGTACTTTTTTCTACTAGATCCGTCAAAAATTACCTTGTCTTCCGTCAAAACGTACATCTGTTGTGCGCAGTCCGCACAAAAATTACGGACTCGCGTCAAAAATGACGGCCACTACCTTGTTTTCTGTCAAAATGTACATCTGTTGTGCGCAGTCCGCACAAAAATGATGGACTCTGACGGACTCGCGTTAAAATTACATTGCGCTCATTGATTTCTGCGCGCAACGGTATTTTGCGTGCATTTTTGCGCGTCGGTTTTACGAACGTTATTTTTTGACGGATGAAAAAATGCACAAGGATTGTAATACCACCGTTAATTTTCGCGTGTTATCGCTTAATGCTGTGCGCAAAAAAGCCTGCGCTGTGCGAGCGTTTTTGCGTTAGGAATGTAATAGGGCCTTAAGTGTCTGTTAATTTTTCTCCTCTGCTTAAATTAAGTATTCCTGAACCTCCACTTTTTTTCCTATACATTCATTCTCATTTCATGCCCATTATATTTCTCTCTCTGACTTTATCTATAGTTGATGGAGTCAGTACTCAATAAACATACAATTTTGTGAACTGACTGACAAGTAGATTTCCTTTTTTACGTCAAAATTGTACAAAACTCTAAAACAACTAAACATTGGAGCTAGGTGGTCAGTTGTAAGCATGTATTTTGCAAATAAAAAACAAAAATCATAGCAAAGTGGCGCTCTCTTCCTCTTTATTTCAGTCTCTGCTCATCTCCATTTTGAGATTCATATTGATTTTGCTTCTGAGATGATTTATATCAACTTGTATATCTATACATCAATATCATTGCCTACCTATCGAAATCCCTACAGCCAGGTTCCCTAATGCCAAAATCCCGACGGCCAACTTCCCTACACCGAGAACTCCCTGACGGCCACCTTTCAGACATCCAAAATCCCAGCGGCAAACCCGAACCCTACTCCCTAATCCCCCTAAACCTAGTCCTAACCCTAACCCCCTAAACCTAGCCCTAACCATAACCCCCTAAATCTAGCCATTACCTTAAACCCCCTAAATCTAACCCTAACCCCCTAAATCTAACCCCCCTAAATCTATCCCTAACCCCCTAAGCCTAACCCCCTAAATCTAGCCCTAAACCCCTAAATCTATCCCTAACCCCCTAAACCTAACCCCCCTAAATCTAGCCCTAACCCCCTAAATCTAGCCCTAACCCCTAAACCTAGCCCTAACCTCCTAACCCTAACCCCCAAAATCTAACCCTAACCCACCTATATCTAGCCCTAACCCTAACTCCCTAAACCTAACCCCCCTAAACCTAGCCCTAACCCCCCTAAACCTGGCCCTAACCCCCCTAAATCTAGCACTAACCCTAACCCCCTAAACCTAGCCCTAACCCCCCTAAACCTAGGGTTAGGGTGTTAGTATTAGGGTTAGCCACTGGGATTATGGATGTCTGGAATTTGGCCGTGTAGGGAAGTTGGGATGTCTGGCAGTTGTCCTGTCTGGAAGTTGGCTGTCGGGATGTTGGCATTAGGGAAGCTGGCTGTAGGGATTTTGTCCAGCACCCCTATACAGTATATCTACAAAGCCATATAACTCAAAATGATTTTTGGAACAACCTTTCAGTAGACATGCTAGAGGCTAAAACAGTGATTGCGTTTAACCTCTTCACGACGGGTAGGTGTTGTCCATCGAGCAGGGTTTAACGATGGCAAGGTGTACAGGTACACCTCACCACCAGGTGCAGTCGCGGGCCACTAATTCAGGCCGTCTCACTACAGCCAATTGCATGCAGCACGCCGGCTGCGTGGAGGGGCCAAAGCAGCCCATTGAAGAAAGTGGGGTGTACCTGTACTCCCTGTGTCTTCAAGGCCCACCCGCCGCATGGACGTCATAGAAAGTCCTGCAACGGGAAGAGGTTAACCAGGCACGGGATAGGCATAAGGCTATCCTAAATAAATAATAAATGTTTCTATGACTGCCATCCTATATTTCTATACAGCTAATACCTGGCCACAAGTTTGTGCCTATCTACCCAGCTGTATATACCTATATGTCCAGTTATATAAAATAAAATGTGTCTTCTTATCACACGAATCCAGAAATAGAACTAACAAAATCTCCAGCTCCAGGCCCGTGAAGATCTTAGAAATTAATACCAAGGTATATGGGAGCGCATAAAACATATACAACAACGTATTAGATGGTCAATACAAACAGAGTATTGGGTAGTAAATCGGTAGTCTTTAAGTCGAATTAGTCCATAGATCCTAGAAGAGGACAAAAAGAGAGACCATTGCGCAGTATGTACTGAAATCTGAAAACCACACAGTAATAGTTAAAGAACTCACAAGTGGGGAGTCTTCAAGACTCCAAATGTGCGCCTTCAAGTCTCTTTAGGGGAACTTCGCCCGTATAGTAGATACTTGTCCCGTATGGTAGATATTTGGTCTTGATGGTAGATATATCTGGGAAGGAGAGAAAATATATAGTACAGTACTGTTGTAACTGAAATATATATGGTAAAAATAGGACACTCACGTGTTTCAGAACCTCCACTAGGGGTGGTTCTGTAATCGCACCCTGGACCTCTTATTGCTTGAGGGGGTCCCACCTCTTGAGCGTTACTCCAGAGTCCAGCAGTGTCAGGATATAGGTCCAGTACCTGGTAGCCTTTCTTCAGTGTGTACCAAAAATTGGGGTGAATAAATGAATTGAATAGAAAGTAAAAAAGTAAAAAAGAATTTATTATAAAATCGAGACGCGTTTCGCCTGCATCTGCAGGCCTTATCAATCGATATTTCAGTTACAACAGTACTGTACTATATATTTTCTCTCCTTCCGAGATATATCTACCATCAAGACCAAATATCTACCATACGGGACAAGTATCTACTATACGGGCGAAGTTCCCCTAAAGAGACTTGAAGGCGCACATTTGGAGTCTTGAAGACTCCCCACTTGTGAGTTCTTTAACTATTACTGTGTGGTTTTCAGATTTCAGTACATACTGCGCAATGGTCTCTCTTTTTGTCCTCTTCTAGGATCTATGGACTAATTCGACTTAAAGACCACCGATTTACTACCCAATACTCTGTTTGTATTGACCATCTAATACGTTGTTGTATATGTTTTATGCGCTCCCATATACCTTGGTATTAATTTCTACAGTCAGTGAGGAGTGGAGGATACACTCAGCTGGTGAGCTGCAATCACACAATCCATCTTTTCTTCACTAAACCATTTAAGCACCTATACACTCACCTTTTAGTTTTTTTTTTCATCCGTGAAGATCTTAATCCGGCTCAGCCCTGAAGAAAGCATGTGTGTGTGGGGAGGGGGGGTTGTAGAAACTCAGGTCACTGAGGCCATCCAATGTGCACTTCTGATTTTACTAGACAGTAATAAAATCGATAACACAATATTACAAGAACACAAGTACAGGATAAAACAAGAAAATTAAAACTAGTGAACGTAATCTAATTATATAGGTTATATAGGTTTAATTGTCCTGGAACCTTCTTGACTGAAAGGAAGAAAAGAGAGAAATAAACATTCTAAATCAGCGATTTATAGCATGACAGAGCAATGTGGAATAAATCAGGATAGATGAACACAGTAATCAGAGCAATGTCTCTTATAGTAGGGAACAGCTGGTTTCATTTGCATACTCAGCAATGGAGAGGTTTCCAGGTCATGAGACACTCCACGTAACAGGAAGATAAAATAACACATCCAAACAGATAAAAGACTTTAACTTCATAAAGGAAATTACCTTTCAAAAGATGTGCATTTATAAGACAACCACATAATGTAATGTTCACTTTAGAGTGACATCCAGCAAACTGACACCATTTAACTTATTTAATATATAGCTAATATTCAATGGTGGCTGGTGACATTACAAGCTGGTGGTGCACCAGACTGGAAACATGAATATTTTTAATCATTATTAGCAATATGTCTAAATGGCATGACTACCTTCGAAATATGCAGATGATCCCAGATATAGGGAATAACCCTTATAGACTTATTCCTATTAATTAGGAAAATAAAATGGGCATTTTTAGTATAAATTCAATAATTACAAGTGTAATCCAGAATTTAGTCACAAGATGCTTATAAAAACATTATTCAGTATAAAGATCTAAAAGTGAAAAAGGTGATTTTATTATTTACTAGAAAAAATCAAACTCTCTGAGCCCTGCTCCTATCTATTTTATTCTAAATAATTATGAGTTTACGAAACTTCAGAGTTTGGAAGAAACAATTCTTGTTTACTATTGCTATTTAGCACATTAATGCAAATATTTATGTGCATTTTCTGTCATTAAGGGGTTAAGGCAGGCACCTGGTGTGTGTGAGACAGATAAGATCTCCATTGAAGCCTCAGACAAGCATGCTTTGGTCCTGTTTGTGTTATGCCCATCAGAGTTCAAATAGCCAGTAAACAGGGAAGGTAAACATAAGCGGTCTGCACATAACACATTTTATCAATCAGGCACATGTTAAATGACACAAAAAACATCTGAAAAAAATTATATAGTTTACATTATTTATTGCAAAAAATAAACAAATGGTGGAGCGCTGCCCCTTCTGACCACATGGATGAGCCACCACTGCTAATATTATAAGCTTGGAGTTTCTCTACATAGATACATTGAGATCGTGAGATTAACTATATACTATTGTATATACTATATATACTAGTATTGTGATACTTTAGAGTTAATACAGGATGGTGTAGGAAAGGAGGGAGTTAAAGATTAAACCCTTTTAATTTAGGTGTCATTGGACCGGTCTGAGTCTGGACTTTCTAATTATACCAAACATGGCCATGTAGAATAAAAAAAAAACATAAACCATTTTTTTTTTCTTTACCCATTTATTTATTTAAGTCCATTTGTCATGTATAAAATGAGCAATACCACTGCCATTATTCACCTACACATTTCCCATGCTGGTAGCATATCAATGTTTTATTCATTAATAATAATATTATTATTCATAAAACATGAAAATTTAATTTTTTTCAGTTTTAGTTAAAATTGTGTATTTTCTTAGAAAAATGTAGGAACAGATTCCCACTAAATATTTTATTTACAACAAGAGTGCCCTATGTAATATATAACCACAAACGTATAGATGATAAATGGCTTTTGGTGCTGATTTCAAATACTGATTTTCGATCAGTAAGATATTTCCCAAGGAATTGAACATAAAGGCTTATTCAATAAGCGACCAATGTGCCACCAAATTGCACCGAACGGTGAATTTCACAGTACAGTGCAATTTCGTAGCAGTTTGTCTTTACAGAAAGTTGTCAATTTGCCAAATTCTGGAAAATTGATGGCGAAATACAGTGCAGTTTTCTGCAGATCGTCGGTGTTCGGCAACAGTGAAATTGTCCAATAGAGAAGTAATGGTTAATCTATTCACAGAACGCCGAACTGCACCAAAGTGTCAGAGAAATGCTCTGATGTTCGGTGATTCAGTTCGACAGATTTAGCCAGGCTAATCCCATAAGATTCAATGTAAAAAAATATTATCGTTTTATTTTTTTTTAGTCAACCATTTGTTCTTTTCATTTTCAGCAAAATGTCATTTTTAATTTTTGGAAAATTTTGATGTATTTTTTGTATCTTTTAGGTGAAATATTTGATTGCTAATTTTTTTTAAAAGGTGTTTATTATTCTGCTACAGGCCATTTTATTATTTTTTATAGGGCCTTTTTTTTATTTCCACACATTTTCTTGCATTTTTATTGGTTTAAACATCTTTTAGAAGAATAGTAGAGTTCTGTTTTTTTTGTTTGTTTTTCTGCAAATCGGCGCAGATCGGCGATCAGTTTGGCACTCTTAGGCACTCACCAGTCTGTGGTGGCGTTTGGCAGTTTGAACGGCGGTCTTCAGCGGTTCCATGTTCAGCACACTTCGAGGACCCTGTGGTAAATAGTGAATTCAACACAGGGTTGGCGATCTGGAATCACTGAAGCGCAAAGAAGTGCGCTGACGAGAAAGCACCGAAATTTCAGTGAAATAGCCAATTTGGAAAGTGAGATAAATGGGAGAATTCTTCTGGTTTGCCTATTTTAACCTAGAATTTTCACTTCTCCAGTCATTCTCCTGGTTTTCACCGCTCTCTGAATAACCCTGTAAGTAAATACGGCCTTGGAGATCTGTTAAGTATAGTAATTATCAAGGAATCTTTGTGACTTCTGAAAAGAAGTATATAGTAGATGATGGTCAAAATTATTGATTTTCAAGAGCTTGTAAAAGGAGGATTGTGTGTATCAGAGTTTTCAAAATGTTGTACTAAAAGGAATAAAATTGGATGAAAATTCTACTGCCTCTTAGTGGTAAGTGAAGAGTAGGATGTTTATATAGTCAGTGAAAAGGCATTTGTCTCCATCCAGCCAGCGAAAATGTAAAAAAAAGTAGGCAATGTTGATATAGTTACATGTGAATTGTAATGGTCAGAATTGTAAAAGGATTTATTATGGCAATGTGATGAAATCTAATATTATTTTGGTCATCTGAAGAATCCTGATGTACTGTCCTAAGGCTCTGTAACTAATAGGATTTTCCATGCTCGATGTCTGGTTCCACAGCACAGATCGTTGCTTTTAATGAGGATCACAGGCCGCATGTAAGAAGAGACAGATATTTGTTTCATATGAGAAACTGAAAACACCTGTACAAACAGTAGGACCCAGACTCTTTTCCCCAAATCCAACCCAGGCATTCTTCTGTTGCAACGCGAGTCACTCGAGGTTTAGAAGGTCAAATCTAGACAAGGTTTCAATAACTTCGAAATCCTAAATTATTTGCACTCATAAGCTCTAACTTAGTTAACATAAGCGAAATCCTGTATAACGCCACTTTGTGTGGGGGCCTCTCGGAAAGTCATCTTTTGGGAAATAAAGGAATGCCTTGCATTCCTGGGGTCTCTTCAAAGCTTAAAGGAATCTTTATAAACAGTATCTGTTTACACTGGAAATCCATTTCATTTTCTATTAGGAAAAAAGATCAGATAAATCGATTTATGGTTCAACACATGATGTCATTTTGAATCTCAAGGTGTAGCTGTCTGCCGTTTAAATACGCAGCCAAAGGAAAATGTGTTTCCTGTGTTAAATCACTGAGCACTATCAAGTATGAGCAGTGGATGAATGTGATAATTTCAACAATATCTTAAATCTGTTTGCTCCGTTTGGTCAGCATCAAGTGCGTTTTGCAGGGGTGCTCAACCATTACCCTCGAGATCTTGGAACTGCATCTCCCATGACACTCAGCTACTCATTAGGTTGTCAGAGCCATGTGGGACATAGAGTTCTTAAACATCTGCAAGGCCAATGTTGAGCAATTTGGCGTTTACTACGTCAATGATTATGAAGCGTTCAGCATTTACATCTTTGACTTGTTCTTTACTTTTCTTTCTTCAAAACAAGTAGCTGTAGCAAGCGATAAACAGTAGTTTGTCCCACCACCCTTTCATATATTGGTAAATGCAAAAAATATATATCTGACATGTAGCGCACCCAGATGAGGAGACAAAAGATATTAGTGTACCTTTTTGATGCTATATACAGTTGTGTTCAAAATTATTCAACCCCCAATGCTGTAAAGGGTTTTAGGGAATTTAGTGTACATTTGTAATTGTATTCAGAATGAAATCCTACAAGGACTTTTTAAAGAACCATATGCAACTAAAATAACATCAATTGGTTTTGTAATACAGTAGTAAATGTTTCTTTTGTGAATTCATTGACACAATTATTCGACCCCTTAAAGACTACCACTCTGAAGAACAGAGGTTCATTCAAGTGTTTTCAATCAGGTATTTAAAACACCTGTGGATGTCACGGAGCAGCAATAAAGCATAATAAGCACCAATTAGGCAGCTTTAAAATGACTGTAATACTCAGCTCCTTCTAGACATTTACTGATGTGGTTACAAACATGGTGAAGTCAAGAGAATGGTCCAGGAAGACAAGAGAAGAGGTGATTACTCTTCACAGGAAGGGCAATGGCTATAAGAAGATTGCAAAGATGTTAAACATACCAAGAGAGACCATAGGAAGCATCGTTTGCAAATTCAAGGCAAAGGGCACTGTTGAAACGCTACCTGGTCGTGGCAGAAAGAAGATGCTGACTTCGACTGCTGTGCGCTACCTGAAGCGTAGAGTGGAGAAAAGTCCCCGTGTGACTGCTGAGGAACTGAGAAAAGATTTGTCAGATGTGGGTACTGAAGTTTCAGCTCAGACAATACGGCGCACACTGCGTAATGAAGGCCTCCATGCCAGAACTCCCAGGCGCACCCCCTTGCTGTCTCCAAAGAATAAGAAGAGTCGACTGCAGTATGCCAAACGTCATGTGGACAAACCACATAAGTTTTGGGATAGTGTTCTGTGGACTGATGAAACAAAATTAGAACTGTTTGGGCCCATGGATCAACGCTATGTTTGGAGGAGGAAGAACAAGGCCTATGAAGAAAAGAACACCTTGCCTACTGTGAAGCATGGCGGGGGGTCAATCATGCTTTGGGGCTGTTTTGCTTCTGCAGGTACAGGGAAGCTTCAGCGTGTGCAAGGTACCATGAATTTTCTTCAGTACCAGGAGATATTGGATGACAATGTGATGCAGTCCGTCACAAACCTGAGGCTTGGGAGACGTTAGACCTTTCAACAGGACAATGATCCCAAGCATACCTCCAAGTCCACTAGAGCAGTGGTCCCCAACCCTGGTCCTCAGGGCCCACTAACAGGCCAGGTTTGCCAGATATCTGAAGCACAGCACAGGTGTTATGATTTGCTGCTCAGTGATTGCAGGATTCAGTCTGCTTTTCCCCATGGTGATCTGCAAAATCTGGCCTGTTAGTGGGCCCTGAGGACCAGGGTTGGGGACCACTGCACTAGAGCATGGTTGCAGATTAAAGGCTGGAACATTTTGGAGTGGCCATCGCAGTCACCTGACTTAAATCCGATTGAGAACCTCTGGTGGGACTTAAAGAAAGCAGTTGCAGTGCGCAAGCCTAAGAATGTGACTGAACTGGAGGCTTTTGCCCATGACGAATGGGCGAAGATACCCGTAGATCGCTGCAAGACACTTATGTCAAGCTATGCTTCACGTTTAAAAGCTGTTATAACTGTAAAAGGATGTTGTACTAAGTACTAAGATTGAATGTCACTTGGGGGTTGAATAAAACTGATAATGATGTGAGCACAGAAAAGACATTTGTGGTTATTTCATTATAAATGTTATGTTATATTTGTCTGACCTACATGTGCCTCTTTGATTTAATTGATCAAAATCAATGTCAAACTGGCCAAAACACTCAATTTCAGTGGGGGTTGAATAATTTTGAACACAACTGTAAGTACTTCCTCTCATATTTTCTCAACGAATCATGATAATTTTACATGTGCCAAAATGAAGAAAAAACAACCCAATGAAAATGAAAAGAAACAGAGAAAAATTCACATACAGTAACATTACACCAGGGCCGGCCCGACCATGGTGCAGAGTGGAGCACCGGCGCCAGGCGGCCGAATTCCGGGGGCAGCAAATTTTACCCACCGGTGAACTATTTTTTTTTTAAATCGGCGGCGGCAGAATCTACAATTGCCGCGGCGCCGTCGGGAAGTGAATGTTGTCCAGGTGCCTGAGGATCCGCCCACACGCGCCGTAATCCTGCGCTTGCATTCCTGGCCGCATGTGTGTGGGCGGTGCCTAGTATGGAAGCGCGGGATTACAGCAGTGGACGAATCCTCCACAGACTGCGGCAGCTATGTTTTGTCTCCCCTTTAATTTGTTCAGGAGGTTAGTTTAACCCTTCACTGCTGGACCATTGCATCTCTGTGTGCTGAGCTCATTTTTACCGTTTTGTGCTCATCATGTTTAAACACAATTTGAAGTCATGTTTTATTATATGACCCAGACAAATTATATATCCTTTTTTTTCAGCAGACTTGGCAGATTCATAATATATCGTTATTATATGTCTATAACATGCCCTGTCAGAATGCTATAACAAAAATATGTAAAAAAAATGTGGATTTCTAATTATCTACAGCGCGTAAAATAATTTTTTTCACATTTTACCATCTGAGCCTTTGCGGTTATATATTCTATAGGGTAGCCCTGCAGGTTCAAGGCCCACCAGCCGCTGGGACGGCATAATATGCCCCACGGCGTTAAATGGTTAAGGAATAAAAACGAAGCTGCCGCCTTCTATATCCTATTTCTAACTATGGTTGGTGGTTAGCAGCATTACTAAAATCAAGAAAATAAAGATTGTGGGTCTAGATTCATTTACAAACCCAATTCAGAAAGGGAAAGGAAAGCAAATGAGAACCATCCATAGGTGTGTATAAAAATGTATTGACTTTTTCAGCATAAATTAAATCTCCCATGAACTTGCATTGCTGGGAGTTTTCAGAAATGTGTTTGATTAAAAAATGAGCATTTTCCAAGCTGGGTAAAATGAAATACATTAATGCATTAAAATATACTTCCTCTAGTCTAGAGAATCCAAAAATTATTTTTAACAGTGGTTTAACTTTCTGAACTCTTTTGTATTTTTTACACTTTATGTATTATATAATTTTCCCTTTGCATCATCACAAGAAGATTTTAGTTCCAACGTTTAGGTCTCTGCCATAATCCTTGTCGTTTATTTTATCACTTGTATGATAACGTAACCTGTTGAATGTATTTTAGACAGTAAATGCTGTTTTTCTGCTAGACGAATACGAAACAAAGTCTTAGCTTTGCAACATTTCTGTTCAGATTATATAGGAGTGCATCTCATTTGTACTGAATTAATGCAGTGTTTGTTCTGCATTTTATTTGTTGTTTTAGCTTTCCATGGATTGTGCCTAAAGTCTGCTCATATCCTGTCAGTATGGGTAAACACATATTGAGGGATCTACTGTCCTGCAATTTACCAACTCTGAGAAATTCTGCTAGGGTGACCTGAGAATGATCTTTCTCTGAAAAGCCATCATTAAAACGCTTTGCTTTTGTCTGAAAACAGCAATCACATTTAATGATGCCAAGAGCCAGGGCACACTACAGTTCGTATTCACATGGCTATTACAGATTTAAAATAGACATTTTTCATGAAATGTAAAACTGAAATTCATTAGAATAAATCTATTTAATATGCTATAACAGTAGCTTGTTGATCTCCGTTGATTTCCAGTTTGTATAAAAAATAAAAGACGGTGGACTCTATTCTGATCTAGTTTTTACCCTTAACAAGTTAAGTATTACATCCCCACTCGTTGGTACTAATGGCATATGCAGATGTTGCTCACAGCTGTTGCCTCAGATTACTGTACAATAGCATTTGTATTTCCTATACTTTGCATAGGAAGGGCTAATGCTAAGGCAGTCAGAGAATAACGAGCTATTCTACCTTTTAGCAAAATGTTTTACGACACAAAAATAAAAACATTATAAAAATCCAGAAAGCCGGGAGCTAGCTGAGACACTGAGCAGCCACTTCCTGTGGAGTTCCGTCAGCAGATTTCAATTAAAACCAATTTTAGCACAATCCATGTGCCCTGCTCGGACTGTCCGGCGGTGCCTTTCCTGTCCTTGGGAGATGGGCAAAAAGCCACAGCAACGGCGGGTGGGTTCGGGTGGCCCCAGCCAACGAGACATACGAGAGTCCATGGGCGGTGGACGACATGCCAGAGGCTTGGATCCCTCCTTGGCACTCCCCCGGGATTTTGGCTCCTCAGAAGAGGATCTCTGCTCCTGGTCCCTTGGAAATAAGGCTGGCATGGACTGGCTTGCCCTGGCGCCCCGGGAAAGAGGGGGTGCAGCTGCAGGCTCGGCCGCGAAGAAGCGGGCCCAGAGAAAACTAAAGTATCTGGCGACGTTATCCAACAAGACCCAGGAGCTCACCTCTGACCCTTTGCGTGACTGCTCGGAGGATGACCTGCAACTCTCTGAGAGAATACGGTTGTCACAGCCCCAGAGCTCTGTCCCTTGGAAAACCATTGCGCAGATGGTGCTGGGTGCCCTTGAGGGGACTGGAATGCCCTCGGATGTCGGCTCGCCCTCCCTGAGGTCAGACGCTGACATTGCCTCTGAAGCAGAGGATGATGCCCGCTCCACCATGATGGGGGATTACTGCAGGTTCATCGCGGAAATTAAGACTTTGTGGACTGCTGAGGTGTCTGGGGTACGGGCTATGGTGGAGTCAATAAGAATTTAGGTGGCGTTGGTGCAAGCGCAGAATACTGAAGTGGCAGCAGAGCAGGCTATTGTTTCATCCCAGGTGAGCGCCTTTTGACCCGCTCGGTGGAGGTTCTCGAATCACAGCACCGCAGGTGAAATATACGTATACAAGGTATCCCAGAGTCGGTGTCTACGTCGGACCTGCTCCCTTATGTAACCCACCTGGTGCATCATACCTCCGGATCGTCTCCCAACGTGACAGAGGTGTTCGATATGGTGTTTTGGATCAGCAAGTCTGCAACGGCCCCAGGATTCCCCAAGGGATGTCATCGCGGTTGCCAAGGTTGCAGCAGTCAAGATCTGGATCATGTCGGCTCCCGGGGCACGGTCTGCGGTGAAATTTGATGGAGCGTCGCTGATGTTATACAACGACTTACCATTCGCGCGGCGTCGTTACCGGGAGGTGACGGCGTTCCTCTGTCATCAAGGGGTCACTTACCACTGGGGTCTGGCTGGCTCCCTGGTGGTGACTCATGAAAACGTGCCCTACACTATTTCTGACCTGGCGGAGGCCTGGCCAATTCTTTCCGGCATTGGATTGTCCCCGGATCTGGCGAATGCTTCCACAGGCTGAGTCTCTGTGCCCATGCCTCAGGTATCTACCTCCTGCTCCCTGAGTGCGTTCTCCCGGGGTGATGTTCCCCCGCATGCATTATGCTTCAGTTCACCCTTTTTCTATTTCTTTGCTTTTTGATAAATGGAGGAGACCCCCTCCCTGTTTTTAAATTTTCGCTGACCTCTCCCTCCCACCCATTTTCCCCAATGATGTGACTTTCTGTTTTTGCTGAGACTCCCCCTTCACTTTTGTTGTTGGATTCAATGATATGCTGCATTTTCGGTACATGTTTTTTACGCAGTGCCTTTTTGTCCTTCGACTAATTTGCTGTTTCTCCCTTTAGTATTTTTGACTTCCGTTGTGCCTCTTTGAGGTTACTTGTGTTAGCCCTGTGAGGCCTCTCTTTTGCTGGTCATATTGTGGCTCATTTAAATCTTTAAAAATAAAGAATTTAAAAAAAATAATAATATGTATACACCTATCGTCCCACAGTGCAGACAACAGCACGATCCACTCGTTTTCTCTCCGGGAGAGGATACCAATAGCACTGAGTGGAGTTTCAGCAGGCATCTTTTGCGGTTTCTCAATATTACGTGTTGAGCCACTAACATAGCTGACTCATAATAGACCTAGTAATAAAGAGCCGCTAATGGTTATCAGCTCCCTGTTCGTGGCT
Source organism: Leptobrachium leishanense (assembly GCA_009667805.1). Lineage (NCBI taxonomy): Eukaryota > Metazoa > Chordata > Amphibia > Anura > Megophryidae > Leptobrachium > Leptobrachium leishanense. The sequence continues at coordinate 123,527,106 of CM019066.1, forward strand.
CAGCCAGAATAGAGCCCAGTGGCAATGGCATAGTCTAACAAAGGGGAAATATACTTCCTGTCGCTACTTTCTGCAATACATGACTTGCTGACACTCTGGGACTGGTGACAACTTTAAATGGTTAGAACGTAGCTGTGTGCAGGTTCACAGGGGGTTTCTGGGTGCCCCCTGCACGTGTATGCTGTTTATTTGTTCGTTCCTTGGTTAATATTGAGCTAGATTGGGGATTCCCAGCCTCAGGTACATTTTAATAGTAAAGCAAAGCTTTCAATGTTTGTCTGCTACAGCTAGCAATGGCTTTACATGGGGTGGCTTGGAGACTTGGTCTCCCAGTCAAACCTGTCACGATTTCACATTCCAACCAAGCCCCCTGGTGGTGAGAGCGGAGCTCATCAGCTCTGGCAGGTTTTCAGAATAGCCTCTGCAGACCATCTTCCCTGTGGCTAATAGTCTGCGGTCACATGACCAGCCCTGCCCTATATATATGGCCAGCAGTAGAACAGATCCCTGCTTCAGGATAAGTTCCCTTACTGAGTGCCCATTTTGTGATCTGCTATTGTTTGTATTATTTACTGTGTATGACCTCTTGGTGTGTTTCCTGGACCCCTCTTCTGTCAGCCCCCTGGACCCTGTATCCTGATTTACCTGTGTATGACTTGGCGTGTATTCTGGATTATTCTATTGTCTGCTCCCTGGAATCTGTATACTGCCTTCTGTGTATTGACCTCAGCCTGTATGATCTGTTTTCCTGGCTCCTGATTCCTGCTTACTACTGACATTTTCTTGTTTATGTATTATTTCCTTGTCTGTGTTGTATTTACCCAGCAGCATAGTGCAGGTTATGTTAGAGGCCAACTAGTAAGGACCTCGTTCATAGTTCAGGATCTATATTGCTGCTGGGCCTCTTGGTTGTGTATTCTTGCAAGCTCCTGTTGTTGTTTATTGTGGTGCTTACCCCAACCCTGTAATCTGTATTAGATCAAAAGACCACACAAGGATCTTTTCCCAGAGCAGGGCTCCCTCGTGTGTTTATACTCTTTCCTGTCACCTCTTGTGTAGTCAGTGGTGTAGCGTGGGTTGTCAGCACCCGGGGCCAGCCAAGAATTGTGCGCCCCCCCCCAACCTGTGGACACGTTATCGATATTGCCCCAGCTCTCACATGGATATTGCCCCAGCTCATGGATTTGCCCCCAGCTCATGGATTTGCCCCAGCTCACACATGGATTTGCCCCCCAGCTCACTCATGGATTTGCCCCAGCTCACTCATGGATTTGCCCCCAGCTCATGGATTTGCCCCAGCTCACTCATGGATTTGCCCCCAGCTCACTCATGGATTTGCCCCAGCTCACTCATGGATTTGCCCCCAGCTCATGGATTTGCCCCAGCTCACTCATGGATTTGCCCCCAGCTCACTCATGGATTTGCCCCAGCTCGCTCATGGATTTGCCCCCCCCAGCTCATGGATTTGCCCCCCAGCTCATGGATTTGCCCCCCAGCTCATGGATTTGCCCCCTCCAGCTCATGGATTTGCCCCAGCTCATGGATTTGCCCCCAGCTCATGGATTTGCCCCAGCTCACGGATTTGCCCCAGCTCACTCATTTGCCCCAGCTCACTCATGGATTTGCCCCCAGCTCACTCATGGATTTGCCCCAGCTCACTCATGGATTTGCCCCCAGCTCATGGATTTGCCCCAGCTCACTCATGGATTTGCCCCCAGCTCATGGATTTGCCCCAGCTCGCTCATGGATTTGCCCCAGCTCATGGATTTGCCCCCCAGCTCATGGATTTGCCCCCCAGCTCATGGATACTGCCCCCAGCTCATGGATTTGCCCCAGCTCATGGATTTGCCCCCAGCTCACTCATGGATTTGCCCCCAGCTCATGGATTTGCCCCCCAGCTCATGGATTTGCCCCAGCTCACTCATAGATTTGCCCCCAGCTCATGGATTTGCCCCAGCTCACTCATGGATTTGCCCCAGCTCACTCATGGATTTGCCCCCAGCCCAGCTCACTCATGGATTTGCCCCCAGCTCACTCATGGATTTGCCCCCAGCTCATGGATTTGCCCCCAGCTCATGGATTTGCCCCCAGCTCATGGATTTGCCCCCTCCAGCTCATGGATTTGCCCCCCCAGCTCATGGATTTGCCCCCAGCTCATGGATTTGCCCCCCAGCTCATGGATTTGCCCCCTCCAGCTCATGGATTTGCCCCCAGCTCATGGATTTGCCCCCGAGCTCATGGATTTGCCCCAGCTCATGGATTTGCCCCCCAGCTCATGGATTTGCCCCAGCTCATGGATACTGCCACCAGCTCATGGATTTGCCCCCAGGTCACACATGGATTTGCCCCCAGGTCATGGATTTGCCCCAGCTCTCACCTGGATTGTTGCCCCAGCTCCGACAGGGGGTTGAGGGACCCAGATGCCGGGCAGCGCGGGAGCGCCTGCCCGGTCTTGAACAGTCCGTCCTGTGAAGTGGATGCGGCTGTGTGCGTGCGCAGCTGGTCACGCGGTCCGGCCAGTCAGGTAGTACAGAGACTCAGTACCACCTGATTAGCCGGACCACGTGACCGGCTGCGCACGCACACAGCCGCATCCACTTCACAGGACGGACTGTTCAAGACCGGGCAGGCGCTCTCGCGCTGCCCGGCATCTGGGTCCCTCAACCCCCGGGCCAGTTTTAGGGGCGCGAATGCGCCCCTAACAAAACTGCGCCCGGGGCCACGGCCCCCCCAGCCCCCCCCCACGCTACGCCACTGTGTGTAGTTCTATGTTTTGGGTTCTGCAACATGCAAGCAACATACCTGCCTAATGGCTAAATAACATGCAGCAGAAAGGGCACCCTTTGGCATCAGAAGGGGGTGTTCGTGACAAAACCGCTGACCATGACAATTGGTGACTGACACAATAAAAATATTATATATATATATATATTACACAGGCTAACTATAAATCATGCTCCCTCAATCACATTTTTTTAAAAATCTAAATAAAATTAAAACTTATCTTTAATCCTACATTGCCATTTTTGCTTAATTCTTCTTTCTTCTGGTGCCACGGATCGCTGGATGATCAGCATGTAAACAGTTCGCATACACACCCCCATCAAATCATTGAGAGTGAATTGAACATTGCTCGACCCACGAACTCCTTCTCAAACTATGACAGCACCAGGAAGGTCAAGTCTTGGTTCAGTGAAACATAAGCCTATGTGACTGGTGGAAAACATGAGAAATGGAATGATAATGCAAAAAAATCCACATTTTTTTCCAAAATACAATAAATTTAATGATTCACTATAACTTACTGATGTGGTCATTTGTTATGAATTGATTTGCGCAAGGCTACACACAACAGCTCTATCCTCCCCCTCAGAAAATAAATACGCTGCTGGACTGTGCAGCAATTCAGCATTTCTTTGTGTAGCTCTTGTAATACAATGGCCTTGACGCGTACATCTGCGTTCAAGATAGTAAGCTAATATTTAAGCTTGTGTTCTGTGATCATCCATAAAGCCTTACACAATCCTTAATTTAGCTTTTCGGTCCTCCTAGCCATAAGTGTGTTCCATATTTAGAATGTCATATGTGTATCAGGAGAATAATTTTTTAATCTTTACATTTTTTCTTTTTGCTGTTTGTTCATATATAATTTTATATTCAACTGCTTGTTTTCTGAGTTGAAATTCATTAATATTTTAATACATTCACAGACATAGATTAGGTTTGATAGAACTGGATTTGGACTTGGCATCTAGAGTCACATGTTTGTATAAACCTCCTCAATTCCAAGGGATTTTCCCATAAACCCACTAGCAGGACCCAGTGCTTTTATGAAGAATGATTTTACATTACCCACACCAGGAATGTATCTGCTGCAAGGAAAACTAGGCATTTGCCTAGGGAGGTAGAATCCAGGGGCGGCAAAAAATGCCGCCCTGAACACCCGTTCTACGACCAACAGGAAAAATCGCCACCCTGCACACCCGCAAAAACTGCCACCCCTGGTAGTGTGAAAAAGATCCGTCTGAAATCCTATAAGTGTCTGCTTTACACAAATTTGTACCACTTTATATGTTCACTGTAGGTATGCCCTTATTGACAAAGGGAATCCTCTACTGGTGGCCACCGTGTGCTACTACATTGAAATTATAGATTGAGGTTTGTGGTCCTGTGTATTAAAATGGATCTCAAAGCTTTTCAAATAATTTCAGCACATCGGCCGTCATTACTGATGTGTTGAAATTTCAGTGACATGTCCTGGAGCACATTTGCAAATGAATTGGTTTAAAGCAAAATTCCATTCCATTGCTCCAGAATCAGACATTTTTGAGTATGCTCGATATCAGAGACTCAGCAGGTGCTTTTAAAGACTGAATAGACTTGATAATAATAGTAGTGAATAGTATACTTGGTAGTTGTATTGCCATCAATTATAATGTGAACAATAGTGCTGCACGAACAAAAAAAATTCTCATTTTTTTAGCTAAAATCATGTATTTTCTCAGAAAAATACAGTCACGAGGCTCTTGTGACATTCACAAGTGACAGTCTTAAGTGGACGCTTAGAGTTGATTCCTGGAGTTGCGGGACTGGAGGAAGGAACTGCAAGGCCCAATTTTACTCTGGGTAAACGCAAGTCTATATTATGCTTTCTCTCACGCTTCTCCTCTTTACTTCTACCTTTCTCCTTAAATGGAACTCCTGCCCCTCTACCACCGACCCCTACACTATCTGCATCTCTCCCTCCCTCCTCTCGTCCCACATGATGGCCTCGCATGAGCTCCTTTGTTTCCTCAGAACATGGTCTCCCTCTAACTCTCGTGCTGCCTCCCACTCCCACAAATCCCATTCCCACCTTCTCTTTCTCACCCTCCTGCTGTTACTCTATTCAGGTGACATATCCCCTAACCCTGGCCCCACAACACATCCAATACTTCCCTCTCATCCTATCTCCATCGCACATAAATCACCTCCCTGCAAGCCCAGCAACCTCATTCCCATAATCCCTCAGCGCCTGTCCTCTTTCTCCTGCGCCCTCTGGAACGCTCGCTCTGTGTGCAACAAACTCACAGCCGTCCATGACCTCTTCCTTTCAAACTCCTTCAACCTCCTAGCTTTAACTGAAACCTGGCTAACTCCCTCTGACACGGCCTCCGTTGCTGCTCTCTCACATGGCGGTCTACACTTGAGCCATACCCCCAGACCGGGTGAGAGAAATGGTGGCGGGGTCGGGCTCCTGCTCTCTCCCACCTGCACCTACCAGCATCTCCCTCCACCCCCATCCCTCTCCTTCTCCTCCTTCGAGACACACTGCATCCGCCTGTTCTCTCCTCTGGCTCCCAGGGTGGCAGTCATCTACCGCCCACCGGGACCAACCTCCCAGTTCTTTGACCACTTTGCTACCTGGCTTTCTCACTTCCTGTCTTCTAATCTTCCATGCCTAATTCTCGGGGACTTCAACATTCCCATTGACGATCCTTCCGCTCCTGCTGCCTCCAAACTTCTTTCACTCACGTCCTCCCTTGGACTCACACAATCCTCCCTCCTCCCTACCCACCGCGATGGTCACGTTATTGACCTGGTCTTTTCCAACCTCTGCTCCATTTCTGAGTTCAAATGTCGCCCTTTCCCCATCTCTGACCACCACCTTCTCTCTTTCAACCTATCTGGACTTCCTAAACACCCTGCTCCCCCACCCCGCACACACACTCGCAGAAATCTACATGCTGTGGACCCCCATCAATTCTCCAACCTACTTCACCACCTCCCTCATACCTCATCCTTCACCTGCCCTGATGCTGCCACTAATCACTACAACACTACGCTTATCTCTGCTCTAGACACTCTTGCTCCTCTTCGACTCTGCAAGGCCCCACGCCGCCAGCTTCAGCCCTGGCACACCCTCCAAACTCGCTACCTGCAAAGATGCTCCCGCACTGCAGAGCGTGCCTGGAGGAAATCCCGCTCTGAAGCTGATTTTGTTCACTTCAAGTTTATTCTCCGGTCAAACACCTCTGCCCTCCACTTGGCCAAACAATCCTTCTTCTCATCTCTTATATCTACGCTGTCCTCCAACCCTAAACGGCTCTGGTCCACCTTCAACACCCTCCTCCACCCACCTGCACCTCCCCCCTCAGCTGCCTTCAGCGCTCAAGACCTGGCAGACTACTTCCTCAGTAAAACTCTAACTATCAGAAGCAACATCCCAACACAAGATAGTTATCTGCCACCTCCACTCCCACAGGTCCCCTCTGCCACCCTCTGCCGCTTCCTCCCAACCACTGAGGAGGAAGTCAATTCCTTATTGTCCTCCTCACATCTCACCACGTGCCCGCTCGACCCCATTCCCTCACATCTAATTCCTCCCCTCTCCTCCTCCCTCACCCCTGCTCTCACACACATCTTCAACCTATCTCTCTCCACTGGCTCCTTTCCATCCGCCTTCAAACACGCGCTAGTTACCCCTTTACTAAAGAAACCATCCCTAGACACCAACTCTCCATCCAACTACCGCCCTGTATCCCTGCTTCCCTTCACATCAAAGCTCTTAGAAAAACTAGTCTTCAACCGCCTCTCCCTCTTCCTGTCCTCCAATTCCCTACTTGACCCCCTGCAATCTGGCTTCCGTCCGCTACACTCAACTGAAACTGCCCTCACCAAAGTCACCAACGACCTCCTAACTGCTAAAAAACACGGCCACTATTCTATTCTCATCCTGCTTGACCTCTCGGCTGCTTTTGACACTGTTGACCACCCCCTCCTTCTACAGACCCTCAACTCTCTGGGTCTCGGTGACACTGCACTTGCTTGGGTTGACTCCTATTTATCCAACAGGTCCTTCTGTGTGTCCTTTGCTGGTAACTCCTCCTCTTCATTGCCTCTATCTGTTGGTGTACCTCAAGGCTCTGTCCTTGGTCCTCTGCTCTTTTCCATCTACACCTCCTCCCTGGGCAAAATCATCAACAGCTTTGGCTTTAATTACCACCTCTACGCTGATGACACTCAGATCTACCTCTCTACCCCTGATCTCTCTCCCCCTGTCCTTTCAAAAGTCAGTGACTGTTTATCTGGCATCTCCTCCTGGATGGCCTCCCACCACCTAAAGATCAACATGTCAAAGACTGAGCTCCTACTTATTCCTCCCTCTAATGCCTCCCCACCTCCTGACTTCTCTATCACGGTGGAGGGTATCACCATCTCCCCATCAAACCAAGTTCGCTGTCTTGGAGTTACACTGGACTCTGCTCTTTCCTTCATCCCCCACATCAAGTCTCTTTCCTCCTCCTGCCGATACCAACTGCGTAATATTTCCAGAATTCGGCCATTTCTTACCGCTGTCACCACAAAACAACTCATACACGCCCTGGTAATCTCCCGACTCGACTATTGCAATAATCTCTTATCTGGCCTCCCTCTGTCCCGCCTCTCCCCCCTACAATCCATCCTGAACGCCTCCGCCAGGCTAATTCACCTCACCCGCCGCTCTGTCTCTGCCGCTCCCCTCTGCGAGTCCCTTCACTGGCTCCCCATCCACTGCAGAATTAAGTTCAAAATCCTTATCCTTACCTACAAAACCCTCACTAACTCAGCGCCCCACTACCTGTCCTCACTAATCACCAAATACACCCCAGCCCGCTCCCTAAGGTCAAACAGTGACCTGCGCCTAGCTTCTCCCCGCATCACCTCTTCCCATGATAGACTGCAGGATTTCTCACGCGCAGCCCCCACTCTCTGGAACGCTCTCCCTCGTGCTGTCAGACTTTCCCCTAACTTCTCTTCCTTCAAACGCTCCCTGAAAACATTCCTATTTAGGGAAGCCTACCACCCAACTCACTGACGCAACCATCAATCACTCTCACCTTACAGTCCTCTCCTCCTGTTTCCAACCCCAACCCTCCTAGATTGTGAGTTCCTACGGGAATAGGGCCCTCATCTCCTCCTGTACTGTTTGTCAAATGTTGTTCAATGTATTGTAACCCTGTCTGTACTGTGCTTATTGTACAGCGCTGCGGAATATGCTGGCGCTTTATAAATAAATAATAATAATAATAATAAGTAATGGGTTCCCATTTCTACTTTAACAAGTATACCCCATAGAATTTATAACCGTAAAGACGGATGATAAAATGTGAAAGAATTACTTTACACGCTGTAGATGATTGAACGTTTAATGGAAATTTAGTTTTTTTTTTACATTTTTTGTTATAGCATTCTGGCAGGACATGACGTATACATATAATAATGATATATTATGAATCTGCAGAGTCTGCCGTAAAAAGGATATATCAATTATCTGAGTCCTACAATAAAACATGACTTCATATCGCTTTTAAACATGATGAACACAAAAAGGCCAAAATGAGCTCAGCACACAGAGGTAAAAAGGCTCAGCAGTGAAGGGGTTAACACACTATCCCTTTAATATTGCTATAAAACCTGTGAAATACATTCAGTCGATCGCCTATTAAGCAGTACTTACTGTTTGTGAAAAGTGACAAAGCAACAATATAAAGCCAAACTGACTGTTAATTATTCTAAAAAAAAGAAGCATGATCACTGACATGAAACATAATCAGTACACACTTTGGGCCCTATTACATTCTTCACGCAAATGTTAACGCATGCGCAAAAATGCAGTAACGCGAGGGGCAAAACCCTTTGCGCTGAACATCGTATTACAATCTCAGCGTAACAAACGCACGTATACATCTCCCGCGGGTGAACCTGCACGAACGCTGCGCGAATTTACTGTACTTTGCGTGTCCTTTACTTAACATTTGTGCGCTGGTACGCGGATGGTATTACAATCTATGCGCAGTTTGTAACGCACAGCCTTTGCGCGCATAATTTTAGCAACTCCTGAAAGCTGGTGTTAATGGCAAATCTGACGGACCTGGCCAAACCCAAATACGCCAGCCCAAAAAAACAATACAGCAAAGTATAGTTACACATTCTACACATTCCAAACCAATAAATTTGAGAAATTGCGCATGGTTTTTTTTGATACAGCATATATGCGCAGATTGACTTTGACAGGCGCAAAAACTTAACGTGAGACAATTAAGGTTCTTAATTATGACTGTCCGAATCACGTGAAAAAAACAGTCCGCACACTGATTTCTGTGCACAATGGTACTGCGCGCCTGTTTTCGCGCGTCCGTTTTACGCGCGTTATTTTTTGACAGATGAAAAAATGCGCGAGGATTGTAATACCAGCGTTGATTTATGAGCGTTAACGTTTGACGCTGCGCGCAAAAATTCTCACATTTACCGTGCGTTTTTGCGTGAAGATTGTAATATGGCCCTTAGATTCTAGTTTTATCCACGTGAAATTACTTATTTTAATGCCCTCAGAAGAATTCAAGTTGCTGGTGCGTGTGTCACTAGGCTGTTTTGTGCCCTCAACCCCAGATCTAGGATTTTAGGTTGTGCTACAGACATCTGTACGCGCAAAATTACTTAACACCAGACTTTGGGAGTCAGTCATTTTTTCCCCACTTATACATCAACATGGCAACAACTGGGAATCACTAAAATCACTAGTTTTTTACAAGCTCCTAGTATTTTAACCTGTAAATGTACAGTATGCCGCCACATAAGTTGAGCTCTAACACGAATGGAATAGCAGCATGGCCGTTAACCCCTTACCGCTGGGTGGGTTGTACCTGGCAGATGGGTCTAAACGCTGGTACGGAGTACTAGCACGCCCCGGCTCTCCGGCTGCTGCTGCGGCCCCTCCTACTGCCTCTCTACGCAGCTGACGTGATGTGCATGTCATTGGCTGCAGGGGGACGGCTTTAGTTCAGGCTGTCCCATGGCAGCGAATTACACACTGTGAGCACTTGCTGGTGGGCAGGCCGGAGGCAGCCAATAGACGCCAGTGGGGTGTGCTATGCCTTCCCGCGGCATTTAGTTCAGACCCACACGCCATGGGTTCGGCATAGAATACCCCGCTGTGTTAAGTGGTTAACATTGCGAGTGAAGACATATGGCTAGATTCCAAGTCAGGTGTAAACCTAACCAGAACAAGGTGGGTCTCCACCTCAAACACAATTTATTAGAATCAAAAAAGCAATCAAGAAAAAAATCACACATCAATAAAAAAACAACAAAATGTATAATGAATATATATAAGTCTTAATGTAGGTAGGCCGGACCAGCTGTAGTAATGACCACAACGAAACATGAAAAAAACCACACAAGTCGCAAGATTGTCAAATAAGTGACATACTTAGTAGTCCAGAATGAAAAAGACACAAAAAGGATGGATTAATTACTTCACCTCTGAACAATCAGTTAATATATACACCTCCATTCACAAAGCAATGCTCAATTCCATGAATAATCAGGTTGTTCAGCTAATGCATCCATCAAAAGATATATATATATATATGTAAAAAATTTTTGTGAAAGTATTTTACCAGGAAGGATACATTGAGATTTCTCTTGTTTTCAAGTACCGTATTTTTCGCTCCATAAGACGCACTTTTTTCCCCCCAAAAAGTGGGGGGAAAAGTGGGTGCGTCTTATGGAGCGAATATGGCCCAGCAGCTCGTGTATGTGCCTCCGCTCACCTGCCGCCGCCGCGTTCGTCTCCCTCTGAGCATGCGTCTGGCGGCAGGAAGCTTGGGCACTCGCCTGGGGGAGCCACGTGACCGCGGAGATCGCGGTCACGTGGCTCCCCCAGGCGAGTGCCCAAGCTTCCTGCCGCCGGACGCATGCTCAGAGGGAGACGAACGCGGCGGCGGCAGGTGAGCGGAGGCACATCCACGAGCTGCTGGGCCATATCCATATGTGAGCTGGGGCATTATCAATGTGTGAGCTGATGGGGCAAATCCATGCTGGCTGGGGCAAATCAATGTGTGAGCTGGCTGTGGCAAATCCATGTGTGAGCTGATGGGGCAAATCCATGTGTGAGCTGATGGGGCAAATCCATGTGTGAGCTGATGGGGCAAATCCATGTGTGAGCTGATGGGGCAAATCCCTGTGTGAGCTGGCTGGGGCAAATCCATGTGAGAGCTGATGGGGCAAATCCATGTGTGAGCTGGCTGGGGCAAATCCATGTGTGAGCTGATGGGGCAAATCCATGTGTGAGCTGATGGGGCAAATCCATGTGTGAGCTGGCTGGGGCAAATCCATGTGTGAGCTGATGGGGCAAATCCATGTGTGAGCTGATGGGGCAAATCCATGTGTGAGCTGGCTGGGGCAAATCCATGTGTGAGCTGATGGGGCAAATCCATGTGTGAGCTGGCTGGGGCAAATCCATGTGAGAGCTGGCTGGGGCAAATCCATGTGTGAGCTGATGGGGCAAATCCATGTGAGAGCTGGCTGGGGCAAATCCATGTGTGAGCTGATGGGGCAAATCCATGTGTGAGCTGGCTGGGGCAAATCCATGTGTGAGCTGGCTGGGGCAAATCCATGTGTGAGCTGGGGCAAATCCATGTGTGAGCTAAGGCATATCCACGTGTGAGCTAAGGCATATCCACGAGCTGGGGCAGTATATCCATTATTACACTATTTCATTCAGAATATTTATTTTCCGGTTTTCCTCCTCTAAAAACTAGGTGCGTCTTATGGTCAGGTGCGTCTTATGGAGCGAAAAATACGGTATGTCCTGGGTGGCGAGTATGTACTGTTAGGTGTCTTGCCCAAGGACACTTTCTGGAGAGGTGCTCGATGGGATCGAACCCATGTCTCCACAGGCTCTCTCCACGCAGAGCAGTGATATTACCTCTATTCCACCCAGCCGGCATATCCATATCATGTACCTCTTTAAAGGGCCAGCATTTTACTATTCACAAGAACTGCCCATAACTCAAAATAGTCTCAAAAAACAGGATCTAACAGCAAAAAGCAGATAATTCAAACCAAATACACAATAACCATAGCGGGCAGTATATGTCTCAGGCCTGCCCACACAGACGTAAATGAAACCAGAAAAAAGGGGATTTAGAGGGCACCCCAAACAGTTAAAAACATCACAAAGAGTCGCTCAACGTGTTTCGATAGCCTCACGCTATCTTCCTCAGGAGCAGTACCTCATGGCCCCCAATCCACCAAATATATTGAAGACCTGAAGCACCTAAGGCGTAGGGCCCTTAAGTTGCCTCTGATGCCAGGACGCAGGGAGGATTTTTCTAGAAGGGTTTTTTCAGCGTGTGTGGAGGTTTGAGCGGGAGAGGTGTGGGAGGAGTCACCAGGAGGGTACTTAAGGCGTGTGTGGAGAGGTTCTGCGCGCCTTTTTATCCTGAGGTAGAGCTGTAAAAATCTTGAGCTGTGTCAGAGAGCGGTGTTTTCGGCTTTTTGCCTTAAAAAATAGTTTTTGAGTATGGCGGAAGGCGGTGAGCTGGAGTCGCTGTTGGAGGAAGTGAGGAAGGCGGCTCGGCATCGTGGTGTGGAGTAGGCGCAGAGAAGCTTGTCGGAGGTGCTGGCGGCGGAGTCGAAAGTGGGAGCTCGGCCTGTCAGGATTTCTAGGAGGCCTCTGGAGCGGTTCAGTCCGGGAGGAGAATTCAGCGGTGGATCAGCGTCTGAGAGATTGAGGTTGGAGGCAGTGAGAGGCCGAGGACGGTTGGTCAGGCGGATGTTGGCTGGAGGTGACGCAGTTGGGACTGAGGCTGGCGTGAGCGTTTCCAGAAGTGTGGAAGGTAGGAGCTCGAGGCCGGTATCGGGGGCTAAGGATCCTTCTGGTCGGAGGGGTGGTGTGGTGAGTGCTACCAGGAGAGAAGGAGTGCGGAGGTTGAGGAGTTCCTCGGGTAGAAGAAGAGTTCGGTGGTCCGCCAGAGGTCCCAGAGGTGGAGCGATGGCTATCTCGGGGATGGATGTTTCGGCGGTAAGGCAGTTGGTGGATGGGGGTGTGGACGGTGGTGTGGCACAAGGTGTTGGTGTGCGGGATGAGGTCACTCAGGAGCTCAAAGTAAATTGTGTTCAGATGGTGGAGGTGAAGTGGCTCCGTATTTTGGTGTGGGGGAGCGAGATAATGATTATGGTACTTCAGGTTCTGAGGCTCATTGCACAAATGTTTTTTCGTCCACAGTTCCAATGGTTCGGGAGTGGAGTCCGCAGCCAGTTGGTGGTTCCCAGGCTGGTGGAGTCGGTGGAGTTGCAGTGAGGGGTTCAGAGAGTGTGGCACAGGAGGTTCCAGGAAGTTCGGCTGGACCTAGTGTGGCGACAGGTAATGGAAGTGGAGGTGATATGAATTCTTTCATGGCTTTTTTACAGGGGGCTTTTGAAGCTTGGTCGGTTTCAAAAGGGGGTGTGAGCCAGGGAGTTGATTTGGCCCAGCATGGAAGGGTGCAGGTGTGCCAGTTGGGAGAGTTGGTAGAGCTCTTGGTGGTGAAGCTCTGGCTTCAATAGGACCGAGTTGTGTGTCGGGTTCCCTCTGTGAGTCCGCAGGGGTGGCGGATGTGGCCAGGAGGAATGCTTACGTGTCATTTTCTGGTCCTTTGGGGTTTCATTTGAAACAAGAGAAGGTATCCGGCGGGGTGAGTATGTGGAGCTTTTTTCCCTGCTTCCTTTGGTTGAGGTGGCAGGGGTTAAGGATGATTTGTCTAAAGAAGGTTTAAAGGAGGAAGAGGAAAGGAAAAAGAGGCATCGGAGGATTCCTAAGTCGTTTGGGAATTGGCTCTGGGCTTTTTGTATTTTGGCAAGTGTGGTTGTGGAGAAGAACCCACAGCACTGTTCGGCTCTTTTTTGTTATGTGGATGGGATTTGGGAGGATTGCATTCATTGTCCAGATGTTTTAAGAGGGCAAGACAGGGAGGTCTGCCTTTTGGAGGGTCTGGAGATGGGGGCTTCCCCAGTGAAACTCAACACAATGTTTCCATGGCTAAGGCTTTACGGATGACGTAGGGATGCAGAGTTTCTGCAGGACGGTTTTGGTGATGGTTTTCGGATTCCTTTTGTGGTAAGGCCAGGGGGTGGCAAGTTAAGAAATTTAAAGTCGGCAAGAGTTTATCCGGAGGTAGTTTGGGAGAAGGTGTTTAAGGAGATCGGGGCTGGTAGGATGGCAGGTCCATTCTCGTCTCCGCCGGTGCGGGATTTGAGGATATCCCCTTTGGGGGTGGTGCCTAAACGGAAGGCGGGGGAGTTTCACTTGATTCATTATTTATCCTATCCACGGGGAGGATCGGTGAATGATGATATTGGTGAGGAGTTGGCCTCGGTGTTGTACGTGTCATTTGATTCAGCGGTCAGTTTGGTCCGTGATGCAGGAAAGGGGGCTTTGATGGCTAAGGTGGATATTGAGTCGGCTTTCCGGCTATTACCTATTCATCCTTCGTGTCATCATCTTCTGGGATTTTGGTTTGAAGGTGAATTTTATGTGGATCTATGCTTGCCTATGGGTTGTTCCATTTCCTGTTCCTTTTTTGAGTGTTTTAGTAAATTGGGTGGGTCGTGAAGTGGCTGGGTCAGCTAATTTGACACATTATTTGGATGATTTTCTGTGCGTGGGTAGGGAAGGGACAGGAGAGTGTCTGCACATTCTTCGGTCTTTTCAGTGGGTGGCACACCATTTTGGTGTTCCTTTGGCTTTTGATAAAACAGAAGGTCCGGCGTCAGTCATCACTTTCTTGGGGATTGAGATTGATTCACTTATGGGTGAGTGTCGTCTACCTGTGGGGAAAGTGGTGGAAGCTTTGAGGCAAGTGGAAGGGGCCCTGTCAGTTAGGAAATTACAGTTGAGAGAGCTGCAATCGCTGATTGGTCATTTGAATTTTGCGTGCAGGGTCATTCCGGTTGGAAGAGTCTTTTTGCGAGGATTGGCTTTAGCGACACGGGGTATTCGGGAAGGTCATCATTTTGTTAGAATATCTGGTGCCATGAAGGAAGATTTGGAGGTGTGGAGAGCCTTTTTGGTTTTGTTTAATGGGGTGGCCATATTCCCTTCGAAAGAAGTTTTAGCAAGGGAACTGGAATTTTTCACGGACGCCCCGGGAGGTGTTGGTTTTGGGGTATACTTTGGGGGGCGTTGGTGTGCTTCTCGTTGTCCTGATCATTGGTTAGCATCTACATTGGTGCGGAATTTGGCATTTTTGGAGTTGTTTCCATTAGTGGTGGCCTTGGAGCTGTGGGGAAGTGCTTTGGAGGGGAGAAGGATTCTGTTCCGTTCTGATAACATGGCGGTGGTGTCGGCTTCATCATTGCCAGTCATCAGATTGCTGAAGTTGCTTTGTCTTAAATTTAATGTTTTATGCAGGGCACGTCATGTTCCGGGTCGCCTTAACTCAGTGGCGGATGCTTTGTCTTGTTTACAGTGGGGCAGGTTTCGTACCTTGGCTCCGTTGGCGGAGGAGGTGGGCACCCCTTGCCCGGAGGGCCTTTGGCAGCTAGGCTCGGAATTTTTGGAAGATGGGTGAGAGGTTCTTTGTCTGAGTCCTCTTGGAAGGCCTACTCGCGAGTGTGGAGGGATTGGGATGCATTGGCTGAACGGTTCAGGTACGTTTAGGTGGGTGGATTGGATAAGGAGAGTTTGCTTAGGGCATACCTCATTCGGTTATTCGAGTCAGGGCATCTCCTCGGGTGGTACGCAGTCATTGACTGCCTTGGCTTTCCTTTTCCAGGTATCGGGGAAAAGAGATGTCATCAAGGATTTTGTTATCAGATGTGCAGTTCGTGGTTACGTGAGGGGGAGGTGCAGGGTAGACGCTCGGTGTCCAGTTTCGAAACAGTTATTGGAGGGTCTATGGGAATTTGTCGGGTATTTTTGTTCTTCACCTTATGAGGTTCTGCATATGAGGGCGGCTTTTTTTTTTTTGGGGCATTTCGAGTGGGTGAGCTGGTGTTCAATTCTAGGAGAGGAGGTGGTGGTTTGGGAGCTGATGCGGTTTGGTTGGGAGTTAAGGAAATTGTTATTTAGGTTTCTAACTCCAAGACTGATCAGTTGGGTAGGGGGCATAGAGTTGGTTTATCCAGTGTGGATAACTGCGTGGTTTGTCCAGTGAAGTACGTTAAGGAATTTTTGGAGGTACGGGTGGAGTCTGGAGTGGCCTTTTTCTGTCACGAGGACGGATCGGCTTTATCGAGGTATCAGTTTGTTACCATTTTTAAGAAGGGTTTGTTGAGTTTAGTGAGAAATACGGAGGAATTTGGTTCTCACTCCTTTCGTATTGGGGCAGCAACAGAAGCTTCAAGGTTGGGTTTGTCGGCAGCGGAAATTCAAGAATTTGGAAGATGGAACTCGAGGGCTTTTCAGTCCTACGTACGTCCAGGTTTGGTGTTAAGAATTTTGGAAACACTTGTTAATGCTGGGAGGTTATGTGGAGAAAAGTTTGCTGTATGATCTGTTCTGTTATGTTTTTCACTTTTAAAAAAAGAAAAAAAAAAGAAAATCAAACTTTTACATGGAATATGAATTTATACCTTTTATATGGAATATATATATATTTATTCTATTTTATCTTTGTATATTTGTTTGTTGTTTGTGGAGGAGTGTGGGGGTTGGAGGATTTGGAGGCGGAGTATGGTCATTGTTTATGTTATGTTTTCTTTGCAGGTATGAACATCGTTTATTTGGTGGGGTGCGTGGTGGTTTGGCAGAGAGTTTTTTCTTTTTTCAGAGTATTTTGTGTGGTGGAGATGTTGGTAATTTGTTTTTGTTTTTTGCAGATCCTTCGAGAGTTGTATGGATCGTTGGAGACTCGTTGGATTTTTGGGCGAGGAGAAGGGCGTTGGTGCGAACATCTGGAGTACAGATGGGTTTGCATGGGTCGGCAACACGGTACGGTGGTTCGGAATCCGTGAACTCCTATGGGAGGAGTTTAAACCGACGGTTTTGGTTGCCCTTAGGCACGGTGAAGTTTCCCATGTGCTGGTGGTACACATGGGAGGTAACGATTTGGGTGTGGTCCTTCTTGGTGTGCCACTGGAGCAGATGCAGGCAGATCTGCGGCAGTTGAGGGATTTGGGAGTGGTCCCTCACGGAAAGTTGCTGGAGCAGATGAAGGCGGATCTGCGACAGCTGAGGGATTAGGGAGTGGTCCCTCATGGAAAGCTGCTGGAGCAGATGCCGGAGGATCTGCGGCAGTTGAGGGAGTGGTCACCATGGACTGTGGTGGTGTGGTCCGAGGTGATGCCAAGGATGGTGTGGAGGCAGGCGGAGAATGAGGAGGCGGTTCGGCTTTGCCAGGTCAAGGTGAATCGCTGTATGGGAAGGTTCGTGAGGCGGATGGATGGTGTGGTGGTGCGGCATCTACCCTTTGAGGAGGAGGATGCGGCGTGTTATTTTATCGAGGATGGCGTTCACCTGAATGATGTGGGCAAGGATCTGTTCATCCTGGGACTCAAGGAGGGGATTGAACAAGCCCTGTTTTTTCTTGGTGGGGTAGCTCTCCCATAAGGGGGTTATGTGAGGAGCTCTTGGCGGGGGCTTGTAGGCAGTGCTGGCTAGGGGTTCCATTTATTTAGGATTATTTTGGATTGGAGGTGTGTGGTGGTTGTGTGGAGTCCTCTTTCAGCACTGGGTTATTGTATTATTTTTGTTATGGGAATTTTTATGTCATGGTGGTGGGTTATTGTGTGGAGTTTTTAGCAGTGGCCTATATCTAATAAATATATATATTATTCCACAGTTATGTGTCGTGTATTTTTGAGTATTTATTGTCTCCCTGTCATGCCCCGCTCCGCGGCCTTCCCCCGACCCACACCGCCATGCTGGGAGCGGTTCCCTACTCACCCGAGGTCCCTCGTGGCGCGTTGCTCCGAGTTCCGGGTCCGCAGGATGGAGGGGAAGAGCCAGGAGACGCCCCACGCCGCCGGCTGGATCCAAGCCCTGTAGAGGAATGCGCGCACGCGCGAGAACAGACCCTCCTATGTAGTGTAAAATCAGGTACTCTGGCGCCCTCGGCTGGCCGATTAAGGGTACTGCGGGACACCTGCTCTGGAGATCCTCGAATGCCTCCCATTGACCTATCAAAGATCCAGGTACCTCAACTCCACCTACGAGAACCAGGTGAGAGATATTCTCATGATCCCATGAACCCTATTTAAATCCGCCTTCCTTCCCAGCACATTATCCAGGTTCTACTGTGCCTTCCGCCTCAGTTTTCCTAGAGCTCCTCGTATTCCTTGATCACGTATCTTCTGACCCTTCGACCCGGATTGTGCCAACGACTACGCCACCTTCTTCAACCCTTCGACCCGGATTGTGCCAACGACTACGCCATCTTCTTCTGACCCTTTGACCCGGATTGTGCCAACGACTACGCCACCTTCTTCAACCCTTCGACCCGGATTGTGCCAACGACTACGCCACCTTCTTCAACCTTCGACCCGGATTGTGCCACCGACTACGCTGCCTTCTTTAACCCTTCGACCCGGATTGTACCACCGACTACGCTACCTTCTTCAACCTTCGACCCAGATTGTGCCACCGACTACGCTACCTTCTTTAACCCTTCGACCCGGATTGTGCCATCGACTACGCCACCTTCTTCAACCCTTCGACCCGGATTGTGCCACCTACTACGCCGCCTTCTACACTCTTCGACCCGGATTGTACCATCGACCACGCCATCATCCTCGTTATTATCCGTTGTTCTTCCTGGGACTTTGTTTTACGAATTCCACTCCAACCTTATTGACTGTATTATTTTCTGGACTTCAACTACTATTTATGGTTCACTAAAAGATTACTTTACTCTCCATCGCCTCCTGATTTCCTTATCCATAGCTTGCCATTGGGTTCCATACACACACTTCACAGGGGATCCAAACCCTGCATTACAGAAGAACCTGGATCATCATGGAACCCGCAAGCACCGCTCAGGTTCTTGCTATCCTCACCGAACAGATGGCCGCCCTAGCCAAGATGGTACAGAACCTACAGACCAGCCAAGAAACCTTACTCCACAGAGAGAGGAGTCGCGCCGAGGCCACGGCACTACCTCCTTCACCCTCCGGTTCCGTTATTCAACTGGCCGAACTCCTCGCTCCAGAACCCAGAGCCAATGCACCCGAACGGTTTTCCGGTGATCGCACAAAGTACCGCACCTTTATCACCGCCTGCGAACTTATGTTCTCTCTTTGTCCCCGTACGTATGGATCTGACTCCGTAAAAGTGCGCTCAGCCATTTCATTGATGTCCGGGGCTCCACAGGACTGGGCCTTCCAACTTCTGCGTGAAGGGAGTCCTCTTCTATCCTCCTGGAATTCCTTCGTCCAAGCCATGAACCCTATATATGATGACCCTCTGCGTTCATCAACCGCATTAACCACAATTCGGCATCTACGACAAGGACGACGACCAGTGGAGGACTACATCTCCGAGTTTCGAGCTGTGGCCGCAGATACAGGCTTGAACGACGTGGGTCTTAGAGATCATTTCCGTCATGGTCTCTCTGATCAACTAAAGGACGAACTGGCCCGAATAGGGGTTCCCACAACACTGGACGCCATGATCCTGCGATCCCTAACCCTGGACCAACGTTTCAGAGAGAGACGTCAAGAGAGAATGGCCACCGCTCCTTCCTTACCCGTCCGGCGGTCTGAAACTCCATCCACGACCTCTGTCAGATCCCCAACTCCACTCCTTCACCTCCCGAACCCATGGAGATTGGCTTAGCACGAGGTCCCTTGTCCCCTGCTGAACGAAGCAGACGACGCGCGCAAAACCTCTGCCTGTACTGCGGTCAACCCGGTCACCTCCTGCGTGGCTGCCCTATACGACCACCACTTCCTTCTGACGGAGGTAAGAACCATTCCTCCGTAATATCACTTCAATGTGTGTTTGGTTCCACCTCCGCTCATATGACCATTCCTGTCACCCTGCAGTGGAAGATAGAAGTGTGAACGTGTCTGCCATCATAGACTCCGGGGCTAGTAACAACTTCTTCGATCTCACCCTCGCTACCTCCCTAGCGATCCCTACACGACTGAAGAAGACTCCCACACCATTACAAATGGTCGACGGAAGCACACTACGTACCGGCCCCATCACCCATGAAACCACTCCTTTGTCGCTGCTCATCGGTACTAAACACCAGGAGCGCCTCCAATGGGACATTGTACCTTCTCCTTTGTTCCCTCTGGTTCTAGGGCTCCCTTGGCTTCGCACCCATAATCCTTCCATCGACTGGTCCTCCAACACCGTCTCTTTCCCTTCTCACCATTGCCAACACTTCTGTACGAACGGGTATACCACCGAAAAGATTGGGTTTTCTACCTACCCAGCTTCTGAACTACCGGTCAAGTATTCTGACTTCCAAGATGTGTTTGAGAAGAAAGGGGCCGACACTCTACCTCCACACAGAGAATACGATTGCCCCATCGACCTTCTTCCAGGAGGACCCATACCCCATGGGCGCATTTATAACCTATCCGTTCCTGAATCCCAATCCTTGAAGGAGTATATTGAGGACGGGCTCCAAAAAGGATTCATACGTCACTCCACTTCACCTGCCGGGGCCGGTATCTTCTTTGTTGGGAAACGAGATGGTGGGCTCCGACCATGCGTCGACTACAGAGCATTGAACGCAATCACGGTACGTAACCGTTATCCACTACCACTGATCCCCGAGTTACTGGATAGAGTGAAGGATGCTTGTATCTTCACAAAGATTGATCTCCGCGGAGCCTATAATTTGGTGCGAATGAGACGAGGGGACGAGTGGAAGACCGCCTTCCGTTCTCGATATGGTCACTTTGAGTATCGCGTCATGCCGTTCGGCTTGTGTAATGCCCCAGCTGCCTTTCAACACTTTCTCAATGACATCTTTCGTGACATCCTGGATACCTTCCTGGTGATTTATTTGGATGATCTACTGATATTCTCCCGCTCTCTCCAAGAGCACGAACAGCACGTCCGACTCGTCCTGTCTCGCCTCCGTCAGCACAAATTATATGGTAAAATTGAAAAAAGTACCTTCGAAGCCCCATCCATCGAATTTTTGGGATACATTCTGTCACCAGGGCATGTCGAAATGGATGAAGCCAAGGTCAAGGCCATCCTCGATTGGCCAACACCTAAAGACAAAAAGGCGGTCCAACAATTCATGGGGTTTGCCAACTTCTATCGACGTTTCATCCGATCCTTTTCACACCTCAGCGCACCTATTACATCGCTAACCAAAAAGGACGTGCGATTTCAATGGTCTGCAGAGGCTCAACAGGCCTTCGAGAAACTTAAGAAGAGCTTCACCCAAGCACCCGTCCTAAAACAGCCTGAGGCTCACCTCCCATACTATTTAGAGACAGACGCCTCCGACATTGCACTGGGCGCAATCCTATCTCAGAGATCCGGGGACAAGAAACTCCTGCATCCGGTAGCCTTTTACTCCAGACGCCTCAATTCTGCCGAACGAAACTATAACATAGGTGAGAAAGAACTGCTTGCAATAAAGAACGCTCTCGAAGAGTGGAGACACCTTCTCGAAGGAGCGACACACCCTGTAACCGTTTTTACTGACCATCGCAACCTTGAATACCTCCGTACTGCCAAACGACTCCAACCCCGACAAGCCAGGTGGGCGCTCTTCTTCTCTCGTTTCTCACTACTCATCACGTATCGACCTGGAAAGAGAAACGGAAAGGCGGATGCCCTCTCTCGTCAGTATGATTCTGGTACGCCCTCTACCACGACACCAAACGACACGATCCTGCCTAGTGGCTTCTTCTGTGCTACAAAAGACACCCTAATGGAGCAGATACAAAGGTACAGTCGACATCCACCTACAAACATCCAAGGACTCGTCCCCATCAAAGGATACCTGTATCACGAAAAACAGATATATGCACCTCCGGAGACCCGCCTACAAGTACTACAAACTGCACACGATATTCCAGCTGCCGGCCATGGGGGTATCAAGAAGACCATAAACACCGTACAACGATATTTCTGGTGGCCATCAGTCAAGAAGGATGTTGCCGCCTTTGTTCTTTCCTGTCCTATCTGTGCACGTAACAAACAACCAAGAGCTCGCCCTGCCGGTCTTCTACAACCCTTGGCGCTTCCACAACATCCATGGAAAGACCTCTCGATGGATTTCATCGTTGACTTACCCCCCTCACGCCAACACACAACGATCTTTGTAGTGGTGGACCGTTGCACCAAAATGGCCCACTTCATTCCAGCAATAGGCCTTCCTACCGCTGCCCAGACAGCTACACTCTTCATCAGAGAAATATTCCGACTGCATGGCATCCCTCATTCCATCGTTTCAGACAGAGGATCCCAGTTCACTTCTCGCTTCTGGTCTCAAATGTGCCGTAGTCTAAAAATTTAGATATCTCTCCTCTGCATTTCATCCTCAGAGCAACGGACAAACCGAACGGACGAACCAGACGTTGGAACAGTACCTCCGCTGTTATACCACACATCTCCAAGACGACTGGCTGGACATCTTGCCACTCGCTGAGTTCGCCTACAACAACCAGGTACATTCGTCAACACGTCTTTCTCCTTTCTATGCCAACTACGGATACCACCCCGATATTCTACCCGACATACCTCTGAACACTCCGGTTCCTGAAGTGGCAAACCGTCTAAGACCCTTACGCCTCCAACTACGAACATTACGCCATCAACTACAACAGGCTCAAGACACTCAAAAAAGGTATGCAGACCGTAACCGAAGACCCGCTCCGCGATACGCACCCGGAGACAAGGTGTTGCTGTCCACTGCTCATCTCCGACTAGACTGCCCGTCTAAGAAACTGGGGCCTCGCTTCATCGGCCCGTTCCAGGTCCTCAAAATGGTCAATCCGGTGGCAGCCCATTTAACCCTTCCTTCCTCCTACAGGATTCACCCTGTTTTCCATGTCTCCCTCCTAAAGCGTTGGCGTGACAATCCTTTTCCTGGACGACACGCCGACCCGATCGCTCCCGTGTTGGTGTCCGGAGATGAGGAATACGAGGTCTCAAGGATCCTGGATTCCCGACTACGTTATGGCAAGTTGGAGTACCTGGTCCACTGGAAAGGTTACGGTCCGGAAGATCGCTCCTGGGAACCTGGCACCAATATACATGCTCCGGCTAAGGTTCGTGCCTTTCATCTTTGTTACCCCTCCAAACCATCAGTGAGGCGCACCCGGGGGTCGCGCCTTGGTGGGGGGTCCTGTCATTCCCCGCTCCGCGGCCTTCCCCCGACCCACACCGCCATGCTGGGAGAGGTTCCCTACTCACCCGAGGTCCCTCGTGGCGCGTTGCTCCGAGTTCCGGGTCCGCAGGATGGAGGGGAAGAGCCAGGAGACGCCCCACGCCGCCGGCTGGATCCAAGCCCTGTAGAGGAATGCGCGCGCGCGCGCGCGAGAACAGACCCTCCTATGTAGTGTAAAATCAGGTACTCTGGCGCCCTCGGCTGGCCGATTAAGGGTACTGCGGGACACCTGCTCTGGAGATCCTCGAATGCCTCCCATTGACCTATCAAAGATCCAGGTACCTCAACTCCACCTACGAGAACCAGGTGAGAGATATTCTCATGATCCCATGAACCCTATTTAAATCCGCCTTCCTTCCCAGCACATTATCCAGGTTCTACTGTGCCTTCCGCCTCAGTTTTCCTAGAGCTCCTCGTATTCCTTGATCACGTATCTTCTGACCCTTCGACCCGGATTGTGCCAACGACTACGCCACCTTCTTCAACCCTTCGACCCGGATTGTGCCAACGACTACGCCATCTTCTTCTGACCCTTTGACCCGGATTGTGCCAACGACTACGCCACCTTCTTCAACCCTTCGACCCGGATTGTGCCAACGACTACGCCACCTTCTTCAACCTTCGACCCGGATTGTGCCACCGACTACGCTGCCTTCTTTAACCCTTCGACCCGGATTGTACCACCGACTACGCTACCTTCTTCAACCTTCGACCCAGATTGTGCCACTGACTACGCTACCTTCTTTAACCCTTCGACCCGGATTGTGCCATCGACTACGCCACCTTCTTCAACCTTCGACCCGGATTGTGCCACCTACTACGCCGCCTTCTACACTCTTCGACCCGGATTGTACCATCGACCACGCCATCATCCTCGTTATTATCCGTTGTTCTTCCTGGGACTTTGTTTTACGAATTCCACTCCAACCTTATTGACTGTATTATTTTCTGGACTTCAACTACTATTTATGGTTCACTAAAAGATTACTTTACTCTCCATCGCCTCCTGATTTCCTTATCCATAGCTTGCCATTGGGTTCCATACACACACTTCACAGGGGATCCAAACCCTGCATTACACTCCCTGAGTACGACTCGGTCATCAGTAGGCGACTTAATATGTTTGCTGCCCTAAACGACAGCTGTACAAGATCAATTACCGTCCCCTCCCAATATCCGCCATCACTCGCGTGTGTGGCTAGCATGCATGTCAAACCTGGCTTCCGGTTTGTGTTCTACTTAACCCTATTTCCGGTTCCATGATAGCTCGCTTTGACTGCTATATTATCCCACCGCGCATGCGCGCATTGCGTAAACCAGCCCGGGGCTTCCCTAATACAAGCGTCCATCTAACCATGGCAACCAGCCATGCCAGGAAGTACTCAAAAACATATAACTGTCGTCCAACCAGAAGTAATTATAGCTATCATTCATGAATTTAACGTATATCTCATCAATAATCCGGTTGATTATGGTAACCA
This sequence comes from Leptobrachium leishanense, assembly GCA_009667805.1. Taxonomy (NCBI): domain Eukaryota; kingdom Metazoa; phylum Chordata; class Amphibia; order Anura; family Megophryidae; genus Leptobrachium; species Leptobrachium leishanense. The sequence continues at coordinate 123,551,677 of CM019066.1, forward strand.
CACTCGGCCAATACTATCAGGTCACACACGATGTGTACCAAAATGAAACAGCAATAACGCCAATATATAAAAAAGAAATAACATATAAATAAATAGCCAAGGAGGGGCTGCTAAAGTGGAATCAGGGATATATCTCAAAACTAACTAAATAACCAAATATATCAAAAACTGTGAAAAATAAAATGTGCAGGAAACCATAAAAAATGCAAAAAATACATAACAAGAAAAAAATGGCCCAAAAACATGAATGACAAAAAAACAAGGGGCAACCCTTAATAGCTCTTAAAAGAAAATCGATCATAACAATCAGGTGGCTCCCATCACCTGGGAGGCTACATAATCCATACATCCACAATAAGTATAAGTGGACCAGAACTACATGTAATGGGGTACCCCCACCAAAAATGTGTGTGTGTTTTTGTTCGAATATTGTAGGGTTAGGCCCTGTGAAGGGTGTGGGAGTGCACCATTGGGTGGTTCGCTGTGGAACCACCTTTAGATTGTTTGTTTGTGTAAACCTAACCAGAGCTGCTTTAAACCTAAAAACTCTACAGAATGTAAGGGCTCTGGTCACTGGTGTGCACAGTAGGATGTGCACCTATGGAACATTTATTAAATTAAAATTTAAGTATAGGAGATTTTCACACAAAATACATATATTTAACTAGAAATAACAATCCTGTAATCAGAGATGGTCAGGTTTTTGTTATTCATCATTAACCAAATAAGGGGCATCTAAAATATCGATGTCGGAAGTGAAAAAGGACCTCTTCACCTAACATTAGGATGTGCCTGGGCACACCCTCTGCACATGCCTATGACTCTGGTTAAGTTTACACCGACTCAAAATCTACACCGTAACATTTTATAGCCTATACACAAAGACTATACTGAAAGCAAGTCCCTTTTTACTAATAGGAAAGGTCAATAATTTCCAAAGGAAAATGCAAGCCCAATCTATATCAAGGCCTATTTCCCCTTCATTATTTTATAGAGAAATATATGTACTTCACCTCATTAAACTGAAATAGTCTTTAAATAATCTGGCTTCACCCTCTTGGTGAAGTAAATACTGTGATACATGTAAGGTTATTAAGCTAGATTCTGAGTCTGCTGTAAACTCAACCACAGCTCGGCTACATGTTCCAGTGCCATTGAAGTTTATGGAGTTTCTCAGTTTATCAGGAATCTGGGCAAGTTTTCACCAGGCATAGAATCTATCCCTGTGTAGTATGTATTAAATTTCAGCTGCGAGGGTGCTTTAATACCAGACTCCAAATGGAAAGTTACAACCATTGGCTATCAGCTCCATGTGTTTATGAACCATGTCACTTCAGCTGTGGTATGTCTGAGATTTCCCAGTTTTTGTAATCAGTGATTAATGAGACACATTCCAGAACCAGATGTTAGTTTTGGCTGTATATGCGTATCAGAAAATGCTGAAAAGGGGAAATAAACTTATGTGTAATTTCACAAGTGACATTTTGAATGAAAGCTCCATTGCGAGCAGAATTCTTCTGGATCATTGCTTTACATTGCATTTTGTTACACAATATTTCAGCACTAGCATAATTATACACTTTCAAATATCTGTTAAAAGCGATTATCCTATAGTGGAGCAGATCATAGTACTACTCTACTTCACTCTCATATTAAATGCAGTCATCTTCTTACTCACTATAACTTGACAACGCAGAGTGCTGCAGACAGCTCCAGCCTGGTGTATGGAGAGCATGTAGACTTCTATGACAGGCTCCAAATCATAGAACAAAATGCACAAAATAACTGAGAGTTGAGGCAAAACCTTCTAGCCCCTTTTTTAACCTTAAGTTTTATTAAATACTCTGCATAAGTAGAATAATAAAAGTAACAGGACGGGTACTGAAAGCAAACTGGGTAAGGTATGGTATGGTAAATACAATCCTTTTGTACTTATCAAGCAAAGTCTAATATGCCTAAGCATACAGGGTATAGACATGAACACAAAGTTTTCATTATAAATTGTAAATGAATTAAAGGAAATTACTGACAGTTTCACGAATGTACGTCCTCTTATGTTGAGCACTTCCCATGACAGCACATGCTTGAAGTGACCCCTAAGTGGCAGTACAGCCACACCAAAAGCACAGTCAAGCCAATAGTACTCACAAGGAACACAATGGCTTTCTCTTTAGAACTGACGCAGGGTTACTTCCAACAAGATGGTGAGACATCCCACACATCATGTGCTTCAATGGTGACAATCCAGAGTTCAATGGAGACGACACTTTAAAATCGCAGATTTATACAGGGTGATTCATAAAGAAGTATACAGTTTCAACGCACTATAAAACAAGAACAATGTAAGATAATTTATGTTACCTGTAGCAGAATTGAAGGGAAATGTTTCAAGTTTTTTTTGGAGACAGTCACAGATGTTCAATGTGTGTACCCTTAGCCACACGACACGCATCCATTTCCGCCCAAACGCAAGGTAAGATATCTGAATCAAGTGCAGTGATAGTGTCTGTGATATGCTGTTTCAGCTCTGCTAGATCAACAGGAAGGGGAGAGGCGAATACCTTGTCCTTTACGTACCGCCACAGGAAAAAGTCACAAGGTGTTAAGTCAGGACTTCTGGGTGGCCATTGGGTCAATGGCATGTTGTAGTCTGCGGCTCATCAAATCCATCGATGAAGAAGATGTTCATCGAGATAATCGCACACGTCGCCTATCCAGTACTTTGGTGCACTATCCAATTGAAGAATAACTTTGTGACTGTCATCCTGCAAGTGTGGCATCAACCAAAGACTTAATATATATGCAGAAAAGGGCCTCTTGTGACAGTTGTATCATGAAAAAAGAAGGGGCCGAACACTTTCATTTTAGACACAGCATAGAATACATTTACCTTAGGGGAATCTCGCACGTGTTGCACTGCAAATCTGGGATTCTCCGTTCCCCAAAAGCGAACATTGTGCTTATTTACCTGACCACTCATGGGAAATGTAGCTTAATCGGTGAAAACTATCAGGTCTATTCAAAGAAAGATGAAACTCAGGAGAATGACTATAGAAGTGAAAATTCTAGGTAATTTTCAACTTCTTTTCCAAAATTCTCCAGACAGTGGGCTGTGAAGTCTGCACTTCACAACTCACCCTCCGTGTTGATTTTCCCAGGCTTCGTTGAATGGTGCTGCAAACACTGTCAAAGATATACGCGGTCATCCAGGATTTTTAAGTTTGCACAAGCAAACAAGTAGTTTCAAATTTTTTTATGCTAATCGTAGATAGATTTTCTGGTTGTAGGTTCTTTCCCGAATCGTGATCGAAAATGCTGTTGCACAACAGTTACAGATTCCATTTTGCTCAATTCAAGAACACAAAACGCCTTCTCCACTGCAGACGCTGCCATTTTGAATGACTAGTCACGTGACACGTGCGCTATCGCCTACGTCACTTCCCTCAGTAGCGGGACACAAACTATATAAGTACATCAACCTAACGGTTCACAGTTGTGGTCCGTTTTAGTGATGTGCGTTTCATTTCATTCCAAATCAAAATTCAGACAAAATTGACCAATTCGTATTTCGGATGCATGTCCGAAATAATGAATCGTACCATCTGAAATGGATTCCGTTTTTACGAATTGATTCAATGTACTGTTTCACGTTCCTGTCCATTCGCTGTGGTGCTGAATCTGTTGACATGGTACCGTTCGGCGGCAGTGAAATTCCCCATCGACAAGTAATGGTTAATCTATTCAGAGAAAGTCGAACAGCACCGAAATGTCAGTGAAATGCTCTGATTTTCAGTGGTTTGTTCGAGAGGTTTAAACAGACTAATCCCATAGGTTTCAATGTAAAAAATATTCCCTCATTGTATTAAATATTTATTCAACCATTTATTCTGTTCACTTGCAGCAAAAAGCCTCTTTATTTTTTTTTGAGATTTTGTAAGGCATTTCTCGAGATTTGTTTGTTGAAATTTTTGGATTCCAAATTATTTTAAAACAACATGGCTTTTTTTCCCTTGCTGAACACAGTGTTTTTTTCCCCTTTCCTTCAGTCTGGCTGCGTTCAATGGAGACTGTCTCTGTATGGTGCTGAAACCTATTCAACACCAAGGACAGCAGCCATTGCTGGGCTCCGGAGTCACACAGAGCTGCTGTTCGTGGTGCTTAATAGGATTCAGCACCAAGGACAGGGGGATTAGCTATCCTTTTTTCCCTACCCTAATCTAAGTAATTAACTTATCCATTTTACATTCCAAAATAACTAATAAAAACAAAATAACTAATAAAAACAAAATAACGAATCGATCCGAAATACGAATCGATCCGAAATACGAATTACCAATAAAAATGAAATAATGAATCGATCCAAAATACGAATTACCAACCAAAAATGAAATAATGAATCGATCCAAAATACGAATTACCAATGAAAACGAAATAACAAATTGATCCGAAATACGAATCACGGTAACATAACGAACACAACGAAATGAATAGAAAAATGTACAGAATCGATTCGAAACAAATTTTTTCATTGTGCACATGGCTAGTCCGTGTCTTCAACTGTTACTGTTCACAGCATCTGGAAAATGAATACTTCTTTATGAATCACCCAGTATTTACCAGTGTTGCAAACAATGATAGAAAAATGATGAGTGGAGAATATAGTCACATTTTATGGAAGAATAAAGATGATGATGGTATTTGGTGTTGTTTGTGATTGTTTGCATCAATCTCTCCAGCTGAATGTTGAATTTTCCTTCTGTGAATAGCTGAGGTTCACTGCAGTTGCAACATCGGTGATCTTTAGGATGCTTAGGCTACCGGCACAAGAGCATTTGTCAAAGAGGAAGGAACGTCCGTGAGAGTGGACGTTCCTTCCACTCTGTACACTCATTGCTACAAAGCGTGATCCTCCATAGGAGGATCACACTTTTTAGCCCCGTCAGCGTCCGTCTAGCTTTTTGACGGGGAGGGCTTTTTCACATCCGGTGGTTGGCCCTCCCCATCAAAACGGCACAGACGCAGGGAAGTGCGGACACACGCAAGCACTCAGCATGCGCTCGTGTGCTGGTACCCTTAGCAGCTAGGTTGTACTTTGCTGCCACAGTAGTTCTAGGTAAATAACCCCTGCAGTAGTTGAACAGTAAAATATTATCTGTTTTTAGCTGCGTTCTGGAGCTGATAGTATGGTTGCAATTACAATCAGCTTTGTAAATATATATTATTATTCTAAAATATATATCAGGAGAACAGATTTACTTTTTAAGACACATCATTTCCTGGCCAGACATTTCTCTGAGTGCTATCCAAACAAAGCTGCATGTGGGGAATTACTGTACGTGTACCTGTACATGTAAAGATGGGGAAGACATGCAAACATTCAATGAAGTTAAATAACTGAAAACTGTTTACAATATAGAATTTCTCCATACCAGTCAGAGGGCAGTGGTACGGGGGGAGGGGGCAGGGTATTCAGAAACGATTTTGGGTTATTAAATAGATTTTGCAGAGACTATGACGCCTTGTGTAATTACCGCCACATGTGCATGAACTGGCAGTTGAGATTTAAAGTTATTGTTTTTTTTGCCATAAATGATCAGTGTATTTAATTTCTTCTTCTCACTAGCTTATCCTCGCAGAGTGTCATCAGAAATCCATGAAGAAACTACCATATGCTTCTTCTAATATGCTACTATTTCCATACATATGTTTCAACATATTATGGGCTAATAATTATGCAGTGAGCAAACAAGTCCCGCCATGTTATCAAATTATGAACCAGTATGTACCTTATACAATACAGTCACTTTTCAATCCCTAAATAAATGTTTATTGCAGGGTACCCCTCAATGATGCACCCACATTGGGAGTTTGTTGCCGGCAGTTGACTGCTACAGCACATGTGTAAGTGTTCACACCAAGTCCTACAAGCTGCCCCTTCAGGGACCCTTCCTAGAATTGAACCCTGGTCTCCAGCATTGTGGGCAGCTTCTCTCCCTAGACCAGGGGTCAGCAAACTTGGCTCCCTGATGTTTTGGGAACTACGTTTCCCATGTGGCTCAGTCAGGCTAATGGGTGACTGAGCAACATGGAAGATGTAGCTCCCAAAACATCAGGGAGCCAAGGTTGCTGACCCCTGCCCTAGTCAGCCAGGGAAGTTTGCAGGCTGTAGCTGTTTTGTTAGGCCCTGGCATTTCAAGGACTCTGCTCAGAACATTTCTCCCAGGCTCCCACCTGCGGCCTGTGGACTGGACTAATTAAAGCCTTTGTTGCTGAGCCATTTCACCGCTGTGTGATGAGCTAATTTTGACCAAATTATGCTCATCATGTTTAAACGTGATTTGAAGTCTTTTTTTTTGTAGGACCCAGGTAAGTTATAAATCCTTTTTTTCAGCAGACTTGGGAGATTCAAAATATATCATTATTATATGTATACGACATGTTCCGTCAGAGTGCCATAACATGTAAAAAAAAGTTAATTTCCATTTGGATTTCAATTATTTGCAGTGTTAAATTATTTTCTCCCATTTTATTATCCAAACCTTTGTGTTTATATTAGGGATGCACCGATACCGGCATCTACACAAGTACTTGGTACTCGTGCAAATGCCCTGATACCTCTACCGATACACAGAATCCAGTGCTGGACCGGCTTGCCAGTAACCAAGGGGCTGCTAGCGAAAATGCATTAAAAGCATTCGACCAGCATTCTCCTCTGGCTGGCTGCGTGGTCCTCCGAGCGCCAGCTGGCCACATGTTCCTTCGAACGTCTGCTGGGCTGTGATGCGGCCTCCAGCTATATGATTGATAGGTAAATCCCATCACGATCAGGCAGTTATGAAAATATACGACATGAGTTTATGCTGATGCCTACAGTGAATTTTGCTCTAATTAGCATTCTATGATCAAGCTGACAGTGTAGAAATGGATCTTGCTTTAGAATCTGCAGGTTTGTCTAAATGTCTTAAAGCACACCCAAGATAAGGGCGGAGGTTAGGAAAATAGGGAGTAAAAAAGTCCAGAAGCAAACAGATGTTAATTCCTGTTAGATAGTGAAACGTTAGGAAAACTTATGAAACTGCAGAAATGTTTATCTTTGTGTTACTCTGTATTTTAACTTTTAATATGCTGCTGTATGCATTTTAGTAGGTGTTACTTCTCTCTGATAAGATATTGAAATGTCATGTAAATGTATATAAGCACATGTAACCAAACATACAACGGAGAACGAAGCGAAGGAAAACTTTGTGTCTTGTCATCATTTCCAGTTACTTCCTTCTCACTGGTCGACCATGAGTTATTTTGTTACGGAGAGATAATTTAGTTAGAGAATAGAAGATTACGGACACACATCAAGCTGAGGCAGAATTTTCCGGCTATCAATTTGGGGGCTCGTCCGGGATATCGTCCCACAGGAAGGTACGTAGAAAATAACAGTTCTTTGTTGTATCTGCGCCTTCCTGTCTGACGATAGGAACTAAATTTTTATTTTTTTGATTGTGATGATTGTGTCGCGTAGAAAACAGGCCTGTGTTTTGCTGATCAGAATGGTTCTGAGCCAGTTTTGGGATTGGATCCCAAGTATATATATATGTTAGATATATATATATATAGCAGAATTGGATTCTGCAGTTATGTGTTTATTGTTTTATTGTTTTGGGGATTTGGATAGGTAGGATTTTATTGTTTCATATATCTCTCCCTGACAACATAAGTCAATTATATGTACTGTATACTGTGTATGTGTATAAATATATTGTATAACGTGCTGTAACTGTGTGGCTGAGCATTGTTTGAGTAGGTCATCACAAAAATACCGAGACTGGATTACTGGTCTCAAGTGAAAACACCACATCTACTGCCCTTGATAATTTGATAGATATAAGATCATAATAATGTTTAATTTGCTTGACTTTGCTTTTGCTACAGAATGGAGATCCCAGCTCTAAACCTACTAACCAAACATGCTTTATGAGCGCAAACTCAAATATAAGAATGTCTTGAAATGTAGAAATGTGATATATAAAAATCACTTGTAATACCTGGGCAAGAGGTTGTCCAGATGCTGTGATACACCCTATAGGGCCAGTTGCATAGCTCAAGAGATGTATCCAATGCCAAATGTTATTGTTATATAACTGATTCAGCGTTCAGGGTTGCGGGTTTGAGCTAGTGAGCGGTAACACAAAAAGTGGAGCAGGCACATATAAACTGAAGGGTTTATTAAGCAAATAGACAATAGACATAAAGCAAAAGGGCAACACAGCGGGAAGTAGATACTAAGCAAATTAAGTAACAATAGGGCAGACACTGAATAGATAATAACCAAGAAAACAATTAACAAGAGGATAAGTAATGATAGGGATAACTGATAACACTGTATGAAACTGAGCAATAAAAGAGACTAAAGTACATAAGATATTAGGATAACAGAGGGACACTACAGGAATAAATATTTTACACAGGACTCCAGAGAAAGACAAACAAGAAAGGGTTAATTTAAAGAGGATACACAGAACACTGAAGATGATTAAGCAGGTATAGGAATTAATCCAGAAAACACTGGTATAAAGAGAATACAATGAAGGTGCAGGGATACTGGGAGTTGGAGTCCAGGGGTGTAATATGGCTGTAGGGTCCAGGGAATTATGAAAAGTCCAGAAAAATAATATAATATTTGCATCAAAAATAAAGTCCTTGGCAAATAGAAGTAGGTTATTCAAGCGCGGTATGAAAATCCATAGGCATATCCAAGTTCAAATCCAATAGGTCTAGGCAGAATATACTAGGCAGGTATTGCAAGGGTTAATGTGATGTTTTAGACTTTTTGCCTTTCTTGCGAGCACGGCGCCGCGGGGTATGACAGTTATTGACAGGAGACTATGGAATATGTTATTAGGAATGGTTACAAAATATGGTGAATTTTTAGATAGGATGAAATGTACTTAAGGCAGAACGTGATTATCCAAACGATGCGGATGATAATTTATGAGTCAATGTGAGAAGAGGTTAGGAAAGTGTATGAGAGACATGGTGAAAGGAAAATGGTATGGAAACAAATGAATGGAGAAATAGTGCAGAGTTTTGTGATGAGATTTATAGATTGTTATTTGGGATGTGAGACAATGGAAGACGAGATGGTTGTTATATTCATACAGAGTTTAATGGATAACATGTTCCCCGCTTGCAGCCGGCTCATTAAGCAGACTGAGACAGGATGGTACGGGGTGAGGCCAAAAGAGTTAGAAAAGACTATCCTAGATATGACAGATACAGGTTACTTTCCAGTAGAGACCATTAAGAAGGACATGAATGGTGATTAGCAGTATGTATGCAGAAGGTGATGTGAAGGTGATTAGCAGTATGTATGCAGAAGGTGATGTGAAGGTGATTAGCAGTATGTATGCAGAAGGTGATGTGAAGGTGATTAGCAGTATGTATGCAGAAGGTGATGTGAAGGTGATTAGCAGTATGTATGCAGAGTGTGATGTGAATGAGAGCACAGGACAGAGGAGAAGGTCAGAGATTTAAGGCAGGACAAGCAAAGAATGTGAAATTTAGGAAATATTCAGTTTTATCCAAGGCAAGGTAGACAGAGGAGTCAGGACAACTGCTTTGTTTGTTGTTTTATGAGCTCATAAGGCTCGAAATTGTATGACCAAATGATGGTACATCCACCTCATTATTTGGCACATAGGGTCACCAGGTGACCCCACCTTAACAGCGCACTGTCCTTGTGGAGAGGAACAGATGGCAGCCTATCTTTTACTGATGAGACTAAGGGTCTGTTGCTGCAGTGTGGAATTTTGTGCAGGAGCATCATAACAATGTTACTCTTGAGATAGGGAGATCTATCTGTGTGTACAACATGACTGATCATATTTTGTCTTTGGTCCCTTTAAGTTTGGAATAGAACATGACGAAAATATTTGTATTAAAAGGGACTTATTATTCATGACGTAGGTTGTTCTTTTTTTGTGTAGACCCCAGTATTTTTAGATGGTTTTATGATTGTGACATGATTTCATTGGTAGGTGATTCTTTTATTCCCCTAGACGACTTGCAGGCTAAAGTGATATTGTTTAAGTGTTTTGTTATTTGTATTAAAACATTTAGCTGACAGTCTATGTGCCACTTCCTCTACTGGACTGACTGACTGTATACCATACCACACCACACTCAAACCACGTGTCCAGCCTGTATACAGCAAACAGTATCCACTTACATAAGAGTAACAAATAGGGATTACACTAGTTATTTAGGAACTTTTACAGAAAAATATAATTATACCCACTGTGTCACCCTATAAAAGTCCAATCCACCAGTTTCAAGTCTAGTAAGCAAGAGTATAGATCCACCCAGGATCTCTGCAGTATATGCCCTGATACAGCCCTTTGCGCTTTTTTGGGGCCAGATATATATGGTCTAAATGCTGCAATTCCCCATGATTCTCAGTGTTTTATAGTCTTAGATTTATGTTTTGCTTTCTTTAGCATTCCGGTACACCCTGACAAGACCACTGATTGTGTTCACGTATCGAGGTAGTCAATTTACATAGACAAGATTACCTCTGGGTTTTAGAGATATGCCAGCGGTTTTCAGTGCCGTGGTCAAGCAAACTCTTGAGTCACGGACCCCGCAGTATGGCTCTACGTCGCACAAAACGTGGATGACCTATTGCTGTGCAGCCCAGACGAGGAGAGTTGTTTCAGAGACTCTAAACTTTTTCTATTGTACTTATTTCAAGCAGGCCACAAGGAGTCACTCAAGAAAATCTCCTACTCGTTGTCAAATACATGGGATTCACCCTTTCTTCAGGTCAGAGACAGTTGTCCTCAGAGCGAGTGCAGGCGCTCATGAAATTGCCACGACCACATGATAAAGCTTCCATGATGTCCTTTCTAGGCGTGATAAACTGTTGCAGACATTGGCTATCAGACTGTTCATTTTATGATTCTACTCTTCGTTCTCAAAGCAAACAAGCCCAGACACCATTCAATGGACTGATGAACTGTTACATGATTACAAAACTCTCCAGCAGTCCTTGTGTACAGCTCCAGCACTTGGATTGCCTCATTACAGCTCACCTTTACAGCTTGATTGCAAAGAGGTTGGAAGGATAGCTGCGGGTGTGCTGCCTCAGAACCACGGCAATGGATACTAATGGCAGTTTATTCAAAATTTTACATACAGTGGTTGGGAGGGGATGCCGGCATGCTTAGGATCGGGGGATGCCGGCATGCTTAGGATCGGGGGATGCCGGCATGCTTAGGATCGGGGGATGCCAGCACGCTTAAGGTCAGTTGCAGCATGTGTCATTATGATAGAAACTTGTGAAGCGCTAGTGTTGTCACACTCACTCATTTTGTACATTAAGTTTTAAATGTCCTTAAATGAAGCACAACACAACATATGACAGCGCAAAAGCGATAAAACTATGAGAAGATATTTACTGACACTCACAATCTTACTGTCATATATGCTGGGCCATCCGTAGGTCCTGCTATGTTAGTCCTTAAAATATACAATACACAATCCACCCACACTAGACATGGATGACGACTCCCATGACTGTGTAAAACAACTGCAGCAAGACAGCACACCTGGAGGGGACTTGCAGTTTACTCCTATAGAAGTCAGTGAGATCGTGTTTATAAATGGTTTGTTTCTTCTGGCTTTGCTATAGGTCAGATGTAGACAAGGTGCTTCTGGCACATTCTATTCCTTGTGTTTCAGCCCAAGCAGCAGAATTAGTTGCTCTGATGCAGACAGGTTAGTTGTTTAAAGGGGAAGACATGACTATATATATATATATATAGTGACTCCAGACATGCTTTTAAGGTTGTGCATGATTTTGGTCAGATTTGGAAGCAGATAGGACTTATGACAGTGGACGGTAAAGGTTTCTCATGCAGATTGTTGTAAAAGAATTATTGTCAGTAATTGTTATCAGGAAGGATTGTTAATGTTTAATGCCAAACCCGCACCAATGCTTCAGACCCAGTGTCACAAGGTAATGCTTTATTTAGCAGACGCAGTGGCAAAACAGGCCGCTGTAGCAGCTACTCCACACCCAGCCTATGACACTCATCCGACCATCCAGAGATTGATGGTAATGATACCACAATTGTACCAAGATCGAGATATAGTAAACCTCCAGGCTACGGCCTCAGAGGCAGATTTTTAAGCTTTGGGAAACTTTGTGTATGACAAAAGGATATGAATGGCCTTTAGTCATACAACGAGGGAAAGTTGAGTATATATTACCCCTTTTTTTTATTACCCCCTTATGGTGTCAGACATAAGAACAGAGCGCTAAGGCTTTAGCAGCAAGGTTTGTATGTAAAAAGATAGGGCCTCGCGTTATAACAGATGATATTAGTGTAGCACAGGCAGAATATGTGGCGCACTTGATTAGTAAATTGAACGGCATCTACGGTGATAGATCTTTCTTTTTTACCTCCAGATCAAGTGGTGGTCAAGCAGATAATCAGGAGGAACAAGGAGGACGCAAGCAGGATAACGATGGCTTACAAGCGATGGATGGATCACAGCCAAGCAGAAGCAAGCAAGGAGGCACAGTCAGGACCAGTTATCAGGAGGCCGGGGTTTCCCCCCACACAGTCAGGACCAGTTATCGGGAGGCCGGGGTTTCCCCCCAACACAGTCAGGACCAGTTATCGGGAGGCCGGGGTTCTCCCCCAAACAAGTGACTCTTGAAGAATTTGGAGACTCTCGTGATAAAGAAAGAGTGACACTTATAAGTAGGAGGGGAAGATCAATCCCCTGAGTCTAATGAACTGACTCCTCTGAGATTTTGTTGTGCTGTAACTTGGGGCTTTATCACACTTTACTTTATTATCATTTTTTTACATTCATGGTGTGTCTGAAAGATGAAACACACAGTCTGGATATCGGTTCTAACTTGGGATTGGTTAGGAATACGAGGGAACGCAGTGAGTCCTCATGGAATAGATAATATGTATATTAATCCATTAAGTTGATCTTTAAGGAATCTCAGAAGAATGACTCGTGCTAGATATGTAGTCAGGCCCCGCACAGCTTATAATATGAGTTTCTATTCATAGGTTTTCCTATTAATGACACGGCTTTACAAGAATTAATTGATCATGGTAATTTAACTCAATATAGTGTGATAGAGAAGGAACCTGCCCGTGTCCATTTGCAGAGAAATGTTAATGATGTAGCACTGTGATTCAGGAATTTATCATGACTTTAAAGTGTCACCTATAAACTGGACTATTTTATTCAGATGTAAGATGTACGAGGAGGAGGCTCCTGTGTTCACAACTTATAATTTTGCATCAACACCAACTAGTGACCGCAAATTTCTTACTCAACAGACAGTGTTTCTTCTCTTAGGTTGGCCTCTATATACCAGCCAAAGTAGTAGGACAGGGTTACCTTTTGGTTATTATTGGCTTTGTGGTAGATGGGCGACAAAGGTAATACCCCTCAAACATTTTAAACCTTGTTTTTTAGGATTTGTACTACCCGCATTTAATATTCATGACACACTTCCAGAAGGAAAGATTAGGCTAAAGAGAGCTGCTTTTAGAATGTCAATTAAATCTGACTTAGCTGAGGTGATTCCGGCAGGTCTTTCTGGTTTATTGGCATTGCACGTCTTTACAAAAAAGCTTAATTATTTGGTTGATGATATAGATGATGCTTTTAATTATACTGAAGATAGTATTTTAAAGCTTTCCGCAGAGCAAGAGCAGATGCGCATAGTTGCTTTGCAAAATAGATTATTTGCTAGCGGCACAAGGAGGGGTGTGCCAGCTAGTTGGAATTGGTGATTCCTGTCGTACATACATTAAAGACAAATCAGGTGCAATTGAACATGACATGGATGAGTTGGATGAGGTTTGAGCTAGGCTACAGAAGGCTCCGACAGATGTGTTTGAAGGTTTTGACTGGACTTTTGGACTAGGATCATGGATAGGAAATCTAGGAAAGAAAATATTGATGGGATGTATAGTTGTTCTCTTTATCTTTATTGCTATATACGATTTTGTAATGCTTCTTAAGTGTCTATGTAAGCATATGAGTAAAAACATTAACACAAGTAAGCCTAAAGTTACCCCTCTTGATAATCGAAGCATTCCCCCACAGGGTTTAGAGAAAACAGTTTTCCAGATTGAGTAATGTGTCCACTCCTTAGGCATAAGGGAAGGTACATTTTAGATGTAATGGGTACACATATGGTAGAATTGCTTAATACACTAGTAGATGAATGTAACACATACATATAGTTAGCTGATCCTTTTTTAGTTGTTTCTTTAAGATTAATTTGCAGTACTTTAACCTCACAACCCCACACCTATCCTTTAATTAAATTGCACTACCTCCTTAGCTACTCAAGTGCAGGTTAGGGTAAAACCGATGAATACCAGCATCAACAGCAATTAATGACAATAGAAAATAAGCTACTATGTGTTATCGTTATAGCTGCAATTTAAAATTCCTTTTCCCCTTTCCCTTTGCTATTTCAATCTTAGTAAAATAAGTGTTGTTTATGGCTCACTGTCACCAGTGAATATTGTGTTCCCACTCTTGGAGAAGAAGCCTGCATGGTCAGGGTGTCTCCCTGGGTCATTTTTGCGTGGGTTTAGATCCTGCGTCCGGCTAAGAATGACCCGGCCTCTGAAGTACTGGGCGGGCAAGGGAACGTGACAGTGTTGCTTTATAATTTTTAGTTTTGTTTTAGTATATTGATCACGATGTGATAAAAATGATGGATTGATAGGTAAATCCCATCACGATCAGGCAGTTATGAAAATATACGACATGAGTTTATGCTGATGCCTACAGTGAATTTTGCTCTAATTAGCATTCTATGATCAAGCTGACAGTGTAGAAATGGATCTTGCTTTAGAATCTGCAGGTTTGTCTAAATGTCTTAAAGCACACCCAAGATAAGGGTGGAGGTTAGGAAAATAGGGAGTAAAAAAGTCCAGAAGCAAACAGATGTTAATTCCTGTTAGATAGTGAAACGTTAGGAAAACTTATGAAACTGCAGAAATGTTTATCTTTGTGTTACTCTGTATTTTAACTTTTAATATGCTGCTGTATGCATTTTAGTAGGTGTTACTTCTCTCTGATAAGATATTGAAATGTCATGTAAATGTATATAAGCACATGTAACCAAACATACAACGGAGAACGAAGCGAAGGAAAACTTTGTGTCTTGTCATCATTTCCAGTTACTTCCTTCTCACTGGTCGACCATGAGTTATTTTGTTACGGAGAGATAATTTAGTTAGAGAATAGAAGATTACGGACACACATCAAGCTGAGGCAGAATTTTCCGGCTATCAATGATCTTGAGGAGGAAAACGCAGCCATTTGGCGCTTGGAGGAACACGCAGCCAGCTGGAGTAGAATGCTGCCCAAATGCTTTTAATGCATTCTGCAGAGGTCTGTGTGGGGTAAACATGAGGTCTGTGTGGGGTATAAATGTGTCTGAGGTCTGTGTAGGGTATACATGTATCTGAGGTCTGTGTGGGGTATACATGTGTCTGTTGGTATATACTGTATATATATCTGCTGTGTGTGTGGTCAGGGTGTGTGGAGGCTGTGCAGTGGGTAAATGGAGTGTCTGGCCATATATTTTAATATTAACATAATCTGGACAGGCTTTCAGCAAAATCCTAAATTATTTATTGGAAAGTGGTCACATGACTTTAATTAAACGTATCGTACTTGATATCGGTAAGAACCTGAAAAAAGTATCGGTGTTAAAAAATCGGTATCAGTGCAGCCCTAGTTTATATATTCTATGGGTTACTGTTTTTGTAAAAATCTGAAATGGAGACACTGTTAATGCATTTTTCTAAGGAAATACACAATTTTAATCAAACTGGATAAAAACAAAAAAAAAAAATTGTATTTTGGAGCATTGCATTTTATGAATCATATTACTATGAATAAAACACTGAGCACTCCCGGCGTGGGGAATGAGAAGGTGAGTAATGGTAGCGGCATTACTCATTTTACATGTGAAAAATGGACAATGACAGTGCTTTAGAATAAGATTTTTTTAATTGAATCATTATGTATCATTATGTATTGGCCTTACTCTTGCCTTTCCAAGAACACCTCACTTGACCATTTGGGGTGCAACTAATGGAGATATGGGGATCCACAGTACCCTGCCCCTCTTCTCAGCAGTGTGGTGGTTTCTGTGTTATGTAAACCAATCCGTAAAAATGCTTTGCACCATCACCTCCACATCACGCTCCCATTGTGGGAAATGAGTAGGTGAATATTGATGTGGCATTGCTTGCTTTATAAGCAAAAGCATATAATGCCACTGCCTTAGAACAGAAAAAAGAGATCATTTTGTAAAAAAATAATCATTTTTACAATTTACATAATCATATTTGGTATCTTTGGAAAGGCCCTCACTTGATGTAGTGGTATGTATAGAAGACAGACACAGGGGTCCAAAGTACCCAGTTTCTCCACTCAGCTGTTTGGCAGATTGCATTATTTTTTAATTCTCTATACTTTTTCAACGACACAAAAAGTCAAATGAAAAAGTGGCCACGCAGGTTTATCACACAAAGTCTCAGAAACACTAAAGAATATAATAAACGTATGCAGAAGGCGTCACCATAAGGCATAAGTAGAAAATGCAATCGAAGTAGCAAGTAAGAGCATCAAAAAGTCAAAAATGACCTCCATGAGTGTCTCAAAAGCATGTGGGGAAGGGGAGAAGAAAAATTAGGGAAATAGGTGAGAAAAAGCCAAACCGAAGAGGTTTCTGCTCATGGAATGGGCTGAGAGTGAGAAAATAAACAGGGGATTCTGCAAAAAACAAAAGCAAAGAAGGATAAAAAAAAAGAGAAAAAAAATTAAGGGGTATCAACAGCCTGTGTCCAGGAACGGCATCTGCCTCTCAAGAGGTAAGGCGCACACGATAGATCTCTCAACCAGGGAAACATGCCTTGTGCTGCGCAGCGGCCGGCCGGACTCCTCATGAATCCCACAGCACTGCTCAAGTGACTGCCCAAAGAGTCTCAGGTCGCACCATAGGAACCCCAGGGCCCTACGGGTGTCATACACAGCCTCTATCTTCACGTTGGGGCAGGCAGGAAGGGGAGACTGCAGGGCCATCTCCACCATGGTTGTCAATAGCTCCATCACAGAAGAGGAGGCTTCCACTCCATGACATTGAGGGGACCGCAGTGGCCACCTGCGTTCCAGGGCCATCCAGCTTGCATTGTACATCCAGGGCAGCCCTCAATTCCGCAGCGTGCAGCATCTCTGGGGCTCCCAGCAGCCCACTTCCAGACTAGGGATGAGCTGTTCGGTTCGATGTGTTCGGAGTTCGATTCAAACATCGCCAGTTCGTATGTTCGCGAACTACGAACATTTCTACGTGTTCGCCACATGTTCGCCCACAATGGACCACAATGCACTTTTTCTACTGGTCTGAAGCTTGTAATTGGCTACAGCTTGCACCTGACTACAGTTTAGGTGCAAGACAGGTGCAAGACTATGCCAATCACGGCTCAGAGTCCTGATTGGGCAAATTTTGCCCAATCATGGGCTCACAGAGCTAAGTCCCGCAGCACAATATATAAGGCGTGCCTTGCAGCCCCAGCACGTGTTTTTTGAGAGGAGATTGTTGTGTTAGTGTGTGTTCTCACTGCCAGTCTGCCGCCAGCTATTGGGGGGGATCTCATTTCTAGGGATGAGCATTTGAGCATTCGAACTCGAACTCAAATCGAACTCAATTCAAGTCAATGGGTCTCAAAAGTTCTATTTTTAGAGTGCCCTCCAAGAGGGCATATATGCAAGATATTTGCCATAAAAGGTGTATGGGGGTCCGGGTAGTGCCCTGGGGGACAGGAAACAAGGACAAAAAGTTTTAAAAAAAAGTTTTTAAAGGAACAGTGAGTTTTCCATGAAATAAGGGTTAAAAATAAAAACGAAAAATTCCTTCAAATATCGTGCCTAGGAGGTCCCCATAACCTGCCCGTGAAGTGGCAGATTTGTAGGATGTATAGAAACATTTAAAAACAAAAAAATGATGGTAAACGGTTTTCCTTTAATCTATTCATAAACAACTGCTTGGGGCGGCAGTCGTATTAAAAGAGGAGACATTTTAGGACACGCAGAACAAGTTTAGTGATTTTTTTTGCCTAAATTATGGTGAAACTTATGCAGGCTTTGGATGAAAGTAACAATAGGTGCTTTAAAATTGGGCCTTTAGTGTCGGCAACAGTGCCGTCACACCGTAACCCCTCTGTGGTATTGTGGAAGATGCAGGGTTGGACCCTGCGGTTCAATATTAAAATTATATAAATCTGGTTATATAGGCGTCAGTGCACCCAAATATTGTGCTTTTGGTGGCAGCAAGTGCCTTCACACCGTAAGTAACCCCTCTGTGGTATTGTGGAAGAGTGCAGGGTTGGATCCTGCGGTCCAATATTAAAATGATATGAATCTGGTACAGGCGTCAGTGCACCCAAATATTGTGCCTTTGGTGGCAGCAGGTGACGTCACACCGTAACCCCTCTGTGGTATTGTGGAAGAGTGCAGGGTTGGACCCTGTGGTCCAATATTAAAATGATATGAATCTGGTAATATAGGCGTCAGTGGCAGTGCACCCAAATATTACTGCGCAATAGTGTATGGCAGGGTGGAAGCGCACCAGCAGTAAAAAGCAGCGGAATATACCAAACAGGGGCACAGAGCGAGAGTAGTTGTTATAACAAAACCAGCTCAACAACTAGTACTGCGCTACTGCATATGGTGAGAATTGGCTCACACCAGTCCCGGCGGCTCTGCATCATCCCGCCGCGCCCTGCCCCCTGATCACTCACAGCTGCGCCGGGTGCCGCCGGAGCTCCTGGCATTCGGCCAGCTGGCGGCACCATGTGTCCGGGGCCCCCCCGATCGCCACCCGGGGCCCTGGATGTCACAATATTACAATCCAAATGCAAACGGGTTAAGTAACCAAATTTGTAAGAAGACTAATTAATGCAGCATATGAATCCTCACACTGCCGGGCAGCACCTTAAGGCCCGGTTCACACCTAAGCGTTTTACAGTGCGTTCCTGCACGCTGTAAAACGCATAAACAGGGAAATCCCATTATTTGCTATGGGACCCGTTCATAACTGGGCGTTTTACAGCACGCAGGAACGCACTGTAAAACGCCCTACGTCCAAAGAAGTACAGGAGCTTCTTTGGGGCGTATTGCAGCGCGTTCACTCTGCAGTCTATGGCCGTGAACGCGCTGCAATGCGAGTTTGCATGTTTTTTATTTTTGCGCGATACGCTCTTTAAAAAACGCACGTATTGCGCGAGTAAAAAAAACGCAGGTGTGAACCCAGCCTTACAGTATAATTAATGCGGCATATGATTCCGCACACTGCCGGGCAGCACCTCTACAGTTTGTGGATCCAGGAATCAGGTGAGTATTAGAAGGAAAGAAAAAAAAGTTTTATTTTATGTTGCTGGGGACATTTAAAACTGTCCTCGAATTTTATTTTTTTTAAAAATGTGTCGCCTTACCTTAGCCTGGTGGTCAGTGGGGGCTCCCTGGATCCTGGTTGTGGGGAAGGGGGGTCTGCCGTGGCTCACTCCCTGGAGGCCCTGCACCACCTCTCTGCCACATGCACCCGGCTGGCCAGCCTGCACAGTCGCAGCTCTGTCATCCTGCCGCTGCATGCTCCTCAAAGGATCCTTGGGAGGCCCCGGCGGGCTGCCCTCTACAGTGCCTGATTAGGCTAGGGTCAGATGAGCGCATTTTGTACGGACTGTGCGTCCGTGCAGTACGGACTTACTTTCTGACTGACGACAAGGTAGTGGCCACACAGTCCGTTTTTTTCACTGACGGATTTTTTGACTGATGTAGCAGGGAAAATAAATTACACTGAAAAAAACATTCTGTCCGTCAAAAATGCTGGACGTATAAATGCAGTCCATCTGACCACGTTCCATCACTCACACACAAAGCTATGTGGACGTTGTGGACGTGGCGCACTCCGCACGTCCGTTCTAGCAGTATTACGTTCTTGCCTAACCTGCGTCCGTTTGCAGCGTCCGTCATGCATCCGCACTTCTGTGCGCACGTACTTCGTGTGTGGGGCTCCATTTAACACAATTGTATGCTATCACGGACGTACTTATGTGCGGCAACACGGACGTTAACACTGCGCTCGTCTGACCCTAGCCTTAGATGGCCTCGTCTGCCTGGTGTTTTAGCAAAAAGAATGTTTTATCCCATAGGCTTCAATGTTAAAAATATTCCCATTTTAATTCAATATCTAATAAACCATTGCTTATAATATTCTGCAGTAAAGAGTCTCTTTATTTCTCAATTTTTTTTTAGGATTTTTTAAGCATTTTTTTTTTACAAAAACAATCTATTTTTTTCGATCTTTTGGCAAACATACCAAAAAGTTCGAAGTTCGAGGAACTTTCGATCGGCCAATGTTCGAATCGAACTCCGAACCGATTGAACTGAACAGCTCATCCCTACTCACTTCTACAAAATATCTGGGAATTGTTGTAATCTGTGTGTTCTCACTGCCACCAACTATTTTTTGGGGTCAGTCATTTCTACAAAATATCTGGGAATTGTTGTAATCTTTGTGTTCTCACTGCCAGCAGCAATTGTGGGGGTCTCATTTCAACAAAATATCTGGGAATTGTTCTAATCTTTGTGTTCTCACTGCCACCAACTATTTTGGGGGTCAGTCATTTCTACAAAATATCTGGGAATTGTTGTAATCTTTGTGTTCTCCCTGCCACCAACTATTTTGGGGGTCAGTCATTTCTACAAAATATCTGGGAATTGTTGTAATCTGTGTGTTCTCCCTGCCACCAACTATTTTGGGGGTCAGTCATTTCTACAAAATATCTGGGAATTGTTCTAATCTTTGTGTTCTCACTGCCAGCAGCAATTGTGTGGGTCTCACTTCTACAAAATATCTGGGAATTGCTGTAATCTTTGTTTTCTCACTGCCAGCAGCAATTGTGGGGGTCTCATTTCTAAAAAATATCTGGGAATTGTTGTAATCTTTGTTTTCTCACTGCCAACAGCAATTGTGGGGGTCTCACTTCTAGAAGATATCTGGGAATTGTGGTAATCTGTGTGTTCTCACTGCCACCAACTATTTTGGGGGTCAGTCATTTCTACAAAATATCTGGGAATTGTTCTAATCTTTGTGTTCTCACTGCCAGCAGCAATTGTGGGGGTCTCATTTCTACAAAATATCTGGGAATTGTTCTAATCTGTGTGTTCTCAATGCCACCCATCAGGGGGTCTTACTGATTTATAGGAGGTTTCTGGGAATTGTAATCTGTGTCTTCTCACTGCCAGCTATCAGGGGGTCTCACTGACTTCTAGCAGATTTCTGCGAATTGTAATCTGTGTCTTGTCACTGTTGCCAGCTTTCAGGGGGTCCTATCAGGGGGTCTCACTGACTTATAGGTGGTTTCTGGGAATTGTAATTTGTGTCTTGTCACTGCCACCCATCAGGGGGTCTCACTGATTTATAGGAGGTTTCTGGGAATAGTAATCTGTGTCTTGTCACTGGCTGCCAGCTATCAGGGTGTCTCACTGGGTTATACTAGAGTTCTGGAAATCTTTAATCTTTATACCAGAGTTGAATCAGAGTTCTGCATATCTCCAATTTTTATACCAGAGTTGAATCAGAGTTCTGTATATCTTTAATCTATATATCACTCACCATGTCAGAAAGACCAAAAAAGACAGGCAGACGCTCCCAGACACAGATAAGAGGGCAAGCAGCCTCTAGGGCGGGAGGCTGTGCCTCTGGTCGTCGTGGACGTGGTGCATCCTCTACAGGGGCACGCTTGTCCTTTCTAACTGGTGCTGGCCGTCTTAAGCAGCAGCAACATACAGAGGATTTGGTGGATTGGCTAACCAGGCCATCCTCATCCTCCGAGTCCTCTGCCAGCCAGGCTTGTAGTGATTTACAGTCCACCTCAGCTGCCAAAGCATCTAATGCAGCCTCCATGTCCACAGCTACTCTTGCCGTAGCCTCACCATAACACACGGAGGAGTCAGCTGAATTGTTTGACTACAACGACAGTGACATGCTGCTTGAGGATGCACAGCAACTACAGTGCTCTGATTCAATCTCTGAGGTTGTGGAAGGGAGTATAATCAATCTAGAGGAAGGGGATGCCAGTGACACACAAATAACTGGCACTCATGTTGCCCCAGCAGCTGCTCCAGTGACGAGGAGATAGGGGGTGATGATGACAATGATGATGAGGTCACTGACTCCACCTGGGTGCCTGGTGAGGAGGAGGAGGCACAACAAACACGAGACACAACGTCCTCTATGACCAACCATAGCCAGTCCAAGGCATCAGATGTCAGAGCTGCTCCGGTGCAGAGCGCTGTTGTCTCAAAGCACACATCCAGGAACTCTGCTGTCTGGGAGTTCTTTAAGAAATGTGCAGCAGACCGCACCGTTACTATTTGTAATCTATGTCAGATGAGGATCAAGCGTGGGAAAGACACCGGACGCTTGGGTACCACGTGCTTGAGGCCACATATGACCACCTGCCACGCATCCCGTTGGCGCAACACTTTGCGTAGGTCCTCCTCACCTGTCTCTACCCCCACTATATGTCCTGCCATGTCATTGACTCCAACCTCCACTGACAGGGATGATGCTACAGTAGTGGATGTACCAGGTCCTTCCTCACAATGTGACAGCATCCCATCAGCTGAAGATTTACGCAGTCAGATTACGTTGCCCCAGCTGCTGCAGCATAAGAAAAAATATAGTCCCAACCATCCCCAAGCACAGCGTCTAGATGCCAGTTTAGCAAAATTACTCGCATTGCAGCTGCTGCCTTTCCAGCTGGTGGACTCTGCTTCCTTCCGTGAATTTGCTGAATGTGCTGTACCACAGTGGCAGGTTCCAAAACGCCATTATTTTTCACGGAAGGCCATTCTAGCACTATACCAGCACGTGGAAGACAATGTTATGGAGTCATTGGGAAAGGCAGTCAGCAGCAAGGTGCACGTGACTTTAGACACTTCCTTCACGGCACACTGGGTAACTCTGATTGCAGCTGGGAGGGATCTAAGACGGGGCTCTGTGCTGGAGCTTGTTCATCCACCACGCCTCCAGAAAGCTGCTTGTATGAGGTCTGTCTGCTCCACCACCACCTCTCCCTCTTCCTCCTCCTCTTTCTCTGTCTCTGGTGAAGTGGCAGTTAAACCGACACGTGACAGGGGCTACACAATGGCTCAAGCAACAAGATGCCATACTGTGCTTGAGCTGGTTTGTTTAGGGGAAAGGAGCCACACCGGGCCAGAAATTCTGTCAGCTCTGCAGGGGCAGGTGCAGAGATGGTTAACACCACGCCAGCTTCAGCTGGGAATGGTCATCTGTGATAATGGCAGCAACCTTCTCTCCGCCCTACGCCAGGGTAAGTTGACGCATGTACCATGCCTAGCACACGTCCTAAATCTGGTGGTACAGCGTTTCCTAACCAGGTATCCAGGGCTGGCAGAGCTTCTCAGCCAGGCCAGAAAAGTCTGCAGCCACTTCAGACGGTCATTCCCAGCAAGTGTTCGCCTGGCAGAAATTCAAAGAGAATTCCACCTTCCCACAAACCGTCTGATCTGTGATATGCCCACCAGGTGGAACTCGACATTAGCAATGCTGCAGCGTCTGCACAAGCAGCAGAGGGCTATCAACGAGTACCTGTGTGAGTATGGCACAAGGACAGGTTAAGGTCAACTTGGTTTTTTTCCCCCCGCAGTGGCTGATGATCAAGGATGCATGCACTGTACTGTCACCATTTGAGGAGGCAACGAGGATGGTGAGCAGGGACAGTGCATGCATCAGTGACACAATTCCTTTAGTGTTCCTGCTGGAGCACACTCTGCAGGGAATTATAGATGTGGCTCTAGAGGCAGAGCAGCGGGAGGAAGAGGAGGCCTTTCCTAGCTCTCAAGGCCCCAGTCTTTCCGCAGACAGCATTCCTGCGGGTCCTCAGATCAGACAGGAGGAGGATGAGGAGGAATATTTAAGTAGTGGGGGCATTGAAGGTGGGGATTCCTCAAGGGAGGGTTTGTGTGCCCAGAAACCCAAGGACTAGTACGTGGCTGGGAGGAGGAAGTGCACGATGGGGTCATCCTCATTGACCAGGAAGACTTGGAAGCTAATGCCACCTCCAACCTACGCTGCATGGGCTCCCTTATAATGCAAAACCTGCTAAAGGACCCCAGGATTCGTGCTATCAAGGAGAGGGATCATTACTGGTTGGCAACATTTCTTGATCCACGATACAAGGGTAAAGTTGCAGAGCTCATCCTGCCGCACAGAGGAAGCACATGATGAAAAAACTTGAGGACGCTCTAAAGCGACAGTTGTGTAACACCTTTCCAGGCACTGGTAGGTTACCAAGTGATGACACACGTGCTTCTGAGGCTGCGGATGATCAGAGGAATAGTGGTGAAGGCCAGGGCCGCTTGACTGATGCATTTTTTTAGTCCACGACACCCAGGGACGTCAAATGTAGGCACCCATTGCCAGCGTCTTCACCATACGGTGCAGGACTACCTAAGGGCAAGGGCAGACCTGGATACCTTTCCAGCAGATGATCCACTGGCTTACTGGTTGTTGAGATTGGATCACTGGCCAGAACTTAGCCAATATGCTATTCAGCTACTAGGTTGCCCTTCATCCAGCGTGCTTTCTGAAAGGACGTTCTGTGCCGCTGGAGGTTTTGTCACAGACAAAAGAGTGCGTCTGTCCACCAACTCTGTAGACCGGCTGACATTTATAAAAATGAATCAGTCCTGGATCAGCAGCTATCAATCCCCTGATGCTGACATAACGGAATAGATCGGGGATCTCTTCTGCATTCACAAAACCTCCACCACTGCACTCTTCCACAATACCACAAAGAGGTTACGGTGTGAAGGCACTTGCTGCCACCAAAGGCACAATATTTGGGTGCACTGCCACTGACGCCTATATTACCAGATTTATATCATTTTAATATTGGACCGCAGAGTCCAACCCTGCACTCTTCCACAATACCACAAAAGGGTTATGGTGAGAAGGCACTTGCTCCCACCAAAGGCACAATATTTGGGTGCACTGCCACTGACGCCTATATTACCAGATTTATATCATTTTAATATTGGACCGCAGGGTCCAACCCTGCACTCTTCCACAATATCACAGAGGGGTTACGGTGTGCCGGCACTGTTGCCGACGCTAAAGATCCAATTTTAAAGCACCTATTGTTACTTTCATCCAAAGCCTGCATAAGTTTCACCATAATTTAGCCAAAAAAATCACTAAACTTGTTCTGCGTGTCCTAAAATGTCTCCTCTTATAATACAGACTGCCGCCCCAAGCAGTTGTTTATGAATAGATTAAAGGAAAACCGTTTACCGTCATTTGAAATGTCATTTTTTTGTTTTTAAATGTTTCTATGCATCCTACAAATCCGCCACTTCACGAGCAGGTTATGGGACCTCCTAGGCACGATATTTGAAGGAATTTTTCGTTTTTACTTTTATCCCTTATTTCATGGAAAACTCACTGTTTCTTTAAAAACGTTTTTTTTTTTTTACTTTTTGTTTCCTGTCCCCCAGGGCACTACCCAGACCCCCATACACCTTTTATGGCAAATATCTTGCATATATGCCCTCTTGGAGGGCACTCTAAAATTTGAACTTTCGAGTCCCATTGACTTGCATTGAGTTCGGTTCGTGTTCGAGTTCGAACTTAAACTTTTAAAATTGTTCGAGTTCGAATGCGAACCGAACACGGGGGTGTTCAGCTCATCCCTATTCCAGACTCCTCATAGGACTCCCCCCCCCCAAGTCCAGGTACGCATAAGTCGCAGAGCCCATACCACATCACCTCTCGTACACAGTATGGAGTCTGGGTCCTCAGGACACTAGGGCCGCTCCCGACGGCACTCTGGCGTTCACTGTTGTGGGAGAGGGTCCGTGATGGGGAGGCAGCAGCGACCTGCAACAGTCAGTGCTGGTACCCGAGCCTTCGACCCAGCAGACTAGGGGATGAGGGCCCATCACCACCCCAGATCCAGGTCCTCCAGCAGACAGCCAAGCAGGCACAAGCAGCCACTACAAGGAACCCTCAGAAGGAAAAATAAAATGGTCGCTGACCTCAGACCGCTCTGTGGGATCCAATCGACAGACCGGCCAGGAGTAGGGACACCTCAAGGAGACACCGTCCCTTGGAGCACAGGTGGGTAGTCTTTACCCGGAAGCGTGGTAGAGTGGAAAATTCGACGTGGAAAACGCTTTTTTCATCGGGTTTTTGTCAGCTGAAACGAAGGTCCGCCAATTTGCAGCCGCTCACCACGGCTTTTGGCCTAAAAAGACTTTTTGTTGAAAGTGACGTGTCTGAAGGTCATTTAACCCTTTCACTGCTGAAGACGTGTGGGGCACGTCCTCATTGATGCACGTTACATGCTGAGGACGTGCCCCACACGTCATCAGCTGTGCGGGACCCCCGGCGGAGATACTCACCTCTCTGTCCGGGGTCCCGCAGTGTTCTGACATCAGCATCCTCAGACGCTGAAGTCAAGCTCCTCCCGGCATAAATGACGTCATTGCGCTTGGCGCGATGATGTCATTTCCAGGCGACCCCCCGGCAATGCCGGGAGATAGCCTGGAAGGGAGGGGGGGTCCGTTCGGATCCCTCTCCCTCCCGATCGGAAAGGAGCAGCGCCAAAAGCAAGGCACCGCTTAAAAGGGGAGAGTCTCCCCTTTTAAGCGGTGCCTGGCTTTAACCCCTCAAGCGCCGG
Source organism: Leptobrachium leishanense (assembly GCA_009667805.1). Classification (NCBI taxonomy): domain Eukaryota; kingdom Metazoa; phylum Chordata; class Amphibia; order Anura; family Megophryidae; genus Leptobrachium; species Leptobrachium leishanense. The sequence goes on from CM019066.1 coordinate 123,578,502, forward strand.
GTTGCACTTCAGCGCCTTGCCTGTAACAAGTCCCCATTTCAAATTTTTGTACAAGCGCACCCCATAGAAAACATAACTGCAAACGCTCATGTGATAAAATGTGAAAAAAAACACTTTACACACTGCAGATGATTAAAAATTCTATTTTTATTGCATTTTTTGTTATAATATACAGACATGACATAACGTATACATATAATAATGACATATTATGAATCTGCGGAGTCTGCCGGAAAGAACGATATATAATATGTCTGGGTCATTTATTAAAATGTGGCTTCAAATCGCGTTTAAACATGATGAGCGAAAGCGGTAAAAATGAGCTCAGCACACAGCGGTGAAATGCCTCAGCAGTGAAGGGGTTAAATGATCATACTCATACTCTACAGATTAAATTTTTTATGGAACAATGTCTAAAGGTCATTGCTTCATTAACTCCATATTTGCTGCCATCATGGGAAATGAGAAGGGGAGCAATTGCAGCCACATTGTTCACTTTATAAGTGAAAGTGGAAAATGGAGCCGCTTTGAGGAAAAAAAAGAAAAATTTCTATTTTATTAATTTTACACTTTTCTATAGTCATCTCTGACTCTGGCCTTCCAATGACACCTGCACTGATCCTCTCTGTTCTACAGATCCCGAGATACAGTGGCCCATAGGACCCCTGTTCTGTTCCCACGGTAGCTTTGCAGAAAACAGCAGTGATAACTCCGATAAAGGGGTATTATACATACAGATTCTTTATTTCCAGGCATCCTAAACAAACACTTACAGTGTTGAAAAGATTCATCCGGATTACTCAGTCTGTCCCTTCATACGGTGTGAGAAGAGGGTAACTTCACTCCCATGCTGAGAGAGTGTGAGAAGCTGCTCTTCTGGAGAATTGGAATTCCTAATGGAGGGCTTTCTTCTTACCAGCATGCAAAGCACCTCAGCACCAATCAGACACATAGAACTGGTCACATGTCACAGAACTACATTTCCCTGAAGACATTGCCCTTAAAGGGATAGCTCTTAAACATTATAAAGCTGTCTCTTAAGGAGACAGTAGCCAATACTGACTATTCTCAGGCTGCTCTAGTCAGCACAACCCCTGCATTTCTTGTTATGGGATGTACCTGCTGGGCAGGGCATGCGCAGGATGACGTCAATGGGTGGCGGACAGTGCCACACCGAGTGCTTACATGCAAGATGTTAGCCTGCTGTGGGGGAACACCGATTGGCCAGAATACTGGCCAACTATGGCAGTGAAGACAGGACACGCTCAGCGTATCTTCCGCACACTGAGAGCAATCCCAATGACCTCTACAGCCAAGTGGTTAACACTCACCTGACGGCACTTTTCTGGTTACATAATCCAGCCTCTCTCTCTCAGACCTCCTCATTCTGTTGTCTGTGTACATTGAGTTGCGTGGTGACTTACCTGTTTGTGCCTGCATTAACTTCTCTGGACTTGACCTCTTAAACAGTTAAACCACATAAAATCCTGATCTACAGGCCCTGACTTCTGCACCATCTGACCACGTCCTTGGATTACCCCTCGTCTGTACCACATACCCGGATCTTCCCGGTGCCTACGTCCTCCTGGTCACTCAGTGTGGTTTCAAAAAGGGTGTGCACCATCTCCTGCATCCAGGGCTCCAACTCCAGGTACGTCCCTGACAATGTAGGTGCATATTACCTTGTACAAACATCATTTGCAAGTTATGTGCACTAGGAGATCCATTCCTCACTATTGGCAGCTACCAGCTCCCTGGATATCGAAGAAGAGCATTTTAACGTTTTCAAATTTTGCCTCGCCGATCGATTAATAATCCTCAATGCACGGCCTAGCACCAGGAGCATTAGCAAAATCACTTGACCTAGCAGACTGAGACTGGACAAATACTTCTTAGTCTCCCTCTGGTACTGCGCAATCTCGGGAGCATGAGCTCACGGCCGGTATGCACAGTGCTCTATGCCCTGCACTTCGTTCCAGGACCAGGTGTTATCAAAGTGCCTACCCTGAATAGCTGCGCTAAGATGTAGACAGTAAAGAAAATCTGCAGGCTTCCTTACTGTCTACATTTTGGTGACAACTGTGGAATAGGGCTCTCTACTGGCAAGCATGCCATACACTACAGGGACACATAGGAAAACAATATCTTCCATTAATAATGAGTGGCATCTGATAAGCTAAGCCACTTCCTGGTCTGGGCCGAGTTCTTTGCAGTCAATGGAAAGCCAAGGGATTTGTGGGAAATGCTTTAACTTGCATATAAAAAGAGTCTTAAAGTTAAGCATTTTAAATATCTTCTTGCACGTGATAATTCATCTCTGATGCTGGAACCTGCTTATATACTGCAGGTATACATGACAAACAGGAATGTAGTTTCTCGTTTTGCTTTCAGAACGTATTTGTGATCTTTGTGTTCGCTTCATTGCTATCCTGCTATTTTGTTACGCAAATATATGTCTTCTCAGAACAGGATGTATTTTTGTGAGGAGAGTCACTCTTGAAAGTTACTCATTTTTTCTATCACAAGTCATAAATTTTAAAATAATGTTCAAGCTAATTTCTCCGTACCTTCTGCAACTCAACATACAAGTGATTGGTGGCAGAGTCAGAGGAACTAGAAGAGGAAAAGAACTAACATTCGTGTGAGCTGCGACAAAAGGGATGCAAATGTATTCCACTGTCCATGGTCTGCTCTGTGTGCAGCGCCAGAATAGAAATGTCTGTTTTTGCATGTACAGCAATATAACTAACACAAGGGAAACTCACATTTAAATTAAGATAGATCCTATAGATAAAGTATTTAATACAACAATACAATGGATTCGCTTGCCACAGGCAATCATATAACTGACATTTAACCTACATGCTATGTCTATGTGACATGAAACATTTGTTTCATTGCTAAATAACCACACCAAAACTAACAGGGTTATTCAGAGAGAGGTGAAAATCAGGGGAATTGTCAGGAGAAGAGAACAATCTAGACCAAATAGCCGATTTGGAAAGTGAGATAAATGGGACCATTTTTCTGGTTCAGCTATTTTGACCTAGAATTTTCACTTCTCCAGTCATTCTCCTGGTTTTCACCTCTCTCTGAATAACCCTGTAAGTCACCTCTCTTGTGACAATGGGATTTCTTCAATACACAACATTGAATGGACAAGCAATTTGCAAGATGAGGGCCAAATCAGAGAAATTCAGCTACGTTTTGTAGCTTGGCAGTGAGTAGAGAATAATAGCTTTATAAATTAAAACCTGTTTTCCTACAGAGTTTTTTTTTTTTAATTTTCAAAACATCCTTAAATAATTAATAGATACTGGGCTAAATTCCCTCACGATAGGTCTTATTCAAAGAGAGCCTAAATGACTCAGAAATTGCAACGAACAGTGAATTTCCCCTTAAGGGGAAATTTCATGGCCATTCGGCTATGCAGTGTTGCAGTGTTCGGCTCCCTGCGAGCGTCCGAAGCTATGGAGCAAAATCACAGCCCGAAGTCTGGAACGTATAAACATCACCAGACGCTGGGTTTCATCCCTGGTGATGCTCTGCCAGGCCTCTACTGCAACTGTCTTCAGTTCCTGCTTGTTCTTGGGGCATTTTCCCTTCAGTTTTGTCTTCAGCAAGTGAAATGCATGCTCAATGGGATTCAGGTCAGGTGATTGACTTGGCCATTGCATAACATTCCACTTCTGTCCCTTCAAAAACTCTTTGGTTGCTTTTGCAGTATGCTTTGGGTCATTGTCCATCTGCACTGTGAAGCGCCGTCCAATGAGTTCTGCAGCATTTGGCTGAATGTGAGCAGATAATATTGCCCGAAACACTTCAGAATTCATCCTGCTGCTTTTGTCAGCAGTCACATCATCAATAAATACAAGAGAACCAGTTCCATTAGCAGCATAGGCGTGCGCAGCCTATTGCATTAGGGTGTGCACCCAAAAGCTCAAAACACACACACACATATATATATATATCACATACATACATACATACATACATACATACATACATACATACATACAACGACACACACACACCATTACTATGTGTATGCTTCAGGGGTTAAGCAACCTTCGATACCCAGACGTTTTGAAACTACATTTCCAATGAGTCTCAACTATCTTAATTATTGGCCGAGCAACATAGGAGATATAGTTCCAAATGAGCTAGAGGACCAATGACCCCGGTATACATCATGTCACCTCAAAATGCTAGATCAAAAAATTTAAATTTGGATTTTGATCACATGCAGCGTGTAAATTTATTTTACCACATTTTTTCATCCAAAAGATTGTTAGTTAGCGCGGGCGCACCATATTAAAATCCAAACGCTAATCTGTTAGAAAACCCGTTACCGTTTGGAATCTTGCACTTTTCAGCTCCCTATACTTAACATGGGGAGTGGAAAGTGTTAATCAGCATTAGCATTACAATCTACTAGCGCTGATTACCGTCCGGTTGCGGTTACTGAACATTTACTCACAACCAGGACCTGGTGCTAATGAATTCCACTTCTGCAGAATCAGTCAGCAACAGCTGAACCCCCCCCCCCCAAAAAAAATCAGATACTCACCTCTCATCCCGCAAAAAGAACGACTGCTCCATTCACCTCTTCTGGCCGCCAGGAGCAGAGGGAGACTGGGAGAAAAGGTCCCTCAGTCTCACTCTGGGAATCACTATGTCGACCTGACGGATCTCACAAAGACTTCAACGACGTGCCGAGTACATCCTCTACACACAAACATGAAACCAGAGGATGCGCTCAGCACGTCGTCAGCAGCAAAGTGGTTAAATGTTAAAAAGGAGTGAAATTTGAGTATAGTGGCCCATTTAACCTCTTGCTGACTTGTACCAATACAGTCTCCTACCTGTACCTCACGATGCTGCCAAGACGCTCGCTGTAATTCTTTTTGTGGAGTGCAGGCAGCAGATATTGTGGTGATTTCTGTGCACAATACAATCCTTTATGGTACAAGACAAGGGGGCAACACCGGACAAGGAAACAGGTGCAGAATTTTACGCAAAGCAGCCTGTTTAAAGACAGATACATGCATTTATACACACAGCCATACGTTCACATACATAACTATATATCCTCCTCCCTACACCCTGGGGGTATGTAGCAATAAAGCCCACACTAATGTGCAGTGTGAATGAGCATATCCCAGAAACCACAACAATAAAACTCACAGTAATGTACAGTGTGTATGAGCGTATCAGAGATTCGCAGCAATAACACCTTCAGTAATATACAGAGTGTATGAGCGTATCAGAGCTCCACAGCAATAAAACTCAGCAATGTGCAGCGTGTATGAGTGTATCAGAGATCCACAGCAATAAAACTCAGCAATGTGCAGTGTGTAAGAGCGTATCACAGAATCCACAGCAATAAAACCAAGCAATGTGCGGTGTGAATGAGCGTATCACAGAATCCACAGCAATAAAACCAAGCAATGTGAATGAGCGTATCAGAGAATCCACAGCAATAAAACTCAGCAGTATGCAGTGTATGTGTATCACAGAATCCACAGGCATAAAACTCAGCAGTATGCAGTGTGTATCAGTGTATCACAGAATCCACAGCCATAAAACTCAGCAGTATGCAGTGTGTATCAGTGTATCACAGAATCCACAGCCATAAAACTCAGCAGTATATGTGTATCACAGAATCCACAGCCATAAAACTCAGCAGTATATGTGTATCACAGAATCCACAGCCATAAAACTCAGCAGTATTTGTGTATCACAGAATCCACAGCCATAAAACTCTGTTTAAATATTTAAAATACACTATTAAAAAATATTTTTGATATATGAAAATTGCACCCTCTCCGGCTTACCTTTGTTTTTTTTTTGCTTGCAGGGAGGGTGTTTGGATATCTATCATTGGTGGTCCAGTGGCACAGATGGGGGGGGGGGTCAAAGAGGGGTAACCCGGCTGGCCGCATCTGATGGATAGCCGCCGGGACCCCTCATTTCCGCGGGCCTGGCAGCCTCCGCTTCCCTGGTGGTCCCTGTGGTTCGTGGGGTGCTGCACTGCGCTCTGTACATGGCGCACAGACCGCACAGCACATCCCTCACTGACACGAGCGGCCGGCGGTCGCTGATGACCTGTCAACTGACCGCCGGCGCTTACTGTCTGTGTCAGAGCGCCGGCGGTCAGGTGACAGGTCATCAGAGATCGCCGGCCGCTCGTGTCAGTGAGGGATGTGCTGTGCGCCATATACAGATCGCAGTGCAGCACCCCACGAACCACAGGGACCACCAGGGAAGCGGAGGCTGCCGCCAGGTCTGCGGAGACGAGGGGTCCCGGCGGCTATCCATCGGATGCGGCCAGCCGGGACCCAGAATGTGCCGCGGGCCGGCATTAGGGTGTGCCTAGGCACACCCGGCACACCCCGTGCGCACGCCTATGATTAGCAGCCATACATGCCCACACCATGACACTACCACCACCATGCTTCACTGATGAGGTGGTATGCTTAGGATCATGAGCAGTTCCTTTCCTTCTCCATACTCTTCTCTTCCCATCACTTTGGTACAAGTTGATATTGATCTCATCTGTCCATAGGATCTTGTTCCAGAACTGTGAAGGCTTTGTTAGGTGTTGTTGGACAAACTCTAATCTGGCCTTCCTGTTTTTGAGGCTCACCACTGGTTTAAATCTTGTGGTGAACCCTCTGTATTCACTCTGGTGAAGTCTTCTCTTGATTGTTGACTTTGACACACATACACCTACCTCCTGGAGAGTGTTCTTGATCTGGCCAACTGTTGTGAAGGGTGTTTTCTTCACCAGGGAAAGAATTCTTCGGTCATCCACCACAGTTGTTTTCCGTGGTCTCCCGGGTCTTTTGATGTTGCTGAGCTCACCAGTGCGTTCCTTCTTTTTGAGAATGTTTCAAACAGTTGTTTTGGCCACGCCTAATGTTCTTGCTATCTCTCTGATGGGTTTGTTTTGTTTCTTCAGCCTAATGATGGCTTGCTTCACTGATAGTGACAGCTCTTTGGGTCTCATCCTGAGAGTTGACAGCAACAGATTCCAAATGCAAATAGCACACTTGAAATTAACTCTGGGCCTTTTATCTGCACATTGTAATTGGGGTAATGAGGGAATATCACACACCTGGCCATGGAACAGCTGAGAAGCCAATTGTCCCATTACCTTTGGTCCCTTAACAAGTGGGAGGCACACCTGCAAACTGCTGTAAGTCCTACACCGCTCACCTGAGCTGGATGTACATACTCTCAAATTAAAGCTGACAGTCTGCAGTTAAAGTTTGTTTCATTCCAACTCCATTCTGGTGGTGTATAGAGCCAAAGATGTTAGAATTGTGTCGATGTCCCAACATTTCTGGACCTGACTGTATATAATCTAAAATACTAAGGCTCCTCAAATTAAGACATTCAGCTTTCAAAGATCTAACAATATTTTACATTTCTACTTTTTTTACATATTTTTTCACAACCTAACTTGGTAATAAATAATTTTTCATATATATATATATATATATA